>OY997272.1:225012763-226262763 GCA_963921465.1 Triticum timopheevii
AGCATGCTTCTGACGGGGCCCTTCTCCTACTTCGACGAGTCCGTCGTGCTGGCGGACGACGTCGTCGGCGCGTTCGCCGCCTCCATCGCCACGCTGCGCATCTCCGATGCTTCCGCGGCCGACGAGTACCCCAGCGAGGTACTCAGCTACTCGGAGTCCCCCCTCTCCCTCGGCGGTGGCATTTCCGCCGGGGCAATGGACGTCCATGTGAAGGTATTCGTCACTGGCGATGGCGCCACCTCCTCATCGAGCAAGACGAGGAAGGCCACCGAAGCCAGGGCCGCAGCGGAACGGACCGAGCCGTCCGATCCGTTGCGCGCCGTGATGCAGAGCCTCCGCATCCCCATCGGCACCGACGTCGACGCCACCAACGTCGCTGAGGCACGAACCCAGCTCGAGGAAAGGCGCCAGCAGATGCTAGACCTGTCTGAGACGCTCGCCGCCACCCAACGTCGTCCGGACGCCGCTTAGCTGGAGCGCAATGCCGCCTACGGATTCACGCCCGCCGCAGCCGAGCCAAGCCGGGTTGCCGATGTGCGTGCCCGGGGAGGAGCGATCGGCCGGTCCCTCGACGCCGTCCCGACCGTCTACGAGACCCCAGCGAAGAACATGCGCGCTGCCCAGGCAGCCGCAGTTGACCTGGACCAGCGCACGGGTGAGGAGCTGAAGGAGCGTATCGGGCGGATGCGCGAACTCCTCAACACAACCAACACCCAGCAGGACCGGCTCAACCAGCTCGCCAAGCCGGCGAGATCCGGCTCCGCCCGCCTTGGCGGACCCGGCGAACTTCAGCAGGCAGCTTCCTCGCTGCCCGGCGAGGCGTACTCCGGCCGAGCCCGGACTCGGCGCGACCCGGCTGCCACAGCCACCGGCGGTTTGGGCCACGAGCCCGTCCGAGAGATCCAGCGCGGACCCGGCCAGCATGGCCGACATCCGGCTCCAACCGACCCGGCCCCCTGGCCTGGTCGCCAGTCGACTTGGCCCGTGCGCCATCCACGATGCCGATGCTCGCCACCGCCTCGATCAGCTCGCTCACTCCCTGGAGGTGGAGGAGAGCGGCGCTATTGGGCCGGCGTGCTTCGGCCCGCACATCCGGGAAGAGCCCTTTCCCAAAGGGTTCATGCTCCCCCGCGACACGACCAAGTACAACGGGACCGTGAAGTCAGAAGATTGGCTCACCGACTACACCACCGTCATTGGCATCATCGGTGCCAATCACCGTCTCGCCGTGCGCTACGCACCGCTCATGCTCCAGGCGTCGGCCCCCACCTGGTTGAACAGTCTGCCGATGGGCAGCATCAACACATGGGTCGATTTCGAGCAAGCCTTCGTCCGCAACTTCACGGGGACCTACAAGTGACCCGGTCGCCCTAGCCAGCTCGCCATGTGCGTGCAAGGGCCTACGGAGACCGGTCTTGAGTACCTCGCACGCTGGACCGAGCTCCGGAATAGATGCAAGGGCGTCCATGAAGTCCAGGCGATCCAGTACTTTGTCAACAGGTGCCGAGACGGCGCCCTCCTCAAGCACAAGCTCTTACGCTCCGAGCCGGCCACCATGGCCGCGCTCATGGTGACTGTCGGCATTCTGGGAACGTGGGTCCCCAGACTTGCCTGCCTGCAGCCTGTGGCGTGGCTCAAGTGGGGGCCCAATGCAGCCCAGCTTCATAAGCTCAAGCTCAAGACCCTCGCGAGGAGCCAAGCCTCGCGGGGCGGACGACAGGGAGCTTCCTCAGGAGCAGCCTCCTCAGGCAGGCTCGCGAGGAGGCGGAGAGATCAAGGCAGGGCACCTCCCGAGGGGCCCATCACACAAGCCATGACGACCGAGGACCAGGCGGGCGCCAAGCGGGCGCTGGCCCGCGCAGTGTCCTTGTTTCCCTTTCGGTGCAAAGGGGGCAAGCACAGGCCTAGGCATCAAGCAAAGGTTACCATTTCGGTGCAACGAGACCAAGACCAGCAGAACGGCAGGATGGAGGTCATCGTGGAACCCAGGGTGGCGTCACCGTCAGGACCTTTGGCATTCGAAGACCAACTTTAGTCAGGATAAGTGTACCAGATGTTCCCCTTCAAAATGGCCAATTGTTGGCGCCCTTACCGCTCATTTTTTGGGGAGAGGCCCAGGGCCTCGCTCTATAAATAGGACTAGCCACCCCAATCTAGGGGAGGAGAGGATCATCTGGAGATCAACCAGAGAGAGAGAGAAGCGACTGAACTTACCCAAGCAGTTCATCGCCCCAGCTCAAGAACAGCTCCTCGCGAGGCTGTTCTCCCTTTGTACTGTTCATCATCAGCCCCTGAGGCAATCCACCACACCACACACTGGAGTAGGGTATTACACCACAATGGTGGCCTGAACCAGTATAAATCTCGTGTCCCTTGTGTATTCATCTTTCTTGCTTAGATCTTTGCGAGACTTCGAGACGTGAGCTGGTAGGGGAGAGATCTTCGCGCGCACCCCAGTGTTCGAACCTTAAGGGTCTGCCGGAACACGACATCCGACATTTGGCACGCCAGGTAGGGGTGCACTGGAATCTTTCTTCCGCTGGTCGCGTCTGATCTTCTGCTGTGACCATGGCTGACGCTCGCCGATCCCGCGCCGAGCGTCAGGCTGCTCTCGCCACCCGCGTCGCCCAGACGGCGCCCGTCGGCGGAGGCCCCCGTCGTTCCCCATCGCCTGCTGCCAGCGCCGCCGCCGGCCTGGCGGGGAACGAGCAGCAGCCTCCCCCTGCATCCTTCGGTGCGACGTGATGGCCGCGCCGCCACCCCGTCGCCGACTCCGCCCGGATCGTCGACTCGCGCCCGTCGCGCCCCCACAGAAGCGCCACCCGCTCCAACAACCGACGCTGATGCTGGGACCAGGGGGCTCCGAGCCTTGGCCCCCGCCTTGCGGCAGGCGCAATGGCCGCCCAAGTTCAAGCTCGAGATGCCGCCGCGCTACAACGACACGGCGGACCCACTGGTTTCCTACTGGCATACGAGGAGGCTGTCCTCAAGGCTTGGGGCGACGACAGGGTGATGGCCAACTGGTTTCCCATGGCCCTCACCGGCGTCCCGCGCATGTGGCTGCTCCACCTACCGACGACTTCTGTGACCTCCTGGGAGGAGCTGCGCAGCCTCTTCCTCGCCCGCTACGCCGCGCCGGCACCCCTGGTCGTCGCAGCTCTCCTGGGCGGCTCGCAGGCGCCGCCCGCAAGCCGCCACGTCAAGCCATTCACCCGCCAGATCGGTGTCGCCTCCAAGCGCCAGGGAGCTTCCCCAGGTTGGGTGGTGCCCGAGGCCGATCTGACCTTCAACTCGGACGATCACCCCTCCAACCCCGCCAGTTCGGGTGCACTCCCGATGCTGTGCACCCCCACCATCTGCCAAGTGGCCGTCACTAGGACCCTCATCAACGGCGGAGCTGGCCTCAACGTGCTCTCAGTGGAGGCCTTTAGCCTCCTCCACGTGCCACTTGAGCGACGTCAGCCCAGCAGGCCCTTCTCGGGTGTTGGAGCCGGTTCCACTGTCTCCTTAGGGCAGATCCGCCTCCCGGTGACCTTCGGCACCTACGACAACTTCCGCACAGAGCTGGTCGACTTCGACATCGCCCCCGTCGGCCTCCCCTACAACACCATGCTTGGCTACCCGACCTTCGCCCGGTTCATGGCAGCAACTCACCCGGCGTACAACCTCATGAAGATGCCCGGAAGCAGCGGCGTCCTCACCGTGTCAGGAGACACAAGAGATGCGCTGCAGGCACTCAAGCTTGCCTTCAAGACAGCCGCGGCGGCACAGCCCACCAGCTCCGATGCCCCTGAGCCCAAGGGGGCTGCACCGGCCAAGAAGAAGCAGCTATTCACCCAAGACAAGGCAGAAACAAAGCAGGTGCTGGTCGGCGAGGCGGGTCCTCTAGTGCCACCTTCATCGTAGGCGCTAACCTCGAACCCGAGCAGGAGGAGGCCTTGGTGATGTTCTTGCGTGCGAACAAGAAGGTGTTCGCGTGGGAACCTGATCAGCTAGCAGGGGTCCCGAGGGGCGTAATTGAGCATCTCCTCAATGTGTGCCCCAACGTGTGCCCCGTGAAGCAAAAAGCAAGGCGGCAGTCCACTGAGAAGCAAGCTTTCATCGTCCAAGAGACCCGCAAGCTAGAGGCGGCAGGGGTTATTCGCGAGTTCCGCTACCCAGATTGGTTGGCTAACCCGGTTGTCATGCCAAAGAAGGGAGGAAAGGAGCGCATGTGTGTTGACTTCACCAACCTCAACAAGGCCTACCTATAGGATATATTCCCGCTTCCTCGCATCGACCAAATCATCGACTCCACCGCTGAGTGCGACCTGTTATGCTTCCTGGATGCTTTCTCGGGCTATCACCAGATCAAGATGGCAGTAGAAGACGTGGAAAAAACGGCCTTCTTGACCCCGTGTGGAGTGTACTGCTATACATGCATGCCATTCAGGCTGCGCAATACATGTGCGACCTTTCAGCGGCTGATGCACATCACCTTGGGTCGGCAGCTTTGGAGGAATGCCGAGGCTTACGTCGATGACATTGTGGTGAAGTCTCGGGAGGCAAAAACCCTGATACAGGACTTGAAGGAAACCTTCGCGAGCCTCAATGAGGTGGACCTACGGCTTAACCCGGAGAAGTGCGTATCTGGAGTCCCCTCGGGCAAGCTCCTGGGTTTCCTCGTATCTCATAGGGGCATCGAGGCCAACCCGGAGAAGGTCAAAGCAGTCGAGGACATGATCCCGCCGAAGACCCTCAGAGAGATGCAGAAGCTCACCGAGCGTGTGACCGCGCTAGGACGCTTCATCTCCAAGCTGGGGGAACGAGCACTGCCCTTCTTCAAGCTGATGAAGAAGAAGGGCCCCTTTGAATGGACTGAAGAGGCCGACAAGGCGTTCCAGGATCTCAAGAGGTACTTAACGAGCCCTCCGGTGATGGTAGCTCCGCGTCCTTGAGAGTCCCTGGTGCTCTACCTTGCAGCCACCCCCTACTCCGCCAGTGCAGCCCTGGTGGCGGTTAGGAAGGAGCGTCGGGCCAAGGCCGTAGCAACCGTTTGGGTCGAAGCAAAGCAGAGCCAAGAAGGCTTCACGGAGACCGCGACCACAGCCGAAAAGGATCAGCCGCAGCAGGGGAGCACACCCGGAACAGAAGAGGCCCCTCCAAGCGATCAGTCGCCGGGGACTCCATCGTATCAGGAGGCACCCCAACCTCTGGAGGACGCAAGCAGCACCAGCACTCTCAACCTCGTCGAGCACCTCGTGTACTTCGTCAGCACGGTGCTACAAGACGCAAGGGCGTGTTACCCCATGCCTCAAAAACTCCTCCTCGCGCTACTGGTGGCCTCACGCAAGCTACGACACTACTTCTAAGGCCATCCCATCAAGGTCGTCTCAGCATACCCCTTGGAAAGGGTACTCAGGAGCCCCAATTCAGCTGGAATAGTCGCTGAGTGGAACATCGAGCTGCAAGCATTTCTGCTAGAATTTAGCACGACCAGAGTCATCAAGGGGTCTGCACTTGCGGACTTCGTGGCGGAATGGGCAGAGGCGCCAGGCCTCGAGGCTGGCGAGGATCGATCACTTTCCCCGGGAAGCGAGGCACCGGACGGCTGGGTCATGTACTTCGAGGGGGCATTCTCCGGACACGGCATGGGGGCTGGCGCGGTGCTCGTATCTCCCACTCAAGACAAGCTCTACTACGCCATACAACTATGTTTCCAGCACGGAGAAAAGGTCTCCAACAACATAGTGGAGTACGAAGGCCTGATAGCAGGCCTGAAAGCCACAGTCGCCTTGGGGGTAAAGTGCCTCACCATCAAGGGTTATTCACAACTCCTCGTCAATTTCTCCAACAAGGTGTACGAGTCGAAGGACGAGCACATGGAAGCCTACCTCGTGGAGGTCCGCAGGATGGAGAAGCAGTTCTGGGGACTGGAGCTGCAGCATGTGCCTCGCGGCACCAATCAAGAGGCTGATGACATCGCCAAAAGAGCATCCAGGCGGCTACCTCAGGAGCCAGGCGTCTTCGAGGAGCGACTCTTCAAGCCCTCGGCAACACTGTCACTATCAAGCACGGCGCAGCCTCGGGAAGAGCTCCGCCAGCCGCCTGCCTCGGGAGCCCCGATCTGCGGCCTGGCCTCAGGAGCATGCCTGCTCCTGGTGTTGGAGCCTCAGGAAGGATGCTGGATCGCAGAGCTCAGGAACTACCTGACACAAGGGACCTTGCCGGAGAAGGAGGAGGAAGCGGAGCGTGTGGTGCGGCAGGCCACAACCTACTGCATCAAGGATGGAGAGCTCTACTGGAGGCGACCAAATGATGTGTCCCTGCGTTGCATTTCCAGAGAGCAAGGGAAGGAGCTGCTGGCAGACATACACGGTGGAGATTGTGGGCATCACTCATCATCACGGACCCTCGTTGGCAAGGCGTTCCGCAGCGGGTTCTATTGGCCCACGATACTCAGTGATGCCGTGGAGCTAGTGAAGGCTTGTGAGGCCTGCCAATTCCATGCCAAGCAGATCCATTAGCCGGCGGGGGGTCTGCAGACTATACCCCTTTCATGGCCGTTCGCAGTCTGGGGGCTGGACATCCTGGGCCCGTTCCCTCGGGTGCTGCGGGGCTATCGCTATCTCTACGTCGCCGTGAACAAGTTCACCAAGTGGGCTGACGTGGAAGCTGTCCGCACCATCCCCACAGGCTCCGCGGTCAAGTTCATCAAGGGCCTCGTGAGCCGCTTCGGAGTGCCTAACCGCATCATCACCGACAACGGTTCGCAATTCACCAGTAACCTCTTCAAAACATATTGTGCTAACCTTGGAACACAGATATGCTACGCTTCGGTAGCGCACCCTCGGAGCAACGGTCAGGCCGAGCGAGCCAATGCAGAGGTCCTGAGGGGCCTCAAAACTAGGACCTTCAAGAAGAAGCTGGAGGCCTGCGGCAGGGGCTGGTACGACGAGCTCCGGTCCGTGCTGTGGTCTATCCGCACGACCGCGGCCAAACCAACTGGCGCGACTCCGTTCTTCCTCGTCTATGGAGCTTAGGCAGTCCTCCCTCACGAGGTCAGGCGTTGTTCCGCATGGGTCTTGGCGTTCGACGAGGCGCAGCAGGACGCCATGCGGGGGACAGATCTTGTGCTGGGGGAGGAACAACGTCGAGAGGCCGCACTGCGAGCGACAAGGTATCAACAGGCGCTGCGGCGGTACCACTGCCGCAACATCCGCCCCAGGACTCTTGAGGTAGGGGACCTCATGCTCAGGCGGGTCCTCTCCAGGGAAGGGTTGCACAAGCTCTCTCCCATGTGGGAGGGCCCGTTCAAGGTTGTTCATGTTTCCAGGCCCGGCTCCGCGCGCTTAGAGACCCAAGAGGGAGTACCCATCTAGAACGCGTGGAACATTCAACATCTCCGGAGATTCTACCCCTGAGCGAGGCCTAGTGCCTGTGGAAAAGGCCCGGTGCCTGTGAAGAAGGCCAACGCCTGTGAAGCTACCGCATTTTGGAGAAGGCCCGGTGCCTATGAACAAGGCCAATGCCTGCGAAGCTACCACATTTTGGAGAAGGCCCGGTGCCTGTGAAGAAGGCCAATGCCTGTGAAGCTACCGCATTTTGGGGAAGGCCCGGTACCTGTGAAGAAGGCCAATGCCTGTGAAGCTCGCTGCCCGTGACACTCTCACGTAATAATGAGTGGGGCTGTACACGCCCCGGAGTCTCCGGAGTGCCGCCCTCGGGCCTCGGGGTCTCCCTCCCATGCCTAGTGGCAGCACTTAGCTCCGCGCTGGTGAGAAGACGTCGAAGACTAGATTAGGTGCCGGACGTGGCTTTTTCATTTGCTTTCTGCAGTTGGCTTGTCCTTTCCTATTTGGAGTTTTATCGAAGCTGTCCCTGCCTTTGGCTCGAGCCCCCCTTTCTCCTTTTTTGCTCACCTGCTTTGGTTTTCCCACGCGCAAGTCTCGTGAGGGAGGTACACGGGTGCCCTCGCGAGTGTTTTCTGCCTCAGTCGCCTAAAGCCCTCCTATCCGGATCCGCTGAGGGAGCACCACTCCCAGTCCTTGCCCCACGAGCATCGTGACGCGAGCACGGGACCTGGGTCAGTTGCCCCCACAACCGGACCAAAAGCTACCCCTCTTGACTAACCCTTGCAGGACATAAAGGGCACGGCAAGGCCTCGACCTCGGGAGGCAAAGACCGCTACAAGCCTCCACGGGTTAAGTAACTCCCGGACACGGGTACACGGCACGGAAACGGAGCACGGAAATAGTGGAAACAACATGATAATTAACAATGACAGTTCAACATGCCCCCGCGGGGCCCTACACTACTCCCTCTTTTTTTGCAGGAAAAGAAGAAAGGCAAAACGGGCATGACCAGCTCGGCACCAACCCACGAGGAGGGCTCGTACTGCCTCCGGAGCTCGGTCAGATTCCCTCTTCTCGCTTCACCGAGGCAGGACGGCGGACCGGCCCGCTACCTTCCCCCAGGCGGGCGCGACGACGTGGAGGCTGGTCACGACCCCCGCTGGAGGAGATGCTGCCTGAAGATGAGTCGCCAAAGCTTGGCGAGCCCCGGGCACGGCAACCCACGCGCCTACCGCCATCTTCGTCCCGATCGACGCCGAGGCTGGGTGCCCTGCCACGGTCATCGTCCTCGGGGCAACACCCAGCGCGGTGACCGTCGTCCCCGAATGCCCTCACGTAGAGGGTGGCGTCACCGTCGAACCAGAAGTGCAGGGTGCACCGCCGGCCCAGGGCACGCGTGCAGGCAAAAGTTTGCCAGCCGCGGGTCAGGGCCAAACCCCCGGCGGCAGAAACCTCCAGCGAAGCCTGGGATGCCCTGCTGTAGCAACCGTCCGCCTGAAGCCAGAGGCCGCCCGGAGCGCTGGCCGAAATCTCACCTATGAAGAAGCGAGGAAGCTGGAGCCAAGTGCTAGTCGGGTCCGCCGACCACACGACGAACTCTGGCATCACTTCTGCCGAGCGGAAGCATGGTCTGGGGGGCCGCACAGCCACAGGGTGGCTCTCGTTGATGACCGGGCGCTCGTCGCCGCACAGGGAGCCGCTTTCGCGATCGCGGGAAGTCACCACGGGGGACACAAGGTGCTTGCGGGGACGGCCCCAACCGTGCTTGGTCAGAGGAGAGTTAGGCCCTTCCTGGCGAGCCTTTCCCTTCTCCGCGGCCGAGAACCTCTTCAGCGGAGCCATGGAGATAGAGAGCAGTCGGAGCGAAGAAGAGGAGGAGTAGCAGAGGGAGATGAACTGGAGCGGCTCGCGCCGTTCCGTACTTATAGCCGGAGGAGGCGAACCGTCGGCCTCCACGATCGCAGGTAATCATGACCCGTCTTTGCATGTAGGGACTTGTCAAGTCGTGCGGTTGCCAAGGCGTCATGGGAAGCGGAGACGCCCATGCCCAATCAACCGCCACGCAACGCCCAAGGCCGCAGGCTGTTAGGGCCCGCGGCGCTTCGCACTTGCCCCTTCGCTTCTCTGCTAAGCCAGGTCCGGGCGCGCCTTGGGCCCGGGGGCTACTATCGGTGTTTTGGGAACGGGGGTCCCTAGACTTGCCTGCCTGCGGTCTGCGGCATGGCTCAAGTGGGGGCCCAATGCAGCCCAGCTTCATCAGCTCAAGCTCAAGACCCTTGCAAGGGGCCAAGCCTCGCGGGGCGGACGACAGGGAGCTTCCTCAGGAGCAGCCTCC
Organism: Triticum timopheevii; assembly: GCA_963921465.1. NCBI lineage: Eukaryota > Viridiplantae > Streptophyta > Magnoliopsida > Poales > Poaceae > Triticum > Triticum timopheevii. The sequence continues at coordinate 225,022,433 of OY997272.1, forward strand.
TCAGGCAGGCTCGCGAGGAGGCGGAGAGATCAAGGCAGGGCACCTCCCGAGGGGCCCATGATGCAAGCCATGACGAGCGAGGACCAGGCGGGCGCCGGCCTGCGCAGTGTCCTTGTTTCCCTTTCGGTGCAAAGGGGGCAAGCACAGGCCTAGGCATCAGGCAAAGGTTACCGTTTCGGTGCAACGAGACCAAGACCAGCAAAACGACAGGATGGAGGTCATCGTGGAGCCCAGGGCGACGTCACCGTCAGGACCTTTGGCAGCTAAAGACCAACTTTAGTTAGGATAAGTGTACCAGATGTTCCCCTTCAAAATGGCCAATTGTTGGCGCCCTTCCCGCTCATTTTTTGGGGAGAGGCCCAGGGCCTCGCTCTATAAATAGGACTAGCCACCCCAATCTAGGGGAGGAGAGGATCATCTGGATATCAACCAGAGAGAGAGAAGCGACTGAACTTACCCAAGCAGTTCATCGCCCCAACTCAAGAACAGCCCCTCGCGAGGCTGTTCTCCCTTTGTACTGTTCATCATCAGCCCCTGAGGCAATCCACCACACCACACACTGGAGTAGGGTATTACACCACAATGGTTGCCTGAACCAGTATAAATCTCGTGTCCCTTGTGTGTTCATCTTTCTTGCTTAGATCTTATCGAGACTTCGAGACGTGAGCTGGTTGGGGAGAGATCTTCACGCGCACCCGAGTGTTTGAACCTCAAGGGTCTGCCGGAACCCGACATCCGACAGTGATGGCGGACAAATACGCCAACGCCGACTCCGCCATGAAGATCCAGGTGGCGCTGGATGAAGCTAGCAAGGCGAAGCCGGTTCCCCATCCGAAGCCGGCCAGCGAAAGCAGCGGGCAGCAGCATCACCAGAACAACAAGCGCAAGGCCGACCAGCCGGCATAGCGCCACGACAACCGGCTCATCGCAGCCACCGAGCCCGCGGCGGACCCGGCGCGAAGCACCGGCAGACCGGCAAGACGGCGTGGCAACCCTCCATGAGCTTCGAAGAGATGCTCGACGCCCCCTGCAAGCACCACAGCAGCACAAGACCGTCCATGCACACGCTTCGGCAGTGCGCCATCACCAAGCGCATCATGAGGGGCGACGTCCCGCCTCCTCCGGCTCCGGGTCCAGGCGCAGGGCAGCCACCTCCACCTCCAGCGCCGCCTCCAGGTAGCGGCGCGATGCGCGATGACGCCTACCCGGACTAGAATGCGGCCTACATTGTCTTCACCATCCTCGGCGACGACAAGCGTACCGAGTGCCTCCTTCGGCAGGAGGTGAACATGTTGGGGAACGTAGCAGAAAACAAAAATTTTCCTACGGTTTCACCAAGATCCATCTATGAGTTCATCTAGCAACGAGTGATTAGATGCATCTACATACCTTGTAGATCGCGAGCGGAAGCGTTCAAAGAACGGGGATGATGTAGTCGAACACGACGTGATCCAAATCACCGGAGATCCTAGCACCGAACGGACGGCACCTCCGCGTTCAACACACGTACGGAACAGCCACGTCTCCTCCTTCTTGATCCAGCAAGGGAGGGAGGAGAGGTTGAGGGAGATTGCACCATCAGCAGCACGACAACGTGGTGTTGATGGAGCTGCAGTACTCCGGTAGAGCTTCGCTAAGCACTATGGAGGAGGAGGAGGTGTTGGAGAGGGAGAAGGAGGCAACCAAAGGCCAAGGTATGAAGTCCCTCCTCTTCCCCACTATATATAGGAGGGCCAAGGGGGGTGGCCGGCCCTAGGAGATCCAATCTCCTAGGGGGGGCGGCGGCCAAGGGGGGTTTCCCTCCCCCCAAGGCACCTAGGAGGTGCCTTCCCCTCCTAGGACTCTTCCCCCTCAAACCCTAGGCGCATGGGCCTATGTTGGGGCTGGTGCCCTTGGCCCATGCAGGCCAAGGCGCACCCCCTACAGCCCATGTGCCCCCCCGGGACAGGTGGCCCCACCCGGTGGACCCCCGGGACCCTTCCGGTGGTCCCGGTACAATACCGATAACCCCGAAACTTGTCCCGATGCCCGAAACAGGACTTCCCATATATAAATCTTTACCTCCGGACCATTCCGGAACTCCTCGTGACGTCCGGGATCTCATCCGGGACTTCGAACAACATTCGGGTTACTGCATATACATATCCCTACAACCCTAGCGTCACTGAACCTTAAGTTTGTAGACCCTACGGGTTCGGGAGACATGTAGACATGACCGAGATCGCTCTCCGGTCAATAACCAACAGCGGGATCTGGATACCCATGTTGGCTCCCACATGCTCCACGATGATCTCATTGGATGAACCACGATGTCGAGGATTTAATCAACCCCGTATGCAATTCCCTTTGTCAATCGATATGTTACTTGCCCGAGATTCGATCGTCGGTATCCCAATACCTCGTTCAATCTCGTTACCGGCAAGTCACTTTACTCGTACCGTAATGCATGATCCCGTGACCAGACACTTGGTCACTTTGAGCTCATTATGATGATGCATTACCGAGTGGGCCCAGTGATATCTCTCCGTCATACGGAGTGACAAATCCCAGTCTCGATCCGTGTCAACCCAACAGACACTTTCGGAGATACCTGTAGTGCACCTTTATAGTCACCCAGTTACGTTGTGACGTTTGATACACCCAAAGCACTCCTACGGTATCCGGGAGTTACACGATCTCATGGTCAAAGGAAAAGATACTTGACATTAGAAAAGCTCTAGCAAATGAACTACACGATCTCACGCTATGCTTAGGATTGGGTCTTGTCCATCACATCATTATCCTAATGATGTGATCCCGTTATCAATGACATCCAATGTCCATAGCCAGGAAACCATGACTATCTATTGATCAACGAGCTAGTCAACTAGAGGCTCACTAGGGACATGTTGGTGTCTGTTTTTCACACATGTATTACGATTTCCGGATAACACAATTATAGCATGAATAAAGACAATTATCATGAACAAAGAAATATAATAATAATGCTTTTATTATTGCCTCTAGGGCATATTTCCAACAGTCTCCCACTTGCACTAGGGTCAATAATCTAGTTACATTGTGATGAATCGAACACCCATGGAATTCTGGTGTTGATCATGTTTTGCTCTAGGGAGAGGTTTAGTCAACGGATCCGCTACATTCAGGTCCGTATGTACTTTACAAATCTCTATGTCTCCATCTTGAACATTTTCACGAATGGAGTTGAAGCGACGCTTGATGTGCCTTGTCTTCTTGTGAAACCTGGGCTCCTTGGCAAGTGCAATAGCTCCAGTGTTGTCACAGAAGAGCTTGATCGGCCCCGACGCATTGGGTATGACTCCTAGGTCGGTGATGAACTCCTTCACCCAAATTGCTTCATGTGCTGCCTCCGAGGCTGCCATGTACTCCGCTTCACATGTAGATCCCCCACGACGCTCTGCTTGCAACTGCACCAGCTTACTGCCCCACCATTCAAAATATACACGTATCCGGTTTGTGACTTAGAGTCATCTAGATCTGTGTCGAAGCTAGCGTCGACGTAACCCTTTACGACGAGCTCTTCGTCACCTCCATAAACGAGAAACATTTCCTTAGTCCTTTTCAGGTACTTCAGGATATTCTTGACCGCTGTCCAGTGTTCCTTGCCGGGATTACTTTGGTACCTTCCTACCAAACTTACGGCAAGGTTTACATCAGGTCTGGTACACAGCATGGCATACATAATAGAACCTATGGCTGAGGCATAGGGGATGACACTCATCTCGTCTATATCTTCTGCCGTGGTCGGACATTGAGCTGAGCTCAATTTCACACCTTGCAAAACAGGCAAGAACCCTTTCTTGGACTGATCCATTTTGAACTTCTTCAAAATCTTGTCAAGGTATGTGCTTTGTGAAAGACCTATGAGGCGTCTCGATCTATCCCTATAGATCTTGATGCCTAATATATAAGCAGCTTCTCCAAGGTCCTTCATTGAAAAACTCTTATTCAAATAGGCCTTTATGCTGTCCAAAAGTTATATATCATTTCCCATCAAAAGTATGTCATCTACATATAGTATGAGAAATGCTATAGAGCTCCCACTCACTTTCTTGTAAACACAGGCTTCTCCATAAGTCTGTGAGAACCCAAACGCTTTGATCATCTCATCAAAACGAATGTTCCAACTCCGAGATGCCTGCACCAGCCCATAAATCGAGCGTTGGAGCTTGCACACCTTGTCAGCATTCTTAGGATCGACAAAACCTTCCGGCTGCATCATATACAGTTCTTCCTTAAGGAAACCATTAAGGAATGCCGTTTTGACGTCCATTTGCCAAATTTCATAATAATAAAATGCGGCAATTGCTAACATGATTTGGACGGACTTCAGCTTCGCTACCGGTGAGAAAGTCTCATCGTAGTCAACCCCTTGAACTTGTCGATAACCCTTAGCGACAAGCCGAGCTTTATAGATGGTCACATTACCATCCGCGTCTGTCTTCTTCTTAAAGATCCTTTTATTTTCTATGGCTCGCCGTTCTACGGGCAAGTTAGTCAAAGTCCATACTTCGTTTTCATACATGGATCCTATCTCGGATTTCATGGCTTCTAGCCATTTGTCGGAATCCGGGCCCGCCATCGCTTCTTCATAGTTCGAAGGTTCACTATTGTCTAACAACATGATTTCCAAGACAGGGTTGCCGTACCACTCTGGTGCGGAACGTGTCCTTGTGGACCTTCGAATTTCAGTAGGAGCTTGATCAGAAGTATCTTGATCATCATCATTAACTTCCTCTCTAGTCGGTGCAGGCACCTCAGGAACATTTTCTTGAGTTGCACCATTTTCCGGTTCAAGAGGTAATACTTCATCAAGCTCTACTTTCCTCCCACTTACTTCTTTCGAGAGAAACTCTTTCTCCAGAAAGGACCCATTCTTGGCAACAAAGATCTTGCCTTCGGATCTGAGGTAGAAGATATACCCAACAGTTTCTTTAGGGTATCCTATGAAGACGCATTTTTCCGATTTGGGTTCGAGCTTTTCAGGTTGAAGTTTCCTGACATAAGCATCGCATCACCAAACTTTTAGAAACGACAGCTTAGGTTTCTTCCCAAACCATAATTCAAATGGTGTCGTCTCAACGGATTTCGACGGTGCCCTATTTAAAGTGAATGCGGCAGTCTCTAAAGCATAGCCCCAAAAGGATAGTGGTAACTCGGCAAGAGACATCATAGATCGCACCATATCTAATAGAGTGCGATTACGACGTTCGGACACACCATTACGCTGAGGTGTTCCAGGCGGCGTGAGTTGTGAAACTATTCCACATTTTCTTAAGTGTGTACCAAACTCGTGACTCAAGTATTCTCCTCCACGATCTGATCATAGAAACTTGATTTTCCTGTCACGTTGATTCTCAACTTCACTCTGAAATTCCTTGAACTTTTCAAAGGTCTCAGACTTGTGTTTCATTAAGTAGACATACCCATATCTACTCAAGTCATCAGTGAGGGTGAGAACATAATGATAGCCACCGCGAGCCTCAACACTCATTGGACCGCACACATCAGTATGTATGATTTCCAATAAGTTGGTTGCTTGCTCCATTGTTCCTGAGAATGGAGTCTTGGTCATTTTACCCATGAGGCATGGTTCGCACGTGTCAAATGATTCATAATCAAGAGACTCTAAAAGTCCATCAGCATGGAGCTTCTTCATGCGTTTGACACCTATGTGACCAAGGCGGCAGTGCCACAAGTATGTGGGACTATCACTATCAATCTTACATCTTTTGGTACTTACACTATGAATATGTGTAGCATTACGCTCGAGATTCATAAAGAATAAACCATTCACCATTGGAGCATGACCATAAAACATATCTCTCATATAAATAGAACAACCATTATTCTCGGATTTAAATGAGTAGCCATCTCGAATTAAACGAGATCCTGATACAATGTTCATGCTCAAACTTGGCACAAAATAACAATTATTGAGGTTCAAAACTAATCCCGTAGGTAAATGTAGAGGTAGCGTGCCGATGGCGATCACATCGACCTTGGAACCATTCCCGATGCGCATCGTCACCTCGTCCTTCGCCAGTCTCCGTTTATTCCGCAGCTCCTGCTGTGTGTTACAAATATGAGCAACGGCACCGGTATCAAATACCCAGGAGTCACTACGATTACTGGTAAGGTACACATCAATTACATGTATATCAAATATACCTTTGGTTTCGCCGGCCTTCTTGTCCGCTAAGTATTTGGGGTAGTTCCGCTTCCAGTGACCACTTTCCTTGCAATAAAAGCACTCAGTCTCGGGCTTGGGTCCATTCTTTGGCTTCTTCCCGGCAGCTTGCTTGCTGGGCGCGGCAACTACCTTGCCGTCCTTCTTGAAGTTCTTTTTACCCTTGCCCTTCTTGAACTTAGTGGTTTTATTGACCATCAACACTTGATGTTCCTTCTTGACTTCTACCTCTGCTGATTTCAGCATAGCAAATACTTCAGGAATGGTCTTCTCCATCCCCTGCATATTGAAGTTCATCACAAAGCTCTTGTAGCTTGGTGGAAGCGACTGGAGGATTCTGTCAATGACCGCATCATCCGGGAGATTAACTCCCAGCTGAGTCAAGCGGTTATGTAACCCAGACATAGTGAGTATGTGCTCACTGACAGAACTATTTTCCTCCATCTTACAGCTGAAGAATTTGTCGGAGACTTCATATCTCTCGACCCGGGCATGAGCTTGAAAAACCATTTTCAGCTCTTCGAACATCTCATATGCTCCATGTCTCTCAAAACGCTTTTGGAGCCCCGGCTCTAGGCTGTAAAGCATGCCGCACTGAACGAGGGAGTAGTCATCGGTACGTGCCTGCCAAGCGTTCATAAAGTCTTGTTCTGCAGGGAGAACAGGTGCGTCACCCAGCGGTGCTTGTAGGACATAATCTTTCTTGGCAGCTATGAGGATAATCCTCAGGTTCCGGACCCAGTCCGTATAGTTGCTGCCATCGTCTTTCAGCTTAGTTTTCTCTAGGAACGCGTTGAAGTTGAGGACTACGTTGGCCATTTGATCTACAAGACATATTGTAAAATATTTAGACTAAGTTCATGATAATTAAGTTCATCTAATCAAATTATAATGAACTCCCACTCAGATTTGACATCCCTTTGGTCATCTAAGTGTTACACGATCCGAGTCGACTAGGCCGTGTCCGATCATCATGTGAGACGGACTAGTCATCGTCGGTGAACATTCTCATGTTGATCGTATCTTCCATACGACTCGTGTTCGACCTTTCAGTCTCCGTGTTCCGAGGCCATGTCTGTACATGCTAGGCTCGTCAATTTAACCCTAAGTGTTTTCGCTGTGTAAAACTGTCTTACACCCGTTGTATGTGAACGTAAGAATCTATCACACCCGATCATCACGTGGTGCTTCGAAACGACGAATTGTAGCAACGGTGCACAGTTAGGGGAGAACACTTCTTGAAATTTTGTAAGGGATCATCTTATTTACTACTGTTGTCCTAAGTAAACAAGATGCATAAAACATAATAAACATCACATGCAATTATATAAAGTAGTGACATGATATGGCCAATATCATATAGCTCCTTTGATCTTCATCTTCGGGGCTCCATGATCATCTTGTCACCGGCATGACACCATGATCTCCATCATCATGATCTCCATCATCGTGTCTTCATGAAGTTGTCACGCCAACGACTACTTCTACTTCTATGACTAACGCGTTTAGTAATAAAGTAAAGTAGTTTACATGGCGTTCTTCAATGACACGCAGGTCATACAAAAAATAAAGACAACTCCTATGGCTCCTGCCGGTTGTCATACTCATCGACATGCAAGTCATGATTCCTATTACAATAGCATGAACATCTCATACATGACATATAGATCATTCATCATTCATCACAACTTTGGCCATATCATATCACAAAGCACTTGCTGCAAAAACAAGTTAGACATCCTGTAATTGTTGTTTTCAAGTTTTACGTGGCTGAAGTAGGGTTCTAGCAAGAACGTTTTCTTACCTACATGAAAGCCACAACGTGATATGTCAACTTCTATTTACCCTTCATAAGGACCCTTTTCATCGAATCTGCTTCAACTAAAGTAGGCGAGACAGACACCCGCCAGCCACCTTATGCAACTTGTGCATGTTAGTCGGTGGAACCGGTCTCACGTAAGCGTACGTGTAAGGTTGGTCCGGGCCGCTTCATCCACAATACCGCTGAAGCAAGATAAGACTAGTAGCGGCAAGAAAGTTGACAAATCTACGCCCACAACAAATTGTGTTCTACTCGTGCAAGAGAACTACGCATAGACCTAGCTCATGATGCCACTGTTGGGGAACGTAGCAGAAAACAAAAATTTCCCTACGATTTCACCAAGATCCATCTATGAGTTCATCTAGCAACGAGTGATTAGATGCATCTACATACCTTGTAGATCGCGAGCGGAAGCGTTCAAAGAACGGGGATGATGTAGTCGAACACGACGTGATCCAAATCACCATAGATCCTAGCACCGAACGGACGGCACCTCCGCGTTCAACACACGTACGGAACAGCCACGTCTCCTCCTTCTTGATCCAGCAAGGGAGGGAGGAGAGGTTGAGGGAGATGGCACCAGCAGCAGCACGACGGCGTGGTGTTGATGGAGCTGCAGTACTCCGGCAGAGCTTCGCTAAGCACTATGGAGGAGGAGGAGGTGTTGGAGAGGGAGAAGGAGGCAACCAAAGGCCAAGGTATGAAGTCCCTCCTCTCCCCCACTATATATAGGAGGGCCAAGGGGGGTGGCCGGCCCTAGGAGATCCAATCTCCTAGGGGGGCGGCGGCCAAGGGGGGTTTCCCTCCCCCCCAAGGCACCTAGGAGGTGCCTTCCCCTCCTAGGACTCTTCCCCCTCAAACCCTAGGCGCATGGGCCTATGTTGGGGCTGGTGCCCTTGGCCCATGCAGGCCAAGGCGCACTCCCTACGGCCCATGTGGCCCCCCGGGACAGGTGGCCCCACCCGGTGGACCCCCGGGACCCTTCCGGTGGTCCCGGTACAATACCGATAACCCCGAAACTTGTCCCGATGCCCGAAACAGGACTTCCCATATATAAATCTTTACCTCCGGACCATTCCGGAACTCCTCGTGACATCCGGGATATCATCCGGGACTCCGAACAACATTCGGGTTACTGCATATACATATCCCTACAACCCTAGCGTCATTGAACCTTAAGTGTGTAGACCCTACGGGTTCGGGAGGCATGTAGACATGACCGAGATCGCTCTCCGGTCAATAACCAACAGCGGGATCTGGATACCCATGTTGGCTCCCACATGCTCCACGATGATCTCATCAGATGAACCATGATGTCGAGGATTTAATCAACCCCGTATGCAATTCCCTTTGTCAATCGATATGTTACTTGCCCGAGATTCGATCGTCGGTATCCCAATACCTCGTTCAATCTCGTTACCGGCAAGTCACTTTACTCGTACCGTAATGCATGATCCCATGACCAGACACTTGGTCACTTTGAGCTCATTATGATGATGCATTACCGAGTGGGCCTAGTGATATCTCTCCGTCATACGGAGTGACAAATCCCAGTCTCGATCCGTGTCAACCCAACAGACACTTTCGGAGATACCTGTAGTGCACCTTTATAGTCACCCAGTTACGTTGCGACGTTTGATACACCCAAAGCACTCCTACGGTATCCGGGAGTTACACGATCTCATGGTCAAAGGAAAAGATACTTGACATTAGAAAAGCTCTAGCAAACGAACTACACGATCTCACGCTATGCTTAGGATTGGGTCTTGTCCATCACATCATTATCCTAATGATGTGATCCCGTAATCAATGACATCCAATGTCCATAGCCAGGAAACCATGACTATCTATTGATCAACGAGCTAGTCAACTAGAGGCTCACTAGGGACATGTTGGTGTCTGTTATTCACGCATGTATTACGATTTCCGGATAACACAATTATAGCATGAATAAAGACAATTATCATGAACAAAGAAATATAATAATAATGCTTTTATTATTGCCTCTAGGGCATATTTCCAACAGAACACCGTTGTCCCGGCCAAACCAGAGTTCATGCACTGGTCGGATCGCCCGGTCACCTGGACCCGGGAGGATCACTCGGCGGTCATGCCGAGTCCGAGTGGTTACGCCCTCGTCCTCAACCCCACCATTGCCGCGTGGCGCACGTGCAAGTTCTTCCGAGTCCTCATCGACGGCGGCAGCAGCATCAACATCCTCTACCGCGACACAATGACCAAGCTCAGCCTCAAGGCCGAGGACCTGGAACCAACCCGGACGATCTTCCACGGCATCATGCCCGGCCTCTCTTGCTCTCCCATTGGCCGGGTCCGGCTCGACGTCCTGTTCGGTGATAGCAGCCACTTCCGACGCGAACCGATCTGGTTTGAGGTGGTGGACCTGTCCAGCGCGTACCACACACTGCTGGGCTAGCCCGTGCTCGCCAAGTTCATGGCGGTCCCTCATTATGTGTATCTTAAGATGAAGATGCCGGGTCCCAAGGGCCTCATCACCATTACCGGCAACTACCGCAAGTCCCTGGAGTGCGCCCGAGATGGCGCCAAGCTGGCCGAGTCGCTGGTCATTGCCGAGGAGCGGCGCCAGCTTGACCGGATTGTCGCCATGCCAGGCGAGGCCTCGACCGCGTCGATCCCGACCAAGGTCCCGGCCGACGAGGCTGCCTTCAAGCCCTCCAAGGAGACCAAGAAAGTGAAGCTGAACCAGGAAGACCCCAGCTGCAGCAAGTACGTTGTCGTAGGCGCCCACCTCGACAGCAAATAGGAAGGGGAGCTCGTCGACTTCCTCCGTGAGAATTGGGATATCTTCGCATGGACCCCCCAAGGACATGCTGGGTATCCCAAGGAAGTACGCCGAGCACAAACTTCACTTCCGCAAGGACGCCAAGCCTGTCCGTCAACCCCTACGACGTTTTTCCGAAGAGAAGAGAAGAACCATTGGTGAAGAGGCCACCAAGCTTTTGGCGGCCGGCTTCATCATGGAAGTGTTTCACCCCGAGTGGCTGGCCAATCCAGTCCTCGTCCTGAAGAAGAACAAGACCTGGCACATGTGTATCGACTACACCAGCCTCAACAAGGCCTTTCCCAAGAATCCGTTCGCTCTCCCGCGGATCGACCAAGTCATCCACTCGACCGCCGGGTGCGAGCTCCTGTCCTTCCTGGACGCTTACTCCGGCTACCACCAGATCAAGCTGGACCCGGCCGACTCCCTGAAGACGTCCTTCATCACACCCTTTGGGGCGTACTGCTACATCACTATGTCGTTTGGCTTGAAAAACGCCGGCACCACCATCCAATGCTGCATACAGAAATGCCTGCTGCCGCAACTCGGCCGCAAAATCCACGTTTATGTGGACGACATCGTGGTGAAGACCAAGCAGCACCTCATGCTCCTCGATGATCTGAAGGAAACATTCGTCAACCTCCGCGAATACAAGGTCAAGCTTAACCCAGAAAAGTGTGTTTTCGGCGTCCCAGCCGAAAGCTACTCGGCTTCCTCGTCTCGGAACGCGGCATTGAGGCGAACCCGGAGAAGATCAAGGCCATCGAGTGCATGCGCAAGCCGGCTCGGCTGTGCGATGTCCAGAAGTTCACCGGATGCTTGGCCTCGGTTAGGCGGTTTCTAAGCCGGCTGGGCGAGAGGGCGCTACCCCTGTACCAGCTGATGAAGAAGACGAAGTCGTTCAAATGGAATGACAAGGCATACGAGGCTTTCCAAGACCTCAAGTGCATGCTCTCCACCGCACCAGTCCTGGCAGTGCCGACCAACAAGGAGCCGTTGTTGCTCTACATAGCCGCGACCTCGCGGGTGGTCAACAAGGTACTGGTGGTCGAGCAACTAGAGAAGGGCAAGATCCAATCCGTCCAGCGCCCGGTCTACTACCTGAGCGTGGTGCTCTCCATCTCCAAGCAGAACTACCCACACTACCAGAAGATGTGTTACGGCATGTACTTTACCGCCAAGAAGCTGAAGCAGTATTTCCAAGAGCACGTCATCACCGTGGTCAGCATGGCTCCTATCGGAGAAATCATCGGGTGCCGGGATGCCTCTGGCCGGGTCACCAAGTGGGCGCTCCAGCTGGCCGGCCACAACATCCTCTACGAGCCCCGCACCACGATCAAGTCTCAGGCCCGTGGCCGACTTCCTCGTCGACTGGACCGAGACCCAGTACTTACCGCCGCCCCCCAACTCGATGCATTGGCGCAATCATTTCGACGGGTCCAAGATGTGACTCGGCCTGGGGGCCGGCATCGTACTGTCCTCTCCGAAGGGCGACCGACTCCGCTACGCGCTCCAGATCCACTTCGCCGCCTCCAACAATGTCGCCGAGTACGAATCCCTTGCGCACGGCCTCCGGCTTGCCAAGGAACTGGCATCCGACACATCCTGTGCTACGGCAACTCGGACCTAGTGGTACAGCAGTGCTCCGGCGAGTGGGACGCCTGCGACTTCAACATGGCAAGCTACCGCTTCCTCGTCCAGAAGTTGTCTAGGTCCTTCGAGGGCTGTGAGTTTCTCCACGTCCCGCGCACGAAGAACGAAGCGTCTGACACGCTCGCCAAGATCGTCTCATCCCGACAATCCATCCCGACAGGCGCCTCCCTCGAGCACCTGCGCAAGCCGTCCGTCAAGCCGTCGCCGGACCCCGAGTCCATCAAGGTTCCAGATGACCCGGCCGCATCTCAACCCGGCCCGGGGGCTGCTGAACCCGGCCCAGGGGCTGCCGAACCCAGCCCAGGGGCTGCTCAGCTCGACCCGGCCACTATCGCCCCGAACCCGGCCGTCGCCATCCCCGATCGGGGGGCTGCTCAACCCGGCTCGGGGGCTGCCGACTCGGAACCCGCCCTGGTGGCCGTCTTCGCCGTAGTTACGGCTCCGTCTTGGGCCCTCCCAATATCAGAATTCCTGGAGAACGGGGTTCTCCCCATGGACGAGACCGAAGCCCGACAAGTGCAGCGCCGGGCGTCCGCATACAGCATCATCAACAACGAGCTCGTCAAGCGTAGCTCCACCGGCGTGTTCCAGCGCTGCATCGAGTAGGAACAGGGCGTCGACATCCTCCTCAACCTACACCAGGGCGAATGTGGGCACCACGCCGCGTTGCGATCCCTGGTGGCCAAAGCGTTCCGCCACGGCTTCTACTAGCCCACGGCCCTCCAAGATGCCGAGTCACTCGTTCTCAAGTGTGAGGGGTGCCAGCGCTTTGGCTAGCACAGCCACCAGCCGGCGTCAGCTCTCTGCACCATTCCGATCGCCTGGACCTTCGCGGTCTGGGGACTCGACATGGTGGGACCCTTCAAAACCGCTCGAGGCGGCATGACACACCTGCTAGTGGCAGTGGACAAATTCACCAAGTGGATAGAAGCACGACCGATCAAGAACTGGACGGGCAACCAGCCGTCCAGTTCATCAAGGACATAGTAGTTCGCTACGGCATGCCGAACAACATCATCACGGACAATGGCAACAACTTCGCCAAGGGCGCGCTTGAGCAATACTGCTCCATCTCCGGCATTTGCCTCGACCTGGCCTCCGTTGCACACCCGCAGTCCAACAGGCAGGTCGAGCGGGCTAACGAAATCATCCTGTCCGGCATCAAGCCGTGACTCGTTGAACCACTCATCCGCTCACTCGGCAGCTGGCTTGAAGAGTTGCCGACCGTTCTCTGGAGTCTCTGCACCACGCCGAATCAGTCGACCGTGTTCACCCCGTTCTTCCTCGTCTATGGAGCCGAAGCCGTCATCCCGACCGAGGTCGAGTTCGACTCGCCGCGCGTCGCGATGTACACCGAAGCTGAAGCCAAAGAAGCCCGCGAAGACGGCGTCGACCTACTCGAAGAAGCCCGCCTCCTGGCGCTCAGCCGTTCGGCCATCTACCAGCAAGGCCTGATGCACTACCACATCAAGAAGATTAAGCCCCTCGCGTTCCACGAGGGCGACCTCGTCCTCCGACTCGTCCAAGAGCAAGCAGGCCAGCACAAGTTGTCCCCTCCATGGGAAGGCCCATTCATCGTGAGCAGGGCCTTGTGCGATCATAACGCATGCTACCTCATCGACGCACGCAAGTTAAACAAGCACAAGAGAGACACCACTGGCGAAGAAACGACCCAGCCATGGAACGTGGAACTCCTCCGCCCGTTTTACAGTTAGCCGCATGAGTGTATGTATCGTCGCCTTTTGTAAACGCATGAAACTATGGGGCTCCCGAACGAGACTTGGGGGCTGCCTTTTGTTAACCAACTTATTGTGTCCCTACTCTTTTTTGCATCACTATGCCACTGAATCTGGCCACCGTCCGACCTGCTCGACCCGGGGGCTCGGGGGCTGGCCGGCTCGATTGCCACCCCGCCTCCTTACTTGGTGATTCCTGATATAGTAAGGATGCCGCGGTCCCCCACTTTGCCCTAAAGCCACAGACCCGGCTTCGGCTGTCGGCTGGCAAGCACAACGGGCCAGAGCTCCTTCACGCTTCAAACACCAAGTCAAAGTCTGTCGGGTCGATCAACCCGGCCCGCCGCTCAGAAAATGAACAGCCGCACGACCGGGTGCTCGCCAACCGGCTCCGTCGGGTTGCCGCCAGCCGGCCCAGTGGGTGTTTCGCTCGCGCTCAATGTTTTGAAGAGCCCAAGTCCCGCGCGCTCCTCTCGAAGAACCGAACTCCTTGTCACGGACCGGAGCCTCGGCCGTCTGACTTGCGGGGGGGGGGGGGGGGGGAGGTTTGATAAAGGAAAAGTGCAAGAAATTGGTCCAAAAAATGAAAAGCAAAAGCAGAAACATTCACGACATGTACACATAAATATTTAAAACGCCCATGGCCCGAGTTCATTACACCCTAAACCGCCAGTGGGTGGGTGGACCTGCTACCTAACAAATTCTACTAAGGTGTCTCAGGCATCTCCAGCATCGCGTCGCGACATCGACGGCTCTCCACTGGCGGCCTCCGGGTCCAGTGAGGCAACGGTGTCCTCCTCGGCACCCCCATCGTGGTAGACGCCCGTCTCCTCGGAGATCCCCTCCGGATCCTGGAGAAGCAGGCCATAGTCGTCCCTAGCCATGACCCCGCCATCCTCGGCCCGCTCAGGGTGGAACTCGTCGTGGAAGGCGAACTCGGCGATGTAGCTGGCCTGGGAGGCAATCCGGCCGGCTTGCTCCTGCAGCAGCTGCTCCGAGCCGGCCCGCTGGCCCATCAGCGCGTCCAGCTGCAGGTCCGGATGCCAAGATAGCATGAACCAGAACGCCATCTCAGTGCCGGCACGAGCGGTGGATACGCGCCACTTGTGAAGCCGGCCCGGCCCCATCTCCAGCCAACGCGCCAGGCGCGTGAAGCTGCTCGGCTCGACGGAGTCCGGCCAAAGGGCCGCCGTCATCGCAGTGCCGGCCTGGGACAGCCGCCCCATCTGCTCCCCCAAGACCCGCAGGCGGGCCTCAACGGCGGTGATGATTTCCGGGAAGGTCCACGCCACCTGCGGGTCTGTCCCGGATCCAACGACTCCGGTCGGGTCGCGCTGAAAGAGGACGGCTTCCTCCGCCAGCCGATGCGTCTCCGGAAAGGCTCCTGCCACAAAAAGAGAAGCATATCAGAAAAAGGACAACAAGGACGAAAGGCTGGATCCCGACCTAGCAAAACACAAGAAAAGCACTTACCGGAGAAGGACTCTTCCAGGTGCTGCGCTTCGAGCAACGTACCACGCCGCTCCCATTCAATGGTGCGGTCGCGCTCCTGGAGCGCCTTCTCCAGATCGGCCGCCTTGACAAGGGCCGCCTTCAACTCGGCGTCCTTGTCATCGGCCGCCTTATCGGCCGCCTCGCGACGGCGGGCCTCGTCCTGGCGGGCCCCCTGAGCCGTTGGACAACCTGCCCCCGTAGGCGATCCACCTCGGCCTGGAGCCGGTCCTTGTCGTCGGCTAGCCTGCGGCTCTTCTGGTCCGCCTCGACCAGGGCCTACTGCGCCTCCACCACCTTGGCAGCTTCCGCCTTAAGAAGCTCCTCCTCGGCCTCGAGGCGGCTCTTAAGACCCGCCAGCTGCTCCTGCAGCTGGTTGGCCTCATCGAGCGACCGCCAGGCCGCGGCCACCTCCGCTCTCGCCTGCGCCACCTTGGCGCCAAGACGGTCGGTGTCAGCAACAACCCGGTCATAGTGATGACCAGCCCGGAGCAGACGAGTCTGCTAGGATAGCACCTCGGCTGCGAAAAAGAAAGATTCAGCAAAGGAGAAAGCAAGACTTAAGATTTGGCCCAACTGTTACACAGTTGGCCCGAATCTCGGGGGCTACACCCAGTGGGTGTGCTAGCGCGCCCCCACTAGAAAAGAGCATGAAGATACCTGCGGCGATGCGAAGCTCCTCCTCCTTGGCGGCGAGCTGCTCCTTGAGCTCTCGGTACTTGCCCAGGAGACGGTTGAAGGCGTCGACCCGGTAGGCGTCGAGTTGCTGAAGAAAGCAGAAATCAGGAAAAAAGCAGCATTCTAAAGATTTGACCCCAGCTACTACAAGTTGGCCCAAACCTTGGCGACTAGACCCAGTGGGTGCGCTGGCGCACCCCAACAAATAAGAAGTTGGGAAAAAGAAGAAGCTTACCAAAATGGTGCACTCCAGATCACGCATCCTCTCCACCTCGGCCTGGACGAAGGCCTCGAGCCGGTCCGTCCGGCCGCGCAGACGGCGGCTGACGGCGTCCATCGTCGTCTCCTCCTGGGTCTGAGGTCCGAAGACCACGGCGCCCCCGCTCTGCGCCGGCTGCGGCCCGGCACCCTCCCTGCCGGGGCACCAAGGCGTGCTTCCCGCTAGCCGCTCCCGGCGCGGACGGCACCTCCTCCAACGCCCTCTTCGGCACCGTCGACGACCCAGACGCTGGGACGTCCTGCATCGCCGCCCCCGGTCCGGACGCCTGGACGGCCTGCTACGCCACCACCGGCCCAGCTGTCGGGGTGGCCTCCGGCACCGCCGCCCGCGGTGCCTCCTCCAACACCGGCGGCGCCTCGCGCGCCGCCGCTTGCAGCGCCTCCTCCAAGACGGTGCCGCCACCACCTCCATCAGCCCCCGCGCGCTCGACAATGTCGACCTGTGGCGGGGTATCATCCTCCACCTCCACGACCTCCTGGTCGAGGATCACCACCTCAGCCCGGCCGTCGCGGCCGTGCTCCCTCACCGACGACGGCTCGAAGACCGCCGCTGCCACCACCAAGCCCTCTGGCATCTCGCGCCAGGCCGGCTCCGCGTCGGCTCGCGCCCATGCCGACGCCGCGTCGGTCCAGGCCTGGACAGACGCCGCCTCCAGCTCTGTCTCGGCCCTATTCCTGTCTCGCCAGGCCAGTCCCTCGGCGTCGTTCGGGTCCAGGCCGAGGTACGAGTCGGCCCGTCCCTCCTCCTTGACCTGGTCGAGGAGGTCGGACCGGCTCCTGCGGAACGCGGTCCCTTCGGCGGCCGCGGCGTCTGCCGCCGCCCTCGCTAACGCGATTGGCAACCTGAAGAAGAAGAAGACAGAATGAGCAAAAAAACAAGGCTAGCTCGATAGTCCGGATGCATACAGGAGATGGAGCTTACCCTGATAGGACCAAGACCGGGGTTGGCCTCCCATGCCCGGCGCCGCGCTTCCTCTTGGCCGGCCTCCCGGCCCCGTCCAGGTCCGTCGTGCGCTTCGGGGCCCAAGGCCGCGGCGCGATGCTATCCTTCCCGTGCGATCGATGTTGCCGCTCCGCGCGACGACCCGGCTCCGCCCGCATCGCCGCCTCCCCCGCCCAATGCCACTACACCAACAACTGGCGTCAGCATCGCCCGTGCCATACCGTGGTCAACAACTCAAGATACACAAAGAAAAATGCAAGGCTTACCCGCACGACGCACATCACCGGCGTCGGCCTCGGCTTCCTCCTCCCCGCCGTGGGCTGCGGGCTCCTCCGGCACCACCGGCACCACCTGCGATGGAGCCCGGGCGTAAGGATGCCGGATCGCATTCAGAAGCACCTCCCATGTCGCGTCAGCATGGACGAGGAGGTGCACAACAGCAAAGTAAGGCGACCAGATACTCACCTGTGGCGCCGGATTCGACTTGCTGTACGGCACCTTGCCAAACCGCCAGTCGTCCGCAAGGTTGGCCTTGGAGATGCCGTTCACTCAGCACGCGATCTGCTCCACTGTCAGGCGCGTCGACCCCATGCGGTTGGGATGTTGAAGACCGGCCATCTCACCGATGAGGCAAGAGACCCTCTGCAGTGGGAGAACCCGGCGCATGATGAACACGGCAATGAGTTCATTGCCGATGAGTCCCTCCCATGTCCTCATCACTGTCACCCGCTCGCAGAGATTGAGAATCTCCCGCGAGGGGCGCCTAGGGGAGTAGCCCCAGTTCATCTCCGCCCGCGGCGGCGCGATTGCGAAGGCCGGGAGATTAATGTGGTCCGCACCCAAGTTGCAAACGTAGAAGAAGGAGTTCTGCCATTTCTTGGCAGAATCCTCCAGCGGGATCCTGGGGCAGTCCGCCCCCGACCGCTTCAAGATGACGGCGGCGCCGCAGTCGGCGAACTCTCCCGCCGTCGGGCCCTGCTGCTTTCGGGAGAAGAAGCATGCCCAGACGTCGATCGTAGGCTCGACCCCCAGGTACCCCTCACAGAGGGTGATGAAGCCGGAAAGCTGGACGATGGCACCGGCGCCAAGATGGTGCGACTGGAGCCCGAAGAACTCCAGGAACGTGCGGAAGAAGGTGCTCGCTGTCAGCCCAAATCCATGCTCGAAGTGCATGAGGAAGACCACGCGCTCCGACTCCTCGGGCTGTGCTACGTATTGAGCTTGCGTTGGTTTTCCTTGAAGAGGAAAGGGTGATGCAGCAATAGTAGCGTAAGTATTTCCCTCAGTTTTTGAGAACCAAGGTATCAATCCAGTAGGAGGCTCCTCAAAAGTCCCACACACCTACACAAACAAACAAAGAACTCGCAACCAACGCAATAAAGGGGTTGACAATCCCTTCACGGCCACTTGCAAAAGTGAGATCTGATAGAGATAGTATGATAAGATAAATATATTTTTGGTATTTTATAATATAGATGCAAAAAGTAAAGATGCAAATAAAAGTAGATTGAAAGCTTATACGATAAAAGATAGACCCGGGGGCCATAGGTTTCACTAGTGGCTTCTCTCAAGATAGCATAATTATTACGGTGGGTGAACAAATTACTGTCGAGCAATTAATAGAAAAGAGAATAATTATGAGATTATCTAGACATGATCATGTATATAGGCATCACGTCCGTGACAAGTAGACCGACTCTTGCCTGCATCTACTACTATTACTCCACACATCGACTGACTCCTGCCTACATCTAGAGTATTAAGTTCATAAAGAACAGAGTGACACATTAAGAAAGATGACATGATGTAGAAGGATAAACTCAAGCAATATGATATAAACCCTATCTTTTTATCCTCGATGGCAACAATACAATACGTGCCTTGCTGCTCCTACTGTCACTGGGAAAGGACACCGCAAGATTGAACCCAAAGCTAAGCACTTCTCCCATGGCAAGAAAGATCAATCTAGTAGGCCAAACTAAGCTAATAATTCGAAGAGACTTGCAAAGATAACTCAATCATACATAAAATAATTTAGAGGAGATTCAAATATTTCTCATAAACCCATAATTCATCGGATCTCGACAAACACACCGCAAAAAGAGTTTACATCAAATAGATCTCCACAAGAGAGGGGGAGAACATGGTATTGAGATCCAAAAAGAGAGAAGAAGCCATCTAGCTAATAACTATGGACCCGAAGGTCTGTGGTAAACTACTCACAACTCATCGGAGGGGCTATGGTGTTGATGTAGAAGCCATCCGTGGTCGATTCCCCCTCCGGCGGAGCACCGGCGAAGGATCCAAGATGGGATCTCACGGATACAGAAGGTTACGGTGGTGGAAATTGTGTTTCGTTGGCTCCCTGGATGTTTTCGGGGTACGTAGGTATATATAGGAGGAAGGAGTACGTCGGTGGCCGCCCGAGGGGCCCACAAGACAGGGGGGCACGCCCAGAGGGGGTGGGCGCGCCCTCCTATCTCGTGGCCGCCTCGGCTGCTTCTTGGCTTGCACTCCAAGTCCTCTGGATCACGTTCGTTCCAAAAATAACGCTCCCGAAGGTTTCATTCCGTTTGGACTCCATTTGATATTCCTTTTCTTCGAAATACTGAAATAGGCAAAAAAATAGCAATACGGGCTGGGCCTCAGGTTAGTAGGTTAGTCCCAAAAACGATAGAAATGTGTAAAATAAAGCCCATAAACATCCAAAAGGGGTAATATAATAGCATGGAACAATCAAAAATTATAGATACGTTGGAGACGTATCAAGCATCCCCAAGCTTAATTCCTGCTCGTCCTCGAGTACATAAATGATAAAAACAGAATTTTTAATGTGGTATGCTACCTAGCATAATTCTCAATGTAATTTTCTTCATTGTGGCATGAATGTTCAGATCCAAATGATTCAAGATAAAAGCTTATAAAACATAAAAATAATAATGCTTCGAAGCATACTAACAAATAATCATGTCCTATCAAAATAACATAGCCAAAGAAAGCTTATCCTTACAAAATCATATAGTTAGGCCATGCTTCATTTTCATTACACAAAATACTCCCATCATGCACAACCCCAGTTTCAGCCAAGCAATTGGTTCATACTTTTTAACGCGCTTCAGCTTTTTCAACTCTTACACAATACATGAGCGCAAGCCATGGACATAGCACTATGGTGGTATAAGGTGGTGGTTTTGAGGACAAAAAGAGGGAGAAGATAGTCTCACATCAACTAGGAATATCAACGGGCTACGGAGATGCCTATCAATAGATATCAATGTGAGTGAGTAGGGATTGCCAAGCAACGGATGCACTAGATCTATAAATATATGAAAGCTCAACAAAAGAAACTAAGTGGGTGTGCATCCAACTCACTTACTCACGAAGACCTAGGGCATTTTGAGGAAGCCGATCATTAGAATATACAAGCCAAGTTCTATAATGAAAAATTCCCACTTAGTATATGAAAGTGACAACATAGGAGACTCTCTATCATGAAGATCATGGTGCTACTTTGAAGCACAAGTGTGGAAAAAGAGATAGTAGCATTGTCCCTTCTCTCTTTTTCTCTCATTTTATTTTTTTCTTTTTCTTTTTTTTCTTTGGCCTTTCTTTTTTTGGCCTTTCTTTTTTTGGCCTTTCTCTTTTTTTCTTTTTTGTAAAGTCTGAAGTCTCATGCCGACTTGTGGGGGAATCATAGTCTTCATCATCCTTTCCTCACTGAGACAATGCTCTAATAATGAAGATCATCACACTTTTATTGATTTACAACTCAAGAATTACAACTCAAAGCTAGAACAAGATATGACTCTATATGAATGCCTCCGGCGGTGTACCAGGATATGCAATGAATCAAGAGCGACATGTATGAAAATTATGAAGGTGGCCTTGCCACAAATATGATGTCAACTACATGAGATCATGCAAAGAGCAATATGACAATGATGGAACGTGTCATAATAAACGGAACGGTGGAAAGTTGCATGGCAATATATCTCGGAATGGCTATGGAAATGCCATAATAGGTAGGTATGGTGGCTGTTTTGAGGAAGGTAAATAATGGGTGCATGATACCGGCGAGAGTTGCGCGGTATAATAGAGGCTAGCAAAGTGGAAGGATGAGTGTGCGTATATCCATGGACTCACATTAGTCATAAAGAACTCGTATACTTATTGCAAAAGTCTACTTGCCCTCGAAGCAAAGTACTACTACGCATGCTCCTAGGGGAAGGGTTGGTAGGAGTTAACCATCGCGCGATCCTGACCTCCACTCATAAGGAAGGCAATCAAAAGAGCACCTCATGCAACAATTTTTTCACACAACTTTTACCATATGTGCATGCTACGGGACTTGCCAACTTCAACACAAGTATTTCTCAATTTCATAATTACCCACTAGCATGACCCTAACATTACTACCTTTATATCTCAAAACAATTATCGAGCATCAAATTGATCATAGCATCCAATTCACTTCCTATGATAGTTTTTATTATACCCAACTTGGATGCTCATCATTCTAGGACCAAATTTGTAACCAAGAAAATACCATGCTGTTCTAAAAGACTCTGAAAATAATATAAGTGAAGCATGAGAGACTAGAAATTTCTTCAAAATTAAGCCACCGCCATGCTCTAAAAGATATAAGTGAAGCACTAGAGCAAAAACTATCAAGCTCAAAAGATATAAGTGAAGCACATAGAGTATTCTAGCAAATTCTAATCAAGTGGGCTTCTCCCAAAAGGTGTGTACAGAAAGGATGATTGTGGTGAACTCAAAAGCAAATACTAATAAAATACACGACGCTTCAAGCAAAACACATATCATGTGGCAAATAAAAATATAGCTCCAAGTAAAGTTACCAATGAACGAAGATGAAAGAGGGGATGCCTTCCCGGGGCATCCTCAAGCTTAGGATTTTGGCTATTCTCGAATATCTTGGGGTGCCTTGGGCATCCCCAAGCTTAGGCTCTTGCCACTCCTTATTCCATAGTCCATCAAAGCTGTACACAAAACTTGAAAACTTCACAACACAAAACTCAACAGGAAATCTTATAAGCTTCATTAGTGAAAGAAAACAAAACCACCACATAAGGTACTGTAATGAACTCATTATTTATTTATTTTGGTGTTAAACCTACTGTATTCCAACTTCTCTATAGTTTATAAACTAATTTACTAGCCACAGATGCATCAAAATAAGCAAACAACACACGAAAGGCAGAATCTGTCAAAAACAGAACAGTCTGTAGCAATCTGTCACTAACGCAAACTTCGGGAACTCTAAAACTTCTACCAAAATAGGAAGTCCTGGAAAATTTGTCTATTGATCAGCAGAAAAAAGAATCAACGTAAAAGCACGTTTCTGTGATTTAACAAAACTAAATTCGTTCGCGCAAAGTTTCTGTTTTTCAGCAAAATCAAATCAACTATCATCATAGGTTATCCTATAGGTTCTACTTGGCACAAACACTAATTAAAATATAAAAACACATCTAAACAGAAGGTAGATGCAAAATTTATTACTAAACAGGAACAAAAACAAAAAACACAAATAAAATTGGGTTGCCTCCCAACTAGCGCTATCGTTTAACGCCCCTAGCTAGGCATAAAAGCGAAGATAAATCTAAGTAGTGCCATCTTTGGCACTCAATTCCTCAATAGAGCACTTATAATCTTTAGGGGTTTCTCCCCTTTTAGCAATGATTAAACCTTTAGGCAAAAATTCAAGAAATTCGTTTGTAGCAAAAGGTTCCTTAACGATAGAGAGACAATTTGGATGAACACTTATGGATTTGAGATCCGCTTCTCCCTTACTAGAGGATTCACCCTTATTTTTAGGAACATAAATAAACTTGGCAGTTTTGGTAGGGGGTTTTGGAGTGTTTTTCATGGAAGAAAACGTGGAACCTAAGTTGGTAATGATGTCCTCAAGTTTACCGATTCTTGCAGAATCTAGATCTATTTTTTCATTAACTATAGGTTCTTTCTCTTTAAGATTTTTCAAAGTAACTCCAACCCTAGATCCATATTGGGTAATGTGATTATGAATCTTTTTATCCAAATTTTCAATCAACTCAACAGTAGCAACTTTATTTTCAATAATATCAAGCCGTTGCATAACGTGCTCTAAAGTTAAAATAGTTCCATTAACCAAAAGAGGTGGTGGGACAAACAAATCTAACATAGCATTATAAGCATCAAACGTATGGCTACTCAAGAAATCCCCTCCGGCAACGGTATCAAGAATGCATCTATTCCAAGGACTAATGCCTACATAAAAATTGCGAAGAAGTACGGAAGTAGAAAGCATCCTAGTAGATTTATTTTGAGCATTGCAAATTCTATGCAAAGCATCTTTTAAATTTTCTCCCTCCCTTTGCTTAAAATTGAGAATTTCATGTTCGGGAGTAATAACAAGGATAGGAGGACTAGCCATAATGACAGGGTAAACGATGAAACACACGAGCAAACAGAAAAGGCAAGCGAAAGAGAGAGAGATTGGGAAAGAGAGGGCAAATAAAACGGCATGGGTGAAGTGGGGGAGAGGAAAACGAGAGGCAAATGACAAATAATGTAAATGCGAGGGAGATGAGTTTGTGATGGGTACTTGGTATGTCTTGACTTGAGCGAAGACCTCCCCGGCAACGGCGCCAGAAATCCTTCTTGCTTCGTCTTGAGATTGCGTTAGTTTTCCTTGAAGAGGAAAGGGTGATGCAGCAATAGTAGCGTAAGTATTTCCCTCAGTTTTTGAGAACCAAGGTATCTATCCAGTAGGAGGCTCCTCAAAAGTCCCACACACCTACACAAACAAACAAAGAACTCGCAACCAACGCAATAAAGGGGTTGTCAATCCCTTCACGGCCACTTGCGAAAGTGAGATCTGATAGAGATAGTATGATAAGATAAATATATTTTTGGTACTTTATAATATAGATGCAAAAAGTAAAGATGAAAATAAAAGTAGATTGAAAGCTTATATGATAAAATATAGACCCGGGGGCCAGGCTTCACTAGTGGCTTCTTTCAAGATAGCATAAGTATTACGGTGGGTGAACAAATTACTGTCGAGCAATTGATAGAAAAGCGAATAATTATGAGATTATCTAGGCATGATCATGTATATAGGCATCACGTCCGTGACAAGTAGACCGACTCCTTCCTGCATCTACTACTATTACTCCACACATCACCAACTCCTTCATGCATCTAGAGTATTAAGTTCATAAAGAATAGAGTAACGCATTAAGAAAGATGACATGATGTAGATGGATAAACTCAAGTAATATGATATAAACCCACCTTTTTATCCTCGATGGCAACAATACAATACGTGCCTTGCTGCTCCTGCTGTCACTGGGAAAGGACACCGCAAGATTGAACCCAAGGCTAAGCACTTCTCCCATGGCAAGAAAGATCAATCCAGTAGGCCAAACCAAACTGATAATTCGAAGAGACTTGCAAAGATAACTCAATCATACATAAAAGAATTCAGAGGAGATTCAAATATTTCTCATATATAAACTTGATCAAAAACCCACAATTCATCGGATCTCGACAAACACACCTCAAAAAGAGTTTACATTGAATAGATCTCCACAAGAGAGGGGGAGAACATGGTATTGAGATCCAAAAAGAGAGAAGAAGCCATCTAGCTAATAACTATGGACCCGAAGGTCTATGGTAAACTACTCACAACTCATCGGAGGGGCTATGGTGTTGATGTAGAAGCCCTTCGTGGTCGATTACCCCTCCGACGGAGCACCAGCGAAGGCTCCAAGATGGGATCTCACGGATACAGGAGGTTAAGGTGGTGGAAATTGTGTTTCGTTGGCTCCCTGGATGTTTTTGGTGTACGTAGATAAATATGGGAGGAAGGAGAACGTCGGTGGCCGCCCGAGGGGCCCAAAAGACAGGGGGCGCGCCCGGAGGGGGTGGGCGCGCCCTTCTATCTCGTGGCCGCCTAGGCTGCTTCTTGGCTTGCACTCCAAGTCCTCTAGATCACGTTCGTTCCAAAAATCACACTCCCAAAGGTTTCATTCCATTTGGACTCCGTTTGATATTCCTTTTCTTCGGAATACTGAAATAGGCAAAAAACAGCAATACGGGCTGGGCCTCCGGTTAGTAGGTTAGTCCCAAAATGATATAAATGTGTAAAATAAAGCCCATAAACATCCAAAAGGGGTAATATAATAGCATGGAACAATAAAAAATTATAGATACGTTGGAGACGTATCAGGCTGCGGCCTCTGCTCGCAGCGCGGCAGACGGACGGCGACATCCGTCTCCCGCGGCAAGAGTCGCGACGCCCGAAGATGGGCAATGTCTTCGGTGGAGATGTTCGAGCCCATCCAAGAGCCGGACGGCAGTGCCATGGACGAAGGAAGGAGAAGGAGAAATAAGATGGACGACAGCGAAGTTCTGCTCGGGGCAGCGGGCGCCGCAGTGCGTCCGTTGCAAATAGCAGAGCAAGGGCAAAGGGGCAGGAGGGCGCATGCGAGAATAATGTCCGCCGCCCCCCTGCCCCCCGATTTATAACCCTCGGTTTGAACGTGGGGGAGTGGGCTTGTCTGCATGCGCCCTTTCCACTACACCGCAATAAGTGTGCACGTACACACGCAGTAACTGCCCGGGGAAGAGCAACTGACCCCCGGACGCCACAATAAATCTGCACGCGTGGGCCAAGGGCGCGCGGCGGCGGGCCCTAGCCCGGCGTTCAGTCCCATCATGCGCGTGCCCTGTCAGCCCCCTCTGACTTCCAGGCATCACATGGCGCCCGCGCGAAGCCCGAGGGACTCCTCGGTTGACGCCCCCGCCGGAACGCCACGATCCAGTTTCCAAGAAAACCGGTACACAGTGGATGTTGCCGGAACCGGCGCTCGCCGAATCCGCCTTACTTAAGGGGGAAACTGCGAAGGCCCACTCATCCGAAGACGGCGGACCTTCACAGCTTCGGGGACTACTGTCGTGGGGATGAACCCCAGGCAGGCAACGGAACCCGGATCCTTTTCAAAAACAACGGGGCCAGCATCGCCCCTCAAGCCGGCACGCACTTGGCCGGGTCGCTCGACCCGGCCAAGCCCCGCAACCCGGCCATACTCTCTGACCCGGCAAGACGCGTCGACTTGGCCTCAACAACCATCACAAGACAGCCGAACCCGGCACAACCAAAACTTCCTCAACAAGCCAGCTCCACCCGTGACGTGCTCCGCAATCCAGCCACGGGCCAGCTCCCCTACCATCCAGGCCATACGATAGGACGAGTCTTCAGCAACCGATGACCAAGGCAACAGTGCCCCGCCCATGCCTCTAGTCAGCCGAAGCGTGGCAACAATGCCCCTCACCTACCCGCTGACCAGGGCTGGCGTGGCTACAGTGCCCCCGCCCTCACCGCTGACGACAACAAGTGGCGACTTGATGGAGCGCCACTTTACACGACTCGACTCGGCCACGCCCTGACGATCGACAAGACGGCGCACTGTCCCCCTAGGCATGCAGGGCCCGCACCTAGGGGAACCCGCGAACCACAGGCCCCCAGCGGGCCCCAGCCTGGGTCCCCGATCACCGACAACCCAGACCCACCGACTTGTAACATTACCATTGTACCCCTGGGGGGGAGTTGGTCTATAAAACCGCCCAGGAGCCCACGCATACGGGCAAGCAGAAGTAAGCAGCAACAGAGCATAGAGAGGAACTAGCCACCGAAACAGCAACATCCACCCGGAGAGAAGGAGCAGCCTAAGCCTTGGCCAGCCTTCCTTCCTCCACCATATAGCTCTAGGAGCAACATTGTACTATCGAACATCAAACTACACTCGGCAGGACTAGGGGTGTTATCTCTCCGGAGAGCCCTGAACCTGGGTATGTCCGGCGTCCCGCACCCACTCATGCCATCCTCGCCTCTGGAGCCCACTGAGGGAGTCCTGGATTAGGGGGTATCCGAACAGCCAGACTGTGTACAACATCCGGACTATTGAAGCGTGAAGATACAAGACTCAAGACTTCGGCCCGTGTACGGATGGGACTTTCCTTGGCATGGAAGGCAAGCTTGGCGATCCGGATATTATATTTCCTTCCTTGTAACCGACTCCATGTAAACCCTAGCCCTCTCCGATGTCTATATAAACCGGAGAGGTTGGTCCTTAGAAGGCCGATCACAATTACATTCATACCATCATAGGCTAGCTCCTAGGGTTTAGCCTTTACGATCTCGTGGTAGATCTACTCTTGTACTACCCATATCATCAATATTAATCAAGCAGGAAGTAGGGTTTTACCTCCATCGAGAGGGCCCGAACCTGGGTAAACACCTACTTCTTGTTACCATCAGCCTTGACGCACAGATCGGGACCCCCTACCCGAGATCCGCCGGTTTTGACACCGACACCCACCAGCACCCTCGAGCCTCCTCCTCTCTTTAGCCATCCCATGGCATCTGCCGTGCGCCCACCACGACACACTGGAACTGATTTCTGTGATGAACTAGTTTCCAATTCGGGAGAAGGTACAATTACCTCATCAAGTTCTTCTTTCCTCCCACTCACTTCTTTTGAGAGAAAACTCCTTCTCTAGAAAGGATCCATTCTTGGCAACGAATATCTTGCCTTCGGATCTATGATAGAAGGTGTACCCAACAGTTTCTTTTGGGTATCCTATGAAGATACATTTCTCCGATTTGGGTTCGAACTTATCAGGTTGAAGCTTTTTCACATAAGCATCGCAGCCCCAAACTTTAAGAAACGACAACTTTGGTTTCTTGCCAAACCACAGTTCACAAGGCGTCGTCTCAACGGATTTCGATGCTGCCCTGTTTAACGTGAATGCAGTTATCTCTAATGCATAACCCCAAAATGATAGTGGTAAATCTGTAAGAGACATCATAGATCGCACCATATCCAATAAAGTGTGGTTACGACGTTCGGACAGACCTTTACGCTGTGGTGTTCCAGGTGGCCTGAGCTGTGAAACTATTCCACATTGTTTTAAATGAAGGTCAAACTCGTAACTCAAATATTCTCCTCGACGATCAGATCGTAGAAACTTTATTTTCTTGTTACGATGATTCTCCACTTCACTCTGAAATTCTTCGAACTTTTCAAATGTTTCAGACATGTGTTTCATTAAGTAGATATACCCATATCTGCTCAAATCATCTGTGAAGGTCAAAAAATAACGATGCCGGCCACGAGCATCAACACTCATTGGACCGCATACATCCGTATGTATTATTTCCAATAAGTCAGCATCAACACTCATTGGACCGCATACATCCGTATGTATTATTTCCAATAAGTCACTAGCTCATTCCGTTGTTCCGGAGAACGGAGTTTTAGTCATCTTGCCCATAAGGCACGGTTCGCAAGCATCAAATGATTCATAATAAAGTGATTCCAAAAGTCCATCTTTATGGAGTTTCTTTATGCGCTTTTCACCGATATGACCCAAACAACATTGCCACAAATAAGTTGCACTATCATTATCAACTTTGCATCCTTTGGCATCAATACTATGAATATGTGTATTACCACGATTGAGATTGAATAAACCATCAACATTGGGTGTATGGCCATAGATGGTTTTATTCATGTAAACAGAATAACAATTATTCTCTGTCTTAAATGAATAACCGTATTGCAATTAACATGATCTAATCATATTCAGGCTCAACGCAAACACCAAATAACATTTATTTAGGTTCAACACTAGTCCCAAAAGTATAGGGAGTGCTTGATGATGATCATATCAATATTGGAACCACTTCCAACACACATCGTCACTTCATCCTCAACTAATCTCTATTTATTCTGTAACTCCTGTTTCGAGTTACTAATTTTAGCAACTGAACAAGTATCAAGTACCCAAGGGTTACTACGAGCACTAGTAAGGTACACATAAATAATTTGTATATCAAAGATACCTTTGTTCCCTTTGCCATCCTTCTTATCCGCCAAATATTTGGGGCAGTTCCACTTCGAGTGACCATTTCCTTTGTGGTAGAAGCACTCAGTTTCAGGCTTAGGTCCAACTTTGGGCTTCTTCATGGGAGTGACAACTTTCTTGCCATTCTTCTTGAAGTTCCTTTCTTTCCCTTTTCCCCTTTCTTGAAACTAGTGGTCTTCTTTAATCATCAACACTTGATGCTCTTTCTTGATTTCTGCCTTCGTCGATTTTAGCATCACGAAGAGCTCGGGAATCATTTTCGTTATCCCTTGCATACTATAGTTCATCACGAAGTTCCAGTAACTTGGTGATGGTGACTAGATAACTCTGTCAATCACTATCTTATCTCGAAGATTAACTCCCACTTGATTCAAGTGATTGTAGTATCCACACATTCTGAGCACATGCTCACTAGTTGAGCAATTCTCCTCCATCTTTTAGGCAAAGTACTTGCCAGAGGTCTCATACCACTTGACACAGGCATGAGTCTGAAATACCAATTTCAACTCTTGGAACATCTCATATGCTCTGTGACGCTTCAAAAACGTTTTTGAAGTCCCAGTTCTAAGCCGTAAAGCAGGGTGCAGTAAACTATCAAGTAGTCATCATATTAAGCTAGCCAAACGCTCATAACGTCTGCATTTGCTCCCGCAATAGGTCTGTCACCTAGCGGTGCATCAAGGACATAATTCTTCTGTGCAGCAATGAGGATACACCTTAGATCACGGACCCAGTCCGCATCATTGCTACTATCATATTTCAACTTAGTTTTCTCTAGGAACATATAAAAAACATAAGGAAGCTATAACGCGAGCTATTGATCTACAACATAATTTGCAAAATACTATCAGGACTAAGTTCATGATAAATTAAAGTTCAATTAATCATATTACTTAAGAACTCCCACTTAGATAGACATCCCTCTAGTCATCTAAATGATCACGTGATCCAAATCAACTAAACCATGTCCGATCATCACGTGAGATGCAGTAGTTTTCAATGGTGAACATCACTATGTTGATCATATCTACTATATGATTCACACTCGGCCTTTCGGTCTCCAGTGTTCCCAGGCCATATCTGCATATGCTAGGCTCGTCAAGTTTAACCCGAGTATTCTGCATGTGCAAAACTGGCTTGCACCCGTTGTATGTGAACATAGAGCTTATCACACCCGATCATCACATGGTGTCTCGGCACGAAGAACTGTCGCAATGGTGCATACTCAGGGAGAACACTTATACCTTGAAATTTTTGTAAGGGATCATCTTATAATGCTACCGCCGAACTAAGCAAAATAAGAATATAAAATATAAACATCACATGCAATCAAAATATGTGATATGTCATGGCCATCATCATCTTGTGCCTTTGATCTCCATCTCCAAAGTACCATCATGATCTCCATTGTCACCGGCATGACACCATGATCTCCATCATCTTGATCTTTATCAACGTGTCATCACATGGTCGTCTCGCCAACTATTGCTTTTGCAACTATTGCTATCGCATAGTGATAAAGTAAATCAATTATAAGGCGCTTGCATCTTATGCAATAAAGAGACAACCAAAAGGCTCCTGCCAGTTGGCGATAACTTTAACAAAACCTGATCATCTCATACAAGACATCATGTCTTGACCATATCACATCACAACATGCCCTGCAAAAACAAGTTAGACGTCCTCTACTTTGTTGTTGCAAGTTTTACGTGGTTACTACGGCCTTCTAGCAAGAACCGTTCTTACCTACGCATCTAAACCACAACAATTTTTCATCAAGTGTGCTGTTTTAACCTTCAACAAGGACCGGCCGTAGTCAAACTCGATTCAACTAAAGTTGGAGAAACAGACACCCGCCAGCCACCTGTGTGCAAAAGCACGTCAGTAGAACTAGTCTCATGAACGCGGTTATGTAATGTCGGTCCGGGCCGCTTCATCCAAAAATACCGCCGAATCAAAGTAAGACGTTGGTGGTAAGCAGTATGACTATTATCGCCCACAACTCTTTGTGTTCTACTCGTGCACAAAACATCTACGGATAGACCTGGCTCGGATGCCACTGTTGGGGAACATGGTAATTTTAAAAAAATCCTACGATCACGCAAGATCTATGTAGGAGATGCATAGCAACGAGAGGGGAGAGTGTGTCCACGTACTCTCGTAGACCGAAAGCGGAAGCATTTATTAACGCGGTTGATGTAGTCGAACTTCTTTGTGATCCAACCGATCCAAGTACGGAATGTACGTCACCTCCTCGTTCAGCACACGTTCAGCTCGATGACGTCCCTCGTGCTATTGGCCCAGTTGAGAACGAGGGTGAGTTCCGTCAGCACGACAATGTCGGAGTAAATGACCACGGGTAGCCCTATCTGCTCCCCATGACGTTTCAAGACATCGGGGCCGGCTGCGCCCCTCAAGCATCAAAGACAACTGGCCGCCTTCTTGTGGCCGGCTGGTCCAAGCGGCCGGCTGCAGGAAGGCTGCGAGGCCCAAAGAGCGGCCCTAGAGCGGAATGACTCCTACTAGGCGGCTACCAGAGCGGCCGACTCCTAGCAGGCGGCCGACTCCTAGCAGGCGGCCGACTCCTAGCAGGCGACTGACCCCCGCACCCTCAAAGTTTGCACCCACATAACGGCGATGAGATGGGGCATGGCTATAGTACATCCTGCCACCCCCAATCCCGGAGCAGGCGTGGCCACAGTGCAGTGTACCGGGCGGCCATCCCTGGCCGGGGCAGCACTGTTGCCACGTTGACCATGTTATCACCCCTGGTAGAGCAGCCATGCTCCCATGATGGGCTGTCGGTACGGCCCGCAGGCAGCGGGCCCTTCCTGCCAGTGAGGTACCAGAAGTCGACACGCCCAGACCAGTCGGCGTAGGGCGAGGCCGGCTCCCAACAGCTGGCCCACCCCTTCCCTAGAAGTCTGTGTGCCATTAACAAGATAAGACAGGGTGTGGCTACAGTGAACGCCCACTAGGCAGCGATACTGTAGCCACGCTCTCCCTGACCAAGCCACCATCATCAGGGGCAAGGCTACAATAATGAGCAGCAGATAGTGTCCACAGGCGGTGGACCCTACCTGTCGACTGAGAGCCCGGCAGCCAGGGGGACCCACCAGGTGGCGGTCCCCAGCAGCCGGCGGAGAAGCCGGCGACCATAGACACTGATAGCCTGGGCCTACGCCCGGCCGGATTACCATTGTACCCATGGGGGGTAGGCCTATATAAACCCCCCAGGGCACCCATGCAAAGGGTTCAACTCTTTAGATTACACACACCCACGTAGAGAGAGGAGTAGTGCTAGCCTTGCCCTTCTTCCTCCTCTAGCCGAACAGCTCAAGGAGAACCTTTGTAGCTACTTGTTGATCTAGTTATCATGCGGAGACCCCGCAGAGCAGGACTAGGGGTGTTATCTCCTAGGAGAGCCCCGAACCTGGGTAAGATTCGTCGGCATGCATGTCTCCGCCTTATCCCGTTTGCAGGCACTGACGACGTCTTACTAGCTCCCACAATGATTAGGCATCCTTTGGCATATGTTGCACCAACCACCTGACATTTGGCGCCCACCATGGGTCTAGGTGCACCGTCGTCCGGAGACCTGCTCTGGACGGGAACCATGTTCCTTCCTAGTGAATGCTGTTGGGGAACGTAGTAATTTCAAAAAAATTCCCATGCACACGCAAGATCATGGTGATGCATCACAACGAGAGGGGAGAGTGTGTCCACGTACCCTCGTACACCGAAAGCGGAAGCGTTAGAACAACATAGTTGATGTAGTCGTACGTCTTCACAGCCCGACCGATCAAGCACCGAAACTACGGCACCTCCGAGTTCTAGCACACGTTCAGCTCGATGATGTCCCTCGAACTCCAATCCAGCCGAGTGTCGAGGGAGAGTTCCGTCAGCACGACAGCGTGGTGACGATCTTGATGTTCTACCATCGTAGGGCTTCGTCTAAGCACCGCTACAATATTATCGAGGAGGACTATGGTGGAGGGGGGCACCGCACACGACCAAGAGATCAAGAGATCAATTGTTGTGTCTAGAGGTGCCCCTGCCCCCCTATATAAAGGAGCAAGGGGGGAGGGGCCGGCCGGCCAGGGAGGAAGCACACCAAGGGGAGTCCTACTCCCGGGTGGGAGTAGGACTCCCTCCTTCCTTGTTGGACTACGAGAAGGGGGGGGGGAGAGGAGGGAGAGAGAGGAAGGAAAGGGGGGGCACCGCCCGCCTCTCCTTGTCCTATTCGGACTAGGGGGGAGGGGTGCGCGGCCCTGCCCTGCCCTCCTCTCCTCTTCTCCACTAAGGCCCACTACGGCCCATTAAGCCCCCGAGGGGTCCCGGTAACCCCCCGGTACTCCGGTAAAATCCCGATTTCACCCGGAACACTTTCGATATCCAAATATAGGCTTCCAATATATCAATCTTCATGTCTCGACCATTTTGAGACTCCTCGTCATGTCCGTGATCACATCCGGGACTCCGAACTACCTTAGGTACATCAAAACTCATAAACTCATAATATAACTGTCATCGAAACTTTAAGCGTGCGGACTCTACGGGTTCGAGAACTATGTAGACATGACCGAGACACGTTACCGGTCAATAACCAATAGCGAAACCTGGATGCTCATATTGTCTCCTACATATTCTACGAAGATCTTTATCGGTCAAACCGCATAACAACATATGTTGTTCCCTTTGTCATCGGTATGTTACTTGCCTGAGATTCAATCTTTGGTATCCCAATACCTAGTTCAATCTCGTTACTGGCATGTCTCTTTTCTTGTTATGTAATGCATCATTCCGTAACTAACTCATTAGTTACATTGCTTGCAAGGCTTATAGTGATGTGCATTACCGAGAGGGCCCAGAGATACCTCTCCGACAATTGGAGTGACAAAACCTAATCTCAAAATACGCCAACTCAACATGTACCTTTGGATACACCTGTAGAGCTCCTTTATAGTCACCCAGTTACGTTGTGACGTTTGGTAGCACACAAAGTGTTCCTCCAGTAAACGTGAGTTGCATAATCTCATAGTTGTAGGAGCATGTATAAGTCATGAAGAAAGCAATAGCAACATACTAAATGATCAAGTGCTAAGCTAACAGAATGGGTCATGTCAATCACATCATTCTACTAATGATGTGATCCCGTTAATCAAATGACAACTCATGTCTATGGTTAGGAAACATAACCATCTTTGATTAATGAGCTAGTCAAGTAGAGGCATACTAGTGGCATTATGTTTGTCTATGTATTCACACATGTATCATGTTTCTGGTTAATACAATTCTAGCATGAATAATAAACATTTAGCATGATATAAGGAAATAAATAATAACTTTATTATTTCCTCTAGGGCATATTTCCTTCAGTCTCCCACTTGCACTAGAGTCAATAATCTTGATTACACAGTAATGATTCTAACACCCATGGAGCCTTGGTGCTGATCATGTTTTGCTCGTGGAAGAGGCTTAGTCAGCGGGTCTGCAACATTTAGATCCGCATGTACCTTGCAAATTTCTATGTCTCCCACCTGGACTTGGTCCCAGATGGAATTGAAGCGTCTCTTGATGTGCTTGGTCCTCTTGTGAAATCTGGATTCCATTGCCAAGGCAATTGCACCAGTATTGTCACAGAAGATCTTCATTGGTCCCGATGCACTAGGTATGACACCTAGATCATAAATGAACTCCTTCATCCAGACTCCTTCATTTGCTGCTTCCAAAGCAGCTATGTACTCCGCTTCACATGTAGATCCTGCCACGAAGCTTTGTTTAGAACTGCACCAACTGACAGCTCCACCGCTCAATATAAACACGTATCCAGTTTGCGATTTAGAATCGTCCGGATCAGTGTCAAAGCTTACATCAACGTAACCATTTACGACTAGATCTTTGTCACCTCCATAAACGAGAAACATATCCTTAGTCCTTTTCAGGTATTTCAGGATATTCTTGACCGCTGTCCAGTGATCCACTCCTGGATTACTTTGGTACCTCCCTGCTAAACTTATTGCTGAGCATACATCAGGTCTACACAGCATTGCATACATGATAGAGCCTATGGCTGAAGCATAGGGAACATCTTTCATTTTCTCTCTATCTTCTGCTGTGGTCGGGCATTGAGTTTGACTCAACTTCACACCTTATAATACAGGCAAGAACCCTTTCTTTTCCTGATCCATCTTGAACTTTTTCAAAACTTTATCAAGATATGTGCTTTGTGAAAGTCCAATTAAGCGTCTTGATCTATCTCTATAGATCTTGATGCCCAATATGTAAGCAGCTTCACCGAGGTCTTTCATCGAAAAACTTTTATTCAAGTATCCTTTTATGCTATCCAGAAATTCTATATCATTTCCAATTAACAATATGTTGTCTACATATAATATCAAAAATGCTATAGAGCTCCCACTCACTTTCTTGTAAATACAGGCTTCTCCAAAAGTCTGTATAAAACCATATGCTTTGATCACACTATCAAAGCGTTTATTCCAACTCCGAGAGGCTTGCACCAGTCCATAAATGGATCGCTGGAGCTTGCACACTTTGTTAGCACCTTTTGGATCGACAAAACCTTCTGGTTGCATCATATACAACTCTTCTTCCAGAAATCCATTCAGGCATGCAGTTTTGACATCCATTTGCCATATTTCATAATCATAAAATGCGGCAATTGCTAACATGATTCGGACATGCTTAAGCATCGCTACGGGTGAGAAAGTCTCATCATAGTCAACTCCTTGAACTTGTCGAAAACCTTTCGCAACAGGTCGAGCTTTGTAGACAGTTACATTACCATCAACATCAGTCTTCTTCTTGAATATCCATTTATTCTTGATGGCTTGCCGATCATCGGGCAAGTCAACCAAAGTCCATACTTTGTTCTCATACATGGATCCCATCTCAGATTTCATGGCCTCAAGCCATTCTGCGGAATCTGGGCTCATCATCGCTTCCTCATAGTTCGTAGGTTCACCATGGTCAAGTAACATGACTACCACAATAGGATTACCGTACCACTTTGGAGCGGATCTTACTCTGGATGACCTACGAGGTTCTGTAGTAACTTGATCTGAGGTTTCATGATCAATATCATTAGCTTCCTCACTGATTAGTGTAGTTGTCACAGGAACTGGTTTCTGTGATGAAGTACTTTCCAATAAGGGAGCAGGTACAGTTACCTCATCAAGTTCTACTTTCCTCCCACTCACTTCTTTCGAGAGAAACTCTTTTTCTAGAAAGGATCCGAATTTAGCAACAAAAGTCTTGCCTTCAGATCTGTGATAGAAGGTGTACCCAATAGTCCCTTTTGGGTATCCTATGAAGACACATTTCTCTGATTTGGGTTTGAGCTTATCTGGTTGAAGTTTCTTCACATAAGTATCGCAACCCCAAACTTTAAGAAACGACAACTTTGGTTTCTTGCCAAACCACAGTTCATAAGGCGTCGTCTCGACGGATTTTGATGGTGCCCTATTTAACGTGAATGTGGCCGTCTCTAAAGCATAACCCCAAAATGATAGCGGTAAATCAGTAAGATACATCATAGATCACACCATATCTAGTAAAGTACGATTACGGCGTTCGGACACACCATTTCGTTGTGGTGTTCCGGGTGGCGTGAGTTGCGAAACTATTCCACATTGTTTCAAATGTAAACCAATCTCGTAACTCAAATATTCTCCTCCATGATCAGATCATAGAAACTTTATTTTCTTATTACGATGATTTTCCACTTCACTCTGAAATTCTTTGAACTTTTCAAATGTTTCAGACTTGTTCTTCATTAAGTAGATATACCCATATCTGCTCAAATCATCTGTGAAGATGAGTGTCGGTGTCAAAACGGGCGGATCTCGGGTAGGGGGTCCCGAACTGTGCGTCTAGGCGGATGGTAATAGGAGACGAGGGACACGATGTTTTACCCAGGTTCGGGCCCTCTCGATGGAGGTAAAATCCTACGTCATGCTTGATTAATATTGATGATATGGGTAGTACAAGAGTGGATCTACCACGAGATCAAGGAGGCTAAACCCTAAAGCTAGCCTATGGTATGATTGTTGTAATGTATGTTGTGTCCTACGGACTAATGCCCTCCGGTTTATATAGACACCAGAGGAGGCTAGGGTTACACAGAGTCGGTTGCAATGGTAGGAGATCTACATATCCGTATCGCCAAGCTTGCCTTCCACGCCAAGGAAAGTCCCATCCGGACACGGGACGGAGTCTTCAATCTTGTATCTTCGTAGTCTTGGAGTCTGGCGGACGATGATAGTCCGGCTGTCCGGACACCCCCTAGTCCAGGACTCCCTCAGTAGCCCCCGAACCAGGCTTCAATGACGATAAGTCCAGTGCGTATATAGTCTTCGGCGTTGCAAGGTGGGTTCTCCCTTCAAGTTCCATGTACCTGCCGAACAGTGTCCGGCTTCACCATAAATACTGTGTTTCTCGGCTTCTATGCCCAATAATGGTATTTTTCCACGCATCGCACGAATGCGAAAAGCCAGGGCGTCTTTTACGTTTTTACCCCCCAGTCGTGCGAGTCATCCGCCTATAAAAGAGGCCAAAATCCAGATCCAAACCACACCATCCTCCTCCCGCAAATACTTCATCGGAGCGCCTTTGACCTAAAAATCCATTCCATCATGGACCATCGACGCGGCTCTTCTTCACGCACTCCCAGCCCACCACCGGGGAATTGGAGGAGGTGCTCTATTTTGCACAACGAGCTAGTGAAGCTCCAAGCGGGGGGATTTCTCCCTCCGGCCTTCATGGTCCCGGTCCGAGCCGGGCTGGTCACCTATCAAGGTGGGAGGCAAGCGGAGGCTACCCCAAGCCCCAATAAAGGGGAGCAAGTATGCTTCGTCCCTTATTTGGTAAGGGGACTCGGATTCCCGATACATCCGTTCCTCTGTGGGCTCCTGGAGTTCTACGTACTCCAGCTCCACCACCTCACGCCCACCTCTGTCCTGCATATCGCAGGCTACGTAGCTCTTTGTGAGCTATTCCTGGGCATTGAGCCCCATTTTGCATTGTGGAAGAGGCTGTTCTGCCTCGTACCCCGTTCTCATGAGGGGTCCATATATCAAGTGGGCGGCGCCGAAATATGGCGCATCGCCGGGACCGGATACCCATCCGGTACTCCCAAGAAGGCGTCCGAAGACTGGCCCTCAGAGTGGTTTTACCTAGGAGATGCTCCGCTGCCGGACCCAGTCCGGATTGGCCTCCCGGAGTTTAGTGCTGCTCCCTTGAAGAAACGCCTCAGCTGGCGCCCACGGAGCCCCCGATTGGAGGAAGACAAGAGCGTCCATTACTTGATGGGTCGAATAAGATTACTGGCCCATTCCGGGTCGACCATGATTGGAGTCATGACGACATGCATCATGTGGGGGGTATAGCCATTGCAATACAGAGGCCACCCTATGTGGGATTTCAACGGGGAGGACGATGCCACCCGTCATGGCCGCAAAGGGCCGGATTCGACCGAGGATCTGGTAGAGATCCTTTCCAGCCTGTATAAGGGGGAAAAGGAGGACTTCCTTCGAACGAACCCTTTGAATGGGTTTTCCATGATCAACCCTAGAGGATGGGTAAGCGAACACTTTTAAAGGCTCAACCCATTCTCTCGAAGTTTAATCTTCTTTACATTATGTCTTCGGCGCAGGGTCTACGCCGGACTATGGAGGACATGGTAAGTCCTGCTCCGCAACCCGAGGATCCAGAAAGATCCTTGGATCCGGCCTCTGAAGAGGACCCGGACATCGAGGTGGAGCTGATCGACGGGGTATTTCACCAACTCAGCATGGATAGTGCTTTGGTTGCCATTACGGCGGACTACCTCGGACTGTATCCGGCTTCTCAGGTGACCGTGACCGAGGTCCGAACACCATTATCTCTTCCTTTCCCCTTTCCAACCTTCGCGAACGATGGTATGTTACAGGAAGTGCCTTTACGGCAGGAAGCCGAGCCTGCGGCGGCTGACCAACAGAGGCTAGTCCGGACCAGCAGGCGGAAAAGGAGCGCGGTGCGGACGGAAACGTCGCCGCAAAGGTATAGCTTGTATTTGAATTTTTAGAGCAACGTTCCTAGGAAACGCCTGGGTGCTCATGATCTTTGTAGGAGAAAAAGCGCTCGCCGGACTGCGGGCGCAAAAGTTGCTGATCCAACCTACAACGGCCAGGCTCCAGCGCCCGGCCTGGAGGGGGAGGCAAGCGCAAGACGTGGGCCGGATCCTTCTCCAACGGAGGACACCGACAGACTGTCCACCACCAATTCTGAGGTGGAGAGCGCCATGAACCATAGGCGCCGCCGGACAGTATTTCGTGAAGGGTGCTTCTCCCCTGAGGCATTGGATGCCTTTAACGCAGGGGACGCGCATCTCCGTGCCGCTCAAGATGGTTTTACCAGAGCCACGGAGCAGTATGTGAAAGACATACGGGTAAGGGAATTTTAATGGTTGTATATACCAGTAGCCCCCGAGACTTAAAGTAGTTATGTTAACTGATTTAAGGATCATGTGAAACGCAGGCTCTTACCGAGAGGAATGCCCAGCTGTCTCAGGAGCTGCAAGAATGCAAGGCCCAACTTGAGGCCGCACTTGCTGCCGCAGGAGGAGACTCAAAGACCCATCCTGGTAACACATTTGTATTAATAAATATAAGCGCTGTGCGGCGTGCGCGTAAGTCTAATAATGACTGTGTAGGTACCGCCGGACAAGATCCGGACAGGCAAGGATTACTGCGCCAGCTGAAGGCCGGCGAGAGTGTGCTGAATAGGGTGCAGCAAGAAAGGAATAAACTCCAGGATGCCAACGCCAAGCTCGGAGAAGAGCTGAAAGGCGCTCGCGCCGGGCTGTCCGGCTCCGTTAAGGAGAATGAGCGGCTTCGTCGCGACATTTATAGTAAGTGCTTGAGCGGACTCCTTTGAAAAGAAGAGTTCGGCGAGGAAGTATATTGACATGATATGTCTTGTAGGTATACTCACAGGTCGTCCTGCAGAGGAGATGCCCATATCAATGGGTGATCAACTTCCCGAACTATTGCAACTGCTCGAACGAGTTCGGCAGGCAATGAGCGGCGTCGTCCGGGCTTTATGGCCAGCCCTCTCCCTACCCGAGGG
This sequence comes from Triticum timopheevii, assembly GCA_963921465.1. Lineage (NCBI taxonomy): Eukaryota > Viridiplantae > Streptophyta > Magnoliopsida > Poales > Poaceae > Triticum > Triticum timopheevii. The sequence continues at coordinate 225,063,110 of OY997272.1, forward strand.
CCTTGGGGAGCTTGCGGAGAAGCTTCAGGGAGTGCGGCAGCGCTTCCGTTTGTGGAAGATTTCGGCTTGCCGTCAAGGTGCCAGGGAGGCTTGGGCCATGGTGAAGACGCGGTATAAGAAGGCGGATCCCAACCATATGGCCGAAGTCGGACCGGTGGGGCCCGATGGGAAGGAGATCCCTGTGAGTTTAGTATACAGCCAAGTAGAGTTGGCTGCTAAGTTTTCCCAATGGGACTGTAAGTTAGACAGCCTGTTAGACAGGATTGAGGAGGAATACAATCAATAAATTTGACAATGTATGTTTTCCTTTGAAGTGACATGTGAAATGCCTTCTAGCCGGATTGTAGATCGTTTGTCTTTGCCGACCTTTTCGCTTCGACCTCGGGACCCTAGAGTCCGGAGTGTGTCCGAATACCTTTGTGGATGAGAAACAACTGCGGTATGCATGGAGACCAGGCGTAGGGGTCATTATTGCTTTATCAGACAAGTGCCCAGCTAGTTATGTTATATTACATGGTTAGTAAGAAACATCTTCTAGGGAGAATAGTTCCGTTAAGGGTTCCTTTCCCTGGGAGGCATGCCCTAAAGTGCATGTCCGGACTGCGAAAAAAGCAGAAAAACATCTGGGGGCAGATAAATGAGTAGGTAAAGAAAATCACCTTTTAAGTCACCGACCGAATATTCCCTTAAGAACGCTAGCTTTCGGCTTCACCCAGTCTGAGGTACACATCCGGCTGACACGGCAGTAGCAATCGCAGAGGTGCTCCCTTTACCTCCTAGCCGAACAATCGGGAACGTAGGGGTAAGCACAGGAGCCAGGCAACCCAGCTTGGCCAAAACTTAAGTCATATCGGTGCATATAATGGTGAGTAAAAGGTACATGTGGAAGCTTGACACATGTGCTGGGCATGAAACCCTTATAATTGAGCTTCTGTAAAAGAAGCCCCCAGGTATAATGAGTGCGGATGGCACATAAAGTGTATGCGAAAAAATGCAAAAGTAAGCCCTTAGGGATCCGGCGCTAGGCATAGAATCTTCGGAGGCGGGCTGCATTCCATGGGTTCGGCTCGAGTCGGTTATCCGACGCATTTCGTAGACGGTATGCTCCGCCGGTCAGGACTTGATCGATAATGAAAGGGCCCTCCCACTTGGGCTTGAGCTTGTCCTTTTTCTTGTCCGGCAGGCGTAGAACTAGTTCACCAACGTTGTAAGTCTTGGCCCGTACTTCTATGCTTTGATATCTTCGAGCCTGCTGCTGATAGAATGCGGAATGAGCTTTGGCGACGTCGCGTTCTTCCTCCAATGTGTCCAAGCTGTCCTGCCGATCCAGCTTGGCCTCTCTTTCCTCGTACATGCGCACTCAAGGTGAGTCATGAATAATGTCGCAGGGTAAGACTGCCTCTGCGTCGTATACCATAAAAAATGGTGTGAATCCGGTAGTACGGTTAGGCGTTGTCCGCAGCCCCCAGAGTACGGAGTCGAGCTCCTCGACCCAGTGCATGTCAGATTTAGTAAGTGACCGCACTAGTCTGGGTTTAATGCCGCTCATTATTAGACCATTTGCTCGTTCCACTTGACCGTTGGTTTGAGGGTGATAGACTGAAGCGTAGTCGAGCTTGATGCCCATATTCTTGCACCATGACTTAACCTCGTCGGCTGTGAAGTTCGTGCCGTTGTCGGTGATGATGCTGTGGGGGACTCCGTAATGGTGTACTACCCCGGATATAAAGTCTATCATTGGTCCGGACTCTGCCGTTTTGACCGGCTTGGCCTCTATCCATTTGGTGAATTTATCCACCATGACCAATAGGTACCGTTGCTTGTGGGTTCCCCCTTTAAGGGGTCCAACCATATCAAGCCCCCAGACCGCGAACGGCCAGGTAATGGGTATAGTTTTGAGGGCGGTAGGCGGCATATGGCTCTGATTAGCAAAGAGCTGACAACCAACACATCTCTGGACTAAGTCCTGGGCATCTGCCCGGGCCGTCGGCCAATAAAATCCTGTACGGAATGCTTTTCCTACAAGGGCCCGGGCTGCTGCGTGGTGTCCGCCTAGTCCGGCATGAATTTCAGCCAGGAGGTTGCGCCCTTCCTCTTCGGAGATACATCTTTGAAGGACTCCGGTTGTGCTTTTCTTATAAAGTTCTCCCTCATGGACCTTGTAGGCTTTCGATCGCCGGACTATGCGGCGGGCCTCATTTTGGTCTTCGGGAAGTTCCTGCCTAAGCAAGTAGGCTAGGAATGGTTCTGTCCACGGGGCGATTACTGCCATTATGTCGTGGGCTGACGGTGTTATGTCATCGGCTGAATCGCCGATTGGCTCGGTTTTTTCCAGTTTGTCACTTCCGGGCTCCTCTTCCCATAGTACGGATGGCTTGAAGAGCCGTTCCAGGAAGATATTTGGAGGGACAGCATCACGTTTCGCACCAATGCGTGCCAGTACGTCGGCCGCTTGGTTATTATCTCGGGCTATGTGATGGAATTCAAGTCCTTCAAACCGAGCTGACATTTTTAGGACGGCGTTGCGATATGCTGCCATTTTCGGATCCTTGGCGTCAAAGTCTCCATTTATTTGGGATATTGCAAGGTTTGAATCCCCGCGCACCTCTAGGCATTGAATACCCATGGAGACTGCCATCCGGAGACCATGTAATAGGGCCTCGTATTCGGCTGCATTGTTGGAGTCCGTGTACATTATTTGAAGTACGTACTGGCTGTGTCCCCGGTTGGGGACGTCAACACGACGCCAGCCCCCAGTCCGGCCAACATTTTAGAGCCGTCGAAATGCATAACCCAATTGGAGTGTGCGCCGTACTCTTTAGGGAGTTCGGCTTCGGTCCATTCAGCGACGAAGTCAGCCAAAACTTGTGACTTTATAGCTCGCCGAGGTTTGTAAGTTAAATCGAATGGTAAGAGCTCAATGGCCCATTTTGCAATCCTTCCCATTGCGTCGCGGTTATTTATAATGTCATTGAGTGGTACTTCAGAGGCCACTGTTATCGAACACTCTTGAAAGTAGTGTCGGAGCTTCCGGGACGCCATGAACACCGCATATGCAATCTTCTGATAGTGCGGGTAACGGGTATTGCAGGGGGTTAACACAGTGGATACATAATACACTGGTTTTTGAAGAGGGAATTTCTGCCCTTCTGTCGCTCGTTCGACGATGAGGACCGCGCTTACAACTTGATGCATTGCTGCGATGTATAACAACATTGGTTCGCCCAGAGTGGGCGCAGCCAGGACCGGATTTGTTGCCAATATGGCCTTTATTTCTTCGAGTCCGGCAGTGGCAGCATCCGTCCACTCAAAGTGTTCGGTGCGCCTGAGGAGGCGATAGAGGGGCAATGCCTTTTCTCCAAGACGGGAGATAAAGCGGCTTAAGGTTGCCACGCATCCTGTTAATTTTTGTATTTGTTTGAGGTCTTTTGGAATATCCAACTGTGACAGAGCTCGGATTTTAGCTGGGTTTTCTTCAATTCCTCTACCGGATACAATGAAGCCCAGCAGCTTTCCGGCTGGTACGCCGAAAACGCATTTTTCCGGATTCAGCTTGATGTCATATGCTCTGAGGTTGTCGAATGTGAGCCTCAAATCGTCTACTAGAGTTTCGACGTGTTTTGTTTTAACGACTACATCGTCTACGTATGCCTCAACTGTTTTGCCGATCTGGGTGGCCAGACATGTTTGAATCATGCGCTGATATGTTGCGCCGGCATTTTTAAGTCCGAAGGGCATCGTGTTGAAGCAGAATGGTCCGTATGGAGTGATGAATGCCGTTGCGGCTTGGTCTGCTTCCACCATCTTGATTTGATGATAGCCAGAGTATGCGTCCAGGAAGCACAACGAATCGTGCCCTGCGGTAGCATCGATAATTTGGTCGATGCGGGGGAGAGGGAAGGGATCCTTTGGGCAAGCCTTATTGAGGTCTTTAAAATCGACACAGAGGCGCCAGGATTTATCCTTCTTTGGTACCATTACCAGATTTGCTAGCCAGTCCGGATGTTTGATATCTCTAATGAATCCGGCTTCCAGTAGTTTGGCTAGCTCTTCTCCCATTGCCTATCTTTTGGGTTTGGAAAATCGTCGAAGAGCCTGTTTGACTGGCTTAAATCCTTTTAGGATGTTTAGGCTGTGTTCTGCCAACCTGCGTGGGATTCCGGGCATATCCGAAGGATGCCAGGCAAAGATGTCCCAATTTTCCCGAAGGAATTCACGCAGTGCGGCATCTACTTCGGGGTTCAATTGTGTCCCAATGGAGGCCGTCTTTGTTGGGTCCGTTGGATGGACCTGGAATTTTATTATTTCATCTGCTGGTTTGAAGGAGGTGGACTTGGATCTTTTATCAAGTATCACATCGTCCCTGTTCATCGTAGAGCGCAGCGCGGTGAGTTCTTCTGCTGCTAAGGCTTCGGATAGTGCCTCCAGGGCTAGTGCAGCTGTCTTATTTTCGACGCGGAGTGCTATGTCCGGATCACTAGCGAGGGTGATTATTCCGCCGGGCCCAGGCATTTTGAGCTTCATGTACCCGTAATGAGGTACTGCTTGAAAAATTGTGAATGCCTCTCGTCCTAATATAGCGTGATATCCGCTGTTGAATGGGGCCACTTGGAACGTGACTTCTTCGGATCTGTAATTGTCCGGCAAGCCGAACACCACATCGAGTGTGATTTGTCCAGTGCAGCGTGCCTCCCGGCTAGGGATTATTCCTCTGAAGGTTGTGCTCCTTCGCTCAATACGACTCCAATCGATTTCCATTTTCCGCAGAGTTTCCTCGTAGATGAGGTTTAATCCGCTGCCGCCATCCATGAGGACTTTTGTCAGTCGAAAGCCGTCCACTATGGGACTAAGCACCAGTGCGGCTGGTGCTCTGGCTGTTCGGAATTTAGGCTCATCGCTGGCACTGAAGGTGATAGCTGTGTCACTCCATGGATTTGCTGTTGCTATTTGGTAGACTTCGGCGAGTCCGCGGATTGTTCGCTTTCGCATATTGTTTGACGCGAAAGTCTCGAAGACTGTTGATACCGTACCGGTATTGTTGGAGTTGTTTTGCGGGGCTAGAAGCTCCTCGCCACTTTTGGCCACCTGCCGTAATATCCAACATGCTCGAAGGCTATGAGTTGGGATGGCTCCCTCTGTACTATGAAGCTTACAGGATCCATTGAGCCATCCCTCCAGTATGGTTCCGTTTCCCTTATTGGGTTTTTGTTTTTTCGTTTTTGCATCTGGGGCCTGAGTGTAAGGTGCCCTTTTGCTGCGGACTGGGTTCGGGGCCGGATTATCCCAAAATTGATTTTCGGTTTTCCGAAAACTCTCCATCACACAGTACTTTCGTACTATGGATGCCAGATCGGTGAAGCGCGTAATTTTGCGACGATCAATGGCGTTTAGTATTCCCTTGTCCGTGCAATTATTGCAGAAGATTGAGATTGCGTTTTCCTCTCGGCAGTCCTTTATCCTGTCCATAACCAGGAGGAATCTGGACCAGTAGTGATGTACTGTTTCAGCGGGCTCTTGCCGTATTAGAGATATATCGCATATGTCTGGGCGGGTGGGTGGACTAAAATCCGGATCCCTGCCCATCTTGGGGCTTAAAGGCTGAAGAGCTTCCGAATTCTGAAGCTTAGGTTGCTGGACACAATCCAGCGAGTCCGGAGTGATGCATGATTTTAAGTTCAATGCTTGATCGAAGCCCGTCCCTCCGCGGAAGTCCGGCATGGAGGGTTCGGGAATCCGGACGTGACTAGTTTTTAATATAGGCAAAGAGTCGCCGCATTGTTCCTCTACCACTGCGACGTGGTGGGTGGCCTGGGGAGAGTTAATCTCTCTCAGATCGGTTTTAAGACCAATCTGATCGTAGTCTGTGGCGACTCCCAGGGCGGCGATGCGATCCAAGAGCTCGTTAACAGACGAGAGCTCTATTGGATCCAACTGCTCGGCGGATTCCGAGCTGACGCGAAGATTGCTTTTGACGACTTGAGAAGTCATTGTCGAGGCAGTGGCCGGACAGGCGGTCATAAGAAAACCACCTAGCCGGATAGTTTGGCCGACGGCCAAGGCCCCTTCGGCGAAAATACCGTCTTTGAAGACGGGTGGAGGCATCCTTCCTATCGATGACGACACAGAGGAACTCTCAATGAAAGCACCAATGTCGGTGTCAAAACCGGCGGATCTCGGGTAGGGGATCCCAAACTGTGCGTCTAGGCGGATGGTAACAGGAGACGAGGGACACGATGTTTTACCCAGGTTCGGGCCCTCTCGATGGAGGTAAAACCCTACGTCCTGCTTGATTAATATTGATGATATGGGTAGTACAAGAGTGGATCTACCACGAGATCAAGGAGGCTAAACCCTAAAGCTAGCCTATGGTATGATTGTTGTAATGTATGTTGTGTCCTACGGACTAATGCCCTCCAGTTTATATTGACACCGGAGGAGGCTAGGGTTACACAGAGTCGGTTACAATGGTAGGAGATCTACATATCCGTATCGCCAAGCTTGCCTTCCACGCCAAGGAAAGTCCCATCCGGACATGGGACGGAGTCTTCAATCTTGTATCTTCGTAGTCTTGGAGTCCGGCTGTCCGGACACCCCCAAGTCCAGGACTCCCTCAATGAGAAAATAACGATATCCACCACGAGCCTCAACATTCATTGGACCACATGCCTCAGTATGTATGATTTCCAACAAGTACTTTCTCGCTCCATAGTTCCGGAGAATGGCGTTTTAGTCATCTTGCCCATGAGGCACGGTTCGCAAGTACCAAGTGATTCATAATCAAGTGATTCCAGAAGTCCATTAGTATGGAGTTTCTTCATGCGCTTTACACCAATATGACCCAAACGGCAGTGCCACAAATAAGTTGCACTATCATTATCAACTCTTCATCTTTTGGCTTCAATATTATGAATATGTGTATTACTACTATCGAGATTTAATAAAAATAGACCACTCTTCAAGGTGCATGACCATAAAATATATTACTCATATTAATAGAACAACCATTATTCTCTGATTTAAATGAATAACCGTTTCGCATCAAACAAGATCCAGATATAATGTTCATGCTTAACGCTGGCACCAAATAACAATTATTCAGGTCTAAAACTAATCCCGAAGGTAGATGTAGAGGTAGCGTGCCGACCGCGATCACATCGACTTTGGAACCATTTCCCACGCGCATCGTCACCTCGTCCTTAGCCAATCTTCGCTTAATCCATAGTCCTTGTTTCGAGTTGCTAATATTAGCAACAGAACCAGTATCAAATACCCAGGTGCTACTGCGAGCATTAGTAAGGTACACATCAATAACATGTATATCACATATACCTTTGTTCACCTTGCCATCCTTCTTATCCGCCAAATACTTGGGGTAGTTCCGCTTCCAGTGACCAGTCTGCTTGCAGTAGAAGCACTCAGTCTCAGGCTTAGGTCCAGATTTGGGTTTCTTCTCTTGAGCAGCAACTTGCTTGCTGTTCTTCTTGAAGTTCCCCTTCTTCTTCCCTTTACCCTTTTTCTTGAAACTGGTGGTCTTATTGACCATCAACACTTGATGCTCCTTCTTGATTTCTACCTCCGCAGCCTTTAGCATTGCGAAGAGCTCGGGAATAGTCTTGTCCATCCCTTGCATATTATAGTTCATCACGAAGCTCTTGTAGCTTGGTGGCAGTGATTGAAGAATTCTGTCAATGACACTATCATCAGGAAGATTAACTCCCAGTTGAATCAAGTGATTATTATACCCAGACATTTTGAGTATATGTTCACCGACAGAACTATTCTCCTCCATCTTGCAGCTATAGAACTTATTGGAGACTTCATATCTCTCAATCCGGGCATTTGCTTGAAATATTAACTTCAACTCCTGGAACATCTCATATGCTCCATGAAGTTCAAAACGTCGTTGAAGTCCCAGTTCTAAGCCGTAAAGCATGGCACACTGAACTATCGAGTAGTCATCAACTTTGCTCTGCCAGACGTTCTTAACATTGTCAGTTGCATCTACAGCAGGCCTGGCACCCAGCATTGCTTCCAGGACGTAATTCTTCTGTGGAGCAATGAGGATAATCCTCCAGTTACGGACCCAGTCCGTGAAATTGCTACCATCATCTTTCAACTTAGCTTTCTCAAGGAACGCATTAAAATTCAACGGAAAAACAGCACAAGCCATCTATCTACAACAAACATAGACAAGCAAAATACTATCAGGTACTAAGTTCATGATAAATTTAAGTTCAATTAATCATATTACTAAAGAACTGCCACTTAGATAGATATCTCTCTGGTCATCTAAGTGATCACGTGATCCAAATCAACTAAACCATGTCCGATCATCACGTGAGATGGAGTAGTTTTCAATGGTGAACATCACTATGTTGATCATATCTACTATATGATTCACGTTCGACCTTTCGGTCTCCGTGTTCCGAGGCCATATCTGTATATGCTAGGCTTGTCATGTTTAACCTGAATATTCCGCGTGTGCAACTGTTTTGCACCCATTGTATTTGAACGTAGAGCCTATCACACCCGATCATCACGTGGTGTCTCAGCACGAAGAACTTTCGCAATGGTGCATACTTAGGGAGAACACTTCTTGATAATTAGTGAGAGATCATCTTATAATGCTACCGTCAATCAAGGCAAAATAAGATGCATAAAGGACAAACATCACATGCAATCAATATAAGTGATATGATATGGCCATCATCATCTTGTGCTTGTGATCTCCATCTCCGAAGCACTGTCGTGATCACCATCGTCACCGGCGCGACACCTTGATCTCCATTGTAGCATCATTGTCGTTACGCCATCTATTGCTTCTATGACTATCGCTACCGCTTAGTGATAAAGTAAAGAAATTACAGGGTGCTTGCATTTCATAAAATAAAGCGACAACCATATGGCTCCTGCCTGTTGCCGATAACTCGGTTAAAAAATATGATCATCTCATACAATAAAATATAGCATCACATCTTGACCATATCACATCACAACATGCCCTGTAAAAACAAGTTAGACGTCCTCTACTTTGTTGTTGCAAATTTTACGTGGTTGCTACGGGCTGAGCAAGAACCGTTCTTACCTACGCATCAAAACCACAACGATAGTTCGTCAAGTTAGTGTTGTTTTAACCTTCGCAAGGAACGGGTGTAGCCACACTCGGTTCAACTAAAGTTGGAGAAACTGACACCCGCCAGCCACCTGTGTGCAAAGCACATCGGTAGAACCAGTCTCGCGTAAGCGTACGCGTAATGTTGGTCCGGGCCGCTTCATCCAACAATACCGCCGAACCAAAGTATGACATGCTGGTAAGCAGTATGACTTGTATCGCCCACAACTCACTTGTGTTCTACTCGTGCATATAACATCTACGCATAAAACCGGGCTCTGATGCCACTATTGGGGAACGTAGTAATTTCAATAAAATTCCTACGCACACGCAAGATCATGGTGATGCATAGCAACAAGAGGGGAGAGTGTGTCCACGTATCCTCGTAGACCAAAAGCGGAAGCATTAGAACAACGCGGTTGATGTAGTCGTACGTCTTCACGGCCCGACCGATCAAGAACCGAAATTACGGCACCTCTGAGTTCTACCACACATTCAGCTCGATGACGTCCCTCGAACTCCGATCCAGCCAAGTGTCGAGGGAGAGTTCCGTCAGCATGATGGAGTGGTGACGATCTTGATGTTCTACTGTCGTAGGGCTTCGTCTAAGCACCGCTACAATATTATCGAGGACGACTATGGTGGAGGGGGGCACCGCACACGGCTAAGAGATCAAGAGATCAATTGTTGTGTCTAGAGGTGCCCCCTGCCCCCGTATATGAAGAAGCAAGGGGGGAGGGGGCGGCCGGCCAGGGAGGAGGCCCGCCAAGGGGAGTCCTACTCCCACCGGGAGTAGGACTCCCTCCTTCCTTGTTGGACTAGGAGAAGGGGGGAAAGAGGAGGGAGAGAGAGGAAGGAAGGGGGGGCGCCGCCCCCCTCTCCTTGTCCAATTCGGACTAGGGGGAGGGGCACGCGGTCCTGCCCTGGCCTCCTCTCCTATTGTCCACTAAGGCCCACTATGGCCCATTAAGCCCCCGGGGGTTCCGGTAACCCCCCCCCGGTACTCCGGTAAAATCCCGATTTCACCCGGAACACTTCCGATATCCAAATATAGGCTTCCAATATATCAATCTTCATGTCTCGACCATTTCGACACTTATTGTCATGTCCGTGATCACATTCGGGACTCCCAACAACCTTCGGTACATCAAAACTCATAAACTCATAATATAACTATCATCGAAACTTTAAGCGTGCGGACCCTACGGGTTCGAGAACTATGTAGACATGACCGGGACATGTTACCGGTCAATAACCAATAGCGGAACCTAGATGCTCATATTGGTCCTACATATTCTATGAAGATCTTTATCGGTCAAACCGCATAACAACATACGTTGTTCCCTTTGTCATCGGTATGTTACTTGCCCGAGATTCGATCGTCGGTATCCCAATACCTAGTTCAATCTCATTACTGGCAAGTCTCTTTTCTCGTTATGTAATGCATCATTCCATAACTAACTCATTAGTTACATTGCTTGCAAGGCTTATAGTGATGTGCATTATCGAGAGGGCCCAGAGATACCTCTCCGACAATCGGAGTGACAAAACCTAGCTAATCTCGAAATACGCCAACTCAACATGTACCTTTGGAGACACCTGTAGAACTCCTTTATAATCACCCAGTTATGTTGTGACGTTTGGTAACACACAAAGTGTTCCTCCAGTAAACGTGAATTGCATAATCTCATAGTTGTAGGAACATGTATAAGTCATGAAGAAAGCAATAGCAACATACTAAACGATCAAGTGCTAAGCTAACGGAATGGGTCGTGTCAATCACATCATTCTACTAATAATGTGATCTCGTTAATCAAATGACAACTCATGTCTATGGTTAGGAAACATAACCATCTTTGATTAATGAGCTAGTCAAGTAGAGACATACTAGTGACATTATGTTTGTCTATGTATTCACACATGTATTATGTTTCCGGTTAATACAATTCTAGCATGAATAATAAACATTTATCATGATATAAGGAAATAAGTAATAACTTTATTATTGCCTCTAGGGCATATTTCCTTCAAGCGCAGCCAGCCCGGCACGCCTGATGGTGTTTGCACTGACACGCTGCATGGCGTCGAAGCCGCCTGTGGCGAGCTGCCTCGCTGATCTCATCGGCAAGATCCGCCTTTCCGACGAGCCCGCGCCAAGCACGGGTGCGGCCAGCTCCGAGAGCTACCTCATCGACCTCCTTGGCAAGCTTGACATCGCCAACGAGCCCGCCTCTGACTTGGAGTCGATCAGCTCCACTGACTCGATGCTTGTCGATTCCGACACTACATCCCTTGACGCCTTCCTCACTAATGTGGTGGTCATCGACGACCCGCTCCCTCGTGCCGACAGTGGCGGCTGCACCGTCACCGAGGTGCTCGTCATCAGCCAAGGCGGAGCTTCCGGCGCAGACGGCCATGACCCGCTGCAGGTGACAATGCGGGACCTGTTAGCACCCATCGCAGGTGACGACGACGCCAAGACACTGGAGGTCCACCGCCTTGCGCTCATCAAGAGCGGCAAGAAGCTAGCCACCATGATATGCCTCACGAAGGCCTATCAGCGCGAGGTCGATCGTGCCGTCTATGGTATGCCGGTTGTTGGCGGGCCCGGTCGGATAGGCATCATCAAGCGGCGCATGGCCGCGATCGCCCGCATGCTGGGAGCCGACCGCCCGGTCTACGCCACGCCCATCGAGAACCTGCGTGCTACACAGGTGGCAGCAGACGAGATAGAAAACATGGATGGTGACGAGATACGCTACAGGACGGAGTGCATCCAGCAGCTTATCGACGCGGCTGTCGAGCGGCAAGAAGCCGGCACCCGCGCTGAGATTCCTCCCCTCCGCCGAGATCACGATGCGACCTCCCGGACGCCGACTGCAGGCGGCGGCCGCGACCGAAAAGACAGAGAGTCGGCTGCTAGCCGCAGTCGGACGCGCCTCAGCATTGAGCACAACGAAGATGGCCGCCCATGAGGTGTGGAGCGGCGAGGCGACTATCCGCCTCCTCCTCCGCCACGTAGGGAGAGGTATGCCTCCTTGCCGCCTGTTGAGCACCCGACGCTCAGCGGTCGGCTGGGCCGCAGCGAAGGAATCGTAGAAAATGATGCCCGCCATCGGATTGACTGCCTGGTGCGATCCCTCGCGCTAGAAGAAGAAGATGCGATTGGCCCGCCTTATTTTGGCCTCCGCATTCGCGACGAGCCCTTCCCCAAAGGGTTCTCGCTCCCAAGAGACACGCCTAAATACAACGGCCCGGTGAAGCCGGAGGACTGGTTGGTCGATTACTCCACTGCAGTCAGCATAGCAAAGGACAACAAGCGCGGTGCCGTGAAGTATGTCCCCCTCATGCTTCTGGGCACAACGCGCACTTGGATGAACAGCCTCAAGCCTTACAGCGTGAACAGCTGGGTAGATTTCACTAAAGTCTTCATCCGCAACTTCACCAGCACCTACAAGCGGGCGCCCAAGCCTCGTCATCTCTCTCTGTGCGTCCAAGGCCCAGCCGAGTCCAGTTGCGACTACCTGATGCAGTGGGCCGAGCTCCGCAACTCCTGCGAAGGGGTGCACGAGGTGCAAGTCATAGAATACTTCACCACCGGGTGCAGAGAAGGCACCCTCCTCAAGCACTGACTCCTCTGCGATGAGCCGGCTACACTCGACGAGTTGTTGATCATAGCAGGCAAGTACGCCACTGTCGACTCCTCAATGAAGTCGGAGCTTTGGGTGGACGCCTCTAGGAAGGTGCTCCCTCCGGCTCCCAGAACGCCGGCTGGTGTCACCAATCAGCGCCCGCAGCAGAACGACAACAAGCGCAAGGCCCCAATGCCGGCTTCCACCTGCCGGTAGGTGGCAACAGTCAAAGATCAACAGCCAGAAGGGCAGCCCATACCCAAGTGTCAGAAAGGCGGCAAGCCGGCTTGGCAGCCCGCCTTCTCCTATGAGCAAACCCTTGATGCACCCTACAAGTTCCACAGCGGCGCGAAGCCATCCAATCACACCACTTGGAAGTGCCACTGGCTCACCCGAACCTCCAAGGGCGAATGACTGGTGCCTCCTCCACCCGCTGGACAGCTGCCTCCGGCTCCTCAGTAGCCGGCGGCCCGTCCAGCAGTCGGAGCCATCCAAGATGAATTCCCTGAAGAGCACGGAGCCTACAATGTCTTCACAAGCTAGGCTGACGATAGGCGCAGTCGGCGCCAGTAGCACCAATAGGTCAATGTTGTCGCCTCCAAGGTCCCAGAGTTCATTCACTGGTCTGATAAGCCCATCAGCTGGAGCCGAGCTGAGCACCCGGAGGTGATGCCTTCTCCAGGTTCCTATGCCCTGGTGTTCGATGCCACGTTTGCAATAGAGAGGCGAGCTGCTCGTTTCTCCCCAGTCCTTATAGATGGAGGCAACAACATCAACATCCTTTACCGTGATACCATGGAGAAGCTGAACATCAAGACGAAGCAGCTCCTGCCTAGTCGGACCGTCTTCCATGGCATTGTGCCCGGCCTTTCCTGCTCACCAATCGGCAAGATCAAGATAGATGTCCTCTTTGGAGACAAAGATCACTTCCGCCACGAAGCAGTTTGGTTTGAAGAGTGGACTTGGAGAGCCCTTATCACACATTACTTGGCCGACCTGCTCTAGCCAAGTTCATGGTTGTGCCTCATTACGCCTACCTCAAGATGAAGATGCCAAGCACCAAGGGCATCATCACCATAGTCGGGGACTACAAGAAGTCGTCCGCCTATGCCGCAGCAAGCAGCCGGCTGGCCAAGTCCCTTGTGATTGCTGCAGAGAAGAAGCTCCTTGACCGGGTTGTGGCCATGGCTGGCAAGCAGCCGAACCTATCACCAGATCCCAAGGAGTCGGAAGCCCAGGGCTCCTTCCAGCCGGCCAAGGAAACCAAGAAGATACCCTTGGACCCGGATCACCTGGAGAGGTTCGCTCTTGTAGGAACCAACCTTGACAGCAAATAGGAAAGCGAGCTCATCGATTTCCTCCGTGAGAGTCGAGATATTTTTGCATCGTCCCCCAAGGACATGCCGGGTGTTCTAACGGATTTTGCCGAGCACAAGCTACATGACAGAGCAGATGCAAAACCAGTCAAGCAACCCCTCCGCCGACTGTCGGAGGAGAAGAGAAGAATTGTGGGTGAAGAGATAGCCCAGCTCCTAGCAGCCGACTTCATTATTGAAGTGTTCTTTCCATAATGGCTTGCCAATCTAGTCCTTGTGCTGAAGAAGAAGAACAAATGACACATGTGCATTAATTATACCAGCCTCAACAAAGCCTGCCCCAAAGATCCGTTTGTTTTGCCTCGGATTGATGAAGTGATAGACTCCACAGCCGGATGTGAGCTGTTGAGTTTCTTGGATGCCTACTCAGGGTACCACCAGATTAAGTTGGAACCAGCCGACTGCCTGAAGACCGCCTTCATCACACCATTCGGAGCCTTCTGCTACCTGACCATGACATTCGGCTTGAGAAATGTCGGTGCCACTTTTCATCATTGCATGCAGAAGTGTCTCCTCAAACAGCTCGGTAGAAATGCCCACGTCTATGTAGACGATATTGTGGTCATGACGGAGAAGCGCGGCACCCTGCTGGAAGACCTCAAGGAAACATTTGATAATCTGTGCCGCTTAGCTCAACCCTGAGAAATGCGTCTTTGGAGTACCAGCCGACCAGCTCCTTGGCTTCCTGGTCTCTGAACGCGGCATTGAGTGCAACCCTGTGAAGATCAAAGCCATTGAGAGGATGGAGATACCCACCCGACTGTGAGACGTCCAGAAGTTCACCAGGTGCTTGGCATCCCTCAACCGCTTCATCAGTCGGCTGGGAGAGAAGGCTATTCCCCTATACCAACTCATGAAGAAAACCACTCACTTTGAGTGGAATGACCAGGCGGACGAGGCCTTTCACTAGCTAAAGAAGATGTTGACCATGCCGCATGTTCTGGCGGCTCAAACTTACAGAGAGTCTATGCTCCTTTACATTGCCGCAACCAGCCGGGTGGTCAGCACAGTCATCATGGTTCAGCGCCCAGAAGACGGCAAGGCACAGCCGGTCCAGAGGCCTGTGTATTATTTGAGCGAGGTACTATCGACCTCAAAGTAGAATTACCGCCACCACCAGAAGATGTGCTATGGTGTGTACTTCTCCACCAAGAAGCTCAAGCCATACTTTCAAGAGCACCCCATCACGGTTGTTTGCACTGCCCCACTTGCCGAGATGCTTCAGGCCGAGTGGCCAAGTGGGCCATCGAGCTGGCTCCATACACCATCTTCTACCAGCCTCGCACCGCCATCAAGTCCCAAGTACTGGCCGACTTCCTCGTTGACTGGGCCGAGAACCAGTACCTGCCTCCAGCACCGGACTCCACCCATTGGAGGATGCACTTTGATGGCTGCAAGATGCACACTGGTTTGGGAGCCGGCATCGTCCTCACCTCTCCCAAAGGCGACAAGCTCAGATACACATTGCGAATCCACTTTGCCCCTCCAATAATGTGGCCGAGTACGAGGCTCTCATACATGGGCTCGGCTGGCCAAAGAACTCGGCATTCGCCGGATCCTGTGCTACGGCGACTCGGACTTGGTGGTCCAACAGTCGTCCGGCAACTGGGACGCCAAAGATGCAAACATGGCAAGCTACCGCTTCCTCATTCAGCAACTCAGCGAATATTTTGAAGGGTGCGAGTTCCTTCATGTAGCACAGGCTGACAACAAGCAAGTAGATGCCCTAGCGTGAATCGGCTCCACCCGGCAAGCCATACCAGCCGGCGTCTCCCTTCAGCACCTCCTCAAGCCGTCTATCAAGCCTTCACCGGAATCAGATTCCATCTTCATGCCGGCCGACCACGAAGCAGTCGGTTCCGACTTGGGGACCTCATCAGTCGGCCCGGGGACTGCGACAGGCGGCTCAAGGACAGCGGCAGCCACACCCGGCCCGGGGACTTCAGATCTCAGACCAAGGACTCTAGCAGTTGACCCGGGGACTTCAATGACGCAGCAGGCGGTGGCCGACTCCAACCCACCACCTCCCAGCCCAACTGCCCTAGTTGCAGTAGCCGTGCTAACAGTAGAAGAAGTCGTAGCTCCATCATGGGCGCAACCCTTCCTCAACTTTCTAGTGAACAGAGAGCTGCCGGCTGATGAGATCTCAGCCCGACAAGTTCAGCGTCAAGCAAGAGCCTACACAATACTAAACAGAAAGCTTGTCAGGAGCAGTGTGACTGGAGTTTTCTAGCGTTGCTTTGAGCCAGAGAAAGGCATGGCGATCCTCAAAGATGACCACCAAGGCGAATTCAGCCACCACACGGCCTCAAGATCACTTGTGGCCAAAGCTTTCCGCCATGGCTTCTTCTGGCCGACAGCTTTGGAAGACGCCAAGGACTTGGTCAAACATTGTAAGGGGTGCCAAATGTTCAGCTCCAAGCAACACCTGTCGGCTTCTACGCTCAAGACCATCCCCCTCACTTGGACTTTTGCCGCCTGGGGGTCGGACATGGTGGGCCCATTCAAGACGGCACACGGTGGCATGACTCATATGCTTGTCGCCGTGGACAAATTCACCAAGTGGATTGAAGCAAAGCTAGTAAAGAAGTTGAATGGGCCGACTGCTATGACCCTCATCGCAGATGTCACTGTCCGCTACAGCATACCACACAGTATCATCACCGACAATGGTACGAATTTTGCCGAAGGAGCATTGGCCCGTTTTTTGTGCAATGCAGGGCATCCGACTGGACCTGGCATCCGTTGCCCATCCACAGTCAAACGGCCAAGTCGAGCACGCAAACGGCCTCATCCTCTCTAGCATCAAGCCCCGACTGATCGAGCCGCTAGAGCGCTCGTCCGGCTGCTAGATCAATGAGCTGTCGGCCGTCCTCTGGAGCCTGCGTACCAATCCAAACAAGTCAACCGGCTTCACTCCCTTCTTCCTTGTGTATGGTGCCGAGGTTGTCATCCCAAATGACATCAAGTTCGACTCACCTCGCGTCACCATGTACACGGAGGGAGGCGAAGTAAGCGCGAGAAGACGGTGTCGATCTGCTGGAAGAGGGCCGGCTGTAGGCACTCAGCCGGTCCGCCATCTACCAGCAGGCCTACGCCGCTACCACAGTCGTAAGGTCAAGCCAAGATCCTTCCAAGAGGGCGACCTTGTGCTCAGGCTGATCCAGCGAACAGCCGGCCAGCATAAGCTCTCGGCCCCTTGGGAAGGCCCCTTCATCATCAGCAAGGCCTTCGGCAACGACTCCCACTACTTGATTGATGCATAGAAGCCCAGAGCGCGCAAGAGGGACGACTCCGGCAAGGAATCAGAACACCCATGATACAAAATCTCCTTTGAAGATTTTACAATTGATGCAGTATGTACCACGCTACCTTTTATATCAAGTACAAGACATCGGGTCCCCCGAGGCGCCCTCGGGGACTACCCCTTTTATCTATATGATAAGTTTTATGCCTATGAATGTGTTACTACATTTTTTTGCCTTGCACCGGGTTCGACCAGTTGGCCCGGGGGCTTGCTGCCTTGTATTATGTTAGTGCTACCTGCAGTCGGACAAGTAATGTGTCAGCATCTAAGCCCTCTCTTGACGCAAGCTGCAGCTCGTAGAGCGACTGTCCGGCTGGCAAGAGTCAAAGGCAGGAAACAGTGCCCACATGAAAAATGGCTAAGGACCAATGCACTTACATAACATAAGCCGGCTTCCCGCCTCGCCGACCGGCTGCTGAGCAGCCGGCCGGCCGGCCTCTCACTTACCTTGCGATGTCCTAAAAAGCCGAAGTACTTGTCCTCCCAAACGGCCGAGCACTTGTCCCAGCCACAGTCCGTAGAGCGGCTGTCTGGCTGGCAAGGCGGCAGCCAAGGGAGGGCGGCAAAGGAAAAAGCCAAAACGGATCAAAAAGCAAGCAAAGTTGGAATCAAGCACAAGCATAGCACGTGCAAAATAATATTTACATAACAAGGCTTTCAAGCCGGAATTCAACAGGGTTTGAATACACCCCCAGTGGGTGGAACTGCACAAATTTAACAAGTGTTGTTCAAAAGATTACTAGGCAGGAGGAGATAACATAAAAGTTGGCTGCCTAGGCCAAGGGAGCAGCAGGCGAGTCCGGGTGGTTGGTGGAGTCAGCGGCGCCGGCTGGTGGAGTGGGCGGTTGGAGAGTCTCGTCTTGGCTGTCCCCAGCAGCAGTCGACGCGCTTGCACACGGCTCGTTGCTGAAGGCACGGTTGAGTGGAGGCTGGCCGTCCGCTCTGTCTTCTGGCGCGAAGTCTTCTCCATCCTTGCTCTCCTCGTCCTCGCCCTTGTCGCTAGAGGCGATCTCCTCCGCCGAGTCTTCGCCATCCTCCGGGTTCAGACCGAACAAGTCAGCTGGCACCTCGGCACCCTCTTCGTTCAACTCAGGAACGAAGATGATGGTGTCGGTATAGTTGGCGATCATCGTGGCGCAATGGACGAGAGCAGGCCTCACCGCCACTAGGTCCTCATTGGCCTCCTGCCGGAACGTGGCAAACTGGGCTAGATCTAGCCCAGGGTACCACGCCCTGACAAACTCCAGGGCCCGCCTTGCGCCTGCCCGGGCCAAGGAGCCCTTCCACGCCTTGAAGGGGCCGACTGCCACTTCCACCCAGTCGGCAGTCTGACTGGGGAGAGCGGAGCTTGGTTGCCTCGCCAGAGGGCGGAGATCACCTGGGCTCCGACACGCTGCAGCCGGTGGAGCATCTGGTGAGCCGTCTGGCAAGGAGCTGCTCCTCGAGCGACCAGCGGGCGTTCGGTGCAATGTCCGCACCAGCCTACCTCTGCTCCTTGCGGTGATCTTCGATGGAGGGCGGCGGTTGCTATGTCTTGAGCTTGCGTTAGTTTTCCTTGAAGGGGAAAGGGTGATGCAGCAAAGTAGCGTAAGTAGTTCCCTCGGTTTTTGAGAACCAAGGTATCAATCTAGTAGGTGGCTCCTCAAAAGTCCCACGCACCTACACAAACAAACAAAGAACTCGCAACCAACGCAATAAAGGGGTTGTCAATCCCTTCAGGACCACTTGCAAAAGTGAGATCTGATAGAGACAATATGATAAGATAAATATATTTTTGGTATTTTATAATATAGATGCAAAAAGTAAAGATGCAAATAAAAGTAGATTGAAAGCAAATATGATAAAAGATAGACCCGGGGGCCATAGGTTTCACTAGAGGCTTCTCCCAAGATAGCATAAGTATTACGGTGGGTGAACAAATTACTGTCGAGCAATTGAGAGAAAAGCGAATAATTATGAGATTATCTAGGCATGATCATGTATATAGGCATCACGTCCGTGACAATTAAACCGACTCCTGCCCGCATCTACTACTATTACTCCACACATCGACCGACTCCTGCCTGCATCTAGAGTATTAAGTTCATAAGAACAGAGTAACGCCTTAAGTAAGATGACATGATGTAGAGGGATAAACTCATGCAATATGATATAAACCCCATCTTTTTATCCTCGATGGCAATAATACAATACGTGCCTTGCAACTCTTTCTGTCACTGGGTAAGGACACCGCAAGATTGAACCCAAAGCTAAGAACTTCTCCCATGGGAAGAAAGATCAATCTAGTAGGCCAAACCAAACTAATAATTCGAAGAGACTTGCAAAGATAACTCAATCATACATAAAAGAATTCAGAGAAGATTCAAATATTATTCATAGATAAACTTGATCATAAACCCACAATTCATCGGATCTCGACAAACACACCGCAAAAAGAGTTTACATCGAATAGATCTCCACAAGAGAGGGGGAGAACATTGTATTGAGATCCAAAAAGAGAGAAGAAGCCATCTAGCTAATAACTATGGACCCAAAGGTCTGTGGTAAACTAAATCATCGGAGGGGCTATGGTGTTGATGTAGAAGCCCTCCGTGGTCGATTCCCCCTCTGGCGGAGCGCCGGCGAAGGCTCCGAGATGGGATCTCGCGGATACAGAAGGTTACGGTGGTGGATATTGTGTTTCGTTGGCTCCCTAGATGTTTTCAGGGTACGTAAGTATATATAGGAGGAAGGAGTACATTGGTGGCCGCCCGAGGGGCCCACAAGACAGGGGGCGACCAGAGGGGGTGGGCGCGCCCTCCTATCTCATGTCCGCCTCAGCTGCTTCTTGGTTTGCACTCCAAGTCCTCTGGATCACGTTCGTTCCAAAAATGACGCTCCTGAAGGTTTCATTCTGTTTGGACTCCGTTTGATATTCCTTTTCTTCCAAATACTGAAATATGCAAAAAAAAAACAGCAATACGGGCTGGGCCTCCGGTTAGTAGGTTAGTCCCAAAAATGATATAAATGTGTAAAATAAAGCCCATAAACATCCAAAAGGGGTAATATAATAGCATGGAACAATCAAAAAATTATAGATACGTTGGAGACGTATCAGCGGCCTGAGCCTGGAGCCGAGCCCGGGCGTCCTGTTCTGCCGCATTCAGCACGGCCGTCCCGCCCCCAGGCGTCCATTTCGGCGAGCCGGTACTAGCGGCCTCCACCTCCAAGGCCGACGAGCTTGCACCCCCGGCCTCCCGCGGCTGTGGGGCCGAAGACTCCTTGGCCGCGCACCGGTGTACTGGAGAGCGTACCGCGGGGCCCGCCCCCGCCACCAATTCGCCGCCAGCCGGCGGCACCGCCGGTGCGTTGGGCTAGCCTCCTTGGTCCTTGACAGTCGGCGCCGGCGGAGGCACCTCCGCCCCCAAGGCGACGCCATCGGCCCCTCCCTCTGCATGGCCGGCTGGTCGCCGCCGGCTCCTTCAGGCGGCGCTGAGACCTCAGGCGCGGGTGGGACGACATGGAGGGGGATGATGAGTCGCGGGGTTTGGCCGTGTGTGGCCTCCTCTGTCTGTGCCTTGGCCGCGGCATCCTCCTGGGCCCTGGTCGTGGCGTCGGCTTGTGCCTTTGCGGCCGCATCCACCTCCTCCTGTGCCGCCTTGGCTGCCGCCGCCTTCTGCCGCTCCGCCTCCTTCTCCTCGTGCGCGTTCGTCTCCGTCACCGCCAGAAGCTCGGCGCGCGGGTCCATGCGTCGGGTGTTGGCAGAGTCCTCTGCCACCCCAACCGCGGAGGCAGCGCCGGATCGCTCAAGAGAGAGCGGGGCCCTAATCAAGCAAAATGAAAATGAGTTGAGAATGGCGTTTGCAAGAAAAAAGAAGAAGGAACACGAGAAGGAATCAAATACTTACGCAGATACCATTGGAGGCTGCTTCACGGCCTTCCAGAAATGGTTCGCCTTCGCGGCGGCCTCCTCCCGTTTGGTCGCCACAGCCAAGCTCTTGGGATTCTTTGGCCGGCTGCCGTACATCGACGATGCGGCTCGGCGCTTTTGCGCGCCGCCTGGAGCAGCCGGCGTAGCTGATGAGCTCGCTCCCACCCAGTCGGTGGTCGGCTGGCGGTGCGACACGTTCTCCTCATCGTCGTCATCTGACCAGTCGTCGAGGCAGCCTCCACCTCCGGAGCCGCCTGCTCCGCCACCACCGCTCGTGGCATCGTCTTCTTCCAGGGCGGCTGCCCCCAAGTTGGGGTCGTCCACATCACTCATCGATCGGTCGGGGAGATATTCGTGGCCCTGCCCCAAGGCATTGGCTACCGGTTGGAGGATGGTGCTTTGTTTCATGGCCGACTGGTCAGACGGCAAAGGAGAACTCGGGAACTAAGAGAAGGGAGAAAAAAGTTAAAGACTTACCGCAGGCGGCGGGTGCGCGCGCGAGTACGGCTCCTTGCTGAACTGCCACTCCTCCTCCGGGAGGTTGCAGTTCGAAAAGTAGTTCACTAGATGAGCCACCTCCATGTGTGGCATCTCCTTGGTGCTCATCCGGCACGGGTCCCTGTGCCCGCTCATCTGGAAGATCATATGAGGCAGGCCTTGGAGGGGGAGCACCCGGCACGCCACGAGGCGGTCAACAGGTCCGCCCCCGTGAGGCCATCCATCTTCGTCATCACCTTGATCCGCTTGACGGCGGCGGCAGAGACGGCCGACAGCATCTTCGGCTGGTACATCCAGTTGGAGCGAGGTTCAGCCGGCGGGCCGGCTGCATAAGCCGGCAAGCTGACGAAGTCGGCCACTGGGTGGACGATCTTGACGTAAAAGTAGGATTGCTGCCACAGCTTGACCAACTGTGTCGAGCTGATGGCCGGGAAGGGGTTGTCGGCAGCCGGACGCCGCACTGGGATGAAGGCGCCGCACTGCGCTGCCTTCCCCTTGGCGTATGTGCCTAGCTTCATGTAGAAGAACTCACCCCAAAGCTCAAGGGTGGGGAGGATGCCGACGAAGCCTTCGGAGAGAGTGACGAAGGCTGACAGCTGCTCCACCGTGTTTGGCATGAGGTGGTGTGGCTGGAGTCCGTAGAACTGGAGAAAGGAGAGGAGGAAGCCGCGCAGGCAGTGCGACCATTAGATGATGCGCTCGCCTTCCTCCGAAGCTGGTGAGATCTCCCTCTCGGGCGCCAGGCGTACATTCACGAAATCCTCGCCGGTCAGCCGCCGCGTCCTGCGGAGGAAAGTGATGTGGTCTTCATGGAAGTTGGATCCGCCCCACGCTCCGGAGTGCGTGTCGGTGTACTAAAGTAGGGGTACCTTAGTATCCCGAACTTGTGCACGGGCATTCGCAGCGTCCCGCGACAAGGCTTGCCGGGCGTCCGCCAAGATCCTTCGCTATTCCTATTACTGCCATTCAAGAACAAAGTGTTTAACTGAGAAGACAGAGCCCCGGCAAGAGGAGCTTGCCGGGAAGGACAAGACCTCGGCAAGAGGAGCTTGCCGGGAAGGCCAACCAAGACATTTCAAGAGACTTGCCGCGACGCACCGCGCGTCCCGGCAAGACCCGGTGAGCGGCAAGCTTGCGGGTGCGATAAGACAGCGACCGCGGCAAGGTGCTTGCCGCGGCGAAGCCACCACTCTGCGCCTACGCTCCAGCGCATCCGACGACGTGTCGCCCCAAGACCATCCCAGGAGCACGTGGCGGAGCGCTGTGTAGCCAAGCGGTGCGAGGTGGCAAGTGGAGATGACAAGGAGGCCATCGTGGCGATCGGTGGCACCTCTAACGGTCGTTTCTTACACTGTTTGGGCGACCGGACGGGCATTAAATGCCTTTGTCCCCTGCCGTCAGAGTTAGGTAGGGGGCACTGTGGATAGCGGTTGTACCAACCCCTCTTTTTTACTTTTTTACCCCTCTCTCTATGTTGCCACCTGTCGGTGACCCCTTTAGCCTATAAAAAGGAGGCCCATGTGCACGTAGAAGGGGTTCGACTCATTCGAAACTACAACACACCCACGCTCTCGAGCAAGAACAGAATACAAACACAAAGCAGCAGTAGGAGTATTATCTCCCCGGAGAGCTCCGAAGCTGGGTAAATCCCTCGCGTGCTTCGCCTCGATCTGCTCTTCGTGCGCTCTCCGCTCCCTTGCCGGACCAGAAGGGGCCCTGCCCCATAGGTGCTCGTTTCCCACGACATCTTTGGCGCGCCAGGTAGGGGGGCGTCGAGATTGTGCGAACCTGATCCGACGTTCGTGCGCGCTACATCAATATCTTCATCGACATGCCACCGAAGAAGAAGACTTCGGAGGTGGCTGCTCCGTCCACGTCGATCCTACTGTCACCGGAGCAAACGGGCGGTGGGGTGGACGCCGGCGGAGGAGCGGGCACCGACGGGGGGACTCACGTCGTCACCAGGTCCAAGGACAAGGCCCCGCAAGCTTCAGCGTCTGCACATACACCGCACCCCTCCCAGGAGGTGCAGGATCGACAACGCTATGGTGCTCCTAGCACCGTACTCGCATTGGAGCAAGGCCGAGCTGGTGGATCGCGGGAGGCTCAGGGCCAACATACGCGTCAACACGTTGGCACGAGCGCGGGACGGTCGCCTGGACGAGATGTTGCTCCTTCTAACAATGTTAGAAGTCTGAGCATATCTCGCTCCTCGCGTCGTTCGCCGCCACCGCCCAAGACTCCAGAGGAGGCGCTAGCCCGAGCCCAGCTGCTTCTAGACTACCCTCCAGCGCCAGACAAGATTGACGACTGGAGGGCCACCATTCAGAGCCTCATCGGCTTCGCCAACGGCGACAAGCCCCAGCAACCGAGCACATCGAAGCCCCGGCAAGACGCCCAGGCGCAAGCCGACGCCAACAACACCGCTGGGGGTGCCACCACCATGCACTCCCCGCCCCGAAGGACAAGATCGCCGACTCGCCGGGCTAACCTTGACACCGATTCCACCGCATCGTCAGACCCGCGAGCTCATCACGATTAGCGCCAAGTTCTCCAAGAACGACGACAAGAAGACGCTCGTACTCGCATCGAGCATCAAAGAGAAGCGCGACGTCAGTCAGACTAGCGCGCTGGGCCCACTATCGATATGCATGCGCCAGGGGAACCAGGCGACTTGCCGTATGCGGTAGGTTGCCCTGCGTTCACCCGTGAGCTGCGGCAGGTCCAGTGGCCCAGTACCAAGAACTTCAAGCCAGACGTGCCCGAGAAGTACGATGGCAGGATACATCCGTCAGAGTTCCTCAGCGTCTACACCAGCGCGGTGCAGGCTGCTGGGGGGCGTGACGAGAAGATCCTCGCCAACTACTTCCCGCTGGTGCTCAAGCCCGACGTCAGATCTTGGCTCATGCACTTGCCGGACAACTCCATCTCTTTGTGGGCGGACCTGAGTCATCAATTTGTCGGCGCCTTCATAGGCGGCCACAAACCCGATGGCCAGGAGAGCGATCTTCATCTGCTCACCCAGAAGGAAGGAGAACCCCTGCGCAAGTACATACAGAGATTCAGCCAAGTGCAGCGCAACATCCCAGATGTCCACCCTGCCGCCGTTATCAGCGTGTTCCATCAGAACGTGCGTAACCGCAGGATGAGGGAGGAGATGGCGATGTGCAAAATCAGAGATGTCAGCGAGCTGTATGCTCTGGCCGAGAAATGTGCACGGGCTGAGGAGGGGAGGAAACTCCCCGGAGAGAACGCAGGAGCAGAAGGATCTGACAGTGAGGATGCCGCCCCGGCAAAGAAGAACCGGAGGTGGAATAACAGAAAGAGGAAAGCCAAGGATGTGCTGGTTGTCGAGCAGTTCGGCAACGGAGGTGGCGCCGAGAAGGCCAAAGCTGGTGACTCCGGCGAGGCTGTGGTGGGCGCCGACAACCAGGACGGCCCCGGCAAGCAATACTGCAAGATCCACCGCACCAAGGGTCATGACCTCCAGGCCTGCAAGAAGGTTGAGCAGCTCGTAGAACTGCAGAAAGCTGAATACGAGCGCCGCGACAAGGAGAAGGCCCAGGAAGGTGGCGGAGGATCCGGCAAGAAGTGTCCTGGCCGGGGAGGGCGCCGCGGCAAGGCCAAGCAGCGGCAAGGAGACAGCCCCCCCCCCCCCCCCCCCCCGCGGCCACGACAAGGATGAAGATGAGGACGAAGATGAAGAGATGGATGAGGATGAGGCCGACGAGCAGGAGTTTCAGAAGGCAACGGAGGTTTTGTGTGTCGACGGTGGTGCTTCTCTGCATACCTCGCACCGCCAACTCAAACAGTGGGTGCAGGAAGTAAATGCAGCAGAACCGTCCGTTGAGTCGCGCAAGCCCCTGAAGTGGTCCAGCACGCCCATCATCTTTGATGTTGAGGATCACCCTGATCGCATAACTGCGGTCGGGTGCTTGCCGATGTTGGTTTCACCAACTATCCGCAACCTCAAGGTCACAAAGATGCTGGTTGACGGCAGGCCCGGCCTGAATCTGATCTCCTCAGCGGTACTCAAGAAGCTCCAGATCCCCGACAGCGAGCTCGAAGAGACCGGCACTTTTCAAGGAATCAACCCGGGAAGGAGCAAGCTGAAGGGGAAGATCACACTGCCAGTGACGTTTGGCAGCGAACTGAACTTCAGGACAGAGAGAGTTACATTTGACGTTGCTGATTTCCCATTGCCCTACAATGGGATACTTGGCCGTCCAGCGCTCGCCAAGTTCATGGCAGCCTCTCATTATGCTTACAATGTGCTCAAGATGCCCGGTCCGATAAGTGTCATTTCTGTCCATGGCGACAAGAAAGATGCCCTTATCTGTACCGACAAGATCTACCGGGAAGCAGCAGCCGCAGCAGAACGCAAACCACTTGCCGCTGAAGCTCCCGGGGGGAAGAAGAAGACCAAGTCCGGCAAGAGTAGCTCTGATGCCCACTCCGGCAAGCGCACCTCTTCGGAGTGCTGCGCTACCGTCGAGGACGCACCATCGAGCTCCACCGGTAAGTGCAAGAAGGCAAAGATAGCTTCACCAGAGACCAAGAAAGTGGCCGCCAAGGAGGACGGCACTGGTGGTACCTTCACCATCAGTGCCACGCTTGACCCTAAATAGGAAAGCGCGCTCGTTGCTTTCCTGCGGGTGAATGTCGATGTGTTTGCATGGCAACCATCTGACATCCCCGGTGTTCCCAGGAAAGTAATTGAGCACCACCTTGCCGTCTGCCCTCACGCGCGGCCCATCAAGCAGAGAGTTAGGAAGCAAGCAGTGGAGCGACAAGAATTCATTGCTGAAGAGATCAAGAAATTGGAAGCAGCAGGCCTGGTCCGAGGAGTACTCCATCCAACGTGGTTAGCCAATCCAGTAGTCGTGCGCAAAGCGAACGGGAAGTGGAGGCTTTGTATTGACTTCACTGATGTTAATAAAGCTTGTCCCAAGGATCCATTTCCCTTGCCGCGCATTGACCAGATTGTCGACTCCACGGCAGGATGTGATCTGCTTTCATTCCTTGATGCATATTCAGGATATCATCAGATCTTCATGGCAGAAGAGGATGAGGAGAAAACCGCATTCATTACTCCATGTGGCACGTACTGCTTTGTGTGGATGCCTTTCGGATTAAAGAATGCTGGTTCAACATTTGCAAGAGTAGTCAGTCATGCTTTTGAGCCACAGCTGCACAGAAATGTAGAAGCTTACATGGATGACATAGTGGTCAAGAGCAAGTACAAAGAAACTCTGATCCAAGATTTGGACGAGACTTTTGCAAATCTGCGCAAGATCAATCTTAAGTTGAACCCCGAGAAGTGCGTGTTTGGAGTTCCTTCCAGCAAGCTTCTCGGGTTCTTTGTGTCCAAGAGGGGGATTGAAGCCAATCCCGACAAGATCAAGGCCATTGAGCAGATCAAAGCACCGAAGCGCGTCAAGGATGTGCGAAGGCTTGCCGGCTGTGTTGCTGCTCTCAGTAGGTTCATCTCTAAGTCTGTTGAGCGTGCCCTGCCATTTTTCAAAATTTTGAAAAAGGCAGGTCCAATAAAATGGACTCCGGAAGCGGAGGCTGCGCTGCAGGACTTGAAGAGGTACCTGTCCTCCACTCCAATACTTGTCGCACCTAGGCCACAAGAGAAGTTGCTGCTGTATCTGGCGGCAACCAATCAAGTGGTTAGTGCTGCGTTAGTGGCGGAGAGGGAGGCGGATGATGAGCCTGCGGCCGCGGCAAGCGAGTCCAGCGACAAGCACGGGGCTTCCCCGACAAGCTCTGGTCCCGACAAGGATAGATCTGCGCAGCCGCAGGAAGAAAAACAAAAGAAGATGGTGCAGCGCCCAGTGTATTTTGTCAGT
This sequence comes from Triticum timopheevii, assembly GCA_963921465.1. NCBI lineage: Eukaryota > Viridiplantae > Streptophyta > Magnoliopsida > Poales > Poaceae > Triticum > Triticum timopheevii. The sequence goes on from OY997272.1 coordinate 225,090,800, forward strand.
TCCCTTCTGCAGGGGGCTAGATCAAGGTACTCTGGAGTGCAGAAATTGCTTTTCGGCCTTCTCATGGCCTCGAGGAAGCTGCGCCATTACTTTCAAGCACATGAGATTACAGTTGTCACTCGCTTTCCGTTGAAGAGGATATTACAGAATCCAGAAGCAATAGGCAGGATCGTCGAGTGGGCACTGGAATTGTCAAGCTTTGGCCTCAAGTTTGAGAGTACCTCAACTATCCAGAGCCGAGCATTGGCAGAATTCATAGCAGAATGGACACCGACACCTGATGAAGAAACTCCGGAGACGAGCATCCCCGTCAAGGAGGCAAGCAAAGAATGGATCATGTACTTTGATGGTGCCTTCTCGCTGCAAGGCGCCGGTGCAGGCGTACTACTTGTCGCACCCACCGGAGAGCACCTCAAGTACGTGGTCCAGATGCACTTTCCCAAGGAGCAAGCAACAAACAATACTGCAGAATATGAAGGCTTGCTTGCCGGACTCAAGATCGCCGCGGACCTTGGGATCAAGAAGCTTATTGTCAGGGGTGACTCGCAGCTTGTCGTCCATCAAGTAAACAAAGATTATCAGAGTCCGTTGATGGAAGCCTACATTGATGAAGTGAGGAAGCTAGAAGTACATTTTGATGGCCTGCAGATGGAACACGTTCCAAGAGCTCAGAACGACATTGCAGATGGCCTGTCAAAGTGTGCCGCACTCAAGTTACCTGTGGAACCGGGAATTTTTGTGCTCAAGCTGACTCAACCATCTGTAACACCATCAACTGGACAGAGCAAGAAGAGGAAGTTGGTTACTGGCGACTACTTTCCGGCAGAGCTCCCCGAAGCCGCCGCCAAGAAGGTCCCAAAGATCAACACAAAGAGTGCTGAGGGGCAGTCTGCTCCGACAAGCCCTAGGGTTTGTTTCGTTGAAGCAGACGCTCCCGACAAGCTGTGTCCCGAAACGCTTGCCGGGGAGCATCAAGCTTCGGATGAATCACAGATTCTTGCCGTGGAAGCAGATGTTCCCGCAGCAGCGTTTGCGCCTTTAGTCCTTGTCGTTGAGCCACAAGCTCTGACATGGGCACAACAGATCATCCATTTCCTTCAAACAGGAGAACTTCCCAAAGAGCAAGAAGAAGCAGAGAGAATAGCCCGGCAATCAAGTATGTACCAGTTTGTCGATGACATACTGTACAGAAGAAGATTCAACGGAGTGAAGTTGAAGTGCATTTCCCGGGAAGATGGACAGGAGCTGTTGGCGGAGATACATGGAGGCATATGTGGTCACCACATTGGCGCAAGAGCACTTGCCGGCAAGGCTTTCCGGCAAGGTTTCTTCTAGCCAACAGCCCTCCAGGATGCAACTGCACAAGTAACCAAGTGTGAAGCGTGCCAGTTCCACTCCAAGTAGATACATCAACCAGCTCAAGCTCTCCAAACAATCCCTTTATCCTGGCCATTTTCGGTCTGGGGGCTCGACATCCTTGACCCCTTTCCCCGAGCTGTCGGGGGCTTTGAGTACTTGTACGTTGCAATCGACAAGTTCACAAAGTGTCCTAAAGTGGAGGCAGTGAGGAAGGTGACAACACAATCAGCAGTCAAGTTCTTCAGGTCAATTGTTTGCCGTTTCGGAGTCCCTAACAGGATCATCACCGACAATGGCACACAATTCACGAGCCGCACCTTCATGCAGTACGTCCAAGATCTTGGCGCCAAGATCTGCTTCGCTTCTGTTGCTCACCCGAGAAGCAACGGTCAAGCAGAGAGGGCAAACGCTGAAGTGCTGCGCGGGCTCAAGACCAGAACTTTCGACAGTCTGCGCAAGTGCGGAAGAAATTGGATCGAGGAGCTGCCGGTGGTTCTTTGGTCGATCAGGACGACGTCAAATCGAGCCACTGGCCAGACACCTTTTGCTCTAGTCTATGGAGCAGAAGCAGTTTTCCCCATGGAACTCGTATACGGATCGCCTCGAGTACTCGCTTATGATGAGCTTGAGCAAGAGCAGCTGCGGCAAGATGACGCGCTGCTCCTCGAGGAGGATCGTCTTCAGGCTGCGGTACGAGCTGCTCGATACCAGCAAGCTTTGCGTCGCTACCATAGCCGCAAAGTTAATGCCAGAAACTTCGAGGAAGGCAACCTTGTTCTTCGGTGCGTTCAATCCGCCAAGAATTCCAACAAGTTGACGCCGAAGTGGGAAGGCCCTTATCGGGTGAAACGAGTCACTAGGCCCGGCGCTGTCCGCCTTGAGACCGAAGATGGCTTTCCGGTGAGCAACTCCTGGAACATAGAGCATCTTCGTAAGTTTTACCCATAAGGCGCGGTTAACGGAACCTGTTCCGGCAACCACCTTTTGTACAAGCCTTGCCGCTGTTGCATGTAACCCTTTGTACAAAGCCGGGCGCAGATCCCGTGCATAAATAAAGTTTATGTGCTCCGCATATCTTGTCAAATTTCATGCATTCTTTCTTTTTTGCATGTTTTATCTGACACTTTGTGCAGCACTTGCCCCCGGTAAGCAATAACGAGCCTTAAGGCACCATATCATTATTTTCTCTTCTTTCTTTTTTCTCAAAAGGAAGGTTCCTTCGCCCACAAGTTCACGGGGGGGGGGGGGGGGGAGAGGATAAAGGTATGGACCGGGTGTCGTTCAAAGAAGTATAGCCTTGCCGGGACACAGACGACAGAAAAGCTAAGTTGCCAAAATTTGAGCATGATCTGTTTTTAAGATTTTTAAGTTATCTTCCTTGAACGACCGTGCTTTGTATGGAAAACCTGTGCGCGGAGGAACCTCCTCGTAGCTAGTTGCGCCCTTACTTTGTTTCGAGTCAGCTCAACAACTTAAGTGTGCTGCAACTAGTTGCGGCAAGGTTTCTTGCCGGAGCCGGCACCGCCAGCAGGCTGCTGATGTTCCGCACTCAGCACTTGCGGCAAGCGTGCCTGCGTCGGCAAGTCCCCTAAAAGCGTAGGGTAAAAACATACAAAGAAAAGGATCAAGTAAAGGAGATAACGTAGCAAGCATTGCCCAGAATAAAGTTATATTACAAAAGTAACTTGTTGCGGCACTGACTAAATTGTTCTCATAAATAACAGCGACAAGGAAAGGAGAAGAAGAGTGGCCTAATCCACGCGCTCGCCGTCGATCCTCCTGACTTCATTCACCTTGTCCACAATGGGTGCGATAATGGCTTTGAGCTCTTCGAGATCAGCGCCCGCCGGCAGCTTCTTGAGGACGCGGGTGAGGTCGAGGCCTGGATTGCGGAAGAGAATCTTCACCAACACCTTCTCCAAGACCTTGGCGCAGATTGCGCGCGACTCGTCCGCCAGCTTCTTTGGGATCCATTCCCGGAGTTGCTGGAGGGCCGTCACCACGCCCTTGAAGAAAAGAGTAAGCTTGGCGCTGGGCTGGAGATTCTCGTCGGGGGAGTACCCGAAGCCCGCCAAGTCTAGTTCCGCCAGCTCTTCATCGATGGTTGCAGCGATGTTGATGAGGCCCTCCGTCCAGAGTTCCACCGTGGCCTTGAAGGTGTTTTGAGTCTCGGCGGCCCTCGTCAACAGTTCCTCGTTGCCCTTGATCTCTTTCTTCAAGTCATCCTCGCGCCTCTTGGAGCCGTCCAGCGTCTCCGTCAGTGTGGCTAGTTTCAGCTCCAGATCAGCGCTTGAATCCTTGGCGGCGTTCAGTTCCTTGACCTTGTTGGCAAGTTGAAATTGCAGATCGCCATGGGCAAGGGCATCCTTCTCACGCTCGCGCTGGAGTGCGGCAAGCTCCTCATTCTTCCCTTTCATATCAGCCTCCAGCTGCGTCACCTTTGCTTCCAACTCCCTCTTGGCGGCCTCGGCAGCTGCGGCAGCATCCTTCGCTTCCTTGAGCGCCCTGCCAATTGATTGTTCCCGGGCAGCGAGATCCTCCTCGTGGCTGTCCAGGTTTACCTTTTTCTGCGTCAGCTCACCTTCCCGCCTGGACAGCTCCTCGGCGGCGAGCCTTTGCTGCTCTTCGGCTTCAGCCTTTTCAAGGATGAATGCCTTCTTCGCCTCTATGAGCTGCGCCCTCTCCTCAGCAATAGACCGGAGGGCCTCTTGGTTGCGGCTCTGGAGCTCCTCCGCATGCTTCTCTATATCAACTCCTGCCTGCGCGACAAGCGCTTCCCGGGACTCCAACTTCGCTTGCCGGGCGCGGTAAAGTGACACCAGCTTCCGGAGCAGTTGCTCCTCCTCGGACTCGCTGCTGCTGCTGCTTGGTGCGTCAACCACTGACAGCCCGGCGGAGGCGAGCACCTCTCCGTCAAAAGACTCTCCCTCGATCGGCGCCCTGGAGCTCAACGCCCAGGGAAGATGGATGAAAACACCCTCGCCGGCCTTCAAGTAGGCGCCAGGCTGGGGCTCCTCGGAGCTCGGTGCTATGTCAGCGGCGGAGGGGTCGGCGGTCGGTGTAGCGCCTTGCGCTCCTGCGCCCTCCGGGTCGCCAGTACGATCGCCGGGCCCCTCGCCAGCTCCTGCACCAGCAGCCTTGGCGGCCTCTTCGCTGGCGGGGTCGTCAGCACCGGCCTCTTCCTCGTCGGCGGCGGCGTCTTCAGTGTTGCCGCGTGCGTCTTCCTCGCTGGTGGCCTCAGTCTCCATCGGGTCGGTGTGAGGGGGATCTGAGGACAGGAAGAGGAAGGAAAAAGTCAAGCAAAGATCCAAAAAGAAGATCAGAAGAAGAACCCAAGGGATGATTTCCGACAAGAAGGGTTACCTGTGCTGGGCTCTGTGACCATGGGCTCCTCCACCGAAGGCTCACTGGTTCCGTCCCTTGCCGGGGACCTCTCCCTTGCCGGGGAGCGCTCCCTTGTCGGAGAATCGCCCCTTGGCGGCGTAGTTGAAGCAGACAACACCTCTGGAGCAGCTTCTGGTTCCTCCTGATGGGCTTGCTCTGCTCCTACACAAGCAAGTCAACAATCAAGATATCAACAAAGAAAAAAAGCACCCATGCGCGCCCCACAACAGGAAGTGAACCAAGTACTTACGCTGGGGGCTGCTTCGAGGAGAGGGTGCCGGGTCTGTCAAGGTAGTCTTAGACGTGTCCTCTGCCATCGTAGCAGGATCGTCTTTGATGACAACCACGGGGACCTTGGCCCTCTTCGCCGCTCTCTCGGCCAGAGTCCTGAAATGGAACAAGGATTCAGAGGGAAGCAGATCAGATACAAGACAAGAAACTGCAAGGATTGAAGAAACATAAGTACAACGAGAAGAAAGTCTTACTCCTCCTCTTCTTCTTCCTCCTCATCGGAGCTCAGCGCGGAGAGGTCGAAATCCGGCACCCTCTCAGCGCGACGAGGCGGAGGAGTAGGCTCCCTTGGACGCTTGGCGGGAACTGTGGCAGGATCAGGAGTAGCGGCCCGTGAAGACCCCGCTCCCGTTGCCGGCGCGACATGAGGCGCTCCCGCGGCGACGGTGCTTGTCGCGGAAGAGCGCGTCCCGTGGCGCTGCGGCTGTTGGCCTGCCCGCCGCCCCGCTGCATCTCCAGTCTTGCGGAGGCACCTTCTTGGTTGAGCTGGGGGCTGCGCCAAGGGCTCCATCTGCGGCAAGCTGCTTGAAGGCGGCTGGCCACTTGCGCTCCCCGCAGGCTCGCTTGCCTCGACTTCGGGCTCCTCCTCGCCAGCGACCTCCCCGCCAAGGTCCTCCCGGTCGGCAAGGCTTGCCGCCTTGGCCGCCTCTGCCTCCTCCAACGTGAACCCGAACTCGCCCGCGGCGGCGGCCGCCGCCGCCTCCTCGGCCCTGGTGGCGATGTACAGCATTTCGTCGTCGGTGGTGTTGCGGGTGAGGAGCCTCTGCTCGTCGGCATGGACTGCCACCTCCGCCAAGCTGTCGAAGAATTGCCGCACGACTTCGTCGGTGGGCTCCATCCAAGTTGGGACAATCCCGTGCGAGTCGCACTCCGGCATCATTGCACGTTTGCGATCACGCTGGGAATTGTTGCACAGTGGGATGACGCCCTGCGGCAGCCTGAACCACTTCGGATGGTTGGCGTCATGCTTGAACAGCTCCTTGAGCATCCCGTCAAGCTCCAGAACTGTGAAGTTGAAGTTGAGGCCTGGACGCAGCCTCATGATATCCGCCGGGCCGCCAAACAGCCTGGCGGGCTTCCTCCTCTCCTGCAGAGGGGCGATGCGACGGTGAAGGAAATCCGCGCCAACGGCCCTACTGTGAGCCCGGCAAGCCTGAGCCGCAGGATTCGGGTGGTGGCGATCTTCAGCTTGGCATCGTCCGGCGACAGAGCGCTCCAGTCGCCGCCGCGCACTACTCGAGTCTGGCGCAAACTGGTGAAGGGCTGCGGATCTGCGTCAACGATCCAACACCATTCAGCCCTCCACTCGTCCCATTTGCTGCGGAGCTCCCCCTCCAGATACACCTCCTTCTTGCCGAGCCTCGAGGTCCAGGAGACCCCGCCAGACAAGGGTTCTCCTTTCTCGACCCGGGGAGTGAAATAATGGCGGAAAAGAGCAACGTTGGGATGAATTCCGACGAAATTCTCGCAAAGATGCGCGAAAACCGCCATTGTCAGAATGGCGTTGGGGGTGAAGTCAAGGAGATGGAGCCCGTATGTGTTTATGATATCATAGAAGAAATTGGAAAAGGGCGGGCAGAGCCCGCAGTAGAAGAATAGGGGGAAGAAATAGTACCCCCTGGGACACTTTCTTGAAGTGGAAGCTTCAGCGGAGAGTACCTGCGTGCGCGGGTGCGCCCGCGTCTCTGTCGACCAGAAGAGATAGAACTCCTCCCGCAGCGCCTTCGGGGTGAGCTCGGGGGGGAAAAGCGCTCGCTCCTTGCGCAGTGCCTCAAGCCGCAGCGCCTCGGCCGACTTCACGCTCTTCCCGGTCTTCGGAGCCATGGCGGAAGCGGTGGAGAAGTTTGGCGGCGACGGCGGCGACGGGCGGCGGAGCGCTGCTCTCTTTCGGCTTGGGAAGCGGAGGGGAGCGGCGGAGCTTTCTGAGGAAGAAACCGCAAGTGGCGAAGGTGGGGGAACGGCCACTGTTTCCTCTACTTATAAAGGGGAGAGGTGAACGTTATGCCTTTCCTGATTAAAGAATTGCCCACGATCTCTCCCACGATGCCGCGTTTGACGCGTGCCGTTACGGGAGGGCGCGGTGGATACGGAGTCATATTTGGTATGGACCCAGGCCGCGTGTGCCCGTGCCCTGTTTTGGGCCTGGCCCAACAGCGCTCGGCACCGTGTATGGCCCAGGCCCGGGGGCTCCTATCGGTGTACTAAAGTAGGGGTACCTTAGTATCCCGAACTTGTGCACGGGCAGTCGCAGCGTCCCGCGACAAGGCTTGCCGGGCGTCCGCCAAGATCCTTCGCTATTCCTATTACTGCCATTCAAGAACAAAGTGTTTAACTGAGAAGACAGAGCCCCGGCAAGAGGAGCTTGCCGGGAAGGACAAGACCCCGGCAAGAGGAGCTTGCCGGGAAGGCCAACCAAGACATTTCAAGAGACTTGCCGCGACGCACCGCGCGTCCCGGCAAGACCCGACGAGCGGCAACCTTGCGGGTGCGACAAGACAGCGACCGCGGCAAGGTGCTTGCCGCGGCGAAGCCACCACTCTGCGCCTACGCTCCAGCGCATCCGACGATGTGTCGCCCCAAGACCATCCCAGGAGCACGTGGCGGAGCGCTGTGTAGCCAAGCGGTGCGAGGTGGCAAGTGGAGATGACAAGGAGGCCATCGTGGCGATCGGTGGCGCCTCTAACGGTCGTTCCTTACACTGTTTGGGCGACCGGACGGGCATTAAATGCCTTTGTCCCCTGCCGTCAGAGTTAGGTAGGGGGCACTGTGGATAGCGGTTGTACCAACCCCTCTTTTTTACTTTTTTACCCCTCTCTCTACGTTGCCACCTGTCGGTGACCCCTTTAGCCTATAAAAAGGAGGCCCATGCGCACGTAGAAGGGGTTTGACTCATTCGAAACTACAACACACCCACGCTCTCGAGCAAGAACAGAATACAAACACAAAGCAGCAGTAGGAGTATTATCTCCCCGGAGAGCTCCGAAGCTGGGTAAATCCCTCGCGTGCTTCGCCTCGATCTGCTCTTTGTGCGCTCTCCGCTCCCTTGCCGGACCAGAAGGGGCCCTGCCCCATAGGTGCTCGTTTCCCACGACAGTGCGCCATGTGCACTTGAAGCATGGAGGAGGACAGGTGCGGCGGTGAGTGCGCAAAACCGTGGTGGAGCAACAGCACTGTGGGTAGGCTGGAGACAGTAGCGGTGAACTACAGCGACAGCAGAAAGGGGAAGGAGGAAGATGACGAAGGAGGAGGAGGGCGTGCGTGCATCTACCGCTCCCTCCTCCCCCTACTTATAGCCCCAGGCGGCGAAGTCGAGGGGGCGAGGCGTGGGGGTCGTGGGATTAACTGCGCCCACGTCCCCACGACCCCGTGTTTATCACGCCATAACAACGTGCATTTACCACGCCCGGAATGCCAACCATGCGCCTCGGCCACAGTGGATCCGCGTGTGGGCCGAGGCGCGGTAGTGGCAGGCCCTAGCCTGCGGCGATGTCTCCTCGCGCGCATTGGCTGGCAGGCTGGTCTAGCCGGCTGGCGCCACGTGGCGTGTGGATAGCGGGCGGCTGGCTTGACGCCCGGCGAGCGCGCCACTTGGCTCCCGCCTTCGTATTTCGAAATCATCAAGACAGCATACCTTGTCGTGGCTGACTCCTAGTTGTCGGCTCTTCATAGTAGGAAGCTTTTACGGCCTTTCGCCTTTTCAGTCGTGATGCCCCACCAGCTTTGGGGACTACTATCGGAGTAAATGACCACAGGTAGCCCTATCCGCTCCCCGTGACATTTCAAGACATTGGGGCCGGCTGCGCCCCTCAAGCATCAAAGACATACAACCACCTTCTTCTGGCCGGCTGGTCCAAGCGGCCGGCTGCAGGAAGGCAGCGAGGCCCAAAGAGCGGCCCCATAGTGGGCCGACTCTGAGCAGGCGGCTACTAGAGCGGCCGACTCATGGCAGGCGGCCCACACCCGCACCCTCAAAGTTTGCACCCACATAACGGCGATGAGACAGGGCATGGCTACAGTACAACCTACCACCCCAGAATCCCTGAGCGGGCATGGCCACAGTGCAGTGTACTGGGCAACCATCCTTGGCCGGCGCGATACTGTTGCCATGATGATCATGAGATCACCCCTGGCAGAGCAGCCATGCTCCCATGACGGGCTGTCGGTACGGCCCGCAGGCGGCGGGCCCTACCTGCCAGTGAGGTACCAGAAGGCGGCACACCCAGACCAGTCGGCGTAGGGGGAGGCCGGCTCCCAACAGCCGGCCCACCCCTTCCCTAGAAGTCTGTGTGCCATTAACCAGATAAGACGGGGTGTGGCTATAGTGAACGCCCACCAGGCGGCGGTACTGTAGGCACGCTCTCCCCTATCAAGCCACCATTATTAGGGGCAAGGCTACAATAATGAGCAGACGACAGCGCCCACAGGCGATGTACCCTACCTGTCGGCCGAGAGCCCGGCAGCTGGCGGGACCCACCAGGCGGCGGGCCCCAGCGGCCGGCGGAAAAGCCGACGACCATAGACACTGACGGCCTTGGTCTATATAAACCCCCCCAGGGCACCCATGAAAAAGGGTTCAGCTATTTAGATTACACACACCCATGTAGAGAGAGGAGTAGTGCTAGCCTTGCCCTTCTTCCTCCTCTAGCCAAACAGCTCAAGGAGCAACTTTGTAGCTACTTGTTGATCTAGTGATCATGCGGAGACCCCCCGGAGAAGGACTAGGGGTGTTATCTCCTAGGAGAGTCCCGAACCTGGGTAAAATTTGCCAGAGTGCATGTCTTCGCCTTATCCCATTTCCGGGCACCGGTGACGTCTTACTAGCTCCCACAATGAATAGCCATCCTTTGGCATATGTGCCCCAACCACCCGACAGACGGCGTGGCAATGGTGATGATGATGTTACCGGCGCAGGGCTTCGCCTAAGCACTACGATGGTATGATCGAGGTGTGTAACTGTGGAGGGGGGCACCGCACACGGTTAAGAGAAACTTGTGTGTCTTTAGGGTGCCCGCTGCCCACGTATATAAAGGAGGGAGGGAGGGAGGCCGCCCCCCCTAAGGGTGTGCCTAGAGTATGGAGTCCTACTAGGACTTCCAAGTCCTAGTAGGAATCCCTTTCCCTTTTGGATGAGCAGAGAAGGAAAGAGGGAAAGAGAGAGGGAGTAGGAAAGGGCAAGGGGGTGCCGCCTCCTTCCCCTAGTCTAATCCTTTCCCGTATGGCCCAATAAGGCCCATTACTTCTCCCGGTGAATTCCCGTAACTCCCTGGTACTCCAAAAAATACTCGAATCACTCGGAACCTTTTCGATGTCCGAATATAGCCTTCCAATATATGTATATTTACGTCTTGACCATTTCCAGACTCCTCGTCACATCCGTGATCTCATCCGTGACTCCGAACAAACTTCGGTCATCAAAACACATAACTCATAATACAAATCGTCATCGAACGTTAAGCGTGCGGACCTACGGGTTCGAGAACTATGTAGACATGACTGAGACACATCTCCGGTCAATAACCAATAGCGGAACCTAGATGCTCATATTGGCTCCTACATATTCTACGAAGATCTTTATCGGTCAAACCGCATAACAACATAAGTTGTTCCCTTTGTCATCGGTATGTTACTTGCCAGAGATTCGATCGTCGGTATCATCATACCTACTTCAATCTTGTCATTGGCAAGTCTCTTTACTCATTCTGCAATACTTCATCCCACAACTAACTCATTAGTTACAATGCTTGCAAGGCTTATAGTGATGAGCATTACCGAGAGGGCCCAGTGATACCTCTCCGATACACAGAGTGAAAAATCCTATTCTCAATCTATGCCAACCCAACAAACATCTTCAGAGACACCTGTAGAGCATCTTTACAATGGCCCAGTTATGTTGTGATGTTTGATAGCACACAAGGTGTTCCTCCGGAATTCGGGAGTTGCATAATCTCATAGTCTGAGGAACATGTATAAGTCGTGAAGAAAGCAGTAGCAATGAAACTGTAACGATTATACTGCTAAGCTAACAGATGGGTCTTGTCCACATCATTCTCCTAATGATGTGATCCTATTCATCAAATGACAACACATGTATATGGTTAGGAAACATAACCATCTTTGATTAACGAGCTAGTCAAGTAGAGGCATACTAGGGACACTTTGTTTTGTCTATGTATTCACACATGTACTAAGTTTCCAGTTAATACAATTCTAGAATGAATAACAAACATTTATCATGAAATAAGGAAATAAATAATAACTTTATTATTGCCTCTAGGGCATATTTCCTTAAGCCTGACCTTGAGAAACTTTAGTAGAAAACAGCTCAAAACAAAAATAGAGGATTTTGTCGTGGTACGGTGGTCAAAACCTTCGTGACGGTGGGAACGAAACCTATGGGATCAACGGAATCCCTACTACGGTCGGCGGGCGCGGGGTTGTGAAAAGAGCGGGTCTAAGAGCCAGCACACACGAACTCTGACGGGTGAGTCTTGCCGGTGTACTTCTTACCAACCACGGGCTTGAACTTGCGGTGGGAGGGCCACCGGAACTGCCGCAACTCACGGGTAAAGGCTGGGAAACCCAGCTTGTAAGGTAGGCCACCGTAGCCTCCCGGTGCCGGGTGGTCCATAGTGGGCCCCGCCCGCCTATCAAACTGGTGGCGCGCATCACACCGGCGCTTGATGGTGGTTCGAGCATCTTCAAGGGCTCGCTCCCAAAGAACATGGCGCTGATCGCGATGGGTCCGTGGACCGGATGATGCTATGGAAATGTTATCACACGCATCATCACGATAGATCAACACCTGCGGTAACTGGCATGGGGGAGGAGACTGCACCGTGGCTGCATCACCTCTGGCTCTTCCTCCACTGGCATGCGGTGGCTCGACGGAGCGTCGTCCTACGGGCCTCGCTGGTCGCGGCTCATCTTTGTTGGCGATGCCGACGAGGCTCCGAACGGTGGCTCTCCGCTCGTCGAGCTTCTCCGCAGCAGGAGCAAAGTCGAGGAGCAGCTGCGCGCGCGCCAGAGCTTCTGCTGGCGTGGGTGGTGGCGAAAGCTGCATGGATCGTGACGCACTCCGACTTCTAACCATGTTAGAAGGATCTCTATCAAGGCCATGCGGCTGTCCGCCATTTTCGCCAGCACCTTGGTGTGCATGTTGGCCTCCCTCGCCCCGCGAAGGACACACAAGACTCTTCCCACGGCGGTGCCCAGGGTCACCAGCGTGGTGATGCTGCTCATCGCGCACAACTTGGGAAGAGCGCGCCGTGGGCACTGGCGTACGTGTCTTGGAGGCCGCCGCGCTGCTGGTAGGTGGCACAGTGACGCCTTGGGAGGGCCCCGCGCCGCCTGTGGGGGGGCCAGCTCCGTCTTTGGAATTTGCGGCATGCGGCCCGTCGTCTTGCGCACGAATGATGCCGCTCGCCAGACCTGCACTGCCAGAGCGATCTGGGTGTTCGCTGGTCATGCCTCGGGTTCTGTCCGCGAACGCCCCGCTACTCGCCTGCACCGGTGTGGGCTGTCCGGCTCTGGATGAACCGATCACCGTAGTCGTCTTCCTCTTGTGAGCCATGGCGACGAAGAACTGCTAGACTTGCTGCTAGACCAGATTCTCACAACTGCGCCCCCTGCCTGGCGCGCCAAAGATGTCGGTGGGAACGACACCTATGGGATCAACGGAATCCCTTCTACGGTCGGCGGGCGCGGTGTTGTGAAAAGAGCGGGACTAAGAGCCAACACACAGGTCATTTACCTAGGTTCGGGCCGCGAGGATTCATAATACCCTAGTCCTGCTTTGGTGTATATTGGAGTGGTCTTGAGCTAGCTATCATGCGTGACTTGCTCAAAAGAGCCGAATCCCCCTCCAGTACGCCTCGAGCCTCCTTTTATAGGAAAAAGGGGATGCCACAGTGGCACACAGGAGGTGGAAAGGGTACAGTGTACATGTCGGAGTAATGGGCCACGGGTAGGCTAACCCGAGTCCCAGGATCTTTCAAGACATCGGGGCAGGCCGCGCCCCTCAAGCCGAGTCCCAGACGGTGACTCCAAGACAAGCGGAGTCCCAGACCGGCGACCCCAAGACAAGCCGAGTCCCAGACAGGCGACTCCAAGACAAGCCGAGTCCCAGACGGCGACTCCAAGACAAGCCGAGTCCCATACCAGCGACTCCAAGACAAGCCGAGTCCTAGACGGCGACTCCAAGACAAGCCGACTCCAAGCTGGCGACCTCTAGAGAGGCCGACCATGGGAGTCAGCCCATGACTCTTCCCGAAGCCCGATGCGGGGTACGGTCATGACCTGGCCATTCCTCCCTGCCTACGAGGGACTGGCATGGCTACAGTGAGCCATATCGTTGGAAGATCTCCTGCGAGGCGCGGCAGTATTGCCATGCCTGCCCTGACCTCAGCCACAGTGCGCGACACACTGTACCCACGACGCCGGCCTGTACGGCCCGAAGACCGCGGGGCCGCCTGTTAGTGGGTGGACCGAAGGCGGCCTGAGCACCCCGAAGACGGCCCCGTGGGAGTCGGCCTCCCTGGAGTCAGCCGCCTCCCCTCCAGGGCCCCACGAGCCATTAACCAGATAGGATGGGGAATGGCGACAGTGATCGCCCGATAGACGACAGCACTGTTGCCACGACCCAATGACCAAGCCTGCGTCATCAGGAGCGCCGCACAGTGTCAGGCCTGTCCGCAGGACCCACCAGTCGGCGGGCCCAGAAGCCGGCGGGAAGGACGGCGGCCTAAGAGACAGATGACTGGGACCCGTGCCCAGCCGGATTACCATTGTACCCCCGGGGGGTAGGCCTATATAAACCCCCCGGGGCACCCATGCAAAGGGTTCGGACCTTGATAGAGATAGACCAGATAGCACAGGGAGGAGAAAACTAACCTTGCTCTCTCCTACCTCCTGATACAGCTCAAGGAGCACGATTGTAGTCACTTTGCTTTTAGTGATCATGCGGAGACCCCGCAGAGCAGTAGTAGGGGTGTTATCTCCCCGGAGAGCCCCGAAGCTGGGTAAGATTCACCGGCGTGCGTGCCTATGCCTCATCCCGTTTCCAGGCACCGGCAACGTTCTACTCGCCCCCACCATGATAAGCCATCCTTTGGCATATGTCGCACCCAACCCCCGACATTTGGCGCCTACCGTGGGGCGAGGTGCACCGTCATCCGGAGATCTGTTTTGGACGGGAACCCTCTTCCTCCCTGGCGAGCGCAGCCAGCCAGGCTCGCCAGATGGAGTCTGCATCGACACGCTGCGCGGTGCTGAGGCCGCCTGCGCGGCGAGCAGCCTCGCCGAACTTGTCGGCGAGGTGCGCCTCTCCGACGAGCTTGCATCCGACGTAGGCACGGGTGGCCCCGAGAACCTTCTCGCGGGCCTCCTTGACCAACTCCACATCGCCGGCGAGCCTACAGTGGACTTGGAGTCCGTAGGCTCCACCGACCCGATGCTGGTCGACTCCGACGCCGTGTCGCTTGACATTTTCCCCACCAACGTGGTGGTCTACGACGAGCCGCTTCCGTACGAGGAGAGCGGCGGAAGCGCCATCACGGAGGTGCTCGTCATTAGTCACGGCGAGCGCTCAGGCGAAGAAGCCCAGGACCCGCTTGCTGCGGCCCTGCAAGACCTTACCGCGCCCATTCCAGAGGACGCAGATGTAACACCCCAGATGTTTCATGTCCCATTTTGGCAATGTATCAACTTGACCTTCATCCAAATTCTTGTGGGTTTTATCATGTTTGGCCTCATCTTGTTTTGGTTATGTGTGCTATTCTTTTCTTTGTCATGCTCTCCTTACCATATTGCATTGGTGCTTCTTGTCATCATCATATTGTGCATTTCCATCTCATGCCATCTCATGTTGCATTCTGTCATTCATGGGCCCCCCTTTCAACCATTGCGCCATCACTTCTCCCTCCTTCCCTCTACTTCCTTCTTTTATCAAGTGCTATTTTTCCTTTCTCATTTAATGTTCATATTCTCCCTGTGACGCCGTAGCTGCTGCTGCCGCTCGCCGTGGACGCCATGGCCCCGAGTCGAGCAACTGCTCGAGCTCGAGCGCCCCTGCATCCGCTCGTAGGTGCACGCATCCATTTCGCCTTACCGCACGGCCGCCGTAGTCCCTGTGCCCGCTGGGTTGCCGCCGTTTCCCTCGCCGGCGCCGTCGTCCTCTCTGTTTGCAGCAGAGTCGCGCGACCTGGTGCATATCTAAAAGGGGCCGAAGCCCTTCCAAACCAGCAGCCCCGTCCTAGCCCAACTAGTAGCGCACCCACGCTTGTAACCAGGAAGGAGACCTGGTTTCGAATCCCAGGCTCTCCATAGTTTTTCTGTTGATTTTATTTTCCATTGTAACACTGACGTTTTGGTCCCACCGGTCATACACACACCCAGCCACATGGACCACGGCCCTACCAGTCAGTCTAACGGCTGGGAACAGCCTGGGTGCATCTAGATTTCCTCACGTTTTTCTGTTTTATTCCAAATTCGGAATATGCCAGTTTTGGCATATGCTGAGGATTCCATTATAGGCTATATTGGTTTTTGCATAAATGTGGGGATTTTTCTACAGCAAGCTAGACATATTATATTTGTTTTTGGGGTAGAAAAATCCCACCAATCCAGTGGTGGCATTAGTTTCTGCATTTGAGCAAGTTCATGAACATGTCATTTTACATCATGATGTTACTTGTCATTTTTGTGTGTTTTATTTCAAGCATGCTATGAGATTGTTTTGCAGTAGGATAGCTTCTTTTTCATGCCTACTTCATGCTAGTACTTGTTCCATGCCATGATATGCCTGGTAGTGAGTTAATCAAGCTTGTAAAGATGCCATGTTGAATCTGTTTCTGCCTTGCCCTGTAATTTCACTAAGTCTGGAACTGTTAATAAAACTTGCTATGTTTACATGGGTGCCATCATTTCTTATGGTCCTTTTGGGCTCATGGTCAGTAAGGGACTTTTGATCTATGCTTTGAGTAGAATCATGTCATGCCTTGTTTTGCTATTATAAGTTCCTGTAGCTTGTTGTTTGCTTGCTCTAAACATGCCTTCCTGATGTTAATTTCTGGCACACTAGTATTTTCACTAAGTCTGTGAACCTGATATTTTTTGCACTTTCACCATGCTTGTTTGAACCTGTTATGATGTGATTTAGCCATAGCTCAGTATTCCTCTTTTGTTAAGCATCTCCTGTAGATCACTGTCATATGCTTTGTTGGCATGTTGGGGTGCTGTAGCATAGTTTCTTGTTGCATGCTAAGGAGCATCGTGCTGTTAAACGCAGATTTGTGCCATTATTGTTTTGCTTGCCATTTGCAAACCGTGCATCCTATTCCGGTGATCTTTATATCGATTTCAACCGAAATCATCTCATCTTTCCAGCGGCATACTTGGTTTGCCAAGTTGATGCCCAGTTCATCATTTTCCTTCCGGAGCACACATATGCATTGCATATCACATCTCGCATCGCATGTCATGTATTGCATCATATTTCTTGTGCATTGTTCCTTGTTTGATTGTGGTTCCGTTGCTTGTGTTCTTGCTTTGGGTAGAGCTGGGAGACGAGTACGTGAACGAGGAACCTGTTGAGAACGCCTACGAGGATCAAGCCTTCGACAACTCTGAGAACCTTGCAGGCAAGATGACCATACCTTCGATATCACTTCTATCTTTGCTTGCTAGATGCTCGCTCTTTTGCTATGCCTATGTTGCGATACCTACCACTTGCTATACCATGTCACCCATATTGCCATGTCAACCTCTAACCATCCTTTCCTAGCAAACCGTTGATTGGCTATGTTACCGCTTTGCTCAGCCCCTCTTATAGCGTTGCTAGTTGCAGGTGAAGATGAAGTTTGTTCCTTGTTGGAACACGGATATTTTGGGATATCACAATATCTATTCTTTTAATTAATGCATCTATATACTTGGTAAAGGGTGGAAGGCTCGGCCTTATGCCTGGTGTTTTGTTCCACTCTTGCCACCCTAGTTTTCGTCATACCAGTGTTATGTTCCTTGATTTCGCGTTCCTTACGCGGCTGGGTGATTTATGGGACCCCCGTGACAGTTCGCTTTGAATAAAACTCCTCCAGCAAGGCCCAACCTTGGTTTTACCATTTGCCACGTAAGCCTTTTTCCCTTGGGTTTTTGCGAGCCCGAGGGTCATCTTTATTTAACCCCCCGGGCCAATGCTCCTCTGAGTGTTGGTCCAAACTAGAGCCACTTGCGGTGCCGCCCTGAGGCAACTTGGGGTATCCTCGGTTGCCGTACGTAGTGTTCATCCAGATGTGCCCTGAGAACGAGATATGTGCAGCTCCTATTAGGATTTGTCGGCACAATCGGGCGGCTTTGCTGGTCTTGTTTTACCATTGTCGAAATGTCATGCGAACTGGGATTCCGAGACTGATCGGGTCTTCCCGGGAGAAGGTTTATTCCTTCGTTGACCGTGAGAGCTTGTGATGGGCTAAGTTGGGACACCCCTGCAGGGTATTATCTTTCGAAAGTCGTGCCCGCGGTTATGAGGCAGATGGGAATTTGTTAATGTCCGGTTGTAGAAAACCTGAAGTTGACCTTAATTAAAATACATCAACCATGTGTGTAGCCGTGATGGTCCCTTCTCGGCGGAGTCCGGGAGGTGAACACGATGTTGGAGTTATGTTTGACGCAGGTTGCTCTAGGATCACTTCTTGATCGCTACTAGCCTCACGACCGTGCCTTGCTTCTCTTCTCGCTCTCTTTTGCGATCGTAGCCACCATATATGCTAGTCGCTTGCTGCAGCTCCACCTCATTACACCAGCCTTCCCTTAAGCTTAAATAGTCTTGATATCGCGGGTGTGAGATTGCTGAGTCCCCATGACTCACAGATTCTACCAAAACAGATGCAGGTACCGATGATACCAGCGCAGATGGCGCAACTGAGCTGAAGTGGGAATTTGATGAGGCCCTTGGTCGTTACTACGTTTCATTTCCAGATGATCAGTAGCGGAGTCCAGTTGGGACGATCGGGGATCTGTGTTGCATTTGGGGTAGTCTTCTTTTATTTTGGTTCCGTAGCCGGACCTTTAGTGTAAACTGAATGATGGATGTTTATTTATGTATTGTGTGAAGTGGCGACTGTAAGACAACTATGTATCTCTTTCCCTTATGTATTACATGGGCTTGTGTGAAGATTACCTCACTTGCGACATTGCTTTCAATGTGGTTATGCCTCTAAGTCGTGCTTCGACACGTGGGAGATATAGCCGCATCGAGGGCGTGACAAGTTGGTAATCAGAGCCTTCCCCGACCTTAGAAGCCCCACTGCTTGATCGTTTTAGCAGCCGAGTTGTGTCTAGAAAAATGTTTTGAGTCATTTAGGATTATATATATCGGAGAGTTAGGAATTCTTTTACTCCTCAGTCCCTTCGTCGCTCTGGTGAGGTCTCCTGACGTAGAAGTTTTGACTTTTCTCTCCTCAAATTTCACTAAAAAAAATTTTAGGATCACGCGGGTATCTTGGAATCGTTCCGATGGTTTTATGATGAGAACATTGTCTTGGTGCCTCCTGTCAGGGGTTTAGTGGAAGTGTCCCGGGGAGTTGAGCTCTGAGGTGTTGTCGTCATAATTTTATCGTTGCAGTTCTGGAATACCTGAGTTTAGTACGCCGACATCGAAAATCTCTTTTATGCAGTTCGTTGGTGAGATAACCCCGCTAACCCAGTACTGAGGTGAGTATGGGAGTATTGCCATGACTTGTATAACGGATGCTTTTCGAAGGTTGAGGTACACGATTTACGAAGGTTTCTTGGTTATGTGTTGAAGGATGGATACATCTGGATGTAGGGATTGTTAGTTTGGGTGAGATATATTGCTTCCCCTGTATCCCCAACACCTGATTGCATAACCGGAAAGTTTCGGGAGTTTATAGGTGGGATCCAAGTAGCTCTAGCACTTCTTCCCGCATATATTTGGTTTGTGATTGGGTAATCCTTACCACTTATTTGTTCCATTCATACCTTGTTTTTATTTTCATTCATCAATATCCCTTATCAAGTGGCTTCTCACCTTAATGGACGTGATGTTTACTTTGGAATTCATTCGTTCATCCTTGTTCGAATGTTTATTGTGAAGACTATATGTTGCAATTTCTATCCGTTGATTCAACTTGTCTATCTGTCTATCAAGATGCTAACGGATGTCACCCTCTTCAGGATGGCTCCGCCAACGCGTCAGAATCCGGAACGCAGTGATGGGAGTCAGGCGAACCCTCCACCGCCACCTCCGCCTCCGGAGGCATGGCAAACTTTGATGGCAACCACAAACGCCAACGCTCAGTTGTTGATTCAGCTGATGCAAGAGCGTAACCAAGGCCAAGGCAACCAAGGGAATCAAGGTCAAGGGCAGTTCTACCATCAGCCACAGTTTCCTACCCTCAACCAGTTCCTTGCAAATCAGCCAAAGTCTTTCAGCTACTGTGCCGAGGCCACAGACGCCGATGATTGGCTCGTGGATATCAACAAGCATTTCGAATGCAGCAATGTCAGACCTGAGGACTACGTCAAGTTCGCGTCTTTTCAGCTCAAGGATCAGGCAGCTGATTGGTTCCAGCAATACAAGGATTCCAGAGGAGGTCGAGTGATTACTTGGACTGATTTCTGTCGGGACTTTAAAGCTCACCACATTCCTACCAGTGTTGTTGAGAGCAAGCGTGAGGAGTTCTGCAATCTCAAGCAAGGAAACATGTTAGTGTACGAATACAACAAACAGTTTCAGAAACTTGCTCGCTTCGCTAAACAAGACGTTCCAGATGAAAAGAGTATGATCTATCAGTTCAGAGGTGGCCTTAGAGAGGATCTGCAGTTAGCTCTCGTTCTTGTTGAGCCTACTAAGTTTGATCAATTCTACAATATGGCCCTCAAGCAAGAAGGTGCTCAGCTCAAGTGTGAGGCTTCAAAGAAGAGAATCAGGGATGCAGTTCAGTCTTCTTCCTCTCAAGGCACAGCTAAGCAGCAAAATTTCTACCTTCCTCCCCCTCCGTTCCGTCAGCCTTATCAACAGAAGAACTCAGGTGGTCGTGGATCTTCCCACCCACCCAACCCAAGCTACCAGAACAAGTCTCAGCCTCAAGCTCCAAGGTCAAATGCTCCTTATCACCGTCCGCTCTCAGAGGTGACCTGCAACAAGTGCCAGCAGAAGGGTCACTATGCGAACAAATGCTTCAACCAAAGGCGCCTTCCGCCTCCTCCTCCTGTGAGATCTTCAAGAAATGAAGTGGTCAAGCATAATCCGAAGCATGCAAAGGTGAACATGATGAATGCAGCTCAGGCAGAGGATTCTTCAGATGTGATAATGGGTAATCTCTCGGTTAATGATATTCCTGCAAAAGTCTTATTTGATACTGGTGCATCGCTTTCTTTCATTTCAAGACCTTTTGTTGCCAAGCATGAGTTTGTGACGGAAAAGATTCCTGTCCCGTTGAAGATTGTGTCCCCGGGTAAGCAAATGACATCTAATAATTGTGTCCCAGATGTTTCTATCAAGATGGGCGACTATAGATTTCTGTCTTCTCCAATTGTCCTTGGTGACTCAGATATTGATCTAATTCTCGGTATGGACTGGCTTTCTAAGCACAAAGCTCAACTTGATTGTGCTGCCAGGCAGATTCAATTGACACACTCTTCTGAGGATTTTATCATCTATGCCGCTTGTGACGAAACCATTCGGTTGTTTTCTCTCAATGAGAAGGGCGAGTTGGATGCTATCTCTCAGATTCCAGTCGTTTGTGAGTACCAAGATGTCTTTTCAGAAGAGCTATCGGGTATGCCTCCTCATCGGCCAGTCGAATTCGTTATCGATCTTGAGCCTGGCACTGAACCCGTTTGCAAGCGTCCTTACAAGCTTGGACCCAAGGAGCTGAAAGAATTGAAGAAGCAGCTCGATGAACAAGAGCGTCTGGGTTTGATCAGACCGAGTTCATCTCCATGGGGTTGTGGAGTTCTTTTTGTCCAGAAGAAGGATGGCACGGACCGACTGTGCGTCGATTACCGTCCATTGAATAAGAAGACAATCAAGAACAAGTATCCACTTCCCAACATCAATGAGCTTTTCGAGCAACTCAAAGGTGCTAAAGTATTCTCCAAGCTTGACCTCCGTATGGGTTATCATCAAATTCGCATTCGGGAACAAGATATTCCCAAGACAGCATTCAGAACAAGCTTTGGTTCTTATGAATATACTGTCATGTCTTTCGGCCTTGTCAATGCTCCTCCAACATTCTCTCGAATGATGAACTTCATCTTCAACCCCTACACAAATGATTTTGTCTTGGTGTATCTCGATGATATTTTGGTCTTCTCCAAGAACAAGCCGGATCATGCCAAACATTTGCGATTGGTGCTCGACAAGCTCAGAGAGCATCAATTCTATGTGAAGTTTTCCAAATGTGAGTTCTGGCTTGATGAAGTTCTTTATCTTGGTCATATCATCTCCGCCAAGGGAGTTGCTGTTAATCCGGCGAAGGTTTCGGCGGTTCTGAATTGGGAACCTCCTTAGAATGTCAAGCAGCTCCGCAGTTTTCTTGGTCTTGCAAGCTATTGCGGAAGATTCATTGAGAATTTCTCTAAGATTGCAAAGCCTCTTTCCAACCTCCTCCAGAAGCATGTCAAGTATGTCTGGACGCCTGAGTGTGATGTCGCTTTCAACACCCTCAAAGAGAAGCTAGTAACAGCTCCTGTCTTGACTCCTCCTGATGAATCCAAGCCATTCGAAGTATTCTGTGATGCTTCCTTGCAAGGTCTCGGTGCTGTGTTAATGCAAGAGAAGAAAGTTGTGGCCTATACCTCTCGCCAGTTGAAGCCCAACGAAAAGAACTACCCCACTCACGATCTCGAGTTGGCGGCAGTTGTCCATGCATTGATAACATGGAGACATCTCTTGTTGGGAAGGAAAGTGGACATTTTCACCGATCACAAGAGTCTCAAGTATATCTTCACTCAACCAAACCTCAACCTCAGGCAAACTCGATGCGTCGAAATGATTCAAGAGTACAATCCAAGTATTGAATATACTCCTGGCAAGGCGAATGTGATTGCAGATGCTCTGAGCAGAAAGGCTTATTGCAACAGCTTAATTCTCAAGCCCTTCCAACCGGATCTTTGTGAAGCTTTCCACAAGCTGAATCTTCAAGTTGTTCCTCAAGGTTTTCTTGCCAACCTCATAGTCTCTCCTTCTTTGGAAGATCAAATTCTTGAGGCACAACTCCTAGATGCCATAGTGAAGAAGGTGAAACGTGGTATTGACAAGGGCATTCCCAAATACAAGTGCTATCGCTTGGATGACAAAGATACTCTTTTATTCGAGGATTGAATTGTGGTTCCCAAAGGCGATCTGAGAAAAGTCATCATGAATGAGGCACACAATTCTCTTCTATCCATTCATCCTGGAAGTACGAAGATGTACCATGACCTCAAGCAGTTGTATTGGTGGACTCGAATGAAGCGAGAAATTGCTCAATTCGTGAATGAATGTGATGTCTGCAGAAGGGTGAAAGCAGAACACCAACGACCAGCTGGTCTCCTCCAACCTCTTGCTATTCCAGAATGGAAGTTTGATCATATCGAGATGGACTTCGTGACTGGATTTCCTAAGTCCAAGCGTGGAAATGATGCTATCTTCGTTGTCATTGACAAGCTTACTAAAGTGGCTCATTTTCTTCCTATCAAAGAATCTATCACAGCAGCTCAGCTGGCAGAGCTATACACCTCCAGAATTGTCTCCTTGCATGGTATTCCGTAATTGATCTCTTCAGACCGTGGAAGCATCTTCACTTCTAAGTTCTGGGACTCCTTTCAGAAGGCCATGGGCACCAACATTCGTTTCAGCACAGCTTTCCATCCTCAAACTAGTGGCCAAGTCGAGCGAGTCAATCAAATCCTTAAAGATATGCTCAGGGCTTGTGTCATTTCCTTTGGCATGAAGTGGGAAGATTGTCTTCCATATGCCGAGTTCTCCTACAACAACAGCTTCCAAGCAAGTTCGGGCAAGGCCCCATTCGAAATTCTCTATGGCAGGAAGTGCCGTACTCCTCTCAATTGGTCCGAGACAGGTGAACGCCAACTTCTTGGCAACGACTTGATCACAGAAGCCGAAGAAATGTGCAAAGTCATTCGTGAGAATCTCAAAACCGCGCAATCGCGCCAGAAGGGCTATTATGATGACAAGCACCGTGATGTGGCTTTTGAAATCGGAGACCATGTCTACCTCCGCGTCTCTCAAATGAAAGGCACTCGTCGCTTCGGTATCAAAGGGAAGCTTGCCCCTAGATACGTGGGTCCTTTCAAGATCATTGGCAAAAGAGGCGATCTCGCCTATCAACTTGAGCTTCCATCCAACTTTGCAAACGTGCACGATGTGTTTCACGTGTCACAGCTCCGCAAGTGCTTCAAGATTCCTGAGCGCACTATCAACTTTGAAGAAATTGACCTCCAACAAGATCTCTCTTATCATGAGCACCCCGTTGCTATTCTTGAAGAAACCGAGCGCAAGACTCGCAACAAGTCAATCAAATTCCTGAAAGTAAAGTGGTCACACCATTCCGACCGAGAAGCCACCTGGGAGCGCGAGGATCACCTCCGTTCCGAATATCCGGAGTTCTTTCATTCCTAGATCTCGGGACGAGATCGTCTTGTAGTGGAGGAGAGTTGTAACACCCCAGATGTTTCATGTCCCATTTTGGCAATGTATCAACTTGACCTTCATCCAAATTCTTGTGGGTTTTATCATGTTTGGCCTCATCTTGTTTTGGTTATGTGTGCTATTCTTTTCTTTGTCATGCTCTCCTTACCATATTGCATTTGTGCTTCTTGTCATCATCATATTGTGCCATAGCATCATACCCCCATTGCAAATAAGAGCCATACCAAAATCTACATCATATGGTATCATGAGCCACGTTGATCACGTTATTGGAGCCCCTACCCCTCTTTTTCTAGCTTGATTTTGTTGTTTTCGTCCTAAATCCAAAAATCCCCACCAAAAATAGCCCCAAATTTTTTTGTAATTTGTTGGTTTTGATGATGTTTTGTTGATTTTGATCCGTGGATTTGCTTGGTTTCAAGTGGATCTAGCATCTCCCCAAGTTTCCCCACCTTCCATCCACGAAATCTCATCAAATTTGACCCCAAAATCCCCAAATTCCGCCCAAAAATTCGTCCCCGAGAGGAAATCCCGAGCAGTTTGACCTGCCCGGATCATCCGGACCTACTCCCGGATCATCCGGACACCTCCCGGATCAGCTGGACCCTCTCCCGGACGTCCGGATACCCCACGCACCCAGAAAACAGAACCGGCGCTGACGAACCCGGATCATCCGGATGTACACCCGGATCATCCGGACCTAGCCCGGATCATCCGGACCTCCTCCCGGATGTCCGGTTAACCCTGACACTGACTCGGCTGAAATTTTGTTTTGGTCATAACTAATTCATCCGGAGTCCGTTTTCGACGTTCTTTAGCTCGTTTTGAAGCTCTTGACATCCCCCATCCCACAAAAATACCACCAACACAATTTGACACCATCCAATTTTCTGAAATTTGGCAAGTTTGCCTAGGCCCTCCACCATATCATCCGCATTACCACCACCGACTTCCGCAAACTAACCCATTTTGTTCCCCATGGCATATGTGGTTGTTTGAGTTGTGATTAGAGTCTCATGTTGCATTCTGTCATTCATGGGCCCCCCTTTCAACCATTGCACCATCACTTCTCCCTCCTTCCCTCTACTTCCTTCTTTTATCAAGTGCTATTTTTCCTTTCTCATTTAATGTTCATATTCTCCCTGTGACGCCGTAGCTGCTGCTGCCGCTCGCCGTGGACGCCATGGCCCCGAGTCGAGCAACTGCTCGAGCTCGAGCGCCCCTGCATCCCCTCGTAGGTGCACGCATCCATTTCCCCTTACCGCATGGCCGCCGGAGTCCCTGTGCCCGCCGGGTTGCCGCCGTTTCCCTCGCCGGCGCCGTCGTCCTCTCTGTTTGCAGCAGAGTCGCGCGACCTGGTGCATATCTAAAAGGGGCCGAAGCCCTTCCAAACCAGCAGCCCCGTCCTAGCCCAACTGGTAGCGCACCCACGCTTGTAACCAGGAGACCTGGGTTCGAATCCCAGGCTCTCCACAGTTTTTCTGTTGATTTTATTTTCCATTGTAACGCTGACGTTTTGGTCCCACCGGTCATACACACACCCAGCCACGTGGACCACGACCCTACCAGTCAGTCTAACGGCTGGGAACAGCCTGGGTGCATCTATATTTCCTCACGTTTTTCTGTTTCATTCCAAATTCGGAATATGCCAGTTTTGGCATATGCTGAGGATTCCATTATAGGCTATATTGGTTTTTGCATAAATGTGGGGATTTTTCTACAGCAAGCTAGACATATTATATATGTTTTTGGGGTAGAAAAATCCCACCAATCCAGTGGTGGCATTAGTTTCTGCATTTGAGCAAGTTCATGAACATGTCATTTTACATCATGATGTTACTTGTCATTTTTGTGTGTTTTATTTCAAGCATGCTATGAGATTGTTTTGCAGCAGGATAGCTTCTTTTTCATGCCTACTTCATGCTAGTACTTGTTCCATGCCATGATATGCCTGGTAGTGAGTTAATCAAGCTTGTAAAGATGCCATGTTGAATCTGTTTCTGCCTTGCCCTGTAATTTCACTAAGTCTGGAACTGTTAATAAAACTTGCTATGTTTACATGGGTGCCATCATTTCTTATGGTCCTTTTGGGCTCATGGTCAGTAAGGGACTTTTGATCTATGCTTTGAGTAGAATCATGTCATGCCTTGTTTTGCTATTATAAGTTCCTGTAGCTTGTTGTTTGCTTGCTCTAAACATGCCTTCCTGATGTTAATTTCTGGCACACTACTATTTTCACTAAGTCTGTGAACCTGATATTTTTTGCACTTTCACCATGCTTGTTTGAACCTGTTATGATGTGATTTAGCCGTAGCTCAGTTTTTCTCTTTTGTTAAGCATCTCCTGTAGATCACTGTCATATGCTTTGTTGGCATGTTGGGGTGCTGTAGCATAGTTTCTTGTTGCATGCTAAGGAGCATCGTGTTGTTAAACGCAGATTTGTGCCATTATTGTTTTGCTTGCCCTTTGCAAACCGTGCATCCTATTTCGGTGATCTTTATATCGATTTCAACCGAAATCATCTCATCTTTCCAGCGGCATGCTTGGTTTGCCAAGTTGATGCCCGGTTCATCATTTTCCTTCCGGAGCACACATATGCATTGCATATCACATCTCGCATCGCATGTCATGTATTGCATCATATTGCTTGTGCATTGTTCCTTGTTTGATTGTGGTTCCGTTGGTTGTGTTCTTGCTTTGGGTAGAACCGGGAGACGAGTATGTGAACGAGGAACCTGTTGAGAACGCCTACGAGGATCAAGCCTTCGACAACTCTGTGAACCTTGCAGGCAAGATGACCATACCTTCGATATCACTTCTATCTTTGCTTGCTAGATGCTCGCTCTTTTGCTATGCCTATGCTGCGATACCTACCACTTGCTATACCATGTCACCCATATTGCCATGTCAACCTCTAACCATCCTTTCCTAGCAAACCGTTGATTGGATATGTTACCGCTTTGCTCAGCCCCTCTTATAGCGTTGCTAGTTGCAGGTGAAGGTGAAGTTTGTTCCTTGTTGGAACACTAATATTTTGGGATATCACAATATCTATTGTTTTAATTAATGCATCTATATACTTGGTAAAGGGTGGAAGGCTCGGCCTTATGCCTGGTGTTTTGTTCCACTCTTGCCACCCTAGTTTCCGTCATACCGGTATTATGTTCCTTGATTTCGCATTCCTTACGCGGTTGGGTGATTTATGGGACCCCCGTGACAGTTCGCTTTGAATAAAACTCCTCCAGCAAGGCCCAACCTTGGTTTTACCATTTGCCACCTAAGCCTTTTTCCCTTGGGTTTTCGTGAGCCCGAGGGTCATCTTTATTTAACCCCCCGGGCCAATGCTCCTCTGAGTGTTGGTCCAAACTAGAGCCACTTGCGGTGCCGCCCTGAGGCAACTTGGGGTATCCTCGGTTGCCGTACGTAGTGTTCATCTGGATGTGCCCTGAGAACAAGATATGTGCAGCTCCTATCAGGATTTGTCGGCACAATCGGGCGGCTTTGCTGGTCTTGTTTTACCATTGTCTAAATGTCATGCGAACCGGGATTCCGAGACTGATCGGGTCTTCCCGGGAGAAGGTTTATTCCTTCGTTGACCGTGAGAGCTTGTGATGGGCTAAGTTGGGACACCCCTGCAGGGTATTATCTTCCGAAAGCCGTGCCCGCGGTTATGAGGCAGATGGGAATTTGTTAATGTCTGGTTGTAGAAAACCCGAAGTTGACCTTAATTAAAATACATCAACCGTGTGTGTAGCCGTGATGGTCCCTTCTCGGTGGAGTCCGGGAGGTGAACACGGTGTTGGAGTTATGTTTGACGCAGGTTGCTCTAGAATCACTTCTTGATCGCTACTAGCCTCACGACCGTGCCTTGCTTCTCTTCTCGCTCTCTTTTGCGATCGTAGCCACCATATATGCTAGTCGCTTGCTGCAGCTCCACCTCATTACACCATCCTTCCCTTAAGCTTAAATAGTCTTGATCTCGCGGGTGTGAGATTGCTGAGTCCCCTTGACTCACAGATTCTACCAAAACAGATGCAGGTACCGATGATACCAACGCAGATGGCGCAACTGAGCTGAAGTGGGAATTTGATGAGGCCCTTGGTCGTTACTACGTTTCATTTCCAGATGATCAGTAGCGGAGTCCAGTTGGGACGATCGGGGATATGTGTTGCATTTGGGGTAGTCTTCTTTTATTTTGGTTCCGTAGCCGGACCTTGAGTGTAAACTGAATGATGGATGTTTATTTATGTATTGTGTGAAGTGGCGACTGTAAGCCAACTATGTTTCTCTTTCCCTTATGTATTACATGGATTTGTGTGAAGATTACCTCACTTGCGACATTGCTTTCAATGCGGTTATGCCTCTAAGTCGTGCTTCGACACGTGGGAGATATAGCCGCATCAAGGGCGTGACAGCAGACGCCGAGACGCTGGAGACACGCCGCCTTCAGATCATCGAAGGCGCCAAGAAGCTAGCAAGCATGAGGTGCTTATCAGAGGCATACCAGCGCGAGATGGATCGCGCCGTAGGCGGCTCGCCGGCTTCGACTGGGCCTAGCCATCTAGGCGCAGTCCGGCAGCGCGGTGCGGACATTGCCAACTTGTTCGGGGAAAAACGCCCCCTATACGCCACCCCAGCGGAGAACATCCGCGCCGCCCCAAGCGGCGACTGACGAGCTGAAGAACTTCGAGGGCGAAGAGCGCCGTTTGATGACGGAGCGAGTCCAGCAACTCCTCGACGCGGTTGCTGCGCAGAACGAGGCCGGCGGCCACGCAGACGCGCTGCCGCAGCCGAACGACGACTTGCCTCCCCGCCGAGATCAAGGTGCGACCTCTCGGACGCCGACTAGCGGAGTCCGCGGAAGGAAAGAAAAGGAGCCGGCTGTCAGTCATAGTCGGACTCACATCACCATCGAGCGCGACCAAGACGGCCGCCCGAGAGCAGTAGAGCGACGGGACGACTACCTGCCTTCCCCGCCCAGAAGAGAGTGGCGAGTTTCCCCGCCGCCAGTTGAGCATCCGACTCTCGGAGGCCTCCTTGGCCGCTGAGAGGGAGTCGGAGAGAACGACGCTCGCCATCGGATCGACCGACTCCACCAGTCCCTGGCGTTGGAAGAAGAAGACGAGCTGGGACTGCCTTGCTTTGGGCCCCGCATCCGAGACGAGCCCTTCCCCAAAGGGTTCACGCTCCCCCGAGACACACCCAAATACACCGGCTCCGTGAAGCCGGAGGACTGGCTGATAGACTACTCCACAGCCGTCAGCATAGTGAACGGCAACAAGCGAGTTGCCGTGAAGTACGTTCCTCTCATGCTCCAGGGCACGGCCCGGACCTGGTTGAACAGTCTGAAGCCCCGCAGCATCAACAGCTGTGTCGACTTCACTGAAGCCTTCATCCGCAACTTCACGAGCACGTACAAGCAACCTCCCAAGCCGCGCCAGCTTTCCTTGTGCGTGCAAGGCCCTGATGAATCAACGCGCGACTACCTCACGTGCTGGGGCGAGCTTCGAAACTCCTGCGAGGGCGTGCACATGGTGCAGGCTATCGAGTACTTCACCGTCGGGTGCCGAGAGGGCACCCTCCTCAAGCACAGGCTCCTCTGCGACGAGCCAGAAACCCTCGACGAACTGCTAGTCATAGCAGACAAGTACGCCATGTCCGACTCTTCCATGAAGACAGAGATCCAAGTCAACGCCGCTGGCAAGGTGACCCCTCAGGCTCCCAAAACCCCGGCTGGAGAAACCAGTCGGCGCCAGCAACAGAACAACAACAAGTGCAAGGCCCAACAGCCGACTTCCAACAGTCGGCAAGTGGCGATAGTTGAAGATCAACAGCCGGAGGGGCAGCCTCCGGCCAAGCGGCAGAAAGGCGGTAAATCCAATTGGTTGCCAGCCTTCTCCTATGAGCAGACTTTGGATGGTCCCTGCAAGTTCCACAGCGGCGCGAAGCCGTCAAATCATACCACCCGAAAGTGCCACTGGCTCACCAGAATCGCCAACGGAGACAGCCTCATTCCTCCGCCGCCTGTTGGGCCGCCGCCTCCGCCGCCGCACCAGCAACCGGCGGCTCGGCCAGTCGGCGCAGTGCAAGACGAGTTCCCAGATGAGCATGGAGCCTACATGGTGTTCACCAGCGTGGCGGATGACCGGTGCGGCAGGCGCCAATAGCAGCAAGAAGTAAATGCAGTGGCAACAGATGCCCCAGAGTTCATGCATTGGTCCGAGAGGCCTATCAGTTGGAGTAGAGCGGATCACCCAGAGGTGATGCCGAGTCAGGGCTCTTATGCCCTGGTCCTAGGCGCTACCTTGGCCACTGATAGGCGGGCAGCCCGTTTCTCGCGAATTCTGATAGACGGAGGCAGCAGCATCAACATCCTATACAAGGACACCATGGAGAAGCTAGGAATCAAGCGAAGATAGCTGCAGAGCAGTTGGACTGTGTTCCATGGAATTGTACCCGGCCTTTCCTATTCGCCAATCGGCAAGATCCTGATAGACGTCCTCTTCAGAGACAAAGATCATTTCCGCCGAGAGCCGGTCTGGATCGAAGTAGTGGACATGGAAAGCCCATATCACGCATTGCTTGGCCGACCTGCTTTGGCCAAGTTCATGGCGGTTCCTCACTACGCCTACCTCAAGATGAAGATGCCGAGTTCCAAGGGGATTCTGACCGTAGCCGAGTCCCTGGTGATCGCGGCTGAGAAGCGGCTCCTTGACCAGGTCGTGGCGATGGCCGGAAAGCAGCCAGAGATGTCACCCGACCCCAATGAGTCGGAAGCGGAAGGATCATTCAAGCCGGCCAAAGAGACCAAGAAGATACCCTTGGACCCGGAGCACCCAGAGAGATACGCTGTCGTAGGTGCAAACCTCGACAGCAAATAGGAAGGCGAGCTCGTCGATTTCCTCCGTGAGAATTGAGACATCTTCGCATGGTCCCCCAAAGACATGCCAGGTGTACCGACGGAATTCGCCGAGCACAAGCTACACGTCAGGCCAGATGTGAAACCCGTCAGGCAGCCCTTGCGCCGCCTGTCAGAAGAGAAGAGAAGAGTTGTTGGAGAGGAGATAGCCCGGCTTCTTGCGGCCGGCTTCATCATGGAAGTGTTTTTTCCAGAGTGGCTGGCAAACCCGGTTTTGGTGCTAAAGAAGAACAAGCAATGGCGGATGTGTATCGACTACACAAGCCTCAACAAAGCCTGCCCAAAGGACCCGTTTGCC
Source organism: Triticum timopheevii (assembly GCA_963921465.1). NCBI lineage: Eukaryota > Viridiplantae > Streptophyta > Magnoliopsida > Poales > Poaceae > Triticum > Triticum timopheevii. Next base: position 225,121,724 of record OY997272.1, read on the forward strand.
CTGCCAAGAATCGATCAGGTGATAGACTCCACAGCCGGATGCGAGCTGCTGAGTTTCCTAGACGCATACTCAGGATATCACCAGATCAAGCTGAACCCGGCGGACAGACTGAAGACCGCCTTCATCACACCATTCGGAGCCTTCTGCTACCTAACGATGACGTTCGGCTTGAGGAATGCTGGCGCCACCTTTCAGCGTTGCATGCAGAAATGCCTCCTCAAGCAACTCGGCAGGAATGCCCATGTCTATGTGGATGATGTGGTGGTGAAGACGGAGAAGCATGGGACGCTGCTGGAAGACCTCAAGGAGACCTTTGAGAATCTGCGCCGATTCCAGATCAAGCTCAACCATAAGAAGTGCGTTTTCGGAGTACCAGCCGGCCAACTCCTTGGCTTCCTGGTCTCCGAACGCGGCATAGAGTGCAACCCCGTGAAGATCAAGGCCATCGAGAGGATGGAGGTACCCAGCCGACTATTAGATGTGCAGAAGTTCACCGGCTGCTTGGCATCCATCAGCCGATTCATTAGTCGGCTGGGCGAGAAAGCTCTGCCCTTGTATCAATTGATGAAGAAGACCACCTTTTTTGAGTGGAACCACAAGGTGGATGAGGCATTTCTCCAACTGAAGAAGATGTTGACTACTCCCCCTGTGTTGGCGGCTCCGACTCCCAAAGAGCCCATGCTTTTGTACATCGCCGCCACCAGCCGAGTAGTCAGCACAGTCATCATAGTCGAGCGCAAGGAGGAAGGCAAGGCACTCCCTATCCAGAGACCGGTATATTACCTGAGCGAGGTACTGTCGACCTCCAAGCAGAACTACCCTCACTACCAGAAGATGTGCTACGGTGTGCATTTTGCTGCCAAGAAGCTGAAGCCTTACTTTCAAGAACATCCAATCACCGTAGTTTGCACGGCTCCGTTGGCCGAGATCATTGGAAGCCGAGACGCCTCCGGCTGAGTAGCCAAATGGGCCATAGATCTAGCTCCTTACACCATCTACTACCAGCCCTGCACCGCCATCAAGTCGCAGGCGCTGGCTGACTTCCTCGTCGACTGGGCCGAGACCTAGTACCTGCTGCCAACGCCTGACTCCACCCATTGGCGGATGCATTTCGACGGCTCCAAGATGCGCACCGGCCTGGGAGCTGGCATCGTCCTCACCTCCCCTAAAGGCGACAAGCTCAAGTATGTGCCGCAGATCCACTTCACTGCCTCCAACAACATCGCCGAATATGAGGTGCTCATTCATGGGCTCCGGCTTGCCAAAGAACTCGGCATTCACCGGATCCTGTGCTATGGCAACTCCGACTTGGTGGTTCAGCAATCATCCGACGACTGGGACACCAAAGACGCAAACATGGCGAGCTACCGCTTCCTGGTGCAGCAACTCAGCGGATACTTCGAGGGGTGCGAATTCCTTCATGTGCCAAGAAATGACAATGATCAAGCGGACACCTTGGCACGAGTCGGCTCTACCCGCCAGGCAATACCTTCCGGCGTCACTCTTCAGCGCCTCCTCAAGCCGTCCATCAAGCCTTCACCAGAGTCAGACTCCATCTTTGTGCCGGCTCCGCCAGAAGAAGTCGGATCCGACTCCAGAGCCCCAGCAGACGGCCCCAAGAAAACCACAGTTGAAGCCGGCCCGGGGACTTCAGAGCCCGGCCGGCCCGGGGACTTTGGAGCCCGGCCCGGGGACTGCGCCTGTCGGCCCGGGGACTGCGCCTGTCGGCCCAGGGACTCCGTCAATCCAGCAAGCGGCCGCGGACTCCAGCCCGCCGCCTTCCAGCCCTGCCACCCTTGTCCAAGTCGATGTGGCAGTAGTTGATGAAATAGCAGCACCTTCATGGGCACAGCCCATCCTCAAGTTTCTATTGAACAGAGAGCTGCCGACTGATGAGATCTTGGCTCGGCAAGTGCAACGCCGAGCGGCAGCATACACCATAGTCAACAGAGAGATAGTCAGGCGCAGTGTCACTGGTGTCTACTAGCGCTGCATAGAGCCAGAACAAGGCCAAGCAATCCTCAGAGACATTCATCAGGGCGAGTGCGGCCAGCATGCGGCTTCAAGGGCACTCGTCGCCAAAGCTTTTGGGCACGGTTTCTTTTGACCGACTGCCCTGGAAGAGGCTAAAGAGCTAGTCCAAAAATGCAAGGGGTGCCAGAAGTTCCGCTCCAAGCCACTTCAGCCGGCCTCCGCGCTGAAGACAATCCCCATCGCCTGGCCCTTCGCAGTTTGGGGCCTGGACATGGTGGGACCATTCAAGACGGCCCGAGGCGGCCTAACTCATCTGCTTGTCGTGGTGGACAAGTTCACCAAGTGGATAGAAGCAAAGCCCATCAAGAAGTTGAATGGGCCGACTGCAGTGACTTTCATCGCCGACATCACGGTGCGGTATGGCATACCGCACAGCATCATCACCGACAATGGCACAAATTTTGCCAAAGGCGCCCTAGCCCGTTTCTGCGCGACGCAGGGCATCCGACTGGACTTAGCGTCCGTTGCCCATCCGCAGTCAAACGGCCAGGTGGAACGAGCAAACCGCTTCATCCTGTCCGGCATCAAGCCTCGACTGGTCGAACCACTCGAGCGTTCGGCCGAATGTTGGGTTGAGGAGCTACCAGCCGTCCTCTGGAGTCTGTGCACGACTCCAAAGAAGTCAACTAGCTTCACGCCTTTCTTCCTCGTCTACGGTGCCGAAGCCGTCATCCCAACGGATATAGAGTTCGACTCTGCACGAGTCACCATGTACACCGAAGAGGAAGCTGAAAAAGCACGCCAAGACGGCGTTGACCTGCTGGAAGAGGGCCGGCTGTTGGCACTCAGCCAGTCCAGCATCTACCAGCAGAGTCTGCGCCGATACTACAACCGAAAGGTCAAGCCGAGATCGTTTCAAGAGGGCGACCTTGTGCTCCGGCTGATTCAAAGAACAGCCGGCCAACACAAGTTGTCGGCACCTTGGGAAGGTCCCTTCATCATCAGCAAGGTGCTGGGTAACGGTTCCTACTACCTAATCGACGCCCAGAAACCTCGAGCGCGCAAGAGGGACGACTCCAGCAAAGAAACAGAGCGCCCGTGGAACGCAAATCTTCTTCGAAGATTTTATAGTTGATGCAGTATGTATCGCACTACCCCCTTTTGTATTAAAGTACTAAGACCTCGGGCCCCCCGAGACGAGCTCGGGGATTGCCTTTTTGTTATCTGTATGATAAGAATCACGCTTCCGAATAAGCTACTCTTTTTTATCATACCGTCTGCCACCGGGTCCGACTAGTCGGCCCGGGGACTTGCCGTCTTGCGCTATGAAATGCTTCCTGCAGTCGGACAAGAAATGTGTTGCGCTCAAGCCGTCTCCTGTCGAAAGCCGCAGCTCGCAGAGCGACTGTTGGTAGGCGGAGAACAAGCAAGAACGGGCGCACACACAAAAAAATGGCTAAGGACCTAAAGCATATGCATAGCTCAAGCTGGCTCCCAGCCTCTCTCCGCAGAGCCAACTCATAAGTAGTCGGCTCGCCGTCTTAGCTTCTATCAAAGACGGTCGACTCTTGGATAGTCGACCTGTCGCTTTCTAGCCGACTTGCTAAAGAAACTCTAAACGGCCAAGTACTTGCCTTCCCGAAGCGGCTGCCCAGCTGGCAAGGCAGCAACCGAAGGAAGGCGGCAAAGGAAAAAGCCTAAGGAGCAATCAGCAAGGAAAGGCGGAAATCGGATAAATATTTACATAGGCCCTTGGCCGAATCTTCGAATAGAAGTTCAGGATACACCCCGCGGGTGGAATTGTTCGAACCTAACAAATTTTCAAAAGATTACTAAAGACAGATAAACAGAGGTGGAAAAAGCAGCCTAGGAGGCGGTCTCCAGGGCTGGAGGATCGAAGGAGACGGCGGTGTCGGGCGCCGGGGCAGTCGGCTGGGCGGTCTCGGCTTGGTCGCCTCCGGTGGCAGTCGCCTTGTCTCCACGCGGCTCGTTGCTGGAGGCGCGATCGAGCTGAGGCTAGCTGCCTACTCCGTCTTCTGGTGCCTCCGCCTCGCCTCCGTCCTCCGCCTCGTCCTCCTCCTCGGCGCTGGAGTCGATCACCTCCGCCGAGTCTTCGCCATACTCCGGGTTCATCCCGAACCAGTCCGGCGGCACTTCCTCGCTGCCTTCAGCCCGCTCGGGCACGAAAACTTGGTGTCCGTGTACTCGGCGATGGCCGCCGCGTGCTCGACAAGGGCGCCCTCCACGGCCTCCAGCTCGGCTTGGGCTTCTTACCGGAACGCGGCCAGACGGTCCAGGTCCAGCCCCGGATACCACGCCTTGACGAACTCCAAGGCCCGGCGTGCTCCGGCCCGGGCCGAGGAGCCCTTCCAAGCCTCAAGACGGTCTGCGGCGACTTCCAGCCAGTCGGCGGTCCGACTGGCGGTGCGCAGAGCCGGCATGTCCGGACACAGGGCGGCAACCGCCTGGGCGCCGGCACACTGAAGCCGGCGCAGCAGCCGGTGAGCCGGACGAAGACGGGCTTCAATGCTCAGGAGCTGCTCGTCGATGGTTCGGGGGGCATTAGCGGTGATCTCCTCACCCTTCACCCTTCGCGCCTCCCGGGCAGCCTCGATGGCCAGAGGGACTGCCTATGAATGAAAGAAGTCTGCCGAGACAAAAAAGAAGAAAGTCGAAAAATCAGAAGTCGGCCTGACACGCAGTCGGAAGCCCGAAGAAACAAAAGAAACTTACCATCAACGATGTCCTTGATCTCGTGGTAGCCGGAGGTCAGCATCACCTCCCTATCGGTCCAGGCGGAGCGCTCGATCTCGAACTCGGCCATGAGAGCGGCCTCCCGCGTCTTGGCCTCGTCCTGTGCCTTCTGGAGCAGCTCTCTCTGCTCGGCCAGCTGCGCCGCCAGCAGGTCACACTCTTTGGCGAGCTTGCCGCACTCCTCCTCCTTGGCACGCCGAGCGGTGTTGGCCTCGCCCAGCTGCTCCTGAAGAGCGGTGTTGGCACCTGAAGAATGAAGAAAGAGACAAGCAAGTCGTGAGTAAAGTAGATCGCCGGGGAGATCCGGCCCGACTGCTCAGCAGTCGGCCCGAATCTCGGGGACTACAGCCCGCGGGTGCGCCAGCGCGCCCCCGCGAAGAAGGAAGAAGAGAGCTTACCCCGGCTTTCCGCCAAGTCGGCGGTCCGCTTGTTCAACTCCTCAACATTGCGGTTGAAGGCAGTGGCGCGGAGGTTATGGTACTCCTACAAAAAGCCGACGAAGACAAAGTCAGTATTCGGAACTCGCTAGAGGGAGTTCCGACCCGCCTGCTCAGCAGCCGGCCCGGAACTCAGGGACTACACCCAGTGGGTGCGCTGGCGCGCCCCCACAGAGAATAACAAGAATCAGAAAGAAAAGAAAACATACTCGGACAAATGTCCGTGCGGCCAGATGCGCCCTGGTGCACACTTGAAGGGCGTCCCTTTCGACACGCAGCTTCGCCTGGACGTCCAGGAGCGCTTGGTTCAGCGGTCCGGTGCTGCCTTTGCGCAACCACCCGGTGGGCGCGACACTGGAGGCCTCGACGTCCAGGGTCGCCGAGCTGGCAGTGCCGGTTTCCCGAGGTCGCGGCGCCAAGGTCGCCCTCTCAAGACGGCGGCACACCAGCGTGGCGACTTGAAGAAGCAGCCACGCCTCGGCCTCTTCCGCAGTCGGCGGCTCCGACTGGCCCACTGGTTGTTTGCTGTGCGGTCTCCCAGACGGGGGCGGAGGTGGCGGAGGCGGCACGAGGGTGTCCGAGCTAGAAACCTCGCCGCCCTCCTCCACGAGGGGGTTCCCGGTGCCGACCTCTCCAGTCTGCCCCGTGAACTCCGGAGCCGGCAGCGCCGACGACAATGGGGGGACGAGCATCGCCGATCGGTGACGCGCGGCCTCCTCAGCACGGGCGACTTCGGCATCCTCCAGCTTCTTCTGGGCGTTGGCGGCCGCCTTTTCGGCCTGCGCCTTCTCCAGGCAGTTGGCCTCCTCCTCGTCGCGCTTCTCCTGCGCATTCTGCTCCGTCCGGAGGTCGGCGGCGGGATCAGCCCGCCGAGTGTTGGCGGACGTCTCTACCGACCCCATGATGGAGGGGACGGCGACTCTCTCGAGGGAGAGGGGGGCCCTGAAGAAGAACGGAGGGAGAGTAAAGGAAAATTCGGGCAAGATCCAACGAAAGAAAATAAAGAGCATGAAGACTTACGCTGAGACTAGCGGCGGCCTCCTCACTTCCCTTCGGAAGCGGTTGGCCTTCGCGGCCGCCTCCTCCCGTTTCGTTGCGGCGGCCGCCCCTATGAGCTTCTTCAACTTACCACCGGGCGCACTCGGCCCGGCGTGACGCCTCTTCACGCCGCATTAGCTGGCCAGGCCGGCTCTTGGCTGGTGGCGCGGGGCGACTTCCCCGTCAGCATCGTCATCAGGCCAGTCGGCGAAGGTGGCCGAGGGCCTGAAGCCGCCGTCTGCCCCTTCTCCACCGCCTTCGGCGTCGGCTTCCAACGCCGCCGCCCCCAAGGCAGGGCCGTCGACGTTGCTGTCCGCGCGATCGGGGACGTACTCGCGGGGCTGTCTCGTGGCGCCGGCGGCAGGCTCCATGAGGGGGTTCTAGCCAGAAGAAACCAACAAGAGTTAGAAGCCGGAGTCGGCCGCAAAGAAGACAAAACTACAGGGAGATGCGACTTACCACTGGTGGGGGGTTGTCGCGCGAATACAGCTCCTTGCCGAATTGCCAGTCCTCTATGAACTCGCAATGCGCGATATGGTTCACCAAGTTCGCCACCTCCTTGCGGGGCATCTCCTTTGTGCTCATCCGACTTGGGTATCGGAGGCCGCTCATCTGACAGATCAGGTGAGGCCGGCCTTGGAGCGGGAGGACTCGGCGCGCCACGAAGGCGGCCAGAAGGTCGGATCCAACGAGGCCCTCCGACTGCAGCAGGACTCGGAGTCACGCTACGGCGGCGGCTCCAGAGGGAGTCAGCGACTTGGCTCGGTGAGACCAGCTGGGGAGCCTCCCAGTTAGGGGGGCGGCGTTGAAGGGCGGCAGGTTGACCCAGTCGCCGTCGGTGGAGAGGTTCTTCATGTAGAAGTACGAGCGCTGCCACATCTTCACCGACTTTATCAGCGAGATGGGAGGAAAGGGGTTGTCGGCTGTCGAGCGCCGCACCGCGACGTAGCTGCCGCACTGAGCCGGAATGCCGGCGACGTGCGTGCCGAGCTTCGAAGAGAAGAATTCTCCCCACAGCTCGAGGGCGGGGAGAACACCGAGGAAACCTTCGCACAGAGTGGCGAAGGCGGAGAGCAACACCACCGTATTTGGAGTAAGGTGGTGTGGTTGAAGGCCGTGAAACTCCAAGAACGAGCGGAAGAAACCTCTCGCCGGCAGCCCCAGGCTGCGCATGACGTGCCAGCGGAAGATGACCCGCTCGCCCTCCTCCGGCACCTGTCAGGTCTCCCCCGCCGGTGCGGGGCGGGTGCGCACGAGGTCCGCGCTGGGGAGATGGCGTGTCTGGCGGAGGAACTCGATGTGTTCCACCTCCACCTCCGAACCATCCCATACGCCGGAGCGCACGGCGGGGGCCGCGGCGGAGGAAGAGCTCATCGCCGCGGTGGGGAGCGTTCTCGCTCGTCGGCGGGGGCAGGAGGAAGAGAAGGCAAGATGAGGTGGGATAATGGGAGAGAGGGCGCGCGTGCGGTGCCGCCCCGCTTCCCCCCGCCTACTTATAGCCCTATGGGCTGAGAAGCCGAGGGGGCGGGCGTGGGATTAACTGCGCACGATCCCCCGCACCGCCCCACGATTTACCCCACGAAGTTACTACGCGCAGTAACGGCGTGGGGAAATCAACCGTCCACGACCACAACAGATCCGTTCGTATGCCGAGGCACAGTGGTGGCGGGCCCCGCCTGACGGCCCGTCCCGTCGCGTGCGTGGGTGGGAAAACTGTCCTCTCCACGTGGCGCCACGTGACACGACCGCCTTGATGGCAGCAGGGAAGCATATCGGATACGCCGCCTGATTTCCCGCCGCAACTTTGAAGCAGCGGCCCCTCACTAGAAAAGATCCGACTTTCAGCAAGTCGGCCAAAGAGAAGACGGCGGCCGAGTTCCAGAGTCTGTGCTGGGGAGGTTGAAACTGTTGAAGCCCCACAAGGCGGCGTCCGCGGGGCTTCACCAGCTTCGGGGACTACTGTCGGAGTAATGGGCCATGGGTAGGCTAACCCGGGTCCCAAGATCTTTCAAGACATCGGGGCAGGCCGCGCCCCTCAAGCCGAGTCCCAAACGGCGACTCCAAGACAAGCCGAGTCCCAGACCGGCGACCCCAAGACAAGCCGAGTCCCAGACAGGCGACTCCAAGACAAGCCGAGTCCCAGATGGCGACTCCAAGACAAGCCGAGTCCCAGACCGGCGACTCCAAGACAAGCCGAGTCCCAGACGGCGACTCCAAGACAAGCCGACTCCAAGCTGGCGACCTCCAGAGAGGCCGACCATGGGAGTCGGCCCATGACTCTTCCCGAAGCCCGATGCGGGGTATAGTCACGACATGGCCGTTCCTCCCTGCCTACGAGGGACTGGCATGGCTACAGTGAGCCGTATCGCCGGAAGATCTCCGGCGAGGCGCGGTACTGTTGCCATGCCTGCCCTGACCTCAGCCACAATGCGCGACGCACTGTACCCACGACGCCGGCATGTACGGCCCGAAGACCGCGGGGCCGCCTGTCAGTGGGTGGACCGAAGGCGGCCTGAGTGCCCCGAAGACGGCCCCGTGGGAGTCGGCCTCCCTGGAGTCGGCCGCCTCCACTCCAGGGCCCCACGAGCCATTAACCAGATAGGATGGGGAATGGCGACAGTGATCGCCCGATAGACGGAGGCACTATTGCCACGACCCAATGACCAAGCCTGCGTCATCAGGAGCGCCGCACAGTGTCAGGCCTGTCCGTGGGACCCACCAGTCGGCAGTCCGCAGAAGCCGGCGGGAAGGACGGCGGCCTAAGAGACAGACGACTGGGACCCGCGCCCAGCCGGATTACCATTGTACCCTCGGGGGGTAGGCCTATATAAACCCCCCGGGGCACCCATGCAAAGGGTTCGGACCTTGATAGAGATAGACCAGATAGCATAGGGAGGAGAGAACTAGCCTTGATCTCTCCTACCTCCCGATATAGCTCAAGGAGCACGATTGTAGTCACTTTGCTTTTAGTGATCATGCGGAGACCCCGCAGAGCAGCAGTAGGGGTGTTATCTCCCCGGAGAGCCCCGAAGCTGGGTAAGATTCGCCAGCGTGCATGCCTATGCCTCATTCCGTTTCCAGGCACCGGCGACGTTCTACTCGCCCCCACCATGATAAGCCATCCTTTGGCATATGTCGCACCCAACCCCCAACAGTACAAGCTTATTGCCTGTCATTACGGGACGAGACGCATTAAATGCGCCCCTTAGGTGTCCCCTTGCTTTGTTGCCGCCTCGCCTTCCTTCGACACGCGTCGAGGCCAGCAAGGCGGGCAGCCCCATGTAGGCTGGCAGGCTGCTGAGCTGGTGCGATGGCAGCGTCTTAACGAAGATCTGCATGCCACCACGCAGGTGCTTGCTGAGTTGGCCTTGGGGCCGCACGTCGCCACGCAGGCGCTCGCCTGGCTGGCTGGGCTGGCAGCTACATGGGAACTGTGGTGGAGCCTTGGCGGGTGCGGGCTTGGCCGCGGCTCCGCTAATGTCCTCGGCAAGGGTCCTGCCGGGTCCCCAGCAAGGGTCTTGCCGTGGCACCGCGGTCGTCCCTGGCAAGGATGTTGCCGGAGCTCTTGTCTTCTGGTCTTCATCTGATTTTGCATGTTTGCGATCTTCACAAAGATCTGCATGCCACCATGGAGGTGCCTCCCAAGCCTTGGTTCCAATGTGGTTGATGATGTTGGAAACCTCGGGCTCAAGGGTGGCGCGCTTCGCTGGTGTTGGGCAAGTTGCCCTGGCAAGGTCCTTGCCGGGGCTGCGGAGGCGCCCCGGCAAGGGTCTTGCCGGGGGCGTCCACCTCGCCCTCTCGCTCTTTGTGTCTCTGTCTTGGCGTTGCTTTGATGATCTTGTGGCTTCGGCGTCCCTCCTCTGCGCTGCTAAGTGTGGCCGCGGGCGCGGCTCTGACTGCCCGTGCACAAGTAAAGGGGTACAAAGTAGAGCCCATACTTTTGTACACCGACAGGAGCCCCCGGGCTTGGGCCACACATAAGCGTGACGCGTTGTTGGGCTAGGCCCAGAATGGTGCGCCGGCAGGCGGGGCCGATTTTTACCGTGGTAACTTTTCTGCCGCTACGCCTCCCCACGACCCGCATTGAATGCGTGACGTGGGGATCGTGCGTGGGGTGACTAAAGCATGCTTGCGTCATCCTGTGGTGAAGAGTAAAGAGGTAGCTTGCGTGTCCCTTTAAGACTGCAGGGCCGCTGCTCTTTACTCTCCCCGCCTTGGAACCATCGTTCCACGTTTCCGACTACGCCACCCCTTGTGCCACATACGCCGCAGGCACGGCGTGGGGTAGGTGACAGGCGCATGAAATATGGGAAGGCGCGCACGTGGGTCAATACCCACCACTACAAAAAAATACACTTCCGTGATGATACGTGTTTGTCATAGTAGGTCGTGTTTTCTGTCATGCATGTACATCCATGACAAATTTATGACAGAATCAAGATAGTCATACCTGTGCTGTCGTAGAAGTGTTCGATGACATTACCAAAATTATCATCACGGAAGTGTCCACTTCCATGACGATAAATCACGCGTCACAGAAGTGCTTTCGTCAAGGGTGACCGACACGTGGCATCCACCGTAACGGAACGCCGTTAAGCTATCGGGTCGGGTTTTGGATCCAATAACCCATTAACAGCCCCGACCAATGGGGATTTTCCATGTGTAAAATCATCATTGGCTGGAGGAAACACATGTTGGCTCATCGTTGGGACAGATGTCATCCACTCATTGGACAGAAGGCGCCTATGATACGTCGACATGTGGCACGGCCAATCAAGTTTAAATGGGCCGGCCCAACTAAAGGCCCACAAGATTTTGTGGCTCATAATGGGCCGGCCTAGTTAAAGGCCCACGAGATTTTGCGGACTATAATGGGCTGGCCCAGCTAAAGGCCCACAAGATTTCGCGGGCCATAATAGGTCAGCCCAGGTAAAGGCCCACAAGATTTTTGTGTGCCATAATGGGCCGGCCCAGGTAAAGGCCCACAAAATTCTTGCGGATCATAATGGGCCGGCCCAGCTAAAGGCCCACGAGATTTCGCCGACATTAAAGGGCCGGCCCAGCTGTAGGCCCACAAGATTTTGAGGACCCTAGTAGGCTGGCCCATTAACTGGCTGCCATGTTTTGGGCCAAATGTCGGCCCATAATTGATCTGGTCCATTAATGGCCCGCCATGTTCCGGGCCTAGAAATGGCCCATATAAGATCCGGCCCGTTAAAAGCCTCCCACTTTCTGGGCCAAATCACGGCCCAGATCAGGTCCGGCCCTTTAAGAGGCTTTGGGCTCAATTATGGCCCATATTAGATTCGGCCCGTTGACTGGACGCTATGCTTTTGGGCCCACTTGCTAAAGTCCCATTTAGTAATTTGTCCTGATTTTAGTTTCGGCCTGTTAAGGGCCCATTTAACATTTCGGCCCTATATTAATTTCGGCCTGTTAAAAGCCCGTCATATAGTTGGGCCTAACTACGGCCCGGTTTGCATCCGGCCTGCTCGTAGGCGATATCTGATTGGGCCAAACAAGGACTGAGACAACTTTGGCCTGTTAAAAGCCCGTGAATTGATTCGCACAATCATGGGCCGGGGTCCATTTCGGGCTGCCGCCGGCCCGTGAGCTATTCGGCACGTTTCAGGCCCAGCCTACTTCTTAGCCTCCTAAAAGCCCATTGAGTTTTCTTGCGAAAAGAGGGCCGGGGGTTACTTGGCCTATTAAAGGCCCGAATCTACTAGTTGGCCAGTTTGACGGGGCCCATGATGCGGATCATACATCGTGATTGCATGACGGCCCGATTATGTACCATAATTTTACGGTTTGGCCGATTTACTGCGAAGACAGGATATATATATACAGTAAAATAAGTGTAGCATCATGAATAAGAAAAAACCTAGACTATACAATAAAGAAATTACGGCATATTACATCCACTGGGCATCAAAGTTCGCCACTATGATAATAAAGCACAACCAGATAGCAGATTACATACACTGGGCATCAAAGTTCGCCACTATGATAATAAAGCACAACCAGATAGCAGATTACATACACTGGGCATCAAAGATCGCCACCAGTGCAAATAAACACGCCGACAAAATAATATACAAAACCGACAGCACTTCAATAGAGTTCAAGAAAGGTTAGCCCTGCTGGGGAGCCGCAGCGCAAGAAGCTAAGCAAGATGATGAGACTGCGCTTGCTCAACACTTATATCTTTCTTACTCTGAAAGATAAACAAGCAGATAGATGACAGGTTTTGCACATAAAAGTATTAGTGCTGACAATTCATCACATTTCTTACTGACGAATAAAGTGACAGAGTTTAAAATTGCATTAACACAATATGGTATTGTTCAGGTCAAGACATGGCAGGAATTGACATTGTGAAGTAGTTGGCAGCTTCACGACACCACTGGATTACAGATCAAGAACTCATAAGTATCAATGGTTAGTGTGCTATTTCAGATTGGCAAATAAAGAGGCGGTTTAAATAATAGTAGAATGATATGACATTATTCATAGTTAAGACATTGCAGAATATGACATTGTGCTGTAGTGGGTAGGTTCACCACACCACTGGATTACTGATGAAGAACAGAAGCATATATGCACTGCAAAAGAAGACCACTTGCTCTGTATAGTTTAATTTACATGGTATGAAGAAGGAACTTGGTTGTACAACTGAAAACTTAAATTGAGAAGGACAAACTTTTGTTTATGAACTACATAATAAACTTTATACATGCAATTTGATGCAAACACCAAAAATAAACAGCTGTTGTAGTCATGCCCAACCAAATATACACAACAAAGTTTGAAGGCTTGAGAAGGACAAACTTAAATTACTGGTGAAGACAGGCTCTATAAAGCCCTTGTCCATGCTGATGGGGGGCAATTCAAGAAATTTAGCACCTAATGTTCTTCATAAGCGTTGCCTTTATTCTACATTTTTTTAAGAGTAAATATAGATGTGATAATATACGAAAAAATGGAGAATATTTAAGATAAGATGAAGAGTGATGCTACATAACCAAGTAGCTATAAATGTATGTGTAGCGATACAGGAAAAAGGCACAGCCAAGAGCAATGCACAGCTAAACTTCTTCAGTACCAACCTTTTGGTAAGAGTAAATGTAGATCTGATGTGTAGAAAATGGAGGGCAATGGAAAATAAGCTGCAGAGTGATGGTACATGAACAACTACCTGTCAATATAAGTACACTGATAAAGGACAGCATGTACTTACAAGAACAATGCAGAGCTAAAAAAATTCATTGGCGTTGGATATATTCTACACTAATGTAACCATTCATACAGATCAGATAATTTGGAGCGAACAATTGATAAGCAAGCTACCATGCATACTACTGTCACATAATGAACCATGTATGGATGCAAGTACAGTGATACAGGACAACGGGTACTAACAAGAGCAAAGCAGCGGGCAGCATATTTGCGATATCCTGTCGTTCTTTTCAAACCGGAATTCTTCTTCGAGCTGATTTCGTGCAAAAAAGATCCATAAGGCACATGCGTAAAAGTAGAAGTTCAAATTGTCATGTGATTCATAGACAATACCTCATCCTGGGAACGAGACCAGTGCATAACAAGGTTTTTCCATTCAATGTCTTCTAAATTTAGCACAGGAGACTTCACCAGAAATTCGTTTATAGACTTGCCATCAAAGTGTGATTTCCTCAGGTAACACCAATACTGCTGCAATGCTTCCTTGAAAAGCACAAGCAAGCTTTGCTCGTCATGACTATCCAGATTGACCCTCACCTAGTTACAACAATGTAATGTAAATCATTGATGTGTTCGATCAGCAGAAAACAGGAAAATAATAACCATGAATAATAGCACTTACACGTAAGTTGGACAGGAAGATGTGAAAATGGTGTTTGTCTTCACTATAATATTCCCATGATGGGAATATATGCACGTAGTTCCTAACAACATTGAAAGCATTGTCTTTTAAACTGGGAATAAATGGAATGGGGTTCCAATCTGCAGGAATTGGCCGTCTCTGCAGTTGGGATAGGTCTTCGGTCGGTGGACTTGCTGTACTTTTTGCTGGAGTGGGATTTTTCTGGTACGGCTGGTGCTATGGCAAATGAAATCGGTATACCCTTTGCTGGAGTGCAGGTCCTGTGTGGTGGGGCTAGTGGTGTGGCCAGTGAAGTATGGGTACAGTCTGCTGGAGTCGGTCTTATGTTTTGTGTCACTGGTTGTATAGCCAATATAAGTGGGGTGTTGTCTGATTTCTCCGGCCCCACCATGTTTTTCAAGGACTTTGCTAGTGCTCCTTCAGGTTCGGCAATCACCCTCTTCCTTTTTGATGTCTGATGCACAAGAATAGCATTTGAGTGGAAAAACATGGTATGACGACAGATGGAATATGTTTTGATAATGGATTGGCATAGCATCTCAAGTTATATGATGAGAAACTAAGCAGATGGTGGTGCAACAAAGTGGAAGAAATGCAAGACAACATATGCAAGATACGCGCAATCAATAAAACCTTGCCAAATTAGAACAGGCACCTTGATGGGTGAACAGGACAGGCCATCTGCCTTTGACTCCTCGAGGTTAGAATAGTCATTAGAATTATATTCTGAACAAGAATCAACAGGTGGGGAGCGTACGAGTTTCATTACTTCCAAAATGGCACTCAATGCGTTGGTGCCAATTTTGTAAGTCATTGCAGTGTTCCACAATATTCTTCCGATGTGCGGATTCTGATATTCACTGTAATTGCGTATAATATCTGAGAACCATGAAAACATAAATAGTTGTGAGATTATCTTTGTAATGCAGATGATATTCTAATATAGGGGCGCCCCTGTAAACACTTATGTGCTATCACTGGATTCTGATGAGAGAGCTCATGTGTGCTGTAATATCGTGCGTGCATTTATATAATCTGGCACAAGTACACAAAAAATAGGCTCAAGAAGTAAGGATAGCTGGCAGATGATAGGTTCATAATATACTGTATAGATAGTTTATTGCCAAACCATGATAACAAGAGCACACAACAACTAGGCAGATCATAATGTACATAACAGGGGTACACCATAACCACGATATATAAATCGGGAAAGTGGAACTGGCTTGAAAATACGGTGTTGTATTGCCGCTAGTAATTGAAAGCCTATCGATCACGTACATGCCAGCACTATCGAACATGGTAAAGAAGAGCAAGCAGATTTTGGATAATAAAATGTTGGTTGCGCAGTGCCCACACATGATGAACCAGAGCGCATTAAGAATGTAACTCCCAGCTGTCTCTCGACCATTTCAGGTGGTTGGATGAAGATCCTATGTCTCCTAACCCTTCTTCTTCCTCGTCTCTGATTCTTCCCATACAGAACACCGCCCGGGCCGCCGGCCGGACCACTGGCCCCCACCGCCTGTGTTCCTCCGCCACCCCCACCCCCCACCCGCATCGAGTTTTCTTCGTTCGGCGAGGCCCCACAACCACTCGAGCCCCTTGGATCACACTGGGAACTCCGGCGAGCTCTGAAAAATCGACTAACCCAATTTTGAAATTTAGTCTACTGTGATGTAACTAGTGTGGAATATAAAAGGGGAAAACCATAAGCATTGGGAGTATAGTGTTGAGCGTGCCATGGAGGATCTGAAGGTGCAAACCAGACAAAGGCAACTTCGCAACCAAGACAAGAAATCAGAGTAAAGCAATGGTGATCTACTTTCTTGCTGTGACAAATAAGTTGAGCAGATATGAAAGAGTACCGCCTCTGGTGTGGCGCTGTGTACGCATCTGGTGAGAATTTGACGGTGCTGAAGTAGCGATGGCTGTCGGCGGCGTGGAAGCAGATCTAGGAGGGTAGACGGTGGCGGCGGAGCGCGGTGGACGAGACGATCGTAGGAGCGGCGCCGGCAAGGTGGATGACTGCGGGGATGAAGCGAGAGAACGGGATGCAAGGATCCCAGTCCGAAGGCGTGGATGAGAGAGGTTGATCTCTTGTAATGGACGGCGGCGTCGGGGTATCAGCTCCGGCAGGTGGAGGAGGACGGCGGTGGATGGGGTGGCGGACGGCGGCGGACGGAGGAGGGTGGGGTGGAGAGGGTGTTTTGGCGCCCATGGAGTACGAATGGAGAAAAGGGAGGTAGAGTGGAAGGGGGAACCATGTATTCAGGGCGCGCTTGTCTCAAATGCGAGGAAATTTACAAACTTAGCCCCCGTTTCAAATTTCTACTACATCACAGCAACATTAGTCGGTTGGGGATAGGACGGTAATCTCGCATACACCGAATATTTGCCGACTAGAGTTTGTTTTTGGCGCCCACCGTGTATGAATTTGAATCGGGGAGGGAGTCGATTTTGGCCAAGGGCACACTGTGTTTTGGCGCCCACCGTGTATGAATCCGGGTGAGAGGCGGTTACGTCACGTTTCGGTGAAATTACAAACCTACCCCTATCGAAATCTATAGAACTCCAGCAGATAGGCTTTGCGCGGCAGGGATAGGCAGTAGTGATTTCCATCTCGCAGATTTTGGGTTCGGGCGGTTACTGCGACTTTCCCCGCTTCGTTCAAATTTTGCACAGTGCATGTTTACCGTGCCTACTCAATTCGAATCCCGTTTGTATTCTACTATTTTTTTCGGGCAGGATCCATTTTCAATTGGAATTATATTCCATATACATCATTTTTTTACATATATACTTTCAAAAGCACAACACCATTTATACATAAATATGGTTTACAAATAGCATGATCTCAGATTCATAAGGTTGTATCCATCAATTTGGATTTTCAAATATTTGAAACCACTTTATGTTGAAATCCAGTGCATGCATTCCTCGCTAACTGTCTCCAATTAATGTGTGTTTCATGCGGGTTTTTTAACTTCTCAAACATGTATAATGTGTTTCACACACGCAACATATAGTGTAATCCCGTTTAGACATTAATTGCATATAAACCATGCATTGTTTGTAATTGAAGAATCTATGGATCACCAATATTGATAAACTATATAACATTACACGTGTACCCAAATTCAAATGAATATGCATGTTTGATACACCAATTTGCATTATGATATTATCGATGTCGTGATCTCCAGTTTAAATATTTGAATCCCCTTTAATCCAGATATTCGTCTCATATAGCTATCACTCATGCTTATATAGGACTATCTCTCTGGACCTATACGCGTTCATCGTCTCTCACGCATCTCTCGTGCTACCTGTATGTCGACAATGATCTTTTATCTTCGTAACACACCGACAGTACTCTCTCCATCGACCTTCATCACTCTATCTCTCTCTAAGTATATCTCGCTCCCTGCTATGTGTCTCTATGATTCTCCATGTGGAATCTCTTTTTGTCACACAAACACAAAACTTTGTCTCCCGGGGTCTCATTTCTCTCAACTATTCCCATGTGTGCCACTCGCACACCCCTCATACAGAGATGTCTTTCGCTCCTTAGATATGAGAACCTACGACTCTTCCTCTTCAATATCTCTTTCTCACACACAAACACAAACTCTGTCTCCCAGGGTCTCATATTTCTCCATTGTTCTCTTGTATGTCGCTCAAACACACCCTCTCTCCCTAGAGATATCTTGCTTTCCCTCATATGTCTCTCTAGCTATCACTCTCGTTGTGAAATATCTTCCTCTCTCGCAGACACAAAACTCCGTCTCTCTGGATCTCATTTCTCTCTGATATTTGTTTGTAGGTGACTCAGATGCACCCTCTCTCTATCTCTCTCGCACCCACACACATAACCCAGCCTTCTGATCCACTCAACTCCTATCTCTAGCGCACACTAGCTAGCATCTTTATCTTTCTATTTATCTGTTTCTCCATCAACCTTCTTTCTCGCCCTCACTCTTGATTCCTATCACGCACACTACATATGTTTCTCTCTACATGCATGCAGTCAAGTGCCCGCTCACACACATATATAACTTCACCCTTTGAACCACCCGACGGTCATCTCCGACACCCAAACTAACGGATGTCTCTCTAGCTAGCATCTCCATCTCTGTATCTATCTGTAGTTTCTCCGTCAACATTTCTTTCTCGCACGGAGTCTTGCTTCCTATCACCCACATTATATATCTATATCCATACATATGCATTTATCGGTTGATCTCTTTTGCACAATCATTGCGCCTCACCCCCTCTGCTCGCCATAGATGCATGCTCCAGCCCACGCCACTATCTCTTAAAGACAAAAACACATGCTCAATTGTCGGGCCTTCTTCCCTGCATTCTCACATGCATGCATATTGTCATACCGATCCGTCTCTCCCATGTCGTTGATCTTAGGACTTATGTCTTCTTTCTTTTATCTCGATCATGCGCGCGCGCACACACACACATCCCACGTATACATGTATACCTCTCACACATGCACGTTCAAGGTCTCTATGTCTCCATACGTAGTTAATTACCCTTAATCCTAATGCCACATCGAATCGTTCTCCTCTTTTGTGCACATAACTTCTGCCTGGATGGGCAAAACTCACACTCACACTTAACAATCTCCTTCTTGCTACCCCCCCCCCCCCCCGCGCGCCTCTCACTCTTCCCCTATATCCCCGAAACCAATAAGACCATCCCTTTGTTTAATTCCCGCCTACATGCACCATCGATATATAGTAGTCTTCCGTGGTGTCTCTCGAACAAACACGTTCTCTCAATGTCGACTCCTCTCACGCGCACGCACCTTCTCTTCCCTCCTACGGACATTTTCTCTCTCGCACCCCATCGTTGGTGGCCTCTACCATACACATCACCTCTCTATGATAAAGCCATGCACACTTAAATTACATCCGCCACAGAGGACCTCGACACACACACACACACACACGCACGCGCGCACGCACCCCCACACACACACACTAAGACTCCATCTCTCTCTCTCTCTCTCTCTCACACACACACACACACAAACACACACACACACACACGCACCCCCCCACACACACACACTTAGACTCCATCTCTCTCTCTCTCTCTCTCACACACAAACTAAGACTCCATCTCTCTCTCCCCTCTCTCTCTCTCTCACACACACACACACACTAAGACTCCATCTCACACACACATGCTCTAGGCGGAGCATTTGTTCCTACCACCCTTCATCCAACCTTACCCGTATGATAAAAAATCACCTTTATTTACTTGCATAACATAGACAGATTCCACTTTACTTTAGTAGTCAGCAAACTTATCATCTATATACCCTTCTAAAAAAACGAGTTGGCGATGATGGTGTGCCTGCCATCTTGTAATACAGACCGTATGATCTATATCTGATGGATAGGAAGCAAACTATGATAATTTTACAAAAGTTACCCGCACCTCTCTCCACATCATTATCTCCCGCAACCTCATCGCTCAGCAATTAAAAAAGGAATAAGTCTCTGGAACAATCTAGCATGCACGGTGGCTGCTGCCGCCTGCCGGCGCTGTCCATCCCCATGCCTCCGCCTATTCCGACCACCAGTCACCACCACGCTCCACTCCTCCTCGCCTTATCTCTTATCTTTCATTTTTTCGATGACATTCCCGAGATGCCAGTTTTCCGATAAAATTCTCGAGATATCATTAGTTTTTACACATCGGATTACTCATGCATGGGTCAATCACAATAGGTGTTTTGTAAAAAAATGCATATTGATGTTCCGTGCAATGCACGAGAATATTGCTTGTAATTATATAACACAAATCACGAGCAGGAAGTGAATTTTTTTTGACACAACCACGTTAAAATGGCCACGTAAATCACGAGCAGGAAGGAGAAGGGAAGCGGGCTGTGGAGTAATGTTTTTTACCACAATTTCTTAGGAAACTGAGTGTAATAATTGAGTAGTTTTGTAAACTACCATTACAACTACACCTGAAACGGTTCAAAACCTATACTCCCTTGCCAGCGCGCGCTTCCCGCGTGAAACGGTCAGTGTCGCCTGGAGCGTCAGTGCCGCATTAATGCCCGGCCAGAGCGGAGGCGACCTCTCACTGGCGCCGGCTTTGAAGTGGCGCGACGGCTGAGAGACGCCGCTTCCCGGTGCACGCGACTGCTCCGCGTCGAGACTGGCCATAAGCCCTGTTTGGATCCATGGGTTAGAGTTAGTTTGAGCTAGTTGGGGCTCAAATATCCCTAAAGTATCCAAGCATGAGGGTTTAAATTGGAGCAAGTTGCACCGAACCCACCAAAAAAAACTATCCCACCCAAGAGGTGCTAACTGGAGATAGTTTCTCATTGGGACCACTAAAAATCACTTTTCTCTCTCCATGAAGTGCATTTATTGTCAATCTAACCCAGTCACCCAAACACCTCTTTGGCTACAGTTAGTTCAGGGTTAGTCATGAGTTAGTCTAACCTCTAGATAAGTTAGAGTATCAAACAGGAGCAGTATAGGACATTAAAGTTGCTCAAAGCATATAGGCAAATTCGTACGTGAAAGAATTTTTTCTTTTTGAAAATGGAACGTGAAAGGAATTTTTTTTAGAATGCTCTTGGCATGTCGCTAACATGTGATAGTTAATCGACCTCAATAGACGGCAAAACGCCATCCCACCGCACTTTGATAGAGACGAGGAGGGAGAAGCGATACATGCTGCTGGATTACTAGAGATAGGTGTCGCACGGAAGCCAAGAAATATGGTGATAGCATGGGTTAGCCATGTACTAGTATGATGTAACTACACTGGGCTGCCGTGTTTCGTACTCTTCCAGTCCACTGTGGAGATGATTGGTTAATTTTATATCACTGAATAATATTAAATATCATGAGTGTAGACGCTCCACCATGAGGTTCCTTGCTCCTTCTCGGTCGTCCAGAATCTATGTTCTTCCACTCTATTTTTTACGTGAGCTTTGTTCATCCTTTTGCCAACACGCGAGACATCTAGCATCAAGGCGCACGTGTTATGCAACGATTGTTCCATCTATATGAAGAACACATGGCACTGGAACTACGAGACGGACATGTACCCAGGAGTGGACGTACGAACCTGAGTAATGTAGCGCAGTAAGTGAAGTAGAAAGGAACAAATGGTATGAACATGCGTGGCATACAGGGTGTGTTTGGTTGCGTTCTCGTCTCAGCATAGTTGTTCCCTCTTCATGCATGCTCAACTCAACACCCCTCTTCATGCATGCTCTCTTCATGCATGCTTCTAGTGTATTTGTGCTAAACTAGTGTGGACTCATGCACCCTCCATACACTCTACCAAACACCCAAAAGTAGGTCGAGAAGGGAACTCTTGGGCGGCATTTGTCTCTTACTACGTACTACCACTAAATGTTGTACGTGCAATGCACGGTGATGTTATGGAGTACGTGTCTAAGTACTCTACTACTACTATATTAGTTGGAGGCACATATTAACTTTTATATTTGTTTACGTGTATGCCCCGAGACCTTCCAACTAGACGTGTCTTTCTCTCCAGGTCGCACTTTGTATCGTTCATACAGCTAAGTACTACTACGTGTGGTCTCCGACCCAGAAGTGGAAGAAGTGGAGACGCTCTACCACGCTATTTTTTTTACGCTGGGCTCTACCATGATGTTCATGTCCCACTCCTTTCGCTGACGTGTGGGACATCCAGCACGTGCCGTGTTTGGTACCCTTCATCGTAAGAGTTGAAACGCTAGAATTCATCAGAAATAAAAAATAATTATAAATTGGTAGTGGTACTATTTTTTTGCAAACCAATCAGCAGTGATACTATACCACGGGCTTTCCTTGCTCCTCGATATTGGAAAGAATACTTCCGTTCGCCAACATGTGGGACGTCGATCATCCTGGTCCACTTTCCATGTACGCAGAACTCCAAGGGAGAGTCACCCAGGTCATCACGCCGCAGTAACAATGACTAATGAGCCGTCAAATCACAGGCCCACTTCCCACTTTGAAGTTGCTCGAACGAAGGAACCATCATGACTTCGTTGAAATCCGCTTCTTGAAGAAAACTACTGTACCAGCAGTACTGGTAGCTATAGTATTTACTCCAATAGAGGCCTCCTTTCGTTCATAGGATAGGAATATGAAAATCATAGGAAGTGAGATGACATGCATCTCAATTCCTATAGAGAAAGAGATGCCATTTGATGCATAGGATAGGAATTTTTCCACTTAGTCTAGGCTAATGTACTGGTAATTTGCTATAAAAACTATAGTAGTAACTAGTAGTACTGGTACATGCTCCTACTCAGACACAGACACACACTCTAACTACTAGTACTACTACTTCTCACATGCTGGCCAGACGCCGTCGTTCTCCTTCCCGGCTTTGTCGGCGACACCCCACCGTGCTTGGATCTCCGCCAACCTCTCCGCAGCAGCGCGTGTATCCTTTTCTTTCTTACGGAGGTGGGCCTCTCTTTTCTTGAGTGCTTTCTGACTTTTCCGCTCCCTCTGTGCGGCTTTAGCCGCCTCTTGCTGTACCGCCATTTGGCCTTGGCATCTTCAAATTCCTCCCACATAGTAGTGAGGTCGCGAGCGGCGATGAACTCGGCACGGTGGGATGCCATCGCTTCCCTACCATTTTGTGTGCGTTCGCGAGCGGCGAGGAACTCGGCGCGGCAGGATGCCATCGCTGCCTTACCGGTTAGTGTGCGGCGCGGTGGCATGAACGACGCTTGGTGAGAGCTCAAGGGTGGAGTGGCCGGACAACCGTATAGTGCATTGGTTTGTCAAGAGCTCAAGGATAGAAGACGAAGCAAATTAGGATTCCCCTTCAATCTTGGTCATTTATTACCGAGTAAAATGCATTGGCGGTCATCGAACTTGTCTTGATAGCTCACTCTGATCATTGTATACGAGATATGGTGATTACACGGCCGCTGGCTCAGCGTATAGCTCCGTATTTGTATGGTTGACCAGTCAAACAGTCCGCATGCACCTGAAACGGTCACCGTCTCTCCAGAATGTCAATGCTGCATTCACTGGACTTAACTGCAGGTGCAATTGGTGTGTCACTGACATGTGGGCCAGACGCCCGTTGGGCCCACATGTCAGAGACCCAAACTCATCTGCAGTTAAGTCACTGAAGCAGCGTCCGCATTCACGCCCGACGAACCTACTCCAGCGCCAGTTGTCCATCCGTCTGCCGCGGCTCATTGCCATTCGCCCGCTATATTAACTTGAGCCCCAGCTCCCAGCCATAGCCAAAGACTCACACTTATTCTCCTCTGGTCCCTTCCTTCTGTCGGCACCACTTCAACCATGGCCTTGTGGCGCTCCGAAGCTCTCTTGGACGTACTACCGCAGGAGCAGACGAGGGACATCGGCGGCTCCACTCTAGGCGCACTCCAAAGATCTCTTCGATGTACTATCGCAGGAGCAAACCGCTACCTCTTGAGCACTGCGTTGGATATCCCCGAAGAGGAGAGGATGATGCAGCAAAGTAGCGTAAGTATTTCCCTCAGTTTTTGAGAACCTAGGTATCAATCCAGTAGGAGACCACGCACAAGTCCCTCGTACCTACACAAAACGATAGCTACTCGCAACCAACGCGATTAGGGGTTGTCAATCCCTTCACGATCACTTACGAGGGTGAGATCTGATAGAGATGATAAATAAAATTTTTCATATTTTTGATAGATAGATGCAAAGTAAAAAGTAAAAGGAAAAATAAAAGCAAAGCAAGTAAATAAAGTGATCGAGATTGATATGATGAGAATAGACCCTGGGGCCATAGGTTTCACTAGTGGCTTCTCTCAAGAGCATAAGTATTCTACGGTGGGTGAACAAATTACTGTTGAGCAATTGACAGAATTGAGCATAGTTATGAGTATATCTAGGAAATGATCATGTATATAGCCATCACGTCCAAGACAAGTAGATTGAAACGATTCCTCATCTACTACTATTACTCCACTCATCGACCGCTATCCAGCATGCATCTAGAGTATTAAGTTAAAAACAGAGTAATGCCTTAAGCAAGATGACATGATGTAGAGGGATAAATCCATGCAATATGATAAAAAAAACATCTTGTTATCCTCGATGGCAAGAGTACAATACGTGCCTTGCAACCCTTTCTGTCACCGCAAGATTGAACCCAAAGCTAAGCACTTCTCCCATTGCAAGAACTACCAATCTAGTTGGCCAAACCAAAAAGGATAATTCGAAGAGACTTGCAAAGATAACTCAATCATACATAAAAGAATTCAGAGAAGATTCAAATATTTTCCATAGATAATACTAGATCATAAACCCACAATTCATCGGCCTCAACAAACACACCGCAAAAAGAAGAAGTTTACATCGAATAGATCTCCACGAGAGAGGGGGAGAACATTGTATTGAGATCCAAAAAGAGATAAGAAGCCATCTAGCTACTAGCTATGGACCCGAAGGTCTGAAGTAAACTACTTACACTTCATCGGAGGGCTATGGTGTTGATGTAGAAGCCCTCCATGGTGGATGCCCCCTCCGGCGGAGCTCCGGAACTGGCCCCAAGATGGGAACTCGTGGATATAGAAGGTTGCGGCAGTGGAATTAGGTTTTTGGCTCCTGTTCTGATTATTTGGGGATACGTAGGTATATATAGTACGTCGGTGGAGCAACAGGGGGGCCATGAGGTAGGGGGCGCGCCCAGGGGGCGCCCTCCACCCTCGTGACTGCCTCTGGCACTTCTTGGAGTAGGGTCCAAGTCTCCTGGATCACGTTCGGTGAGAAAATCACGTTCCCGAGGGTTTCATTCCATTTGGACTCTGTTTGATATTTCGTTTCTTCGAAACACTGAAATAGGCAAAAAAACAGCAATTCTGGGCTGGGCCTCCGGTTAATAGGTTAGTCCCAAATATAATATAAAAGTGGAAAATAAAGCCCAATATAGTATAAAACAGTAGATAAAGTAGCATGGAGCAATCAAAAATTATAGATACGTTGGAGACGTATCAGGCATCCCCAAGCTTAATTCCTGCTCGTCCTCGAGTAGGTAAATGATAAAAAAGAATTTTTGATGCGGAGTGATACTTTGGCATAATTTCAATGTAAATCTTCTTAATTGTGATATGAATATTCAGATTCGAAAGATTCAAGACAAAAGTTCATATTGACACAAAAATAATAATACTTCAAGCATACTAATCCAAGCAATCATGTCTTCTCAAAACAGCATGGCAAAAGAAAGTTCACCCCTACAAAATCATATAGTTAGGCTATGCTTCATTTTCATCACACAAAGATGTTCCCAACTTCTATACCCCCGATGACAAGCCAAGCAATTGTTTCATACTTAAATAATCTCAAACTTTTTCAACCTTCACGCAATACATGAGCGTGAGCCATGGATATAACACTATGGGTGGAATAGAATATGATGATGGGGATTGTGTGGAGAAGACAAAAAAGGAGAAAGTCTCATATTGACGAGGATAATAAATGGGCTATGGAGATGCCCATCAATTGATGTCAACATGAGGAGTAGGGATTGCCATGCAACGGATGCACTAGAGCTATGAATGCTCAACAAAAGAAAACTAGTGGGTGTGCATCCAACTTGCTTTCTCACGAAGACCTAGGGCATTTGAGGAAGCCCATCGTAGGAATATACAAGCCAAGTTCTATAATGAAACATTCCCACTAGTATAAAAAGACAACTTAATGAGACTCACTACATGAAGAACAAGGTGCTACTTTGAAGCACGATATGTGAGACTCACTACATGAGGAACAAGGTGCTACTTTGAAGCACAAGTGTGGAAAAAGAGATAGTAGCATTGCCCTTTTTATTTATTTTCTTTTTTTGGGGCCTTTCTTTTTTTTCTTTTGGCCTTTCTCTTTTTTTATTTTTTTTATTTGGGCAATGCTCTAAAAATGATGATCATCACACTTCTATTGATTACAACTCGAAACCTAGAACAAGATATGACTCTATATGAATGCCTCCGGCGGTGTACCGGGATGGTGCAATGAATCAAGAGTGACATGCATGAAAAATAATGCATGGTGGCTTTGCTACAAATACGATGTCAACTACATGATCATGCGATGGCAATATGACAAAAGTAATGTATGTCATGATGATGATGATGGAAGTTGGATGGCAATATATCTTGGAATGGCTATTGAAATGCCATGATAGGTAGGTATGGTGGCTGTTTTGAGGAAGATATAAGGAGGTTTATGTGTGATAGAGCGTATCGTATCACGGGTTTGGATGCACCGGCGAAGTTTGCACCAACTCTCAAGGTGATAAAGGGCAATGCACGGTACCGAAGAGGCTAGCAAAGGTGGAAAAGTGAGAGTGCGTATAATCCATGGACTCAACATTAGTCAAAAGAACTCATATACTTATTGCAAAAATTTAGAAGTCATCAAAAATCAAGTACTATGCGCATGCTCCTAGCGGGATGGATTGGTAGGAAAAGACCATCGCTCGTCCCCGACCGCCACTCATAAGGATGCACAAGCCAGGTACACTTCATGTTTCAAATTTGTTACATAACTTTAACCATACGTGCATGCTACGGGACTTGCAAACTTCGACACAAGCATTTATCAAATTCATAATGACCCAACTAGCATGACTTTGATATTATCACCTCCATATCTCAAAACAATTATCAAGCATCAAACTTATCTTAGTATTCAATTCACTCAAAAGAAAGTTTCACATATCTTGAACACCATGTATATTAACATTAAGCAAATTAACATGCTATTAATGACTCTCAAAATAACCTAAGTGAAGCATGAGTGATCAATAGTTTTTTTAAAACAAATCCATCACCATGGTATAAAAGATCTAAGTGAAGCACTAGAGAAAAAATTATCACGCTCAAAAGATATGAGTGAAAGCACTATGAGCAAAACTATCAAGCTCAAAAAGATATAAGTGAAGCACATAGAGTATTCTAGAAAATTCCAAATCATGTATGGCTCTCTCAAAAGGTGTGTACAGCAAGGATGATTGTGTTAGACTAACAAGCAAAGACTCAAATAATACAAGACACTCCAAGCAAAACACATATCATGTGGTGAATAAAAATATGGCTCCAAGTAAATTACCGATGGAAGTGGACGAAAGAGGGGATGCCTTCCGGGGCATCCCCAAGCTTTGACTTTTTGTTGTCCTTGGATTATCTTGGGGGTGCCATGGGCATCCGCAATCTTAGGCTCTTGCCACACCTTGTTCCATAACCCATCAAAAGAATTCACCCAAAACTTGAAAACTTCACAACACAAAACTCAACAGAAATTTCGTGAGCTCCGTTAGAGAAAGAAAACAAAAGACTACTTCAAGGTACTGTAATGAACTCATTCTTTATTTATATTGGTGTTAACCTACTGTATTCCAACTTCTCTATGGTTTATAAACTATTTTATTAGCCATAGATTCATTGAAATAAGCAAACAACACACGTAAAACAGAATCTGTCAAAAACAGAACAGTCTGTAGCAATCTGTAACTAACGCAAACTTCTGGAACTCTAAAAATTCAACCAAAATAGGAAGTCCTGGAAAATTTGTTTATTGAACAGCAGCAAAAATAATCAACGCAAAAGCACGTTCTTGTGATTTAACAAAATTATATTCGTGCGTGCAAAGTTTCTGTTTTTCAGCAGAATCAAATCAATTATCATTGTAGGTTATCCTATAGGTTCTACTTGGCACAAACACTAATTAAAAGATAAAACCACATCCAAACAGAGGCTAGATGTATTATTTATTCCTAAACAGAAGCAAAAACAAAAAATACAAAATAAAATTGGGTTGCCTCCCAACAAGCGCTATCGTTTAACGCCCCTAGCTAGGCATGAAAGCAAGGATAGATCTAGGTATTGCCATCTTTGGTAGGCAATTCTTCAACGAGGCATCTACCTCCTTTAGAATTTTCTTTCTTCCTGGAAATTGTCAAATTTTCAGGCAAAAGATCGAAAAATTCATCTATAGCAAATGGTTCCTTAATGATGGTAAAAAGATTGGGATGAACACTTATAGATTTAAGATCCGCAGTTTCCTTACTAGATGATTCACCCTTATTCTTAGGAACATAAATAAGCTTAGTATTTTTAGTAGAAGAACTTGGAGTGTTTTGAACGGAAGAAAAAGCGGTTCCCAAGTTGGTAATGATACCCTCAAGTTTATCGATTCTTGTGGAATCTAGATTTATTTTGTCATTAACTATGGGTTCTTTTTCTTTAATATTTTCAAAGTCATTCCTACCTTAGATCCATATTGGGTAATTTGATTGTGGATCTTTTTATCAAGATTTTCAATTGATTCAATGGTAGCAACTTTATTTTCAATTGTCTCAAGCCTTTGCATAACATGCTCCAAAGTTAACGTAGTTCCATTAATCAAAAGTGGTGGTGAGCCAAATATATCTATTAAAGCATTATAAGAATCAAAAGTATGGCAACCCAAAAGATTCCCTCCGGTAATGGTATCAAGGATATATCTATACCAAGGATTAGCACCTACGTAAAAATTGTGAAGAAGAACTGAAGTAGATTGCTTCCTGGTAGATCTATTTTGAGCATTGCAAATTCTATACCAAGCATCTTTTAGATTTTCTCCCTCCCTTTGCTTAAAATTTAGAACTTCAATCTCGGGAGATAACGGAGAAGATATGAGACTAGTCATGACGACAAGCAAGCAAACTAACACACGAGCAAACAAAAAGGCAACAAGAAAAAGGCAAACGGGAAAGAGAGGAGGAGATTGGGAAAGAGAGGCGAATAAAACGGCAAGCGTGAAGTGGGGGAGAGGAAAACGAGAGGCAAATGGCAAATAATGTAATGCGAGAGATAGGGATTACAATGGGTACTTGGTATAGTTGACTTGCTTGAGTGAGCCTCCCCGGCAACGGCGCCAGAAATTCTTCTTGCTACCTCTTGAGCACAGCGTTGGATTTCCCCGAAGAGGAGAGGATGATGCAGCAAAGTAGCGTAAGTATTTCCCTCAGTTTTTGAGAACCAAGGTGTCAATCCAGTAGGAGACCACGCACAAGTCCCTCGTACCTACACAAAACGATAGCTACTCGCAACCAACGCGATTAGGGGTTGTCAATCCCTTCACGGTCACTTACAAGGGCGAGATCTGATAGAGATGATAAATAATATTTTTGGTATTTTTGATAGATAGATGCAAAGTAAAAAGTAAAAAGCAAAGTAAAAGCAAAGCAAGTAAATAAAGTGATAGAGATTGATATGATGAGAATAGACCCTGGGGCCATAGGTTTCACTAGTGGCTTCTCTCAAGAGCATAAGTATTCTACGGTGGGTGAACAAATTACTGTTGAGCAATTGACAGAACTGAGCATAGTTATGAGTATATCTAGGCAATGATCATGTATATAGCCATCACGTCCAAGACAAGTAGATCGAAACGATTCTTCATCTACTACTATTACTCTACTCATCGACCGCTATCGAGCATGCATCTAGAGTATTAAGTTAAAAACAGAGTAACGCCTTAAGCAAGATGACATGATGTAGTGGGATAAATTCATGCAATATGGTAAAAAACCCATCTTGTTATCCTCGATGGCAATAATACAGTACGTGCCTTGCAACCCTTTCTGTCACTGGGTACACACCGCAAGATTCAACCCAAAGCTAAGCACTTCTCCCATTACAAGAACTACCAATCTAGTTGGCCAAACCAAAAAGGATAATTCAAAGAGACTTGCAAAGATAACTCAATCATACATACAAGAATTTAGAGAAGATTCAAATATTTTCCATAGATAATACTGGATCATAAACCCACAATTCATCGATCTCAACAAACACACCGCAAAAATAAGAAGATTACATCGAATAGATCTCCACGAGAGAGGGGGAGAACATTGTATTGAGATCCAAAAAGAGAGAATAAGCCATCTAGCTACTAGCTATGGACCCGAAGGTCTGAAGTAAACTACTTACACTTCATCGGAGGGGCTATGGTGTTGATGTAGAAGCCCTCCATGGTGGATGCCCCCTCCGGCGGAGCTCCGGAACATGCCCCAAGATGGGATCTCGTGGATACAGAAGGTTGCGGCGGTGGAATTAGGTTTTTGGCTCCTGTTCTGATCGTTTGGGGATACGTAGGTATATATAGGAGGAAGGAGTACATCGGTGGAGCAATAGGGGGCCCACGAGGTAGGGGGGCGCGCCCAGGGGGGGCGCCCTCCACCCTCGTGACCGCCTCTGGCACTTCTTGGAGTAGGGTCCAAGTCTCCTGGATCACGTTTGGTGAGAAAATCACGTTCCCGAAGGTTTCATTCCGTTTGGACTCCATTTGATATTCCGTTTCTTCGAAACACTAAAATAGGCAGAAAAACAGCAATTCTGGGCTGGGCCTCCGGTTAATAGGTTAGTCCCAAAAATAATATAAAAGTGGAAAATAAAGCCCAATATAGTCCAAAACAGTAGATAAACTAGCATGGAGCAATCAAAAATTATAGATACGTTGGAGACGTATCACAAAGGAAGGAGATCGCCGGCACCACCCGGGCCGCCCTCCACCGCCACGACCACGAAGCCGGCGCGCGTGCGCGGGCGCAGCCGGCGGCGAGGAAGAGTAGTACACGGTAGGTTGCTGCCGCTCTGGTCCCGGGAAGGCCACCGCTACTCCACTTAGTCGACGCCAAGCTTGGTGGGGTAAACATCAGCGACCGATTAGCCGCTTGACGACGACGTGGAGGCGGAAATCTTCATAACCTTTTGCTCCGGCCGGAGGAGGAGGTTATCGAGGCGGATGAGGAGGAGGTAAAGGCAATGGCCGGCTTTCCCGGGTTCATGGCCGGACTTGGTGGTCGGGCGCCGGCGATCGTTTAGATTAGGTTTACAGTAGGTTTAGTATGGTTTGTGCGAAATATGTAATGAATTTCGTCCAGTTTGTAGGAAAAGTTTTCGAAATGTAATGAATTTCATCCGGTTAATTTGGAATTTGCTTTGTTTGCACAAATTTCATCCGGTTAGTTCATATAGTTGTCGAAAGGTATGCGGGCAGCATCGGATGGCATCCATCAGTGTCCTCGGACAGATGCCGGTGTAAATTTGTGGGCCAGCGCTGGAGATGCCCTAACTATCATGCTATAATCACTAACAATCCTCCATCATTTGGCAGGGAACAGTTATCCCTCGATCAAAATCAGATCCGCGGTGTTTCGCACTCCTCCCGCGTACGAGTGTAAACTCTTGCTTACAAAAAATGGAGCAAGTGGACGGCACTGTAGCACATCATATCACTCGAACTAGCCCGCCAAACGAGCGGGAAAGCACCACCCTCATCATTTTGTTCTAGATTTCTATCGATCGATCGCGCAAAAATGTTACGCTTCGCAAGTTCTAAAGGAAAAGGCGGCACACTTACGACTCGTACGCGTCGCAACCCCGACAGTCCGGCTCGCACGCCGCTCACCAAAGGGGACACGCGTTGTCTTGCAGTTTCACTGACATGTGGGACCGTAATTGAATAAAACGTCGATAGCCGAAATCTAATCGCTCGGCGGGCGTCGGCTGAGAAGAAAGAAACGGGGGAGGGAGAAGAGATCGCCCGCCCGCCGCGCACGGACTCCAAGAAATATATGGTGAGAATGTGAGGTGGGCCATGCTGGAGTCCGGACCACTTCCGGAGCCCGCTCTCACCGCCCTGGCCCCTCAAGACGCCAGCTGCCCGCTGCATGCATAGCAAGTAGTCCTCGCTTATGTGGAGGAGAGAGAGGCATTGACAAAGTCAAGGAGTAACAGTGGAGACAATAGCTTTCATCAAAAATAAACAATGAATACTCGTTGCTCTTCCTCTATATCGAAAAGAATACTTTCATTCGCCTACATGTGGGACGTCGACCATCCTGGTCCACCTGCCATGCACAAAGTTATCCTGGTCTACCCCGGTCGTATCGCAGGCCCAACCTTTCCCACTGTAAGTTGTTCGTACGAAGGAACCATCATGACTTCGTTGAATTCCGCTTCTTCAAGAAAACTTACTGTACCCGCAATACTGCTACCACACGCAAAGACTGGACGGCACTGTACCATGTCATATCACTGAAACCCACTAGGCCAAACTAGCCCGCCTAGGTCATCTATTTTGGAACAGAGGGAGTACATCTCTGCACTGCTATGATTTTGTGTTGCACGTTCTCTGTACGTTTGCTACGATTTTCCTACCCTATGAACCAAATGAGGCCTGAATGTATGTCGACTATTGTCTGATCGATCGCTAAGCCTACAATTTTAGGAGCTAGGGCTATTGGTGGATCGACAAGGGATAAGTATAAGCGTACCATGAGCTCATCAGCCCCAATGTTTCTCTTCGGTGACTGTTTTGCAAGTACTATAGCTCGCACAGTAGCTAGCCTACTAACACCAAGAATCATCAAACAAGCCCTGCTGATATGATAAATAGTTCAAACTTACATCTAAGCATGCCATATATTACATCAAAAGCTGGTGAGGATACATCTGTTTCCATAACTCGGAGAGGGTTCGCATGATTCATCGCATGATTCACTATCAAACAAAAGTAGCAAGATCCGCCCACACAAGACAGTGCACTAGCCCTAAGATGGTTTGATAACATGCATCGTTCTGGTAATTAAACACAGGGCAACGCAAACTACCTTGAAGGATTAGCGCGACCAACTATTTCTTGTCATCGATCTCTCGGGCAATGACCACAGCACGGACAGCAGCATGGGAATCGATTTCTGGGGCGATGTCCACAGGACTGATCACGACATCAGAATCGATCTCTGAGGCGATGTCCACAGCATGGACAGCGGCATCAGAATCGATCTCTGGGGCGATGCCAACAGGACGGGCCATGACATCAGAATCATCAAGGACAACCACCGGCACCTGCACAACACTAACATATTAGCAAGCACATTGCAAATAATCAAAAAGCAAGCACATTGCAAATAATCAAAAACCAGAACTATGGTAATAAGCCATTATTTTTTACCCTGTGCAGTTCACCGGGGGATCTCATCCCTCCGGGGGCGATCTCCTCGTCCTCGATGGGGGCCATCACCTTGCCAGGGGAATACTGCTTCTCAACGACGACTATATCCTCAAACTCAGTCTTGAGCCTCACATAGGTGGCAATCAGAGCTCCTGGGGTAGGCACGGTGGGGCCCTTGTTGTTCTTCCAACTTTCTTTGAGGAGTTCGTCCGCCAACGTCCTCAACTCTTTGGCCAGTGCTTGTTTCTTGGAGTTCTTCGTCTCCATGGGTTGGCCCGCTAACATGGTCAACTCGTTGGTCGGTGCTCGCTTCCTGGAGATCGCTGTCTCCAGTGGGTTGTCCGCCGGCAACTCTTTGCCTAGTGATCCAGGATCCATTAGTGAACTGACAAACAAAAAGCAATCGAAAGGAAACCACAATTGCAATGAAAACGGGAAAATAATAGGATGTGAGAATCGGTCGGTGCTTCACAAAAAGAAGATTATTGGAATGAAAATATAGCAGCATAACTGATTCGCCCACCTTTCCTTCGTCGGTAGAGAAGAAAAATGGTAGAAGTGAGTAGCCTGGAGTGAGGTTTTCTTCAAGAAAGGGAAGAATGGGCTTGAACGAGCGTTCCAATGAAATGATGGTTGTTTCGTCCAGTCCAACTTGGAGGCCACCTTACCACTGCTGGTAAAGGTGTGGGTTTTGTGATATGACGGGTCATGACGGCCACATCGGGGTGACAGGTGAGTCTCGACTATAGGACCTCGCTGTGATTTGGTGGATGGCACGCGGGCCCGGATTCTTTGAAATGTCATTAACTTGATTTTAGTCTCTTCAGTATTTGGATCCAAGCATGGATGAGGCTAACAAGTTTTAGTCCCACTACTTTTAGTCATCAGACTGAAATGTATCCAAGCACTCTCTCAATATTGTACACCGCGACCAAGCCTGAGAGGAAAATGAGAGAACTACGTAATTAATGCATGAGTTTAATTAGGGTAGTTTTGTAAATTACGAGATACATTCCTCCAATCGCAAAATGCCTTGGTTCATGAGATTTGAGCCCTATAAACCGGAAGGGAGGGGGTATTGCACACGGTTTAGTCTAGTCACTTGTTTTTTTAGCCAAAGTCTAGTCACTTGTTGAAATCTCTAGAAAGGCAAATACTCCTTTCCGGTTTACAGGTCTATACTACTCCCTCCGTCTTGGTGTGTAAGCCATCTTACGAAAACCAAATAGTCCCAAAACACTTAGGCGTGGTGCATTAACTTCTACCTTGTTTCTTGTTTCTTGACATATGTATCAACCAATAAGAGATGAGAGGTGTGCATGCTTTTAATGACTTGCAATGTCTAGTTCATTGCATGGAGTGCTATTAATTAGCAAATAAACATTGGTGACCCCAGGAGGAAATGGTGCTAAGCGCGTGGACCTATGCAGAATGAGTATCAACCAATAGATAATGGAGTTTAATTGTTAAACAATAGCAATTTTGTCTCATGCAAGAGCCTGGCTAGTACTCCAAGGAATCGCACCACGCGAGCGTTCGCAACTGCCACGTTCGTTTTGCACTTGGCTCTTCGCCTCTTCGAGAAGATCAACAATGATGTTACTCCTACTTCTACAATACCGAATCCACTGCTGCATGTCCGTCCACCTCGTGTGGGAGGGATAGCGTGTAGTGAAAGCTTCTACTTACTGCTCCTGCCTTTGCCTCCATGACAGGTGGGCCCAACAGGTGGTTGGCCCACCTGTCATGCAGCCAAAGGCAGGTGCAGTTAAGGCACGGAGCTCAGTCCGCGAGGGAGAGGGCGTCGTAGTAATCAAATTTCTCGGGCTTGTACGAGTTGACGCGACACATCAAAGCACTGCATTTGATAAAAGTCTTTTTACACATTTCAAATGGGCTACTTCGTATGTAGGAGTAGACATATTCTGCTTCATATGTACTCCCTCCGTTCCAAAATATAAGTCTTTTTAGAGATTTCACTATGAACTACATACGAAACAAAAATTGTGAATCTACACTCTAAAATATGTCCATATACATCCGTATGTAGTTTGTAGTGGAATCCCTAAAAAGACTTACATTTAGGAACGGAGGGAGTAGTCACTTGTTGCAATCTCTAAAAAGACTTAAACAGAGGGAGTACAACGCATGCATGCATGCCGTGACTTTCCTTTTGATACTTGCATGTGTTGATTTGATGCACCTTGCCAAATTTTGACTATAAATTTAACTAACCAAATTTTCATGCATGTCACAAAAAATCACGGGGATGTTTGGATTGTGACTATGTTTTTCTTATGTTGCCACATTATTTTTCCCACACTTGCCACACTTGCCTAACCTGAGTTGCTCAAATTGTTAGACACACTTTGGCTTGCCTAAGGGAATCTTGCCACAATTTTTGTGTCTATGACATGTGGGGTTCACTGCTAATAAAAAAATTCTTGTCTTAGGTGTGGCTAATAAAAAAGACTTATATTTAGGAACGGAGGGTGTAGAAAATATAAATAATAATGCATGTTGGGGCAACCCACGTTTCCGCTAATTTTAGCCGTGGGCTTGTTCACAATTTTTACGAGGGGGTGGTTGTTCATTTAATGGAGGGACTTGTTGTACTACCAGACTTGAACGATACAAAGTGCGACCTGGCACACCATAACACCACTTGGAACAAGCGGGTAGCTATCTCAAAAAACAATCAACAACTAAAAAAACCGTGACCTAGCATGTAGTAGTACACAATTTTAAACCATTGTTTTGATGGAGTGAAAAAGGAAAACTACCCCACTACTTATATACAGGACGGAGCCTCCGCGCTTGCTTGCTAGGGCTGCTCTATTCACACACTCTCACCCTCTCCAGATCTAAACAAGATAGGGGTAGTAACCCTGTCTTTCTCCCTTCAAAAAACACTGGCTTTCTATCCTCACCGCTGGTTACAGATCCAGACGTATCCCCCTCCGCCGGTGAAGGGGAGGAGGGGCAGCGTTTAGGCCGTCGTCGATAGCGAGGGAGGAGACCCACTGCCGGCCGCACCGTTATCTCTGGCCGACCGCCGGCGCGGGTGGTCCTCCGATCCCTTCGTCGTTGCCTATGGGCGGATCCGGCCTCCCGCCGCCCACCTATCCACATCCCGACGACCTTCAGGTATATCTTCGTTCGAAACCGCCCTACTTCCCCATCTTGCTACGTCGCTGCATGTGCATCATTTTCTACCTCCCAGCCCCTCTTGATCGGATGGTCCAACGTCACCTATTTTTTTCTTCTATTGTTAGAGGTAAAGCTATTTCATGGAGTCAAATCTTGTACTCCCTCCGTCCGAAAATACTTGTCATTGAAATAAAATGGGGGTGGGGGAATTTAGTATGTACATTGGACTTGGTACAAACAGGAAGGAAAGGGGATGAAAGTAGTATAGACTGGTCATCCAACCGGTCTCTTGGTCGAAAAGGGAAATATAGGGGTAACGCTGTACACAATGGTATGACCAGGACTAGATTTGCTATCCACATATAGGAGTAGGTGGCTAGAGTGAACAAAAATGGGACCAACCCAGATATGTTTCTTCGATGTTTGTTTCTCGGGGCAACAAACTATGAATCACCACTTTATGCCCCTGTTTACGTACATGGTGCTGTACTGCTGGTGCACCCACTGTCCCATGCGCTTATACCAAATATTTAGGCTCCGGTCGGAATAAAGGGGCAGAAAACATAGGTCTTGATGAAAATAGAGGAATAGGAAAGGAATGTAGGTATAAAACTATGGAACAGCGAACTCGAGGAAACTCTCAAGAGAATGTGTTCGGATGGATTACGAAATGTATAGAATTGTCTTTTTAGAGTAGCATGCTTGGCAGTATGAGATGCTATTTGTTTATTCAGCTGCACAGTGACTACTCTTGTCCTCACCTCACGTACCACACATAGGTTGATTTTTTATTCTGGCAAACACAGCACAACAACCTGTCTAATGCATGGCAGCGAGCGCCTGCCTCGGGCTTCCGCCCAAAAAATGAGCAGCGCATGGATGTTTCTAATCCGATGGAATCAGTACTACCAGACCAGCTTTCCTATGAAACACTATTCACCTTTCCTGTGTTCCGAACGATTGGAAGGGAAAGAATACGGTAGGAATTGTGTTCCTACGAAAATCCTGCACCAAACCTGTGAACCAAATGCAGCCTTAGTTGTTCTTAATATAATGTCCCTGGTAAACATGAAGCCATGCCACTGTTTCTGCCTGTAATTGTTTGAGACTCTGACAAGTTTAGCCAAATGTTTTTGCCTCTAATTGTTTGAGACTCTAACTGTTTCCTCTGTGCCTTTTTGTGCAAACAGGGATATCCAGTTCACCTGGTTGCTGTTGTGACCTTTTGGTGCACTGCACAAAACTCTTCTTAAAAGAAGTGACTTTTTGTGCTGTTTAACTAGAATGTCAAATGGAACAGTTGGTTCATTTTGGTGGAACTGCACAAAGGGAGATCTGTGTTCCAATCCTCATCATCCATATTGGCGCCATAATCTTCCTTTAGGTAAGAATGATATTTAATGCATGTGTTCATCTCTATTTTCCGACTGCCATGCGAAAATAATGATGTTTTTTATTAGTACACTTGTACTCCCTCACTGACAAAACCAATTCTGAATTAGAAGGCCAATCATGTACTTGGTTTCACCAACTTGTGAGGAGAAAGAGAAACAGAGCATGAAGAGGAAGAAGAAGAAGAATAAACAGTGCCAAGGCGATCTTGCTGAAGCTAGAGGCCTCAGTCGAGGCTATTCAAGGGCTCCAGCAACGACTACCTTACATGTGACACGATCCTCCAGGGAGCCCTTCCACTTCTGCTGTCTCACTTAATTAATTAGGAGCACTTAAGTACCACTAATTATTACTACCTAATTTTCCTGTTGGAGTTAAACAAATCTTTAGTAGGACCCTATGCTGAATCATGTACGTGTGAGTTTTTGTCTATGGAGGTGAATCATGTGGTGGAGCAGGGAGGGAATATTATTAGTGTCATGACATAATAGTGCTATTGTTTTGCATGTCAATTTATTGCCATTGGTTCAATTAGGCAACGTTTTGCGTATTGTCCATCATGAATTTGATGCTACTGTTTGAGTAATATGCTAATGTCTTCCTATCCTTTCTCACTAAGCTAATGAAGGTTTCACCTTGTTCCTACTTGTGCAAACAGGGATCATGTTGTGCCAATAATACATTTTAGTGGAACTACACAAGAAAATACAATGAACTGTATCCCAGCTAGTGCTTTAACTCTGCTGGAAGTTCTTGATAATCTTTCGATGTAATCTCAGCACTTGTAAACAAGAGTGATTTCAACCATACATTTGAAGTGCACAAAAATATATACTATTGTGTGATTCCAATGAGTGCTTTATAATCTCTTATGGGACTACATGAATAAGCTTTTTTTCTCAGGTTGGTACGGGCCTAAGGCCTTCATCTATATTAGTTTGTTGTCATCTCCATTTGTATCATGCTACTGTCATGAGAAACTCCTTTATCTTTGCACTTTTAAGTTTTGCAACCTATGATAAATGGCAATGCTTTGAGTGTTGAGTTGAGCTAATTGGCACTGATTAAATAAACTAATACCTCTCTTTAAGCAAGACTACTATGTTGCTAACTTTACCCAGTAAGATAATGAGGGTGCTTCTATTTGTTAGTGTATGTTTCATCAACTAGTCCCACTATTACAGTAATCTCACTCTCTCAATATATGTGCCAACAGGGATGCTCGATTTTGGTGGAACTGCACAAAAACTTTGGGTGCTTCATTTCCTCGACAGCTTCCATCCTTTCCTGTTAGTCGCTAATCTCCGCTTGCTTTCTTCCTTTGCTGTCAGTCGCTTGGCTTATCTCGGCTTCCAGTCAAAGGAAATAGTAATTGATATGCTACCTCACACAGGTTGGTACTGGTCTTTATCCTGATTATTCTGCCTATCATATGTATTGGTAATTTGGTATTGTGCTACTATTTGCCGATTTCATAAAGGAGTAATTTGGAGCCTGAACTCGCAGGCAAATCATTACATCGGGTGATTTCAGTAGAACTGCACAAAATGATCAGATGGACAGGTACTTATGCTGCTGCTATGTACTCCAAACTTCACTCAGACAAGCATCGATGTTGACAAGAAGTGCCTATATTCATTCGAGTATCAACCGGCGTCAACCAATTGTCAAACTCCAAGTATTAGGAGAGTGAATGCCAAAAATATTGCTTGGTGCATAGCCTAGAATAACGCAGTCCGGTCTTTGGTCCCAACTTGTGCCTTTTGGTTATTGGCACATATGGTAGCGAACTATATGGAATGTAGTCTAAAGATTCCAGACAAGTTGGTTGACGCGTATATTCATCTGGGACTTAATCAGTCTGCACGCCAAGGATGCTCCATTTCAGTTGAACTGCACAAAAAATTTGGGTGGTTCATTTTCTTAACCGCCTCCTTTCTTGTCTGCAATGTAGAATTTTGGCGAGATACAGGACCAAGATGAGCCAGTAAACTAGTTGGATGAAAGTAGTGGCCAAGTTGCTCAAACCTTCATCGGCACAAGGCCACTATTTGAGGATAAACCTACAAGCAAAGTTCAGATTGTCAGTGCTGCCTCTTATGTACTCGAAAGTTTACTCGTACAAGAACTAATTTTAGCAATAAGTACCTCTGATTGAACACCATTTACCAGTCTGTACCCTAGGTAATTAAAGTTTGTCCATGGATCATATTGGCTGTGATCTCAATCATTTGGATGCATAAATATACTAAACATGTGTATATCTGAATCTTTTTGTGAATTATGTATGTATATTGTCGTGTGATCTATCAATCATTTGGATGCATAGATATGCTGAGCTTGTGTATATATGAATCTTTTGAGTTGTTGATAGTGAATGTTGGCTATGAATATGAACGTGTCCTGTGAACCTGAGTTTGATATGAATTGCAACAGAACCAGTTATAACCCTTCTCCTCCTCTCAATCCGCGACTCCATTGCCGCGTTTTCCCATCTCCGAGTCGTTCCCGTCCGGGGCCTCGCCGTCGTCCACCGCCTCGCTGTGTTCGGTGCGGCGTGGTCAACAAACGAGAGTCATCGGAAGAGGACTGTACGTGGAGAGCCTGACGGCTGGGACCCACGAGGTCCATGGTCGCATGCAAGGAAAGTTCCTCCTTATTAAGCTGAAAAAAATGTTTCCTCCACTTGACAACTGGGACCCACCGGCTGTATCTTCGCTCGGAAGGAAGTGCCTCCTTGTTTTGCAAAAAAAATTATTCATCCCGTTGATAGCTGGGACCCATCAGATTTGGTGACTGACTTGTGGGCCTGCTAAGCGCACGTGTACGCACGGCTTTATCAAC
This sequence comes from Triticum timopheevii, assembly GCA_963921465.1. Taxonomy (NCBI): domain Eukaryota; kingdom Viridiplantae; phylum Streptophyta; class Magnoliopsida; order Poales; family Poaceae; genus Triticum; species Triticum timopheevii. The sequence continues at coordinate 225,162,214 of OY997272.1, forward strand.
TTAATCAACAAATGATTCTAGCAGCTGGACCATTGGATGTTAATCCAACAGCCGTGCTCCTTCTTCAACCTCTGTTCTTGCTCCTGTCTCCCATGGGCGGCACCGCGGCTGTGCTGCCGCGCACCCGAACCAGTGAAGTTTCCCACTCCTCTCCATATGCGACTCCACTGCCCCGTCTTCCCCCTCTCTGGGTTGTTCCAGTCTGGGTGCGCTCGGCACGGTGTGGTGAACATGGTCAACAACCGAGAGTCATCGGAAGATGACTGTACGTGAAAGGCTGATAGTGGGGACGCACCACGCCCATGGACGCATGCATGCAACGGAACGCGGCGAGGTCAACGTGGTCAAGGAACGACTTCCATCGAAAGTATACTGTATGTGGAGAGTCTCAGCTGGGTCCACGGCCGCAGCAAGTAAGTGCCTCCTTATTACGCATAAAATAATGATTCCTCCAACTGACAGCGGGGACCCACTGGACGGGCCACCATATTTTGCGAAAAAAACTTTTGCCCCCTGACTGCTGGGACCCACCTGACGGGCCATCGTATTTCGCGAAAAAAACGTCCCCCCCCCCCCCGCTGTTAGCTCGGACCCACCGGAAGTGCCTCCTTATTATGCAAAAAAATGAATACTCCCCCTGCTAGCTGGGACCCACCTTGGTGGGAGGCTGACTTGTGGGCCTACTAAGTTGACGGGGACAAAGGGCTTTGTCAACTTAGTCAATATGAACGATTTTAGCTCCAGTGACCGTACGATGTCCATCCAACGGTCGTAGTGCTTCTTCAACCTCTGGTCTTCTTGCTCCAGCCGCCCAAACCAGCGCCGGTCATGCCTCATGCTCCTGCCTCCCGTGGCCGGCTGTGCTGCCGTGGAGGACTCACTGCCCCCTACTATTCCCACCGCTGGCCAGACCCTGCGGCGACGACAGCCTCACACTGCAGCCGAATCAGTGAACCCTCGTACTCCTCTTCGCGCGGGATTCCACTGCCGCGTCTTCCCCGGCTCCGCGTTGTCCCCTTCCTAGGCCTCGTCGTCGTCCACCGCCGTGGTGCCCTCCGCGCGGCGTGGTCAATGTGGTCAAGGAACGACTTCCATCGGAAGAGTACTGTACCTAGAGAGGCTGACAGCTGGGTCCACGGCCACAGCCTAGTTTTTTTGTGATTTGCCAAGTAAGTCGCTTTCTCAGGCCTGTTGGGCTGCAAATCTTTCAAGACGAGGAAAGCTTTCATTCGGCTGGCCAAGAAAATGGCTCATCAGTAATGAGAAATGGGCTGTACATTTTTAAAACACATCAAAGCGGCAATTAGTTTCAAATATCTTTTTTTTCATTTCGAGATTTTAAATTACATTAATTTTTATGCGTGGAGAATTTGTTGGATTTTATATTGATATACATTTAGTTTTAAAATCAGTTTGAATGTGAGCCGAAATTTCGGGATTAAAAACAGTTCGGACCGGACCGAAATATGCAAAATTTCGTATAATTTTTTAACCGTGGCCACAATATGGGCTGTAATGCTAACAAAAAGAATATGGGATCCAAAAAAACTTAAGAATTAGCAAATGGGCTATAAATTATTAGAAATAATGGCAGATGGGTTGTATGCTGTTTTCCACAGATTTGAGGCTTTCCTAAAAAAAAGGTTGACGCACAAGTAGTGACTATTGGATGGCCATCCAACGGCCGTCGTGCTTCTTCAATCTCTGCTCTTCCTGCTCAAGCCGCTCAAACAAGCGCCGGCGGGACTACCTGCTCCCTCCTCCCCGCGGTCGGCTGTGCTGCCGCGCAGGCCTGACCGCTCCACCGTACTCCCATCGCTGGCCTAGCCATCCCACTACTCACCCACACCTGCTATTATTCTCCGGCGATGGCCGATGAACCAGTAAACCATCGTTCAGTCGTACTCCCCTCCGCGTGGGAAACAACTGCTGAGTCTTCCCTACGTCCGTGTCGTTCCCTTCCTAGGCCTCGCCGTCGTCCACCGCCCTGGTGCTCTCGGTGCGGCCTGGTCAACGTGGTCAACGATCGACATGCATATGAAGTGGACTGTACATGGAGAGGCCGACAGCTGGGTCCATGGCCGCACGCAAGGAAATGCCTCCTTATTACGCGCAAAATAATGATTCGTCCACCTGACATCAGGGACCCACCGAAAGGGCCTCAGTATTTCGCGAAAAAAATGTTACAGCCGCTAACAGCTTAGACCCACCAGTTATATCTTCGCACGCAAGGAAGTGCCTCCTTATTACGCACAAAAAAATGAATACTCCCCCTGTTAGCTGGGACCCAGTACAGTGGCAGGCTGACTTGTGGGCCTACTAAGTTGACGGGGACGGAGGGCTTTGTCAACTTAGTCAATATGCATGATTCTAGCTCTAGTGATTGTACGATGTCCATCCAACGGCCGTAGTGCTTTTTCAACCTCTAGTCTTCTTGCTCCAGCCGCCCAAACCAGCGCTGGTCGTGCCTCGTGCTCCTGCCTCCCATGGCCGGCTCTGATGCGGCGGAGGCCTCACCGCCCCTACTACTCCCACTGCTGGCCAGGCCATCCCTCTACTCACCCACACCCCCTGTTATTCTGCGGCGACGGCAGCCTCAAACCGCAACGAACCAGTGAACCCTCGTACTCCTCTAAGCATGGGCATCCACTGCCGCGTCTTCCCCAGCTCCGCGTCGTCCCCTTCCTAGGCCCCGCCATCGTCCACCGCCCTGGTGCTCTCGGCGCAGCGTGGTCAACGTGGTCAAGGAATGGCTTCCATCGGACGTGGACTGTACGTGCAGAGGCTGACAGCTGGGTCCACGGCCGCAGCAAGGAAGTGCCTCCTTATTACGCGCAAAATAATTATTCCTCCACCTGACAGCGGGGACCCACCGGAAGGGCCACCGTATTTAGCGAAAAAACGTTTCCCCCTGTCTACTGGGACCCACCAGTTACATCTTTGCACGCAAGGAAGTGCGTCCAAAAAAAAGGATTCGCCCCCCTGACTGCTGGGACCCACCAGCTACATCTTCGCACACAAAGAAGTGCCTGACAGTCGGGACCCACCTGGTCGAAGCGTACGTAGCGTTGTCATTCTGGTCGTGAACGTGTACGTACATATATACTGGTGGATGTAGAGGCGCGCACGTGTCGTAGTAGAGGCGCGCACGTAGCATGTACATGTACGTACAGCGGCGAGGGTGCAAGAAAGAAAATACGGCCACGCACGTACATACGGCCAGGGTCTCGAACGCCTACTCGTGCATACGTACATGGCTGGGTCAGAACAGAGAAACAACGTCGTCATCGTGTTCATGGGGAGCCAGCAGAATGCGTCGTGTTCATGGGGAGGCAACGGAATGCGTCGTGTTCATGGGGTGGCAACGGGATGCGTCGTGTTCATGGGGAGGCAACGGAATGCGTCGTGTTCATCGGGAGGCAACAGAACGCATGGGAGACAACCGGCTTGGACGGAACAAGCGATGGAAACGAGGCCTGGCGTACCGCACAACGGAGGAAACGGCCTTGTGTTCGACCGGCCACATTCGAAACAGGGTCCTGTTGATCGGGAGGGGCCTGGCGTACGGCAAAATGGAGGAAACGGACCTCCTATGGTCGAAACGGGGGTCCTGTTGATCGGGAGGGGTGTGGTGTACCGCAAAACGAACGAAACGGACTTGTGTTGGAGCGCTACGGTCGAAACGGGGGTCCTGTTCATCGGGAGGGGTGTGGTGTACCGCAAAATGGGACTCCACGGGATAATGTTCATCTCCACCGTCGACCTCCTCCAGCCTCCACGGGCTCCTGTTCATCCAGCCTCCACCGCGCGCTACTCCACCGGCTACTGTTCAACCACCCCTCCACGGGCACCCCTCCACCGTCTACTGTTCATCCAGCCCACCACACCACGGGGTCCTGTTCAACCACCCCTCCACGGCCACCCCTCCACCGAGTACTGTTCATCCAGCCCTCCACACCACGGGGGTCCTGTTCATCCAGAGGCAATGCCACCGCTCACTGTTCATCCACCCCCCCCCCCCCCCCGCAACACTCACTATTCATCCCAGAGGCAGCATCAATCAGCTTCAGTTAGCAGCAGTAGCGAAGGAATCGCTCCATCGATCGATCGCTCGGGTTCAGTAACGCGTAGCCTGTAGTGCAATCGCTCGGGTTCAGTTAGAGCCCAACGCCTCGCTCGGGTTCAGTTAGAGCCAACGCCTCGCACACACGCGCGTACGTACGAGAGAAACGCGCATCGCTCGGCCCCCGACCTTCCACCGTAACCAGCAACTCCCCGAAATTTTCCTCCCCCTCGGTTCTACCACGGTTTTTTCCGTCATGGACGGCCCAAAGAACGTCATGCAGTAGCGTCTCCGGCCCGCCCAGGACGAAAAGCCCATTTTCTGTCATGATTTTTTGTCATAGAAGTAGGAGCCCACCACATCTATGATGATACCGGGTTTTGTCACAATTATCATCATAGAAGTGTCATATGTATGACAGAAAAAAAATCATTCAGCCCAAAATGTCATGGATGTGTCTTTTTTTTTTGTAGTGCACGCGCCTTTAATTGGGCGAGGAGGGCGGTCGACGGCCTCGCCTGCTGCCACCTTAATGAGCCAGAGTGGTTGAGAGAGGCGGTCGAGCCTCGACCCCGCCCCTTTATAAGGAGGGGAGGGGAAGGGATGGCACCCCTCAATCTTTCGCCATCCACCTCCTCCCATCTTGGCTTCTTTCTTCCTTCTGCTATGGCAAGAGGGCGCGCCAGTGCCTCGACAATGGCGACGAGGGTCTCCGCCCAACAACGCGCCCCTCCTTCCCAAGGGTTTGTGGCAGCGGAGTCGGCCACGAGAGGAAGGGGGAGGGGGCGAGGCCGAGGTCGCCGTGGCGCTCGCGGAGGAGGAGGACGGGGCGGCGCACTTGCCTCGCCTCCGCCGGCAGTCCCTCCCCCAATGGAGGGCCACGTCGGGGACCAGCCTCACGAATTCTTCATCAGGCTGCGCCGGCCAGCGCGTCATCGTCTTCATCTCCCTACTCCATTTGCTCGGGAGATGGAACTCGACCCGCCACAGACTCTGAGACTGCATATGAGGGGCTGTGGGAATAGCGGCACATGGGTTGATGTCAATTTCCCAGCCCCTCATGTCATGTATCTTCATCGCGGATGGAAGACCTACGCTCATATCCACAGCCTGACGGCAGGAGTCGTTCTCTACTTCAAAATAATGGAGAACGGCCTGCTCTTCGTCAAGGTCTTTGGAGACTTTGGAACTCACCTAAAGTGCTGCGTGGAGAGCTCCTCCAACAGTGAAGACTCTTCCTCGAGCGGGAGTGACATGGAGGACAGCGACAACGATGAGGAGGGTAGCAGGCAGGAGGATGAGGCGTCCGACTAGGCGTCAGAATCGCCGTCCCGGGGCGGCGCCGGCGGCAGCAGCATCTGCACCGGCCCCTGATGACCCGCAAGTATACGGGATAGTTGTAGCCTCTTTCGATAAGTAAGAGTGTAGAACCCAACGAGGAGCTAAAGGTAGAACAAATACCCTCTCAAGTCCTATCGGCCACTGATACGACTCTATGCACGCTTCACGTTCGCTTTACCTAGAAGAAGTATGAAACTAGAAGTACTTTCAAGGTGTTGTTGGATAGGTTTGCAAGATAATAAAGAGCACGTAAATATAAACTAGGGGCTGTTTAGATAAAGAAGCAATAAAGTAAATATAGCGAGTGTGGAAAAGTGGTGGTAGGAGTTGTGAAATTGTCCCTAAGCAATTGACTACTTTACTAGACCGATAACAAGTTTTATGTGGGAGAGGCCACTGCTAGCATGTCATCCCTGACTTGGAATTCTATGCACTTATGATTGGAACTATTAGCAAGCATCCCTAACGTTCATTAAGGTAAAACCCAACCATAGCATTAAGATATATTGGTCCCCCTTCAATCCCGTATGCATCAATTTCTATGCTAGGTTGAAGCTTCTGTCACTCTAGCCCTCCAATCCATAGTCCTATAAACATACAACTAACCCTATGGTGTGATCCACGCGTGCGCTCATATGATGGGCACCAAAGGATAGAAACATAACCACAAGCAAATTAAATCAATCATAGCAATTCATCAACCACCAATAGGACAACGAAAATCTACTCAGACATCATAGGATGGCAACACATCATTGGATAATAATATGAAGCATAAAGCACCATGTTCAAGTAGAGGGTACAGTGGGTTGCGGTAGAGTGGACCTCTGTAGATAGAGGGGGGAAGGTGATGGAGATGTTGGTGAAGATGGCGGAGGTGTTGGTGAAGATCGCGATGATGATGATGGCCCCCGGCGGCGTTCCAGCGCCACCGGAAGCAAGGGGGAGAGAGCCCCCCTTCTTATTCTTCTTCCTTGACCTTCTCCCTAGATGGGAGAAGGGTTTCCCCTATGGTCCTTGGCTCCCATGGCGTGGGAGGGGCGAGAGCCCCTCCGAGATTGGATCTATCTCTCTGTCTCTCTCTGTTTATGGGTTCCCAGATTCTGCCCCTTCACCCTTTCTTTTATAGCCGGAGATCCGTCACTCCGACTGGGGTGAATCTTTAGCCTAGATTTTTCTCATAAAATTAGCTTTCTTGCAGCAAAATAAGAGCATCAACCGCCTTACGGGTGGCCCATGAGAGTGCCAGGCGTGCCCAGGGGGCATGGGCGCGCCCCCTATCTCGTGGCCACCTCGGGCATCATTTCGCGTTGATTCTTCCTCCGGAAAATCCCAAATATTCCAAAATAATTCTCCATCCGTTTTTATCCCGTTTGGATTCCGTTTGATATTGGGTTTCTGCGAGACATAAAACATGCAACAAATAGGAACTGGCACTGGGCACTGGAACAATATGTTAGTCCCAAAAATAGTATAAAAAGTTGCCAAAAGTATATGAAAGTTGAATAATATTGGCATGGAACAATCAAAAATTATAGATACGACGGAGACGTATCAGCATCCCCAAGCTTAATTCCTTCTCGTCCTCGAGTAGGTAAATGATAAAAAGATAATTTTTGATGTGGAATGCTACCTAGGATAATCTTGATCATATGTCTAATCATGGTATAAATATATTAATACACGAGTGATTCAAGGCAATAGTTTATCATTTGACATAAAAACAATAACACTTCAAGCATACCAACCAAGCAATTATGTCTTATCGAAATAACATAGCCAAAGAAAGCTCATCCCTACAAAATCATATAGTCTGGCTATGCTCCATCTTCATTACACAAAATACTCCCATCATACACAACCCCGGTTTCAGCCAAGCAATTGATTCATACTTTTTAACGCACTTCAGCTTTTTCAACTCTTACACAATACATGAGCGCAAGCCATGGACATAGCACTATGGTGGTATATGGTGGTGGTTGTGAGGACAAAAAGGGAGAAGATAGTCTCACATCAACTAGGCGTATCAACAGGCTATGGAGATGCCCATCAATAGATATCAATGTGAGTGAGGAGGGATTGCCATGAAACGGATGCACTAGAGCTATAAATGTATGAAAGCTCAACAAAAGAAACTAAGTGGGTGTGCGTCCAACTCGCTTGCTCACGAAGACCTAGGGCATTTTGAGGAAGCCCATCATTGGAATATACAAGCGAAGTTCTATAGTGAAAAATTCCCGCTTAGTATATGAAAGTGACAAAATAGGAGACTCTCTATCATGAAGATCATGGTGCTACTTTGAAGCACAAGTGTGGTAAAAAGGATAGTAGCATTGTCCCTTCTCTCTTTTTCTCTCATTATTTATTTATTTATTCTTTTTTTCTTTTTTTTTTCTTTGGCCTTTCTTTTTTTTTCTTTTTGGCCTTTCTCTTTTTTTTATAACGTCCGAAGTCTCATCCCGACTTGTGGGGGAATCATAGTCTCCATCATCCTTTCCTCACTGGGATAATGCTCTAATAATGAAGATTGTCGGTGTCAAAACCGGCGGATCTCGGGTAGGGGGTCCCGAACTGTGCGTCTAGGCGGATGGTAACATGAGACAAGGGACACGATGTTTTTACCCAGGTTCGGGCCCTCACGGTGGAGGTAAAACCCTACTCCTACTTGATTAATATTGATGATATGGGTAGTACAAGAGTAGATCTACCACGAGATCAAGGAGGCTAAACCCTAGAAGCTAGCCTATGGTATGATTGTTGTTCGTCCTACGGACTAAAACCCTCTGGTTTATATAGACACCGGAGAGGGCTAGGGTTACACAGAGTCGGTTACAATGGTAGGAGATCTACATATCCGCATTGCCAAGCTTGCCTTCCACGCCAAGGAAAGTCCCATCCGGACACGGGACGAAGTCTTCAATCTAGTATCTTCATAGTCTTGGAGTCCGGCCAACGGTGATCGTTCGGCTATCCGGACACCCCCTAGTCCAGGACTCCCTCAGTAGCTCCCGAACCAGGCTTCAATGACGATGAGTCCGGCGCGCATATTGTCTTCGGCATTGCAAGGCGGGTTCCTCTCCAAATTAAATGTACTCGCCGAATGGTGTCCAACTTCTTATAAATGCTGCGCTCCTTGGCTTCCACGTCCAATAATGGCCATCTTCCACGTGTCGCACGAATGTGAAAAGCCAGGGTATTTTTACATTCTACCCCCTAGCTGCGCAAATGAGCTGCCTATAAAGAGAGGCGAGGATCTAGATCCGAATCACACCATCCTCCTTCCGCGAGTATTCGTCGGAGCGCCTCTGACCAAAAATCCATTCCATCATGGACAGTCGACGCGGCTCCTCTTCTCGCGCTCCCAGCCCTCAGCCAGGAGATTGGGGGAGATGCTCTGTCCCGCATAGTGAGCTGGTGACGCTCCAAGTCGAGGGATTTCTTCCCCCAGCCTTTATGGTTCCGGTTCGAGCCGGACATGCCACCTACAAGGGAGGAAAGCAGGCGGAGAGTGTCCCCAATCCCTCCAAAGGAGAGCGGGTATGCTTCGTCCCTTATCTAATAAGAGGACTCGGATTTCCCATACATCCGTTTCTCCAAGGGCTCCTGGAGTTCTATGGGCTCCAGCTTCACCACCTTACGCCTGCCTCCATCCTGCACATCGCGGGCTTCGTGGCCCTTTGCCAGCTGTTCTTGGGCGTCGAGGCCCATTTTACGCTGTGGAAGAGATTGTTCTGCCTCGTACCCCCTTCTCATGAGGGGTCGATATATCAAGTGGGCGGAGCCAAACTATGGCGCATTGCCGGGACCGGATATCTATCCGGAACCCCAAAGAAGGCGTCCGAAGACTGGCCTTCGGAATGGTTTTATATGGAAGACGCCCTACTTCCGGACCCAGTTTGGATCGGCCTCCCTGAGTTCAGCAACGCTCCTCTGAAGAAATGCCTGAGTTGGCACCCGCGGAGCCCTCAACGGGAGAATGATAGGGACGTCCAGTATATGATGGGCAGAATAAGGTTATTGGCCCACTCTGGACTGACCATGATTGGGGTCATGGCCACATGCATTATGCGAGGGGTGCAGCCGCTCCAGTATAGGGGCCACCCCATGTGGGATTTCAACGGGGAGGATGATGCCACCCGTCATGGCCGCAAGGGGCCGGGATCGATAGACGATCTGGTGAAGATCCTGTCTGGCCTGTACAAAGGGGAGAAGGAGGACTTCCTCCGTGCTAGTCCATCGAACGGATTTTCGATGAACAACCCTCGGAGCTGGGTAAGCGGACGTTTGTCTAGCCAATCCATATTCTCAAAGTTAAGTGCCTCACTTTGTGATTTTGACGCAGGAGCTGCGCCGGGCCGTAGAGGATATACACAGCCCGGCTCCACAACCCGAGGATCCGGAACGATCCCTCGATCTGGCCTCCGAAGAGGATCCGGACATAAAGGTGGATCTGATCGATGGGGTGTTCCACCAACTTAGCATCGACAATGCTTTGGTCGCCCTTACGGCCGACTACCCCGGAATATGTTCGGTTTCCCAGGTAACTGTGACCGGAGTCCTGACACCATTGCTCATCCATGCTTATCTGACCACCGTATACCAATGGTGTTCCACCGGAGGTGCCTTCGAGGCGGGAAGCCGAGCCCGCGGCGGCTGGCCAACAAGGGGCAGCTCGGCCCAGCAGGTGGAAAAGAAGTGCGGCGCGGATAGAGATGTCGCCGCAGCGGTATGGCGCGCCGCTACGTTTCCAGGAGAGATTCCTGGAAGGCATATTAACGCTCGTGGTTTTTTCCAGGAAAAAGAGCGCTCGCCGGACTGTGTCCGGAGAGATTGCCAATCAAGCCTCCGCCAGCCAGGCTCCAACGCCAGGTCCGGAGGGGGAGGCAAATGCAAGGTGCGCGTCGGGTGCTCCTCCAACAGAGGACGCCGACCGGTTGTCTGCCACCAGATCTGAGCTGGAGAGCGCCATGAATCACAGGCGCCGCCGGACAGTTCTTCGTGACACATGCTTCTCCTCGGAGGCGTTAAATGTCTTTAATTCGGGAGATGCGCACCTCCGTGCCGCTGAAGATGGTCTGGCCAGAGCCACGGAGCAGTATGTGAAAGACATATGGGTGAGGAATTTTGACAGTTATATATGCCAGTAGCCCCCGAGACTTAAAATAGTTAGAATAACTGATTTAAGGATCATTTGTTATGCAGGATCTTATGGAGAAGAATACCCACCTGTCCCAGGAGCTTCAAGAGTGCAAGGCCCAACTTGAGGCCGCACAAGCTGCCACGGGAGGAGCCACAGAGACCCCCTCCGGTAATATATAATTTCGAAAGAGAAGTAGTTTGTGAAGTGCAGCGTGTGCATGGGTCTGACAATAATATTGCAGATGGTGCCGGACTAGATCCGGACAGGCAGCAGCTACTACGCCAGCAAAAGGCCGGCGAGAAGGTGCTTACGAGGGTGCGGCAGGAGAAAAATAACCTCCAAGATGCCAACACTCAGCTGGGCAAGGAACTAAAAGATGTTCGGGTCTAGCTGTCTTACTCCGTGAAGGAGAATCTGCGGCTTCGTCACGGCATTTATAGTAAGTGCTTGAACGAACTTTTGAAAAGAAGAGTTCGGCGAGGAAGTCGATTAACAGGAATATGTCTGTAGGTATGCTCATAGGCCGTCCTATAGAGGAAATGCCCGGTTCAATGGGTGACCTACTTCCCGAGCTGCTGCAACTACACGAACGAGTTCGGCAGGTGATGAGTGGCGTCGCCCAGGCCTTATGGTCGTCCGTCTCCCTACCCGAGGGTCTTGGAGGGCTTGCGGAGAAGCTTCAGGGAGCACGGCGGCGCTTCCGTCTGTGCAAGATATCGGCCTTCCGTCAAGGCGCCAGGGAGGCCTGGGCCATGGTGAAGACGAGGTACACGAAGGTTGACCCAAACCACATGGCCGAGGTCGGACCTGTGGGGCCCGATGGGAAGGAGATCCCTGTGAGCGTAATGTACGGCCAAGTAGAGTTGGCCGCAAAGTATTCCCAGCGGGACTGTAAACTAGATAGCCTGTTAGATGGTATTGAAGAGGAATACAATCAGTCAATTTGACTATGTAATTTAAAATGACATGTAAAATGCCTTCTAGCCAGATTGTAGATCGTTTGTCATTGCGAACCTTTTCACTTCAACCTCGGGACCCGACAGTCCGGAGTGTGTCCGAATACCCTTGCGGTTATAAAAAAACCGGGGCATGCGTCGAGACCAGGCGTAGGGGTCATTAGTGCTTTATCAGACAAGTGCCCAACTAGTTATGTTATATTACATGGTTAGTAAGAAAAATCTTCCAGGGAGAATAGTTCCGTTAGGGGTTCCTTTCCCTAGGAGGCATGCCCTAAAGTGCATGTCCGAACTGCGAAAAAGCAGGAAAGCATCTGAGGGAAGATAAATAAATAGGTAAGAAATCGTCTTTTAGTTCACCGACTGAATATTCCCTTAAGAACACTAGCTTTCGGCTTCACCCAGTCTGAGGTACACATCCGGCTGACCCGGCAGTAACAATCGCAGAGGTGCTCCCTTTACCTCCTAGCCGAACAATCGGGAATGTAGGGGTAAGCACAGGAGCCAGGCAACCCAGCTTGGCCAAAACTTAAGTCATATCGATGCATATAATGGCGAGTAAAAGGTACATGCGGAAGTGTGACACATGTGTTGGGCATGAAGCCCGTATAAATAAGCTTCTGTTAAAGAAGCCCCCAGGTATAATGAGTGCGAGTAGCACGTCAAGTGTGTGCGAACAATGCGCAGACGAGCCTCCAAAGTCCTTAATAAAAAAGGAGGGAGAAAGAGAGAAATAAAAGACAGCTAAATTATAAAATGTAGATGGAGGAAGGAGACGAACTCAGAGTCCGGCGCTAGGCGTAGAATCTTCGGAGATGGGCTGCGTTCCATGGGTTTGGCTCGAGTCGGTTATCCGATGCGTTTCGCAGACGGTATGCTCCGCCGGTCAGGACTTGGTCGATGATGAAGGGACCTTCCCATTTGGGCTTGAGTTTGTCCTTTTTCTTGTCCGGCAGGTGTAGAACTAGTTCGCCAACATTGTAAGTTTTGGCCCGTACTTCTCTGCTTTGATATCTTCGAGCCTGCTGTTGATAGAATGCGGAACGAGCTTTTGCCACGTCGCGCTCCTCCTCTAAGGCATCCAAACTGTCCTACCGATCTAGCTCGGCTTCTCTTTCTTCGTACATGCACACGCGAGGTGAGTCATGAATTATGTCGCAGGGCAAAACTGCCTCTGCGCCGTACACCATAAAAAATGGTGTGAATCCGGTAGTGCGATTCGGCGTGGTCCGCAGCCCCCAGAGTACAGAGTCGAGCTCCTCTACCCAGTGCGTGTTAGATTCCTTGAGGGACCGCACTAGTCTGGGTTTAATGCCGCTCATGATTAGACCATTTTCTCGCTCGACTTGACCGTTAGTTTGAGGGTGATAGACTGAAGCATAGTCGAGCTTAATGCCCATGTTTTTGCACCAGAGTTTAACCTCGTCGGCCGTGAAGTTTGTGCCATTATCAGCGATGATGCTATGGGGGATATCGTAACGGTGTACTACCCCTGATATGAAGTATATCACGGGTCCGGATTCGGCCGTCTTAACTGGCTTGGCCTCTATCCATTTGGTCAATTTATCCACCATGACCAATAGGTATTTTTACTTGTGGGTTCCTCCTTTAAGGGGTCCAACCATGTCAAGCCCCCAGACCACGAACGACCAGGTGATGGGTATAGTTTTCAAGGCGGTGGGTGGCATGTGGCTTTGATTAGCAAAGAGCTGGCAACCGACGCATCGTTGGACTAAATCCTGAGCGTCTGTCCGGGCCGTTGGCCAATAAAATCCTGTACAGAAGGCCTTTATTACAAGGGCCCGGGCTGCGGCGTGGTGCCCACCGAGTCCGACATGAATTTCAGCCAGAAGATTTCGCCCTCCTCTTCGGAGATACACCTTTGAAGGACTCCGATTGTGCTTTTCTTATAGAGCTCTCCCTCATGGGCCTTATAGGCTTTAGATCGCCGTACTATGCAGCGGGCCTCGTTTTGGTCCTCGGGAAGTTCCTGCCTAGTTAAGTAAGCTAGGAATGGCTCGGTCCATGGGGCAATGACTGCCATTATTTCGTGGGCTGAAGGTGTTGTTTCATTGGCAGAACCACCGATTGTGTCAGAGTGTGCGGTGTCGGGCAGTGCGGTTGTGTCCGGATTGTTGTTTCCGGACTCCCCTTCCCATAGTACGGATGGCTTGAAAAGCCATTCCAGGAAGATGTTGGGAGGGACGGCATCGCGCTTTGCGCTGATGCGTGCCAATACGTCCGCCGCTTGATTATTATCCCGGGCTATATGGTGAAATTCGAGCCCTTCAAACCGAGCTGACATTTTCAGAACGGCGTTACGGTAAGCTGCCATTTTTGGATCCTTGGCGTCGAAGTCTCCATTTATTTGGGATATCGCGAGGTTCGAATCCCCTCGCACCTCTAGGCGTTTAGTGCCCATGGAGACCGCCATCCGGAGGCCATGTAGAAGGGCCTCGTATTCGGCTACGTTGTTGGAGTCTGTGTACATTATCTGGAGTACGTATTGGACTGTGTCTCCGGTTGGGGACATCAGGACGACGCCAGCCCCCAGGCCGGCCAACATTTTGGAGCCGTCGAAGTGCATGATCCAATTAGAATATGTGCCGTACTCTTTAGGGAGTTCGGCTTCAGTCCATTCGGCGATGAAGTCGACCAAAACTTGCGACTTGATAGCTCGCCGTGGTTTATAGGTTATGTCGAATGGTAGGAGCTCGATGGCCCATTTTGCAATCCTGCCGGTCGCGTCGCGGTTGTTTATAATGTCATTCAGAGGTACTTTGGAGGCTACTGTTATCGAACACTCTTGAAAGTAGTGTCGGAGCTTCCGGGATGCCATGAACACTGCGTACGCTATCTTTTGATAATGTGGATACCAGGACTTGCATGGAGTTAGGACAGTGGATACATAGTACACTGGTTTTTGAAGAGGGAACTTGTGTCCGTCCGTTTCTCGTTCGACGACGAGTACCGCACTTACGACTTGATGTGTTGCCGCGATATATAATAACATTGGTTCGCCCAAGTTGGCGCGGCCAGGTCCGGATTTGTTTCCAATATGGCCTTTATTTCTTCGAGTCCGGCCGTGGCGGCATCCGTCCACTCGAAGTGTTCGGTGCACCGGAGGAGGCGATAAAGGGGTAATGCCTTTTCTCCTAAGCGGGAGATGAAGCAGCTTAGAGCCGCCACGCATCCAGTCAATTTTTTTATTTGCTTGAGGTCTTTTGGGATATCCAATTGTGACAGAGCTCGGATCTTGGCTGGGTTTGCTTCAATTCCTCTAACGGATACAATGAAGCCCAAGAGCTTTCCGGCTGGTACGCCGAAAAGGCATTTTTCCGGGTTGAGCTTAATGTCGTATGCTCGGAGATTGTCGAATGTGAGCCTCAAGTCGTCTACTAGAGTTTCGACGTGTTTGGATTTGACGACCACATCATCTACGTATGCCTCCATTGTTTTGCCGATCTGGTTTGCCAGACATGTCTGAATCATGCGCTGGTATGTTGTGCCGGCGTTTTTGAGCCCGAACGGCATTGTGTTGAAGCAGAATGGTCCGTATGGAGTAATGAATGCCGTTGCGGCTTGGTCTGGCTCCGCCATCTTGATTTGATGGTAGCCGGAGTATGCGTCGAGGAAGCACAATGAATCTTGCCCTGCGGTAGCGTCGATAATTTGATCGATGCGGGGAAGCAAGAAGGGATCCTTTGGGCAAGCCTTGTTAAGGTCCTTGAAATCGACACACAGGCGCCAAGATTTGTCCTTCTTTGGTACCATTACCAGGTTTGCTAGCCAGTCCGGATGTTTTATATCTCTGATGAATCCGGCTTCTAATAGTTTGGCTAGCTCCTCTCCCATTGCCTATCTTTTGGGTTCAGAAAATCGCCGAAGAGCCTGTTTGACTGGCTTGAATCCTTTTAGGATATTTAGGCTGTGCTCTGCCAGCCGGCGTGGGATTCCTGGCATGTCTGAAGGGTGCCAGGCAAAAATATCCCAATTTTCTCGTAGGAATTCTCGTAGTGCGGCGTCTACATTAGGGTTTAATTGTGCCCCGATGGAGGCCGTCTTTGTAGGGTCCGTTGGATGGACTTGAAATTTGACTATTTCGTCCGCTTGCCTAATAGAAGTGGACTTGGATCTTTTGTCAAGTATGACATCGTCCCTGTTCACCATGGAGCGCAGCGCTGTGAGTTCTTCGGCTGCTAGGGCTTCAGATAGCGCCTCTAGGGCTAGTGCGGGTGTCTTATTTTCGGCGCGGAGTGCTACGTCCGGATCACTGGCGAGGGTGATGATTCCGTTGGGCCCGGGCATTTTGAGCTTCATGTACCCGTAATGGGGTATAGCTTGAAAAATTGTGAATGCCTCTCGTCCTAAAATAGCGTGGTATCCGCTGCTGAACAGGGCCACATGGAACGTGATCTCCTTGGACCTGTAGTTGTCCAGCGAGCCGAATACCACATCTAGTGTGTTTTTTCCTGTGCAGCAAGCTTCCCGACTAGGGATTATTCCTCTGAAGGTTGTGTTGCTTCGCTCAATGCGGCTCCAGTCTACTTCCATTTTTCAAAGGGTTTCCTCATAGATGAGGTTTAATCCGCTGCCGCCATCCATGAGTACCTTAGTAAGGCGAAAGTTGTCCACTATTGTACTGAGGACCAATGCGGCTGGTGCTCGGGCTGTTCGGAATTTAGGTTTGTCACTGGCATTAAAGGTAATAGCCGTGTCGCTCCATGGATTTATTGTTGCTACTTGGTAGACTTCAGCAAGGCTGCGGAGTGTTTGTTTCCGCATATTATTTGATGCAAAAGTCTCGAAGACTGTTAATACCGTACTGGTACTGCTGGGCTAGTTTTCTGGGGCTAGAAGCTCTTCGCCACTTTTGGCCACCTGCCGTAGTATCCAACATGCTCGAAGGCTATGTGTTGGAGTGGCGCCCTCTATGCTATGGATTTTGCAAGGTCCGTTGAGCCATCCCTCCAGTACGGTTCCGTGCCCTTTAGGGGTTTTTTGCTTTTTGGTTTTTAACCCAGATGCCTGAATATGATGCACCCTTTTATTTCGGACTAGGGTTGTGTTCGGAGCCAGATTGTCCCAAAATTTGGTTTCGGTTTTCCAGGCGCTCTCCATCGCATAGTACTTTCGTACTATGGACGCCAAGTTGGCGAAGCGTGTAATTTCACGACGACTTATGGCGTTCATGATTCCCTTGTCCGTGCAATTATTGCAGAAAATTGAGATTGCGCTTTCCTCACGGCAGTCCTTTAACCTGTCCATAACCAGGAGGAATCTGGCCCAGTAATGGTGTACTGTTTCAGCGGGCTCTTGCCGGATTCAGGATAGATCGCTTGTGTTTGGGTGGGCGGGTGGAATTAAATTCTGAACCCCGTCCAATCTAAGACTCAAGGGCCGGAAAGTTTCTGAATTTGGAAGCTTGGTTTGTTGGATGTTGTCCAACGAATCCGGCCCGCTGCCTGACTTTAGGTTCAGGGCTTGATCGACATCCGTCCCTCCACGGGAATCCGGCATGGAGGGGTCGGGAATTCGGACATAGCTTGTCCTTAATGTAGAAGAAAGGTCGCCGTGCTGTTCCTCCACCACAGCAATGTGGTGAGTAGCCTGGGGAGAGTTGTTCTCTCTCAGATCGGTTTTAGGCCCAATCTGATCGTAGTCTGTAGCGACTCCCAGGGCGGCGATGCGATCCAGGAGCTCATTTAAGGAGGAGAGCTCCATCGGATCTAGCTGCTCGGCGAATTCCGAGTTAATGTGGAGATAGCTTTTGATGACCCAAGAGGTCATCGTCGGTGTGGCGGCCGAACAGGCGGTCATAAGAAAACCGCCTAGCCGGATAGTTTGGCCGATGGCCAAAGCTCCTTTGGCAACGGTGCCGTCTTAAAGATGGGACGAGGCATCCTTCCTGATTGCGACAGCACAGAGGAACTCTCAATGAAAGCACCAATGTCGGTGTCAAAACCCTCGGATCTCAGGTAGGGGGTCCTAAACTGTGCGTCTAGGCGGATGGTAACAGGAGACAAGGGACACGATGTTTTTACCCAGGTTCGGGCCCTCACAGTGGAGGTAAAACCCTACTCCTGCTTGATTAATATTGATGATATGGGTAGTACACGAGTAGATCTACCATGAGATCAAGGAGGCTAAACCCTAGAAGCTAGCCTATGGTATGATTGTTGTTCGTCCTACGGACTAAAACCCTCCGGTTTATATAGACACCGGAGAGGGCTAGGGTTACACAGAGTCGGTTACAATGGTAGGAGATCTACATACCCGCATCGCCAAGCTTGCCTTCCACGCCAAGGAAAGTCCCATCCGGACACGGGACGAAGTCTTCAATCTTGTATCTTCATAGTCTTGGAGTCCGGCCGACGGTGATAGTTCGGCTATCCGGACACCCCCTAGTCCAGGACTCCCTCAAAGATCATCACACTTTTATTTACTTACAACTCAAGAATTACAACTCAAAACTAGAACAAGATATGACTCTATATGAATGCCTCCGGCGGCTTACCGGGATATGCAATGAATCAAGAGCGACATGTATGAAAATTATGAAGGTGGCTTTGCCAAAAATACGATGTCAACTACATGATCATACAAAGAGCAATATGACAATGATGATGCGTGTCATATAAACAGAATGGTGGAAAGTTGCATGGCAATATATCTCGGAATGGCTATGGAAATGCCATAATAGGTAGGTATGGTGGCTGTTCTGAGGAAGGTAAATAATGGGTGCACGATACCAGCGAAAGTTGCACGGTATAATAGAGGATAGCAAAGTGGAAGGGTGAGTGTGCGTATATCCATGGACTCACATTAGTCATAAAGAACTCATATACTTATTGCAAAAGTCTACTTGCCATCGAAGCAAAGTACTACTACGCATGCTCCTAGGAGAAGGGTTGGTAGGAGTTAACCATCGCGCGATCCTGACCTCCACTCATAAGGAAAGCAATCAAATAACACCTCATGCTCCAACTTCGTTACATAACGGTTCACCATACGTGCATGCTACGGGACTCGCAAACCTCAACACAAGTATTTCTCAATTTCTCAATTACTCAACTAGCACGACTCTAATATCACCACTTTTATATCGCTAAACTATTGCAAGGAATCAAACATATCATATTCAGTGATCTACAAGTTTTATGTAGGATTTTATGACTAACCATGTGAATGACCAATTCATGTCATCTCTCTAAATAGATATAAGTGAAGAAAGAGATTTTAATTCTTTATACAAAACATATGCCCATGCTCTAACAAATATAAGTGAAGCAAAAGAGCATTCTACAAATGGCGGTTTTCTATGTGAAGAGAAACAGGCAACCCAAACTTCAAATGATATAAGTGAAGCACATGAAGCATTCTATAAAGCCATACTCAAAAGATTTAAGTGAAGTGCAATGAGCATTCTACAAATCAACCAAGGACTATCTCATACCAGCATGGTGCATAAAATAAAAGTGAAAACTAAATGCAAAAGACGCTCCAAGACTTGCACATATCGCATGAACGAAACGAATCCGAAAACATACCGATACTTGTTGAAGAAAGAGAGGATGCCTTCCGGGGCATCCCCAAGCTTAGGCGCTTGAGTGTGCTTGAATATTTACTTGGGATGCCTCAGGCATCCCCAAGCTTGAGCTCTTGCCTCTCTTCCTTTTACTCATATCGAGACCTCCTCGATTAGACACTTCATCCACACAAAACTTCAACAGAAAACTCGTTAAGATCCATTAGTATAATGAAGCAAATCACCACTCTAAGTACTATTGCAAACCAATTCATATTTTGTTTTTGCATTGTGTCTACTTAATATAACTTTTCCATGGCTTAATCCACTAATATAAATTGATAGATTCATCAAAACAAGCAAACTATGCATCAAAAACAGAATATATCAAAAACAGAATAGTCTGTAGCAATCTGAACATCCACCATACTTATGGTACCCAAAAAATTCTACAAAAATTAGGAAAAATAAACAATTTGTTCTTAGAGACTGTGAAAAAAGAATCAGAACCATTTGACGTTCCAGTTAAAAATGTAAAATCGCGCACTACAGCCAAAGTTTCTGTCCTGCACCATAAAAACCAACAAGCATCGTAAACAATCCTAAAGGCAAACCTTGGCACATTATTTTTATAATACGATGTAATTATACAAGGGGATAATTATTTTTGATTAAAAGTTTCTGTAATCAAGATTCACAAAGCTTCCGTGAGCATGAAAAAAGTTCAAGGCTAGCTCCCACTTCAACAATGCTTGTCTTTCTCACTTTCACTTTCCTTTTTTGAAAAGTTTTAGGTTCCCCTCTTTATTTTTTTGTTTTTAAACTATATAAAAGCACTCAACAGAAATAAATGACTCTCTAAAACTTTTGGGTTGTCTCCCTGGCAGCACTTTCTTTAAAGCCATTAAGCTAGGCATATCGTGCTCAAGTAATGGATCCACCTGGATCCCAAGGTATATCAAAGCCAATTTTAATTAACAATGATTAGTAATTTAGTAGTGAGTGCAAAGTAACATATATCATGCAACGACGAAGTTTAACTCTCTTCCTATGCATCGGCATGTCATAAAAGAACAATTCATGCACACCTAGTAAAGGCCAATGCATAGTATAAGCAGTTTCTTGCATTTTTATCATATTGGAAACATAGAGAGGTGGAGATATAGTTCCTCTTTCATAATAATTGCAAGTAGGAGCAGCAAGCACACGCATATTATATTCATCAAAATCATCATGTGTAGTAGTAAAATGCAACCCATCAATATAATCCTTACTAAGCACAAACTTCTCCGATATAGTGTAGTCGGGAGAATTCAAAAAGATACTATGACTATCATGCGTGGGTGCAATAGCAACAATTTCATGTTTAACATAAGGAACTATAGCAAGTTCATCTCCATAAGCATAATTCATATTGGCATCTTGGCCACAAGCATAGCAAGCATCATCAAAAGGGGATATTTCAAGAGAATCAACGGGATCATAGCAATCATTCTTCGGTAAGCACGAAGGGGAATTAAACAATGTATGAGTTGAAGAGTTACTCTCATTAGAAGGTGGGCACGGGTGATCAATCCACTCTTCCTCCTTTTGTTCTTTGCTCTCCTCATCATCTTTTTCATCCAATGAGCTCACAGTTTCATCAATTTCTTCTTCCATAGCTTCTTGCAAAATATTAGTCTCTTCTTGGACAGCAGAGACTTTCTCAATAAATGCATGAATATTGTAATTGTATTCATAATTGTCATAGCAATATTTCAATATAGCAAAATTTCTAGGCCTATAAACATCATCATCAAAAGCTTCATACTTTTCAAACAAAGGCTCAATTTCATAAGCAGCCTTAAAAGCAACAAATTCTTCAATTCGTTCAACATCATAGTAATCATATAGACCATTAGCATAAGAAGCTAAGGTTTCATTATCATTAAATTTGCAGGAAAAGGGAAGGTGTGGAGCCTTAATCCTAGAGCAACAAGTATAATCATATCTCAAGCATAGATGAAAGTGCTAGTATTGACTAGAGGGGGGGTGAATAGGCGATTTTTATGAAAGTCTTCGAAACTTGGAAGTTTCGAAGACAAACAACATAAACAACCTAATTGATATGCAGCGGAAGATAAACTACCCTAAACAAGCCATAGTCAAGTATGTAATGATGTGAAAGTACAGGACTAATAGCAGTTTGGTAATAAGGATCAAGATGGAAGATAGTGTGAAGCCAATCAACAATAGTAGTCAAACAATGAAGTCAAATAGATACACAGACAAGCAATGACTTCATGAAGACAAACTTAAGTAAGGTTGGAAAGGATAGAACCAGTTGCTTGTTGAAGACACAGGATTTGTTGGACCAGATCTAGTTGCTGTGACAACTGTACGTCTGGTTAGGGAGGCTGAGATTTAACTCAGAAGACCGTGTCTTCACCTTATTCCCCTTGAGCTAAGGACACCCAGTCCTCGCCCAATCACTCTGGTAAGTCTTCAAGGGAGACTTCCAAACCTTCACAGACTTCGTTCTCCAGCAATCCACAATGACTCTTGGATGCTCAGAACGCGACGCCTAACCGGCTGGAGGATTCACAGTTCTCAAGTGTAATAAGTCTTCAGGTCACACAGACAGAAAGACTTCAGTGATGCCTAACACTCTTTGGCTCTGGGTGTTTGGGCTTTGTCCTTGCAAGGATCTCTCTCTCTCAAATGCTTCGAGGTGGGTTGCTCTCAAACGACAAAAGCCATGCACAATCTCTGAGAAGCTGCCAATTTATGGTGTAGGGGGTGGGCTATTTATAGCCACTAGGCAACCCGACCTGATTTGTCCAAAATGACCCTGGGTCACTAAGGAACTGACGTGTTCCAACGGTCAGATTTCAAACACATGCGACAACTTTACTTGGGCTACAAGCAAAGCTGACTTATCCAGCTCTGGATAAGATTTGCTCATTGTCTTCGCTCGAAGACATAGGATTTGAGTTGAGCATCACTTCAGTCACTCTGACTTAGTTCACTTGGACCCCACTTAACAGTACGGTGGTTCCTATGACTCAACAAAGAAGAAAATGAAACAGCGAATCCACACAGTCTTCGCGCTCCAAAGTCTTCACACAATGTCTTCTCATGTCATAGTCTTCAATATGAATAGCTTCTCATACCACCATTGTTTTCAATGTCTTCATACATTTTTAGGGGTCATCTCCGGTAGGTAAACCGAATCAATGAGGGACACTACCTGCGTTATCCTGCAATTCTCACAAACGCATCAGTCCCTCAACCAACTTTGTCGTCAATACTCCAAAACCAACTAGGGGTGGCACTAGATGCACTTACAATCTCCCCCTTTTTTGTTATTGATGACAAACTGGTTGAAGTTTTCAACGGGGATAAATATGTGAAATTGTAAGGATAGGGAATTGTCTTCATAAGTTGCAAGGGCTCCCCCTGAAGATGTGCATATAAGTAATTTGCTTTTGGAATGCAAATGCACATGGCAGGTTGTACTTGTGGAGATCCACTTCAACTTATGAAGATAATTCATCATGCATGAAAAAATATAGCAAGTTGAATGACATGCATAATGAAAAATGGAAGTCTGCAGAATGATCTAAGTGCGGAAGTTATCATCGCATTAGAGTAAAGCAAATACGTAGCAAAAGTAGCAGACGACCATCAAGTTTAGGTGTTACAACTCAAAGAACCAAATGTTTCAAAACGCAGGAGTTGTAAGCACGCAGCAAAATATAATGCAACCGCCCATATGAACCCGCTTGAAGACTATCAACTCATACGCTTCTCCCCCTTTTGTCAGTAATGACCAAAAAGGTTTGAAGACATAGAGCGTCTACTCGTCATCATGAGTAGGTGAAGCAGCAGGGTTGTCTTCGTTGGTTGGCGGTGCAGACGAACTTGGTGCAGTGTCGATGCACGCAGTAGTTGGAGGTGGTGAAGTAGCATCATCTTCATCATCGATCACTCTGCATTTACCGTTGCTGCGGAGGAGGAATATTCCGAGTCTTCAAGAGATGGAGTCCGACGCAGGGTAGCAGTCCTTGGAGGAGTGGAGTCAAACTGGAATCTTTCATTGAAGCCATCATCTTGAAGATCAGCTTCAGCACTGAGTAGGGTCAAACTCTTCCATGATCTTCGGCAAGTTTCATGAGCAACAAAGGAATTCTTGGTGGCAAGGTTGCGAATGCGATTGACATCCAAAAAGAGGCTTTGCATTTGGCGCTTGAGCCAGAAATGATGCTTATCCTACTTCTGATGAAGAGCCACAAGAAGCTCTCGGTCATTGAGAACACGAGAACGCTTCCGAGGCCTTTGCGCAATGGTGCTTTCAGTGGCTTTACTGGGTGCTCTGTGAGGCAGACGGGTGTTACCAGCCAGTGGATAGATTCTTGTCACTGCTTGAACACCTTCAATAGGCTGAGTGAAGCTTTGGTGCTCAATGTTCTGAAGACAAAGTGGCGTCTTGGCAGGGTCAGAGTATATAGCGTCAACTGACATATCAACCTCGGGCAGAAATATTATATGATTGCAAGCAGAGGGCTGATAATTGACAGATGAGTGTCTCTTGATGAGGCGCATTACCCATGGAGCATAAAACTTCAGACCAAATAGGTCAGAGCCGGAAGCAGCAAGTTGCCTGATGAAGAATTCCTGAGTGTTGAAGCTGATGCCATTGAGAATATAGAAGACCAAAGTCTTCATAGCTCCTTCAAGCTTGGCCGCTGATGAGTATCCCTTTACTGGCCATAGAGTTTGCCTGATGATATGATATATGGTTCGAGGCAAATACTCAAGGTCTTCAACAAAGAAATGTGTGGGATACTCAGCGTCAGATGGCAAAGGCTTCATCATACTCAGCATCTGGCTCATATTGGGTTCTGGCTTATGAAAGATGCTCTCCACAGCATTGCGGTGTAGCTGACAGTTGGGCTCATACAGTTCTCCAGGAGTGGCTAGCCAGTAAGCTCGATGATATCCATAGCTTTGGCTTCATGATGAACATTTCCAGTCATCCACTCGAGAACCCAAGTCTTGATGTCTCTGTAGTAGCCGCGAATGTGCAGAGTGGCATATAATTGAAGCAGTAGCTCTTCATTCCAATGTTCTTTGTCTGTTACAAAATGGAGTAGACCAGCATCACGAAAGCAATCAAGTGCTTCTTCTAAGCACGGCAGTCCAGCAATAGCTTCAGTATCGAGATGCATATGAGGGAAAATGCGCCCTTGATCATATAGCACGCATGAGTAATAGCTTCTCTGCTGATAGCTCCAAAACCGATCTGATGAAATCCTTGGCTTGGAGTAAGGGTTCTTGGAGCTGTCAAAGAAGGTATTGTGGCTTTTGAAGCCATTAGCATTGAATGATCCTGGTGAGTTGGTAGTACCTGGAAACCTTGGCAACCTGGGCTTTGGCTTCTGGACCTGAGGCCTATGCTCAACATGATAGTCAAATTGCGGGCCTGAGGCAGCAGGCGGAGGCACCAGAACAGGCCATCGGACAGTGGTAAGCTGACCATGACTGTATGCTTGCTCAATTATGTGAGGCCTTGGTGGCGGAACAGGAGCAGGGGCAACGGTGGAGGCATCAGGCTGCACGACAGGTGCTTCAGGAGCAATTGTCACATTAACTTCAGGTGCAGCATCCTCATTGGCTTCAGGTGCAGCATCCTCATTTGCTTCAGGTGCAACATCCTCATTGGTTTTAGGTGCAGCATCAGTGGTTTCAGGTTCAGTGGCCACATTAGCGTCAGGCACACTAGTTGGCGCAGGCTCCACATTAGCATCAGCCATGACTACGTCACTGGCTTCATTGGCATTGGTGGTGGCAGCCGCAACATTGTCAACCTCCTCTTGACGAGCAGGAGGGTCGGGCACAGGCATGTTCAGATCATGAACTGCTTCTTCTTCAGTTGCTGGGGGAGTAGGTACACGAACTTCTTCTTCATTTTCTTCGGCTGATGCAGCCAGAATGTCTTCAGCAGCATGTGCTTCAGACTCGGAGACGTTCACTGTTGGAGCTAGTTCAGAAAATACTTGGCGTGCAACAGGTGAACATTGCACTTCTCCTTCGGGAACGCTCGACAGAAGGACTTCAGGCCTTTGTCCTCTGCGAAGCCTGCGAAGAGCTGGCTTCAAGTTAGGAGATGGAGTTGGTTGAGCCTGAAAGTCATCATCCTCTTCTTGCACTGGGGGTGTAGCTTGTTGTTGTTGTTGTTGGGGAGTACTGGGGGAGTCTTGATGTTGTTGTGGGTGATCAGCCCACGATGCATCCTGAGCAATTGGCGTCAATGGACGACCAATGCTGATGAGTTCGCTGTTCGTAAGAACAGGCGATGATACCAAGTCATTTTCGATCTGAGGAAGAACTTCATCATCAGCTACATTGTCATCTTGACCAATGTCTTCAGCAGCGTTGGGTTCAGCTGGTGGAATATCTTCAGCCTCATGAGCCTCTGTGGTAGCAGGCTCATGGACAACCATTCTTCGTTCTTGATGTACTGATACAGGGCGGACCACGGAAATGGGTTCAACGATTAAGGGCTCTGTGGAAGCAGCCCTAGTCTTCTTGGTCTTGCGCTTCTTCTTGGAGGGAGCAGCATCAGAAGCTTTAGTGTTCTTTCTCTTTCTCGCTCCAGCCTCGGCAGCCCTTGTCTTCTTCTGTTCTGAAGCGGTTGTGGTGACCTTTGGCTTCGAGCCAGTCATGCTGCTTGGGAAGATAATGCGAGGGGCTTCTTGGCTTGAAGGTTCAGGCTGATCAGCAGGGCGCTTGTTCTTCCTCTTTGCAGCCATCCTGGGGTCAATGCCAGGACGACCAAGTGATTTGCGCTTCTCAGCCTCATTGTAGGCAAGCACACACTTATCAGCCAAAATCTTCATGCGCTCACGTGAGCCCTGAGCATCTTGGCGTTTCTTGAGAAAAGCTTCTTTAAGCTCATGGAGCATGACTTTGAAGTTGCGGACATCTTGAACACTCAGATTGGCCACATGCTTCTTGAATTGAGCCTTCTCAAAATCAATCTTGTTTTTGAGCTCAACGATGCGCTGAGCGAGAGCTAGCTCAGAAGCAATGGCGCCATTGAAGGCGATGCTGAGGCCAATTGGGAGCTGTAAATCTTCAAAGTTGACGTTGGGGGTGTCGAACCACTCATCAATGAAATTGTGAATGATGGCCACATCAAAGAGAGGCAGGTTGCTAAAGATTTCTGCTTCTTCTTTGCTCTTGATCAGCTGCTCAAGGGCATCATCAGCAAGATCTTCATCACTTGATAGATCAATGGGTTCTTCACGCAGAATGGCAGCAGGAGTCAAGGCTCTTTGATCAGATGGTCTAACAAGTTGCTTCTTCTTCTCCGTTCTCTTGGAGACACGGGACAGATCTTCAGATTGCACACTGGCTTCAGGAGGTGCAGTGGCCAGTGGCTTCGCACGCAAAGTCTTCGGAGGTGTAGCTGAGGTTGAAGCCTTTGACTTCTTTTGCTTCTGCAGCTTTGGAGGAGGAGCTGGGGCTTCATCAGAGTCGGCACCATCGTTAGAATGATCTACTCTGCCGCCTTGGACCATGATGTAAGTGATGAGGCCGTCAAGGTTGGCGTAGGGGCCAATTACATTGGGATTGGCTTCATGGGAGCCGTCAGCATGGGGAGCAGAGGGACCTAGGTTAAAGTCCAAACCCGAGGACTTCTTGTTCTTCTTGGCCGAAGCCACAGCAAACTGGTAGTTGCGCTTGAAGAGAGAATCATCACGACACCATAGTAGTGAGGTGGGATCTGCGTTCGCTGGCTGTGGCCCACGGACCATGCATGGATAGAAGCCTTGTTCAATGGCTTCAGCTCGGCTCTTGGGTTGAAGGCCTCGATAGAGGATATCACCCCAAGGTCTCTTGATGGCATGCTTCTCTGCATACTCCTTTGTCACAAATTTGTACTTGAACCATTCCTCAGCCCAATAGCGTCGAATCCATTGGATTCGCGTCTTTCTCTGATGATAATTTTCTTCGGGATCAGTCTTGTACATTTCTGCTAAGTCATCAGGCAGATCTTTAGATGTTCCTTCTCTGCGCTGTCTGCCACCCTTCCTTGCTGATTTCTCTGTAGCCATGAACTTCAAGCTGAAAGGCTTCAGTACGTTCAAAGGCTTCAGAGATTTATGCTTACTGGTCAAGCAGGAACTGGCTTCAGGAGAATTTATATGATGTTGTAAGTATTCTGCAAATGAATGCAGACTATGAGAACCAAGGGATTCTCCCACGGACATGTACCTGTGACAGCATTAGAGATGCGAGGGAAGGGGAAGAGGTCATATGCATTCTTAGAAGATTTTTGAAGATAAATCAGTTTGAAGACATTGACCTCATGATGCGAAGCATTCACTTATATAGGTGAGTTGGTTCCAGATTTGTACCAATCCGTGAATAAGTACAAGTGAGGAATCAAACTAGGCAAGAAATCTAAGTGAATCGACTAAGCAGTATGAGATGCAGACGAAATAGATCTAGCTTGAATAGGCGGAAACTACTTTCGGTAAACAGAATGAATCTTGAAGATCAAAAAGGTGGTAAAAATAGAGTTATAATTACCGCACGAAGAAATGCTAGATGGGAGAATAGGAGACCGAGCAGTTCAGCCCACCGTGCCCTAACTTGGCGACGGAGGACACCTACGGCGACGGCGGAGAGGACGATGTCCGCGGCCGGCGTGAGGATGGCGTCGGAGAAGTCGCGGCAGCTAAGCGCTTCGTCGCCGGCATCGTCGCGAGCTAGCGGTGGCGCTAGGGTTTTAACGGAGGTGGCGAGGTGGAAGAAGGATTTCTTTACCGCAGGGGGACAGGTATTTATAAGTAGATGAGAGACACAGTGCAATTACGCTGGTGCCCCTGGCGGTTCACATCTGAGGGGCACGTGGCAAGCATGCAACACACTCAGGGTTGTCCCACGTTCCCACGCCCGCCAGGCATGTCAGAGAGTTGTTCCGGCTTCTCCGGATTTCAACAGTAAAGATAAGCCATTTAAAACAGATTTAGTGTTTGCATCTTTGCCTTCTGCTGACTAGGACGCAGAGAAGACATTCGAGAGTTTCAACAGAATGCATATGATTTGGACAGATAGAGTTTGAGATAGGAAGCATAGAGAGGTTAGGGTCCGATCACATTCACTTAGTTCAAAAGATCCAATCTTGACGACATAGCTATAAGCAAATGCTGTAGAGGACAGAACACTAGTATGTATATATATCAGAAAGCAATCAAATCATCATAGTGCAAAAAGTCATGAAGACAAATTGAAACTGAAGACAAACCAAATGCAAAGTCATTGCAATATAATGCCTTGAGTGAAACACTTCAAACAAAGAAGGTTGGTGGTGGCGTTACCCACCGTATAGGAAGTATTAGACCCAGACACGGCGCACAATTATCGTGGTGCTCCGAAGTCAAATTCCATGTTAATGTATTCACACTCAGAGTGTAAATCTTCATTGATTGAAGATATACATTACTTTGTGTGTTGCACATCTAAGTCATCAACATGCATAAGTGTTAGGATGTGTGCCTGATCACAGGACATTAGAGGATTCCAAGATATTTAGCTCACATCGTAACTTGCAAAACCTTTTCTCATCCAAGGGCTTTGTGAAGATATCTGCCAGTTTCTCTTCAGTGTTGACGTGTATGATATCGATATCTTTCTTCATAACATGATCTCTTGGAAAGTGATGACGAATTTCAATGTGCTTTGTCTTCGAGTGTTGGACAGGATTGTTGGATATTTTGATGGCACTTTCGTTGTCGCAGAAGAGAGGTACTTGGTTCAGGTTGATGCCATAATCCTTGAGAGTTTGCTTCATCCACAGAAGCTGAGCACAACAGGATCCAGCAGCAATGTATTCAGCTTCAGCAGTTGAGAGTGATACACAGTTCTGCTTCTTCGAAGATCAACAGACAAGTAATCGACCAAGAAAATGACATGTGCCAGATGTAGACTTGCGATCCACCGTGTCACCAGCATAATCAACATCCGAGAATCCAACCAAATTGAATCTTGAGCCCTTGGGATACCATAATCCGAGTGTTGGGGTGTAAGCCAAATATCGAAGAATTCGCTTCACAGCTAAGTGATGCGATTTCTTTGGTGCCGCTTGGAATCGAGCACACATGCAAACACTAAGCATAATATCTGGCCTAGATGCACATAAATAAAAGCAAAGAACCAATCATGGAGCGGTATACCTTTTGATCGAACTCTTTACCATTGTCGTCGGGACCAAGATGGTGTTTGGCTGGCATTGGCGTCATGTAGCCTTTGCAGTCTTCCATTCCAAACTTCTTCAGACAGTCTTTGAGGTATTTCTCTTGAGATATGAAGATGCCATTCCTCTTCTGACGAATTTGAAGACCAAGGAAGAACTTCAGCTCACCCATCATGGACATTTGATATTGCTCTTGCATCATATACCCAAACTCATCACTATACTTTTGGTTGGTGCATCCGAAGATTATGTCATCCACATATATTTGGCACACAAACAGTTCACCATCATATGTCTTCGTGAAGAGAGTGGGGTCGAGGGATCCACGTTTGAAGCCTTTGCTCTTCAGGAAGTCTTTGATTGTATCATACCAGGCACGAGGGGCTTGTTTGAGGCCATACACTGCCTTGTTTAGCTTGTACACCATATCAGGATGTTTTGGATCTTCAAAGCCAGGTGGTTGTGCGACATATACTTCTTCTTCAATCTTGCCATTGAGAAATGCACTCTTTACATCCATTTGATATAGCAAGATATTGTGATGATTAGCGTAGCTAGCAGTATGCGAATAGCTTCAAGCCTAGCAACAGGAGCAAATGTTTCATCGAAGTCCATTCCTTCAACTTGAGTATATCCTTGAGCCACAAGACGTGCTTTGTTTCTGACAACTTGACCAAGCTCATCTTGCTTGTTTTGATATATCCATTTTGTTCCAGTAATGTTATGCTTGCGAGGATCAGGTCGCTTGACAAGTTCCCAAACATTATTCAGCTTGAACTATTTAAGTTCTTCTTGCATGGCTTGAATCCATTCAGGTTCCATAAAAGCTTCAGCAACTTTCTTGGGTTCTGATATTGACACGAATGAAAAGTGCCCACAGAAGTTTGCTAGTTGTGTTGCTCTTGATCGAGTGAGCGGACCAGGTGCATTGATGCTGTCAATTATCTTCTCTATTTGAACTTCATTTGCAACACGACGATGAACAGGACGAAGGTTTTGCTCTGACTGATCATTGTCATCATTGGGAGGATTATCTTTGGTCTGAGCATTGTCTTCAGGTTGATTTGGTGCAGAGATGATAAGTTCCTCTTCAATTTGAGCTTCAGAGGGCATGATTTCACCAGTTCCCATCAGCTTGATTGCCTCGTTTGAAGGAGCTTCATCCAGTGTGCCTGGCAGAATCTCTCTCTGTGAACCATTGGTTTCATCAAATTTCACATCCACAGTTTCAACGATCTTGTAGAGATAAAGGTTGAAGACTCTGTAGGAGTGTGAATCCTTTCCATAGCCAAGCATGAAGCCTTTGTGAGCCTTAGGTGCAAATTTTGACTTGTGATGGGGATCCTTGATCCAGCATCTTGCTCCAAATACTCGGAAGTAACTGACGTTTGGCTTCTTGCCAGTAAGTAGCTCATATGATGTTTTGTTCAGAAGCTTATGAATGTACACACGGTTGATGATATGACATGCTGTATCAATAGCTTCAGGCCAGAACTTTCTTGGTGTCTTGTACTCATCTAGCATTGTTCGAGCCATCTCAATGAGGGTTCTGTTCTTGCGCTCAACGATGCCATTTTGCTGAGGTGTGTATGGAGCAGAGAACTCATGAGTGATTCCCATTGTATCCAGATACAGATCAAGTCCAGTGTTCTTGAATTCAGTGCCATTGTCACTTCTGATGTGCTTGATCTTCACACCATAATTGTTCATTGCTTGATTTGCGAAGCGCCTAAAGACATCTTGCACTTCAGTCTTGTAAAGAATTATATGAACCCATGTGTATCTTGAGTAGTCATCAACAATGACGAAGCCATAGAGACAGGCAGTTGTTGTGAGGGTGGAGTAGTGAGTAGGTCCAAATAAGTCCATGTGTAACAGCTCGAAGGGTTGAGATGTTGTCATGATTGTCTTCGAGGGGTGCTTTGCCCTTGTCATCTTTCCAGCTTCACAGGCACCACACAGATGATCCTTCTTGAACTTGACATCCTCGATGCTAATGACATGCTTCTTCTTGACGAGTGAGTGTAAGTTCCTCATGCCGGCATGTCCCAGCCTTCAATGCCAGAGCCAGCATTCTGAAGCTTTTGTGAGAAGACATACGGCAAGCTGTGGACCTGCTGAGAAATCTACCATGTACAGATCATCTTTTCAATACCCTTCAAAGACTAGAGATTTGTCAGATTCCGTTAGTACAAGGCAACGATATTTGCCAAATATCACAATCATGTTCAAGTCACAAAGCATTGAGACAGACATTAAGTTGAAACCAAGGGATTCAACAAGCATCACTTTATCCATGTGTTGATCCTTTGAGATTGCAACTCTACCTAGACCCAATACTTTGCTTTTACCAGTGTCAGCAAATGTGATGTGACTCTTGTCGGTTGGACGTAAGGTTGAGTCCATGAGAAGACTTCGATCACCAGTCATATGATTTGTGCATCCACTGTCCATAATCCATTCTGAAGATTTTGATGACGCACCCTACAGTGCAGTTAGGAGGATAGGCTTCACACAAGTGTTGTGAAGCATATGCATTTGATACATATAGGGACAATCACATCTTATATCAAGGTTAGGACATAGTATGACTGATAAGAAATTCAGATGTGAAGCATATAGAATGATATTTTAACGTGCGTCCTTAATGAGTTTTAGGTCCCCGGCAATAGTATCGGACGCCATTGATTGCTGGCTGGAGACCTTTTTCTGCAAAAGAGAGTTAGTTCTTCTTTGCCACCCACATCTTCAGTGAGGGCTTAGAAGCAATGAGTCTAAGTGCAGCATCTGAGAATTTTGGCTTTGAAGCCCTAGCAAATAGCCTTGCAGGAGATGAATGATACTCATATGAATAAGCAGAAAAGTTCTTAGTCCTATGAACATAGCGGTTCGAAGACACACGCTCATATTCATAAGTCTGAGCATGATTTCCTTGCAAAACATTGGCGTTAGGGTGACTCATGTGAGTCCTGTATCTGTATGAAGCCTTTGGGCCACATGAAGTTATTGGTCTGGGGTTTGTCTTCTTCCTAGGTGGTGTCATGATGACATTCACAGGAAGATTCTCAATGTACCGCTTAGGTACCCAGATCTTCTTCATAGGTGGTCCATTCCTGCAGTTAGTACCAATGTACCTGGCAAACACTTCACCATTCTGATTTTTGAACAGCTTATAGTTTGCATCAAAGGATTCATCAATGATAGTAGGATTAGCACAGGTAAAGCCAGATAAAGTAGATGGACCTACTGAAGGTTCCTTTGCAGCAACCCATGTGGTTTTGGGGTACTGCTCAGGCTTCCAGTACGAGCCATCAACATTCATTTTCCTTTCGAACCCAACACCCTCTTTCCTAGGGTTTCGGTTCAGAATCTGCTTTTTGAGGACACCGCAGAGAGTCTGATGTCCCTTCAAACTTTTGTACATCCCTGTTTCAAGCAATGTCTTCAACATAGCATTTTCATCAGCAACAGCAGTGGTATCCTCCGCAGAGGGGTTAGTAACCACATCAGTAGGTGAAGACAATGAAACAGTAGTAGCAGTGGAACATTCAGCAACAGATGTAGCATTATCACGCTCAATGCATTTTAGACATGGTGGTTCAAATTCTTCCTGAGCGGAACTGATCTGTTGAGCGCGAAGTGACTCATTCACCTTTTGAAGATCTTCATGAGCCGCTCTCAATTTCTCAAGCTCTTGTTTCCTCTAAAGATAATCATAGGAGAGCCTTTCATAAGTATTTGAGAGTGATTCATGTCGACCTTCAAGTTCTTGGTACTTAGCATGAAGATTTTTTATGTCATCAACTAAGGACTGTGAACGGGTCATTTTAGCGTCCAACAGGTCATCGCTTTTGTCTAACAGTTTTTGAGTATGTTCCATAGCCTTTTGTTGTTCAGTTGCAATTTTAGCAAGTGTTTTGTAGCTGGGTTTGGATTCACAATCAGAGTCATCTTCACTTGAAGTTTGAAAGTAAGCATCGCGTGATTTTACCTTGGCACCACGTGCCATGAAGCAGTAGGTGGGAGTAGGATTGTCTTCGTCATTAGCATCAGCGTTGGTGTGGAAGTCATTGTCTTGAGTGTTGAAGATGGACTTGGCAACATAGGCTGTGGCTAGAGCCAGACTTGCAACGCCAGGGTCAGACTCCTCTCCAGACTCCACCTCCGCCTCCTCTGAAGAAGACTCCTCCTTTGAATCCATTTCCTTGCAAACAAAAGCACGAGCCATGCCAGATGAGCTCTTCTTGTATGATGAAGACTTGGAAGAAGACTTAGAAGACTTTGAGGATTTCTTCTTCTTCTTGTCATCGGAATCATATTCCTTGCTTTTCTTCTTCTTCTTCTCATTGTCCCATTGTGGACACTCAGATATGTAGTGACCAGGTTTCTTGCACTTGTGGCAGGTTCTCTTCTTGTGATCATGTGTGGAAGCTTCGTCATTCCTTGAGCTAGATCGTGAAGACCTTCTGAAGCCTTTCTTCTTTGTGAATTTCTGGAACTTCTTCACAAGCATAGCAAGTTCCCTTCCAATGTCTTCAGGATCTTCAGAACTGCAGTCAGATTCTTCTTCAGATGAGGAAACAACTTTTGCCTTCAAAGCACGAGATCGGCCATAGCTTGGACCATAGATATCTCTTTTCTCAGATAGCTGGAACTCATGTGTGTTGAGCCTCTCAAGTATATCAGACGGATTGAGTGTCTTGAAGTCAGGACGTTCTTGTATCATGAGGGCAAGGGTGTCAAAGGAGCTGTTAAGCGATCTCAGCAATGTCATGACGATTTCATGCTTGGTGATCTCAGTTGCGCCAAGAGCTTGAAGTTCATTTGTGATATCAGTGAGGCGATCAAACGTAAGCTGGACATTCTCATTGTCGTTTCTCTTGAAGCGATTGAAGAGGTTGCGAAGAACACTGATTCTTTGATCTCTCTGGGTTGAGACGCCTTCGTTGACCTTGGATAGCCAGTCCCAGACTAGCTTCGACGTTTCCAGAGCACTCACACGGCCATACTATCCTTTGGTCAGATGACCACAGATGATGTTCTTTGCAGTAGAGTCCAGTTGAATGAACTTCTTGACATCAGTGGGGGAGACACCTTCACCAGTTTTGGGAATGCCATTCTTGACGACATACCAGAGGTCGACATCAATGGCTTCAAGATGCATGCGCATCTTATTCTTCCAGTAGGGATATTCAGTTCCATCGAACGCGGGGCAAGCAGCGGAGACCTTGATTATCCCTGCAGTCGACATAGCTGAAACTCCAGGTGGTTAAACCGAATCACACAGAACAAGGGAGTACCTTGCTCTGATACCAATTGAAAGTGCTAGTATCGACTAGGGGGGTGAATAGGCGATTTTTATGAAAGTCTTTGAAACTTGGAAGTTTCGAAGACAAACAACAGAAACAACCTAATTGATATGCAGCAGAAGATAAACTACCCTAAACAAGCCATAGTCAAGTATGTAATGATGTGAAAGTACAGGACTAATAGCAGTTTGGTAGTAAGGATCAAGATGGAAGATAGTGTGAAGCCAATCAACAATAGTAGTCAAACAATGAAGTCAAACAGATACACAGACAAGCAATGACTTCATGAAGACAAACTTAAGTAAGGTTGGAAAGGATAGAACCAGTTGCTTGTTGAAGACACAGGATTTGTTGGACCAGTTCCAGCTGCTGTGACAATTGTACGTCTGGTTAGGGAGGCTGAGATTTAACTCAGAAGACCATGTCTTCACCTTATTCCCCTTGGCTAAGGACACCAAGTCCTCTCCCAATCACTATGGTAAGTCTTCAAGGGAGACTTCCAAACCTTCATAGACTTCGTTCTCCGGCAATCCACAATGACTCTTGGATGCTCAGAACGCGACGCCTAACCGGCTGGAGGATTCACGGTCCTCAAGTGTAATAAGTCTTCAGGTCACACAGACAGAAAGACTTCAGTGATGCCTAACACTCTTTGGCTCTTGGTGTTGGGCTTTGTCCTCGCAAGGATCTCTCTCTCTCAAATGCTTCGAGGTGGGTTGCTCTCAAACGACAAAAGCCGTGCACAATCTCTGAGCAGCCGCCAATTTATGGTGTAGGGGTGGGCTATTTATAGCCACTAGGTAACCCGACCTGATTTGTCCAAAATGACCCTGGGTCACTAAGGAACTGACACGTGTTCCAACGGTCAGATTTCAAACACATGCGGCAACTTTACTTGGGCTACAAGCAAAGCTGACTTATCCAGCTCTGGATAGGATTTGCTCATTGTCTTCGCTCGAAGACATAGGATTTGAGTTGAGCATCACTTCAGTCACTCTGACTTAGTTCACTTGGACCCCACTTAACAGTACGGTGGTTCCTATGACTCAACAAAGAAGAAAATGAAACAGCGAATCCACACAGTCTTCGCGCTCCAAAGTCTTCACACAATGTCTTCTCATGTCATAGTCTTCAATATGAATATCTTCTCATGCCACCATTGTCTTCAATGTCTTCATACATTTTTAGGGGTCATCTCCGGTAGGTAAACCGAATCAATGAGGGACACTACCTGCGTTATCCTGCAATTCTTACAAACGCATCAGTCCCTCAACCAACTTTGTCGTCAATACTCCAAAACCAACTAGGGGTGGCACTAGATGCACTTACAATAGATCCCGAGCATACCAACGCAACATATTAATTTGATCCCATAATAGTTTCCCTTTTTGTGTCAAACGATAATCCCTAAAGTATTCACGTTGATCCAACGTTACTCCCATTATAAAGTTGAATAGGGTTTTCTCAGGATTATCATAGTACTACATAAAACACAATGAGCATCGAGGGTTTTAGGAGGTTCCCCATCTCCATGAGCAGCAAGTACACCTAATTTTTTTGGTATTTAGTGTTCCATATCCATAGCTAAAGATAGAGAACAACTAGGAACAACAAATAAAAATTACTTGGTGATAAAGCAAACAAGCACACACGAGAATATTCACCCCATGCTATGACTCCCCGGCAACGGCGCCAGAAAAAGGTCTTGATAACCCGCAAGTATACGGGATAGTTGTAGCCTCTTTAGATAAGTAAGAGTGTCGAACCCAACGAGGAGCTAAAGGTAGAACAAATACTCTCTCAAGTCCTATCGGCCACTGATACGACTCTACGCACGCTTGACGTTCGCTTTACCTAGAACAAGTATAAAACTAGAAGTACTTTGAAGGTGTTGTTGGATAGGTTTGCAAGATAATAAAGAGCACATAAATATAAACTAGGGGCTGTTTAGATAAAGAAGCAATAAAGTAAATATAGCGAGTGTGGAAAAGTGGTGGTAGGAGTTGTGAAATTGTCCCTAAGCAATTGACTACTTTACTAGACCGATAGCAAGTTTTATGTGGGAGAGGCCACTGCTAGCATGTCATCCCTGACTTGGAATTCTATGCACTTATGATTGCAACTATTAGCAAGCATCCGCAACTACTAACGTTCATTAAGGTAAAACCTAATCATAGCATTAAGATATATTGGTCCCCCTTTAATCACATATGCATCAATTTTTATGCTAGGTTGAAGCTTCTGTCACTCTAGCCCTCCAATACATAGTCCTATCAACATACAACTAGCCCTATGGTGTGATCCACGCGCGTGCTCATATGATGGGCACCAAAGGACATCAACATAACCACAAGAAAATTAAATCAATCATAGCAATTCATCAACCACCAATAGGACAACGAAAATCTACTCAGACATCATAGGATGGCAACACATCATTGGATAAAAATATGAAGCATAAAGCACCATGTTCAAGTAGAGGGTACAGCGGGTTGCGGGAGAGTGTACTGCTGTAGATTGAGGGGGGAAGGTGATGGAGATGTTGGTGAAGATGGCGGAGATGTTGGTGAAGATCGCAGTGATGATCATGGCCCCCGGTGGCGGTCCGGCGCCACCGGAAGCAAGGGGAAGAGAGCCCCCCTTCTTATTCTTCTTCCTTGACCTTCTCCCTAGATGGGAGAAGGGTTTCCCCTCTGGTCCTTGGCTCCCATGGCGTGGGATGGGCGAGAGCCCCTCCGAGATTGGATCTGTCTCTCTGTTTCTGCATTCCCAGATTCTTCCCCTTCACCGTTTCTTTTATATTTGGAGATCCGTAACTCCGATTGGGGTGAATCTTTCGCCCAGATTTTTCTCGTAAAATTAGATTTCTTGCGGCAAAAAGAGAGCGTCAACCGCTTTACGGGTGGCCCACGAGAGTGCCAGGCGGGCCCAGGTGGTGGGGACATGCCCCCTGTCTCGTGGACATCCCGGGCACCGTTTCACGTTGATTCTTCCTCCGAAAAATCCCAAATATTCCAAAATAATTCTCCGTCCTTTTTTATCATGTTTGGATTCCGTTTGATATTGGGTTTCTGCGAAACATAAAACATGCAACAAACAGGAACTGGCACTGGGCACTGGATCAATATGTTAGTCCCAAAAATAGTATAAAAAGTTGCCAAAAGTATATGAAAGTTGAATAATATTGGCATGAAACAATCAAAAATTATAGATATGACGGAGACGTATCAGGCCCCTTCTCCTGGTGGGGCCGGCTCCTTGAACTTCTCATGGTCGCCTCCTTGGGCGGCTGGCGTGGGAAGGCCAGAGAAGGCGAAGAAGGCGGGTCGCGGGCCGTCAAGTCGGAGTACGATGGCCTCGACGCCTTCGTAACGTATTGGCGGGCCGCTGCCTCATCTTCCAGCTCTTCTCCCGGCACCATCATCACTAGCCCTCTCTTAGGCGGCCACCGATATGTTCTCTTGGCGCCTTTGCTGCTCGTACCTCGCCTAGGCGCTCCTTTTCCCCTCTTGCCTTCTTGTTCCGTTTCCTGAGGAGAGGGACAAGAAAGGGATTACGGGCACCTTATCTCTTTTTAGTTTGTAAGCCCACGGGCCTTAGCCGAATTTAAAACTTGTAATCCCCTTGCTCATGTTTACATTTCGTACGGACTGTACCTGTATGGGACGTATTAATGAAAAAGAGTGCTTGTCGTGTTCTTTGTGTGTGAGCGAAGCCCATACTAAGGAACGAATCCTTCTTATTTTTAATATAAGCATTGTCGCCCGGCAACAGGCCTTGCCGCTCCCTTACTTCATTCGACCACACTCAGGCTTTCGGCGGAGGTAGGGACGAAGTAGGGTTAGGCCCTATGCTTGCTTCCTTGTCACCGCGGCTTCAACCAGACTCCGACCCAAAAAATAATTCTTGGGTGCAGGAAAAGGGGAGCACAGTAGCCTAGGAATAAAATGAGGTTTCATACGCCCCAATTTGATAGGGAGATGCAAAACAGGGGATGAAGGACTTATCTGAATCTGCAGCCCCCGACATCCTTGGGTTGTCGGGGTTGGGTCCCTGTGTCTTCAGCCCCCAGCAAGCTTGTCTTGTCGGGACCGGAGCGCCGGCTCGTTATTCTTCTTCCCAATAGCTCATCAGAGATGTCCATGCACCCTGTGAACCAAAGAGGACGGAAAGGAACAGAGAGACGCACACTCGACCTCTATGCTAGGGGTTAGTCGCTGCTAAGCGCTATCAACCCTAACCAAGGGAGGGACTCAACCTAGCATGCATGCTATAATTTAGGGCGCCGGCGCTTCATTTATTTATGCTCAGGGTCTGCGCCTGGCTTTGTACAAAGGGTTACATGCCTTGCCGGCAAGGCTTGTACAAAAAGTGGTCTCTCGGGAGGCCCGACTACCGGCCTTATGGGTAAAACTTACGAAGATGCTCGATGTTCCAGGAGTTGCTCACTGGGACGACATCTTCGATCTCTAGGAGGACTGCGCCGGGCCTGGTGACTCGTGTTACCCGATAAGGGCCTTCCCACTTTGGCATCAACTTGTTGGAATTCTTTGCCAATTAAATGCACCGAAGAACAAGGTCGCCTTCCTCAAAGCTTCGGGCATGATCCTTGCGACTATGGTAGCGGCGCAAGGCTTGCTGGTAGCATGCTGCTCTCACAGCCGCCCGAAGACGATCATCCTCGAGGAGTGTTGCGTCATCTTGCCGCAATCGCTCTTGCTCGAGCTCGTCATAAGCGAGCACTCGAGGTGACCCGTATGTGAGTTCCATGGGGAGAACTGCTTCTGCCCCGTATACCAGGGCAAAGGGTGCCTGGCCGGTGGCTTGATCTGGCGTCGTTATGATCGACCAAAGAACCACCGGTAACTCATCAATCTAGCGCCTTCTCCTCTTGTGCAGCCTGTCAAAAGTCTTCGTCCTCAGGCCTCGCAGTACTTTAGCATTTGCCCTCTCCGCTTGGCCGTTGCTCCGTGGGTGTGCCACGGAAGCGAAACAGACCTTGCCGCCGAGGCCCTCAATGTATTGCATGAAGGTGTGTCTTGTGAACTACGTGCCGTTGTCGGTGATGACGCTGTTCGGCACACTTGAATGTCAGACTAGCCCCTTGAAGAATTTGATAGCTAACTGCGCTGTCACCTTCCTCACCGCCTCCACCTCCGACCACTTTGTGAACTTGTCGATTGCAACGTACAAGTACTCAAAGCCCCCGACAGCGTGGGGGAAGGGGCCCAGTATGTCAAGATCCCAGATCGAAAATGTCCAGGAGAGCGGGATTGTTTAAAGGGCTTGAGCTGGCTGATGAAGCTTCTTTGAATGGAACTGACACGCTTCACACGTGGTTACTAGTGCCGTCGCATCCTGGAGGGCAGTGGGCCAGAAGAAACCTTGCCAGAAAGCCTTGCCGGCAAGGACCCTCGGCCCTATGTGGGAGCCACATATGGCTCCATGTATCTCCGCAAACAGCTTCAGTCCTTCCTCCCAGGGAATGCACTTCAATTTCACTCTGTTTGGTCTTTTTCAGTATAGGACGTTGTCGACAAACTGATACAGGGCAGACCGACGGGCTACTTTCTCCGCTTCTTCCTGCTCCTCAGGAAGCTCCCTTGTTTGGAGGAATCAAACGGTATGCTATGCCCATGCCGGAGCCTGTGGCTCGACGACAAGGACTAAAGGCATCTCCTCTGCCATGGGAGTGACTGTCTCTACGCCCAGGGCTTGACGCCCTGCCGGAGTTGGTTGCCCCACCGCAGGCTCAGTGTCCATGGCAACACCTTCGCCAGCGGCTCCAGGGAGCTCAGTGGGAGATTACTTGTCGGGGCCTGATTTCCTCCGCTTGTTTTGCTCTGTTGATGGTTCAATGGATGGTTGAGTTAAACGAAGCACAAAAGTACCTGGTTCCAGAGGTAGTTTGAGGGCAGCGCGCTTCAACAGGTAGTCGGCAATGTCGTTCTCCACTCGGGGGACATGCTCCGCCTGTATACCGTCAAAGCGCTCCTCCAGCTTCCTCACCTCATCCACGTAGGCTTCCATCAACGGGCTTTGATAATCCTTGTTGACCTGCCTGACGACAGGCTGTGAATCACCCCTGACGATGAGCTTCTTGACCCCGAGATCTGCAGCGATCCTG
Source organism: Triticum timopheevii (assembly GCA_963921465.1). NCBI lineage: Eukaryota > Viridiplantae > Streptophyta > Magnoliopsida > Poales > Poaceae > Triticum > Triticum timopheevii. Next base: position 225,202,924 of record OY997272.1, read on the forward strand.
AGACCAGCAAGCAATCACTCGTATTCAGCAGTGTTGTTCGTAGACATCTCCCTAGGAAAGTGTATCTGGATTACATACTTGAGGTGCTCTCCGGTGGGTGCGACAAGCAGCACACCAGCACCGGCGCCTTGTAGCGAAAAAGCCCCGTCAAAGTACATAACCCAGTTGTGACTTGTTTCCTTGCCGGGAAGAGTGGTCTCTTAGATCTCTTCGTCGGGCGTCGAGGTCCATTCTGCAATGAACTCCTCCAAGACTCTACTCTGGATCGTTGAAGTACTTTCGAACTTCAAATCAAAGCTCGACAGTTCCAGGGCCCATTCCACAATCCTCCCCATTGCATCTGGGTTATGCAGTATCCGTTGCAACGGGAGGCGGGTGAAGATGGTGATCTCGTGCGCTTGGAAGTAATGATGTAGCTTCCTCGGGCCGAAGAGCAATTTTTGCACACTGGAGTACCTTGACCTAGCCCCCTGCAAGAGGGAGCTAACAAAGTAAACCGGGTGCTGCATCATCTTCTTCTTCTGCACCACTTCACCTGGTTGTGGAGGCCCTGTCTCGCCGGCGTCAGACTCTGCCGGGAGCTTTGCCTTGCCGGGGAGAGCCCTGGCTCACCATTCGCCAGTCTTGCCGTTGCCACTGCCCCTTCGTCAACCTCCCTCTGTGCTACTAGTGCGGCGCTGACCACCTGATTCGTTGTCGCTAGATACAGCAGCAACGGCTCTTGTAGTTTAGGCGCAACTAGTATCAGCATGGAGGAGAGGTATCTCTTCAAGTCTTGTAGTGCTACTTCGGCCTCTGGAGTCCACTCCATTGGGCCCGCCTTTTTCAAGATTTTGAAAAAGGGAAGGGCACGCTCAGCAGACTTGGAGATGAATCTCCTCATGGCGACAACACAACCAGTGAGCCGACGCACATCCTTAATCTTCCTAGGTGCCTCAATCTGTTCAATGGCCTTGACCTTGTCTGGGTTCGCCTCAATCCCACACTGCGACACAAAGAACCCGAGAATCTTGTCGGACAGAACATCAAAGACACACTTCTAAAGGTTTAGATTGAGGTTGATATTGCGCAAATTTGCAAATGTCTCTTCCAAATCTTGCACAAGTGTTCCCTTGTCCTTGGTTTTGACCACTATGTCATCCATATAGGCTTCCATATTTCTATGTAGCTAGGGCCCAAAAACAATTTGGATTGCTCTCGCAAACGTCGAGCCAGCACTCTTCAACCCGAAAGGCATCCGTAAAAAGCAATACATACCACATGGGGTGATGAATGCTATCTTCTCTTCATCCTCTCTCGTCATAAAAATCTGATGATATCCTGAGTAGGCGTCAAGGAATGATAACAGGTCACACCCAGCCATGGAGTCAACAATCTGGTCGATGCGCGGCAGCGGTAAAGGGTCTTTTGGACAGGCCTTATTGATATCTGTGTAATCAATACACAGCCTCCACTTTCCGTTTGCCTTGCGCACCACCACTGGATTGGCCAACCACGTCGGATGGAGCACTCCTCTCACCAAGCATGCCACTTCTAGCTTTCTGATCTCTTCTGTGATGAACTCTTATCTTTCCAAAGCTTGCTTCCTGACCTTCTGCTTGACGGGCCGCGCATGAGGACAGATAACAAGGTGGTGCTCAATCACCTCCCTGGGAACGCCAGGGATGTCAGATGCTTGCCATGCAAACACATCGACATTCACCCACAGGAAAGTGACGAGCTCGCCTTCCTATTTTCTATTGAGGGTAGAGCTTATGGTGAAAGCTCCTCCCGTGCCGTCCTCCTTGACGGACACTTTCTTGGTCTCTGGTGGTGCAGTTCTGGATCTCTTGCTCTTGCCGGTGGAGCTCTCATCGGTCTTCTTCCCTCCCGGGGCTTCAGCGGCAGGAGCAAGTGCCTTGGCGGCAGTTGCTGCAACTGCTTCCCGGTAGAGTTGGTTAGTGTAGATCAACGCATACTTCTTGTCGGAGGAGACGGTGATGATGTTCATCGGCCCAGGCATCTTCAGTGTGTTGTAGGCGTAATGTGACGCCGCCATGAACTTGGCTAGTGCCGGGCGGCAGAGAATCCCATTGTAAGGCAAGGGGATCTCGGCTACATCAAAGACAATCCTCTCCATCCTGTGGTTTAGCTCGCCTCCAAACGTCACGGGTAGCGTGACCTTGCCCTTTGGCTGGCTTCTTCCCGGGTTGACCCCTTGAAACGTGCCCGTCTCTTCGAGGTCTTCATCGGGAATCTGCAGCCTTTTGATCACAACAAGCGAGATCAAGTTCAAGCCGGCCCCACCGTCAACTAGCATCTTCGTCACCTTGAGGTTGTGGATCATTGGTGAAACCAACAACGGCAAACACCCGACTGCAGTTGTGCAATCAAGGTGATCCTCGGTGTCAAAGATGATAGGCATGCTAGACCACTTCAGTGGCTTCCGTGCGTTGAGTGATGGCTCCACCGCTGTGATCTCACGCGCCCACTACTTGATCTGGCGGTGAGAGGTGTGCAGCGAGGCGCCACCATCGATGCACATGGCCTTTGTAGCTTTCTGAAACTCGTGGTCGCCGGACTCTTCATCCTCGTCATGATCATCGTCTTCCTGCTTCTTGTCGCTGCCCCGGGCGGGCCTCTCTTGCTGGTTATCCTTGCTGCGGCAGCCTCCTTAGCCGCCATGCTTCTTGCCGGATCCTTCGGCACCGTCCTGGCCTTTCTCCTTGTCCCGCATCTCATACTCAGCTTTTTGCTTCTTAGCAAGCAACTACACTTGTCGGTAGTTTTGGAGGTCGTGGCCCTTGGTGCGGTGGATCTTGCAAAACTGCTTGTCAGAGCTTCCTGGCTTGTCGGCAGCCGCCAAGGCCCGGCAAGCGGCACACCCCACAACTTCCTTGCCGGGGTCGCCTACCTTGGACTTCTTGGCAGTGCCGGTGTCGTCGGATCCCTCGACGGCAAGCACAGTCCTGCCCTTGCACTTTCTGTTACGACGTTGGCCCTTCTTCGTCGGGGCGGCTGATACGTCTTCGACGTATCTATAGTTTTTTATTGTTCCATGCTATTATATTACCCCTTTTGGATGTTTATGGGCTTTATTTTACACATTTATATCATTTTTGGGACTAACCTACTAATCGGAGGCCCGGCCCGTATTGCTGTTTTTTTGCCTATTTCAGTATTTCGAAGAAAAGGAATATCAAACGGAATCCAAACAGAATGAAACCTTCGGGAGCGTGATTTTTGGAACGAACGTGATCCAGGGGACTTGGAGTGCAAGTCAAGAAGCAGCCGAGGCGGCCACGAGAGGGTAGCCCCCCCCCCTACAGGGCACGCCCCCTGTCTCGTGGGCCCCTCGGGCGGCCACCGACGTACTTCTTCCTCCTATATAAGCCTACGTACCCCGAAAACATCCAGGGAGCCAACGAAACACAATTTCCACCGCCGTAACCTTCTGTATCCGCAAGATCCCATCTTGGAGCCTTCGCCGGCGCTCTGCCGGAGGGGGAATCGACCATGGAGGGCTTCTACATCAGCACCATAGCCCCTCCGATGAGTTGTGAGTAGTTTACCACAAACCTTCGGTTCCATAGTTATTAGCTAGATGGCTTCTTCTCTCTTTTTGGATCTCAATACAATGTTCTCCCCCTCTCTTGTGGAGATCTATTCGATGTAAACTCTTTTTGCGGTGTGTTTGTCGAGATCTGATGAATTGTGAGTTTATGATCAAGTTTATCTATGAGAAATATTTGAATCTCCTCTGAATTCTTTTATGTATGATTGAGTTATCTTTGCAAGTCTCTTTGAATTATCAGTTTGGTTTGGCCTACTAGATTGATCTTTCTTGCCATGGGAGAAGTGCTTAGCTTTGGGTTCAATCTTGCGGTGTCCTTACCCAGTGACAGAAAGGGTTGCAAGGCACGTATTGTATTGTTGCCATCGAGGATAAAAAGATGGGGTTTATATCATATTGCATGAGTTTATCCCTCTACATCATGTTATCTTTCTTAAGGCGTTACTCTGTTCTTATGAACTTAATACTCTAGAGGTAGGCAGGAGTCGGTCGATGTGTGGAGTAATAGTAGTAGATGCAGGCAGGAGTTGGTCTACTTGTTGCGGACATGATGCCTATATACATGATCATGCCTAGATAATCTCATAATTATTCGCTTTTCTATCAATTGCTCGACAGTAATTTGTTCACCCACTGTAATACTTATGCTATCTTGAGAGAAGCCTCTAGTGAAACCTATGGCCCCCGGGTCTATTTTTTATCATATTTGCTTCCAATATACTTTTATTTGCATCTTTACTTTTTGCATTTATAATATAAAATACCAAAAAAATATTTATCTTATCATACTATCTCTATTAGATCTTACTTTCGCAGGTGGCCGTGAAGGGATTGACAACCCCTTTATTGTGTTGGTTGCGAGTTCTTTGTTTGTTTGTGTAGGTGCGTGGGACTTTTGAGGAGCCTCCTACTGGATTGATACCTTGGTTCTCAAAAACTGAGGGAAATACTTACACTACTATTGCTGCATCACCCTTTCCTCTTGAAGGAAAACCAACACAAGCTCAAGACGTAGCAAGAAGGATTTCTGGCACCGTTGCCGGGGAGGTCTTCGCTCAAGTCAAGACATACCAAGTACCCATCACAAACCCATCTCCCTCGCATTTACATTATTTTCCATTTGCCTCTCATTTTCCTCTCCCCCCACTTCACCCTTGCCGTTTTATTTGCCCTCTCTTTCCCAATCTCCTCCTCTCTTTCCGCTTGCCCTTTTCTGTTTGCTTGTGTGACTGTTTGTCCTTATGGCTTTGCCTAAGGGTTCCGACCACCTTCTTAGAAGGTTGGAAGATATTGAATCAAATATTAGAAGCTTTATGAATTTGCAATTTGAGCATAATAATTTCTTCAGAAAAGAGCTTAAGGAAGAAAAAGGTTTTTTGGGGTTTATGAACAAAGAGCTTGATGATATGAATAAAGAATTTTACGGTGTGAACTCTCAAATTTCCTGGCTTGAAGATGCTATAGCCAAAATTTCTGATAAGCAAGCCACCTTAGTCAATAAGATGGCCGCCAAACCAGAAAAGTTAGATGAAAATAATGATGAAGATCTTAAAGTTATTGATGCGTCTCCTATTAGATCTTTGTTTTGCAATATGAATCTTGATAATTATGGGACTGAAGATGAGTCAACTTTACCTAGAAGGCGTCCCAAAAAATTGGAATTTTTAGATCTTGATGCTAAAGTTGGTAAAAGTGGGATTGGAGAGGACATGACTTTAAATATCATTGAACCCACTATCTCGGATTTCAAGGAATTTGATTATGATAATTGTTCTTTAGAAGGTTGTATTTCCTTGTTGCAATTCGTTGTTAATTCTCCTCATGCTTATAGTCAAAATAAAGCTTTTACCAAACATATCATTGATGCCTTGATGGAATCTTATGATGAAAAACTTAATTTGAAAGTTTGTATACCTAGAAAGCTTAATGATGGGTGGGAACCTACTATAAATATTAGAATTAAAGATCATGAGTGTTTGCTTTGTGTGATTTGGGTGCTAGTGTTTCCACGATTCCGAAAACTTTATGTGATATTCTAGGTTTCCATGATCTTGATGACTGCTCTTTAAATTTGCACATTGCGGATTCCACCATTAAAAAGCCAATGGGAAGGATCAGTGATGTTCTCATTGTTGGAAATAGAAATTTGGTGCCCGTAGATTTTATCGTTCTTGATATAGATTGCAATCTTTCTTGCCCTATTATTCTTGGTAGACCTTTCCTTAGAACGATTGGCGCGATTATTGATATGAAGGAAGGGAATATTAGATTACAATTTCCATTAAAGAAAGGCATGGAGCACTTTCCAAGAAAGAAAGTCAAATTACCTTACGAATCTATCATGTGGGCTACTTATGAATTTAGTGCCAAAGATGACACTACTTAGATCTATCTTCGCTTTTATGCCTAGCTAGGGGCGTTAAACGATAGCGCTAGTTGGGAGGCAACCCAATTTTCTTTGTGTTTTTTGTTTTTGTTCCTTTTTACTGATAAATCTTGCGTCTACCTTCTGTTTAGATATGTTTTTATCTTTTAATTAGTGTTTGTGCCAAGTAGAACCTATAGGATAACCTATGATGATAGTTGATTTGATTTTGCTGAAAAACAGAAACTTTGCACGCACGAATTTAGTTTTGTTAAATCAAAGAAACGTGATTTTGCGTTGATTCTTTTTTCTACTGATCAATAGACAAAATGTCCAGGACTTCCTATTTTGGTAGGATTTTTAGAGTTCCACAAGTTTGAGTTAGTTACAGATTGCTACAGACTGTTCTATTTTTGACAGATTCTGTTTTTGACAGATTCTATTTTTCGTGTGTTGTTTGCTTATTTTGATGCATCTATGGCTAGTAAAATAGTTTATAAATCATAGAGAAGTTGGAATACAGTAGGTTTAACACCAAAATAAATAAACAATGAGTTGATTACAGTACCTTATGTGGTGGTTTTGTTTTCTTTCACTAACAGAGCTTATAAGATTTCCTGTTGAGTTTTGTGTTGTGAAGTTTTCAAGTTTTGGGTAATGCTTTGATGGACTATGGAATAAGGAGTGGCAAGAGCCTAAGCTTGGGGATGCCCATGGCACCCCAAGATATTCAAGGATAGCCAAAATCCTAAGCTTGGGGATGCCCCGGGAAGGCATCCCCTCTTTCGTCTTCGTTCAGTGGTAACTTTACTTGGAGCTATATTTTTATTTGCCACATGATATGTGTTTTGCTTGGAGCGTCGTGTATTATATTAGTATTTGCTTTTTGGTTTACCACAATCATCCTTGATGTACACACCTTTTTGGGAGAATCCTACATGATTGAATTTATTAGAATATGCTATGTGATTCACTTATATCTTTTGAGCTTGATAGTTTTTGCTCTAGTGCTTCACTGATATCTTTTAGAGCACGGTGGTGACTTAATTTTGAAGAAATTGCTAGTCTCTCATGATTCACTTATATTATTTTGAGAGTCTTTTAGAACAGCATGGTATTTGCTATGGTTACAAATTTGGTCCTAGAATGATGAGCATCCAAGTTGGGTATAATAAAAACTATCATAGAAAGTGAATTGGATGCTATGATCAATTTAATGCTTGATAATTGTTTTGAGATATGGAGGTAGTGATATTAAAGTCATGCTAGTTGAGGTGATTATGAAAAATGCTTGTGTTGAGGTTTGTGATTCCCGTAGCATGCACGTATGGTGAACCTCTTTGTGATGAAGTTGGAGCACAATTTTATTTATTGATTGTCTTCCTTATGAGTGGCGGTCGAGGACAAGCGATGGTCTTTTCCTACCAATCTATCCCCCTAGGAGCATGCGCGTAGTGCTTTGTTTTTGATGACTTCTAGATTTTTGCAATAAGTAAATGAGTTCTTTTGACTAATGTTGAGTCCATGGATTATACGCACCCTCATCCTTCCACCATTGCTAGCCTCTCTTGTGCCGCGCAACTTTCGCCGGTACCATACACCCACCATATACCTTCATCAAAACAGCCACCATACCTACACATTATGGCTTTTCCATAGCCATTCCAAGATATATTGCCATGCAACTTTCCACCGTTCCGTTCATATGACACGCATTACTTTTGTCATATTTCTCTTTGCATGATCATATAGTTGACATCGTATTTGTGGCAAGTCCACCTTCATAATATTCACACATGTCGCTCTTGATTCATTGCATATCTCGGTACACTGCCGGAGGCATTCATATAGAGTCATATCTTGTTCTAGCTTTGAGTTGTAATTCTTGAGTTGTAAATCCATAAAAGTGTGATGATCTTCATTATTAGAGCATTGTCCTAGTGAGGAAAGGATGATGGAGACTATGATTCCCCCACAAGTCGGGATGAGAATTCGGACTTTAAAAAAGAAAAAAAGAAAAAAGAAAAAAAGGCCAAAAAGAAAGAAGAAAAGAGAAAGGCCAAAGAAAAAAAAGAAAAAGAAAAAAAGAAAAAAAAGAAAATGAAAGAAAAAGGGAGAAGGGACAATGCTACTATCTCTTTTTCCACACTTGTGCTTCAAAGTAGCACCATGATCTTCATGATACAGAGTCTCCTGTGTGGGAATTTTTCATATACTAGTGGGAATTTTTCATTATAGAACTTGGCTTCTATATTCCAATGATGGGCTTCCTCAAAATGCCCTAGGTCTTCGTGAGCAAGCAAGTTGGATGAACACCCACTTAGTTTCTTTTGTTGAGCTTTCATATATTTTATAGCTTTAGTGCATCCGTTGCATGGCAATCCCTACTCACTCACATTGATATCTATTAATGGAATCTCCATAGCCCGTTAATACGCCTAGTTGATGTGAGACTATCTTCTCCTTTTTGTCTTCTCCACAACCACCATTCTATTCCACATATAGTGCTATGTCCATGGCTCACGCTCATGTATTGCGTGAAAGTTGAAAAAGTTTGAGATTATTAAAGTATGAAACAATTGCTTGGCTTGTCATCGGGGTTGTGCATGATTAAATACTTTGTGTGATGAAGATAGAGAAACAGACAGACTATATGATTTTTTAGGGCTAACTTTCTTTGGCCATGCTATTTTGAGAAGATATGATTACTTTGATTAGTATGCTTGAAGTATCACCATTTTCATGTCAATATGAACTTTTATTTTGAATCATTTGGATCTGAACATTCATGCCACAATAAATAAAATTACATTGACAATTATGCTAGGTAGCATTCCACATCAAAAATTCTGTTTTTATCATTTACCTACTCGAGGACGAGCAGGAATTAAGCTTGGGGATGCTTGATACCTCTTCAACGTATCTATAATTTTTGATTGTTCCATGCTATTATATTACCCCTTTTGGATGTTTATGGGATTTATTTTACACATTTATATCATTTTTGGGACTAACCAACTAACCGGAGGCCCAGCCCGTATTGCTGTTTTTTTTGCCTATTTCAGTATTTTGAAGAAAAGGAATATCAAATGGAATCCAAACGGAATGAAACCTTTGGTAGCATGATTTTTGGAACGAACGTGATCCAGGGGACCTGGAGTGCAAGTCAACAAGCATCCGAGGCGGCCACGAGAGGGTAGGACACGCCCCCCCCCCTACAGGGCGCACCCCCTGTCTCGTGGGCCCCTCGGGCGGCCACCGACGTACTTCTTCCTCCTATATAAGCTTACGTACCCCGAAAACATCTAGGGAGCCAACGAAACACAATTTCCACCACCGTAACTTTCTGTATCCGCGAGATCCCATCTTGGAGCCTTCGCTGACGCTCTGTCGGAGGGGGAATCGACCACGGAGGGCTTCTACATCAACACCATAGCCCCTTCGATGAGTTGTGAGTAGTTTACCACAGACCTTCGGGTCCATAGTTATTAGCTAGATGGCTTCTTCTCTCTTTTTGGATCTCAATACAATATTCTCCCCCTCTCTTGTGGAGATCTATTCGATGTAAACTCTTTTTGTGGTGTCTTTGTCGAGATCCGATGAATTGTGTGTTTATGATCAAGTTTATCTATGAGAAATATTTGAATCTCCTCTGAATTATTTTATGTATGATTGAGTTATCTTTGCAAGTCTCTTCGAATTATCAGTTTGGTTTGGCCTACTAGATTGATCTTTCTTGCCATGGGAGAAGTGCTTAGCTTTGGGTTCAATCTTGCGGTGTCCTTTCCCAGTTACAGCAGGAGCAGCAAGGCACATATTGTATTGTTGCCATCGAGTATAAAAAGATGGGGTTTATATCATATTGCATGAGTTTATCCCTCTACATCACGTCATCTTGCTTAAGGCGTTACTATGTTCTTATGAACTTAATACTCTAGATGCAGGCAGGAGTCGGTCGATGTGTGGAGTAATAGTAGTAGATGTAGGCAGGAGTCGGTCTACTTGTTGCGGACGTGATGCCTATATACATGATCATGCCTAGATAATCTCATAATTATTCGCTTTTCTATCAATTGCTCGATAGTAATTTGTTCACCCACCGTAATACTTATGCTATCTTGAGAGAAGCCTCTAGTGAAACCTATGGCCCCGGGTCTATCTTTTATCATATTTGCTTCCAATCTACTTTTATTTGCATCTTTACTTTTTGCATCTATAATATAAAATACCAAAAATATATTTATCTCATCATACTATCTCTATTAGATCTCACTTTCGCAAGTGGCGGTGAAGGGATTGACATCCCCTTTATTGCGTTGGTTGCGAGTTCTTTGTTTGTTTGTGTAGGTGCGTGGGACTTTTGAGGAGCCTCCTACTAGATTGATACATTGGTTCTCAAAAACTGAGGGAAATACTTATGCTACTATTGCTGCATCACCCTTTCCTCTTCAAGGAAAACCAACGCAAGCTCAAGACATAGCAGCGGCGGTGTCGTCGTCTGTGGAGTTGGTTTCCACACCGGCGTCCTCGCCGGGGTACTTCCTTCCCTCTTCAGCTCGAGCGCACCTATCGGCCAGAACATAGAGTTCGGCCACATATTTGACTTTGTTCATCGCCAGCTCTTCATGCATCTTGCGGTTGCACACATTCTGATGGAATGCGCTGATCACGGTGGCGGGGTGAACGTCTGGGATGTTGTACTGCACCCGGCTGAACCTCTGTATGTACTTGCGTAGGTTTTCACCTTCCTTCTGGGGGATGATATGCAGATCGCTTGCCTGGCCATGAGCTTGATGGCCTCCAGTGAGGCGCCAACAAACTCATGACACAGATCCGACCAGAAAGAAATGGAATCCACCGGCAAGTGCATCAACCATGACATGACATTGGGCTTAAGTGCCAACGGGAAGTAATTGGCAAGCACCTTGTCGTCGCGGGCTCCAGCAGCTTGCATCGCAATGGTGTAGATGCTGAGGAACTCTGATGGGTGAGTCTTGTCTTGAAGTAATCCGGATGGGACTTTCCTTGGCGTGGAAGGCAAGCTTGGCGATACGGATATGTAGATCTCCTACCATTGTAACCGACTCTGCGTAACCCTAGCCCTCTCCGGTGTCTATATAAACCGGAGGGTTTTAGTCCGTAGGACACACAACCATTACAACAATCATACCATAGGCTAGCTTCTAGAGTTTAGCCTCCTTGATCTTGTGGTAGATCCACTCTTGTACTACCCATATCATCAATATCAATCAAGCAGGAGTAGGGTTTTACCTCCATCAAGAGGGCCCGAACCTGGGTAAAAACATCGTGTCCCTTGTCTCCTGTTACCATCCGCCTAGACGCACAGTTCGGGACCCCCTACCCGAGATCCGCTGGTTTTGACACCGACATTGGTGCTTTCATTGAGAGTTCCTCTGTGTCGTCACCGATAGGCTTGATGGATTTTTCAAACAATAATGCAGTCCAGGGTGAAACTTTTCTCCCCGGACAGATCTTCGTATTCGGTGGCTTCGCAGTGCGGGCCAATTCACTTGGCCATCTGGAGCAGATCAAAAGCTACGCCCCTGGCCATCAGGTCAGATTTGGAAGCCTAAACTTCACGGCTGACATCCGTGGAGACTTGATCTTCAATGGATTCGAGCCACAGCCGAGCGTGCCGCACTGTCACGATGGGCATGATCTAGCTCTGCCGTCGGACAATACCTTGGAGGCCGCACACGAATCCGCTCCGACCCATAGTTCGGAGCCGACCGCGCAGATTGAGGATAGGTGGCTGGACACCGCCTCGGGAGCTGCAACTGCTATGGCGATGGAGCCGAATACTGACCCTGTCCCTTATGAAGCTCATGACCCCAAGGTGCCGGACTCCCTGCCGGACTCCGAACCTCCTGCGCCCCTGCCAATCGAATCCGATTGGCCGCCAATCATGGAGTTCACCGCTGCGGACATCTTTCAGCACTCACCCTTTGGCGACATCTTGAATTCGCTAAAGCATCTCTCGTTATCAGGAGAGCCCTGGCCGGACTGCGGTCAGGATGGTTGGGATGCGGACGACGAAGAAATTCAAGGCCCACCCACCACCCACTTTGTAGCCACTGTCGACGATCTAACCGACATGCTAGACTACGACTCCGAAGACATCAACGGTATGGACGATGATGCCGGAGACGATCAAGAACCAGCGCCTACAGGGCACTGGAAGACCACCTCGTCATACGACATATACATGGTAGACATCCCGAAGGACGGGAATGGCGAAGAAGCAACGGAGGCAGGTTCCCCTAAGAAACAGCCCAAGCGCCGACGTCAGCGGCGCCGCTCTAAATCCCGCCACAGCAAGAATGGAGATTCCGGCACCGGAGATAATAACACCCCAGAGAGTGCCGAAGACAACCCCCTCCAGCAAGATTCAGCGCAGGAGGATGCAAAAGCCAGCCCTCACGAGAGAGCGGCAGACGAAGAGGTCGAGGATGATAATTACATGCCTCCCTCCGGAGACGAGGCAAGCCTCAATGACGACGAACTCGTTGTGCCTGAGGATCCCGTCGAACAAGAGCGTTTTAAACGCAGGCTAATGGCCACGGCAAATAGCCTAAAGAAAAATCAGCAACAGCTTCAAGCTGATCAAGATTTGCTAGCCGACAGATGGACTGAAGTCCTAGCAGCTGAAGAGTATGAACTCGAACGCCCCTCCAAAAGCTACCCAAAACGCAAGTTGCTCCCCCGATTAGAGGAGGAGGCATATAAACCTTCATCACCAGCGCACAATACGGCAGACCGACCACCTCGTGGCCGCGACAGAGAGGCATCTAAGCCCTCCACCAGAACCGTACCCCAGCACCGCTCAAAAAGCGCAAAGCCACGGGAGAATGCGCCGGACTTGCGGGACATATTGGAGGACAAGGCAAGACAATCTAGATGTATTTATGGATCATGTGGGCGCCCCACGACCCACGACGACTACCGTCGCGCCGGATACAGCAACTCCGGCCGGGCCGAACACAACAGACAACGCTCTCTTGAGCTACGTCATATAGAGGCACCGCACACCCACTATGCTTCACAGATGAAGTAATGGGTCATCAAATCCCTGAAGGGTTTAAACCCGTGAACATTGAATCCTACGATGGCACAACAGACCCCGCGGTTTGGATCGAAGATTATCTCCTTCATATCCATATGGCCCGCGGCGACGATCTCCACACCATCAAGTATCTCCCACTCAAGCTTAAAGGACCAGCTCGGCATTGGCTTAACAGCTTGCTCGCAGAGTCAATTGGGTGCTGGGAGGACCTGGAAGCCGCATTCCTCAACAACTTCCAGGGCACATATGTGCGACCACCAGACGCCGATGACCCAAGCCACATAATTCAGCAGCCAGACGAATCAGCCAGACAGTTCTGGACACGGTTCTTAACGAAGAAAAATCAAATCATCGACTGTCCGGATGCAGAGGCCCTTGCAGCCTTCAAACACAACATCCGCGACGAGTGGCTGGCCCGGCACCTAGGACAGGAAAAGCTGAAATCCATGGCAGCCCTCACATCACTCATGACCCGCTTTTGTGCGGGGGAGGACAGCTGGCTAGCCCGCAGCAACAACCTCAGCAAAAATGCTGGCAGTCCGGACACTAAGGACCGCAATGGCAGGTCGCGTCGAAACAAAAACAAACGCCGCGTTAATGGCGATAACAATGAGGATACGGCAGTCAACACCGGATTCAGAGGCTCTAAACCTAGTCAGCGGAAGAAGCCATTTAAAAGAACTACTCCGGGTCCGTCCAATTTGGACCGAATACTCGACCGCTCTTGCCAGATACATGGCACCCCCGAAAAGCCAGCTAACCGCACCAACAGGGATTGTTGGGTATTCAAGCAGGCAGGCAAGTTAATTGCCAAAAACAATGACAAGGGGCTGCATAGCGATGACGAGGAGGAGACTCAGCTGCCGAACAGTAGAGGTCAGAAGGGTTTCCCCCCACAAGTGCGGACGGTAAACATGATATACGCAACCCACATACCCAAGAGGGAGCGGAAGCATGCACTTAGGGACGTGTATGCGATGGATCCAGTCGCCCCGAAGTTCAATCCATGGTCCTCTTGCCCGATGACTTTTGATCGAAGGGACCACCCCACCAGTATCCGCCATGGCGGATTCGCCGCATTGGTTTTAGACCCAATCATCGATGGATTTCACCTCACTAGAGTCCTGATGGACGGCGGCAGCAGCCTGAACCTGCTTTATCAGGATACAGTGCGCAAGATGGGCATAGACCCCTCAAGGATTAAACCCACAAAGACGACCTTCAAAGGCGTCATACCAGGTGTTGAGGCCAATTGTACAGGCTCAGTCACACTGGAAGTGGTCTTCGGATCCCCAGATAATTTCCGAAGCGAGGAGTTAATCTTCGAAATAGTCCCGTTCCGCAGTGGCTATCACGCTCTGCTCGGACGAACCGCGTTTGCAAAGTTCAACGCGGTGCCGCATTATGCATACCTTAAGCTCTAGATGCCAGGCCCTCGTGGAGTCATCACGGTCAACGGAAATACTGAACGCTCCCTCCGAACGGAGGAACACACAGCGGCTCTCGCGGCAGAAGTACAGAGCAGCCTTTTAAGGCAATTTTCGAGTCTGGCCGTTAAACGACCGGACATGGCCAAACGCGCCCGGAGTAACATCAATCAAGACCACCTGGCACGTTCCGAGCAAGCGTAGCAATGCGGCCCCAACCCCAGCCCTTGCATGATTGCAAGACCGGCTCTTCGCGTACATCATTACACTCTGGAGATACCATGGGCATAGGGGGAGGGGCACGACCACGACAGGCCCAGAGTGCGGCTCAACCACACCAGGAGCTCCTAGTGTGTCGCTCTTTTTATTTTCCTTTTTCTTCTTTTTATCCATAGGACTCCGTTCACCAGAGACCCTGTCCGGCGGTGAACCTGCCGAACTCACGATGCAACAGCCAGGGAAGGACAAAGGCTATGACGAACACTCAGGTGGTCTCCATTATGAGCATTAAATTTGTTAAATACACCAGTCCGCAGCCTACCCCTGGAGGGGGACATATTTAAATAGTCCAATCCCTTGCTTACCGCACTATTTGTATCGTTCTGCACTCATGGCAGAATTCCTTGAATAAACAATGCATCACTTTTCGCTTATCATTGCATTCCTTTTCTTATATATGTTCATTCATGACATCTTGCATCCATACACTCTCGTACGGCCGAATACACCAGGGGCTTATGTTCCCCGCATTATGGTGTGATAAGTCCGAACACTTTCACAAGTGCGGCACCCCGAACTTATAACACTATATGCATCGGCTCCGAATCATGTCTTGGGTGAAAAGTTGGGTTTGCCCAGCTCCCATGTTTTGGTACCTTACGTTCCGTTCCGTCGGCTAAGGTAGCATTGGTAGAACCACAGCGATTGCGCCCCAGTTGAGCTGGGTGAGCGCCTCAGTGGAGAAAGCTAAAACTGACTATCATGATAAGGCGAGAGCTGGTCGCTGTTCGAGAGGTCTTTTCGAGTCCTTAAAGACTTATGCCGCTTAGAGCGAGGAACCGGCTTCGTCCGGCCAAGGCGTGGATAGCGCCCCGAACTCGGTCTTCCGAATACTAGGGGCTTCACCGAAATTTAAAATTATAGAATTCTATGGCTAAGTGAGAGTGTTCAAGCATTATAAGTCCGGTTGCCTTGTTCGTTGTGTTGAGCGCCTCCCTAGATGGACCCATAAATGGGAACAAGAGTGCTCAAGTTTATCCCGAACACCCCAGCACTCGTGGCATGGGGGCTGAAGCAGACGACTTGCCATCTCTCAGATTTAATAAACGGCCGCACAGAAGGTAATATTTTAAATCAATAAGCGTTGCTTAGCGCATATGAACAAAGTTTTCAGCGCACAGGATAACACATCGCGAGTTCACTCAATAATTACATCTTTGGGGCACTCATCCGCAATCTTGCGGGCACCCTTCAGGACACTCTTATAGTACATCTCGGGCGTACGATACTCCTTGCCCGCGGGTGGCGCGTCCGTTATAAGTTTCTCAGCATCCAGCCTGCCCCAGTGCACCTTTGCGCGGGCAAGGGCCCGACGGGCACCTTCAATGCAGGCGGAGCGCTTGATGACTTCCACCCATGGACACGCATCCACCAGCCACCGCACCATGCCGAAGTAGCTCCTAGGCATGGCCTCTTCAGGCCACAGCCGGACTATGAGGCCCTTCATGGCCTGCTCGGCTACCTTGTGGAGCTCGACCAGCTACTTCAGCTGGTCGCTAAGGGGCACCGGATGTCCGGCCTCAGCGTACTGAGACCAGAAGACCTTCTCCATTGAGCTCCCCTCCTCGGCCCGGTAGAATGCGACGGCATCGGACATGCTGCGAGGCAGATCTGCAAACGCTCCTGGAGAGCTCCGAATTCGGGTAAGTAACAGGTAATTCACATTCACATGCTTGCTTTGCATGAAAAATGCCTTACCCGCCGCTATTTTCTTCACCGCCTCCATCTCCTGAAGGGCCTTATGGGCTTCGGCCTTAGCGGCTTTGGCACTCTCAAGAGCCGAGGCAAGCTCGGACTCTCGAGTCTTCGAGTCGCGCTCCAAACTCTCATGTTTTTCCATGAGAGCCTGGAGCTCTTGCCGCACCTCCGCCACCCGCGCCTCCTGCTTCTGTGCTCTGCTCGTTCCGCGTCCGCATTGCGTTCGGCCGCGGACACGGCCTCCTTCAGGGTCGCCACCTCGTTCGTGGCCCCTGCAGTGCCCAAGTTATCCTTGTTATTTCTATTGCAACCAAAATCCTTTTCTGTAAGGTACAAATTTATTACGGTGTTACCCACCTTCTTTGTCCTCGAGCTGCTTCTTGGCAAGGCCGAGCTCGTTCTCGGCCCGCTCGAGGTCTTGCTTCAAAGCACCGACCTCCGCAGTCAATGCGGCAGAGGTCAGCAGCGCAGCCTGCAATCCCATATTGACATATTTTTAGAACTCCTGCGTATATCTTTTTAGATCCTCAGTCCGGCTTTTCTTTCCGAACACCGAACTGAGCATCAGGGGCTACTATCTATGCGGTATTACATTACATATTTCAAACTTCTTACCTCAAAGCCTGTTAGAAGGCTGCTGTAGGCTTCGGTCAGCCTGCTCTTGGCGAGCTGAACCTTCTGAATCACCGCACTCATGATAGTGCGGTGTTCTTCCTCGATGGATGCTCCGTTGAGCGCCTCCAACAAGTTGTCCGGCGCCTCCGGTTGGACGGAGGCTGCCGGCGTCACGGTCTTGCCCTTCTTACAAAGGGGCCGCCTGCCGGACTCCGGAACCACTGCGGGTTCCGGCATGGAGTCCGGCGCAAAGTCTGGGAGGCTGCCTTGCGGCACCTCCGAAGCCTCCCCCTCCTGGCGGGTCCCCTCCTGGGATCCCACCTCGGCGTCCTTGGCGTCACGAGGGGTGGAGGCAGTCGGGATGGAATCCACATCCGACGGAGCCAAGGACCCGCTCGATGAAGCGGGTAGATCCTCCTCGGCCGGACTGCAGGTTGTATGCGGCATTAGAAGGACACTACGCGGCACAAAGAAAAAATTTTAAATCACTCAGGAATCCGGATACTTACGATCTCGCCAGGGGCTTGGCCCTTGAGGGCCACTCCTCATTGCCGTCGTCGGCGTTGGCAGAGCTGTCCGGAGGAAGGGTCCTCCCCTTCTTGGACCCTTCGGCCTCCCCTGTTGGGGAAGCCTTCCTCTTCTTCTCTCCCCCCTCCTGGGGAGAGTCCTCTTTCTCCTCCTCATCTTCGGGGGAGGAGTCCACCTCGGAGCCATCGGACGATGAGTCCGATACCACCTGGCGCCGGGAACTCCTTTGGGTTCCCGTGGCCATCTTCTTGGCCTTCTTCTCCGGTACCACATAAAGTGCCGGGACTAGCAGCCCCGTTAAACGGGCGTCCGCTGGGTCTTCGGGAAGGAAAGCCGGACAGTCTACCTGTACGGACGTCCTCTGCCAGTCCTGTTAAAGGCATCGGGAGTTTTAGATCCCACGTAGAGTCAAACTACGAAAGAAATAAATGTCCCATAAGGGATAACATATCTTACCACACCGGCCGGGCGCTTGGTGCTGAATCCGCGATCTTAAGTCGCGGACGCGGGGGCTTCTCCGCCCTTGAATAGCACCCTCCAGTCGGCTTCATACGTCGTGTTGAAGAGCCCGCTCAGAGTCCGGTGCTGTGCCGGATCGAACTCCCAAAGATTGAAGGCCCGCTGTTGGCAGGGGAGAATCCGGCGGACGAGCATGACCTGGATCACATTGACAAGCCTGAGCTTCTTGTTCACCAAGGTCTGGAGACAGGACTGGAGTCCTGTCAGCTCCTCCGAACTGCCCCATAGCAAGACCTTCTCTTTCCAGGAGGTGAGCTACATGGGGATACCAGATCTGAACTCGGGGGCCGCTGCCCATTTAGGGTCACGCGGCTCGGTGATGTAGAACCACCCCGATTGCCACCCCTTGACGGACTCCACAATGGCCCCCTCGAGCCAGGTGACATTGGGAATTTTGCCCACCATGGCGCCTCTGCACTCTGCTTGGACGCCCTTCACTACCTTCAGCTTGACATTGAAGGTCTTGAGCCACAAGCCGAAGTGGGGCCGGATGCAGAGGAAGGCCTCGCACACGATGATAAACGCCGAGATGTTGAGATGATAAACACCGTAGTAGTACATGATCCCCCGGACGAAGGGATGAAGTGGGAAGCCCAGTCCGCGAAGGAAGTGGGGAAGGAACACGACCCTCTCATGGGGCCTGGGGGTGGGGACGAGCTGCCCCTTGTCGGGCAGCCGGTGCGCGATGTTGCTGGAAAGGTATCCGGCGCCGCGCAGCTTTTCGATGTGCCCCTCCGTGACGGAGGAGGCCAACCACTTGCCTCCCACTCCGTACATGGCTGGAGAAGGTTGAGGCGAGATGTGCGAACTTGGGCGCTGGAGCTCGAGTGCGCGGAGATGGATAAGCAAAGGAGGAAGAAGGCGTAGGTAAAAAAGGTGGATCCTTATCCCCTTATATATGGGCGGACGAAGACTATGCGTCCCCACCGGCCTGGTAAAACTCGCATATCTCCCAAGCGCCACCATCAATGGTGCGGTTGGGTTACCCACGTCCGTATTGATGGGAATCCCGGAGTAAGGGGAACACGATCTCTGCTTCGACAAGACGTGCCAAGGAAACCGCTTCGCTAAACGCGCTGAGGTGGTGTAATAAAAAACGATTCAAGTGAAGGCTTGGTAGTGGCGTGACGTCATGCCACAAAATACGTCAGCAGATTGAACTTGTGTACATATTATTCTCTCTACGGTGGAATGTGGAATTTATTTTGCAGAGCCGGACACTATCCTGGTGTTCACAATCTTCTATGAATTTATTTTGCAGAGCCGGACTAATCGTCATTGAAACCTGGTTCAGGGGCTACTGAGGGAGTCCTGGACTAGGGGGTGTCCGGATAGCCGGACTATCATCATCGGCCGGACTCCAAGACTATGAAGGTACAAGATTGAAGACTTCGTCCCGTGTCCGAATGGGACTTTCCTTGGCGTGGAAGGCAAGCTTTGCGATACGGATATGTAGATCTCCTACCATTGTAACCGACTCTGTGTAACCCTAGCCCTCTCCGGTGTCTATATAAACCGGAGGGTTTTAGTCCGTAGGACACACAACCATTACAACAATCATACCATAGGCTAGCTTCTAGGGTTTAGCCTCCTTGATCTCGTGGTAGATCCACTCTTGTACTACCCATATCATCAATATCAATCAAGCAGGAGTAGGGTTTTACCTCCATCGAGAGGGCCCGAACCTGGGTAAAAACATCCTGTCCCTTGTCTCCTGTTACCATCCGCCTAGACGCACACTTCGGGACCCCCTACCTGAGATCCGCCGGTTTTGACACCGACAGTTATGATAAAAGAGATTTTGTTGCTAGGAAGCACGGTAAAGAAAGAGAACCATGGGTTCAGAAACCCATGCTCTTTCCTCTAAACCATCCAAGACAAAGGATGATGAGGATTTTGAGCACTTTGCTGAAATGATTAGACCTATCTTCTTACGTATGCGCTTAACTGATATGCTTAAAGTAAATCCTTATGCTAAATATATGAAAGATATCATTACAAATAAAAGAAAGATACCGGAAGCTGAAATTTCCACCATGCTTGCTAATTACACTTTTAAAGGTGGAATACCAAAGAAACTAGGAGATCCACGGGTACCAACTATACCATGCTCCATTAAAAGAAATTATGTTAAAACTGCTTTATGTGATCTTGGAGCCGGTGTTAGTGTTATGCCTCTCTCTTTATATCGTAGACTTGAATTAAATAAGTTGACACCTACTAAAATATCTTTGCAAATGACTGATAAATCAACTGCTATACCTGTCGGTATTTGTGAGGATGTGCCTGTTATGGTTGCAAATGTCACTATCTTAACGGACTTTGTTATTCTTGATATTCCCGAGGACGATAGTATGTCGATTATCCTTGGTAGACCTTTTTTGAATACTACATGGGCTGTTATTGATTGCAACAAAGGCAATGTAACTTTTCATGTTAATGGTAATGAGCATATGGTAAACTCTCCGAGGAAACAACCTCAGGTTCATATCATCAATTCTATTGGAAAAATTCCAACTATCATTATTGGAGGTTTTGAAATTCCTCTTCCTACTGTCAAGAAAAAGTATGATATTCTTATTGTTGGGGATGTTCATATCTGCGTTGAGGTAACTAGTGTTATTCGAAATTTCTCTGGTTCTGTGTTATTCAGAATGAGTTTGTTAACAAGACTTGATCAACCTTGTTAGTGGATTCATTTTGATGACCATGAGATGGATGAAACTAGAAGGCACAACCTTCTATACTCTCTTTTTACTTTCTGTTATTTAGAATAAATAAAGCAAAAATAGTATTATATGTCTGTTTTCTGAATTATCCATGCAATAAAAAAATTCTCGAAAATAAAAGTGCTCCAAATGCCCTGCAAATTTAGTATGATTTTTTATGGAATATTTGAGGATTTTAGGCACTAAGAACACAGCAGGGGGGCAAGCACCTGGCCACGAGGGTGGAGGGCGCGCCCACTCTCCCTGGGCGCACCCCCCTGTCTCGTGGGCCCACGGTGGCCCCCCTCCACTTATTCCTGCACCCACACACTCCATCTTCCTCCCAAAAAAATCCCCATCCAGCTCAAGCACGAGTTCTAGCTCATTTTGCTGCGATTTTTGATCTCCTTGCTCAAAGCTCCATTCACAAAACTGCTTTGGGAGATTGTTGCTTGGTATGTGACTCCTCCATTGGTCCAATTAGTTTTTATTCTAGTGCTTTATTCATTGCAATTTTTGCTGCGTAGGTGACCCTGTTCTTGAGCTTGCATGTCAAATTTATGAGGTCCCAAGTAATTCTAATGCATGATATAGGCTCTAGGCACTTGTGGGAGTAGTTGTTATCGATCTTGTTTAGTTTGATTCACTTTTATTTTGAAGTTACTAAAAAGTTTAGAAATTTTTCAAAGGAAGAAATATGTCTAGGAAAATGTACCAAGGTGGTTCCTCAACAAAGAGAGGACCCAGGCATGCTATGCGTGAGCAAGACGATGAACCACCAAGGGAAGCTGAGGTGCGGTCTTGTGAGTGGCCGTCAGAAGAGTTTATGGTCAATGCATGCATCAAGGATGAATTTGACGCATATGTGCGTAATGCCGACCTTGAGGACTTCATACAAGATAAGTGTCCTCAATACTACCAATTGACTGATTCATTCGTGAGAAGATTTAAATATACATCTTTGCGTAATTCTCAGAATGTCCTGTTTGATATTTATGATGAATCTTATACCATGGACCTAGAAGATTTTACTACTGCTTGCAAACTCCCGCAGTGGGGCAACGTTCATGAACCCCACAAATCTGAATATAAAGACTTCCTTGCTAGTATCACTGTGGGAGAATCTAGGGGTATAGCACAAGCTACCATAGGGAGCATTCATTTTCCTGCTACACATTATTTTGCTCTCTTCATTTGTAGATGCATTAACGGTAAAGATGAAGCATGTCACATGTGTGTCCCTGATCTTTGTGTCCTCAAGAGTGCTGTATTAGGTAATAAAGATTATAACTTGGGGGCAATAGTTGCACGTAGGTTGCATAATAATGGTATATCTGGAGATTTATTTGGAGGAATTTATGCGACCCGTGTTGCTAATTATCTTGGTATATCCCCACGTGAGGGTGATGTGGAGTTGCCTCCCACTTATTTAGATTATGACGCGATGGTCAGACATCGTTTTCTTTTGAGGAATGAACAATTCCTCCATTATCGACTAATCTTTGACAGACGTCGCACTGTCCATGTTACTCTCCCTGCTCCTTCCCTTTTTGATTACCAGGCAAAACAAAGATATGTTGTCACCAAGGAGGAGGCAGCCGAACACGAGAGGAGAACGGAGGCAGCTTGCCAACATGCCGCAGCTTAGGAGGCATTGGCTGCTGCATCTCAGTACGACCCCGGTTATAACTTCAGATATCAGCCAGGCTACCCATGGCCATAGACCAACTTAGGCCAAAAGCCTAAGCTTGGGGGAGTACGTATTTCTCACCGACTTTACATTCATGTTCACACACTATTCTAGTTGTCGGTGCTCATACTCTTTCATTGTATTATCCATGCTAGTTTAAATTTCTTTTTCTAGCTTTCTTCTTGTGTGTTTGACAAACCTTAAGAAAACCAAAAAAATTAGTTAGTATAGTTTCCATGCTTGTAGTAGTAATTAAAAAGAAAACCCAAAAAGATTTCTCGTTCTTCTTTTGCTTGTTGGGAGCTTTCCCGTGTAAATAGTTTTATTTATTTTCTTTCTTTTGGGGGTTGAGAGTAGAAGACCGTATTGAAAATGCTTAGTTGCTCTCATATGCATGATTGTTGATTTAATTTAGAGCTCATTACCTTGTCTTCTCTCTTGAATTGAATGCTTGCAGATTCCAGCTTAGTCCAATGCACGTGCACTATTATTATTATACACACTGTTCGGTCGTGCAAGTGAAAGACAATAATGACGATGTATGATGGACTGATTGAGATGAGAGAAGCTGGTTTGAACTCGACCTCTTTTGTTTTGTAAATATGATGAGTTCATCATTCCTGATTCAGCCTATTATGAACAAACATGTTTGAAATGACATTTAGAAATTATAGTTGTTTATGCCATGCTTAATTAGCTAGGAGCTTATAATGGTTTACCTTGCGTGCCAACATGCTATTAAAATGGTTATGATGTGGTATGATTGGATGGTATCCTCCTTTGAATGATTCGAGTGACTCGACTTGGCACATGTTCACGCATGTAGTTGAAACAAATCAACATAGCCTTCACGATATTTACGCTCATGGTGGATTATATCTTACTCATGCTTGCACTTGGTGCAGATTAATTTTAATGCATGTTCATGACTGTTGTCACTCTCTCAGTTGGTCGCTTCCCAGTCTTTTGCTAGCCTTCACTTGTACTAAGCGGGAATACTGCTTGTGCATCCAAACTCCATAAACCCCAAAGTTATTCTATATGAGTCCACCATACCTTCCTATATGCGGTATCTACCTGTCGTTCCAAGTAAATTTGTATGTGCCAAACTCCAAACCTTCAAATGAAATTCTGTTTTGTATGCTCAAGCAGCTCATGTTTCAACTAGGGTTGTCTGTATCTTCCATGCTAGGTGGGTTATTCTCAAGGGGAGTGGACTCCGCTCCTCATTCACGAGAAAATGGCTGGTAACCGGGATGCCCAGTCCCATGATAAAAAAGATCAAAGCAAATCAAAATAAATAAAACAAAACTCCTCCAGGACTATTGTTAGTATGGATGGTACCTCGTTGTTTTGGATGGCCGTGGAGTGTGGTTGTTGGTGGTGGGGAAGTATAAACTTTACCATTCTGTTTGGGAACCGCCTATAATGTATGTAGCATGGAAGATATCGCCATCTCATAGTTTTTGCGTTGACAGTGAAAGTATACCGCTCAAAATGTTATTCATCTCTATTTTAAAATCGAGCTCTGGCACCTCTACAAATCCCTGGTTCCCTCTGTGAAGGTCCTATATATTTACTTTTGTGTTGAGTCATCACCCTCTTATTAAAAAGAAGGGATAATTAGATTTATGCCCCTAGTTGTGTCCCACTCGTCTGTTTTACCCCTAATTCTCAAAAGTCACCGGTTCTGTCCAAGTCAGTTTGCTCCTCTTATGCTTTTGCCCTTTGACCGTATGACTGTTAGTTTGAAAACTTCATAACTAATTCATACTAAATCAGAAAAATGCAAATAAGATACCAAAATGTTCAGAAAAACATCACCTATATGTCAGTGTCTTTTGCATTCATGAAAAAAGTGTTGGAAAGTGCACATCCAAGTTTTAGCCCTTTTGATACCACCATGGATAGTAAACTCTAAAAAAATTCAAAAAAATCAAAAAAATATGGTGGCAAAGAACGACAAATGTTCTAAGTGCTTGCCAAGTTTCATTAGGAAACGACATTTGTGGAAGTCATGGCAAAAAAATAATCTATTTTGGAGTGATGATTGTTTTTTTATGCCACGGCACCCACGAATGTTATTCCCTGATGAAACTTGGCACGCACTTAAAACATTTGTCATTCTTTGCCACAATTTTTTTGAATTTTTTTGAACTTTTTTGGATTTTACTATTCATGGTGGTAGCATAAGACCTAAAACTCGGATGGGCACTTTCCAACACTTTTTTTCATGAATGCAAATGACACTGACATATAGGTGATGTTTTTCTGAACATTTTGGTATCTTATTTGCATTCTTCCGATTTAGTATGAATTAGTTATGAAGTTTTCAAACTGACGGTCAAACGGTCAAAGGGCAAAAGCATAAGAGGAGCAAAGTGACCTGGACAAAACTGGTGACTTTTGGGAATTAGGGATAAAACAGACGAGCGGGACACAACTAGGGGTATAAATCTAATTATCCCTAAAAAGAACCCGCTGGAGAGCATGCATTACTATTAGTTTATATTGGGTATGACTTGACTCGATCTCTTTTACCATGAATTACAATGTTTAGTCAGTCCTTGATCTTTAAAGGTGCTCTGCATTTATGTTTTGCGGTCTCAGAAAGGGCTAGCGAGATACCATTTTGTCATATCATATTATGATTGTTTTGAGAAAGTGTTGTCATTCGAGTTTTATTATTATTGCTCGCTAGTTGATTATGCCATTGATATGAGTAAATATGATACCTAAGTGTTATTGTGAATATGGTTAGTTCATAATCTTTGCTGAAAACATGAATGCTGGCTTTACATATTTACAACAACAAGAGCAAACAGAGTTTGCAAAAGTTTTTCTTTATCACTTTCAGTTTATCAACTTAATTGCTTGAGGACAAGCAAAGGTTTAAGCTTGGGGGAATTGATACGTCTCCAACGTATCTACTTTTCCAAACACTCTTGCCCTTGTTTTGGACTCTAACTTGCATGATTTGAATGAAACTAACCCGGACTGACGCTGTTTTCAGCAGAACTGCCCTGGTGTTGTTTATTGTGCAGAAAACAAAAGTACTCGGAATGACTTGAAAATCCGCGGAGATAACTTTTGGAAAATATAAAAAATACTGGCGAAAGAACCAAGGCCAGGGGGGCCACACCCTGTCCACGAGGTGGGGGCGCGCCCCCTCCCCCTGGGCGCGCCCCCCTGTCCCGTGGGCCCCCTGATGCTCCACCGACCTCAACTCCAACTCTATATATTCTGTTTTGCGGAGAAAAAAATCAGAGAGAATGTTTCATCGCGTTTTACGATACGGAGCCGCTGCCAAGCCATAATTTCTCTCGGGAGGGCTGATCTGGAGTCCGTTCGGGGCTCCGGAGAGGGGGGTTCGTCGCCGTCGTCATCATCAACCATCCTCCATCACCAATTTCATGCTGCTCACCGCCGTGCGTGAGTAATTCCATCATAGGCTAGTTGGACGGTGATGGGTTGGATGAGATTTACCATGTAATCAAGTTAGTTTTGTTAGGGTTTGATCCCTAGTATCCACTATGTTCTGAGATTGATGTTGCTATGACTTTGCTATGCTTAATGCTTGTCACTAGGGCCCGAGTGCCATGATTTCAGATCTGAACCTATTATGTTTTCATGAATATATGTGAGTTCTTGATCCTATCTTGCAAGTCTATAGTCACCTATTATGTGTTATGATCCGACAACCCCGAAGTGACAATAATCGGGATACTTCTCGGTGATGACCGTAGTTTGAGGAGTTCATGTATTCACTATGTGTTAATGCTTTGGTCTGGTACTCTATTAAAAGGAGGCCTTAATATCCCCTAGTTTCAACTAGGACCCCGCTGCCACGGGAGGGTAGGACAAAAGATGGCTAGCAAGTTCTTTTCCATAAGCACGTATGACTATATTTGGAATACATGCCTACATTACATTGATGAACTTGAGCTAGTTCTGTGTCACCCTATGTTATAGCTATTACATGAGGAATCACATCCGACATAATTATCCATCACTGATCCAATGCCTACGAGCTTTTCACATATTGTGCTTTTCTTATTTACTTTTTTGTTGCTACTGTTACAACTACTACAAAACTGCTATCTTTACTTTTGCCGCTGTTACTGTTTCTATCATACTACTTTGCTACTAAATACTTTGCTGCAGATACTAAGTTATCCAGGTGTGGTAGAATTGACAACTCAACTTCTAATACTTGAGAATATTCTTCGGCTCCCCTTGTGTCGAATTAATATATTTGGGTTGAATACACTACCCTCGAAAACTGTTGCGATCCCCTATACTTGTGGGTTATCAACTGACAGTAACAATATCCTTTTCGCAGTCTATCTTAGCATTAACAGTATTCAAGAAGGGTCTACCAAATATAATGGGACAAAAGTCATCTTGTGGGGAACCAAGAACAAGAAAATCAGTAGGGTATTTAATTTTCCCACACAAGACTTCAACATCTCTAACAATTCCAATTGGCGAAATAGTATCTCTATTGGCAAGCTCAATAGTAACATCAATATCTTCTATCTCAGTAGGTGCAATATCATGCATAATTTATTTGTATAAGCAATGAGGTATTGCACTCACACTAGCACCCATATAATATAAGCCATGATAACAATGGTTTCCTGTTTTAACAGAAACAACAGGCACACCAACAACAGGTCTATGTTTATTTTTAGTATCGGGTCTAGCAATTCTAGCCGCTTCATCACAGAAATAAATAACATGCCCATCAATATTATCGACCAAGAGATCTTTAACCATAGCAATACTAGTTTCAACTTTAATTTGCTCAGGGGTGTAGGTGTTCTAGCATTGCTCCTACGAACCACAGTTGAAGCCTTAGCATGATCCTTTATTCTAACTGGAAATGGTGGTTTCTCAATATAAGCAGTAGGAACAATAGGATCAACATTATAAGTAATAGTCTTTCTTCAACTTTAATAGGTTATACTACTTTTACTTCAATGTGAGGATGATATTTAAGCCACTTCTACTTAGGGAGATCAACATGAGTAGCAAATGATTCACAAAAAGAAGCTACTATCTCAGAGTCAAGTCCATATTTAGTGCTAAATTCATGAAAAGCATCGGTATCCATAAAAGATTTAACACAATCAAATTCGGTGTTATACCTGACTCCTTACCTTCATCGAGTTCCCAATCTTCTGAGTTGCGTTTAATCATTTCCAATAAATCTCATCTGAATTCAATAGTTTTCATCATAAAAGAACCAGTACAAGAAGTATCGAGAATGGAGCGATCATTAAGAGAAAGCCGAGCATACATTTTTTGAATAATAATTTCTGTTGAGAGCTCATGATTGGGGCATGAATATAACATTGAATTAAGCCTCCCCCAAGCTTGAGCGATACTTTCTCCTTCATGAGGCCAAAAATTATATATATAATTACGATCACGATGAACCAGATGCATACGATAAAACTTCTGATGAAATTCCAATTTCAATCGGTTGTAGTTCCATGATCCAATATCATCACATAGCCTAAACCATGTCAATGCCTTGACATTCAAAGATAAAGGGAAGACCTTCTTGTTAACGACATCCTCGAGCATACCTGCAAGCTTAAATAATCCACAAACTTCATCCACATAGATTAGGTGCATATCAGGATGTAATGTTCCATCTCTTGTATAAGGATTAGCTAGCAGTTTCTCTATCATACCCGAAGGAATTTCAAAGTAAATATTTTCAATAGGTTCAGTAGGTTGAGGATCAACTCTTTGCTCTTGTGGTCGGGGTGAAGATACCCCGAACAAGCCCCTCAAAGGATTATTTTCCATAGTAACAAGTGACAGTAAATTTCAGCACACTATATAAATGTTTCCTTACCAAATTCCACCTACCAAAGGTGCTTCACTCCCCGGCAACGACACCAGAAAAGAGTCTTGATGACCCACAAGTATAGGGGATCTATTGTAGTCGATAAGTAAGAGTGTCAAACCCAACGAGGAGCAGAAGGAAATGACAAGTGGTTTTCAATAAGGTATTCTCTGCAAGCACTGAAATTATTGGTAACAGATATTTTTGTGGTAAGATAATTCGTAACTGGTAACAACTAACAAAGTAACTAAGGTGCAGAAAGGTGGCCCAATCCTTTTTGTAGCAAAGGACAAGCCTGGACAAACTCTTATATAAAGCAAAGCGCTCCCGAGGACACATGGGAATTACTGTCAAGCTAATTTTCATCATGCTCATATGATTCGCGTTCGTTACTTTGATAATTTCATATGTGGGTGGACCGGTGCTTGGGTATTGCCCTTCCTTGGACAAGCATCCCACTTATGATTAACCCCTCTCACAAGCATCCGCAACTACGAAAGAAGAATTAAGGTAAATCTAACCATAGCATGAAACATATGGATCCAAATCAGCCCCTTACGAAGCAACGCATAAACTAGGGTTTAAGCTTGTATCACTCTAGCAACCCATCATTTAGTTGTTACTTCCCTCCCCTAGGCCCAAATCATGGTGAAGTGTCATGTAGTCGATGTTCACATAACACCACTAGAGGAGAGACAACATACATCTCATCAAAAGATCAAACGAATACCAAATTCACATGACTACTTATAACAAGACTTCTCCCATGTCCTCAGGAACAAATGTAACTACTCACAAATCATATTCATGTTCATAATCAGAGGGGTATTGAATAGCATTAAGGATCTGAACATATGATCTTCCATCGAATAAACCAACTAGCATCAACTACAAGGAGTAATCAACACTACTAGCAACCCACACGTACCAATCTGAGGTTTTGAGACAAAGATCATATACAAGAGATGAACTAGGGTTTGAGAGGAGATGGTGCTGGTGAAGATGTTGATGCAGATTGACCCCCTCTCGATTAGAGGATCGATGGTGATGACGATGTCGACGATTTCCCCCACCCGGAGGGATGTTTCCCCACCAGAACAACTCCACCGGAGCCCTAGATTGGTTCCGCCCAAGTTTCGCCTCGAGACGGTGGCGTTTTGTCCCAAAAGCTTCCTTATGATTTTTTCCAAGGCAAAAGACACCATATAGCAGAAGATGGGCATCATGGGCCTGCCAGGTGGCCCATGAGGCAGGGGCGCACCCAGGGGGTAGGGCGCGCCCTCCACCCTCGTGGCTAGTGGGTGGCCCCCCTCTAGTGCTTTTTCACCCAATATTTTTAATATATTCTGGAACTGACTTTCGTGGAGTTTCAGGACTTTTGAAGTTGTGCAGAATAGGTATCTAATATTTGCTCCTTTTCCAGCCCAGAATTCCAGCTGCCGGCATTCTCCCTCTTTGTGTAAACCATATAAAATAAGAGAGAAAAGGCATAAGTATTGTGACATAATGTGTAGTAACAACCCATATAAATATCGATATAAAAGCATGATGCAAAATGGATGTATCAAGACATGACCGAGACACCTCTCTGGTCAATAACCAATAGAGGAACTAGGATGCCCATATTGTCTCCTACATATTCTATGAAGATCTTTCTCGGTCGAACTGTTATGACAACTTACATAATTCCCTTTGTCCATCGTATGTTACTTGCCCGAGATTCGATCGTCGGTATCTTTATACCTAGTTCAATCTCATTACCGGCAAGTCTATTTACTCATGCCATAATACATCACCTTGCGACTAACTCCTTAGTCATTTTCTTGCAAGCTTATGATGTGTATTACCGAGGGTCCAGAGATAGCTCTCCGATACTCAGAGTGACAAATCCTAATCTCCATCTATGCCAACTCAACAAACACCTTCAGAGATACCTGTATTGTATCTTTATGATCATCTATTTATGTTGTGATGTTTGATAGCACACAAGGTATTCCTCCGGTATCCGGGAGTTGCATAATCTCATAGTGGAAGGAATAGATATTTGACATGAAGAAAGCAATAGCAATAAACTGAACAATCATTATGCTAAGCTAACGGGTAGGTCTTTTCCATCACATAATTCTCCTAATGATGTGATCCTGTTATCGAATGACAACACATGTCCATGGTTTGGAAACCTTAACCATCTTTGATCAACGAGCTAGTCTAGTAGAGGCTTACTAGGGACACGATATTTGTTTATGTATTTATACATGTATTTAAGTTTCCGATCAATACAATTCTAGCATGAATAATAAATCTTTACCATGAATAAGGAAATATAAAATAGCAACTTTATTATTACCTCTAGGGCATACTCCTTCATCATGTGCTTAGCGTGCATCCATGGCTCATTTTTGGCGATGATGATCATGTTAGCGCTCTTAGCATCCGGTATGGACATGGTGGTGAAAAAATGGTTTTCTCTTTGGATGGACTTAGCCCATCTGACACGGAACATTGTTGCACTGTGCAATCTATAGTAGTCAATCTCCCATATCTTTGACCCTTCCATAGAATCTTTCAGTTGCGTCGTTGTTGCCGGTCATGCATTCCATCGTCATCCCTGAGTTCTGGTAATCACTGTTTATACCTTTGGCCTCCATGTAGAACGTGCATCGGTTGATATCGTATGCCTGATAGGTCATGAGGTTGGGCACAGGCCATTTTCTAAGGCG
Source organism: Triticum timopheevii (assembly GCA_963921465.1). Taxonomy (NCBI): domain Eukaryota; kingdom Viridiplantae; phylum Streptophyta; class Magnoliopsida; order Poales; family Poaceae; genus Triticum; species Triticum timopheevii. The sequence goes on from OY997272.1 coordinate 225,233,970, forward strand.
TATATGAGCAATCCGATAGTAGAGCCCTCTTCCGGGTGGTTAGCAAGAACATGCTTTTCAAACCAAGTCAAGAAAGTGAGGTTGTGCTCTCTAATAACTTCGGCGTCCGTCTTGCGCAGCCCCCAGTTATGCTATTTCTTTGCGATGGTTTATTTGTGAAGTGTCATGAAAGGATCTACCACGTCTAGGTGCTATAGCACTACTAAGTTTTCTATGTCAAAGTCATTGCATCGACCCTCATGGTCCACATGCAGTTCCCTCCGGCCGTTGGTGTGACCTTCACCTGCGAGCCTCCCAAGGTGCTTGTTGACGGGCAAACCAACAATAGGGTCTCCGATGCCTGGATAATTCTCGCAGAAGGAGATGCACTCTTGGTTAAGAAAGCCCTGTACGATGCTTCCATCTGGATGGGACATGTTACGAATGAATCCTTTGATGACCCCATTCATCCTCTCGAACGGCATCATGTTGTGCAGGAATGTCGGCCCAAGGTCGATGATGTCATCCACAATGTGGACACACAAATGCACCATGACGTCAAAAATGTGGGTGGGAAGTACATATCAAGCTCATTTAGTATAACAATGATCTCTTCCTGTAGCCTTCGAAGTTGCTTCACACGGATCGACTTTCAAGAGATAATGTTAAAAAAGTTGCAGAGACCAGTAAGCGTGTCATAGACGTGCTGGTCCATTATCCCTCTAATGGAAATAGGAAAAAATTGTGTCATCATCACGTGACAATCATGAGACTTCGTCCTGCTGAACCTTTTCTTCTTTGTGTCTAGAAATCTGCTTATCTTCCCACAATAACCGGAGTTAACTTTGATTCTGGTAAGGAACTTGAAGAATTGATCCATCTCCTTTGGACTTAAGGTGAAGCAAGAAGGGCGAAATATTTCTCTTCCTTCTTGTTGACTTTTTTGTCCCTGTCCCCCATCCCCTGCGACGACTTTTTACCGGGCATATGGAGATCTACCATGATTTTCAAATCTTCTAAGTCTTTTCTTGCGTTTGGCCCATCCTTGGTCGTGTCTGGCATGTTCATCAGTTTCCCAAGCAAACTCTCGAGGACATTCTTCGTGATATGCATTTCATCAAGGCAATGAGGCATGTCGAGTTTGGGCCAGTATTCCAAGTCCCAGAAAACTAATCTCATTTTCCATATCTTCAGCAGCGGCACTGATGCTTTTTTCATATTTCCCAGCGCGGGGCACTCTTCCCAGTTTTTCAACAACTCATAGATTTCAGCGTTGCTCCTCTTATGTGGAGGTCCTCAATTCTCAACCTCACCATTGAATAAATCTCCACGATTTGTCCATGGGTCATCCATCTCGAGCCATCTTCGATGCCTCATGTACACGATTTTCCTAGACCCACCATCTTTCGTTAGCTGCTGAGACGTTGTATCATCCATGCACCGAGTGCATCCACAATATCCGTGGCACACCTGTCTTGCGAGATATCCATAACTGAGATAGTCGTGCACCGTCGTCATCAGCGCGACTCTCATATAGAAATACTCTCCTTTGCTGGCATCCCATGTCTTGACCGGTGTTTTGAATAATGTGTCTAACTCCTCTTTCAGTAGCCCCAAATACAGATTAATATTATTTCCCGGTTGTTCTGGCCCTTGAATCAGCATGCTCATGTGTATGTACTTTGTCTTCATGCACAACCATGGGGGTTGTACATCCATACAAACATGGGCCATGTGCTATGGTCGATGTTCTGGTTGCCATACGGATTCATGAGATCAATACTCGCACCAAGCACTATGTTCCTTACATCTCCTAGAAATATCGATATGTGGCGTTGAACGCTCTCCACTGGCTTGCATTCGCGGGGTGTATCAGCTTTGGATCATCTACATCGTCGGGATTTTTCCTCTCTGCATGCCAATGCATTAGCTTTGCTTCCTTAGGATCTACGAAATAACAATGTAGACGAGGAGTGATTGGTAAGTACCATACAACTTTCTGAGGACATTTCTTTCCTGCCTTCTTGTATCGAGAAGCATTGCACATCGGACAACGTGTTTTTTTTCATGTGCTCCTTCCAATAAATGATGCAATCGTTGATGCATGCATGGTATCTAATCTGCGGCTCATCAAGAGGGCACACAATTTTCTTGGCCTCATCGACACTAGTGGGACATAGGTTCCCTGCGGGGAGAACCTTCTTTAGATACTTGAGAAGCTCATCGAGGCTTCTATCGCTCCATTTTTTTAGCCTTCATATTTAGAAGTTCCAGTGTGAAAGTCGAGCGGGTCACCTATGGATTGCAACCACCATAGAATGGACTCTTCAAGTCTTCCTCCAGCTGCTCAAGCTTGGACTCCTCTCTAGAAGCAGCTCTATCGCTAGTCGTCTTCTTGCGAAGCAGGTCTCAAACATGAGGGTCCACCATGATTGAACTTAGTACTGAAGAAGGCTGCAGCATGTCCGTGGCTTCTCTGTCATGTCCGGCCTCTCCTCCGCCTCCATGTACAGCCTCTTCTCCGTCGCCATGTCCAGCCTCTTCTCCGCCGCCATGTCCGGCCTCTTCTCTGCCGCCATGTACGGCCTCTTCTCCGCTGCCATTATCGGTCGTCATCTCTTCGTCTGGCCCAATGTCGCCATTGGCTGCCCCATCAACGTCATCATCTTCACTTATCCACCAAGTATAGCCATCCATGAAATCATGCATGAGCAGGTTGTGGCACCCTGATTTGCATGGAGTAGGGGGGCCTTCGCACATTAGCCCATGATAACACCTGACGCACGACAGGTACATGATACAGTATTCCAGGTACAAGAATATTCATCAAATATTACATCATTGATGAATACAATCATCTGGAATAGCTCTAAGGATATCTAAATGGCGGCGGAAGTCTTGGTTTGGCAGCATATCGACTTTGGCTGGGCTCCACAACGCACAAGATTGGCAAGGTTATGGCCTAGCGCGACGAATCTCCTCATGCAATCTGGCCACGTGCAAGGCCAGGTGAGTACTTTAAATGTACTGGCAAGACAACCAAATACATAGCATCCAAACAAGCAGATGATAAAGCAAGTACCAAGCACATGCAAGAATCTACCTTATAGCAGTAACTAAGCATGACATGATATTAACAAGAGACATGGATCAAACTAAGCATGGAAAACATCATAGCATCTACTAGCATGGCAATAACATGGCATATAAAACATACTTCTAACATGGCAATGACATAACATGGCATAGCATAGCATCTCAATCATGGCATGGCATAGATGTATCTACGAGACACGGATTCATGCATGAACTATGCTGAAAACAAAATATAGGTTACCTCCCGTGAAGACATATTGTATTAACTTTATGCAACCATCTCTTACTCTGCCATGGCTCCTCGGAGCAAACTAATGACTCACCAAGATCTCATCTCGTGATCATGTCCGAAACAACTCAACTCATGACTCACCAAGATCTCATCTTGTGATCATATCAGAACATCACCATGAATTATCACGACTATCTCATACTCCAAGTCACCACATTCTTTAAAGCACATTATTTATCAACTTAGTTATATCAAGTTTATCCTCCATTTCGACCAAGACCCGATAGTGTGACCTACTACGAACTGTGCCCATGACCGAGGACGCGGCTGATTGATTCAACACACACGGCAGAGGTTAGCACACTGTACCCACACCACGGAACCCATGGCCTCGTGCTGCCATTCGGGTGGACCAATGGCATTCCGACTAAACCGATCCATTGCCCATGACACTCTCCCGGCCACTCTGACCAACTCCCCTTCGGCTAAGTTCTGGGTGGCCCCAATGTCAACAAATGACATCCAACGGCCATCGTCATGGCAAAACATAAACGGTCCCAAACGGGGACATGAGCTCAAAACCAAACACGGGAACACAAGGCTTATGTCCACCTACCTGATCAGGGTAGCGCGCGCCCATAACCTTCCCTCTTTGGAGGCACCGATGAGAGGCATGTCAATAGATCACATTAAGGCCCTCCCACAAAGGCAAGTGTGGTTGCACTGGCGAAGCTCAATTTGATGGCACTATGACTCGATCCCATCGATGACGGAGGAGGTTTGTTATTATTACTCATATTATTATCTTCTCCATCATCATTGTCGGTGTCAAAACCGGCGGATCTCGGGTAGGGGGTCCCGAACTGTGTGTCTAGGCGGATGGTAACAGGAGACAAGGGACATGATGTTTTTACCCAGGTTCGGGCCCTCTCGATGGAGGTAAAATCCTACTCTTGCTTGATTGATATTGATGATATGGGTAGTACAAGAGTGGATCTACCACGAGATCAAGGAGGCTAAACCCTAGAAGCTAACCTATGATATGATTGTTGTAATGGTTGTGTTGTCCTGCGGACTAAAACCCTCTGGTTTATATAGACACCGGAGAGGGCTAGGGTTACACAGAGTCGGTTACAATGCTAGGAGATCTACATATCCGTATCGCCAAGCTTGCCTTCCACGCCAAGGAAAGTCCCATCCGGACACGGGACGAAGTCTTCAATCTTGTATCTTCATAGTCTTGGAGTCCGGCCGATGATGATAGTCCGGCCATCCGGACACCCCCTAGTCCAGGACTCCCTCAGTAGCCCCTGAACCAGGCTTCAATGACGATGAGTCCGGCGCGCATAATGTTCGGCATTGCAAGGCGGGTTCCTCCTCCGAATAACTCATAGAAGATTGTGAACACTAGGATAGTGTCCGGCTCTGCAAAATAAATTCCACATTCCACCGTAGAGAGAATAATATGTACACAAGTTCAATCTGCTTACCTATTTTGTGGCATGATGTCATACCACCACCAAGCCATTACTGGAATCGTTTTTTATTATACCACCTCAGCGCGTTTAGCGAAGCGGTTTCCTTGGCACGTCTTGTCGAAGCAGAGATCGTGTTCCCCTTATTCCGGGATTCCCATCAATACGGACGTGGGTAACCCAACCGCGCCATTGATGGTGGCGCTTGGGAGATAAGCGAGTTTTACCAGGCTAGTGGGGACGCATAGTCTTCGTCTGCCCATATATAGGGGGATAAGGATCCACCTTTTTTACATACGCCTTCTTCCTCCTTTGCTTATCCATCTCCGCGCACTCGAGCTCCAGCGCCCAAGTTCGCACATCTCGCCTCAACCTTCTCCAACCATGTCCGGAGCGGGAGGCAAGTGGTTGGCCTCCTCCGTCACGGAGGGGCACATCGAAAAGCTGCGCGGCGCCGGATACCTTTCCAGCGACATCGCGCACCAGCTGCCCGACGAGGGGCAGCTCATCCCCACCCCCAGGCCCCATGAGAGGGTCGTGTTCCTTCCCCACTTCCTCCGCGGACTGGGCTTCCCACTTCATCCCTTCGTCCGGGGGCTCATGTTCTACTACGTCCTGGACTTCCATGATCTGGCGCCAAACTTCATCCTCAACATCTCAGCGTTTATCGTCATGTGCGAGGCCTTCCTCTGCATCCAGCCCCACTTCGGCTTGTGGCTCAAGACCTTCAATGCAAGCCGAAGGTAGTGAAGGGCGTCCAAGCGGAGTGCGGAGGCGCCATGGTGGGCAAAATTCCCAACGTCACCTGGCTCGAGGGGGCCTTTGTGGAATCCGTCAAGGGGTGGCAATCGGGGTGGTTCTACATCACCGAGCCGCGTGACCCTAAATGGGCAGCGGCCCCCGAATTCAGATCTGGTATCCCCATGCAGCTCACCTCCTAGAAAGAGAAGGGGTTGCTATGGGGCAGTTCAGAGGAGCTGGCAGGACTCCAGTCCTGTCTCCAGACCTTGCTGAACAAGCAGCTTAGGCTTGTCAATGTGATCCAGGTCATGCTCGTCCGCCGGATTCTCCCCTGCCAACAGCGGGCCTTCAATCTGTGGGAGTTCGATCCGGCACAGCACCGGACTCTGAGCGGGCTCTTCGACACGACGTACGAAGCCGTCTAGAGGGTGCTGTTCAAGGGCGGAGAAGCCCCCGCATCCGCGACTGAAGATCGCGGATTCAGCACCAAGCGCCCGGCCGATGAAGTAAGCTTTGTTATCCTCTATGGGACACTTATTTTCTTTCATAGTTTGACTCTATGTGGGATCTAAAACTCCCAATGCCTTTAACAGGACTGGCAGAGGACGTCCGGACAGGTAGACTGTCCGGATCCCCTTCCCGAAGACCCAGCGGACGCCCGTTTAACGAGGCTGCTGGTCTCGGCACTTTATGTGGTGCCGGAGAAGAAGGCCAAGAAGAAGGCCACGGGAACCCGAAGAAGTTCCCGGCGCCAGGTGACATCGGACTCATCGTCTGATGGCTCCGAGGCGGTCTCCTCCCGCGAAGACGAGGAGGAGAAAGAGGACTCTCTCCCAGAGGAGGGAGAGAGGAAGAGGAAGGCTTCCCCAATAGGGGAAGCCGAAGGGTCCAAGAGGGGAAGGACTATTCCCCCGGACAGCTCCGCCAACACCAACATTGGCGACGAAGAGTGGCCCTCAAGGGCCAGGCCTCCGGCAAGATTGTAAGTATCTGGATTCCTGAATGATTTATAATTTCTCTTTTGTGTCACATAGTGTCCTTCTAATGCCGCACACTACCTGTAGTCCGGCCGATGATGATCTTCCTGCTTCATCGAGCGGGTCGTTGGCTCCGTCGGATGTAGATTCCATTCTGACTGCCTCCACCCCTCGCGACGCTGAGGACGCCGAGGTGGGATCCCAGGAAGGGACCCATCAGGAGGAGGCTCCCGGAGGTGCCACAAGGCAGCCTCCCGGACTTTGCGCCGGACTCCATGTCGGAACCCACAGTGGTTCCGGAGTCCGGCAGGCGGCCCCTTCGTAAGAAGGGCAAGACCGTGACGCCGGCGGCCTCCGTCCAACCGGAGGCGCCGGACAACTTGTTGGAGGCGCTCAACGGTGCTTCCATCGAGGAAGAACACCACACTATCATGAGTGCGGTGATTCAGAAGGTTCAGCTCGCCAAGAGCGGGCTGACCGAAGCCTGCAGTAGCCTTCTAACAGGCTTTGAGGTAAGAAGTTTAAAATATGTAATGTAGTACCGCATAGACAGTAGCCCCTGATGCTCGGTTCGGTATTCGGAAAGAAAAAACGGATTGAGGATCTAAAAAAGATATACGCAGGAGTGCTAAGAATTATGTCAATATGGGTTTGCAGGCTGCGCTGCTGACCTCTGCCGCACTGACTGCGGAGGTCGGTGCTTTGAAGTATAGCCTCAAGCGGTCCGAGAACGAGCTTGGCCTTGCCAAGAAGCAGCTCAAGGATAAAGAAGGTGAGTAACACCACTTTTAAATTTGTACCTTACAGAAAAGGATTTTGGTTGCAATGGAAATAACAAGGATAACGTGGGTACTGCAGGGGCCACGAACGAGGTGGCAACCCTGAAGGAGGCCATGTCCGCAGCCGAACGCAATGCGGCCGCGGAACGGGCGGAGCGAGAGAAGCAGGAGGCGCGGGTGGCGGAGGTGCGGCAAGAGCTCCAGGCTCTCATGGAAAAGCATGAGAGTTTGGAGGGCGACTCGAAGACTCGAGAGTCCGAGCTTGCCTCGGCTCTTGAAAATGCCAAAGCTGCTAAGGCCAAGGCCCATAAGGCCCTCCAGGAGATTGAGGCGGTGAAGAAAATAGCGGCGGGTAAGGCATTTTTCATGCAAAGCAAGCATCTGAATGTAAATTACCTGACACTTACCCAAATTCGGAGCTCTCCAGGGGCGTTTGCAGATCTGCCTCGCAGCGTGTCCGATGCCGCTGCATTCTACCGGGCCGAGGAGGGGAGCTCAATGGAGAAGGTCTTCTGGTCTCAGTACGCTGAGGCCGGACACCCGATGCCCCCTAGCGACCAGCTAAAGCAGCTGGTCGAGCTCCACAAGGTAGCCGAGAAGGCCATGAAGGGCCTCATAGTCCAACTATGGCCTAGAGAGGCCATGCCTGGGAGCTACTTCGGCCTCGTGCGGCGGCTGGTGGATGCGTGCCCCTGGGTGGAAGTCATCAAGCGCTCCGCCTGCATTGAAGGTGCCCGTCGGGCCCTTGCCCGCGGAAAGGTGCACTGGGGCAGGCTGGATGCTGAGAGGCTTATCACGGACGCGCCGCCGGTGGGCAAGGAGTATCGTACGCCCGAAATGTATTATAAGAGTGTCCTGAAGGGTGCCCGCAAGATTGCGGATGAGTGCCCCAAAGATGTAATTATTGAGAAACTCGCAATGTGTTATCCTGTGCGCTGAAAACTTTGTTCATATGCGCTAAGCAACGCTTATTGATTTAAAATATTACCTTCTGTGCGGCCGTTTATTAAATTTGAGAGATGGCAAGTCGTCGGCTTCAGCCCCCATGCCATGAGTGCTAGGGTGTTCGGGATAAACTTGAGCACTCTTGTTCCCATTTTTGGGTCCATCTAGGGAGGCGCTCAACACAACGAACAAGGCAACCGGACATATAATGCTTGAACACTCTCACTTAGCCATAGAATTCTATAATTTTAAATTTCGGCGAAGCCCCTAGTATTCCGAAGACCGAGTTCAGGGCGCTATCCACGCCTTGGCCAGACACTATCCGGTTCTTCGCTCGAAGCGGCATAAGTCTTTAGGGACTCGAAAGGACCTCTCGAACAGCGACCAGTCTCTCGCCTTATCATGACAATCAGTTTTAGCTTTCTCCACTGAGGCACTCGCCCAGCTCAACCGGGGCGCAATCGCAGTGGTTCTCCCAGTGCTACCTTAGCCGAGGAACGGAATGTAAGGTACCAAAACATGGGAGCCGGGCAAACCCAACTATTGACCCAAGACATGATTCGGAGCCGATGCATATAATGCTATAAGTTTGGGGTGCCGCACTTGTGAAAGTGTTCGGACTTATCACACCATAATGCGGGGAGCACAAGCCCCTGGTGTATTCTGCCATACCAAAATATACGGGTGCAAGATGTCATTAATGAACATATATGTAAAAAAAGTAATGCAATTATAGGCAAAAAGTGCTGCACTGTTTATTCAAGGAATTCTGCTATGAGTGCAGAACGATACAAATAGTGCGGTAAGCAAGGGTTGGACTATTATAAGTGTCTCCCTCCAGGGGTAGTCTGCAGAATGGTGTATTTAACAAATTTAATGCTCATAATGGGGACCACCTGAGTGTTCGTCGTAGCCTTTGTCCCTCCCTGGCTGTTGCATCGTGAGTTCGGCAGGTTCGCCGCCGGACAGGGCCTCTGGTGAACGGAGTCCTGTGTATGAAAAGAAGAAAAATAAAAATAAAAAGAGCGACACACTTGGGAGCCCCTGGTGTGGTTGAGCCGCACCCTGGGCCTGTCGTGGTCATGCCCCTCCCCCTATGCCCATGGTATCTCCAGAGCGTAATGATGTACACGGAGAGTTGGTCTTGCAATCATGCGAGGGTTGGGGTTGGGGCCGCATTGCTACGCGTGCTCGGAACGTGCCAGATGGTCTTGGTTGATGTTACTCCGGGCGCGTTTGGCCATGTCTGGTCGTTTAATGGCCGGACTCGAAAATTGCCTTAAAAGGCTGCTCTGTACTTCTGCCGCGAGAGCCGCTGTGTGTTCCTCCGTTCGGAGGGAGTGTTCAGTATTTCCGTTGACCGTGAAGACTCCACGAGGGCCTGGCATCTTGAGCTTGAGGTATGCATAATGCGGCACCGCGTTGAACTTTGCAAACGCGGTTCGTCCGAGCAGAGCGTGATAGCCGCTGCGGAACGGGACTATGTCGAAGATTAACTCCTCGCTTCAGAAATTATCCGGGGATCCGAAGACCACTTCCAGTGTGACTGAGCCTGTACAATTGGCCTCAACACCTAGTATGATGCCTTTGAAGGTCGTCTTTCTAGGTTTAATCCTTGAGGGGTCTATGCCCATCTTGCGCACTGTATCCTGATAAAGCAGGTTCAGGCTGCTGTCGCCGTCCATCAGGACTCTAGTGAGGTGAAATCCATCGACGATTGGGTCTAAAACCAATGCGGCGAATCCGCCATGGCGGATACTGGTCGGGTGGTCTCTTCGATCGAAAGTGATCGGGCAAGAGGACCATGGGTTAAACTTCGGGGCGACTGGCTCCATCGCATATACGTCCCTAAGTGCACGCTTCCGCTCCCTCTTGGGTATATGGGTTGCGTATATCATGTTTACCGTCCACACTTGTGGGGGGAAACCCTTCTGTCCTCTACTGTTCGGCGGCCGGGTCTCTTCCTCGTCGTCGCTGTGCAGCCCCTTGTCATTGTTTTTGGCAATTAACTTGCCTGCCTGCTTGAATACCCAACAATCCCTGTTGGTGTGGTTAGCTGGCTTTTCGGGGGTGCCATGTATCTGGCAAGAGCGGTCGAGTATTCGGTCCAAATTGGACGGACCCGGAGTGGTTCTTTTGAATGGCTTCTTCCGCTGACCGGGTTTAGAGCATCGGAATCCGGCGTTGACTGCCGTATCCTCATTGTTATCGCCGTTAACGTGGCGTTTGTTTTTGTTTCGACGCGACCTGCCATTGTGGTCCTTAGTATCCGGACTGCCAGCATTTTTGCTAAGGTTGTTGCTGCGGGCTAGCCAGCTGTCCTATCCCGCACAGAAGCGGGTCATTAGTGATGTGAGGGCTTCCATGGATTTCGGCTTTTCCTGTACTAGGTGCCGGGCCGGCCACTCGTCGCAGATGTTGTGTTTGAAGGCTGCAAGGGCCTCTACATCCGGACAGTCGACAATTTGATTTTTCTTTGTTAGGAACCATGTCCAGAACTGTCTGGCCGATTCGTCTGTCTGCTGAATTATGTGGCTTAGGTCATCAGCGTCTGGTGGCCGCACATATATGCCCTGGAAGTTGTCGAGGAATGCGGCTTCCAGGTCCTCCCAACACCCAATTGATTCTGCGGGCAAGCTGTTAAGCCAATGCCGGGCTGGTCCTTTAAGCTTGAGTGGGAGATATTTGATGGCGTGGAGATCGTCGCCGCGGGCCATATGGATATGAAGGAGATAATCCTCGATCCAAACCGCGGGGTCTGTTGTGCCATCGTAGGATTCAATGTTGACGGGTTTAAACCCTTCAGGGATTTGATGATCCATTACTTCGTCTGTGAAGCATAGTGGGTGTGCGGCGCCTCTATATTGAGCAATATCACGACGTAGCTCAAGAGAGCGTTGTCTGCTGTGTTCGGCCCGGCCGGAGTTGCTGTATCCGGTGCGACGGTATTCATCGTGGGTCGTGGGGCGCCCACGTGATCCATAGATAGATCTGGATTGTCTTGCCTTATCCTCCAATATATCCCGCAAGTCCGGCGCGTTCCCCCGTGGCTTCGTACTTTTCGAGCGGTGCCGGGGTACGGTCCTGGTGGAAGGCCTAGGTGCCTCTCTGTCGCGGCCACGAGGTGGTCGGTCTGCCGTATTGTGCGCTGGTGATGAAGGTTTATATGCCTCCTCCTCTAATCGGGGGAGCAACTTGCGTTTTGGGTAGCTTTTGGAGGGGCATTCGACTTCATACTCTTCGGCCGCGAGGACCTTGGTCCATCTGTCGGCCAGCAGGTCTTGATCAGCTTGAAGTTGTTGCTGCTTTTTCTTTAGGCTATTTGCCGTGGCCATTAGCCTGCATTTGAAACGCTCTTGTTCGACGGGATCCTCAGGAACGACGAATTCATCGTCATCGAGGCTTGCCTGGTCTCCGGAGGGAGGTACTTAATTATCATCCTCGACCTCTTCGTCTGCTTCTTCGCCGTCCCCATCCTTTGGGTTGTCAACCATGTATATGTCGTATGACGAGGTGGTCTTCCAGTGCCCTGTGGGCGCTGGTTCTTGATCGTCTCCGGCATCGTCGTCCATTCCGTCGATGTCTTCGGAGTCGTAGTCTAGCATGTCGGTTAGATCGTCGACAGTGGCTACAAACTGGGTGGTGGGTGGGTTTTGAATTTCTTCGTCGTCCGCATCCCAACCATCCTGGCTGCAGTCTGGCCAGGGCTCTCCTGATAGCGAGAGATGCTTTAGCGAATTTAGGATGTCGCCAAAGGGTGAGTGCTGAAAGATGTCCGCAGTGGTGAACTCCATGATCGGCGCCCAATCGGATTCGATTGGCAGGGGCGCAGGGGGTTCGGAGTCCGGCACCTTGGAGTCACGGGCTTTATAAGGGACAAGGTCAGTATTCGGCTCCATTGCCGTGGAAGTTGCAGCTCCCGAGGCGGTGTCCAGCCACCTGTCCTCGATCTACGTGGTCGGCTCTGGACTATGGTCCGAGCGGATTCGTGTGCAGCCTCCAGGGTACTGTCCGGCGGCAGAGTTAGATCATGCCCATTGCGACAGTGCGACGTGCTTGGCTGTGGCTCGAATCCGTCGAAGATCAAGTCTCCGCGGATGTCAGCCGTGAAGTTTAGGCTTCCGAATCTGACCTGATGGCCAGGGGCGTAGCTTTCGATCTGCTCCAGATGGCCAAGTGAATTGGCCCGCAGTGCGAAGCCGCCGAATACGAAGATCTGTCTGGGGAGAAAAATCTCACCCTGGACTGCGTTGTCGTTGATTGAAGAAGCCATCAAGCCAATCGGTGACGACACAGAGGAACTCTCAATGAAAGCACCAATGTCGGTGTCAAAACCGGCGGATCTCGGGTAGGGGGTCCCGAACTGTGCGTCTAGGCGGATGGTAACAGGAGACAAGGGACCCGATGTTTTTACCAAGGTTTGGGCCCTCTTGATGGAGGTAAAACCCTACTCCTTCTTGATTGATATTAATGATATGGGTAGTACAAGAGTGGATCTACCACGAGATCAAGGAGGCTAAACCCTAGAAGCTAGCCTATGGTATGATTGTTGTAATGGTTGTGTTGTCCTACGGACTAAAACCCTCCGGTTTATATAGACACCGGAGAGGGCTAGGGTTACACAGAGTCGGTTACAATGGTAGGAGATCTACATATCCGTATTGCCAAGCTTGCCTTCCACGCCAAGGAAAGTCCCATCCAGACACGGGACGAAGTCTTCAATCTTGTATCTTCATAGTCTTGGAGTCCGGCCGATGATGATAGTACGGCCATCCGGACACCCCCTAGTCTAGGACTCCCTCAATCATCAACATCATGGGCATATCTAACATGAATGCAATAATGAGCATGCAACATACAAATGTATTAACAAAATACACAGCTTCTCAAGTGAAAAGCTATAGCATATGAAACATGACAATCCCAGGCACTAGCATATCAACGGTGTACCAAAATCATCATAGCATTTATAACAATGGCATGAAACTAAAGTAGAGTAGGGACATGATATTATCAATAACAACGTTCTAACTAGCATGGCAAGAGATATAATGAAAGCACAAAGAAAACAGGGAAGGCAATAGAACCTATACCATAACTGAAATAACTTCAGATGAAACAGATAAGAAACTACTGCAACTACACACACACAGGGTGCAAGCAAAGTCAACATGCAAGTTTGGGGATCATGATAAGAGCTTGGCTTTCCTGGGGGTCGAGGAATACTCTGGGAAGAAGTGTGATCACCTCGCGAAAGAATTTGCCGGAGAAGGGTTCCTTCCCAGTGGGGCTGTATATAGGGCAGGGGCAAAATGGGTATTTTTAGAATGTGCAAGCATCAAGAAAATAGTCCCATCATAAAGAGCTTGACGAACAGAGAACGTGAGCGTTGGAATCACCTCAATCGGAGTTACGGTTGAAAAGTTGTGGCCGTTTACCTTTTAGGCAGAAAAGACACTAAACAGTGAGCGTTCACAAAATAACCACTTCGGCCGGCGGGGATGGGCTGGAGGCGCATTTTCTGAAATACGTTTCCGCGCAGGGAAAGCGTACTTCAGCTCGAAGCCACGGCAGAGTGCGCCTTCAGAAGAGGAAAGCGTATTCACGGGATTACGCTTCCACTTTGCTAACTAGACACGGGGCCACAGTCGCTTACAGGCAGGGCCCGCTTCATCTCCTTCTCTCTCCTTGCGGTCTTCTTCTCCAATGTGACGTGGAGAATAGGCACGAGTTGGCCGCTGGCCTAGCCATTGCTCTGCTTCTCCCTAGGACCGGCCAACGAGTTCAGATGCTCCGCCGCTCCGCGCCGCGCCTGCTGGTGGCTGCGAGATTGCTCGAGGTGGCCCGCAGCATTGGGGCCATAGCAATTTGCGGCGGCTAGTGAGCTTCAACAGGAGGCGCACCGGCGAGGATCCTCCATCGGAGTTGGGTAGGGTGGTGGAGGTTTGTAGCTCTAGAGGAGAACGCGGACGCCAAAGAAGTGGAGTGGTGGAGGTCTGGGGCGGCGGCCACGGTGATGGTGGTGGTCGAGGAGGGACTCCGGGGACGAGGGGAGGGGTTGGGGAAGCATGGAGAGACGAGGAGGAGCTACTGGTGAGCTTAGATGAGCGAGAGGGGGGCTATATATAGCCGGGGCGAAGATGCCGAGCCGAGCTCCACCGTCCGAGTCCGGTCGAGGATCTGGCGGCCACAGAGGTCATGGTGGGAGGCGGGAAGGCAACGAGGAGGAAGCGGACGAGCTGTAGAGAGTCACGGAGACGAGCAATGCTCGGGGACACGAGGAGGAAGAGGACACGGAGGTGGAAGATGATGTCTACTACACAACCTTCTTCTTGTAGACGTTGTTGGGCCTGCAAGTGCACAGGTTTGTAGGACAGTAGCAAATTTCCCTCAAGTGGATGGCCTAAGGTTTATCAATCCGTGGGAGCCATAGGATGAAGATGGTCTCTCTCAAACAACCCTGCAACCAAATAACAAAGAGTCTTTTGTGTCCCCAACACACCCAATACAATGGTAAATTGTATAGGTGCACTAGTTCGGCGAAGAGATGGTGATACAAGTGCAAAATAGATAGTAGATAAAGGTATTTGTAGTCTGAAATTATAAAAACAGCAAGGTAACAAGTAGTAAAAGTGAGCGTAAACGGCATTGAAATGATAGGAAACAAGGCCTAGGGTTCATACTTTCACAAGTGCAAGTTCTCTCAACAATAATAACATAGATAGATCATATAACAAGCCCTCAACATGCAACAAAGAGTCACTCCAAAGCCACTAATAGCGGAGAACAAACGTAGAGATTATGGTAGGGTACGAAACCACCTCAAAGTTATTCTTTCAGATCAATCTATAAAAGAGTTCGTACTAGAATAACACCTTAAGATACAAATCAACCAAAACCCTAATTTCACCTAGATACTCCATTGTTACCTCAAGTATCTGTGGGCATGATTATACGATATGCATCACACAATCTCAGATTCATCCAACTAACATAAAAGTACTTCAAAGAGTGCCCCAAAGTTTCTACCGGAGAGTCAAGAACGTGTGCCAACCCCTATGCATAGGTTCCCAATGTCACGAAACCCGCAAGTTGATCACCAAAACATACATCAAGTGGCACATGATATCCCATTGTCACCACAGATAATCACGGCAAGACATACATCAAGTGTTCTCATAAAAGACTCAATCCGATAAGATAACTTCAAAGGGGAAACTCAATTCATCACAAGAGAGTAGAGGGGGAGAAACATCAGAAGATCCAACTACAATAGCAAAGCTCGGGATACATCAAGATCGTGCCATAGAGGGAACACGAGAGAGAACACGAGAGAGAGAGAGAGAGAGAGAGAGAGAGAGAGATCAAACACATAGCTACTGGTACATACCCTCAGCCCCGAGGGTGAACTACTCCCTCCTCGTCATGTATAGCGCCGGGATGATGAAGCTGGCCACCGGTGATGGGATCCCCCTCTGGCAGGGTGCCGGAACGGACTCCCGAGAGGTTTTTGGTGGCTACAGAGGCTTGCGGCGGCGGAACTCCCGATCTATCTTCTGTTTCTGGAAGTTTTAGGGTACGTACGTATATATGGGTGAAAGGAGTACGTCGGTGGAGCTATGGGGGCCCCACGAGGTAGGGGGCGCGCCCGGGGGGGTGGGCGCGCCCCCCACCCTCGTGAGCACCTCCCGTATCTCCTGACGTGCACTCCAAGTCCATCGGGTGGCTTCCCTTCCAAAAATAACTTCTCCAGTTGATTTCGTTCCGTTTTGACTTTATCTGATATTCCTTTTCCTCAAAACACTGAAATAGGCATAAAACAGCAAATCTGGGCTGAGCCTCCCTTTAATAGGTTAGTCCCAAAAATAATATAAAAGTGGATAATAAAGCCCAATATTGCCTAAAACAGTAGATAAAGTAGCATGGAGCAATAAAAAATTGTAGATACGTTGGAGACGTATCAAGCATCCCCAAGCTTAATTTCTGCTCGTCCTCGAGTAGGTCAATGATAAAAAAGAATTTTTAATGCGGAGTGATACTCTGGCATAATTTCAATGTAAATCTTCTTAATTGTGGTATTAATATTCAGATCCGAATGATTCAAGACAAAAGTTCATATTGACACAAAAATAATAATACTTCAAGCATACTAATCAAAGCAATCATGTCTTATCAAAATAACATGGCAAAAGAAAGTTCATCCCTACAAAATAATATAGTTAGTCTATGCTTCATTTTCGTCACACAAAGATGTTCCCAACTTCTATACCCCCGATGACAAGCCAAGCAATTGTTTCATACTTAAATAATCTCAAACTTTTTCAACCTTCATGCAATACATGAGCGTGAGCCATGGATATAGCACTATGGGTGGAATAGAATATGATGATGGGGATTGTGTGGAGAAGACAAAAAAGGAGAAAGTCTCACATTGACGAGGCTAATCAACGGGCTATGGAGATGCCCATCAATTGATGTCAACATGAGGAGTAGGGATTGCCATGCAACGGATGCACTAGAGCTATGAATGCTCAAGAAAAGAAAACTAGTGGGTGTGCATCCAACTTGCTTGCTCATGAAGACCTAGGGCATTTGAGGAAGCCCATTGTAGGAATATACAAGCCAAGTTCTATAATGAAAAATTCCAACTAGTATGAAAAGGAAACTTTATGAGACTCACTACATGAGGAACAAGGTGCTACTTTGAAGCACAAGTGTGGAAAAAGAGATAGTAGCATTTCCCCCTTCTCTTTTTTTCTTTTTTTTGGGCCTTTCTCCTTTTTTTTCTTTTGGCCTTTTTTTTGGGCAATGCTCTAATAATGATGATCATCACACTTCTATTGATTACAACATAAGGATTACAACTCGAAACTTAGAACAAGATATGACTCTATATGAATGCCTCCGGCGGTGTACCAGGATGGCGCAATGAATCAAGAGTGACATGTATGGAAAATAATGCATGGTGGCTTTGCCACAAATACGACGTCAACTACATGATCATGCAATGGCAATATGACAAAAGTAATGTATGTCATGAATATGATGATGGAAGTTGCATGGCAATATATCTCGGAATGGCTATGGAAATGCCATAATAGGTAGGTATGGTGGCTGTTTTCAGGAAGATATAAGGAGGTTTATGTGTGATAGAGCGTATCGTATCACGGGGTTTGGATGCACCGGCGAAGTTTGCACCAACTCTCAAGGTGAGAAAGGGCAATGAACGGTACCGAAGAGGCTAGCAAAGGCAGAAAGGTGAGAGTGCGTATAATCCATGGACTCAACATTAGTCAAAAGAACTCATATACTTATTGCAAAAATTTAGAAGTCATCAAAAATCAAGTACTACGCGCATGCTCCTAGGGGGATAGATTGGTAGGAAAAGACCATCGCTCGTCCCCGACCGCCACTCATAAGGATGCACAAGCCAGGTACACTTCATGTTTCAAATTTTTTACACAACTTTAACCATACGTGCATGCTACGGGACTTGCAGACTTCAACACAGCATTTCTCAAATTCACAATTACTCAACTAGCACGACTTTGATATTATCACCTCCATATCTCAAAACAATTATCAAGCATCAAACTTATCTTAGTATTCACACTCATAAGAAAGTTTCACATATCTTGAATACCAAGTATATTAATATTAAGCAAATTACCATGCTATTAACGACTCTCAAAATAATCTAAGTGAAGTATCAGATTTCATCTATTTCTTTAAAATAAAACTACCATAGTGCTCTAAAAGATATAAGTGAAGCACTAGAGCAAAAACAAACAACTCCGAAAGATGTAAGTGAAGATCAATGAGTAGCTAAATAACTGTGTAACTATGCGAAAACTCCCTCTTGTTTAAGAATTTAAGATCTTGATACTTTATTTAAACAGCAAGCAAAGCTAAAGAAAACTACATTGCAAGGATAGCACAACTCATGTGAAGAAGCAAAAACATAGGTTCAACCGATACTAACCGATAGTTGTTGAAGAAGAAAGGTGGGATGCCTACCGGGGCATCCCCAAGCTTAGATGCTTGAGACTTCTTTAAATATTATCTTGGGGTGCCTTGGGAATCCCCAAGCTTGAACTTTTGTGTATCCTTAATTCATCTCATATCATGGTTTCCCTTTTATCAAAAGCTTCATTCACAACAAACTCAACAAGAACTCGTGAGATAGGTTAGTATAAACCAATGCAAAACCTTATCATTTTCTACTGTAACAAATCACTAAAATTATTATTCAACATTGCATAATAAATGCCTCTGCATATTTAATACTCCTATCTTCAAATAGAATCATTAAACAAGCAAACATATGCAAACAATGCAACCATAACAGCAATCTGCCAAAACAGTACAGTCTGTAAAGAATGCAAGAGTATCAATACTTCCCTGACTCCAAAAATTATGAACTAAAATTCCCACTGTAATAAATTTATCAGATCTCAATATGCAAAAAGATTCAACATTATACCACTCTCTGAATTTTCTAGGGAATTTTTGCAACAGCGGTAAACTTTCTGTTTTCAAACAGCAACATATATACTAGCAAAATAAGCATGGAAAAGGCTATCCTTGACTTTTTTATTGCAACTAAAGATGAAAAACATTAATCTAAACAACAGCAAGCAAAAACTAACAAAAGGAAATGACGCTCCAAGCAAAACACATATCATGTGGTGAATAAAAATATAGCTCCAAGTAAAGTTACCGATGAACGAAGACGAAAGAGGGGATGCCATCCGGGGCATCCCCAAGCTTAGGCTCTTGGTTGTCCTTTAATATTACCTTGGGGTGCCTTGGGCATACCCAAGCTTAGGCTCTTTCCACTCCTTATCCCATAGTCCATCGAATCTTTACCCAAAACTTGAAAACTCCACAACACAAAACTCAACAGAAAACTCGTAAGCTCTGTTAGTATAAGAAAATAAAACAACCACTTAGGTACTGTAATGAACTCATTCTAAATTCATATTGGTGTGATATCTACTGTATTCCAACTTATCTATGGTTCATACCCTCCGATACTACTCATAGATTCATCAAAATAAGCAAACAACACATAGAAAACAGAATCTGTCAAAAATAGAACAATCTGTAGTAATCTGTATCAAACGTATACTTCTGGAACTACAAAAATTCTACAAAATTAGGAAGACCTGAGAAATTCATGTACCAATCCAGAGAAAAAAGGTTCAGATCAGAAGCACGTTTATGTGAATTAACAAAACTAATTTAATGGGTGAAAAAGTTTCTGATTTTCAGCAGGATCAACACAACTATCACCAAAAGCCATCCTAAAGGTCTTACTTGGCACTTTATTGAAACAAAAGCTATAAAACATGATTAATACAGTAGCATAATCATGTGAACACACAAAAACAGTAAGGATAAGTATTGGGTTGTCTCCCAACAAGCGCTTTTCTTTAATGCCTTCCTAGCTAGGCATGATGATGACAATGATGCTCACATAAAAGATAAGAATTGAAACATAACGGGAGCATCATGAAGCATATGACTAGCACATTTAAGTCTAACCCACTTCCTATGCATAGGGATTTTGTGAGAAAACAACTTATGGGAACAATAATCAACAAGCATAGGAAGGTAACACAAGCATAGCTTCAAGAATTTAAGCACATAGAGAGGAAACTTGATATTATTGCAATTCCTACAAGCATATGTTCCTCCCTCATAATAATTTTCAGTAGCATAATGAATGAATTCAACAATATAACCAGCACCTAAAGCATTCTTTTCATGATCTACAAGCATAGAAATTTTATTACTCCCCACATAAGCAAAATTCTTCTCATGAATAATAGTGGGAGCAAACTCAACAAAATAACTAACATGTGATTGAAAATTAAGATCAAGATGACAAGTTTCATGGTTATCATTATTCTTTATAGCATACGTGTCATCACAATAATCATCATAGATAGGAGGCATGCTTTCATCATAGTAATTTTGCTCACCAAAGCTTGGGGGACAAAATATATCATCTTCATCAAACATAGCTTCCCCAAGCTTGTGGCTTTTGCATATCATTAGCATCATGGATATTCAAGGAATTCATACTAATAACATTGAAATCATGCTCATCATTCACATATTTCATGCCAAGCATTCTATGTAATTCTTCTTCTAGCACTTGAGCACAATTTTCCTTCCCATCATTTTCATGAAAGATATTAAAAAGGTGAAGCGTATGAGACAAACTTAACTCCATTTTTTTATAATTTTTTTATAGACTACCTAGTGCTAAAACAAGAAACAAAAAGATTCGGTTGCAAGATCTAAAGATATACCTTCACTTACCTAGCCTCCCCGGCAACAGCACCAGAAAAGAGCTTGATGTCTACTACACAACCTTCTTCTTGTAGACGTTGTTGGGCCTGCAAGTGCACAGGTTTGTAGGACAGTAGCAAATTTCCCTCAAGTGGATGACCTAAGGTTTATCAATCCGTGGGAGCCGTAGGATGAAGATGGTCTCTCTCGAACAACCCTGCAACCAAATAACAAAGATTCTCTTGTGTCCCCAACACACCCAATACAATTGTAAATTGTATAGGTGCACTAGTTCGGCGAAGAGATGGTGATACAAGTGCAAAATAGATAGTAGATAAAGGTATTTGTAATCTGAAATTATAAAAACAGCAAGGTAACAAGTAGTAAAAGTGAGCGTAAATGGTATTGCAATGATAGGAAACAAGGCCTAGGGTTCATACTTTCACTAGTGCAAGTTCTCTCAACAATAATAACATAGATAGATCATATAACAAGCCCTCAACATGCAACAAAGAGTCACTCCAAAGCCACTAATAGCGGAGAACAAACGTAGAGATTATGGTAGGGTACGAAACCACCTCAAAGTTATTCTTTCGGATCAATCTATAAAAGAGTTCGTACTAGAATAACACCTTAAGATACAAATCAACCAAAACCCTAATGTCACCTAGATACTCCATTGTCACCTCAAGTATCCGTGGGCATGATTATACGATATGCATCACACAATCTCAGATTCATCTAACCAACATAAAAGTACTTCAAAGAGTGCCCCAAAGTTTCTACCGGAGAGTCAACAACGTGTGCCAACCCCTATGCATAGGTTCCCAATGTCACCAAACCCGCAAGTTGATCACCAAAACATACATCAAGTGGAACATGATATCCCATTGTCACCACAGATAACCACGGCAAGACATACATCAAGTGTTCTCATAAAAGACTCAATCCGATAAGATAACTTCAACGGGGAAACTCAATTCATCACAAGAGAGTAGAGGGGGAGAAACACCATAAGATCCAACTACAATAGCAAAGCTCGGGATACATCAAGATCGTGCCATAGAGGGAACATGAGAGAGAACACGAGAGAGAGAGAGAGAGAGATCAAACACATAGCTACTGGTACATACCCTCAGCCCCGAGGGTGAACTACTCCCTCCTCGTCATGGATAGCACCGGGATGATGAAGATGGCCACCGGTGATGGGATCCCCATCCGACAGGGTGCCGGGACGGGCTCCCAAGAGGTTTTTGGTGGCTACATAGGCTTGCGGCGGCGGAACTCCCGATCTATCTTCTGTTCTGGAAGTTTTAGGGTACGTACGTATATATGGGTGAAAGGAGTACGTCGGTGGAGCTACGGAGGCCCCACGAGGTAGGCGGGCGCGTCGGGGGGGGGAGCCCCCACCCTCCTGAGCACCTCCCGTATCTCCTGACGTGCACTCCAAGTCCATCGGGTGGCTTTCCTTCCAAAAATAACTTCTCCAGTTGATTTCATTCCGTTTTGACTTCGTCTGATATTCCTTTTCCTCGAAACACTGAAATAGGCATAAAACAGCAAATCTGGGTTGAGCCTCCGGTTAATAGGTTAGTCCCAAAAATAATATAAAAGTGGATAATAAAGCCCAATATTGCCTAAAACAGTAGATAAAGTAGCATGGAGCAATCAAAAATTATAGATACGTGGAGACGTATCAGAAGATGACGGCGCTCATGGGCGCGTACTGTGCGGCAACGGGGACGGCACGCCGGGGAAGAAAACGGAGGGGTTGAGGAGTCCAGGGGAAGAGGACGTCGAGGTTGAGGTGTAGGACACGCTAGGGCTGGTCAGAGCAGGGCTGCCGGCGACTACAGTGGCTAGACCACCGATTTCGCCGGCTACACCCGTGGTCACCACGGCCAAAGCTTGTCCTGGCCACTTCCTTCATGCCAAAACATGTCTACAGGGTGGCACAAGGCTCAGTAAAATGACATGTGGGACTGGATTGAGCTGGAAGGCACTAGAGTTGGAGAAACTTGCAAAAATAAGTTCCAACAGCCAAGTGTTTGATAGAAATATCAGGCAGTGCATAGCTTCATTAAACATGTGATTTGGGGGGGTGATCAAGTACCAAGGTTACTCTAGAGCCAAAATATCAGCTCCAGAAAATGAGTCTAGCTGATACTTGATGTGCAACTTGCCAAAATGGCTAGAAATGCACATGAAAGTGCTGGGGGAAAATGGCTACATAGAAATGGCTGAAAATTGGTGTAGACCAATGATTTGGGATATATAATGAACCGGGAAAGTTTCAGCTCATTTGGACACTCCATGAAAGTACTTCCCTCACAAAGTGATAATCCGGTCGAAAACTTCGGAAAATTGCATAGGGAGATAGGACGAAGGGATTGAGCTGGTTTTTGGTATCCATAGGTGATTTATCAAATTTAATCATCCTACAAAATTTCAGCTCAAAAAGATCTAGGAATCAAGCACTTCCTTTGCAAAAATTTCAGACAGGGCAGATACTTGCATTGGATCATGTGCTCAAATTTTGAATTGTGGAACATGAGATTTAGGTGGAACTAGTGAAGATATAGCAAGGACAAGCTCCAAAAATTATTTGGGAATTTTCCCTACTTTAAAAATGGTAGTTCCTTTGAAAAGTGGCAGAAATGGAATATTGGCTTAAAATAGGAAAATGAAATTTTCCTTATTTAATGATGGCCAATATTTTTGCTAGAGCTTGGATTAGGCATAAATGTCATCTCCACAAATTTTCATGAATTTTGGAGATGGTTGGCTATGCCTTTGGATTTTATTCCTTAGAAAGGCAAAAGAAGGAATAAATCCCAAATGGAAAATATTGCATATGACTTAGCAATACTTTTGCATATACAAGGTTTATAGGAGTTGGAAGATATCTGTGAAGATTTGGAAGATCAACAGAGAAAGGGAAATGATGGCTCCTTTGTAAGCACACAAAAAGCACTTAAATTCCAAATTTTGGAATTACGGTTTGAATGGGTTTTGAGAGGATGCAAATGAGGTCTTGCCCATCATCAGAGGCAGAGCCAAGGTTTTGAAAGGTTGAAAATGAAAAGGATTATCAAAGCCATCCAACAAACTCAGGAGAAGGATTTGAAAAATTATTGCCAGGAAGGAATAACAACACAAAAATTGATAACCCAATTTTGGGGTTGTTACACAGGTGCTCTTTGAAACGCCCTCCCTTAAAGGGGTCGAGCAAGACTCCTTTTATCTTCGACATGGACATAAAATCTCCTTTGGTTATTTTCATACATGTCGTGCATCGCGGATCGCAACATTCTTTCCACCAGTGTTCCGCTGACCTTCATGATCGCCTGCACGGTATAATTAATAAGCAAAAGGATTATAAATGCATCCATGCATGCATGCATCAAAGTCATAAAAAATTTTGGCATGACCTTCCCTAAAAAAGGACATATAGAATTTGCCCAAAATTCACCAAAATGGAAATAAATCGACATTTCGGCAAAACATAGGTAACTCTCATATCACACAGAATTCAGCAAACAAACATATTTTCCATCAATTCTTCAAAAGCATAATTTTTTGCTCACCTAGCTATTTCGAGAGAGAAGCACGGTGACTACATGACTTTACTTCATTAAAGAATAGATCTAGTTGGGGAGTTGATAGCTTCCACTTACTAAATGCATAGATCTAGTTAGTTGGGCAAGGAGATGGCTCGCTCTAACTAGTGGAGGGAGGAGAGAAAAGAGGAAGGTAAGAGAGAAAAGGGGTGCACTAGTGGAGATGGTGGAGGGGGCATTAAAGTAGAGAGAAGAGAGGTAGGAGAAGGAAGAGAGAAGAAAGCTAGGTAGTAGTAATGGGGGAGAAGAAACTGAGTGAGAAAGTGAGGGACAGAGGAAGGGGAGGGGGAGAGGCGGATTGGGGAAGGTGGCTGTTGCGCCTTATAGCAGCGCGGGTCAAGCATGGGCAATACTGGTAAGTGTTGTAGCAGTTGAACTCGTTGTTTACACATTTTTCCCCTAAAAAGCGTTGTAGCAGTAGCAAGGAACAAAGTGATGTGTTGCTGCTAAGTGGGGCCCGCCACATGTCACAATGCAAGAATAGTTATAGCGGTGGGCCACCGACACGTGCTACTGCTAAATATTTAGCAGTAGCGCGGCTGCAGAAAAACCCGCTGCTACTATACGTACCCTGGTGGGTACTGTGGGGACCACTTACCAACAGCACCTTTCTGCTTGCCCGTGGTACGGGTAAATATGTAACAGTAGTGCTCTTTATTGGCCCTCCCTACTGGTAATTAGCAGTAGCGGGCATCTCTTACACGCACTATTGCTAAGCCTCTACCTATAAGCTTTTCCCTAGTAGTGAGTGGTTGGCTGCCGGTGGGCCTGATGGTGGTGATGGGTGTGGAGGTCGTGGCAGATGAGACGGTCGGCGCGACCGTGGCGGGCATTGCCAAACGGGGGCGCCCACAGTACAGACGACGCCGTGGTAGGAGCCTTACAAGCCTCCATAATACTACGACACCAAGCAGCTCATAACCCCTACCAGTACGGTGCCTTACATCGTCGACGTTAATGCGGCACCACTCTTCTCTGAGTATTCTTCGCTGCAACTTGTCTGGACACGGACGTCAGCTAGGGAGTAGATGGGTGCCCACACGTTGTTCGCTGCAATGCTTAGAGCTAGGGAGCCGACGTGCGACGTGGATAAGGAGATGCTCGACATCATCCACGATAGAGCCGAGGGAGTAGGAGGGGGCTATGAGGACGGGCAGATGGAGGACTCAGACCCCACCCAGTCCGGCAACTACTAGGAGTAGCAGTCCTACACCCAGACTGGCGATGGCACACAACAACAGTAGCATTGGGCTGCCAGAGAGCAGCAGCCGGATGGGGAGGAGGAGGACTGCGACAAAGATGATACGGATGATATAGTTGGTGATCTGAAGAAGAAGGGAAGACGAGAAAGCTTTAACACACGGGAGGATGAGCTATTGTGTGATGCATGGTTGGCCACTAGCATTGATCCAATCCATGGCACGAAGCAAAAGGGCACAACCTTTTGGAGGAACATTTACATATGGTCCCATGAACACAAGCATTTCATGCCCTACTCTGAGGCGGTCATCTGCAACAATGAATGGAAGTCCCTTAACCATCA
The DNA here is from genome assembly GCA_963921465.1 of Triticum timopheevii. Lineage (NCBI taxonomy): Eukaryota > Viridiplantae > Streptophyta > Magnoliopsida > Poales > Poaceae > Triticum > Triticum timopheevii. The sequence continues at coordinate 225,259,657 of OY997272.1, forward strand.
ATGGTACACCATCCATGAGGCTTTGTCCAAGTATTGAGGGCACTTGAAGCATCTCATCGCACGATGGCCTAGCGGTGCACAAATCATCGAGCAAGTAAGTTCCTCACTAGCCAGATATGCTTTTGTTTTGTTGATCACTACCCGGATATGTTTTAGTTTTGTTGATCACTAGCCAGACATGTATTGTTTTGTTGCTCACTAGACAGATATGCATTGTCGATATTGTTTCACTTTGAGCCTAATCGTGTTTGTGTGGTGTACAAGAAGTTGGAGAAGATGTCCTTCACTTTCATGCATTATTGGTTGAAGTTGAATGGGAAACCAAAGTGGAACCTTTTAATTGCCAAGACCACCTCCCAAGCCAACGAGGAAGAAACTGGTGACTCTACAGACCCAACCCAAGAACCGCCGAAAAAGGTGAGAAAAAATTTATGAGGGAAGAAGTTGGAGGAGAGGGTGAAGCGAGAAGGTGTGGCGGCCAAGCTGACGGAGCGGTTTGAGAACATATTGGTGAAGAAGGAGGAGGCATGTGTGAGGTGCTCGGACATCAAGGAGGAGAAGAAGACGGAGAGGTTTAAACTGTTGATGGAGACAACGGACAAGAATCTCAATCTCAAAGAGAGGATGACCATGATCGAAGAGAGGAAGGCCATGCTCGAGGAAAACAGGGTGAAGATCACCGCCAATGCGGAGGACGCCAAGATGTTAACCTTGAATATCGACTCTTTGGATGCTGAAGCAAAAAATGATCGTGCAATCCATCCGCTACCAGATGTTGCAGTGGCAGAAAGATGGGTTGGTGGTGGCGGACTATGAGGACGTGGCGGACGCGGATGCGGACACGAAGGCAGAGGCTGCCTACACGGCAGCGACAACGCCTCCTTAATCGGGGAGCAGACGACTGGGATTCCCGGTCCGGCAGGGGAAAAATGCACAGACTCCAGGACTGGTGTTCTTTTGGATTCAGACATGTAAAAACTAAGCAAATATGCCTATTTTTGGTTGTGATCGGACATGCAATCTGGCGCTGGTGTGACCGGCACGATGTGTGAATCAGAGTACATTTGAATTTGAATTTACTAATGTACATATACAGGATACCATTGGATGGCGGCCTCCCGCACCCATGTCTGCGGATTGGTCCCCCTGTACGCGGACGTATGCGGGAGAAAATTTATGGGTTGTCATTGCAGATGCCTTAACCCTGTATATGTAGCATTACTGATCTCTTCTGCCATCGCGGTCACCAAAAGTCCAGAATCCCACAACTCCAGGGCGCACATTTTCGTTTAGGCTGTCATGAGTACAGTCACGCCCGCCTGCATAGTAGCCATGCGGGCCACATCATGCACGTTTTCTACTTAGAAATTTATGTACACAAAGACAAGAACAATGCTATACACACGACAATTTTTGAACAATTTTCGGAGGCCAAATTTGGAGTCTTGACCCTTTTGCCAAATTTATCCGTATCTGACCCCGGTTGCAAAAAAACAGGATTTGACCATTTTTCCTACTGCCAACCCTACTCGGCGGTAGGGTATCACATCCTACCGCCACACGCCAGGCGGTAGGTTAACGACATGCCATTGACAGTCGTTTACACAGTTTTTGTGGCAAAGGGCCTGCCACCCAGGACCCCGGTGGTAGGGTGCTCGAACCTATCGCCAAGCACCCCGGCGGTAGGTCTGTGTAGTGGATAAGGTGTTGGGGTGAAGGGTCGGCCGCACCCACCGATTCACCCATAATAAACTTCTTCCCACCAAGCTCATCCTCTTTCCCCCCTCTCTCCCCCACCAAAGCACCCACTAAATCCCTCTCCATTGCTAGAGATTTGTCTGGTAGATCCTAAGCATTTGCATCACCCAAGGTACCTCTCCCACTGCCCCTTATTTTCTATTTTGGTTGCATTTCCCACATTGTTGCAAACCCTAGTTCTTGCTCTTGTTTTTTGTGAAATCAAACAATATGATGCATTTATGTCTATGTTTGTGCTTTGTCGGCCTATGTATTGTGTGCCTAGCATTGTTGGGGGTAACAAGATCTTGTGAAAGGGTTAGTGGTTTGTTAGGGAAGGGCTAGGGTTAGGGTTATGGTTAGGTTTTGGGTTAAGACTATGGATTTAATTTGACCATGTTTGTCTTGTTGTTTCTATGCAATGCATACAAGTTCCTTGATTCCAAGTATGCATATTGTATGTAGTTCATCCATATGAATTGGCCATCCCATGGATGACTTGATTTTTTTTCTTCATTGTTATTAGATGGATAGAATCGTTAATGTGCATTACTTGGACAAGGCGGCATTTATGAATGGAAATGCCAATGAGGGGGAGGAGCCCATGGTGTTTTGACACAAGCCCAAGGTATGAGGATGTTGTAGTGAAAGTAAGAAGCATCTTACATTGGATTTACCCAAGTGATGGGGTGAAGATTATTGGGAGCTATGATGTTGGAGTGGGAGTAAAGTCCTGATTAAAGAGTATGCCCATCACCTTCGAATTGCATTGGAATGTGTACAAGGATAAAGTTGAGGGATCACAAGACAAGTCACTTGAATTATTTGCCACAAAGGTTGAAGTTCCTTAGCTACAACTCGACTTGAACTGGAATGTGTCCTCCCCAATACATGATGGTAGGGTCGAGGTGTATGTCCACAATTCTTCTAGCCAGCCACCAAGTAGCCAACCAAATGAAGAGGAGACTAATGATAGAGCCATATTAGTTCATGGTGATGCTATTGCTCATGTTGATGATGATGTTATTGCTCATGTTGATGAAGATGCTATTTCTAGTGTTGATGGTCATGATATTGCTCAAGATGATGCTTACGCAGAAGAAGAAGATATTCATTGCAATCCCATTGGTGACCTGGATGTCATTGTGTACCAATGGGACATGGACCGTAATCTGACGCATTATCATTGTCTTGTCGCGAGTCTTGTCTATCTAGTTGTCACTCGTTTAGATATCTCTTATCCAGTCCATATTTTATGTCAGTTTGTCTCTGATCTCACTTCGGTTCACTATAGTCACCTCCTTCGTGTTCTCCGATATCATCATAGCACGATCTCTCACCGTCTATTCTTTCCCCCCTCCAGTTCATTACAGCTTCTGGCCTATTCGGATGCTACATGGCTAGTGATCCCTCGGATCGCCGTTCACTTTCTGCTTACTGTGTTTTTCTTGGTGGTTCTCTCATTGTCTCGAAGACGAAGAAACATATTGTAGCTTCCCACTTGAGTGCAGAGGCTGGGTTGCGAGCTATGGCTCTTTTAACGCAGAGGTGACTTGGTTATGATGGTTAGTCCAGGGCTTTGGTGTTTCTCTCACTACACCTACTTTGCTATTGTCTGACAATACAGATGCTATTAGCATTGTACGCGACCCTGTGAACCATGAGCTCACGAAGCATATTAGCGTTGATGCTTTCTTTGTGTGCACTAGTGTGCATGATCAGGTTATTGCTCTTCAGTATGTGTCTTCCGAGTTACAGTTTGCGGATTTCTTTACGAAGGCCTAGACTAGAGCGCAACATGGCTTCTATCTCTACAAACTCAGTGTTGTTGATCCACCATGAGTTGGGGGGGGGGGGGGGGGTAAGAGTACTATATATATAGCTATGTAGCCTTTTATATTAACCCCATTGTATAAGGGGTTTTCTGCATATTCCTTGCACATGTACATGTGTGTCTATGTGTATTGACCTATGGCCCCAAGGGAATACAAGTTGGATATTCCTAACAGTGGCATTAGCCCTACTTGGGAGTTGCTATGGGATGGACTTCTGCGTCGTTATGGTGAGCCTTACAGTGGTGCGGAACTTGGCGGCGGTGCGGTAGGGTAGCATGGTGGTGGCCAAGATTTGAGCAAGATCTGGTCGGATGCTCAGAGGTGGACCACAACGTCTCGATGTGCATGTAAGTGGGCATGCGGCGGTGGGACTGGGCACGGCAGGCAATGCTGGACTAAGGCCGGAGCTTGTGGTGGTGGTATGACGTCACGCCCCGGCGTTCTCAGGCATGTGGTTCTGGTGTTGCGACATGTGGGCTCCCTCGACTGATACAAGGAATCTTGGCATTGGTGTGTCATCTTTCAGAGCGGCGCCGATGACCACAAGCATGACATCACACGAGCTCGTTTGAGCTAAGCCGGTAGGCTATGCCGGAGCTTGCTCGATGACAGGCAATGACAGTCATCGAGGTGTGCCCCATCGGTCCATGAGGTTGAGTGGGGACGTAGGCATGGACGCCTCCTACTGCGGGATTGAGTGGGAACGTAGAGTGGAGGCGTGGGCGCGGACTTGATGGCTATTGCTTGGTTAGGAGTGGAAGGAGATGCCTTTTGTTCTTCCTATCGTGGTTGGTCTGCGGAGATGTGAACAGTTGGTCGAGCCTCGGGTCTTGGATGCCGGGTGGCGGTCCACATGGTTGGATTTCGGTGGGCATCATAGCGTCGGTGGTAACTATGTCACTTGGCCATATGGGCGACGAGGGGTGTAGTGGCGGGTGGCTCGGTCTCCTCAGTTGCTGGTAGTTGTGACGCCCAGATTCGGATCTAGAGGTATGTGCTCATCGCGGTTGTCTTAGGTGTCTTATGGTGGCATGGGTGAGCTGCAGAGTGAGAGCTCCCCGCTTTGCCGCTGACAGTGGCAATGCCCGCAGGTGTCGCTCTCCTCTTGAGGACGTCGTTGTAGATTTCCTCTCCATGTCAGGGTTCCGGTGAACACCCTTGTCCGCCTCGAACTTGACAGCAGCGACGCTTAGCGTTGTTTGCTTCCAAAGAGCGTTGTCGTGGAGCTCAGAGCAACACTAGCAGACCCTGCATCCGCCGGCCCACAAAATGTGTTTGCAGTTCGCGGAAAAACGTCTTTGCGGGCCGGCACGGAGGGCCGCAGAGGCAGACCCCCCAAACGGACCGATATAAAAGGATATTCGCGGAATATACTTTTTTACAGGTCGGCTTTGCGGGGTCTGCTCTTGCGCTGCTGCACCCCGCATCCAACCGGTCAACAAAATATCAATACCACACCATAATTATCAATACCAACACAATACAACAATCATCCACATTACAAATAATTATTCAAATCACCGAATACAAATACAAATAATGTAATACAAAACTTGTCCCGAATACAAATACAAATGAATGGAAAAATGAGTTTGTTATAGTCCAGCCATTTGCCAATGGTGCTCAATGAGATCCTCCTGAAGCTGAAAGTGGGTGTTTGCATTTTCAATCTCCTTGTATGTTTGAAGGAAAGCTCTAATGCGGTCAGGGTCTCTAGCTGGTTTGACACGGCTACCCACATTGCCGTAGAATAATTCCAAGTTCATGCCTCTCTCATCTTTGAGAATCATGTTGTGAAGGCTAACACAGCATGTCATGATGTTCTTCAAGGTCCGCTTGTCCCAAAAACGAGCAGGACCACGAACAATGGCAAACCTAGATTGCAAAACTAGGAATGCTCTTTCAATGTCTTTTCGGGCTGCCACTTGCATCTTTGCGAGCTCACATTGTTTTCTAGTTTTGGGTTCTTTGATGCTCTTGACAAATGTGCACCAAGGAGGGTATATACCATCTGCAAGATAGTACCCTTTTGTGTATTCATGCCCATTGATAGTGTAGTTGCAAGCAGGAGCATCACCACTAGCAAGCCTAGCAAACAAATGAGACCGTTGCAACACATTGATATCATTGAGAGTGCCCGGAATACCAAAGAAGCAATGCCAAATCCATAAATCCTCAGATGCTATGGCCTCTAGCACAATTGTTGCATCACGAGACTTGCCACAATACATTCCCTGCCATGCCTTCGGGCAATTTTTCCATGTCCAATGCATACAATCAATGCTACCTAGCATGCCATGCCAACCTCCCCTCTCATTAGATGCCATCAATTTCTTTGTGTCATCCTCGTTCGGTGTCCGAAGATATTCCGGATCAAAGACACGGATGATCACTTCGGCAAATCTACGCACTGACTCAATTGTTGTATCTTCACCAATGCGAAGATACTCATCGGCATAATCAGCCGGAACGCCATATGCAATCACTTCAAGCCCACAACATTTCTTTGTTCAGTAAAATACCAACAATTTGCCTCGCAAGCTTGAACAATTTTCACACAGAGGGATCGGCGCATTCGGCACCTTCTCCGGAAGAGGTGCGGTGGATACGTTGGATACGTTGGATTCTCCGTGAAATAGTCTTGCATCAACATCTCGTTCCCGAGATGGCGATTCCGAGGAATGCAAAGGCGCCCGACGGTCGATCCTCGCCGCCTCTTTCGGTTCTCGTCTTCGTGCTCCTTGACGGCAAGAGCCATAACCAATGTCTACTGCCGAAAGTTTGAGAGCATCATCTCAACATCCGAGTCGTCCGAATCGGACGAATCGGAGAGCAAAAACTTTTCGCACGGGCTCAATTCCATCTACATGAACGAGAAGCGCACGCCGCATCAACCAACCGGGCTCAATTCCATCGACACGAAGCACAAAAAACACTAACCGACAGCGACGAGGGGCGGCTCTAGGGCGGCCAATCCCCGGCAACAGCGACGAGGGGCGGCTCTTCTCGCCGGATCCGTGGGGGCGGTGCAGCCTAGCGGTGGTGAAGGGTGAGGGACGCCCCGGCGGCGCGATTCCGCCCGCAGATTTGGCCGGAACCGGTGGCAGCGGACATGCGGAACCTGTGGCGGGCGGCGACAGAAGGAGGTGGGGAAAGGGGCGCGGGCTGAAATGTTCCTCCCGTCAACTGCTTCACTGCGATAGGGGACACCGTAGGGGCGAGGCGGAAACCCGCGAATATGCGGGTTGGGGCCGAGTTTTTGCTGCGCCCCTCAAAAAAAATTGCGGGCCGCCGGCATTTGCGGGGTCTGTTCGGGCGCGATTTTCACCGCCGACTCGCATTTTGGCGGTTATTTTGCGGGTAGGGGTCTTTTGCGGGGTCTGCTAGAGTTGCTCTTAGGTATCCTAAGTCGTGTCGTGATGTTGTATTCAGAACGACCGGTGGTATATCTCGGCAATGTAGTCGCGTGCATTTTTCTTGTTCAACAATCCCGAGATTTGCTTTGTAAGAGGGCTTTCATTCTAACTTGCATCATTTGGTCACGTACGGTTTGTGTTTTATTAATAGAGCGGGGCGTGCTTGTTTCCTGAAGTTGTGTCGAATTGTGGGCAGGCACAAAAGGAGTGGCATCTCTACTTCTGCACATGTATTTGCATAGGACAGGTGATTTTAGTGTAAAGAAGGATTTCTGGTCTACAACTTCGATTGGTTCAGTTAATTAAGCCAAAAAAGTTGCCCACTAGGTCGTATTGAACTCTATCAACGCAAGACATCGACAGCTTCCTCAGGCTGTTTAACTTGGTGGCCGGCCAAATTTTTCTGAAGCCCAGTTGGCCGGCCAGATTTGTTCCGGCATCTGTCTGGCTGCTGCCCCTCAGTCCAGGCGACAGTCCCATGCTGCTGATGCACTAACCGGTACAAACCAGAATTCAGATTTGGTTCCAGTATCTGTCTGGCTGCTGCTTCTCTACGTCCACACGACTGTCCCAGGCTGCTGCTGGGCTATCAGGGATACGCAAGAATATAGAGTAGAAACAGGACCATTTCTTCCCGACGGAAGGAAGCTGCGTAGCAAGCAAAGGAACACCAGACAATCATCATAAGAAGAGAGTCAGGACGAACAAAACGCCAAGGAAATTTCAATCTAGGCCATATGCCTCGGTTATCAAAATATTTGAAAATAGATGAAATCAAGCGTAGTCGTGGGGTTCTCGCCTCTTTCTGTAACAGGATGTTCCACCCAAGGGAACTTGGTGCTCCTCGGGTCCAAGCACACCCTATATGCGCCAAATAATTTAGTAATTGCAAAAAAGTTAAAAAATGTATGTTCTAATTAAGTATGATCAAGTATTCTATTTGTATAAAAAGTTTGGCCAAGGAATGATTCGCATTGACATTAATAAAAAGCCAAATTTATGATGACAAAGTAGCATGTTTTTTCCGCTCAGAATACTGTGAAAGTTATTCCTAGGCGAATCATTTTATACAAGTACAATACTTGATCATATTTGATTTCAATAAAAGATGTGGATTCTTGTTTTTTGATTTTTTTTTCATAGTTACTAAATAGTTTTCGCATATGCACTCGGGGGCACCAATGTATTACTCCGTGTTCCATGCTTATATTTTTCTTCTCTGCATCCACACTAGTCCCATGCTACTACGGCTGGGCTCTTACAGACAATCTTCAGTTTTTTCCTTGGAAAAGAAGGATAAACCTCTCAGTCCCTGCTTTCTTATATGCACACAATCATATTTCACTGAAGTTCACGCAAGGCAGCAAGGCTAAAATCATCAACAAGCAAAGGACAAGGCGCATGCAATTATAGTAGAAGTACTCCCTTCGTTCGAAAATACTTGTCATCAAAATGGACAAAAATGGATGTATCTAGAACCAAAATACATCTAGATACATCCCCTTTTATTCATTTTGAAGACAAGTATTTCCGGACGGAGGGAGTATAAGATATGAAGAAAAGACCGATGACTAAGTCCACTTATTATGCTTGAATATCTTCTGAACAAGTTTAAAAAAAGAGTGAGATACATTTTCCGGCCTACGACCCCCGTTCTTCCCTAGCCTTTGTCCAACCTCCCGTTTCGCTCGTCAAGCCCTCCCCAACCCGCTACTCTCCCACGTGGTTTTATCTTGTCAAAAACCCACAAAACACTGTGGAGCCTGCCTGACCGGACTCTCCATGACTCTCTTCGCACCGGCACTCCATAAACCGAACCTTATTCCCTCCCAATTTAGTCGTTTCCACAGTCAACAATGCATTTGGCGCCGCCGCCCACTCTCCCACATCTCGCGAGTGATAGAGGAGTCTGCATCCTTCACTACCAATGCCACACACCCGCGCCCGCCGGCCAACGTCGCACCAGTGAGCCACCTACGCGGATGGTCCAACGATTCGACACTGCTACCTCGAGCTACTTCGCCAATGACATCAAGGAGGGTGTGGAGCTCCTAGCCTCCCTAAGGCCGCCACCACAGGGCTCATCTTGTCGAGACACCACAGAGTCGTACCAGCGATGGCCGTCCGCACTACCATTCCTCTGCCGCTAGCCACACCCGGTGTCGCCCACATCAATTGCCCTGTGCAGTCTGTTTGTGCCCCGAAATGCAACCACGTTCAATCTTATGTGAAGTATTAAGGAAATATGCCCTGGAGGCAATAATAAAGTTGTTATTTTATATTTCCTTATTCATGATAAAGGTTTATTATTCATGCTAGAATTGTATTGATGGAAACCTTAATACATGTGTGAATACATAAACAAACAACATATCCCTAGTGAGCCTCTACTAGACTAGCTCGTTGATCAAAGATGGTTAAGGTTTCCTAACCATGGACATGAGTTGTCATTTGATAACGGGATCACATCATTAGGAGAATGATGTGATAGACAAGACTCGTTCGTTAGCTTACCATAATGACCATTCAGTTTTATTGCTATTGCTTTCTTCATGTCAAATACATATTCCTTCGACTATAAAATTATGCAACTCCCGGATACCGGAGGAATGCCCAAACGTCACAACGTAAATGAGTGATTATAAAGATGCTCTACAGGTATCTCCAAAGGTGTTTCTTGAGTTGGCATAGATCGAGATTATGATTTGTCACTCCGAGTATCGGAGAGGTATCTCTGGGCCCTCTCGGTAATACACATCATAAGCTTGCAAGTAAACGACCAAAGAGTTAGTCACAAGGTGATGTATTACGGAACGAGTAAAGAGGCTTGTCGATAACGAGATTGAACCAGGTATGAAGATACCAATGATCGAATCTCGGGCAAGTAACATACCGATGGAAAAAGGGAATTACGTATATTGTCATAAGGTTCGATCGATAAAGATCTTCGTAGAATATGTAGGAACCAATATGGGCATCCAGGTTCCGCTATTGGTTATTGACCGGAGAGGTGTCTCAGTCATGTCTACATAGTTCTCAAACCCGTAGGGTCCGCACGCTCAACATTCGTTGATAATATAGTATTATATGAGTTATGTATGTTGGTGACCAAATGTTGTTCGGAGTCCCGGATAAGATCATGGACATGATGAGGAGCTCCGTAATGCCGGAGGTAAAGATTGATATATGGGATAATAGTGTTTGGTCTTTGGAAAGGTTTCGGAATTCACCGAAAGAGGTTCCGGATGTTTCCCGAAATGTTTGAGTACGATAACACTTTATTTTGGGCTAGGAGGGAAAGGCCACGAGGCTTTTAGAAAGTGCAAAAGGAAGCTTTGCGGAGACCAGGGCCAGACGTCAGGAACCCTGGCGTCTGAGGGGTAGTCACCGGGAAACCTGGCGTCTAGCCCTGGAGTCCGAGAAGGACTCTTGCCTTTCGGGCAAAACCGACTTTGAGGAGGCTTTTACTCCAAGTTTCGTCCCCAAGGCTCAATATATAAATAGAGGGGCAGGGCTGGCACCCAAGACACATCAAGATTCACCAAGCCGTGTGCCGGCAACCCCGTCCCCTCTACTTTATCCTCCATGATAGTTTCCATTGTGCTTGGCGAAGCCCTGCGAAGATTGTTCTTCACCAACACCGACACCATGCCGTCCTGCCGGAACTCATCTACTACTTCTCATGTCTTGCTGGATCAAGAAGGCGAGGATGTCATCGAGCTGAACGTGTGCTGAACGCGGAGGTGCCGTATGTTCGGTACTTGATCGGGACGGATCGCAAAGGTGTACGACTACATCAACCGCATTGATAAACGCTTCCGATTAGCGGTCTTCAAGGGTATGAAGATGCTCTTCCCCTCTCATAGCTATGCATCTCCATGGATAGATCTTATGTGTGCATGGAATTTTTTTGTTTTCCATGCAACGTTGTCCCAACAATGGTATCTGAGCCAGGTCTATGCATAGATGAAATGCACGAGTAGAACACAAAGAGTTGTGGGCGGTGATAGTCATACTGCTTACCACCAACGTCTTATTTTGATTCGATGGTATTGTAAGATGAAGCGGCCCGGACCAACCTTACATGTCCACGTGCAGGAGACTGGTTCCACCGACAGACATGCAACTAAGTTTGCATAAAGGTGGCTGGCGGGTGTCTGTTTCTCCTACTTTAGTTGAATCGAATTTGACTACGGCCATTCCTTGAAGAAGGTTAAAACAACAAACTTGACGAATCACCATTGTGGTCTTTGCCGTAGGTAAGAATGGTTCTTGTTAGAAGCTCGTAGCCGCCACGTAAAACTTGCAACAACAAAGTAGAGGACATCTAACTTGTTTTTGCAGGGTATGTTGTGATGTGATATGGTCAAGACATGATGTGATAAACGTTATTGTATGAGATGATCATGTTTTGTAAGTTATCGGCAACGGCATGAGCCTTATAGTTGTTTAATTATTGTATGGAATGCAAACGCCATGTAATTGCTTTACTTTATCAGTATGCATTAGCGATAGTTGTAGAAGCAATAGTTGGCGAGATGACCATGACACAACGATGGAGATCAAGGTGTCGAGCCGATGACAATGGAGATCATGACGATACTTTGGAGATGGAGATCAAAAGCACGAGATGATGATGGCCATATCATGTCACATATTTTGATTGCATGCGATGTTTATCTTTTATGCATCTTATTTTGCATAGTATGGCGGTAGCATTATAAGATGATCCCTTGACTAAATTTCAAGATAAAAGTGTTCTCCCCGAGTATGCACCATTGCGAAAGTTCGTCGTTCCGAGACACCATGTGATGATCGGGTGTGATAGACTCTACATTCACATACAATGGGTGTAAGACAATTTTGCACATGCAGAATACTTGGGTTAAACTTGATGAGCCTAGCATGTACAGACATGGTCACGGAACACTGGATACCGAAAGGTCGAACGTGAGTCATATAGTAGATATGATCAACATAGAGATGTTCAGCATTGATGACTACCCCATCTCACGTGATGATCAGACATGGGTTAGTTGATTTGGGTCACGTATCACTTAGATAACTTGGGGGATCACTACTACAGGATGCTGCTAACGCGACACTACGATCAAAGACCCTTTGACGAAACTATGTGCGATGCATTAATCGCAAACCGTCAAAAAAGATGCAAAACATTTGTGATGGCAGAGACATCAAACATGATTCAGATTTTAGTTACATGTGCGATGTCGGGCATACGGTTGATCCAGCAGAACTATTTGCGATGAGGCAGAACAACAGAAACGGGCAGCCATATCAATGTGTGTGCGATATACGGCATACAGTTTGCTCCGATTAATTGTGTGCTATTAGGGAATGCAATAGAAACGGTCAGTCAGATCAAGGTGTGTGTGATATACGACATACGGTTCACTCGGACAAACTATTTTTGATTAGGCAAGAGAACAGAAATGGTTCAACTTAAAAACATGTGTGTGACATGCGGCATTTGTTATGAGCCAAAAGAACGCAAACGATTCGTGTAAACTAGATGTGTGTGATACGCAGCAAACAACCCACTCGGATGAACTGTTTGCGATGAGACGGTTACTATATTAAGTTCGTGTGCGATTCTGTTCGTATAAAAAACATTGAAAAATGCAAACTAGTTGCTTGCGGTGGCTAGGAGTATCGCACATGATGCGTCTGGGGGTACTCGTGTGCGAAGATTAGTAAGTTACACATAATGAACGGGCGCAAGGGTGATATGCTGATCATGGAGTCCGAGAAGACCGTCATCGAAAGGCCACCGGCTCAGCCTTTTAGCCTATATTTTATTATAATTCTATGCATAAGTAGGTCGTGAGTGTTTTGTGCCTTGCCGCATGTGGCATTTTAAATTATCCTGAATATGTAAGACAATTATTAATTGTTGCCATTGTAAATTTGCCTCAATGGCGAGCAGAGCGTGCGCAGGGACGCCAGAGCGGAGGCGCTGCGGCCACCTCGATGGCGAGCAAAACGCGTGGACGGACGCGAGCAGAGCACGCTGCGGCCGCTTCAACGGCGAGCAACCACATGGTCAACCTTCTGGCACCCGTGGGAGACGCGACGGCGCATCCATAGGACATGATGGTGATATCATGACCGTGTGTGATAGTGGGCAGACACGTACACGTACATCCGAGAACAAGAGCCCACGTTTCAGGCTTTCGATGTGTGGCATACGGTTGATCCAAAAGAACGGTTTGTGATGAGATAGAACAACAGAAACGGGGCTTTGTAGGCCCAGAACCATCAATAAATTTTGACTTTGTTTCTCGTCACGTTGCAGATTACAACGCAATAAGTAATTGCAAATCTATTCACACAGATCAAACTAATATGTGTTCACACCTATCAAACTAATATGTGTTCATACTTAGCATAGGGCTATAAAAACTACCCACTCAAAAAAATCACGGTTCCTCTCCTCATCACCCACAAAACTGGTATTTCCTGCCAAGTCGTTCCGCCATGACTGGTAGGAGGAGTTTCGGGTGGACATATAACCAGGCAGCAAAGACCAAGAACATGAAAGCACTAGAGAGGTCCCGCCGCGAAGTGGCAGCCGCAGCAGAGATGTCTCGGTGCGCCGTGGAGCCCTCGAACAAGCTCCCACGGGCACGCGAGGGCTCTCACAAGCGCACTCGCCGCGTCGGCGATCGTGATGAGCTGGCATTGCTGAAGTCCTTGGCCACCGATGACGACATTCTGATAACCCACAAGTATAGGGGATCGCAACAGCTTTCGAGGGTAGAGTATTCAACCCAAATTTATTGATTTGACACAAGGGGAGCCAAAGAATATTCTTGAGTATTAGCAGTTGAGTTGTCAATTCAACCACACCTGGATAACTTAGTATCTGCAGCAAATTATTTAGTAGCAAAAGTGGTATGATAATAAAGGTAACGGTAGCAAAAGTAAAGATAAATGTTTTTTAGTTTTTGTAGTAGTTGTAACAGTAGCAACGGAAAAGTAAATAAGCGAAGAACAATATATGAAAAGCTCGTAGGCAATGGATCAGTGATGGATAATTATGCCGGATGTGATTCCTCATGCAATAGTTATAACATAGGGTGATATAGAACTAGCTCCAATTCATCAATGTAATGTAGGCATGTATTTCGTAAATAGTCACACGTGCTTATGGAAAAGAACTTGCATGACATCTTTTTTCCTACCCTCCCGTGGAAGCGGGGTCCTAGCGGAAACTAAGGGATATTAAGGCCTCTTTTAATAGAGAACCAGAACAAAGCATTAGCACATAGTGAATACATGAACTCCTCAAACTACGGTCATCACCGAGAAGTGTCCCAATTATTGTCACTTCGGGGTTGTCGGATCATAACACATAATAGGTGACTATAGACTTGCAAGATAGGATCAAGAACACACATATATTCATGAAAACATAATAGGTTCAGATCTGAAATCATGGCACTCGGGCCCTAGTGACAAGCATTAAGCATAGCAAAGTCATAGCAACATCAATCTCAGAACATAGTGGATACTAGGGATCAAACCCCAACAAAGCTAACTTGATTACATGGTAAATCTCATCCAACCCATCACCGTCCAGCAAGCCTACGATGGAATTACTCACGTACGGCGGTGAGCATCATGAAATTGGTGATGGAGGATGGTTGATGACGACGAATCCCCCTCTCCGGAGCCCCGAACAGACTCCAGATCAGCCCTCCCGAGAGAGATTAGGGCTTGGTGGCGGCTCCGTGTCGTAAAACACGATGAAATTTTCTCCCTGATTTTTTTCTCCCCGAACGTGAATATATGGAGTTGGAGTTGACATCGGTGGAGGTCCAGGGGGCCCACGAGATAGGAGGCCGCGCCGTAAGGGGGGCGCCCCCCTGTCTCGTGGACAGGCTGTCAGCCCCCCTAGCATTAATTCTTTCGCCAAAAATTCTTATTAATTCCAAAAAGTGCCTCTGTGGATTTCCAGGACATTCCGAGAACTTTTCTTTTCTACACATAAAACAACATCAAGGTAGTTCTGCTGAAAACAGCATCAGTCCGGGTTAGTTTCATTCAAATCATGCAAGTTAGAGTCCAAAACAAGGGCAAAAGTGTTTGGAAAAGTAGATACGTTGGAGATGTATCAACTCCCCCAAGCTTAAACCTTTGCTTGTCCTCAAGCAATTCAGTTGATAAACTGAAAGTGATAAAGAAAAACTTTTACAAACTCTGTTTGCTCTTGTTGTTGCAACATGAAAAGCCAGCATTCAAGTTTCAGCAAATATTAGGAACTAACCATACTCACAATAACACATAGGTCTCACAATTACTCATATCAATGGCATAATCAGCTAGTGAGCCATAATAATAAAACTCAGATGACAACACTTTATCAAAATAATCATAACATGATATAACAGAATGGTATCTCGCTAGCCCTTTCTGAGACCGCAAAATATAAATGCAGAGCACCTTTAAAGATCAAGGACTGACTAAACATTGTAATTCATGGTAAAAGAGATCCACTCAAGTCATACCCAATATAAACCAATAATAATGAATGCAAATGACAGTGTGCTCTCCAGCGGGTGCTTTTAATAAGAAGGATGATGACTCAACATAAAAGTAAATAGATAGGCCCTTCGCAGAGGGAAGCGGGGATTTGTAGAGGTGCCAGAGCTCAATTTTAAAATAGAGATTGAATAACATTTTGAGAGGCATACTTTTGCTGTCAACGCAATAACTATGAGGTGGCTGTATCTTCCATACTACATGCATTATAGGCAGTTCCCAAACAGAATGGTAAAGGTTTATACTCCCCCAACCACCAACAAGCATCAATCCATGGCTTGCTCGAAACAACGAGTGCCTCCAACATACAACAGCCCTGGGGGAGTTTTGTTTAACTATTTTGATTTGCTTTGATCGTTTTGGATCATGGGACTGGGCATCCCGGTTACCAGCCCTTTCTCGTGAATGAGGAGCGCAGTCCACTCCTCATGAGAATAACCCACCTAGCATGGAAGATATAGGCAGCCCTAGTTGAAACATGAGCTGCTCGAGCATACAAAACAGAATTTCATTTGAAGGTTTGGAGTTTGGCACATACAAATTTACTTGGAACGGCAGATAAATACCGCGTATAGGAAGGTATAGTGGACTCATATGGAACAACTTTGGGGTTTAAGGAGTTTTGATGCACAAGCAGTATTCTCGCTTAGTACAGGTGAAGGCTAGCAAAAGACTGGGAAGCGACCAACTGAGAGAGCGACAACAGTCGTAAACATGCATTAAAATTAATTCACGCCGAGTACAAGCATGAGTAGGATATAATCTACCATGAACATAAATATCGTGAAGGCTATGTTGATTTGATTCAACTACATGCGTGAACATGTGCCAAGTCGAGTCACTCAATTCATTCAAAGGACGATACCATCCCATCATATCACATCATAATCATTCTAATAGCATCTTGGCATGCAAGGTAAACCATTATAACTCATAGCTAATCAAGCATGGCATAAGCAACTCTAATCTCTAAATGTCATTGCAAATATGTTTACTTCATAATAGCTGACTCGGGAATGATGAACTCATCATATTTACAAAAACAAGAGAGGTCGAGTTCATACCAGCTTTTCTCATCCCAATAAGTCCATCACATATCGTCATTATTGCCTTTCACTTGCATGACCGAACGATGTGTATAATAATAAGAGTGTACGTGCATTGGACTAAGCTGGAGTCTGCAAGCATTCAACTCAAGAGAGAAGACAGGGTAATATGGGCTCTAAGATAAATAAACAATCATGCATATAAGAGCCACTAAACAATTTCAATATAGTCTTCTCGACCCCCAAAAGAAAGAAAAGAAAATAAAACTATTTACAAGGGAAAGCTCCCAACAAGTAAAAAAAGAAGAACTAGAAATATTTTTGGGATTTCATTTTAATTTCTATTACAAGCAAGGAAATTAAACTAACTAATTTTTTTGATTTTTCTTAAGATTTATCAAACACACAAGAAGAAAACTGGAAGAAGAAATTTAAACTAGCATGGATAATACAATGAAAGAGTATGAGCACCGACGACTAGTGTGTGAACATGAATGTAAAGTTGGTGAGAAATACGTACTCCCCCAAGCTTAGGCTTTTGGCCTAAGTTGGTCTAATACCAAGGACCGCCACTACTCTCCCCAATGTAGTGGGAGGTGTAATCAGGATACCACTGGTTGGTCATCTCCGGATCCCACTGGACATATGATGCACGATAAGGGTCCAGTTCAGGTTCAGGTTCAGGTTCCGGAGTAAAAGCTTGAGCTCGGTGATTGTTCACCGCTTCCGGCGTGACAAGACGATTGTCTGCAAGAAAATCAAACAACAGAGGCGCAGGCAAAATAATAAACTCAGTGTTTCTTATTGAATCTAAGTCTATACAAGAGCATCTTCTCTTCATTGTCAACAATAAACTTGTGTGCTACCATGCTCTTGTAATCTAAAATATGAGGATGCAATTTTGTCTCATCCTCCTCATAGTGCCTAATGGGTATCTGAAATGTTCAGCAAGACGTGCAGCATAGATACCTCCAAATATTGGGCCTTTTGTACGATTCAGGGCTAGCCATTTAGCAACGACGGCACCCATACTAAAAGTGTTGTCTCCCAGCAAAGCATGTTGAAGAATAATAATATCTGGAACGCTCAAATTTCCACTATTTCCACGACCAATCAAGCATCTACTAGCAAATATGGCAAAGTAGCATAAAACAGGAAAGTGTATGCTAGAGACTTTTGCCTCAGAGCCCTTCTTTGGCTCTTCCATAGCAATAGTTTTAACGAAGCCACCCACATCTTCACGATGGGGTTCCTCTAATTCTCCCTCATATGGTATCCTACATACCGCACAAAAATGACGTAAAGACATTTCTTTGAATTCATCATATAAATGAAATGATACTGCAGGCGGTGACTTCTTAGGATAAAAATAAAAGTTTTGCACGAAAGTATTGGTAAGTAAGAGATACTGATCGATTCGGTCGTTCATGAAACCGGTGAGGCCTGCAGTCTCGATTAAAGCATAAAAGTCTTCATGAATTCCGACTTATTTCAAGAAATCCTCACACGGCCATTCACACGACCGTACTTCCGCTAAGCGAGGAAGATTATACTTGGGTTTTTCCTTCTCTTTGTCTTGTTTTTCCTTAGAGCTTTGGCTAGAAGAGCCTTTAAAGAGCCTCCTTAACATTTTCTGAAAATTTCTGAAATTTTAGTAACTTCAAAACAAAAGTGAATAAAACTAAACAAGATTGATAGAAACTACTCCTACAAGTGCCTAGAGCCTATATCATGCATTAGAATTGCTAGGGACCTCAAAATTTTAACATGCAAGCTCAAGAACATGGTCACCTATGCAGGAAAAATTTGCAATGAATAAAGCACTAGAACAAAAACTAATTGGACCAATGGAGGAGTCACATACCAAGCAACAATCTTCCAAAGCAGTTTTGTGAATGGAGCTTTGAGCTAAGAGATCGAAAATCGCAGCAAAACGAGCTAGAACTCGGGCTTGAGCTAGATGGGTATTTTTTAGGTAGAAGATGAAGTGTGTGGGTGCTGGCATAAGTGGAGGGGAGCCACCAGGGGCCCACGAGACAGGGGGACGCGCCCTACAGGGGGGCGCCCTCCTCTCTCGTGGCCTGGTGCTTGCCCCTCCTGCAGTGTTTTCAGTGCCTAAAATCCTCAAATATTCCAGAAAAAATCATACTAAATTTGCAGGGCATTTGGAGCACTTTTATTTTCGGACTATTTTTAATGCACAGATAATTCAGAAAACAGACAGATAATACTATTTTTTTCTTTATTTATTCTAAATAACAGAAAGTAAAAAGAGGGTACAGAAGATTGTGCCTTCTAGTTTCATCCATCTCGTGATCATCAAAGTGAACCCACTAACAAGGTTGATCAAGTATTGTTAACAAACTCATTCCGAATAACACAAAACCGGAGAAATTTCGAATAACACTAAGTTACCTCAACGGGGATATGAAAATCCCCAACAATAAGAATATCATACTTTTTCTTGATAGTAGGGATAGGAAATTCAAAACCTCCAAAAATGATAGTTATAACTTTTTCAATAGAATTGATGCTATGAACTTGAGATTGTTTCCTCAGAAAGTGTACCGTATGCTCATTACCATTAACATGAAAAGTGACATTGCCTTTGTTGCAATCAATAACAGCCCCTGCAGTATTAAGAAAATGTCTACCAAGGATAATAGACATTCTATCGTCCTCAGGAATATCAAGAATAACAAAGTCCATTAAGATAGTGACATTTGCAACCACAACAGGCACATCCTCACAAATACCGACAGGTATAGCAGTTGATTTATCATCCATTTAAAAGATATTTCAGTAGGTGTCAACTTATTCAATTCAAGTCTACGATATAAAGAGAGAAGCATAACACTAACACCGGCTCCAAGATCACATAAAGCAGTTCTAACATAGTTTCTTTTAATAGAGCATGGTATAGTTGGACATCTGGATCTCCAAATTTCTTTGGTATTCCACCCTTAAAAGTGTAATTAGCAAGCATGGTGGAAATTTCAGCTTCCGGTATCTTTCTTTTATTTGTGATGATATGCTTCATATATTTAGCATAAGGATTTACTTTAAGCATATCAGTTAAGAGCATACGTAAGAAAATAGGTCTAATCATTTCAGCAAAGCGCTCAAAATCCTCATCATCCTTTGACTTGGATGGTTTAGGAGGAAAGGGCATGGGTTTCTGAACCCATGGTTCTCTTTCTTTACCGTGCGTCCTAGCAACAAAATCTCTCTTATCATAATGTTGATTCTTTGACTATGGGTTATCAAGATCAACAGCAGGTTCAATCTCTACATCGTTGTTTTTGCTAGGTTGAGCATCAACATGAACATTATCATTAACATTATCACTAGGTTCATGTTCATCACCTGATTGTGTTTCAGCATCGGAGATAGAAATATCATTAGGATTCTCAGGTGTGTCTACAGTAGGTTCACTAGAAGCATGCAAATTTCTATCGTTCTTCTTCTTCTTCTTTTTAGAAGAACTAGGTGCCTCTAAATTATTTCTCTGAGAATCTTGCTCGATTCTCTTAGGGCGGCATTCAGGACACAAAGGTTCCTGAGTCATTCTACCAGTTCTAGTAGCCACTCTAACAGCAAAGTCATTTTTATTACTTATTTCATCAAGAAAATCATTTTGAGCTTTAAGTACTTGCTCAGCTTGAGTAGCAACCATAGAAGCATATTTGCTAACGAGGTGAAGTTCATCTTTAACTCTAGCCAGATTATCACCTACGCGTCCTATCTCGAAAGCATTATTCTTTAACTCTCTACCAACATAAGCATTAATACTTTCTTGTCTAGCCATAAAGTCATCAAACTCATCTAAGCATGGGCTATGAAATTTAGTAGAGGGTATTTCAACTTTATCATATCTATAGAGAGAATTTACCTTTACTACCTGTGTCGGGTTATCAAGACAATGTGGTTCTTCAGGCGGTAAATTAAGACCATGTATTTCTTCAATAGGTGGTAAATTCTTAACATCTTCAGCTTTAATACCTTTTTCTTTCATTGATTTCTTTGCCTCTTGCATATCTTCAGGACTGAGAAATAAAACACCTCTCTTCTTCGGAGTGGGTTTAGGAATAGGCTCAGGAGTTGGCTCAATTGGTTCAGGAATTACTTCAGGAACTGGCTCGGGAGGAGTCCAATTATTTTCATTAGTCAACATGTTATTCAATAGTATTTCAGCTTCGTCGACTGTTCTTTCCCTGAAAACACAACCAGCACAACTATCCAAGTAGTCCTTGGAAGCATCGGTTAGTCCATTATAAAAGATATCAAGTATTTCATTTTTCTTAAGAGGATGATCAGGCAAAGCATTAAGTAACTGGAGAAGCCTCCCCCAAGCTTGTGGGAGACTCTCTTCTTTGATTTGCACAAAATTATATATTTCCCGCAAGGCAGCTTGTTTCTTATGAGCAGGGAAATATTTAGCAGAGAAGTAATAAATCATATCCTCGGGACTACGCACACAACCAGGAGCAAGAGAATTATACCAAGTCTTAGCATCACCCTTTAATGAGAACGGAAATATCTTAAGGATATATAAATAGCGAGACTTCTCATCATTAGTAAACAGGGTGGCTATGTCATTCAACTTGGTAAGATGTGCCACAACAGTTTCAGATTCAAGGCCATAAAAGGATCAAATTCAACTAAAGTAATAATATCAGGATCAACAGAGAATTCATAATCCTTATCAGTAACACAGATAGGTGAAGTAGCAAAAGTAGGATCGGGTTTCATTCTAGCATTACGAGACTGCTGCTTCCATTTAGCTAATAATTTCTTAAGATCATTTCTATCATTGCAAGGAAGAATTTCCATAGCAGCTTTTTCATTCATAACATAACCCTTAGGAACAACAGGTAATACATAATCATTGGGGGAACCTTCATCATCACTAACATCAGTAATAGGATCTTCAGTAATTTCATTCCCCCTAACTCTAGCAAGTTGCTCCTCTAGAAATTCACCTAATGGCAAAGTAGTATCACGCACAGAAGTAGTTTCATCATGCATAGCAGAAGTGGCATCATCAATAACATGCAACATATCAGAATTCATAGCAGTAGTAGGTTTAGGTGTAGCAAGCCTACTGATAACAGAAGGAGAATCTAGTGCAAGGCTAGATGGCAGTTCCTTACCTCCCCTCGTAGTTGAGGGCAAAATAGTAGTTCGATCGTCTTTCAAGTTCTTCATAGTGATCAACAGATATAAATCCCAAGTGACTTAGAGAATAGAGCTATGCTCCCCGGCAATGGCACCAGAAATTAGTCTTGATAACCCACAAGTATAGGGGATCGCAACAGCTTTCGAGGGTAGAGTATTCAACCCAAATTTATTGATTCGACACAAGGGGAGCCAAAGAATATTCTTGAGTATTAGCAGTTGAGTTGTCAATTCAACCACACCTGGATAACTTAGTATCTGCAGCAAAGTATTTAGTAGCACAAGTGGTATGATAATAAAGGTAACGGTAGCAAAAGTAAAGATAAATGTTTTTTAGTTTTTGTAGTAGTTGTACCAGTAGCAACGGAAAAGTAAATAAGCGAAGAACAATATATGAAAAGCTCGTAGGCAATGGATCAGTGATGGATAATTATGCCGGATGCGATTCCTCATGCAATAGTTATAAAATAGGGTGATATAGAACTAGCTCCAATTTATCAATGTAATGTAGGCATGTATTCCGTAAATAGTCGCACGTGCTTATGGAAAAGAACTTGCATGACATCTTTTGTCCTACCCTCCCGTGGAAGCGGGGTCCTAGCGGAAACTAAGGGATATTAAGGCCTCTTTTAATAGAGAACCGGAACAAAACATTGGCACATAGTGAATACATGAACTCCTCAAACTACGGTCATCACCGAGAAGTGTCCCGATTATTGTCACTTCGGGGTTGTCGGATCATAACACATAATAGGTGACTATAGACTTGCAAGATAGGATCAAGAACACACATATATTCATGAAAACATAATAGGTTCAGATCTGAAATCATGGCACTCAGGCCCTAGTGACAAGCATTAAGCATAGCAAAGTCATAGCAACATCAATCTTAGAACATAGTGGATACTTGGGATCAAACCCCAACAAAACTAACTTGATTACATGGTAAATCTTATCCAACCCATCACCGTCCAGCAAGCCTACGATGGAATTACTCACGCACGGCAGTGAGCATCATGAAATTGGTGATGGAGGATGGTTGATGATGACGACGGCGATGAATCCCCCTCTCCGGAGCCCCGAACGGACTCCAGATCAGCCCTCCCGAGAGAGATTAGGGCTTGGCGGCGGCTCCGTGTCGTAAAATGCGATGAAACTTTCTCCCTGATTTTTTCTCCCCAAACGTGAATATATGGAGTTGAAGTTGACGTCGGTGGAGGTCCAGGGGGCGCTCGAGATAGGAGGCCGCGCCCTAGGTGGGGGGGCACCCCCTGTCTCGTGGACAGGCTGTGGGCCCCCTGGCATTAATTCTTTCACCAAAAATCTTATTAATTCCAAAAGGTGCCTCCATGGATTTCCAGGACATTCCGAGAACTTTTCTTTTCTACACATAAAACAACATCATGGTAGTTCTGTTGAAAACAGCATAAGTCCGGGTTAGTTTCATTCAAATCATGCAAGTTAGAGTCCAAAACAAGGGCAAAAGTGTTTGGAAAAGTAGATACGTTGGAGACATATCACATTCTCGCTGGCCTCATTAAGCCTCAGGAGCTGGTCGACGGCTTGATGAAGCTGCTCGAGATCAGCGATGCCTCGGTTGACAAGGCGACCGGTCTCGTCAAGCAACTCATGGGTGACAATGTGAAGCTCCTCAAGGCGCTCGCCAAGAAGGAGGAGGAGGCTGCCGGCTAGAAGATGTTGCATGAGCAGAGCAGTACCTCGGGGATGACGCTGACAGCGGTCGTCGAGGAACTGATGGGTGACTTGAGGAAGTTCCGGATCGAGCGCGGACAGGAGGTGGAGGAATCTGTGGCTGCTTTCAAGCAAACTCGTGAGGAATTGAAGAAGGAGCTGGAGGATATCATTGCCCGGTGATCCATCAACGAGTAGAGACAGTAGCGGCCCAGATCGTTGTATGCGATTTCCTTCTTCTCTTGCCCCCGTGTCTTCCAAGCTTTGCCGCATGTGCCATTTTAAATTATCCGGAATATGTAAGATAATTATTATCTGCGCCATTGTAAATTTGTCGTCGTATTATCCCTTGCTATTTTATTTGTCGTCGTATTATCCATTGCCCTATGTGGCAATTTAACACTACAAGAAATATGTCAACTTGTGACCTTGCCTATTAGTCACTGAAAGGTCATTGTTTTTCATTTGTGACCTTTTTTTGACCAAAAACAGAAGGTCCAAATCTGGCGGTCGTTAATTGACTATAGCGACCTTCTCTGTGAGAAGGTCGTGGACGTTTACGACCAAAATATGCCTACTGTCTTGTTTTGGTCACTAGGAGCCTCCCCAGGCCATGTAGGCATCCAGCGTGGCAAGCTGATGTGGCACAAGATTCAGCCCGGTCCAATTCGGTTTTATACATGGGCCTAGCCCATTAATTCAACCTATTTATATTTTTTTCCTATGAATTTTTTGTCAGCTTCATGGACCAAGCCCAACATTGCAGCCTTTTTATTTTTGGCCCATGGCCTTCATTGCAACATTATAGCCTTTTCATTTTGGGTTGTGGCCTTTTTAGTCCATAGATTTCTAGTTTTGCCCATTATATATTGGAGCTGGTCCCACACGTCAAATATATCAACATTACTCAGATTATTTTGATAAGTGGATCCCACTTGTGAGGTTTCCATTTCACACATTTTTAAATCACTATTTCAAACAAAACAGAACAAACATAATTTGTCAAATAACAGTAAATCTGTTCCGATGTCACAATCTATTACAGTCAAGCGGAATAAACAAATCTCTGGCAAGTGAATACAAATAACAGTAAATCCGTTCCAATGTCACAATCTCTACAGTATCACAATGCATCACAGCTTTGCACTTGGCTTCATGGATTTGCACTTCAAATTTGTCCTGGCTCTCCTATAAAAGAGTGAACACAAAGGCTACCAGCATTAGTGTACTGCTGCTGAGGCCAGAACCAAACAATTGCAATGGCAACAGTAATGTAAACAATAAAGTAGATCTACCCACTCGTACGTTCCAGCCTCACCTTTCCCTTCCTGAATTTGGACACTATCATGCAATACTATAAAGGGAAAATAAAACAATAGACTTGCATAGTGAAATGTTTGCTTTTACAGATCTTATAGAATAATTTGTTTATGCCAAAAATGCATCAGTTTGTACAATACTAGAAAGGGCAAATAAAACAACAGACTTGCATACGGCAAATAACACACATTAACCTGCTGTTGTTCTACACTTCAACTACCACATTCAAGCTCATGTTAGGCACCACCAACACTAACCTACAGGTACCAGCATGGTATATTAGTACAAGTGCAGGTCATGCAATGAACATCACTGTAATACATTCACCGATCTGAATTGTGATGAAATGCATAGGTCCAACCGATGACTACACAGCAACAACTACTTCAGACATTTTCCGGAGAAATGTTCATCTTTTTATTCTTCAAAGACGTAAAAAGAAATGACTACACAGCACCAACAACAATAGACTCTCACCCACCTAGAACTAGATCAACCAAGCAACAGTTTTTAAAAGCTCATTTTAAGATACTTCAACGACGAAAAATCTTAGTAGCATCTCCTTGTAACACCATATGCTCAGTTGACAAACGATTCACATGCAACTCCTCTACATTATATCACACCAACACAGAGAGATGCATCTCTAGATGAGGAGAAAAAACACGTTGATGGCATCCTAGGCATCAGTTTTAAAAAAGCTCGATTTTAGATCATCAGAGACCGGAAAGGCCGCAGCAGCCTAAATGTTTAACATCCTCTGCCCAGCACGACATCATCATCGTCACAGAAATTCCCTAAACAGTCAGCTATCCATGCAGGAACATTAATTATCCTTAGAGCTAGAGGTGCATCTTGAAGGATGAATGTCAACAGCTAGCAAAGTGTAGCATATTGAAGCATGCTTGTCGTGTACCTTCCATTAGAGCAGCAGCCCGTAAGAAGCCCTTCATCGTCTGTCAACAATAGTGGATTCCCTGTAGTAAGCAACAACCAAGACAATGAGAGATTCAGGGCCTGCAGAGAAACAGAGTTCAGACCATAGAAAATAAGCATACAACTACAACAAAGCAGGGCATAATCCAGTTATAATCTGCATGACAATAACAGTAATAACAATTGTAGTAGTAAGTATACAGTTCTCTAAAATGAGTAGGTAACAAAGCCTCAAAGTATGCAGTGGACAAACTGGCAACCTATTAGTCCAGTATTTGATATGCATGTCGCAGCAAATACATTATGCAAACAATAAAGACAAATTTGCAAGTGGGTTTTAGTAGCTGAAGCTTAGAAGTCAACCACTTAGTCCACTAACTAAACTAAGGACCAATTCAATTAGCAGTAGATATATAGCTACCAAACCATATTTTGCAAAGATGTCTCTCCCAGAAAAACATATCCCCTACTCTCGAGCATCCAACAAACAAAGAATAATTCTACAGAGGTAGTCATGCAGATAGATATTCCTTCACCTAAGGTTCAGGTAAGTGCAAGAAGCATGAAAGAAACATTTTCAGAGCATGTTTCAGAGCATTTTTGTGATGATGTCTGAATACATAAGTTTCAATAAACTACAAAAAATTCAAATCCTAATGTACAACATCCTCTCAGAGTGGTAACCAAACACAAGTAATTACTGGTTTGTGTAATACCTAACAAGAACCCTGACTTTATTTTGGTATCACTTGTGTCAATATTGTTAGTAACCTCGTATATACACATGATCAACTCATAAGTTCTCTCCCTCAAAAAACTCACAAGTTCTCAGTCACTCCAGTTATCCTCATCAGCTGCAAAACCCTCTTGCCGCTTGTCATCATCTTCCTGCAGATATTTAGCAGCGTCAAATCATCAAATTTACACAAAAACTTTGTACTCAATTCCTTTTCAAACTCCCACTGGGAGAATATTAACTCACTAGAAAAATGAAAAAAAATTGCATGGTGTCAATAGATAGATTTTATACCATTTCAGTCAAAGCAGGAGTCGATGGAGACCACACAAGAATTTGCCGATCATTGCTACTAGTATAGAGTTCCTGCATTCTCGAATATTTAGGAATGGAATACACGTTGAAACACTAAAGCTTAACAGAGGACAATGGAGGGGAAACTTACTTGGTCTTGTGAGTTATAGTAGCAGCAATTTACATGGTCATAATGCCCACGGAATGTTTGAAATGTCGTACCAGACCATGTATAGTATGCCTATAAGCAAGTATAATACTTAGACGTGAACTTAAAAATGCAGAATGAATACATTTTCAGAGCATGAAAGAAACAAAGAACATGTTTGAATGGAGAAGACGGAAACAGGACTCAAGCGAACAAGATAGAGGAAAGGAGAGGACCTTCCATGGCCCTCCTCTTGAATCGGCATCGGCATCGGCATCCCCTGCAGCTTCTCTCTCCATGGCCTCCTTCCTTCACCGCGCAAGGAGGGAGATGAGATGGGAGGGCAGCAGCTTCCGTCTCCATGGACTCCTTCCTTCACCACCAAGGGAGATGAGATGGGAGGACAGTGCCTGCACATGACCGAACGCACACACGCCTACATCAGATGAGATGTGGAGAGGAAAAAAACCAGAGATAGAAGAAGAAGAAGAGAATGAGAGGAGGGGTCTGACCTCCGACAGTCTCACCTTGGCCATCTAGGGTTCCTGGATCCGTCGAGGAGGGAGGGAGGGAGCGAGGCCTGCAGCTTGTCGAGCGACTCCTGCGCCTGGTCAGAGCAGCGGACGCCGACGAGCCACTGGTCCAGCTGGTGGTGGTGCTGCATCATGGCGGCGCCCTGGATAAGATTAGATCTGCCCCGCGAGGACGGATTTGAATCGGAACGCGAGGGTGGAGGGAGGCGGCGCAGGGGAGGAGGTCGTCCGCCATAGCGACCCCGCGAGCCCCGCGAGCAGCGCCTCCAGCGCGATGACCAGCCGCTCTAGGAACCGCTCGCAGTCGATGGTGGCGGCCCGGTGGCTCAGCCAGATGCCGCCGCCCAGGACGACGAGGGAGAGGATGGTGGTGGCGACCATGTCCACGACGGCCTCCGTCTCGGGCCAGTTGGATCTGAGAGTGGGGAGGGCCGGGATCTAGATCGGGAGCGCGATGGGGAGGGCCAAGCGGTGACCGTATGGGAGGAACGCCGGAGGAGTGGGGTGGGGGCGGCGGCGCGTCGAGATCCAGAGGGAGGGAGTGAGGTTGGGGGCGGCGGCGGGGGATCCAGAAGGAGGAGTGGTGTGCGGCGGCGGTGGGGAAGTGGGGGCGTGGGGGGTTGTGTTAGGGCTAGGTGGGTGAGAGGGTGGGGGGCGAGGGCTACCGTTGGATCCACGAGCATCCAACAGTGCTTGATGCATGATCCGCGTGAGATGGCTATGGCCCAATCAGAACGCAGCATGCGTGTATAACGTTATGACCATTTAGTATTGGACGTTATGACCATTCAAAATTGGTCGTGGTCAAAAAAAATAAAGTGCAAAATCATGTCAGCATTTTAATTGTTATGTTTTGAGTGTCCAAAATGAATTTCTTTTGTGAAGAAGCTATCAAATATTTGCACGAGGTGCATCTTGGAACTCCAAACAATGTTGATTTGGGGAGTTTTCACTTTCATTGCACGAAAGAGCCATTTTTCATTTTTCGAGCGCCCGAAATGAGTTTTTTTTGTGAAGAACCTACGAAATAATTATTGCAAAATTGGACCAAATTATTTTTCTAAAATAGTAGACCATATTTAATGCACAATTGACCAAATGGTTGGGTGTAAAAAGTTTTGATCCACCTCTGGTGAAAAAGACAAATTTCCGCTGATTCAGTTGGAAGCAGGTCAAATTTGAACTGCAGCTACCTCATAGTTTGCTCTTTATTTTTTCAAAAAATCATTTCTAGGTACATAAGTATCTATTTAATTAGAGAAACACCAAAAAAATATAAGATTCAACCACTAGCTAGGAACGGTCATTCCCGCCGTTTTGACCGCATTTTGAAATGGACATAAAAAATTCAAAAAAATCAAAAAATTGGAAAACCTTCGCATTGTGTCATTATATATGACCAAGTTTCCAGGAAACATAATAAACTTGTAATACGGAAATTATTTTTAAAAAATGTTCTCAGAAATGAGCTATCATGCGTGAAGATTCATGGCTTTCAAGCCAAATGATCAATCTTATGGCCACATTCATGGCATAGTTTGTTCAAATGATCTCATATTGTGCAAAAGGGTGCATATTGGAATGGCAAACAATGTTGATTTGGGGAGTTTTCACTTCCATTGCACAAAAGAGCCATTTTCCATTTTTCGAGTGCCCGAAAGGAGGTTTTTTTGTGAAGGACCTCCCAAATAATTGTTGCAAAATTGGACCAAATCATTTTTCTAAAATACTAGGCCATATTTAATGCACAATTCACAAAATGGTTGGGTGTAAAAAGTTTTGATCCACCTCTGGTGAAAAAGACAAATTTCCGTCGATTCAGTTGGAAGCGGGTCAAATTTGAACTGCAGCTACCTCATAGTTTGCTCTTTATTTTTTCCAAAAATCATTTCTAGGTACATAAGTATCTATTTAATCAGAGAAACACCAAAAAAATTCCAAGATTCAACCACTAGCTAGGAACGGTCATTCCCGCCGTTTTGACCGCATTTTGAAATGGGCATAAAAAATTCAAAAAAAATCAAAAATTGGAAAACCTTCGCATTGTGTCATTATATATGACCAAGTTTCCAGGAAAAATAACAAACTTGCAATACGGCAATTATTTTAAAAAAGTGTTCTCAGAAACGAGCTATCACGTGTGAAGATTCATGGCTATCAAGCCAAATGATCAATCTTATGGCCACATTCTTGGCATAGTTTGTTCAAATGATCTCATATTGTGCAAAAGGGTGCATATTGGAATGGCAAACAATGTTTCCTCAGGAAGTTTTCATTTTCTGTGCACGGAAAAACCATTTTCCATTTTTCGATTGCCCCAAATGAGGTTTTTTTTGTGAAGGAACTACCAAATAATTGTTGCAAAAATGGACCAAATCAATTTTATAAAATACTAGGCCATATATAATGCACAATTGACCAAATGGTTGGGTGAAAAAGTTTTGATCCACCTCTGGTGAAAAAGACAAATTGTCGTCGATTCAGATGGACACGGGTCAAATTTGAACTGCAGCTGCCTCATAGTTTGCTCTTTATTTTTTCCGAAAATAATTTCTAGGTAAATAAGTATCTATTTAATCATAGAAACACCAAAAAAATTCCAAGATTCAACCACTAGCTAGGAACGGTCAAGCCCGTCGTTTTGACCGCATTTTGAAACGGGCATAAAAATTTAGAAAAATCAAAAAATTGGAAAACCTTCGCATTGTGTCATTATATGTGACCAAGTTTCCAGGAAAAATAATAAACTTGTAATACGGTAATTATTTTAAAAAAGTGTTCTCAGAAATGAGCTATCATGCGTGAAGATTCATGGCTTTCAAGCCAAATGATCAATCTTATGACCACATTCATGGCATAGTTTGTTCAAATTATCTCATATTGTGCACAAGGGTACATCTTGGAATTACAAACAATGTTGCCTAAGGAAGTTTTCATTTTCTTTGCACAGAAAATTCATTTTTGATTTTCTGAGTGCCCAAAAGGAGGTTTTTTTGTGAAAGAACTACCAAATAATTGTTGCAAAAATGGACCAAATCAATTTTATAAAATACTAGGCCATATATAATGCACAATTGACAAAATGGTTGGGTGAAAAAAGTTTTGATCCACCTCTGGTGAAAAAGACAAATTGCCATCGATTCAGTTGGAAACGGGTCAAATTTGAACTGCAGTTGCCTCATAGTTTGCTCTTTATTTTTTCCAAAAATCATTTCTAGGTAAATAAGTATATATTTATCAGAAATACATGGTTTGATGGCGAGACATTGAGGTTTGGACGGTGGCCGAGGGCCCCAACTCTAGAGCGCGTAAGCTCGCATGCCCGCCGCATGGTCACCGCGTGACCGTGGCGTTCCCATGTGTTCTGGGCGGCCTAGGCATGTCTAGTGGGTTGGGCACTCCCCAGGTAGGTGCTAGGAAGAAAATCACAACATAAGATTCTCACGAGGAGACCGATTGATGCTCAAACATGAATAAGGAGCCAAGTGTTTGATTTGCGGTACGGGAAATGCACATGGCTAATGGGCGTGAGTTTTGGCTGAGGATGATCAGTTACTAAGAAGATTGTCTTCACAAATTTTCACCTCAAAAGGAGGAGCCTAGGTGGTACTTGCTTTACAAAGTACCACACTGGACATAAATACTTATGTTGAAGTTGGGCTCAAAATAATGAATGGATTGAGCTGGCATTTGGTGGAGGATGGTTATTTGGGCATAGGAAAGCACTGTAGAAAATGGATACCATTTGGACATGCGAAAGTGGTACTTCCTTCACAAAGTGCTGCTTTGAACATAATATGAAAATGAATATTTTCGAATTATTTTTGAACTAGGCAAAGAATGTTTTTGACATATTTGATGAAGATATGATCCAAAACATTTATGAGAATTTTT
Source organism: Triticum timopheevii (assembly GCA_963921465.1). Classification (NCBI taxonomy): domain Eukaryota; kingdom Viridiplantae; phylum Streptophyta; class Magnoliopsida; order Poales; family Poaceae; genus Triticum; species Triticum timopheevii. Next base: position 225,290,987 of record OY997272.1, read on the forward strand.
TGGGAATTTTTGGAATAACAGAAATATAGGTTGCTTCACAACCTAGGGCAAAAACTGCCACATGGACATGACACATAGGCAAAACTGATGAGATGGCGCCTAGTCATCACAACCCACCACAATCTACAAGGCTATGACCATCTATATTGGTCATTAACAACTAGAAATAAGGCAGCGGACTATAACTGTTTGCTTTGTGACCATTTCGTGTAAGGAAATTACGACCTTTCTGACCAAAATGGTCACAACGGTTTAGGGTTTGGAGCCCCTCGAACAGCTTTTGACCAATTGGTCTGAAATGGTCATAGATCTATGACCAATTCTTCCAGGGTCACTGACAAAAGGTCACTAGTTGACATATTTCTTGTAGTGTAAATTAGGCCAGAATACGAGTTGAAAACACAAATAAAGCAAATGCTGCCATGGGATCACAAGCAAACACCCTCCGTCCAGGTGCTTTAATTAACCCATTAACGGAGAAGTTGTGAGTGAGGCGGGCAGCGGCTGGTGCATGGTGGTCAAAGAGTTTGCTTCCCGGCGAGCATGGGCGGCCTTGCTGCTCGCACGTGTCCTGTCGAGCCTGCGAGGTGGACGGGATGCACGCGTCCCATCGAGCCTGCGTGGCGGACTTCTCGCACGCGTCCCGTCGAGCTTGCATGGCAGACTTTTCGCGCTCGTCCCGTCTAACTAAACAGTTGCAAGCACGCCATCGAGTATGGTTAAATTTTGACATGGTTCATATAATACAACCACTGGCGATATTAATGTGTCAGCTATTTGTTTCAAAAAGGACTTCGTTGGCTATTAATGTGTGCGCCTTGTCTCAAACTGGATGATTTTTTTTACCATGGCATATATGTGCTATGTCATGAAACCATGCCAAGTTTCATGTTTTTTGGGTGAGTTTTTTTATTTACTGGGATTTAAAAACCGAGATTCTCAATGTTTCAGGACGACGAGAAGTTTGTAATTCATTCTCATTCCTTAAATGAGACCTAAACATGCACCCAATGACATATGTACGATTTCTCACCCATTTTGCTTCACTGAGCATGTCCTTGTAGTTCAAATTTGAATTATGGACTACATTAAATGCCTAGAAAACTTAATTAATATATACAATGGCCAAATGAACCCTGAACAGTTTCAAATTTCAGCACAACACTCCTGTTATTCTATGTTTCCTGTAGAAACAAAGTTCAAGGCGAGAAGAGGCAGTGACTGCCATTTCACCCACAAGAGGGGCATGTTTCCCCATCGGAACCACGAGGGTTGTGAGAAGCTTCAGTTTGTAAGAGGCTTGTAATATAGCTTCGCCCAAATTGGACAATTATATGTACCATGTAGTGACACCATGCCAAGTTTCATGATTTCCTGGTGAGTTTTTGATTTACAGAGATTCAAAAATTGAGATTCACAATGTTTGTGGCCAAGCCAGTACGGTGAGACGGTTGAATTCATTCCCATTCATTCCATGGGACCCAAACATGCACCCTAAGGACACATGTACATTTTTCTAGCCATTTTGGTGCACTGGAGCATGTATTTGTAGTTCGAATTTGAATTATGGACATTAAATGCCTAGAAAACTCGATTAATGAATAAAAAGGTCAAACAAACCCTGAATAATTTCAAAGTTCAGCGTGAATCTCCCGCTGTTTCGTGTTGCGTGTAGAAGAAAATACGAGGCTAGAAGAGGGAGAGATTATCGTTTGGCCCACAAGGGCACACGTTTCCCTATCAAAACCAAGAGGGTTCCTACAATAGGCTTCGGTTTGTAAGAGGTTTCTAATAAAGCTTGGCCCAAATTGGCAATGTTTTTACCACGACATATATGTGCCATGACAAGACACCGTGCCACCTTTGATGACTTTCTGGTGAGTTTTGGATTTATGGGGATTTAAAAACCGAGATTCCAAATGTTTGAGGACGCGCCAGGACGCTGGTACGGTTGTAATTCATTCTCATTCCTGGCATGGGCCCTAAACATGCACCTAAGGACATATGTATAATTTTTCTATCCGTTTTGTTGACCTGGAGCATGTATTTGTAGTTCAGATTTGAATTATGGACATTAAATGCCTAGGAAACTCAATTAGTGTATAAAATGGCCAAGCGAACCCTGAATAAGTTTAAATTTCAGCATGGATATCATGTCGTTCCATGTTCCCCGTAGAAGAAAATACAAGGGAAAAAGATGATTATGTTTTGCCACAAGGGGAACATGTTTCCCTATCAGAACCACAAGGCTTCTTTGAAAGAATCTCCGGTTTGTAAGAGGTTTGTAATAAAGCTTGGCCCAAATTGGACAATGTTTTTACCACGACATATATGTGCCAGGACGTGACACCATGCCAACTTTCATGACTTTCTGGTGAGTTTAGGATTTACGGGGATTTAAAAACCGAGATTCCAAATGTTTGAGAACGAGCCAGGATGCCGGTACGGTTGTAATTCATTCCCATTCCTGGCATGGGACCAATACATGCACTCAAGGACACATGTATAATTTTTCTAGCCATTTTGGTGATCTGGAGCATGTATTTGAAGTTCAGATTTGAATTATGGACCTTAAATGCCTAGGAAACTCAATTACTGTATAGAAAGGCCAAACGAACCCTTTTAAATTTCAGCACGGATATCCTGTCATTCCATGTTGCCCGTAGAAGAAAATACAAGGCGAAAAGAGGCCGAGATTGCATTTCTCCCGCAAGGGGAACATGTTTCCCTATCGGAACCACAAGGCTACTTTGAGAGAAGCTCCGGTTTGTAAGTGGTTTGTAATAAAGCTTGGCCCAAATTGGATAATGTTTTTACCATGACATATATGTGCCTTGACGTGACACCATGCCAACTTTCATGACTTTCTGGCGATTTTAGGATTTACGGGCATTTAAAAACTGAGATTTCAAATGTTGAGGACGAGCGAGGATGTCGGTGCGGTTGCAATTCGTTCCCATTCCTGGCATGGGACCTAAAGATGCACCCAAGGACACATGTAAAAAATTTCTAGCCATTTATGTGAACTGGAGCATGTATTTGTACTTCAGATTTGAATTACAGACATTAAATGCCTAGGAAACTCAATTAGTGTATAAAAAGGCCAAACGGACCCTAAATAAGTTTAAATTTCAGCACAGATACCCTGTCATTCCATGTTGCCCGTAGAAGAAAATACGAGGCGCAAAGAGGCAGTGATTATGTTTCGCCTACAAGGGTAACACGTTTCCCTATCGGAACCACGAGGCTTCTTTGAGAGAAGCTCCGGTTTGTAAGAAGTTTGTAATGAAGGTTGGCCCAAATTGGACAATGTTTTTACCACAACATATATGTGCCATGACGTGACACCATGCTAACTTTCATGACTTTCTGGTGAGTTTAGGATTGACGGGGATTTAAAAACCGAGATTCCAAATGTTTGAGGACGATCCAGGAAGCCTCTACGGTTGTAATTCGTTCCCATTCCTAGCATGGGACCTAAACATGCACCCAAGGACACATGTATAATTTTTCTAGCCATTTTGGTGAACTGGAGCATGTATTTGAAGTTTAGATTTGAATTATGGACATTAAATACCTAGGAAACTCAATTAGTTTATAAAAAGGCCAAGCGTACCCTGAATAAGTTTAAATTTTAGCACGGATATCATGTCGTTCCATGTTGTCCGTAGAAGAAAATACAAGGCGAAAAGAGGCAGTGATTACGTTTTGCCACAAGGGGAACACGTTTCCCTATCGGAACCACGAGGCTTCTTTGAGAGAAGCTCCGGTTTGTAAGAGGTTTGTAATAAAGATTGGCCCAAACTGGACAATGTTTTTACCACGACATATATGTGCCATGACGTGGCACCATGCCAAACTTCATGACTTTCTGGTGAGTTTAGGATTTACTAGGATTTAAAAGTCGAGATTCCAAATGTTTGAGGGTGAACCAGGAAGTCGGTACGATTGTAATTCTTTCTCATTCCTGGCATGGGACCTAAACATGCACCCAAGGACACATGTATAATTTTTCAAGCCATTTTGGTGAACTGGAGCATGTGTTTGAAGTTCAGATTTGAATTATGGACATTAAATGCCTAGAAAACTCAATTAGTGTATAAAAAGGCCAAACGAACCCTGAATAAGTTTAAATTTCAGCACGGATATCCTATCGTTCCATGTTGCCCGTAGAAGAAAATACAAGGCAAAAACAGGTAGTGTTTACATTTCTCCCATAAGGGGAATACGTTTCGCCCACAAGGGGAACACGTTTCCCTATCAGAACCACGAGGGTTCTTTGATAGAAGCTCCGGTTTGTAAGAGGTTTGTACTAAAGCTTGTCCCAAATTGGACAATGTCTTTACCACGACATATATGTGCCATGACATGACACCATGCCAACTTTCATGACTTTTTGGTGAGTTTAGGATTTATGGGGATTTAAAAACCGAGATTCCAAATGTTTGAGGACGAGCCAAGACGCCAGTACGGTTGTAATTTGTTCCCATTCCTGGCATGGGACCTAACCATGCACCAAAGGACACATGTATAATTTTTCTAGCCATTTTGGTGAACTGGAGCATGTATTTGAAGTCCAGATTTGAATTATGGACATTAAATGCCTAGGAAACTCAATTAGTGTATAAAAAGGCCTAATGAACCCTTTTAAATTTCAGCATGAATATCTTGTCGTTCCATGTTGCCCATAGTAGAAAATACAAGGCAAAAAGAGGAAGTGATTATCATTTCGCCCACAAGGGGGGCACGTTTCCCTATCGGAACCACGAGGCTTCTTTGAGAGAAGCTCCGGTTTGTGAGGGGCTTGTAATAAAACTTGCGCCAAAATGGACGAAAAAAATTCCTCGACATATATGTGACATGGGACACCATGCCAAGTTTCACGATTTTCAGGTGAGTTTTGGATTTACGGGATTTAAAAACCAAGATTCTTCTCATGAAATGTTTTCAAATAGTACACAGTTCACTCACGAAAGCTGTGTGCCTACCAAACCGTGACCGATGCCCCCCTCCCCCCTCCCCCTGCTATGTGCGCAATCTGAGTCATGTGTTTTGATTGGCCAGAACCCAAACCCCATAGATCGTACGTCTGCATTGTTGGATGCTCCTAGATCGAACGGCAACACTCATCCCTTTCGACAGCACATGCAGTACATGGGTAAGCACTATGCGCATGCGTCATGCTAGCTCACGCTTCGTTCTCTACTACGTTTTCTAAACAGGCTACATTTCCCTCCACTCCTCTCATCGGTTTCCCGCCTCTTCTCCCATCGTTTTCCCGCTACTAGTGTCAGTGCTAATTGAAGGCTAACGGCGACACACCGGCCATGTAAATATCGCACAAAGTTTCTAAAAGCACAAACGTGTGTGATAGGAGGGAGTAGGTCCCATAGGGTGACCAGCGTGAAACGCCTTAAAGGAAAGGAGGCAATTCCTATCTGCAAGGTGCGGCTTCCCATCCACTAGCCTAGTCGAATAGAATGCAGAAGTTAAGCATGCTCGGGCTGGAGTAGTCCAAGGATGGGTGACCCAGTGGAAAGTTGCATATGTCATGCTTCATTTAAATGCTATGACACGGTCATTATACAGATAAAGAGATAAGTATCTCTATAGTGACTTGTCATGGTGATTATATAAACCTTGGGATCCTTGTTTTTCTAATTTGTAGACTATGTTTTTATAGGTTATTTTTTGCTCTAACAAATTAAAGAATGATTGGCTCTATAGTGACCTATCATGGCGATTATATAAACCTTTTTCAGGTCACATGCAGGGCATAGGGGGCAGGGTGTTCTGATCGAGCATGTCTCCCTTGTGTGGTTTATAGACGCTGCACATATATGTGGGCTCCCCAAGGTATATATTATCGTTTACCGGTAATGAGGGGGCCCACACAATCTATCCCTTTGACCCAACAACGAGAAGGGTTTGACCATGATGGTTTCCTATTGATATGTGTGCCATGCTAGACCAAATAAAGTTTGAGCGCATGTGTGGGACGCCCCCCCCCCCCCCCCCCGACGCCTCAAAGTTGGGAAACCAACATCGTACGTATTGAACCAGGCCTGGAGTCAGGTACAGTGTTCAGTTTCTAATGTAGTTGGTGGCCCATCGAAGTCGTGCATTCGGGATCTAAACACATTACACACCACTGTACCCATACATTTTTTTGGGGCGCATGCAGTGTATACGGGGTCTTCTGATCGACCACGCCTCCCTTGTGCGGTTTTTTGTGATGACACGCATATCTGTGGGCTCCCCAAATGTATATATATCATCCCTTTGACCGATAACGAGGGGTATGTGTTGGCCATGAATGGATTCCTCCTAGTTCGTGTTAGGGTCGGTCATTGTCACATGTCGTTCAACCAAAGCTCGAGCTCATGCGTTGTCAGGATTCCCTCCCACATGCTTGGATTGCTGGGTTCGACCTACATCGTACCCTGCATATCTCGTCCTTAACTACCGTACCTTCATGGTTGTTGTTTGTATCGAGAGGTAGGCACCACATCTAAATTGTACATTATTCTATATTGAAAACACACATCACCCCTTCCAATGTACATCATTTTGGGCTGCATGCAAGAGCTGTTGGTTTTGTGATCCCTGTGATGCGATTTTTATGATGGTTCAATCTATTGGCCCAAGAAGTTTATTGACAACAATAGTTGTCGTTTTACCAAACGATAGATTCATTGGTCCGTATTATGGTAGGTCATGATGACATGCATGTATGACCAAAGTATCATTACGTGCATCCGCCCCGCTGACACGAAGTGGGAGGTGGTGGGCCAAGCATCCTAGCTAGCTACGACATTATGTCATTACAGATATATCCAAGGGTGCTTTCGGGTTTGCGAGGCAGGTGCCACCAAAATTCTGCATTGTGTATTTAAAGTTTTAAACATCACACCCAATATTCCTACATATATTTGGCCACTTCCAGGTGGTTCTTGACTTCTGGCCCCTCTCATCGATCTTCGATGACGCGCCCAACCATGGGCCCGGACGCTCAAAGTTGTCCATTGGAATTTTGAACATCACACACCACCCTTTTCACTCATATATATTTGGGCCACATGCTGGTGTGGCTGTCTTCTGACCCTCTCTAACTTTTTTTGCTGCAAAGACTCTGATGACGCTCAGCAGATGTGGGTATAATGTCTTAACCTTGTGCGATGCAAGTGCACTGTGAATCATGACGACTGCACAAGCGCTAGCAAAGGTGGAGGTATTGGCTCAACCGTGTGCGATGCAAGTGCACTATAAAATCACCACGACTGTGCAAGAGCAAGCAAAGGGTGGAGGTACTGGCTTAACCGTGTGTGATGCAAGTGCACTGTAAAATCACCACCTGCACAAGCTAAAGGCAGGTAAGTTTATTTAGAAATTAGGATGAATTGTGTGCGATGCACCAGCTAGCTACAAATATAAAAACAAACTACTAGCCTTGAGCGTTGCAAAAATCGGTGGTTCTGTCACTTTTCCTTATTATCATACATGCATCTTCTTATTGGACGGTGCGCGATCTTGGGCACTCCTACCCCGCACCAATTCCTTTACCCAAATTTTAGTATCCGCCAAACTTCAACCATCACCCACACTCCTCCAACACCGACCTTATAGTAAAATTGCAGTAGCCGAGGCATTTGAACAGTCGACCTCCCTCGTCCACCACCATCTCCACCCACCATTACTAAAATCTTCAGTAGCCGCGGCGTATCCTAAAACACCACCACCACCACCCCTCCACAGTCCCCTGCTATGTCTTGAGCTTGCGTTGGTTTTCCTTGAAGAGGAAAGGGTGATACAGCAATAGTAGCGTAAGTATTTCCCTCAGTTTTTGAGAACCAAGGTATCAATCCAGTAGGAGGCTCCTCAAAAGTCCCACACACCTACACAAACAAACAAGAACTCGCAACCAACGCAATAAAGGGGTTGTCAATCCCTTCACGGCCATTTGCAAAAGTGAGATCTGATAGAGATAGTATGATAAGATAAATATATTTTTGGTATTTTATAATATAGATTGGAAAAGTAAAGATGCAAATAAAAGTAGATTGAAAGTTTATATGATAAGAGATAGACCCGGGGGCCATAGGTTTCACTAGTGGCTTCTCTCAAGATAGCATAAGTATTACGGTGGGTGAACAAATTACTGTCGAGAAATTGATAGAAAAGCGAATAATTATGAGATTATCTAGGCATGATCATGTATATAGGCATCACGTCCATGACAAGTAGACCGACTCCTGCCTGCATCTACTACTATTACTCCACACATCGACCGCTATCCAGCATGCATCTAAAGTATTAAGTTCATAAAGAACAGAGTAACGCATTAAGAAAGATGACATGATGCAGAGGGATAAGCTCATGCAATATGATATAAACCCCATCTTTTTATCCTCGATGGCAACAATACAATACGTGGCTTGCTGCCCCTGCTATCACTGGGAAAGGACACTGCAAGATTTAACCCAAAGCTAAGCACTTCTCCCATTGCAAGAAAGATCAATCTAGTAGGCCAAACCAAACTGATAATTCGAAGAGACTTGCAAAGATAACTTAATCACACATAAAAGAATTCAGAGGAGATTCAAATATTTCTCATAGATAAACTTGATCATAAACCCACAATTCATCGGATCTCGACAAACACACTGCAAAAAGAGTTACATCGAATAGATCTCCAAGAAGATCGAGGGGAACATGGTATTGAGATTCAGTGAGAGGGAAGAATCCATCTATCTAATAACTATGGACCCGACGGTCTGTGGTAAACTACTCATAACTCATTGGAGAGGCCTTGGAGATGATGTAGAGGCCCTCCCTGATCGATTCCCCCTCCGGCGGAGCGCCAGCGAAGGCTCCAAGATGGGATTTCGCGGAAACAGAAGGTTACGATGGTGGAATTAAGTTTTTGTGGTCGCTTCTGATGTTTTTGGGGTACATGGGTATATATATAGGAGTTAGAAGTAGGTCGATGACCGCCCGAGGGGCCCACGAGATAGGGGGCGCGCCCAGTAGGGGGGGCGCCCTCCACCCTCGTGGCCGCCTCGGCTGTTGCTTGACTTCCACTCCAAGTCCTCTGGATCATGTTCGTTCCAAAAATCATGCTCCCGAAGGTTTCATTGCGTTTGGACTCCGTTTGATATTCCTTTTCTTTGAAACACTGAAATAGGCAAAAAAAATAGCAATACGGGTTGGGCCTCCGGTTAGTAGGTTAGTCCCAAAAATGATATAAAAGTGTAAAATAAAGCCCATAAACATCCAAAACAGGTAATATAATAGCATGGAACAATCAAAACTTATAGATACGTTGGAGACGTATCAAGCATCCCCAAGCTTAATTCCTGCTCGTCCTTGAGTAGGTAAATGATAAAAACAGAATTTTTGATGTGGAATGCTACCTAGCATAATTCTCGATGTAATTTTCTTTATTGTGGAAAGAATGTTCAGATCCAAATGATTCAAAATAAAAGTTCATATTGACATAAGAAATAGTAATACTTCAAGCATACTAATCAAAGCAATCATGTCTTCTCAAAATAACATGGCTAAAGAAAGTTCATCCCTACAAAATCATATAGTTAGGTCATGCTTCATTTTCGTTACACAAAAATGCTCCCATCTTGTACACCCCCGATGATAAGCAAAGCAATTGTTTCGTACTTAAATAATCTCAAACTTTTTCAACTTTCACGCAATACATGAGTGTGAGCCATGGATATAACACTACGGGTGGAATAGAATATGATGATGGGGATTGTGTGGAGAAGACAAAAAAAGAGAAAGTCTCACATTGACGAGGATAATCAACGGGCTATGGAGATGCCCATCAATTGATGTCAACATGAGGAATAGGGATTGCCATGCAACGGATGCACTAGAGCTATAAATGTATGAAAGCTCAACAAAAGAAACTAGTGGGTGTGCATCCAACTTGCTTGCTCACGAAGACCTAGGGCATTTGAGGAAGCCCATTGTAGGAATATACAAGCCAAGTTCTATAATGAAAAATTCCCGATAGTATATGAAAGTGACAACATATGAGACTCTCTATATGAAGAACATGGTGCTACTTTCAAGCACAAGTGTGGAAAAAATAGTAACCTTGCCCCCTTTTTATTTTCTTTTTCTTTTTTCTTTGGCCTTTCTTTTTTTTCTCTTTTGGCCTTTCTTTTTTTCTTTTTTGTTTTTTCTTTGGCCTTTCTTTTTTTTCTTTTTGGCCTTTCTTTTTTTTTTCCTTTTTTCTTTGGGGACATGATAATCCACAAGTATAGGGGATCGCAACAGTTTTCGAGGGTAGAGTATTCAACCCAAATTTGTTGATTCGACACAAGGGAAGCCAAAGAATATTCTCAAGTATTAGCAGCTGAGTTGTCAATTCAACCACACCTGGAAACTTAGTATCTGCAGCAAAGTGTTTAGTAGAAAAGTAATATGATAGTAGTGGTAACGGTAACAAAAGTAAAGACAGTAAAAGTAATGTTTTTGGTGTTTTGTAGTGATTGTAACAGTAGCAACGGAAAAGTAAATAAGCGAGAACCAGTATATGGAAAACTCATAGGCACCGGATTAGCGATGGATAATTATGCCGGATGTGGTTCATCATGTAGCAGTTATAACATAGGGTGACACAGAACTAGCTCCAGTTCATCAATGTAATGTAGGCATGTATTCCGTATATAGTCATACGTGCTTATGGAAAATAACTTGCATGGAATCTTTTGTCCTACCCTCCCGTGGCAGCGGGGTCCTATTGGAAACTAAGGGATATTAAGGCCTCCTTTTAATAGAGAACTGGAACAAAGCATCAGCACATAGTGAATACATGAACTCCTCAAACTATGGTCATCACTGGGAGTGGTCCCGATTATTGTCACTTCGGGGTTGCCGGATCATAACACATAGTAGGTGACTATAGACTTGCAAGATAGGATCAAGAACACACATATATTCATGAAAACATAATAGGTTCAGATCTGAAATCATGGCACTCGGGCCCTAGTGACAAGCATTAAGCATAGCAAAGTCATAGCAACATCAATCTCAGAACATAATGGATACTAGGGATCAAACCCTAACAAAACTAACTCAATTACATGATAAATCTCATCCAACCCATCACCGTCCAGCAAGCCTACGATGCAATTACTCACGCACGGCGGTGAGCATCATGAAATTGGTGATGGAGGATGGTTGATGATGACGACGGCGACAAATCCCCCTCTCCGGATCCCCGAACGGACTCCAGATCTGCCCTCCCGAGAGAGATTAGGGCTTGGTGGTGGCTCCGCATCATAAAACGCGATTATTTCTTCTCTCTAATTTTTTTTTCTCCCCGAAAGCCAGTATATGGAGTTGGAGTTGGCGTCGGATGGCCACCAGGGGCCCACAAGGTAGGGGGCGCGCCCAGGGGGGCACCCCCCACCCTCGTGAGCAGGGCGTGGGCCCCCTGGCCTTCATCTTTTGCGAGGATTTTTCTTTTTTTTCTAAGGTGTTCCGTGGTGTTTCAGGACATTCCGAGAATTTTTATTTTCTGCACAAAAAACAACACCATGGCAGTTCTGCTGAAAACAGCGTCAGTCCGGGTTAGTTCCATTCAAATCATACAAGTTAGAGTCCAAAACAAGGGCAAAAGTGTTTGAAAAAGTAGATAAAACGGATACGTATCAACTCCCCCAAGCTTAAACCCTTGCTTGTCCTCAAGCAATTCAGTTGACAAACTGAAAGAGAAAAAGAAAAACTTTTACATAGTCTGTTTGCTCTTGTTGTTGTAAACATGAAAAGCCAGCATTCAAGTTTCAGCAATTATTATGAACTAACCATACTCACAATGACACGTAGGTCTCACAATTACTCACATCAATAGCATAATCAGCTAGCGAGCCATAATAATAAAACTCGGATGACAACACTTTCTCAAAATAATCATAACATGATATAACAAAATGGTATCTCGCTAGCCCTTTCTGAGGCCGCAAAACATAAATGCAGAGCACCTTTCAAGATCAAGGACTGATTAAACATTGTAATTCATGGTAAAAGAGATCCAGTCAAGTCATACCCAATATAAACCAATAATAATGAATGCAAACGACAGTGTGCTCTCCAGTGGGTGCTTTTTAATAAGAAGGGTGATGACTCAACAAAAAGGTAAATAGATAGGCCCTTCGCAGAGGGAAGCAGGGATTTGAAGAGGTGCCAGAGCTCGATTTTGAAATAGAGATAAATTATATTTTGAGCGGCATACTTTCATTGTCAACATAACAACTAAAAGACGATGATATCTTCCATGCTAAAAAGATTATAGGCGGTTCCCAAACAGAATGGTAAAGTTTATACTCCCCTTCCTCCACAAGCATCAATCCATGGCTTGCTCGAAACAACGAGTGCCTCCAACATTCAACGGGTCCCAAGGGGAGTTTTGTTTGCAGTTATTTTGATTTAGTTTGCATAAAGCATGGGACTGGGCATCCCTGTTTGCATAAAGAATTTTCTCGTGAATGAGGAGCGGAGTCCACTCCTCTTGAGAATAACCGGCCTAACACGGAAGATAAGGGAAGCTCTAGTTGACATATGAGCTATTCGAGCATGCAAAACAGAATGTTTATTTGAAGGTTTAGAGTTTGGCACATACAAATTTACTTGGAACGGCAGGTAAATAACGCATATAGGAAGGTATAGTGGACTCATATGGAATAACTTTGGGGTTTAAGGAGTTTGGATGCACAAGCAGTATTCCCGCTTAGTACAGGTGAAGGATACCAAAAGACTGGGAAGCGACCAACTGAGAGAGCGACAACAGTCGTAAACATGCATTAAAATTAATTCACATCAAGTACAAGCATGAGTAGGATATAATCCACCATGAACATAAATATCATGAAGGCTATGTTGATTGGATTCAACTACATGCGTGAACATGTGCCAAGTCGAGTCACTCAATGCATTTAAAGGAGGATAACATCCCATCATACCACATCATAATCATTCTAATAGCATGTTGGCACGCAAGGTAAACCATTATAACTCATAGCTAATCAAGCATGGCATAAGCAACTATAATCTCTAAATGTCATTGCAAATATGTTTACTTCATAATAGCTGAATCAGGAATGATGAATCATCATATTTACAAAAACAAGAGAGGTCGAGTTCATACCAGCTTTTCTCTTCCCAATAAGACCATCATATATCATCATTATTGCCTTTCACTTGCACGACCGAATGGTGTGTATAATAATAAGAGTGCACGTGCATTGGACTAAGCTGGAATCTGCAAGCATTCAACTCAAGAGAGAAGACAAGTAATATGGGCTCTAAGTTTAAATAATCAATCGTGCATATAAGAGCCACTAAGAATTTTCAATATGGTCTTCTCGACCCCCCAAAGAAAGGAAAAGAAAACTTATTTACACGGGAAAGCTCCCAACAAGTAAAAGAAGAACGGGAAATATTTTTGGGTTTTCTTTTTAATTCTACTACAAGCATGGAAAGTAGACTAACTAATTTTTTGGTTTTTCTTAAGGTTTAACAAACACACAAGAAGAAAGCAGGAAAAAGAAATTTAAACTAGCATGGTTATTACAGTGAAAAAGTATGAGCACCGGCATCTAGCAATGAGTGCGTGTGTGAACATGAATGTAATGTCAGTGGGAAATACGTACTCCCCCAAGCTTAGGCTTTTGGCCTAAGGTTGTCTAATGCCAGGGATAGCCTAGCGGATATCCGTAGATGAAGCTGGGGTCATACTGCGACGAAGAAGACTCTGACTACCACTGGCTGGCAGCCTCCTCTGGATCCCAAGAATAAACAGATACTCGTGGTGGCTCATCTTGTGGCTCCGGCTCCGGGGCTGGTGCAGGGTTCCGATAGGCTTGAACATCCGACCACCGAACAATGTGAGGCTCTGCATACAAGTTAAACAAAGAAGGAGCAGGCAAAGTAATAGTCTCAGGGTGATGTTTATCAAAGTATAATTTATATTTAAGCTCCCCATCGCGACTCTTAACAAGAAAATCATGCGCTATCATACTCTTATAATCTAAATAAGCACGGGGCAGCGCTGTTTCTTCTTTCTCCGCATGCCTAATAGGCATTTCAAAATGTTCAGCTAGGCGCGAAGCATAAATGCCTCCAAAAATGGGGCCCTTAGTACGGTTCAGACTTAACCGTCTAGCAACAATGCCACCCATACTAACAGAGTTATTGCGGTATAAACCATGGAGCAAAATAATAATATCAGGAATACTAAGGTTCCCACAGTTTCCGCGTCCAATCAAGCAACGACTAGCAAATAAGGCAAAGTAGCGTAAAACAGGATAATGTATGCTAGTGATCCTTGCATCAGAAACCTTCCTGGTTTCTCCCACCGTGATAGTGTTAATAAAAGCTTCTACATCGTTACGGTGGGGTTCATCTAAGGTGCCCTCAAAGGGTATTCTGCAAACCTCACAGAACTCAGCTAATGTCATCTCTTTAACAATGTCATATAAATGAAACTCTACTGTTGGAGGTGATTTCTTAGGGAAAAAGTAGAAGTTTTGCACGAAAGTATTTGTGAGTAAGATATGCTGATGAAATTAGCCGTGGAGGAAGTCGGTGAGGCCAGCATTCTCAATTAATAAATAGAAATCTTCATGAATCCCAGCTCTCCTCAAGAAGTCATCGGAAGGCCATTCACACGGCCGGACCTCCGTGGTGCGAGGCAAATTAAATTTGGGCTTCTCCTCTTCTTCCTTTTGTTTTTCCTTAGATCTTTGGCTCGACGAGCCCCTCAAAAGTCTCTTCATTATTTCTGAAACAATCTGAAATTTTTAGTAACTTCAAATAAAAGTGAACCAACTCCAATAAAATTGGTAGTAACAACTCCCAGAAGTGCCTAGGGCCTATATAAAGCATCGGAACTACTTAGAACCATATAAATTTGACATGGAAGCTCAAGAACATGGTCACCTATGCAGCACAAATTTGCAATGAATAAAGCACTAGAACAAAAACTAATTGGACCAATGGAGGAGTCACATGCCAAGGAACAATCTCCCCAAGCAGTTTTGCAAGAGGTGCTTTGAGCAAGGAGATCGAAAATCACAACAACGGGGCTGGAACTCGTGCTTGAGTTGGTTTTTCGTGTTTGTGTGAGACAGAGGGAGAAGATGGGTGCAGGAATAAGTGGAGGAGGGCCACCGTGGGCCCACGAGGCAGGGGGCGCGCCCTCCACCCTCGTGGCCAGGTGGCAGCTCCCCCCGTGGTAATTTTTGCACAGTAAATTCTCAAATATTCCCGAAAAAATCATATTAAATTGACATGGCATTCTGAGGACTTTTATTTTCGGGATATTTTTATATTGCACGGATAAGTCAGGAGACAGACAGAAAAATATTATTTTACTTTATTTCTACTAAATAACAGAAAATATAAAGAGGGTACAGAAGGTTGTGCTTCTGGTTTCATCCATCTCGTGATCATCAAAATGAACCCACTAACAAGGTTGATCAAGTCTTGTTAACCAACTCATTCCGAATAATCACGGAACCGGAGAAATTTCGAATAACACTAAGTTACCTCAACGGGGATATGAAAATCCCCAACAATAAGAATATCATACTTTTTCTTGACAGTAGGGAGAGGAAATTCAAAACCTCCAAATATAATCGATGGAATTTTTCCAATAGAGTTGATAATATAAACTTGAGGTTGTTTTCTCGGAAAGTGTACCATGAGCTCATTGCCATTAACATTAAAAGTGACATTGCCTCTGGTGCAATCAATAACAGCCCCTGCAGTATTAAGGAAAGGTCTTCCAAGAATAATAGACATACTATCATCCTCAGGAATATCAAGAATAACAAAGTCCGTTAAAATAGTAACGTTTGCAACCACAATGGGCACATCCTCACAAATACCGACAGGTATAGCAGTTGATTTATCAGCCATTTGCAAAGATATTTCAGTAGGTGTCAACTTATTCAAGTCAAGTCTACGATATAAAGAGAGAGGCATAACACTGACACCGGCTCCAAGATCACATAAAGCAGTTTTAACATAATTTATCTTAATGGAGCATGGTATAGTAGGTACTCCCGGATCTCCAAGTTTCTTTGGTATTCCACCCTTAAAAGTATAATTAGCAAGCATGGTGGAAATTTCAGCTTCAGGTATCTTTCTTTTATTAGTAATGATATCCTTCATATACTTAGCATAAGGATTTGTTTTGAGCACATCAGTTAATCGCATACGCAAAAAGATGGGTCTAATCATTTCAGCAAAGTGCTCAAAATCCTCATCATCCTTTTTCTTGGATGGTTTTGGAGGAAAAGGCATGGGTTTCTAAACCCATGGTTCCCTTTCTTTACCATGTTTCCTAGCAACAAAATCTCTTTTATCATAACGTTGATTCTTTGATTGTGGGTTATCAAGATCAACAGCAGGTTCAACTTCTACATCATTATCATTACTAGGTTGAGCATCAACATGAACATTATCCTTAACATTATCACTAGGTTCATGTTCATCACCTGATTGTGTTTTAGCATCAGAAATAGAAATATCATTTGGATTCTTAGGTGGTTCAGCAATAGGTTCACAAGAAGTTTGCAAAGTCCTATCATTTTTCTTTTTCTTCCTTTTAGAAGAACTAGGTACATCAATATTGTTTCTCTGAGAATCTTGCTCGATTCTCTTAGGGTGGCCTTAAGGATACAAAGGTTCCTGAGTCATTCTACCAGTGCTAGTAGCCACTCGAACAGCATAATCATTTTTCTTAGTATTCATTTCATCAAGCGCTTCTTTCTGAGCTTTAAGTACTTGTTCTACTTGAGTGGTAACCATAGAAGCATATTTGCTAACAAGTTTAAGTTCACCTCTAATATCAGCCATATAATCACCCAAGCGTTTAATCATAAAGGTATTCTGTTTGAGTTGTCTACCAAAATAAGCATTAAAGTCATCTTGCTTAAACATAAAGTCATCAAACTCATCCAAGCACTGGCTAGCAATTTTAGTAGGAGGGACTTCAGCTTTATCATACCTATAGGGAGAATTTACCTTTACTACCTGTGTCACGATATCGGGAGGTTCTTTACTAAATAAGTAATTGAGATCATATACTTCTTCAGCAGGCGGTAAGTTAAGACCATGTATTTCTTCAATAGGAGGTAAATTCTTAACATCTTCAGCTTTAATACCTTTTTCTTTCATAGCTTTCTTTGCCTCTTGCATATCTTCGGGACTAAGAAATAGAACACCTCTCTTCTTCGGAGTTGGTTTAGGAATAGGCTCAGTAATGGGCTCTGGAACTGGCTCAAGAGGTAGCTCGGGAGGTGCCCAATTATTTTCATTAGCCAACATATTATTCAATAGAAGTTCAGTGTCATCCGGTGTTCTCTCCCTAAAAAGAGAACCAGCACAACTATCCAGGTGATCTCTGAAAGCATCAGTTAGTCCATTATAAAAGATATCAAATATTTCAGGTTTCTTAAGAGGATGATCAGGCAAAGCATTAAGTAACTTGAGAAGCCTCCCCCAAGCTTGTGGGAGACTCTCTTCTTCAATTTGCACAAAATTGTATATTTCCCTCAAAGCAGCTTGTTTCTTATGAGTGGGGAAATATTTAGCAGAGAAGTAATAAATCATATCTTGGGGACTTTGCACACAACCAGGATCAAGAGAATTATACCATATCTTAGCATCACCCTTTAATGAGAACGGAAATATCTTAAGTAAATAAAGGTAGCGCGATCTCTCATTATTAGTAAACAGGGCAGCTATATCATTTAACTTAGTAAGATGTGCCACAACAGTTTCAGATTCATAGCCATAAAAAGGATCAGATTCAACCAAAGTAATTATATCTGGATCAATAGAAAAATCATAATAATCCTGATCAGGCACACAGATAGGTGAAGTAGCAAAAGCAGGGTCGGGTCTCATTCTATCTCTAAAAGATTCTTTACTCCATTTAACTAGCAACCTCTTAAGTTCACGTTTATCCTGGCAAGCAAGAATAGCTGCAGAAGATTCAGCATTAAAAAGATAACCCTCAGGAATAGCAGGCATAGGTTCATCATCACTAACATCATCGTGTTTAGGTTCAATAATTTCTCTTTCTCTAGACCTAGCAATTTGCTCATCAAGAAATTCACCAAGTGGCACAGTAGTATCAAGCATAGAAGTAGTTTCATCATAAGTATCATGCATAGCAGAAGTGGCATCATCAATAACATGCAACATATCAGAATCAATAGCAGTAGCAGGTTTAGGTGTCACGAACTTATTCATAACCGAAGGAGAATCTAGTGCAAGGCTAGATGGCAATCCCTTACCTCCCCTCGTAGTTGAGGGCAAAATAGTAGTTCGATCATCTTTCAAGTTCTTCATAGTGCCCAGCAGATATAAATCCCAAGTGACTCAAAGAATAGAGCTATGCTCCCCGGCAACGGCGCTAGAAAAAGGTCTTGATAACCCACAAGTACAGGGGATCGCAACAGTTTTCGAGGGTAGAGTATTCAATCCAAATTTGTTGATTCAACACAAGGGGAGCCAAAGAATATTCTCAAGTATTAGCAACTGAGTTGTCAATTCAACCACACCTGGAAACTTAGTATCTGCAGTAAAGTGTTTAGTAGCAAAGTAATATGATAGTAGTGGTAACGGTAACAAAAGTAAAGACAGTAAAAGTAATGTTTTTGGTGTTTTGTAGTGATTGTAACAGTAGCAACGGAAAAGTAAATAAGCGAGAACCAGTATATGGAAAACTCGTAGGCACCGGATTAGCGATGGATAATTATGCCGGATATGGTTCATCATGTAGCAGTCATAACATAGGGTGACAGAGAACTAGCTCCAGTTCATCAATGTAATGTAGCCATGTATTTCGTATATAGTCATACGTGCTTATGGAAAAGAACTTGCATGACATCTTTTGTCCTACCCTCCCGTGGCAGTGGGGTCCTATTGGAAACTAAGGGATATTAAGGCCTCCTTTTAATAGAGAAACGGAACAAAGCATTAGCACATAGTGAATACATGAACTCCTCAAACTATGGTCATCACCGGGAGTGGTCTCGATTATTGTCACTTCGGGGTTGCCGGATCATAACACATAGTAGGTGACTATAGACTCGCAAGATAGGATCAAGAACACACATATATTCATGAAAACATAATAGGTTCAGATATGAAATCATGGCACTCGGGCCCTAGTGACAAGCATTAAGCATAGCAAAGTCATAGCAACATCAATCTCAGAACATAATGGATACTAGGGATCAAACCCTAACAAAACTAACTCGATTACATGATAAATCTCATCCAACCCATCACCGTCCAGCAAGCCTACGATGCAATTACTCACGCACGGCGGTGAGCATCATGTAATTAGTGATGGAGGATGGTTGATGACGATGACGGCGATGAATCCCCCTCTCCGGAGCCCCGAACGGACTCCGGATCAGCCCTCCCAAGAGAGATTAGGGCTTGGCGGCGGCTCCGTATCGTAAAAGACGATTATTTCTTCTCTCTGATTTTTTCTCCCCGAAAGCCAATATATGGAGTTGGAGTTGGCGTCGGAAGGCCACCAGGGGGCCCACGAGGTAGGGGGCGTGGCCAGGGGGGCGCGCCCCACCCTCGTGAGCAGGGTGTCGGCCCCCTAGTCTTCATCTTCTGCGAGGATTTTTCTTTATTTTTTCTAAGGTGTTCCGTGGAGTTTCAGGACATTCCGAGAATTTTTATTTTCTGCACGAAAAACAACACCATGGTAGTTCTGCTGAAAACAGCGTCAGTCCGGGTTAGTTCCATTCAAATCATACAAGTTAGAGTCCAAAACAAGGGCAAAAGTGTTTGAAAAAGTAGATACGACGGAGACGTATTAGGACAATGCTCTAATAATGATGATCATCACACTTCTATTTATTTACAACTCATGAATTACAACTCAAAATTAGAACAAGATATGACTCTATACGAATGACTCTGGCGGTGTACCAGTATGGGCAATGAATAAAGAGTGACATGTATGAAAAAATTACGCATGGTGGCTTTGCCACAAATACGATGTCAACTACATGATCATGCAAGGCAATATGACAATGATGATACGTGTCATGACGGTAAACGGAACGGTGGAAAGTTGCATGGCAATGTATCTCGGAATGGCTATGGAAATGCCATAATAGGTAGGTATGGTGGCTGTTTTGAGGAAGATATAAGGAGGTTTATGTGTGATAGAGTGTATCGTATCACGGGGTTTGGATGCACCGGCGAAGTTTGCACCAACTCTCAAGGTGAGAAAGGGCAATGCATGGTACCGAAGAGGCTAGCAATTGTGGAACGGTGAGAGTGCGTATAATCCATGGACTCAACATTAGTCAAAAAGAACTCATATACTTATTGCAAAAATCTACAAGTCATCAAAAACCAAGAACTACGCACATGCTCCTAGGGGGATAGATTGGTAGGAAAAGACCATCGCTCGTCCCCGACCGCCACTCATAAGGATGCACAATCTAAGAACACCTCATGTTTCAAATTTGTTACACAACTTTCACCATACGTGCATGCTACGGGACTTGCTAACTTCAACACAAGCATTCTTTAAATTCATAATCACCCAACTAGCATGACTCTAATATCATTACCTCCATATCTCAAAACAATTATCAAGTATCAAATTGATCATAGCATCCAATTCACTTCCTATGATAGTTTTTATTTATACCCAACTTGGATGCCCATCATTCTAGGACCAATTTTATAACCATAGCAAATACCATGCTGTTCTAAAATACTCTCATAATAATATAAGTGAAGCATGATAGACTAACAATTTCTACAAAATTAAGCCACTGTCGTGCTCTAAAAGATATAAGTGAAGTACTAGAGCAAAAACTATCTAGCTCAAAAGATATAAGTGAAGCACATAGAGTATTCTAATAAATTCTAATCAAGTGGGTATCTACCAAAAGGTGTGTACAGCAAGGATGATTGTGGTAAACTAAAAAGAAATACTAATGTCATACAAGACACTCCAAGCAAAACACATATCATGTGGCGAATAAAAATATAGCTCCAAGTAAAGTTACCGATAAACGAAGACGAAATAGGGGATGCCTTCCCGGGGCATCCCCAAGCTTAGGCTTTTGGATATTCTTGGATATCTTGGGGTGCCTTGGTCATCCCCAAGCTTAGGCTCTTGCCACTCCTTATTCCATAGTCCATCAAATCTTTACCCAAAACTTGAAAACTTCACAACACAAAACTCAACAGGAAATCTTATAAGCTCCGTTAGTGAAGGAAAGCAAAACCACCACATAAGGTACTGTAATGAACTCATTCTTTATTTATAATTATGTTAAACCTACTGTATTCTAACTTCTCTATGGTTCATACCACTTAATACTAGCCATAGATGCATCAAAATAAGCAAACAACACACAAGAAACATAATCTGTCAAAAACAGAACAGTCTGTAGCAATCTGTAACTCTCGAATACTTATGGAACTTATAAAATCCTACCAAAATATAACATCCTTTGAAATTTATCTATTGATCTACATCAAAAAGAATCAACGCAAAATCATGTTTCTGTGAATTACTAAAATTATTTTCGTGCGCACAAAGTTTTTGTTTTTCAGCAGAATCAAATTAACTAACACCATAGGTTATCCTATAGGTTCTACTTGGCACAAACACTAATTAAAACATAAAAACACATCTAAACAGAAGGTAGATGCAAAATTTATTACTAAAAAGAAGCAAAAACAAAAAACAAAGATAAAATTGGGTTGCCTCCCAACTAGCGCTATTGTTTAACGCCCCTAGCTAGGCATAAAAGCGGGGATAGATCTAAGTAGTGCCATCTTTGGCACTCAATTCATAAGTAGCTCGCATGATAGATTCATAAGGTAATTTGACTTTATTTCTTGGAAAGTTGTCCATGCCTTTCCTTAATGGAAATTGGAATCTAATATTCCCTTCCTTCATATCAATAATCGCATCAATCATTCTAAGGAAAGGTCTACCAAGAATAATAGGACAAGAAAGATTGCAATCTATATCAGGAACGATAAAATCTATGGGCACCAAATTCCTATTTGCAACAATAAGGACATCATTGATCCTTCCCATTGGCTCTTTAATGGTGGAATCCGCAACGTGCAAATTTAAAGAGCAATCATCAAGATCATGGAAACCTAGAATATCACATAAAGTTTTCGGAATCATGGAAACACTAGCACCCAAATCACATAAAGCATAACACTCATGATCTTTAATTTTAATCTTTATAGTAGGTTCCCACTCATCATTAAGTTTTCTAGGTATAGAAACTTCCAAATTAAGTTTTTCATCATAAGATTGCATCAAGGCATCAACAATATGTTTGGTAAAAGCTTTATTTTGACTATAAGCGTGAGGAGAATTCACAACGGATTGCAACAAGGAAATACAATCTTCTAAAGAACAATTATCATAATTAAATTCCTTGAAATCCATAATAGTGGGTTCAATACTATTTAAAGTCTTGACCTCTCCAATCTCACTTTTACCAAATTTAGCATCAAGATCTAAGAACTCTGAATCATTGGGACGCCTTTTAACTAAAGTTGACTCATCTCCAGTCCCATCATTATTAAGATTCATATTGAAAAACAAGGATCTAATAGGAGGCACATCAATAACTTTTAGATCTTCATTATTATTTTCATGGAAACTAGAAGAACACGCCTTCACAAGACAATCTTTCTTAGCACGCAATCTAGCGGTTCTTTCCTTGCACTCATTAATGGAAATTCTCATAGCTTTGAGAGACTCATTGATATCATGCTTAGGAGGAGTAGATCTAAGTTTCAAAGAGTCAACATCAAGCAAAAGTCTATCAACGATCCTAGCCAAATCATCAACTTTAAGCAATTTTTCTTCAAGCATGGCATTAAAATTCTTTTGAGAGATCATAAAATCTTTCACACTATTCTCAAAATCAGAGGGCATCTTATTATAATTACCATAAGAATTATTGTAGGAATTTCCATAATTATTAGAGGAATTACTAGGGAACGGTCTAGGATTAAAGTTTCCTCAATAAGGATTGTTACCAAAATTATTCCTACCAACAAAATTCACATCCATAGATTCACTATTATTATCAATCAAAGTAGATAAAGGCATATCATTCGGATCAATAGAAGCACTCTTAGTAGCAAACAATTTTATAAGTTCATCCATCTTTCCACTCAAAACATTAATTTCTTCTATAGCATGCACTTTCTTACTAGTAGATCTTTTGGTGTACCATTGAGAATAATTAGCCATAATTTTATCAAGGAGTTTTGTAGCATCTCCTAAGGTGATTTCCATAAACGTGCCTCCCGCGGCCGAATCTAAAAGATTTCTAGAAGCAAAATTCAATCCGGCATAAAATTTTTGTATGATCATCCATAAATTCAAACCATGAGTAGGGCAATTGCGAATCATCAATTTCATTCTTTCCCAAGATTGGGCAACATGCTCATGATAAAGTTGTTTAAAATTCATAATATCGTTCCTAAGAGATATGATCTTAGCGGGAGGAAAATACTTAGAGATAAAAGCATCTTTGCACTTATTCCATGAATCAATACTATTCTTAGGCAAAGACAAAAACCAAACTTTAGCACGATCTCTAAGTGAAAACGGAAATAACTTCAATTTAACAATATCATTATCCGTATCTTTCTTCTTTTGCATCTCACACAAATCAACAAAGTTGTTTAGATGGGTAGCGGCATCTTCACTAGGAAGGCCGGAGAATTGATCTTTCATAACAAGATTCAGCAAAGCAGCATTGATTTCACAAGACTCAACGTCATTAAGAGGAGCAATCGGAGTACTAAGGAAATCATTATTATTGGTATTCGAAAAATCACACAACTAGGTATTATCTTGCGCCATAGCGATAAGTAATCCAGCACACAAGCAAACAAAAAGGCAAGCGAAAGAGAGAGAGGAGATTGGGAAAGAGAGGGCAAATAAAACGGCAAGGGTGACGTGGGGCAGAGCAAAATGAGAGGCAAATGGCAAATAATGTAAATGCGAGGGAGATAAGTTTGTGATGGGTACTTGGTATGTCTTGACTTGAGCGAAGACCTCCCCGGCAACGGCGCCAGAAATCCTTCTTGCTATGTCTTGAGCTTGTGTTGGTTTTCTTTGAAGAGGAAAGGGTGATGCAGCAATAGTAGCATAAGTATTTCCTTCAGTTTTTGAGAACCAAGGTATCAATCCAGTAGGAGGCTCCTCAAAAGTCCCACGCACCTACACAAACAAACAAGAACTCGCAACCAACGCAATAAAGGGGCTGTCAATCCCTTCACGGCCATTTGCGAAAGTGAGATCTGATAGAGATAGTATGATAAGTTAAATATATTTTTGGTATTTTATAATATAGATTGGAAAAGTAAAGATGCAAATAAAAGTAGATTGAAAGCTTATATGATAAGATATAGACCCCGGGGCCATAGGTTTCACTAGTGGCTTCTCTCAAGATAGCATAAGTATTACGGTGGGTGAACAAATTATTGTTGAGCAATTGATAGAAAAGCGAATAATTATGAGATTGTCTAGGCATGATTATGTATATAGGCATCACGTCCGTAACAAGTAGACCGACTCCTGCCTGCATCTACTACTATTTTTTTTTGAGGGGTCAGTGACAGTGGGAGAGGCTCCCACTGACTTTGTATTACTCACAATAGAACAGTTACATTTGTGTTACATAGGGTTTTAGGCCCCCCGGCCATGATGGATACAAAAGTAGAAGCTAGCTGCCCAAACTAACAATGAAATCAGAGAGGAAAGGATGAACTTTCTCAGGACAGTTATGGGTCACCAAACCCAGCAGATGTTTGAACCTAGCTAACCACGCCCCAAACGAGTGTGGGATCCCCCTGAAATGTTGGTTGTTCCTTTCCATCCACAGGCTCCAAGCAGCGAGCAAGAAGATATCCATGAAAAGCGGCCGACGCCAGTCTTCTCTCCCACCATGCAAGATGGCAAGCCTATTGGTTCCCCCTGGCCACGTCAGACCAATCCTACTCCAGCATTGTTGGGCAAAAGGGCACGTGAAGAAGAGATGTTCCACGGTTTCCTCAGGCGGGTTTTGGCAGAGCATGCAAGTATAGTTGCCCCCAGCCACAGCATAGTGCCGCCGCTTCAGCATATTCCTGGTGTTCAAACGATCGACCATAAGCAGCCACCCAAACATCTTGAACTTGATCGGGCATTTGGATTTCCATAGCCATCCAAAGGCCTCATCAGCTATTACCTCCCTGAAACAGTGGATATAGTATTTCTTAGATGAGTATCGTCCCGGGTCACAGACCCAAGCATCAGCCGAGCCGCTGTCCAGACTGACGTGCACGGACCCTTGCTGTATCTCTCTGATCTCCTCCCTGGCCTGGATCGAAAGAGGCAGACTGAAGATCGCGGCGGGATCAGTGGTTCTGAGAATCTTGGCGACAGAATCATCCGCATTCAGAGCATAAGAGAATGCCCGCGGATGCGTGTCCATCAGTGCGGAGCCAGGGTCGCCAAACCAGACATCTTTCCAGAACAGAGAGCTGCAGCCATCTCCGGGGATGACCCTGGCGATCCCACGGAAGGTTCCACTGAGCTGCATTACATCTTTCCACCAGAAGGAGCCCACTGGCTCAGTGGCGTGTGGCACCTTGTTCGGGTAGTATGCCTCCCAGATCAGCTGAACCCAGGGCACATCCTCATGATTGTAGAATTTGAACAAGTATTTCAGGAGAAGCGCGGCGTTTTGTATTCTGATATCAATAACACCGAGGCCACCACACCGTTTTGGTCGACAGACAAGCTCCCAGGCAGCAAGGGAGTTGGATTTGATCCCATCATCAGAATTTTTTGCCCAGAGACAATAGCGGCGGAGTTTGTCCAGGTGTTCAACTATTTTGGGGTGTAGCTTGATCGTACACATTGCATATATCAGCATGGAGGTGACCACCGAATTGACCAGCGTCAGTTTGGCCCCCGACGACATCAGTGATAGGGCAATGGAAGTTTTCCTCTCAACCGAATGAACTAATGGCATGAGATCAAGAACAGTCGGCCTCGTCGTCCCCATGGGGAGACCAAGGTAAGTAAACGGCAGGGAACCAACCGAGCAGCCAAACACCTCCTCCAACCCACCGACACGCTGGTGGTCGACGTTGATGGGTATGAGGGTCGATTTATGGAAGTTAATTTTGAGACCTACTGAAGCCGCATAATCCTCCAAGATAAGTTTCATGCGGGCTGCCTGTGTAGGACATGCTTGCATAACCAAGATTGTGTCGTCAGTGTACTGCACCACCGGGAAGTCACCTGCATTTTCACGGGGAATGGGAAGCTCCAGCAATCCCTGAGCGTAAGCATCATTGATCGCAGCTTGTAGCAGATCAGCCGCAAGAACAAAGATCAGTGGTGAGAGAGGGTCACCCTGGCGTACCCCACACCTGCATTTGAATTTCCGGCCAGGAACGCCATTTAAGAGGACTGACGAAACTCCCGAGCCAAATATCGTTTCCATCCAGCCCAACCACCTATCATCAAAACCCATATGTTTCATGATTTCCAACATGGGGGCATGCTCAATCGTGTCAAAGGCCTTGGCAAAGTCTAGTTTAAGCAATATGATCTCTCTCCCAGACGAGTGGCATTGATGAATATACTCGTACGACCACGCGAGACAATCCTGGATGGTCCTACCTTTGATAAACCCATACTGGTTCCTGTGAATGATTTTTAGAATGACTTTCTGCAGTCGGTTCACCAAGATCTTTGTAATGACTTTCAGACAACAGTTCAGTAAGGTAATTGGTCTGAAATCATTAGCCGTCTCCGGAGAGGATATTTTTAGAATCAGGGTGATATAACCCTCGCTTATGCTAGTGATATCAAGACCACCTGCATGGAATGCGTGACAAAGATCATAGAAATCTGACTTGATGATTTGCCAGCATTTCTTAAGAAAACAACCATTAAAACCATCCGGGCCAGGTGCTCTGTCATTCGGCATTTCCTTAACAACGGCATCTATTTCATCATTAGAGAAAGGCGCACTCAGTTGATCCAACCCATCAATCCTGCGGATGATCCTAGAGAGATCAAACTTCATGTTGGTAGGTTTAGAAGAACCCAAACGGTCCTTGTATGTATTGAACAGTACCCCCTCCTTGCCAACATGGTCATGTATTTCGACCTCACCAACTCTAAGCATGGCAATAGCGTTGTGCCTGTACCTCTCTATGGCCAAAGACTGAAAGAGCTTTGTGTTTTCATCAGCAAAGCGAAAATACCTGATCGTACACCTCTTTCTCCAGTACTCATTCTGGTATTTGAGCAGTGCCTGTAAATGGGTTTTCAATATCTTCTTGAAGTTTGACTCCTGAACATATAAGGGTCGCCTGTCCTCAAGTGCATCCATGTTGGCCAGAGCCTCATTACTGTTTTGAATCAGAACTTTAAGCTTCGAGACACCCTTACTCCAACGCTTGAGACCATATCTCAGAATTTTAAGTTTTTTGCAAATTCGCGCCGCGGCATTGGGTACGTGACATGATTTAGACCATGATCCAGCAACAACCTCCATAAACCCATCATGATCTGTCCAGAAATTCTCAAACCAAAAAAGCTTGGACCGTGGGATGCTTGATTCAATCGTGACCACGCACGGAATGTGATCAGACACTGGCTTCCCCAGGGGCAAGACCATTGTGTTAGGGTATGTGGTGGTCCAATCAGACGACGTGAAGAACCAATCTAACTGTTCAAGCAGAGGATCATCCTGCATGTTACTCCAGGTGTATGCTCGTCCTTTCACTGGTAGTTCCATGAGTGATTGTGTGCGGATGATCTCGTTAAATAGCAGCATGTCCGCAGCGTCGCCACCTGGTTTGTTTCTGTTGTTCGTGGATCGAATAAAGTTAAAGTCGCCACGAATTAACCAGTTGTCATCATCAGGGATATTCAGATCAAAAAGCCAGTTCGTAAAATCCAGTCTACGCTGACCAGAGCAGGGGCCATAGACATTGATTAGATTCCATGAATCATTCGACTGCGTGGCCACAAAAGAAATCCCAATGGCAAAAGAATCCACAAACCAAGATGTGCCAGTAAACACAGCACTATTCCAGATAACAATGAGGCCACCAGAGGCCCCCACTGATGGGGCAAAAACAAATTTATCGAAGCGCTTAGGGCAGAAACTCTTAATAAAAGCAAGATCGAAGGATTCACGTTTAGTTTCCTGGATACATAGCACAGAACAACCGCTAGTATCAATCGCATTCCTAATAGCCAAAAGTTTTGCATCAGAATTTATGCCTCTGATGTTCCACGAGAGCACATTCCACGATTTATTCATCTGTCGGGAAGACTTCAGTGATCAGCTTCCCCCGACGAGCTCTGATCATCCAGCAGCTTATCACGGGAGAGGGCTTCCGGAGCAATTCCACAGTTGCTCCCCATCTGTTGAAGATCCTTGATCGTTGTTGGTGGGGGGCAATCAGCAATGGGCACCTGCACAGGAGCAGCAGCCAAAGAAACAGCATTGACAAAAGGAATGTCACGAGGTTTCACCCTTGATTTTGAACGCCTTGCATCTGGAGCATGGTTGATTTTGAAGCCATCGTACTTGTTGGATCTATTGCTCCGTCTGACAGTGGTTGTGTCCAAAGGCACTAACACATTACGGTGTTGATTAGCATTGAACACAGAGGAAGACGCAAGCACCTGGAGCGTAGTAGGCTGGCCTGATGAAAGCACCATCTGAGATTCCTCTTCCGCCGAGACGAGTTGTGTAATCGCCTTGAGGCCAGGAGATTGTTCAGGCAGATCCCAATTCGCAGCAGTGAACCGAGCCCTGGGTTCAGGCGACAGCATACCCGATGGAACAGTAACTGTCCCCCACTGAAGTGCATAAGCAAAGATCCTTGAGAAGATGTCAGGTTCAGGCACCATACACTCAATCCAAGCTGCCGCAGTGGCATTAAGATGATTCTGAATAATCTGAAAGGGGTTGAGGGGCATCATCACAGGAGAATTGTGTTGAAGGGTGATAGCTGGTGTATATATGCGTTTGAGCATACCCCCAATCCAAAGCAAGAACTCATGATCAACTGCAACCTGAAGAAAAACAGAGTTTCCTCCAGCCCTGACGAACTCCAACCTGGCTGCAGGGTTACCATTCACAAATCCATCAGCCAAAGCTTCCACTGCCTAAAACTCCGAGACAGATGACCAAATGTCAGATAAATTATCCTGCACATTATGCTCCGGGTCCACACCATCCATGAGGGACGGACCATCATACTGAAAGAAAGTCCTAAAGCTGAATCCAGTGTAAGGTGGAGGTACCACAGGCCACACACCCCACCCATTGTTCTGAACATCATGAGCAGGTTCAGGAGCATTCCAGGCAGCCGCATTCAAAGCATCCTGAGCAGCCATCTCATCGATTCTTGCTTGTTGCATGAGGGTATAGTAAGGAAGCTGGTATGGATGTGGAGATGCATTCAAAAGTGGTGGAACATCCTCATTACCAACCAAGTTTGGTATAGTATTTCTGCCATTCAGAACATAAACTGGCACTGACCACGAACGAGCAAGACCCGGCAGTAAACCAACCCTAGTAATTACCAGACTATGCGGCACCTCAGCAACATCTTTGATATGACATTTAACAAGGACTCTGGCCTTGTTCTGTCCCGGGCGGGGCCAGGCAAGCATCTTCCCAAAGTGTGAGACTGCCTTATGAACATAATGCTCTGTTTGATAGTCCATTGGAAAAGCAAGAAACATGACCCAAACTTCATATTCAAAGGCAGGCATACGCATATTGATACTCTCATCATGCGGAACTAGGGAAAAAGTGGAATCCTCAGTCAGTGCATGCGGTCCTTCTCTAATAGAAGCATCTCTACTCTCCATATCCGCAAACACAACGCACCCGATTCCCAGCGGGTAAACAAAGTCATCTAGCAGTTCATACTCTAAATCTCCAACAGTAATGCGGCAGACCTCAGCTAGCCATAACTTCTTCTGATGATCAGGGACCGGAGGGTTGACGGAGACAATGGCGTACCTATCGTGATTCAGAGGCGGATCATCCACCAC
Source organism: Triticum timopheevii (assembly GCA_963921465.1). Classification (NCBI taxonomy): domain Eukaryota; kingdom Viridiplantae; phylum Streptophyta; class Magnoliopsida; order Poales; family Poaceae; genus Triticum; species Triticum timopheevii. The sequence goes on from OY997272.1 coordinate 225,321,144, forward strand.
CATGACGTGCCGCTGGACCCGGTGAGCCGGCCCGCGATCAAAGGTGGATCCATCTGGAGCGAAGGCGAACGGGCTCACAGGGAAGTTCGCATGGATGACGAAGTCGGGGACTGCTTGAGAGATATCGCCAGAGTAGGGGATGGAGGTTTCTTGCTCAAGGCCGAGGGTGAGAAGAATCGAGATGGCGGAGGCGTGGGTGTAGAACTCGAGGAGAGCGTCGTAACACCCGATTGGGGTTTTTGGCAGGCAGAATTGACTACACCCTGACCGGGTAGGCGTATCGTCAAGCAATGGGGGTTAGCCACGTCCGCGTGGTGCGGGATTATCTGTTTCCGTTTCCAAAGGCAACCACCATGCGGATCCCTAATAACACGGGCCATACCAACATCCACAGAGTTACCAACCTCAGGTTCATCCGCGGCAGCCCGAGGCAAGATCCTCTCCAATTGTGGTAGATTTTTCTTTTTCCAAGCCCATCGGGGTAGAGAAGCACAAGCCGGAAGCTTACGTGACTTGTGGCCCAGATGATGACAGAGAGGGCAGCGGCGAAGCCCAGGACAAAGCCTGGTCATGTGGTTAACCGCAGAACATGCATTGCACGGAAAGCCCAAAGGGTCCGGGCCCACATTGCATGGCACATGCTTGTGAACATCAGTACGTGTAATCGTGCAAGCGTAGGCCCCAGAAACATCCCCACAACCTTGACAAAAAACTCCAGTGCACGAATCATCAACATGGCCGAGACGATCACAGAGAGAACATGGCCGAAACTCCAGTGCATCTACTACTATTACTCCACACATCGACCACTATCCAGCATGCATCTAGAGTATTAAGTTCATAAAGAATAGAGTAACACATTAAGAAAGATGACATGATGTAGAGGGATAAACTCATGCAATATGTATAAACCCATCTTTTTATCCTCGATGGCAACAATACAATACGTGCCTTGCTGCCCCTGCTGTCACTGGGAAAGGACACCGCAAGACTGAACCAAAAGCTAAGCACTTCTCCATTGCAAGAAAGATCAATCTAGTAGGCCAAACCAAACTGATAATTCGATGAGACTTGCAAAGATAACTTAATCACACATAAAACAATTCAGAGGAGATTCAGATATTTCTCATAGATAAACTTGATCATAAACCCACAATTCATCGGATCTCGACAAACACACCGCAAAAAGAGTTACATCGAATAGATCTCCAAGAAGATCGAGGAGAACATGGTATTGATATTCAAAGAGAGATAAGAAGCCATCTAGCTAATAACTATGGACCCGAAGGTCTGTGGTAAACTACTCATAACTCATCAGAGAGGCCTTGGAGATGATGTAGAGGCCCTCCGTGATCGACTCCCCCTCTGGCAGAGCGCTGGCGAAGGCTCCAAGATGGGATCTCGCGGATACAGAAGGTTACGGCGGTGGAATTAGGTTTTCGTGGTCGCTTCTGATGTTTTCGGGGTACATGGGTATATACAGGAGGAAGAAGTAGGTCGGTGGCTGAGGGAGTCCTGGATTAGGGGGTATCCGGACAGCCGGACTGTATACATCGTCCAGACTATTGAAGTGTGAAGATACAAGACTCAAGACTTCGGCCCGTGTCCGGATGGGACTCTCCTTTGCGTGGAAGGCAAGCTTGGCGATTCGGATATTGTGTTTCCTTCCTTGTAACTGACTCCATGTAAACCCTAGCCCTCTCCGGTGTCTATATACACCGGAGAGGTTGGTACTTAGAAGGTCAATCACAATTACAATCATACCATCATAGGCTAGCTCTTAGGGTTTAGCCTCTACGATCTCATGGTAGATCTACTCTTGTACTACCCATATCTTCAATATTAATCAAGCAGGAAGTAGGGTTTTACCTCCATCGAGAGGGCCCGAACCTGGGTAAACATTGTGTCCCTTGCTTCCTGTTACCATCAGCCTAGACGCACAGATCGGGACCCCCTACCCGAGATCCGCCGGTTTTGACACCGACATTGGTGCTTTCATTGAGAGTTCCTCTGTGTCATCGCTGCAGGGCGTGATGGTGCCTTCAATCATCAACAACACGGTCCAGGGGGAGACTTTCCTCCCCCGGCAGATCTTTGTATTCGGCGGCTTCACACTGCGGGCCAATTCGCTTGGCCACCTGGAGCAGATCGACAGCTACGCCCCTGGCCACCAGATCAGGTTCGGAAACCTGAACTACACGGCGGACATCCGCGGAGACTTGTTCTTCGACGGATTCAGGCCCATGCCAGGAGCACCGGACAGTCACGACGAGCACGGCTTAGACCCGCTGTCGGACAAAGCTCGGGGTATCACCCCTGCAGTAGACTCTGATCTAAATCCGGAGCGGGCTGCGCTGCCTAAAGATGGAGGGCTAGACCCCACCCACATGTCGCACGCTCATCGGTGGTGGAGCCAAACACGGGTCTCACCTCTGTGGTGGCGTGTGACTTCGGACCCTCGGATTTGCATCCGAATGTTGGTTCCTGTCCGCGCACTCCCGAGCCAGTCGAGCCAGGTTGGGCTCCGGTATTGGAGTTCACCGCTGCGGATATCTTCCAGCACCCGCCCTTTGGTGACATGCTGAATTCATTAAAACTCTCTCTTTGACAGAAAATTCCGGGCCGAACTATGTCCGGCCCGAGTGGGAAGCAGGCGACGAAGAAATTCATTACCCACCCACCACCCACTTCATAGCCACGGTTGATGATTTAACCGACGTGCTTGACTTCGACTCCGAAGGCATCGACGGTATGGATGACGATGCAGGAGAAGATTCAGAATCTATGGGGTGCCGGACTTCCGCCTCATCACACGACATATACATGGTGGATATGCCCAAGGAGGACGATGGTGACAATATGGAAGATAAAACCCCCGGGAAAAAGCCAAAGCGACGGCGCAGACGTCGTTCCAAGTCCAGCAACAGTAAAAAAAAGCAGCAAGAGCGCCAGAAGGATCGATACTCCGGTCAACCCCGAAGGCAACAACGACCATATGGAACTAGCGATGGAGCAGGACGAACCAGGTCACGCCGAACATAGTTCGGAGCAGACGCCCGAGGACAATGATCCAGAGGGACGAGTTCATCAAACCGGCCTAGGACAAGAAGACAGTCCGGACGATGATGCATTCATCATTCCGGAAGAACGCGTGGAACGGGATAACCTCCACAGAAAGCTTATGGCCACAGCGAGAAGTCTGAAGAAGCAGAAGCAACGGCACAAAGCCGTACGGGAAACACTCAACCGCAGATGGAATAAAGTGCTAGACACCGAAGAAAGATATGGCGACGATCACCATACAAAGAGCTATCCAAAATGCAAGATACTGCCAGAATTCGACGACGAGGCCGTTCCACCAAAGACTAATACGACCAGGAGGCCCAACGTACCGCTCCACAACCGCAATAGAACAGCCACCGACGCCGCGCACGATCTACGTGAGCACCTGGATTGGAAGGCTGGCGCAGCTAGGTCCATCTACGGATCTAAAGGACACACCCCGGCGAGGGACTACGGTCACGAAAACGATTACGCTAATCAAATACCAGTTCGGAATAAACACCAGACACAACAACAGCCGACCGCATGCCACAGCGCATCCAGATACAGAGGGGTTGCTCACCCCCTGTGCTTCACTGAAGAAGTACTGGACCATGAATTCCCACAAGGTTTCAAACCTGTGAACATAGAGGCATACGATGGAACGACAGACCCAGGGGTCTGGATCGAGGATTTTATCCTACATATTCACATGGCTCGTGGGGATGACCTCCACGCCATCAAATACCTTCCCCTAAAGTTGAAGGGACCAGCTCGACACTGGTTGAAAAGCCTCCCCGAAAATTCAATTGGGAGTTGGGAGGAACTCGAAGACGCTTTCAGGGCCAATTTTCAAGGGACTTATGTCTGGCCTCCGGATGCTGACGATTTAAGCCACATAATCCAACAGCCCGGAGAGTCCGCCCGCAAGCTTTAGAACAGATTCCTCACTAAGAAGAATCAAATTCTCGATTGTCCGAACGCTGAAGCCTTAGCGGCATTCAAACACAGCATCCGCGACGAGTGGCTCGCCAGACACCTCGGACAAGAAAAGCCAAGGACAATGGCAGCCTTAACAAGCCTTATGACCCGCTTTTGCGCGGGAGAAGACAGCTGGCTAGCCCGTAAAGGCACCAGCGACCCCAGCACATCCGAAATAAGGGATGTCAACGGGAAGCCACGGCGTAATAAAAACAAACGCCAAAACAAGGAAGAGAGCCCGGATAACACAATGATTAATGCCGGATTCAGGGGCTCTCGACCTGATCAGCTAAAGAAGCCATTTAAGGGTAGTAAGGAGGGACCGTTCGGTCTGAATAGAGTTCTAGACAGACTGTGCCAAATTCATGGCACCCCTGACAAACCTGCGAACCACACGCACAGAGAGTGCTGGGTCTTCAAGCAGGCCGGCAAATTAAATGCCGAACACAAGGGAAGGGATACACCAAGTGAAGACGAGGATGAACCTCACCAGCCGAACGCTGGGGGACAGAAAAAATTCCTGCCAGAGGTTAAAACAGTGAACATGATCCACGCGACTCGCACATCCATGAGAAGACACGAACGCGCGCATAGAGACGCGCGCGACATAGAGCCCATTGTACCTACACCTAGCTACTGGATGTCTTATCCGATCACTTTCGATCACTTGGACGGCCAAACTAGTATTCGGCGCGGAGGATCAAAGGCCTTGGTGCTTGATCCAATAATCGACGGATACCGTCTCACCCGTGTCCTCATGGACGGCAGCAGTAGTCTCAATTTAATATATGAGGACACTGTCCGTGGGATGGGGATAAACCCATCCAGAGTTAGTCAAAGCAACACCACCTTTGAAGGGGTGATACCAGGCGTTGAAGCCTACAGTAGGGGCTCCGTCGTACTGGAGGTAACATTCGGCTCTCCAGGCAACTCCAGAAGCGAAGAACTACTCTTCATCATCGCACCCTTCCAAAGCGACTATCATGCATTGCTTGGAAGAACGGCCTTCTCCCGCTTCAATGCATTGCCGCACTATGGCTACCTTACACTCAAGATGCCCGGTCCACGTGGCGTCATCACCGTTAGCAGAATCACAGAGCACTCTTCACGCGCAGAGGAACACGCGACGGCCCTAGTGGCCGGACTATAAGCGGCCTCCAATTTCAGAAAACATGTATGGTCATTAAGACCAAAGACACGGTTAGACGAGTCCGGTAGCGCGGATAAAATTGAACCAGGGCACCGTATATGTAATCCCATAGCGGACACCAGGGGCTATAAATATTTAATACAGCCCCACACTTGGCTCAACCTTATTGGCAGGCCAAAATCTTACACTTTTACTATCCATCGCATACTTACGTTGTACTCTCCTACGAGTTTTCTTTTTCCACAGACAATGTTCGCGCGATACCCTTCCAAGATACGGCACAACGGAGACAAAGGCGCAGACGTGCAGCAGGGCCCCGTTCAACAGGTTTCTTTTTAGATTAAGCCCCTGTGTAAACCTTTTCTATTGCCTCTTGTTGTTTAACCATCCCATGGGTTCCATACCCACAGAGGATATTGCCGTTATTGGCATTTCGCCATGACAGATTAACGCACGTACGTGGAAACACAGGGTTTATAACGAATGGACATTCTTGAGCCCATCGTCTGTTATAAAGTCCGAATACCTTCGGGAGTGTTTGGCGTCACGAGTTTGGCCTTATATGCATCAGCTCCGAATCATGTCTTTGGTCAAATGTTGGGTTTGCTCGGCTCCTGGGTTTGCCTCCTTACGTTCCGTTATTATCGGCTAAGGTGGCCAAAGGAGAACTACTGCGATTGTGCCATGGTTATTCCGGATGAGCACCTCAGTAGAGAAAGCCGAAAACTGACTGTCATGATACAGCGAGAGACTGGTCAACCACTCAAAGACTCACCGAAATCTTTAGGATTCCTCCTCATTAACGAAGGGCCATTTCCCAGTCATGTACATACGCGCCCGTATTCGGATGCACGCAAAGGTACCAGGGGCTACATAGTAACCCCAACATTAGACTCCCATGGCTAAGCGAAAGTGTTACAACTATATAGTCCGGTTGCCTAGTTCGATGTGCGATCACCTCCTTAACGGACCAAGACGTTGGATCAAGTGTGATTAAGCATATTTTTCGTGAACACCCCCATATTGTATGTGTGGGGGCTGAAGCCAATGACTGCTAACTTTCGGATTACATATTTATATATATTTATATATAAACAGCCACACAGGGGACACAATCATATTTTCAGGCAAACAGTATAAACACAGCCTCATATTCAAAATAAACATTGTTCCTTCAATGATTCGATTCATCACTCGAATAAGACATTCTTCGAGCACTGCGCCTCTATTAGGCGGGCACCTTCTGTGACCTGCGCCAAGTAGTGCTCGGCCGGATATTGGCGCCCCAGTGGATCCTGGGTCGCTATAATGGTGGCCTCCATATCCGTCCAATAGGCTTTAATGCGGTCAAGGGCCATCCGCGCACCCTCTATGCACGCCGACCTTCTCATGGCATCGATCCGAGGCACGGCTCCAAGGAACTGTTGCACCAGGCCAAAGTAATTGTCCGACTTAGGCCCCTTCGGCCAAAGATGGTCTATTACAGACCGCATTGCAAGCCCGGACAGCCTGTGAAGCTCCGCTACAGCAGCCATCTTGTCACTTAATGGCAGCAGGCGAGTGGGAGCATTGAACTGCGACCAGAAAAGCTTCTCCAGTTCCTTATCACCCTGATCTTCGAAGAACTTGGCAGCGTCAACTGTGCTCTTCACCAAATCCGCATACGCGTCCGCAGGACTCCAGCTTCCATCCATGGGAGCATACTTCGGATCGAAAAACTTCGTCCGCAACAAGTAGGAGACCCCAGCCGTGATTTTACCGGCCTGTTGATGCTCCTCCCGCGCACCCCTGAGCTCGGTCCGTATTTCCTTGGTGGCATCAAGTGCCTTGTTCAGATCGGCCGAACTATCCTCATGCTCCTTTTTAAGGAGCTCATACCGGTGAGCGGCATTTTTTAACTCCAAAGCCATTTCGGCTATCTTTTCCTCGCTTCGGCGATGAGCATCCTCTTCGGCTCTCAATTCCTCGGCCGCCTTTAGGGCAGCCGCATTGCTAACCCGAGCTTGTTCCTTGGCCTGGGCAAGTTCCGCCCTCAGGGCCTCCACGGCAGCAGCACCATCTGCAGTCCAGACATACTACATTAATATCATGCCGCCTTCATATTTTCCTATACAAAGGAGGGCAGAACACATACCTTGTGATTTGTCCAGCAGCTCGTTCACCAGTGTGATATCAGCATCAATCGATCCAATCTGCCTCGTTAGTTCGGCAACCTCAATGGACTGGCCGGCGGCCGGACCCACAGGTACCTGCACATATTTGTAGCACAATCATTGGTTTATGATCCCCCGTTTGCCGCCTAGGGTGGGTAACCAGAGTCTCAGGGGCTACTATCTATATGGAGCACACCTAGCGCGTGCCTCACAGCCAAAAAAGTGTATTCTTCACTACATACCTCAAAGCCTCTGAGCAGGCTTGTAAATGCTTCATTCAAGCCGCTTGTAGCGGATGAAATCTTCTTGAGAACCGCGCTCATTAATGAACGGTGCTCCTCCGAGACTGCAGCTCGCTCTAGTAGGCCTGTCAGTACGTCTGGCCGGACATTGAACTGTGCCGGACCCTTCCCATCGCCCCCCGTGGGGACCAAACGCTCCGGGCTCAGGGCGGCTGACGCATTGGCTTCCGGCTTCAGCAGATCCGGACTCCTCCGTGATGACACCTCGGTGTCGTCCACTTCATGAGTCGGGGAGGCGGGTGGGGTCTTGCTCTCCATCATCTCCGGAGGAAGATCCCCCGAAGACGAACTCTGTTGAGAAGAGCTGCTAGCCGGATTGCAAAAGACGAATCCCGGTTATTGATCTAGGAGAAACATAGTACCTTCAAATTAACGATTGAGTTACAGCTCGGTGGAGGGCTGGCCCGTTGGCGGTCATGATGCGGTGAGGGTGCCCGTCGGGGCAAGGCCCCCTGGGGATACCTTTTTCCCTGGTGTGGGCATCTCTGCCTCCAAGTCTTCAGAGGCAGCCCTCTTCTTCCCGCGCGGGGAGGAGGCCTTAGCCTCCCCTTCCCGACTATCCTCCTTAGGGGAGGTAACAATTCCCCCGGTTCGGATGCGTAGCGTGTGGAGTTCGGTTTCTTCGTTCTTCCCCTTCTCTTTCCCTGAGGGCATTCTGCTGAGTACGCGGTCAAGCATCTTGGCCATGGCGGGACCAGGCGAGCCTTCGGGAAGTGGCGCCGGACACCTGATTCTCTCTGCCTTGCTGAGCCATTCCTGGCCACGGATGAATTTCAGAATAAACAATTATGACAAATACAAAACAAGGTGTCCGGTATCAAGGTTACTTACTTGGGTATCTAGGCGATTGCAGCTTAGGCCCGCATCCTCGGTGGTGTCCCGACACTCTACTTTTGGTCCAAAGAATAATTTGCACATCCCTTCGAGCTTCAAGCCGAAAAAGTGCTTGACAGCCCGCGGACCCTCCGGATTGAACTCCCACATCCGGAGAGGCCGGCGTTGGCACGGTAACATCCGTCGGATTAACATCACTTGCATTATGCTGACAAGGTTAATGTCCCTCTCAAGAAGCTCTCGGATGTGATTCTGCAGTACTGGTACATCACCAGCGGGCCCCCAATTCCATCCTACATCGATCCAAGACACCAACTGTGACTGGGGGCCCGAGCAGAACTCGGGGGCTGCTACCCACTTTGTGCCCCTGGGAGCTATAACATAAAACCACCTCTGCTGCCATACATCGGATACTTCTAGAAAAGAACCCTTTGGCCATGGGGCATCGGCGTTCCTGCTTATTATGGCACCTCCGCACTCCACATGTCGCCCCTCGATCATCTTCGGCTTCCCATTGAAGGTCTTGAGACATAAGCCGAAGTGTGGAGTGACGTGAAGAAAAGCCTCGCACACGATAATGAACGACGAGATATGGAGGATAGCATCCGGAGCGAGATCATGAAAATCCAACCTATAGTAGAACATGAGCCCCCTCACAAAGGGGTCGAGGGTGAAGCCCAAGCCGTGGAGGAAATGAGGGACAAACACGACGCACTCATTGGGCTCCGGTGTAAGGATGACCTGCCCTGGAGCAGGAAGCATGTGCTGGATGTCAGTGGTCAGGTATCCGACCTCCCTAAGCTTCGCAATGTCTTCCTTTTGAATCGAGGAGGCCACCCATCGGCCTTGAGGGTCAGATCCGGACATATTGGAGGATCTGGGGTGTTAGAGATTAGGTTTCGGGTGTTAGAACTCGAGGTGCGAGAAGGCACGAGGAAGGTGAAAAAGAGGCATAGGCCTCGACCCCTTTATAAAGGGGGTGAATATCAAGAGTCCTCGGTGTGACAGTTTGAGGCTTATCTAAAAACACACGGAGCTATACCAACGGCCGTCGTGGGGTCACGCACGCCCGTATTAATGGAAAATCCCGTAATAAGAGGAACACGATCTCTGCCTCGACGGGACGTGCCAATAAAACTGCCTCGCAACATGAGTCAAGGTGGGGCAAGAAACGCCGGTTCGCGTTGGACCAGGCCACGATGCAAGGGCACGAGGTACGAAGATTGCCAGCGGATCAGATTTATGCTATGGTATGCGAAGATCATCTTGCAGACCCAGACACGGTCTACGTGTTCGATAATTACCTTGGAGTATTCGGAGAAGGAACCCGCCTTGCAATGCCGAAGACAAGACTGCGCGCCGGACTCATCGTCATTGAAGCCTGGTTCAGGGGCTACTGAGGGAGTCCTGGATTAGGGGGTATCCGGACAGCCGGACTGCATACATCGTCCGGACTATCGAAGCATGAAGATACAAGACTCAAGACTTTGGCCCGTGTCCGGATGGGACTCTCCTTTGCGTGGAAGGCAAGCTCGGCGATCCGGATATTGTGTTTCCTTCCATGTAAACGACTCCATGTAAACCCTAGCCCTCTCTGGTGTCTATATAAACCGGAGAGGTTGGTCCTTAGAAGGCCGATCACAATTACAATCATACCATCATAGGCTAGCTCTTAGGGTTTAGCCTCTACAATCTCGTGGTAGATCTACTCTTGTACTACCCATATCTTCAATATTAATCAAGCAGGAAGTAGGGTTTTACCTCCATCGAGAGGGCCCGAACCTGGGTAAACATTGTGATCTTGCTTCCTGTTACCATCAGCCTAGACGCACAGATCGGGACCCCTACCCGAGATCCATCGGTTTTGACACCGACAGTGGCCGCCCGAGGGCCCACGAGACAAGGGGGCACGCCTAGTAGGGGGGGCGCCCTCCACCCTCGTGGCTGCCTCGGCTGTTGCTTGACTTCCACTCCGAGTCCTCTAGATCACATTTGTTCCAAAAATCATGCTTCCGAAGGTTTCATTCCGTTTGGACTCCGTTTGATATTCCTTTTCTTCGAAACACTAAAATAGGAAAAAAAAAACAGCAATACGGGTTGGGCCTCCGGTTAGTAGGTTAGTCCCAAAAATGATATAAAAGTGTAAAATAAAGCCCATAAACATCCAAAATAGGTAATATAATAGCATGGAACAATAAAAAATTATAGATATGTTGGAGCCGTATCATCCCCCCATCCGGTCCCCTCCCCTCATCGAACCCTAGCTCGCAGCCGCCGCCGGCACCGCTGCCAACCCCTGCCAGTCTGCCCCTTCCTCCTAGCTTAGATAATAAAGTTCAGGTTACCCAGCGATTCCCATACAGTCGTCCCACTCCCCTGAGTTTCTAGATGAGGCCTGCGGTGTCCCTCCCCGCTAGATCCACATCCCCTGCTCCAGAATGTCGCTGCCTAAGCTCGACCACGTATCCCGGGAGCCCGACGAGCATTCGGCCAAGAAGAGGTTTATCATGGCCTCTCCGGCGGACGTTGGCGAGGTGGCCACCGTTTGCCTCGACTTGTCGAACCCGAAGCAACACATCGCCATGGAAGCCGGCAAAGATGTTGACTATGTTGCATGCCGAAGGCTTCATGTCAGCGGGCTAGTGTAATACTGTATCTCGGGAAAGCTGGCTACGACATCAAGCTCGTCGACAGCGACGGCTTCACCCGGGCCATGTCACAGGTTAAGTGGTCCATCCCTGACCCCTCTGGTTCAACCGCCATTGATCTCTTCGACGGCCCTGTCGCTAATCTCCTACACGAAGCGGTCAAGGATTTACGATCCTTATACGCCATCGAGCCCATTTTGTCATTTATGAAGGTCATGTTCTACGGTGGCGGCTTGGGATCCTCAATTGCTAAATCAGATCTCATTGACCCCACGCTCTCCTCTAACCTCCCACCCATCAGCGCCGCCCGCACCTCCCTCCATGGGCCGACACGCCGCCACCACCCCCACCTTCCTCCACCAGCAGAAGCTTCGCCGCCCCCCACCTTCCTCCCTGGCCGAAGCGCCCCAGCCCCCACCTCCCTCCCCAGCAGAAGCTCCACCCCCGCCGCCCGTGACCTGCCCCGGGCGCCGCCGCTGCGACCTGCCCCGGGGGCCGCCGCCAGGGCCTGCCTCGGGCACCGCCGCCGCGACCTGCCCCGGGCGCCGCTGCCGCGAACTGCCAAGGCCGCGTCCGCGACCTTCCTCAGGCCACCGTCGCATGCGCACACACCCCCTCCCCACGCTCGTGCTCCTCCAGCCACACCCCGGCTTTGCCCCTGCCTCTCCCACGCACATCTCAAGCGGGTCTTCCGCCCCAAACGACGACGAGAGGCACCCATGGCTCATCCTGACGATGCCTCCGGGGATGCAGGGGATGGCACAGCCGCCGCCGGACGTGTCTATTGCCGCTGGCCACCCCTCCGCCATGGCTGTTTCCACTGGCTGCCGGCCCAAGCATTGCCGCGACGAGCCCCCCTCTCCCTGCTGCACCTCTCCGTCCAGAACCTCACCAACGCTCGAAGAAAACAAGAATCATGGCCGGCGGCAGAACCGCTCGGCGTTCGTGCATGTGATGGGTGTGTGCGTGTGCGTTCTGTGTGTTCTTGTGCAAAATGGGTGGTTTTTTCTCTTCTTTTTGTGCATAAAAGATGTAAGAAATGATCGAATACATTCCCGTCTCCTGCTGGCGCCGCCATGGACCCTCAGATCCGTCGCCGGACCCGACAAAAATACTCTTTTCTGCTATCGTGACTTTGGAAGTGAAGTTCAAATAGAACTGGGAATGAAAAATTCAGAGTTTTCGCATAAAATTCCAGAAAAATGTTGTTCAGATCGTGGTTGACCTTCAGATCGCTACTACTTTGTATTTGCTCCTGTAGCAGAAATCTCGCTTCCCTGTTGCTGTTATGACCATGTACTGTTTCAAAATGACTTTTTGTCTGAAGTTCAGTAGTATTTGTTGGTGCAAAAAAGTTGCTTTAGTTTCATGGGTCCTTCAAAAACTGAATGGGAAAAGGAGTTTTCTTCTCCAAAATGCATCACCGCTCTGAAGTGCTAATTCTTCTTGTGTGCTTCTATCGAGGCTTGTGTTTCATGGAGAGAGAGAGACATAGAAATTGTGGAAATCGTTAATGTGTCATTTCTGTCTATGTACTTCGGAGACATTTTCTATGAGAAAAAATGGTGAACGACACATTCTTTGGAGAGATACAGAGTGCTTTGGGATCCAATGTGTTCTACACAAAATTATGCATTTGTGTCTCACCAATGTAGCTGGAAACACATACTTTGTACAATGAAAATATTAGTTTCATGTGAGAAGTTCAAATATAAAAATAAGGACAAGTTCACGTATAGTAAAATTAGTGCAAAAAAATGTAGTGAGCCATGTGTTGTTGATATTTTTTAAACAAAAATTAAAGTAAGAAAGGTGTTTGATGTTGTAACAAAGATATATTTTTCCAAATTCTAAAAACCCCAAGAAGGTCAAAACGAAATAACAGAATAGTTTAATTTTTTAACAAAGAAAACAAAATTTCCTCGTTTCTAAAAAAACCTAGGAGTCAAATTTCAATAACGAAGCAACTCAAATGTTACTAAAAAACTATGATTTCCATCGTTACCAGTGAATAAACCAAGAAGTTCAACTTGAATAAATAGAGCACTTCAAAAAATATAGAGAAAATGGATTTTACTCATTTCTACAGAAAAATCTAAAAGTTTAAATTATAATAACAAGAAGTTCAATATTTATTAGAATATCAAGATGGTGATTTGAAAAAATAGTGTAGTTTAATTTTTGAAAACCAAATTTTCCTGTTTCTAAAAAAACCTAGAACTAAAAAGGTAGATCAGTTCACTGTCTATAAAAAAACTCAGATATTTTCACGTAACCCGAGAAAAGTGCGGTTTGATAACTGCCAGAAGTTCACGTACTACACAGTGTGCATTTGTATGAAAAAAAGAATGAAAAAGCAAAGACTAAAAGTTTTGTTGCTAGAAGTTCAAGTGCTCGGCCCGAGAAAGTTCAAAAATTCTTGTGAGAGAGGTTGAACAAAAATACGTGACAGAATTTCAAGGTGAAAACAGCGGGAAGTTCAAGCAAAGGCTAAAATTTCGTTTCTAGAAGTTCAAGTGCTCGGCCCGAGAAAGTTCAAAAATTCTTGTGAGAGAGGTTGAACAAAAATACATGACAGAAGTTCAAGATGAAAATAGCGGGAAGTTCAACTACTACACGAAATGCGTTTCAGATAGGAAAATAAAAATAGAAAACAAAAAGCTTAAAAGATTTTGTTGCTAGAAGTTCACGTGCTACTCCCGGTGAAGTTCGAGATCTCTTGTGTGAGATGTCCGACCTTCAGTTACATGTAAAAAACAGGCAAAAAAGACATTGTTTTACGCATTCAAAAATATATTTTGAACCGTTGCGAGTATGAAAAACTCATCAACACAAAAAGTTGCGTGCTTTCAATAGCTTTCCATCGGTATATCATTTGCTCAATTACGGTAAGTGGTTTGAGAATTACGGGCGAAAAACATCACGTCAAAAAATAGAGTGAAGTTCAAACAGACATGCTCCAGAAGTTCAACTACTTCACGCAGTGCATTTCCGTTCACGATGAACGCAGAAATCATGATCTCGCCATTTTCTAATTTACCTCGAAACGACGGTAATATCATTTGCGTAAGTTCAAGTCCTTGGTCAGAGAAAGTTAAAAAATTTATTGTGAGAGACGTTTGTACAAAAGGAATATTATTTGTGTAACACTTACGAATGAATGAGAAAATTACAAACAAAAATACGTCCCAAAAGTTCAACGTGAAAACAACAGGAAGTTCAACTACTACGCTAAATGAATTTCAGATGAAAAACTTTCAAAATCCTCGCGAGTATGAAAAAATGATCAACACAGGAAAGTTGCGTGTTTACAGCATCTTTCCATCGGTATATCACCCGCTCAATTCCCGTGAGTGGGATGGAGAGCTACGAGCAGTGGATGAAGATCTACGAGCAAAAAATCACATGAAAAACAGAGTGAAGTTCAGGTACACGCACCGAGAAGTTCAGGTTCTTCACGCGGTGCATTTTTGAAGAATCTGTTTCGCGGTAGAGGCAGAACGAATGATCCCGCCGTTTTCGGAATTACTTGAAAACGGCTAGGAATCAGAGAAAACCATCAACATGAAAAAGTTTCGCATTTTCCGTAGCTTTTCAATGGTATATTACTTTCCCAATTCCGATAAAATTAGTAGAAATTACAGCGAAAATACTTTTTTCGCCATTTTCGAAACTGACTTAAAACTGTAAATAATTGGGAGAAACAATAGATACCAAAAAGTTTCGCATTTGTTCAAGATTTCCAACTCCATATCATTTGCTGCATTCGGATGCACGGTTAAAAAATTAGCTCGAAAATACGAACTCGGAAGGACTTGGACCATTTTCTAAATTACTCTTAAACCATTCAAAATTAGAAAAAAAAACTTTCCAGATGAAAAAGTAGCGCATTTTCATAAGCTTTCCAACGCCATATCATATGCCTCCATTGGATTAGCCGTTTAGAAATGACATCGAAAAAACGAACTCAGCTGTTCGGTTTATGAAATTTTACGTTTTTTCAAATTACTCTTTAACCATAGGGAATTAGAAAAAACTTTCAACATGTGGAAGGAGCGATTTTGCAACAGCTTTCCAACGCCATATTATATGCCTCATTCCGATAAACAGTTTAGAAATGCGATCGAAATTACGATTCACGTTTTTTGTGTGAAGAAAAAACGGTTTTCAAAACTGCTCTTAAACCGCTTACATTTTGCGAAATATTTAACTTGAGTCATGATACTTGTGTCCGTAGCTTTCCAACGGTATATAGGTAGCCCTATTTGGGCAATGTTGCCGGAAGTTCAACCTAGCACAGGGGGAAGTTCAGGTCGAATAACTCAGGCAGTAAAATCGCAAAAAACGCGAGTTCTTCACGACCCGAGTGCAAAATCCGCATATGAGCGAGATTCCTATTTAAAACGAGTATTTAGTTGCTAAAAAATCGTTTGAAGATTACACTTACATCACATGGAACACGACTAACCAGAAAAACTCGCGGTAGAAGGCACGGTTGCGAACATAGCCCGAAGGTCGGGTTCGTACAGAGAGAAGTTCAGGCGCGCGTACAAACAAAAATACGTCACAGAAGTTCAACATGAAAACAACGTGAAGTTCAACTACTATGCTGAATGAATTTCAGATGAAAAACTTTTAAAATCGTTGTGAGTATGAAAAAATGATCAACACGGGAAAGTTGTGTGTTTACAGCAGCTTTCCCTCGGTATATCACTTGCTCAATTCCGGTGAGTGGATGGAGAGCTAGGAGCAGTGGATAGATATATATGAGAAAAAAAAGCACGTGAAAAACAGAGTGAAGTTCAAGTACATGTGCCGAGAAGTTAAGGTTCTTCACGCGGTGCATTTTCGAAGAATCAGTTTCGCGATAAAGGCAGAACGAATGATCTCGCCATTTTCGCAATTACTCGAAAACGGCTAGGGATCAGAGAAAACCATCAACATGAAAATTTTTCACATTTTCCGTAGTTTTTCAGCGGTATATAATTTGCCCCATTCCGATAAAGTATGTAGAAATTATGCCAAAAATACGTTTTAGCCATTTTCCAATTTGACTTAAAACTATAACGAATTAGGAGAAACAATATATATGAAAAAGTTTCGCATTTGCTCAAGCTTTCCAACGCTGTATTATTTGTTGCATTCGGCCATACAGTTAAAAAATTATCTCGAAAATACGAACTCGGTGGAACTTATACCGTTTTCTGAATTACTTTTAAACAGTTCCAAATTCGAAAAAACTTTTGACATGCAAAAGTAGCGCATTTTCACAAGCTTTCCAATGCAATATCATTTGCCTCAAATGGATTAGCCGTTTATAAATTACATTGAAAATACGAACTCGGCTGTTCGGTTTGCAAAATTTTACGATTTTCAAAATTACTCTTTATCCATAGGGAATTAGAGAAAACTTTCAACATGTCGAAGGAGCGGTTTTGCAGCAGCTTTCCAACGCTATTTTATTTACCTCATTCCGATAAACGGTTTAGAAATGCGATCAAAAATACGATTCACGTTTTTTGTATGAAGAAAAACGGTTTTCAAAACTGCTCTTAAACCGCTTACATTTTGCCAAAAAATTAACTTGAGTCATGATATTAGTGTCCATAGCTTTCCAACGGTATATCGCAAGCCCCATTTGGACACTTTTTAGGTGAAGTTCAACCCAGTACAGAGGGAAGTTCAGGCGCGTTACTCACGCAGTTCAGGTTGTGATCAGAATATTATTCTGATCCCGTGATCAGAATAGTGTTTATGTATATATATATATATATACATATATATATATATATATACACATCTGGGCTATTCTGTTACACGTAACAGAATATTATTCTGTTACCCTTTTTGAACTGACGGCTTCAGGTGGTTGTACTGATGTTTTCGAAGCGGTTGAGCTGATGCTTTCAGTTGTGTTTAACAGATCGTCTTCTTTAGTTCAAAAACTTTTTATAATTTTTTTGTTGGAACGGGGCGTGTAATATATCATTGGAAAGCTCTTGACAACCATATTTCAAGTATATTGAACGTTTTTGCAAAATCATTATGGTTTAAGAGCAGTTTTGAAAAAATCGTTTTTCTAAAACTGAAAACATGAATCGTATTTTGGACTCAATTTTCAAAAGGTTTGTTGGAATTGAGCAAATGAGATGGCGTTAGAAAGCTGATGAAAATCCGCATCTTCCATATATGTATTGTTTTTTCTAATTCTATATGATTTAAAAGTAATTTGAAAAATGGTGAAATTCTGGGCGAAACATATTTTCGTGATTTTTTGCAAACGGTTTGCCGCATTGACACAAATGATACGGTGTTGGAAAGCTACGGAAAATGCGCAACTTTTTCATATTGAAATGTTTTCTAATTCCTTACGGTTTAAAAACGAATTTGAATACGGTCAAATTTGATTTTGAACGCGATTTTTTTAAAAGTTTGTCCAAATGGGACAAATAATATACCGTTGGATAGCTATCGAAAATGCAAAACTTAGTCATGTTGAACATTTTCTCATATTTGCAGCCGTTAAAGAGTAATTTGGATTACGGTGAGACCCATCATGCTGTTTTTCCTTTAAAAAAACAGAGTACTCGTACTGATATATTTTGTGTGTTTGAACTGAGGTATTTTCACAGTAGTTTTGAATGGTTCCAAAAAAAGTACTTGAACGGATGTCTATATGATTTTGTACTGAGCGTGTTTCCACATACTAGACTTTACTTTGTATTTATTTAAAAACTTTCAATACGGCATGAAAACAATTACATAATCATCGACGGGTTGTACTGTTGGGGAACGTAGTAATTTCAAAAAATTTCCTACGCACACGCAAGATCATGGTGATGCATAGCTACGAGAGGGGAGAGTGTTGTCCACGTACCCTCGTAGACCGTAAGCGGAAGCGTTATGACAACGCGGTTGATGTAGTCGTACGTCTTCACGATCCGACCGATCCAAGCACCGAACGTACGGCACCTCAGAGTTCAGCACACGTTCAGCTCGATGACGACCCCCGGACTCCGATCCAGCAGGATGTCGGGGATGAGTTCCGTCAGCACGATGGCGTGGTGACGATGATGATGTTCTACCGACGCAGGGCTTCGCCTAAGCACCGCAACGATATGACCGAGGTGGAATATGGTGGAGGGAGGCACCGCACACGGCTAAGGAACGATCACGAAGATCAACTTGTGTTGTTAGAGGTGCCCCCCTGCCCCCGTATATAAAGGAGCAAGGGGAGGGGGCGGCCGGCCTAGGAGGGGGCGCGCCAAGGGGAGTCCTACTCCCACCGGGAGTAGGACTCCCTCCTTCCTTGTTGGAGTAGGAGAAGGGGAAAGAGGGGGAGAGGAAGAAGGAAAAGGGGGCTGTGCCCCTTGTCCAATTCGGACCAGAGGGGGGGCGTAGGCCTCCTTCCTTTTGGCCTCTCTCCTCTATTCCCGTATGGCCCAATAAGGCCCATATACTCCCCGGCGAATTCCCGTAACTCTCCGGTACTCCGAAAAATACCCGAATCACTCGGAACCTTTCCGAACTCCGAATATAGTCGTCCAATATATCGATCTTTACGTCTCGACCATTTCGAGACTCCTCGTCATGTCCCCGATCTCATCTGGGACTCCGAACTCCTTCGGTACGTCAAAACTCTTAAACTCATAATATAACTGTCATCGAAACCTTAAGCGTGCGGACCCTACGGGTTCGAGAACAATGTAGACATGACCTAGAACTATTCTCGGTCAATAACCAATAGCGGAACCTGGATGCTCATATTGGCTCCTACATATTCTACGAAGATCTTTATCGGTCAAACCGCATAACAACATACGTTGTTCCCTTTGCCATCGGTATGTTACTTGCCCGAGATTCGATCGTCGGTATCCAATACCTAGTTCAATCTCGTTACCGGCAAGTATCTTTACTCGTTATATAATGCATCATCCTGTAACTAACTCATTAGCTACATTGCTTGCAAGGCTTATAGTGATGTGCATTACCGAGAGGGCCCAGAGATACCTCTCCGACAATCGGAGTGACAAAACCTAATCTCGAAATACTCCAACCCAACATGTACCTTTGGAGACACCTGTAGAGCTCCTTTATAATCACCCAGTTACGTTGTGATGTTTGGTAGCACACAAAGTGTTCCTCCGGTAAACGAGAGTTGCATAATCTCATAGTTACAGGAACATGTATAAGTCATGAAGAAAGCAATAGAAACATACTAAACGATCAAGTGCTAAGCTAACGGAATGGGTCAAGTCAATCACATCATTCTCCTAATGATGTGATCCCGTTAATCAAATGACAACTCTTTTGTCCATGGCTAGGAAACATAACCATCTTTGATTAACAAGCTAGTCAAGTAGAGGCATACTAGTGACACTCTGTTTGTCTATGTATTCACACGTGTATTACGTTTCCGGTTAATACAATTCTAGCATGAATAATAAACATTTATCATGAAATAAGGAAATAAACAATAACTTTATTATTGCCTCTAGGCCATATTTCCTTCAGTCTCCTACTTGCACTAGAGTCAATAATCTAGTTCACATCGCCATGTGATTTAACACCAATATTCATATCTGTATATGATTAACACCCATAGTTCACATTGTCATGTGATCAACTCCCAAAGGGTTTACTAGAGTCAATAATCTAGTTCACATTACTATGTGATTAACACCCAAAAGAGTACTAAGGTATGATCATGTTTTGCTCGTGAGAGAAGTTTAGTCAACGGGTCTGTCAGTTACAGAGCCGTATGTATTTTGCAAATATTCTATGTCTTCAATGCTCTGCGTGGATCTACTCTAGCTAATTGCTCCCACTTTCAATATGTATCCAGATTGAGACTTAGAGTCATCTGGATCAGTGTAAAATTTTGCACCGATGTAACTTTTACAATGAACTCTCTTATCACCTCCATAATCGAGAAACATCTCCTTAGTCCTCACTAAGGATATCCTTGACCGCTGTCCAGTGATCTACTATTAGATCAAAATTGTATTCCTTTGTCAAACTCAGAGCAAGGTATACAATAGGTCTGGTTAACAGCATAGCATACTTTATAGAACCTATGACTGAGGCATAGGGAATGACTTTCATTCTCTTTTCTATTTTCTGCCGTGGTCGGGATTTGAGTCTTACTCAATTTCACACCTTTGCAACAAAGGCAAGAACTCTTTCTTTGACTGTTCCATTTTGAACTACTT
This sequence comes from Triticum timopheevii, assembly GCA_963921465.1. NCBI lineage: Eukaryota > Viridiplantae > Streptophyta > Magnoliopsida > Poales > Poaceae > Triticum > Triticum timopheevii. Next base: position 225,341,466 of record OY997272.1, read on the forward strand.
CAAAATCTTGACAAGGTATGTACTTATTGAAAAACTTATCAAGCGTCTTGATCTATCTCAATAGATTTTGATGCTTAATATGTAAGTAGCTTTACTGAGGTCTTTCTTTTAAAGAACTCCTTTCAAGTACCCCTTTATGCTTTCCAGAAAAATTCTACATCATTTCTGATCAACAATATGTTACTCACATATATTTATCAGAAAGGCGGTAGTGCTCCCACTCACTTTGTATATACAGGCTTCACCGCAAGTCTGTATAAAACTATATGCTTTGATCAACTTATCAAAGCGTATATTCCAACACTGAGATGATTGCACCAGTCCATAGATGGATCGCTGGAGCTTGCACATTTTGTTAGCACCTTTAGGATTGACAAAACCTTCTGGTTGCATCATATACAACTCTTCTTTAAGAAAACCATTCAGGAATGCAGTTTTGACATCCATTTGCCAGATTTCATAAAATGTGGAAATTGCTAACATGATTCGGACAGACTTAAGTCATCGCTTCAGTTGAGAAAATCTCATTGTAGTCAACACCTTGAACTTGTCAAAAACCTTTTGCGACAAATCGAGCTTTGTAGATAGTAACACTACTATAAACGTCCGCCTTCCTCTTGAAGATCCATTTATTTTTCTATGGTTTGCCGATCATCGGGCAAGTCCACCAAAGTCCACACTTTGTTCTCATACATGGATCCTATCTCAGATTTCATGGCCTCCAGCCATTTTGCGGAATCTGGGCTCATCATCGCTTCCTCATAGTTCGTAGGTTTATCATGGTCTAGTAACATGACTTTCAGAACAGGATTACCGTACCACTCTGGTGCGGACCGTACTATGGAAGACCTACGAGGTTCTGTAGTAACTTGATCAGAAGTTTCATGATCATCATCATTAACTTCCTCACTAATTGGTGTAGGAATCACTGGAACTGATTTCAGTGATGAACTATTTTCCAATTCAGGAGAAGGTACAGTTACCTCATCAAGTTCTACTTTCCTCCCACTCATTTCTTTCGAGAGAAACTCCTTCTCTAAAAAGGATCCAATTTTAGCAACGAATATCTTGCCTTCGGATCTGTGATAGAAGGTGTACCCAACAGTTTCCTTTGGGTATTCTATGAAAACGCACTTCTCCAATTTGGGTTTGAGCTTATCAGGATGAAACTTTCTCACATAAGCATCGCAGCCCCAAACTTTAAGAAACGACAACTTGGGTTTCTTTCTAAACCACAGTTCATATGGTGTCGTCTCAATGGATTTAGATGGTGCCCTTTTAACGTGAATGCAGCTGTCTCTAATGGATAACCCCAAAATAATAGTGGTAAATCGGTAAGAGACATCATAGATCGCACCATATCCAATAAAGTGTGGTTACGACGTTCGGACACACCATAACGTTGTGGTGTTCCAGGTGGCGTGAGATGTGAAACTATTCCACATTGTTTAATTTGAAGACCAAACTCGTAACTCAAATATTCGTCTCCGCGATCAGATCGCAGAAACTTTATTTTCTTGTTACGATGATTTTTCCACTTCACTCTGAAATTCTTTGAACCTTTCAACTATTTCAGACTTATGTTTCATCAAGTAGATATACCCATATCTGCTCATATCATCTTGTGAAGGTCAAAAAATAACGATACTTGCCACAAGCATCAACACTCATTGGATCGCATACATCGGTATGTATTATTTCCAATAAGTCACTAGCTTGTTCCATTGTTCCGGAGAACGGAGTTTTAGTCATCTTGCCCAAAAGGCACGGTTCGCAAGCATCAAATGATTCATAATCAAGTGATTCCGAAAATCCATCTTTATGGAGTTTCTTCATGCGCTTTACACCGATATGACCCAAACGGCAGTGCCACAAATAAGTTGCACTATCATTATTAACTTTGCATCTTTTTGGCATCAATATTATGAATATGTGTATCACTACGATCGAGATCCAACAAACTATTTTCATTGGGTGTATAACCATCGAAGGTCTTATTCATGTAAACAGAATAACAATTATTCTTTAACTTCAAATGAATAACCGTATCGCAATAAACATGATCAAATCATATTCATGCTCAACGCAAACGCTAAATAACATTTATTTAGGTTTAACACTAATCTCGAAAATATAGGGAGTGTGTGATGATGATCATATCAATTTTGGAACTATTTCCAACACTCATCGTCACTTCCCCTCAACTAGTCTCTGTTTATTATGTAACTCCTGTTTCGAGTTACTAATCTTAGCAACCGAACAAGTATCAAATACTCAGGGGCTACTATAAACACTAGTAAGGCACACATCAAACACCTGTATATCAAATATACCCTTGTTCACTTTGCCATCCTTCTTATCCACCAAATATTCAGGGCATTTCCACTTCCAGTGACCATTTCCTTTGCAGTGTAAGCACTCAGTTTCAGGCTTTGGTCCAGCTTTGGTCTTCTTCACTGGAGTGACAACATGTTTGCCATTCTACTTGAAGTTTCCCTTTCTTTCCCTTTGCCCTTTTCTTGAAACTAGTGGTCTTGTCAATCATCAACACTTGATGCTCTTTCTTGATTTCTACCTTCGTCGATTTCAACATCACGAAGAGCTCGGGAATCGTTTTCGTCGTCCCTTGCATACTATAGTTCATCACGAAGTTCTAGTAACTTAGTGATGGTGACTAGAGAATTCTGTCAATCACTATCTTATATGGAAGATTAACTCCCACTTGATTCAAGCGATTGAAGTATCCAGACAATCTAAGCACATGCTCACTAGTTGAGCGATTCTCCTCCATCTTTTAGCTATAGAACTTGTTGGAGACTTCATATCTCTCAAGTCGGGTATTTGCTTGAAATATTAACTTCAATTCCTGGAACATCTCATATGGTCCATGACGTTCAAAACATCTTTGAAGTCCCGATTCTAAGCCGTTAAGCATGGTGCACTAAACTATCAAGTAGTCATCATATTGAGCTAGGCAAACGTTCATAACGTCTGCATCTGCTCCTGCAATAGGTTTGTCACCTAGCGGTGCATCAAGGACATAATTCTTCTGTGCAACAATGAGGATAAGCCTCAGATCACGGATCCAATCCGCATCATTGCTACTAACATCTTTCAACACAGTTTTCTCTAGGAACATATCAAAATAAACATGAAAGCAACAACGCGAGCTATTGATCTATAACAAAATTTGCAAAATAGTACCAGGACTAAGTTCATAATAAATTTAAGTTCAGTTAATCATATTACTTAAGAACTCCCACTTAGACAGACGTCTCTCTAGTCATCTGAGTGATCACGTGATCCAAATCAACTAAACCATGTCCGATCATCACGTGAGATGGAGTAGTTTTCAATGGTGAACATCACTATGTTGATCATATCTACTATATGATTCACGTTCGACCTTTCGGTCTCCGTGTTCCGAGGCCATATCTGTATATGCTAGGCTCGTCAAGTTTAACCTGAGTATTCCGCGTGTGCAACTGTTTTGCACCCGTTGTATTTGAACGTAGAGCCTATCACACCCGATCATCATGTGGTGTCTCAGCACGAAGAACTTTCGCAACGGTGCATACTCAGGGAGAACACTTCTTGATAATTTCTAGTGAGAGATCATCTTAAAATGCTACCGTCACTCAAAGCAAGATAAGATGCATAAAGGATAAACATCACATGCAATCAATATAAGTGATATGATATGGCCATCATCATCTTGTGCTTGTGATCTCCATCTCTGAAGCACCGTCGTGATCACCATCGTCACCAGCGCGACACCTTGATCTCCGTCGTAGCATCGTTGTCGTTACGCCATCTATTGCTTCTACGACTATCGCTACCGCTTAGTGATAAAGTAAAGCAATTACAGGGCGTTTGCATTTCATACAATAAAGCGACAACCATATGGCTTCTGCCAGTTGTCGATAACTTCGGTTAAAAAACATGATCATCTCATACAATAAAATATAGCATCACGTCTTGACCATATCACATCACAACATGCCCTGCAAAAACAAGTTAGACGTCCTCTACTTTGTTGTTGCAGATTTTACGTGGCTGCTACGGGCTGAGCAAGAACCGTTCTTACCTACGCATCAAAACCACAACGATAGTTCGTCAAGTTAGTGTTGTTTTAACCTTCGCAAGGACCGGGCATAGCCACACTCGGTTCAACTATAGTGAGAGAGATAGACACCCGCCAGTCACCTTTAAGCAACGAGTGCTCGTAACGGTGAAACCAGTCTCGCGTAAGCGTACGCGTAATGTTGGTCCGGGCCGCTTCATCTCACAATACCGCTGAACCAAAGTATGACATGCTGGTAAGCATTATGACTTGTATCGCCCACAACTCACTTGTGTTCTACTCGTGCATATGACATCTACGCATAAAACCTGGCTCGGATGCCACTGTTAGGGAACGTAGTAATTTCAAAAAAATTCCTACGCACACGCAAGATCATGGTGATGCATAGCAACGAGAGGGGAGAGTGTTGTCCACGTACCCTCGTAGACCGTAAGCGGAAGCGTTATGACAACGCGGTTGATGTAGTCGTACGTCTTCACGATCCGACCGATCCAAGCACCGAACGTACGACACCTCCGAGTTCAGCACACGTTCAGCTCAATGACGATCCCCGGACTCCGATCCAATAGGGTGTCGGGGATGAATTCCGTCAGCACGACGGTGTGGTGACGATGATGATGTTCTACCTACGCAGGGCTTCGCCTAAGCACCGCAACGAACCGAGGTGAAATATGATGGAGGGGGGCACCGCACACGGCTAATGAATGATCACGAAGATCAACTTGTGTTGTTAGAGGTGCCCCCTGCCCCCGTATATAAAGGAGCAAGGGGGAGGGGGCGGTCGGCCCAGGAGGGGGCGCGCCAAGGGGAGTCCTACTCCCACCGGGAGTAGGACTCCCTCCTTCCTTGTTGGAGTAGGAGAAGGGGAAAGAGGGGGAGAGGAAGAAGGAAAAGGGGGCTGCGCCCCTTGTCCAATTCGGACCAGAGGGGGGGCGAAGGCCTCCTTCCTTTTGGCCTCTCTCCTCTATTCCCATATAGCCCAATAAGGCCCATATACTCCCCGGCGAATTCCCGTAACTCTCCGGTACTCCGAAAAATACCCGAATCACTCGGAACCTTTCCAAACTCCGAATATAGTCGTCCAATATATCGATCTTTACGTCTCGACCATTTCGAGACTCCTCGTCATGTCCCCGAACTCATCTGGGACTCCGAACTCCTTCGGTACATCAAAACGCATAAACTCATAATATAACTGTCATCGAAACCTTAAGCGTGCGGACCCTACGGGTTCGAGAACAATGTAGACATGACCTAGAACTATTCTCGGTCAATAACCAATAGCGGAACCTGGATGCTCATATTGGCTCCTACATATTCTACGAAGATCTTTATCGGTCAAACCGCATAACAACATACGTTGTTCCCTTTGTCATCGGTATGTTACTTGCCCGAGATTCAATCGTCGGTATCCAATACCTATTTCAATCTCGTTACCGGCAAGTCTCTTTACTCGTTATGTAATGCATCATCCCGCAACTAACTCATTAGCTACATTGCTTGCAAGGCTTATAGTGATGTGCATTACCGAGAGGGCCCAGAGATACCTCTCCGACAATCGGAGTGACAAAACCTAATCTCGGAATACGCCAACCAAACATGTACCTTTGGAGACACCTGTAGAGCTCCTTTATAATCACCTAGTTATGTTGTGACGTTTGGTAGCACACAAAGTGTTCCTCCGGTAAACGGGAGTTGCATAATCTCATAGTTACAGGAACATGTATAAGTCATGAAGAAAGCAATAGAAACATACTAAACGATCAAGTGATAAGCTAACGGAATGGGTCAAGTCAATCACATCATTCTCCTAATGATGTGATCCCATTAATCAAATGACAACTCTTTTGTCCATGTCTAGGAAACATAACCATCTTTGATAAACAAGCTAATCAAGTAGAGGCATACTAGTGACACTCTGTTTGTCTATGTATTCACACATGTATTACATTTCCAGTTAATACAATTCTAGCATGAATAATAAACATTTATCATGAAATAAGGAAATAAATAATAACTTCATTATTGCCTCTAGGGCATATTTCCTTCATGTACATGTTGCAAACAATTATCAAATGCTAAGCTACAATCTGTACACTTCTTTTCTAAAATGTATTTAAAAAAGTCACACAATCTTCTATCGAACAGAGGAAAGATTTTTGTTTGTAATACAACATAAATGCTTGCTTAAACATATGTTGCACATCCTCGCAACCGGCAGCGAAGCATGCCGTTGTACTATCAAGGCAAGTACTAGTCATCGATACTGAAGACAAATTGTACAAGTATATATTGCGACATTCTACTGTTCCATATCAGCAAGATATTGAAGATAAGATTCCAAACGATCGTTAGGAGCATTAGAACTCAGAGACACTAGTCATGGAGCTCCTTCAAATCGGTGGCACTAACGGGGTGTTAGAGGATGGCCGTGAGTATGCAAATCCAGTGAGGGAACTGAAACCAGCAGTAGCAGAGTACTTTGTCAAACCAGGATTGCGTATACAGGTTTGTTGGAATGGAGCAGTGAAGTCTCACTAGCAGTACTTCTCATGTAGTAATACATGGAACTGCAGAAAATTAGCAAAAGTGAGCCACCAAATTCTATATAGAAGTGCAGAAATTAAGACATCAAAAGCTTAAACAAAGTAGCTGGAGTTTTTTTAACACATTAGCATTTGAACTTCTAGTTGTTCTTGTCCCCGGAACAAAGTACCTTCATTTTTAACCACCGCAAATAAACTCTTAAATACTTATGGCAAGCATATTTGAACTGATGTATCCTTTTTCTAGCTATTGAATTGCTAACCACCACAAATGAACTCTTAACTACTTATGAGTTTTTAAATGCATAATACAACGGGAAATGGGTTTCAATCATATGCTAGAAGATGCCCCATTCAAAAACTATAAATATGAGTGAGATAGAAAGAGTTGTACAAGAGTTGTTTCAACAATAATCTACTCAACCTACAACGACTACACCCACCGATCCATGTACCACTCGCTCCCTCATGTCCCCAACTCCATAATATGTACTAGCAGCTAACCTTAATACCGCAGACTTGTTGATCAACATCTGCCCACATTCCACTTGTTGAATGAAGTCATGAATGCGTCCCTGAGAATAAAACAGACCAGATGAGAGGACGGTAACACACGAGATTGAGTTCTGGTTCAGGTGTTTGTAAGTTAGTGAAACATGTGACGAAGAACTGAACTCAAAAAACAAGATTTTTGGAGATGGAAGAAGGCGTCAAACATCGGGTGAACCTGCCACCCCTACTCCTGCGGACTGACGGCTCCGGTGTAGTGGAGCTGATGGAGGCGTGGTTCACGAGCAGCGGCTTGGCACACTAGGATTTGGCCACTATAGGGGATCCGCTACCCCTACTCCTGTGGACTGACGGCTCTGGTGAAGTGGAGCTGATGGAGGCGGGGTTCACGAGCAGCCGCTAGGCGCACCAGTGTACAGATGAAGTGCAAATCACATTAAAGGTGAACTAAATATCTTCCTAGCAACCTCGTCCAAATGCATTACTCATAACATGATCTATAGAGACTTACATCCCAAATAAAATACATGCAGAGATGGGCGGCCACCAGCTTGTTTATATCTAAAATTTTAAGAAGCCAATGAACTTCAGCATGACAACTAGATCAATACATCATGCAACTTACGTAGTTGCTTAACTCTAAAAAAAAAAGGGCAACCTGGTGCATGTAGCTCCCGCTTGCGCAGGGTCCAGGGAAGGGTCCGACCACTTTGGGTCTATAGTACGCAGCCTTTCCCTACATTTCTGTAAGTGGCTGTTTCCAGGACTTGAACCCATGACCTCATGGTCACAAGGCAGCAACTTTACCACTGCGCCAAGGCTCCCCTCCAGTTGCTTAACTCTAAACACATGGTCAAAATTTCAGTCACTTAAGTACTATAACAATAAAGCATTACCACACTGATTTACTTGTTTCACTATTAAAAATGGGTTTCAAACACAACTTCTAAGCAGACAATGCTTACTTTTGCTCTCCCACTTGGGGTGAACAGGCAAAAACAGAACGCATTACTTGCACTAACAATCCGGAAATCCAATGAACACAAAAAACATTAGAATTATTCCGATACCTCAGGCGAATGGCTCTACATGGAAAATCTTATGTAATTGGACTTACAACCAGCAAGTAGATGAAATGAACAGAATACAAATACCCGTTGTACTATACACAAATAACATGGAAACACAGATGAAATCAAACTTGTGATTGAAGCTACTTTGTAAGTTGTACTGATCAGTACTTTGTAAAAAAAAACTCTGAACTTGTCATATCCTCGAGTTTGAACTGATGTAAATACTTTTTGCCAAATTGCTCCAGGTTTCTGTATGGTACGCACACCACCTTGATGAGCTAATGTACAAGTTCATATCACTTGAACAACGATCACTTGAACTAATTGGAGAATAATATGCAAGCTTATAGCATTTGATCACTTGAACTTATAGCAATAGAAACAAGAAATGTGTACGGCCTCCGACCTGTGGAAATTATAAGAAATTTGTAAATACTAGTACTGCAACCAACATTTATAAATACTAGTGAACTTGAACTTATGGTCTCTCGAGATCTGATCTGATTGTGTTACAAGCATACGCACAAAAATATTTAGAAGAAAATGGCTATATCTCTGATGCAAACTTAATTTTAGTAGCAAATGTTTCATCTTTTGACACATCAAAACCACTAGCTACAATTTTTTTGCTTCCAATCTTTGAACTGAGCAAAATTATGATTTTTTTGCTCCCAACCTCCTGCATATATATTTTGAACTGATATTTTTCTTTCATTGAACTGATCTAATTTTTGTATTTCAATTGTTGTAAAATATGTAGTTGAACTTATAGATTTCCATTTGTAATTTTTGCTCTTATAAATATCCTGTGTGTTTGTTTACGTACTAAAAACATAATAGATACTGAACTTAACGAAAACAACAATACTTCCTACTTGTCCCAAGACACTCGTTGAACGTGTGGCGGCGTGCACCAGTGCCGGCAAAAGCTCGTACGTGAAGGAGCGTGGCAGGAGGTGCTCGGACAGATAAGGGAGGAATAGTTGGACTGATGTGAGCCCCATACTTGGATGAGGACCGGAGGAAGTAGTCCGTGTGGGCGGCAGGGACTGCCTGTAGAACTGAGCTTCTTTTTTCTTGCAATCCGTCCAACCTCCCTCGTGCTGCAGTACAGAGAGAAACAAATTAAGAAGTAGCAATCATATCATCATAGACAAAAGAACTTGCAGCTGCTGCTATGTGTACGAATTGCATGTTTTTATTCTCCTCATTGCCTGCATTGTGTACTTCACCCTTAGCCTGCTTGGTATCCTTTGTGCTAGTTCAGTAGCCGCTCGCCGCGCACACCTGCTCGATGGGAATTTACACAAACTGCTTGGAATTAGGAATTGAACTTTAGTAAAATTAGAAACTGAACTGAAAAAGAATTAGAAATTGAAGGAAAATAAAATAAGAAACTGAGTGACCTAAAAATAAGAATGAACTGAACTAAAATTGGAAATTGAACTGAATAAAAATTAAGATGTTGTCGATGTAAGAAGGGCTTCTCTTTTGCAGGTAGCTTATGCGCCGTTGGCTAGCTTTGGTTGTAAGCGTCTGTGTGGTTTACACCTACCTGCTAAGGATGACCAAACACTATATTTGTGAGTTCTAGAAATCGGGAGGAAATCATCTCTCATAAAAGAAAGAAACAGATATGTTGAGACTTGGTTTTCAGTTCACACCACTTAAGCTAGCCATAGTGAAGTACTTGTGTTCCTCTCACTCACATATACTACATGTTGATGCTTGCCATCTCGTTCGTTACATACTACATAGGCAGAGGCTACGCGTACTGTGGTCAAATCAAATAATATAAGACTATATATGTATCAGACCTGACTGAGGATGCTGCCGGTATTCTTGTCTTTGTCAGTGAAGAGGCAGTCCTCTGTAGTACGCACGCAACAAATTAAAATAAGAAATGAAACTAAACTGAACTAAAAATAAGCTACAAATTTCAATCAATTCGATATTCATCAGCTACAAATTAAAATAAGAGTCCTTGGTACGAGGAATCAGCTACAAATTTCAATCAATTCGATATTCATCAGTACCAGTATCTATTTCAGTTTGGAGGAGCTACCTGCCATGTGATTTTATCAGTACTAGCATGGCTGGAAAAGTCCAGAACTGTAGCAGCTGTCACTGAACTTGCATATTTTTTTCTTTGAGCTTATTTAGGAGATATATCAAATTTCATAGGCATTTTGACAAGAACTTATAGAGCATCATTTGTTTTTTACACAGAAGCAGCATGAGATTGAATGATAGCAGCATCAACACAAGATTCTCCTCTTTTTTTGTACAGGATGCTTAAAAAAAACAAGCACATAGGCGTAGCTAAAAGCACACAGATAGTAGTGTTACTTGCAGGAAGATATTCCTCTTCTCTATGCCTTTTCCAAGTGCCTCAAGTTGTTCTCCCGTTGGTATAGGCGCATACTGACGGCTCGGATCATAGTTCATCTCTCCAAACATAGGAACATAACTACAGGGTAAGCATGCCTCGTATTAGGACTCGAGGATGCACATGATACCAGCAAAGAAAAAACATAGCACTGCAGGTACCGGCTTGGAATGAAGTTGCTGGACAGACCGGTAAGGCCAATGTATTCATCCTACTACTATTTTCTGTCCTCCTAGCTGAAGGTACTTGGTGTAGACCACCCCGACTGAAACCTTGTTCGCATTTCACCATCCATGACGTGGCTGCTACTCCTACACTGCCTCTGCCAATTTTTTGATTAACTCCCGAAGAAGCATGTTTTAACAATATTTTTCCCACCAAAAGTGTGAAGAAATGCTACCTAGTTTTCACATATATTTGCTAGAACAAGTAAAGAAGTACAAGTACACATGCACAGAATAAGACTTAGGTTTGCTAGCAAAATAATTAGTACACATAGCTCCCACTTGAGAAGTACAAGTGCAAACCGAGTCACCTGTGCCGGAGCTATCTAACATATTCCCAAACATGGTTCAAGCATGTTTTAGTGCAATAAAATAAGAGAATGGATCAAAAGCTGGAACCTAGAACTGTACTTACGTTGCGGTGAACAATATAGCCATCGTTATTGGGAAGAAAAACATGGTGCTGTTTTCGGAAGAAAAAATGAGCAAAACAGGAGATATTATTATACATTGATTGTATGTTGAATCTCTAGTTCCTGAACTTTTATGAACTAACAGCACACAACACATCACTCTGTCTATATGTCCCTGCTGAACTTCTGTTGGAGTATAACATGTTCTGACGCCAGCACACAATGTGTAAGGAGTAGCCCTATTCTTTTCCATGTGAATGTTTAAGAGGAAAATCAACCTTGCGTTGCAGGAGAGAAGAGAAGTCTATGGGCACGGGGAGACGATGGTGTCCGTTCCCCTCCGGCACCGACATCCGCAAGGAGCCTCAAACAGTAAATTTGTTCACCTGCACAATAGTTGTTCTAAAAGTTTGTTTAGGTAAAAATACATGGTTCAGCATGAAGGATTATTAGCTATGCTACCTTTTGTAGCTAACTCTCACCGGATTAAACAAGGTAGAGTAAGACAGGGGATCAGCGAAAAGTAGGTGTTCTTTTGTACTTGAACTGTCCATCGGAAGATGGAAATGATTGTACTAGCACAGGACAATTCGCATGTACACTAGTAGCACATATGCACTGATGCGTACACACTAGTACTAGCACGGGGGATGATGAACTCGAACTGTCGAACAGAACATGTTCTTGAGAGAGAGAGAGAGACAGAGAGAAACTGTGGCATGGGAGGCTCACCAGGAAGGGGAGGAGCTGGAGTAGGGCACGTCAGGGTAGCCAGAAGCACCGCCGCTGCCGGAGGCTAATGTCGTTGGATCCATTGGCGCCGCCGCTGCCGGATGACCGTGGGCATGGGGCAACTATCGTGTGGCGCGGAGCTGCTCGCCGGAGGGAGCGTCGGGTGCGCTAGTAGAGTTGCTGGAGGGGGAGGGCAGGTGAGGGGGGCGGCGCTAGAGTTAGCCCAGCGGCGGAGGTGTTCGCCATGGCCGCGGGAGGCGGCGACCTCCATGACCTCGACTTCGCGCCGCGGGGATCCACAGACAGGGTAGCGGTGGGGGTGCGGCAGGGGCTACGGCTGCGCACGAGGTAAGGCACGCCGGTGGTGATGGCGCGCCGCTTGGCCGAAGGAAGAAGGAGGAGAGAGGGAAACGGCGCGCTTGGCCGGAGAAGGGGGGGCAGGGGCAGCGGCGCGCTTGGCCGGAGGAGGAAGGAGGACAGGGGGTGGCGGCGAGCTTGGCCGGAGGAGGAAGGAGGCCCTGGGCGGCGGCGAGCTTGGCTGAAGGAGGAAGGAGGCACGGGCGGCGGTGCGCTGGTGGGAGCGGGCTCGGGCGGCGGCGGGATGCAGGGGCGATCTATATAGGGCGCGGGGTAGCAGAATAATATTACGTTACTAGTAACAGAATAGACCAGACATATATATATATATATATATATAGTAGAAGGGCCCGTGCGTTGCAACGGGATAATAATATTATGTCTTGAAATCAAACCACTAACATATTCAATAATTAAAGGGGCACGCTACGCATCGATCGGCGGATCCGTTGCAACAACGACTATGTTGCAGAAGCTTCTGCAAGAGAGGTCATGTTGTGGATTTTTTTTCTTTTTTGCAGAATCTTTTTGCAACATAGGTCCTGTTAGATTGAGGGTGTGCCCAGGAGGTCATGTGGCAAGTGGAGCAGGCGGCGGAGGCGGCCGAGCGATCCGCTGGCTGATTAGCGTTTTCCATAATTAAATTTCAGAAGCTTCGTTCCTCATCCGGTGGACATTGGCAGATTTTTAGTAGATTTTTGGGCCACTACGCAGCGGATGGCCAGATGGGCTGAGGCTCAAGTGGCAATGCTTCAGCCACGTGAGACGATCTCAGGGCAAAGCCCAGGTAGTAGTGCGGACGACAGATCACGGGGGTTTTCCTGTTTGGCGCTTCAACGCCTGAAGAGCGCGTCTTGGTGGGCTCAGCACATCTTAATTTTTCTCCTTTTTCTAAAAAAGCTCAAAAAGGTGCGGGAGTAAGGAGATTCGAACCTGCTACGCATCCGTTGTGACCACTGCGCTCAAACCTTTAGATCATCACCACGCTGGTGTTTAGTTATTTTTTGTTTTTTATTTCGTTCTTCAGTTCGGTTTATTCATTTTGTTTTTTATTATTCTCATCCTTTTTTATTTTCTTCAATGCGTGGTTATTTTAAAATTCGTGAACCTATTTTGAAAATTGATGAACTGTTTTTCAGAATTTGATAAACTTTTTCAAATTCGATGAACTTTTTCTAAATCTGATGATTTTTCCTTAAATTTTGATTAACTTTTCTCAAAGTCTATGAACTTTTTTCAAAATCAATGAACTATTTTTCAAATTCAGTGAACTATTTTTTAAATTCAATGAACTTTTCTAAAAGTTGATGAACTTTTTGTTGACTTGATGTTTTTTAAAAAAATCACGATCTTTTTTAAAATTTCGTCAATTTTTTCTCAAATTAGTGAACTTTTTTCAATTTGCTTGAACGTGTTTATATTTCATAAAAAATTTCAAATCTGCAAACTTTTTTTAGAATTCTGAACTTTTTTCAAACTCATGAACCTTTCTTAAATTAGTGATCTCTTTTAAATTTCGTGAACTGTTTCCAATATTCGTGGACTTTTTTGAATACGTGAGAATTTGTGAACTTTCACGTTTTGGAACCACGTAAGCCAACATGGTCTTTAAGAATTATCGAGGTACTACGGAGCAGTAGCGTCAAGTGGTTGTACTGGTTATACGAACGGGTATGGCAAGCCTACGGCGTGTGCTCGATTCCTGGGAGCAACAATATTTATTTTTAGGGTTATTATTTTCCGCTGGCGTTGCGCGTTAGTGCGCTGGCCCGACAGGGCGCTGCAGCGAGCGGCAGGTTGGTTAGACGGCGCTGAAGGCGTAAATTCACGAAAATTTTGCGACGTCGTTCCCCGAATTAGTACCACCTCGCGTATATGTGTAAATTTAAACTGAAAGCGTAATTCACGGGAAGAAGCGTATTGTGACGGTGAACTCGGAGACCCAATCCGTGCTTTATTATTAGGGAGAGATAATAAAGCACGGATTGGGTCTTCGGGTTCACCGTCACAATACGCTTCTTCCCGTAAGTTTACGTTTTCAGTTTCGAAAAAACCCATATTCGAGGTGGTACTAATTTTTTGCTTAGGTAATTTTCGGTTTCCTGTGAATTTACGTCCTAATTGTTGAGCCTACAAACGAAGCAGCCCATATGTTCTTTGCCGCTGCATGCCTTCTAGCCCATCGTTTGTTTGTTCTTTGCGCTCAAGTTTTGTACATTGCCGGCCTGCATCTCTTTTTCTCAAAAAAAAAAAAGACCTAGCTCGATTTCTTCCATAACATGTACTCCGTAGCTGTGTTGAGAATCTTTCTTCCATCAAATAATCCCACCTCGCTACTTTACATCTGATCTTACCAGTTCATATACGTACGCCCTAGAAAATCAACAAGCGGTCTCCAAAATCAAGAAGGAAACAAATCAAGAAGGAAAAATGAGGGACAAGAACAAATCAAAGAGAAGAGAGCTGCCGAAGATACGGCACACAGCAGGCCTCAGCTGCGCCAGATCACCTCCCGTGCCTCGGCCACAGGCCTGTCCCATATGCAGCCGTAGTTGGCATCACGAACGCGATGCACCATCTCCACCACCACGGCACAGGGTTGTTGCCCCAACCGCAGCAGCCCCGTCGCCGCCGTCGCAGGCCTAGCCGAGGCCGGACCAACCGCAGCAGCCCCGTCGCCACCGTCGCAGGCCTAGCCGAGGCCGGACCAGGGGGCATGCGCAGGTCGCGGAGGCCATGGACGTACGACTCGGGCCAGATCCGAGGCTGCTGGCACAGGGATCTTATGGTCCCCGCCGCCGACGAGCTTGCTGGAGCCAATGAAGGGACCCGCGCGCGTTGGCCGGCCTTGCTCTGGCGGAGGAGCGCGAGGGCGTGCAGCTGCTGCTCCTACTGTTCCATCGCCGTCGGCGGCCTTCAGTGGCGGCGGCTCTAGAGCAGGGTCCCGGCATCAGGAGGCGGGCTCGGCGCGGCGGACGAATACGGAGAGGCATGGCGGGCTCCCTGGAGAAAACGTGCGAGACAGAGAGCGGGATTAGAGAGAGAAGAAGGGAGAAAGCCGGGAGAGAGGCAACTTGTCCTGCTTTTCAGGGTGGCCCGGCGCAGTTGGAAGAGGCTGCGCCGGGAGGTAGCCTCAGGGCCCCGACGGGTGCGGATCAGCTTGCAGGAGACAAGCCGGGATGGGTGAGACCATGACAGAGGTAGGAGATAAGGGAGATGGGGATGGAGATGAGAAAAGAGATATGGAGCGAGCCAGCAGAAAGTGTATAGGGGGATGTTTTAACACGTATTGTTTTTACAGTTTGTTAAATTCACATATAGATGTTTTTTAAGGATGTCAGATCTAAACTTTCACAAATACCGCAACAACAAAAAACAAAAACAAAAAACTGAGAAAAAATAGACCACAAACATAGTGGACATCAGGTTAGATATGACATAACTATGTCACATCTAGATGTGTCCTAGATAGACCATGTTTTTATGCAACAACAACAACAACAACAACAACAACAACAAAGCCTTTAGACCATGTTTTTATGCATTTGGACATATTTTGCCATCCGGGCCACACCTACTATTTAGCACAAAACAAAAACAAATGCGAAGGGCTTTGCAAAATTTATTTTAAATGTTTTTTGCTGGTTGACTATGTTTGGAGTTCCTTTCTTTGTTATTATCTTCATTGCATTGTCAGTTTCTTTTATCCGGTACCATTTTGTGGTTATAAATGCTTTACTTATTCACTTAGAATATCAATGTCTTATCAGTGTATCGGTTCACTTGCACAAGGATCTTGCCAAAACATCCAAGTTTCCTGAACATAAAAATTATGTCATTTCGGTGGAACAAAGAATTTATCTCTAGCACGGTGAAACAAATAATTTATCTCTTGCACTGAAATTATGTTTCTTACCAAACAAGAATGTATTATTGCAGTATTTTTATTATGTTACGACTAATTGTTGGGTTGGGTTGCTCCATTAATAAGAAGTCAATTTGTCAGTGGAAACATAGCTGCAAGGATGCGGTATTTCAACTCTGAGGTTACTTAAGCTTTTGGATTTCAGATTTAGTTGCCATCACGAAACTGGTATGCAATTGAGTTGCACTTGCGCACACATGCTGATTTCTAAATTCCGCACAGTACTATAGTTGTGCTCCTCTAAATAGCTTATATTTGAGCACAGTCTTGCGGAAGAGTTACAGTGAACAAATATCTTGCATTTGATTGATTTGATTTGTTAGTTTTTTTGAATGGCACTGCCCCTATTAGGCTAAGCAGAAACACTATACCGGGACTAAAGTACATTAGGTTACCTCTCATGAGGTCTGTGGAATTTTTATAATTTGCGGTATGGTATTTTTGGAATTATTTTGGGTACAAGGAAAGAAGTGACAGAGAACTGCAATTGTTCCGTGGTAAAATTTACTGAAATTGGTGTTTCTTTTCAAGATTATATTATTGTTTGCCCATTTGTTCCTTGGATGATCTACTAATTTTCTTTTCTATTCCTTGCGGATAATTTGCTTCAGTTCATCAGACTACCTGGGGAAACAGGCTCATTGTTTATCTAAAGATATATTGGGCATCGGTCCACCTGTCATGAGGTCTCTAAATTTTTGAGGCATGTTTATTTTCTGTGTTATTCCTCTTTCAAGTTTTTGGTCCTTGAAAAATAATAGTACTTGCTAGGTTTCTAGCTTTACTTTTTTTGTAGTACAAGCTAAATGTATATACCTGAATTTACATATCAGAGTGTTTGAGTTGATTAAGAGTATGAGAGACAACAATTTTCATCCTCAAACAACACCCGACATCATTAATTTTCTTAGTTACCAATTGAAACACGAGGCAGTAATAGCACAACTTAAGTGTGTGAACATATCATTATAAAATGATTGGCCAGATTATGTTTTTTATGCATTCTAGAAGTGGCATTTCTGTGAAATTACATACTTGCTTTGCATTTTTCTCGGAACACTGTGAAATTGTGTCGGAGAATATTTTTGCTCCTTTTCCATTGTTCGTTGCCCATTCGTCCCGTTCTGCTCCTGTTTGTCATGAGTAATGTGATGTGTTGAAATAGAGGGCACAAACTTATGGGGTCTTTTAGCCATGGGGCTATTGGGCTAGAGGCATGTGATATATTTTTCTCCCGTTGCAACGTACGGGCTCTTTTGCTAGTGTGTGTGTGTGTATATAGATATATATATATATATATATATATATATATATATATATATATATGTATGTATGTATGTATGTATTTGGTTCTTAGTTTGGTTGCAGTGAGCATTTGTTCAGTTATCAAGCAGATGCCTTGTTTATCTGTATTTGGTTGTTAGGTTGCTTTTTTTAGCATTTGTCAAGTTTTCAAGCAG
This sequence comes from Triticum timopheevii, assembly GCA_963921465.1. Lineage (NCBI taxonomy): Eukaryota > Viridiplantae > Streptophyta > Magnoliopsida > Poales > Poaceae > Triticum > Triticum timopheevii. The sequence continues at coordinate 225,359,179 of OY997272.1, forward strand.
ATGTCTTGTTTATCTGTATTTGCTTGTTAGGTTGGTTGTAGTGAGCATTTGTCCAGTTTTCAAGCATATGCCTTGTTTATCTGTATTTTCTTGTTAGGTTGGTTGCAGTGAGATTCTGTACAGTTTTCAATGGCTATATTTGGTTGTTATACTAATCATTTATGCCTTGTTTATTTCAGTCATTCATAATGTGTTGTTCGTTATGTGCAAGTTAGAACTGTGCAACTCGACTGCATCAATACCAGTTTGAACAGCTATATTTGGTTCCAGTTATGCCTGGTGTAGTTAACACATGCCCTTTATTTCAGATTTACACATTTATCCATTGTAATGTTTAAGCATTACCTACGTTCTATTCATTTTCAACAATATCAGTTTGAATTTCAATATTTGATGGCTGTTAAGCCTGCTGTCAGTAACATTGTCTTCCATTTTATATCTTCTTTAACAGCATGTTGAAAGCAACACATTCAAGCTATCATTTGGAGATGATGTTGTTTACCTTTGCTATATTTGTTTGATGTTAAGGTTGTTGTACTTATCATGCCTTTCCACTACTTATGCAGGACAACAACGGGAGTGGCCACCATTTTCTGCCGAGGTTAGCTTCATCCCCCGACTTGTACTCCCCCCGTCGTTCCATAATGTAGTGCATATAGATCCAGGCATGGACACTTGTTAGCTTCTAAATACTAACTTGTTGCCTGTAGGTACATATGCCCTTGACAAGGATCCACGCATCAACCCTTTTGCGTATGGGGCAATGAAATATTCATGAACAAGCATCAAGTGAGGAAACTGATAAGGATTATTAGCAAAAGGATACGAATGTTGGCAAGCAAATTATTTGTTTATTCTCTATCCAACACAACAGGGAGCTGTAAGATGGTAACTATAAACTCCGCAGCCTTCTCTTTTTACTGCCTATAATGAGTTGTTAGACAACAATATCTGAATCTTTTTCATTCGCAGTGGTTCCCGAAGAAGTTCACTCAATATTACCTCACAAAGTACATGATTGGTGGACACACAATGAAGGTTAAAGTATTTCATCCAAACTACAATGAGCATCGAGAAGTCATAACAAAGACAGTGAAGGATGGACGAGCAGCCATCACAAGGGGTTGGCCTAGATTCGTGCGTGCATTACTGATAACCCACAAGTATAGGGGATCAATTGTAGCCTCTTTCGATAAGTAAGAGTGTCGAACCCAACGAGGAGCTAAAGGTAGAACAAATATTCCCTCAAGTTCTATCGACCACCAATACAACTCTACGCACGGTTAACGTTTGCTTTACCTAAAACAAGTATGAAACTAGAAGGACTTTGTAGGTGTTGTTGGATAGGTTTGCAAGAATATAAAGAGCACGTAGATAAAAACTAGGGGCTGTTTAGATAAAGACGGAAAAAATTTAGTATAGCGAGTGTGGAGAAGTGGTGGTAGGAGTTTTGAAATTGTCCCTAAGCAATTGACTACTTTACTAGACCGATAGCAAGTTTTATGTGGGAGAGGCCACTGCTAGCATGTCATCCCTGACTTGGAATTCTATGCACTTATGATTGGAACTATTAGCAAGCATCCGCAACTACTAACGTTCATTAAGGTAAAACCCAACCATAGCATTAAGATACATTGGTCCCCCTTCAATCTCGTATGCATCAATTTCTATGCTAGGTTGAAACTTCTGTCACTCTTGCCCTCCAATACATAGTCCTATCAACATACAACTAACCCTATGGGGCGATCCACGCGCGCGCTCATATGATGGGCACCAAAGGACAGCAACATAACCACAAGCAAATTAAACCAATCATAGCAATTCACCAATTACCGATAGGACAACGAAAATCTACTCAGACATCATAGGATGGCAACACATCATTGGATAATAATATGAAGCATAAAGCACCATGTTCAAGTAGAGGGTACAGCGGGTTGTGGGAGAGTGGACCGCTGTAGATAGATGGGGTAAGGTGATGGAGATGTTGGTGAAGATGACGGAGGTGTTGGTGTAGATCATGGTGATGATGATGGCCCCGACGGCGTTCCGGTGCCACCGGGAGAGAGGGGGAGAGAGGCCCCTTCTTCTTCTTATTCTTCCTTGACTTTCTCCCCAGATGGGAGAAGGGTTTCTCCTCTGGTCCATGGTCTCCATGGCATGGGAGGGGCGAGAGCCCCTCCGAGATTGGATCTGTCTCTCTGTCTCTCTCCGTTTCTGCGTTCCAGATTCTGGCCTTTCACCATTTCTTATATTCCCGAAGATCCATAACTCCGATTGGATTGAAACTTTGAACACGATTTTTCTCTGGATATTAGTTTCTCTCGGCGAAATAAGGGCAACAACCGCCGTACGGGGTGTCCACGAGGGTCAGGGCGTGCACCTGCCTCGTGGGCCCCTCGAGCATCGTCTCGCATTGGTTCCACTTCTCAAAATTCAGATATATTCCAAAAAATATCTCCGTCCGTTTTTATCCCGTTCGAACTCCGTTTGATATGGATTTTCTGTGAAACAAAAAACATGCAACAAACAGGAACTGGCACTGGGCACTGAATGAATATGTTAGTCCCAAAAATAGTATAAAAAGTTGCCAAAAGTACGTAAGAGTTGTAGAATATTAGCATGGAATAATCAAAAATTATAGATACGATGGAGACGTATCAATTACGCATGGAGGAGGGCACAATATGGGCATTCCACTTCACCTTCTCCAGTAACCAGAATGTCTTTCGCCTCTCTCTTTATAGTCTTTAGTACAACTGTGGTTCATCATTCTTTACTTGGTGCTTCTGTAGTTCTTTAGTATATGTACATGTGCATCAAATTATGCATTCGTAGTTGAACCTATATTTGTATTAAACATGGTTGGATATGAAATAAGTGATTGCCTACTTTCAAATTCAAAACATGTGATTTTTAAATTAGGGATTACACTGCACACGGTTTGCGAAAGCAAAACGTCTGCGATAGACGTGGAGATCAAACATGTTTCTAGGATCCACTACGTGTGCGATCAATGTCCATTGCACACACGATCAGCCAAGAAAAAAGGTGTGCGATTAACAGCAACAACGCACACAGTTATTTCTTATTAAATGTTTGCGATAGTCACCTTATTACACACGCTTCAAAATGATGGACTGTTTATAATGTTACGCGCATCGCAAAGTTTTGGTCATAGAAGAACGCGTGCGATAGGTACTTCTTGGATTAACTGTGTGGGATGTACATACTAACAGAGTTCCTTGGATTGAATGTGTGGAATGTACATATGAACAAAAACGTTTAGCGGGGACTAACTATGTGGGATGTACATACGACCGGAAATGGTTTCGCCTATATAATTGTATTTTTTTCAGCACTATTGTACGTATAACCATATTTGAATGCTCGCCGATCACACACGACCTCATTTTGCCGAGCATGTGTTGCCAGGAGGGCATATCTCCGACGGTTTCTGGGTCGTGTGGGAAGGACCCCCCTATCGCAGTCACTCACTTGGCAACGGTTCAGAACACCGTCGCGGAAAGGGGTTAAAAACCGTTTGTATAGCATCTCGTTGTACCAGTGGATGTTAATTTAAGTGGGAGTTCATTAGTAATTTGATTAATTGAACTTAATTTATCATGAACTTAGTCCTGGTAGTATTTGCATATCTATGTTGTAGATCAATGGCCCGTGCTATTGTTCCCCTGAATTTTAATGTGTTCCTAGAGAAAGCTAATTTGAAAGATGATGGTAGCAACTACACGGACTGGGTCCATAACTTGAGGATTATCATTATTGCTGCACAGAAGAATTATGTCCTTGATGCACTGCTAGGTGAAAGGCCTGCTGCAGGAGCAGATGCTGATGTTTTGCACGTCTGGCAAGCTTGATCTGATGACTAATCGATAGTTCAATGTGCCATGCTTTACGGCTTAGAACAGGGACTTCAAAGACGTTTAACGTCATGGAGCATATGAGATGTTCCAAGAGTTGAAGTTAATATTTCAAGCAAATGCCCGGTTTGAGAGATATGAAGTCTTCAAAAAGTTCTATAGCTGCAAGATGGAGGAGAACAGTTCTGTCAGTGAACACATACTCAAAATGTCTGGGTATTATAATCACTTGACTCAGTTGGGAGTTGATCTTCCAATTGATTGTGTCATTGACAGAGTTCTTCAATCACTGCCACCAAGCTACAAAGGCTTCGTGATGAACTATAATATGCAAGGGATGAAAAAAACAATTCCCGGGCTCTTCCCAATGCTTAAAGCCACGGAGGTAGAAATCAAAAAGGAGCATCATATGTTGATGGTTAACAAGACCACTAGTTCAAGAAAAAGGCAAGGGAAAGAAAGGGAACTTCAAGAATAATGGCAAACAAATTGCTAATCTCGGGAAGAAGCCCAAAGTTGGACCAAAGCCTGAAACTGAGTGTTTCTACTGCAAAGGGACTAGTCACTGGAAGCGAAACTGGCCCAAGTATTTGGCGGATAAGAAGGATGGCAAAGTGAACAAAGGTATATTTGATATACATGTTATTGATGTGTAGCTTATGCTCGTAATAGAGCCTGGATATTTGATACTAGTTCAGTTGCTCATATTTGTAACTCGAAATAGGAGCTACGGATTAAACGAAGATTGGCTAAAGACGGGTGAAGATGCGCGTCGGAAATGGTTCCAAGGTCGATGCGATCGTCGTCGGCACGCTACCTCTACATCTACCTTCAGGATTAGTTTTAGACCTGACTATTTGTTATTTGGTGCCAGCCTTGAGCATGAACATTATATCTGGATCTTGTTTAGTGTGAGACGCTTATTCATTTAAACCAGAGAATAATGGTTGTTCTATTTATATGAGTAATATCTTTTATGGTCATGCACCCTTGAAGAGTGGTCTGTCTCTGTTTAATCTCGATTGTGGTGACACACATATTCATAATATTGATGCCAAAAGATGCAAATTGATAATGATAGTGCAACATATTTGTGGCATTGCCGTTTAGGTCATATTGGTATAAAGCGCATGAAGAAACTCCTTGTTGATGGGCTTTTGGAATCACTTGATTATGAATCATTTGATACTTGTGAACCATACCCCATGGGCAAGATGACTAAAACTCCGTTCTCCGTAACAATGGAGCGAGCCAATGACTTATGAAATAATACATACCAATGTATGCGGTCCAATGAGTGTTGAGGCGTGTGGCCGGTATCATTATTTTCTGACCTTCACAGATGATTTAAGCAGATATGGGTATATCTACTTCATGAAACACAAGTTTGAAACATTTGAAAAGTTCAAAGAATTTCAGAGTGAAGTGGAGAATCATCGTAACAAGAAAATAAAGTTTCTACGATCAGATCGCGGAGGGGAATATTTGAGTTACGAGTTTGTCCTTCATTTAAAACGATGTGGAATAGTTTCACAACTCACGCCACCTGGAACACCATAGTGTAATGGTGTGTCCGAACGTCGTAACCGTACATTATTAGATATGGTGCAATCTATGATGTCTCTTACCGATTTACCACTATCGTTTTGGGGTCATGCATTAGAGACAGCTACATTCACGTTAAATAGGGCACCGTCTAAATCCATTGAGAGTACAGCGTATGAACTGTGGTTTGGCAAGAAACCTAAGATGTCGTTTCTTAAAGTTTGGGGTTGTGACACTTATATCAAAAGGCTTCAGTCTAATAAGCTTGAACCCAAATCGGAGAAGTGTGTCTTCATAGGATACCCCAAGGAAACAATTGTGTACACCTTCTACCACAAATCCGAAGGCAAGATCTTTGTTGCCAAGAATGGAACCTTTCTAGAGAAGGAGTTTCTCTCGAAAGAAGTGAGTGGGAGGAAAGTAGAACTTGATGAGGTAAATGTACCTTCTCTCAGTTTGGAAAGTAATACATCAGAGAAATCCATTCCCATGATGCCTACACCAACTGAAGAGGAGTTAATGATGATGGTCATGAAACTTGAGATCAAGTTACTACAAGACCTCATAGGTCAAACAGAGCATGTTCCGCACCAGAGTGGTACGGTAATCCTCTCCTGGAAGTCATGCTACTAGACCATGGCGAACCTACGAATTGTGCAGAAGCAATGATGAGCCCAGATTCCGAGAAATGGCTTGAGGCCATGAAATCTGAGATAGGATCCATGTATGAGAACAAAGTATGGACTTTGGTGGACTTGCCGATGATCGGCAAGCCGTAGAGAATAAATGGATCTTCAAGAAGAAGACTGACGTTCATAGTAATGTTACTGTCTACAAAGCTTGACTTGTCGCGGAAGGTTTTCGACAAGTTCAAGGGGTTGACAACGATGAGACTTTCTCACCTGTAGTGATGCTTAAGTCCATCCGAATCATGTTACCAATTGCCGCATTTTATGATTATGAAATCTAGTAAATGGACGTCAAAACTGCATTCCGTAATGGATTTCTTAAAGAAGAGTTGTACATGATGCAACTAGAAGGTTTTGTCGATCCTAAAGGTGCTAACAAAGTGTGCAAGCTCCAGCGATCCATCTATGGACTGGTGCAAGCATCTTCGAGTTGGAATATACGCTTTGATGAGGTGATCAAAGCATATGGTTTTATACCGACTTTCAGTGAAGCCTGTATTTATAAGAAAGTGAGTGGGAGCTCTATAGCATTTCTGATATTATATGTAAATGACATATTGTCGATTGTAAATGATATACTCCCTCCGTTCCAAATTACTCGTCGCTGAAATGGATGTATCTAGAACTAAAATACATCTAGATACATACATACGTGCGAGAAGTAATTTGGAACGGAGGGAGTAGAATTTCTGGATAGCATAAGAGGATACCTGAATAAGAGTTTTTAATGAAAGACCTCGGTGAAGCTGCTTATTGATAACCCACAAGTATAGGGGATCGCAATAGTTTGCGAGGGTAGAGTATTCAACCCAAATTTATTGATTCGACACAAGGGGAGCCAAAGAATATTCTCAGGTATTAGCAGTTGAGTTGTCAATTCAACCACACATGACAGACTTAATATTTGCAGCAAAGTATTTACTAGCAAAGTAATATGGGAGTAATAGTGACAGTGGCAAAAGTAACAGTAGCGGTTTTGTAGCAATCCTAACAGTGGCAACGGAGAAGTAACTTAGCAAAGATCAATATGTGAAAAGCTCGTAGGCAATGGATCATTGATGGATAATTGTGTAGGATGTAATTCATCATGCAATAATTATAACATAGGGTGACACAAAACTAGCTCCACTTCATCAATTTAATGTCGGCATGTATTCCGAATATAGGCATACGTGCTTATGGAAAAGAACTTGCATGGCATCTTTTGTCCTACCCTCCCGTGGAAGCGGGGTCCTATTGGAAACTAAGAGATACTAAGGCCTCCTTTTAATAGAGTACCGGTCCAAAGCATTGGCACTTGGTGAATACATGAACTCCTCAAACTACGGTCATCACCTGGAAGTGTCCCGACTATTGGCACTCCGGGGGTTGTCGGATCATAACACATAGTAGGTGACTATAACTTGCAAGATAGGATCAAGAACTCACATATATTCATGAAAACATAATAGGTTCATATATGAAATCATGGAACTCGGGCCCTAGTGACAAGCATTAAGCATGGCAAAGTCATAGCAACATCAATCCTAGAACATAATGGATACTAGGGATCAAACCCTAACAAAACTAACTCGATTACATGGTAAATCTCATCCAACCCATCACTGTCCAGCAAGCCTACGATGGGATTACTCACGCATGGCGGTGAGCATCATGAAATTGGTGATGGAGGATGGTTGATGATGACGATGGCGACGGATTCCCCTCTCCGGAGCCCCGAACGGACTCCGGATCAGCCCTCCCGAGGAAGAACAGGGCTTGGCGGCGGCTCCATATCGTAAAACGCGATGAATCCTTCTCTGATTTTTTTCTCCCTGAACGTGAATATATAGAGTTGGAGTTGAGGTCGGTGGAGGTACAGGGGACCCACGAGGCAGGGGGACGCGCCCTGCACCCTCGTGGATAGGGTGCGGGCCCCTTCTGTTGATTCTTTCGAGTTCATACCAGCTTTTCCTTATCTCAATCATTTCATCATATATCGTCATTATTGCCTTTCACTCGCACGACCGAACGATGTGTATAATAGTAATAGTGAATGTGCATTGGACTAAGCTGGAATCTGCAAACATTTAATTCAAAGGAGAAGACAAGGTAATATGGGCTCTTTGTTAGTTCAACAATAATGCACATGAGAGCCACTCATCAGTTTCGTCGTGGTCTTCTCTTCTCGACCCCAAAATAAAATAAAAGAAATTGAAAGAAAATAAAACTATTTACACGGGAAAGCTCCCAACAAGCAAAAGAAGAACGAGAAATCTTTTTGGTTTTTCTTTTAACTACTACTACAAGCATGGAAAGTAAACTAGCTAAAAGCTACAACAATTTTTTTTGTTTTTCTTAAAGTTTTTCAAACACACAAGCAGAAAGTAAGAAAAGAAAATAAACTAACATGGATAATACAATGAGAAAGTATGAACACCAACAACTAAAATGAGTGTGTGAACAAGAATGTAATGTCAGTGAGGAATACGTACTCCCCCAAGCTTAGGCTTTTGGCCTAAGTTGGTCTATGCCCATGGCTGGCCTGGCGGATATCAAAAGTTGTAGTCGGGGTTGTACTGAGATGCAGCAGCTACTGCATGAAGAGCTACAGCCTGGAGGCGAGCAGCCTCCGTCTTCCTCTCATATTCATTTGCCCTCTCTCTAGTTATAAAATGTCTCCCATTTGCCTGAAAGTTAAAGAAGTAGGGGCAGGAAGAGTAATATGGACAGCACGCCGTCTGTCAAGGATTAGTCGGTACAGGAGGGACTAATCATTCCTCTCAAGGAGCTTGGCGAATCATAGCATTATAATCTAGAAAAACAGGTGGCAACTCAATATCATTTTCATTTATGGATACACCAAGATAATCAGCTAAACGAGTTGCATAAACTCCACCAAATAAATCTTCATTTTTAGCATGAAGATGTAACCTCCGTGCAACAATGGCTCCCAAGTTATATCATTTATCACCTAATACCGCACTCTTGAGGACACTAAGATCTGGGACACACATGTGAGAAAGCTCATCTTTACCGTTAATGCATCTACCTATAAAGAGAGCAAAGTAATGTATGAAAGGAAAATGAATGCTCCCTATGGTAGCTTGTGTGATATCTCTGGTTTCTCCCACGGTGATATTAGCACGAAAATCATTATATTCATATTTGCGAGGTTCACTAAAGATGCCCCACTGTGGGATTTTACAAGCAGTGTTAAAATCTTCAAGGTCCATGGTATATGATTTATCATAGAGGTCAAATATAATAGTGTGAGTGTTGCGCTTAGATGAAAAGTTAAACCTCCGCACAAAGGAATCAGTGATGTGATAGTATTGGCGGCACTTATCTAATACGAAGTCTTCAAGATCAGTATTATGCACATACTCATCAAATTCATCCTTGAAGCCAGCTTGGATCATAACTTCGTCCGACGGCCATTCGTAAGGCCGCACTGGAGCTTCTCTTCGTGGCTCAAGGTCCAGCTCACGTATTGCGAGCCTCGGTGCTTGCTTCCTTGAAGAACCACCTTCGTACATTTTCCTAAACATTTTTCTCCCTTTGAATTTTTTTTTTGAAATTTTTAGTGACTCCAAATAAAAGTGAACCAAACTCAACAAGATTAATAGCAACTACTCCCACAAGTGCCTAGAGGTTATATCATGCATTAAAACTACTTTGGACCATATAATTTTGACATGCAAGCTCAAGAACAGGGTCACCTTAGTAGCAAAATTTTGCAATAAATAAAGCACTAGAACAAAAACTAATTGGACCATTGGAGGAGTTACATACGGAAGAACAATCCCCCAAAGTAGTTTCGTGAATGGAGCTTTGATCAAGGAGATCGAAAATGGCAGCAAAACGAGCAAGAACACGAGTTTGAGCTACGGGGTGATTTTTTCTGGAGGAAGACGAAGTGTGTAGGTACTGGAATAAGTGGAGGGGGGCCACATGGGGCCAACGAGGCAAGGGGCACGCCCAGGGGGTAGGGCGCGCCCTCCACCCTCGTGACCAAATGGTGGGTCCCCCTCGTGTGTTCTAAGTGCCAGAAATTCTCAAATGTTCTACAGAAAATCATACTCAATTTTCAGGGCATTTGGAGAACTTTATTTTCGGGGTATTTTTTTATTGCACGGATAATTCAGAAAACAGACAGACAATACTATTTTTGCTTTATTTAATCTAAATAACAAAAAGTAAAAGGAGGGTACAGAAGGTTGTGCCTTCTAACTTCATCCATCTCATGCTCATCAAAAGGAATCCACTAACAAGGTTGATCAAGTCTTGTTAACAAACCTCTTTCAAATAACATGAAACCGGAGAATTTTTGAATAACACTAGGTTACCTCAATGGGGATATGCATATCCCCAACAATAAAGATATCATATTTCTTTTTGACAGTAGGAAGAGGGAATTCAAAACCTCCAATAGTAATCATTGAAAATTTTCCATTAGAATTGATGCTATGAACTTGAGGTTGTTTCTTTGGAAAGTGTACCATATGCTCATTACCATTAACATGAAAAGTGGCATTGCCTTTGTTGCAATCAATAACAGCCCCTGCGGTATTCCGAAAAGGTCTACCAAGGATGATCGACATACTATCGTCCTCGGGAATATCAAGAATAACAAAGTCTGTTAAAATAGTAACGTTTGCAACCACAACAGGCACATCCTCACAAATATCGATGGGTATAGTAGTTGATTTATCGGCCATTTGCAAAGAGATTTCAGTAGGTGTCATCTTATTCAAATCAAGTCTATGATACAAAGAGAAAGGCATAACACTAACACCCAGCTCCAAGATCATATAAAGCAGTTTTAACATATTTTCTTTTAATGGAGCATGGTATAGTTGGTACTCCTGGATCTCCTAGTTTCTTTCGTATCCACCCTTAAAGTATAATTAGCAAGCATGGTGGAAATTTCAGCTTCCGGTATCTTTCTTTTATTTGTAACAATATCTTTCATATACTTAGCATAGGGATTTATTTTAAGCATATCAGTCAAACGCATACGCAAAAAGATAGATCTAATCATTTCAGCAAAGCACTCAAAATCCTCATCATCCTTTTTCTTGGATGGCTTAGGAGGAAAAGGCATGGGTTTCTGAACCCATGGTTCTCTTTCTTTACCGTGCTTCCTAGCAACAAAGTCTCTCTTATCATAACGTTGATTCTTTGATTGTGGGTTATCAAGATCAACAACGGGTTCAATCTCTACATCATAATTATTAATAGGTTGAGCACCGACATGAACATCATCATTAACATTATCACTAGGCTCATGTTCATCACCAGATTGTGTCTCAGCATCAGAAATAGAAATATCATTGGGATTCTCAGGTGTGTCTATAACAAGTTCACTAGAAGCATGCAAAGTCCTATATTTATTATTTTTCTTCTTCTTAAAAGGACTAGGTGTATCAACATTAGTTCTCTGAGAATCTTGCTCAACTCTCTTAGGATGGCCATAGGGATACAAAGGTTCCTGGGTCATTTTACCACCTCTAGTCATAACTCTAACAACATTATCATTGTTCTTATTATTTAATTCATTGAGCAGATCATCTTGTTCCCTAAGTACTTATTCTACTTGAGTGGTAACCATGGATGCATGTTTACTAATAAGCTTAAGGTCACCTTTAACTCTAGACATATAATCACTCAAGTGTTCAACCATATGTTCATTACGTTTCAATTGTCTACCAAAGTAAGCATTGAAGTCTTCTTGTTTAACAGTAAAATTATCAAACTCATCCAAGCATTGACTAACAAACTTAGTAGATGGAATTTCACACTTATCAAATCTATAAAGATAATTTACCTTTACTACTTGTGTCGGGTTATCAAGACCATGTATCTCTTAAATAGGTAGTAAATTCTTAACATCTTCAGCTTTAATACCTTTTTCCTTCATAGATTTCTTTGCCTCCTGCATATCTTCAGGACTGAGAAATCGAATACCCCTTTTCTCCGGAGTTGGCTTAGGAGTTGGTTCAGGAAGTGTCCAATCATTATCATTACTCAATATATTATTCAATAGCAATTCAGCTTGCTCAACAGTTCTTTCCCTGAAAACACAACCAGCACAACTATCCAGGTGGTCTCTGGAAGCATCAGTTAGTCCATTATAAAAGATATCTAGTATTTCATTTTTCTTGAGAGGATGATCAGGCAAAGCATTAAGTAATCGGGGAAGCCTCCCCCAAGCTTGTGGGAGACTCTCTTCTTCAATTTGCACAAAATTAAATATTTCCCTTAAGGCAGCTTGTTTCTTATGAGCGGGGAAATATTTTGCAGAGAAGTAATAAATCATATCCTGGGGAATACGCACAGAATCAGGAGCAATAGAATTAAACCATACTTTAGCATCACCCTTTAATGAGAAAGGAAACAACTTAAGAATATAGTAATAGCAATTTTTTTCCTCATGAGTGAATAGGGTGGCTATATCATTCAATTTAGTAAGATGTGCCACAACAATTTCAGATTCATAGCCATAGAAAGGATCAGATTCAACCAAAGTAATTAACTCAGGATCGACAGAGAATTCATAATCCTTATCAGTAAAACAGATGGGTGAAGTAGCAAAAGCAGGGTCATATTGCATTCTAGCATTCAAAGACTTTTCTTTCAACTTAGCTAACAGTTTCTTAAGATCATATCTATCACTGCAAGCAAGAAAGTCTCTAGCAGTTTCTTCATCCATAACATAGCCCTCAGGTACAATATGCAATTCATATCTAGGGGGAGAATCTTCATCATCACTTTCATTAATATCATCAGTTTCAATAATTTCATTCTCTCTAACCCTAGCAAGTTGTTCATCTAGAAATTCATCTAATGTCACATTGTTGTCAAGCAGAGAAGTAGTATCATCATAAGCATCATGCATAGCAGAAGTGGCATCATCAATAACATATGACATATCAGAATCAATAGCAGGTGTAGGTGTCGCAAGTTTACTCAAAACAGAAGGTGAATCAAGTGTAGAGTTAGATGGCAGTTCCTTACCTCCCCTCATAGTTGAGGGAAAATCTTGGTTATTTGATCTTTCAAATTCCTCATAGTGATCAACAGATATAAATCCCAACTGACTCAAAGAATAGATCTATGCTCCTTGGCAACGGCGCCAGAAAAAGGTCTTGATAACCCACAAGTATAGGGGATCGAACAGTTTTTTAGGGTAGAGTATTCAACCCAAATTTATTGATTCGACACAAGGGGAGCCAAAGAATATTCTAAACTATTAGGAGCTGTGTTGTCAATTCAACCACACCTGAAAGACTTAATATCTGCAACAAAGTATTTAGTAGCAATGTAATATGGAAGTAACGGTGACAGTGGCAAAAGTAACAGTAGCAGTTTTGTAGCAATCGTAACAGTGGCAACGGAGAAGATCAATATGTGAAAAGCTCGTAGGTAATGGATCAATGATGGATAATTATGTCGGATGTAATTCATCATGCAACAGTTATAACATAGGGTGACACAGAACTAGCTCCAGTTCATCAATGCAATGTAGGCATGTATTCCGAATATAGTTATACATGCTTATGGAAATGAACTTGCATGACATTTTTTGTCCTACCCTCCCGTGGCAGTGGGGTTCTATTGGAAACTAAGGGATATTAAGGCCTCCTTTTAATAGAGTACCGGACCAAAGCATTAGCACTTGGTGAATACATGAACTCCTCAAACTACGGTCATCACCGGGAAGTGTCCCGACTATTGTCACTCCAGGATTTGCCGGATCATAACACATAGTAGGTGACTATAACTTGCAAGATAGGATCAATAACTCACATATATTCATGAAAACATAATAGGTTCAGATCTGAATCATGGCACTCAGGCCCTAGTGACAAGCATTAAGCATGGCAAAGTCATAGCAACATCAATCCTAGAACATAATGGATACTAGGGAAAATCCTAACAAAACTAACTCGATTACATGGTAAATCTCATCCAACCCATCGCCGTCCAGCAAGCCTATGATGGGATTACTCACGCACAGCGGTGAGCATCATAAAATTGGTGATGGAGGATGGCTGACGATGACGATGGCAACGGATTCCCCTCTCCGGAGCCCCGAACGGACTCCAGATCAGCCCTCCCGAGGAAGAACAGGGCTTGGCGGCGGCTCCGTATCGTAAAACGTGATGAATCCATCTCTCCGATTTTTTTTCTCCCTGAACGTGAATATATACAGTTGGAGTTGAGGTTGGTGGAGGTCCAGGGGACCCACGAGGCAGGGGGCGCGCCCTACACCCTTGTGGACAGGGTGTGGGCCCCCTTCTGTTGATTCTTTCGCCAATATTTTTTATTAATTCGAAAACGTGACTCCGTGGAGTTTTAGGTCATTCTGAGAACTTTTATTTCTGCACAAAAATAACACCATGGCAATTCTGCTAAAAACAGCGTCAGTCCGGGTTAGTTCCATTCAAATCACGCAAGTTAGAGTCCAAAACAAGGGCAAAAGTGTTTGGAAAAGTAGATATGTTGGAGACGTGTCACTTATATATTGGGCATCAAGATCTATAGAGATAGATCAAGATGCTTAATAAGACTTTCAAAAAGCACATACCTTGAAAAAGTTTTGAAGAAGTTCAAAATGGATCAGTCAAAGTAAGGTTTCTTGCCTATGTTACAAGGTGTGAAGTTGAGCCAGACTCAAAGCCCGACCACTGTGGAAGGTAGAGAGAAAATGAAAGTCATTCCCTATGCCTCAGCCATAGGTTCTATCATGTATGCTATGGTGTGTACCAGACCTGATGTGTGCCTTGCCATAAGTCTGGCAGGGAGGTACCAAAGTAATACAGGAGTGGATCATTGGACAGCGGTCAAGAACATCCTGAATTACCTGAAAAGGACAAAGGATATGTTTGTCGTTTATGGAGGTGACAAAGAGCTCACCGTAAATGGTTACGTTGATCCTAGCTTTAACACTGATCCGGATGACTCCAAGTCACAATCCGGATACGTGTTTATATTCAATGGTGGAGCTACTAGTTGGTGTAGTTCCAAGCAGAGCGTCGTGGCGGGATCTACATGTGAAGCGGAGTACATAGCTGCTTCAGAAGCAGCAAATGAAGGAGTCTGGATGGAGATTTCATAACCGATCTAGGTGTAATACCTAGTGCATTGGTTCCAGTGAAAATCTTTTGTGACAACACTGGAGCAATTACCTTGGCGAAGGAATCGAGGTTTCACAAGAGAATCAAACACATCAAGAGACGCTTCAACTCCATTCATGAACAAGTCAAGGATGGAGACATAGAAATTTGCAAGATACACACGGATATGAATGTGGTAGACCCGTTGACTAAGCGACTTCTGCGACCAAAACATGATCAACACCAAGACTCCATGGGTGTTAGATTCATTACAATGTAATCTAGATTATTGACTCTAGTGCAAGTGGGAGACTGAAGGAAATATGTCCTAGAGGCAATACTAAAGTTGTTATTTTATATTTCCTTATTCATGATAAAGGTTTATTGTTCATGCTAGAATTGTATTGATCGAAAACCTTAATACATGTGTGAATATGTAAACAAATAACGTGTCCCTAGTGAGCCTCTACTAGACTAGCTCATTGATCAAAGATGGTTAAGATTTGCTAACCATGGACATGAGTTGTCATTTGATAACGGGATCACATCATTAGGAGAATGATGTGATGGACAAGACCCATTCTTTAGCTTAGCATAATGATCATTCAGTTTTATTGCTATTGCTTTCTTCATGTCAAATACATATTCCTTCGACTATGAGATTATGCAACTCCCGGATACCGGAGGAATGCCTTGTGTGCTATCAAACATCACAACGTAACTGGGTGATTATAAAGATGCTCTACAGGTATCTCCAAAGGTGTTTGTTGAGTTGGCATAGATCAAGATTAGGATTTATCACTCTAAGTATCAGAGAGGTATCTATGAGCCCTCTCGGTAATACGCATCATAAGCTTGCAAGCAAACGACTAAAGAGTTAGTCACAAGGTCATGTATTACGGAACAAGTAAGGAGACTTTCCGGTAACGAGATTGAACTAGGTATGAAGATACCGACGATCGAATCTCGGGCAAGTAACATACCGATGGACAAAGGGAATTACATATGTTGTCATAAGGTTCGACCGATAGAGATCTTCGTAGAATATTTAGGAACCAATATGGGCATCTAGGTTCCGCTATTGGTTATTGACGGAGAGGTGTCTCGGTCATGTCTACATAGTTCTCGTACCCGTAGGGTCCGCACGCTTAACGTTCATTGACAATATAGTACTCCCTCCATTTTTATTTAGTTCGCATATTAGCTTTGGTCAAAGTCAAGCTTTGTAAACATTGATCAATTTTATAAACAAAAATATTAACATATACAATAACAAATCAATATCATTAGATTTATTATTGAATGTACTTTCACATCGTATAAATTTGTTATGGTAAATGTTTATATTATTTTCTATGAACTTGGTCAAACTTTACAAAGTTTGACTTTAGTCAACTCTAATATGCGGAGTAAATAAAAATGGAGGGAGTATTATATGAGTTATGTATGTTGGTGATCGAATGTTGTTCGGAGTCCTAGGTGAGATCATGGACATGACGAGGAGCTCCGAAATGGTCCAAAGGTAAAGATTGATGGGATAATAGTGTTTGGTCTTGGGAAAGGTTTCGAAATTCACCGAAAGAGGTTCCGGATGTTTCCTGAAATATTTGGGTACGAGAACACTTTATTTTGGGCCAAAGGGGAAAGCCCACGAGGATTTTGGAAAGTGCAACAGGAATTTTGCAGAGACCAGGGACCATACGCCAGGAACCCTGGCGTCTGGGGATAGATGCCGGGAACCCTGGCATCTAGCCCCGGAGTCCGAGAAGGACTCTTGCCTTTTGGGCAAAACTGAATTTGAGGAGGCTTTTACTCCAAGTTTCGATCCCAGTGCTCAACATATAAATAGAGGGGCAGGGCTTCCACCCAAGACACATCAAGATTCACCAAGCCGTGTGCCGGCAACCCCGTCCCCTCTAGTTTATCCTCCATCATAATTTACATTGTGCTTGGTGAAGCCCTGCGGATATTGTTCTTCACCAAAACCGACACCATGTCGTCGTGCTGCCGGAACTCATCTACTACTTCGCCCGTCTTGCTGGATCAAGAAGGAGAGGACGTCATCGAGCTGAACGTGTGCTGAACGCGGAGGTGCCGTACATTTGGTACTTGATCGGGATGAATTGCGAAGGTGTACGACTACATCAACCGCGTTGATAAACGCTTCTGCTTAGAGATCTTCAAGGGTATGAAGATGCTCTTCCCCTCTCATAGCTATGCATCTCCATGGATAGATCTTGTGTGTGCGTATAATTTTCTTTGTTTTCCATGCAACGTTTCCCAACACAGTATCTCAAAATCATACTACAGGTGAAGGGATTCATAGGCGATGACCAACTTAGGGGCGACGCTGGAGGTCCTGATGTGTTCATCATCCCGGCCCTGTGTTCAGGAAGGCTGACATGAACAAGGACTACCTTTTCAAGATCACTTGCATGGCTCATTTTTTTGTTCCCTCCTCTATCTACCATTATTTATTCCATTGATTGGCTATTGTTCTGTGTACATGTTAGATGACAATTATTGATATTTCCTCCTTCTAACCATGATCAATGTTGGTTAATTTCTCAAGCAGGTATTTAGGTCTGTGAGACAAGACAAAATGAGTTCTACAATTAGTTTTCTTATGGATGGGTGACATCTTTTTTCCCGTTCCATTATTACATGTTTGTGGCACTTGCTTTAATGTTCATAATGATATGCTTCAATCCCAAGTTACATGATAGTTCTCGATTGTCTGTTTCAAACAAAAAATAGTTCTTGATTTATTTTAAGGTGACAAAAACAGACTCATCTTCCTATCAGATCAGTCATTTGGGTTAGTTGGTTGATATGTATATCTTCTCATACATGATAACCAAATTTTCAAGAATGTTGTTCTGTATGCAATATATCAAGGAGCAATGTAAAGAAGTCAATATTCAAGGATGAGTATGAATCTAAACTGATGCTATTTGTGATTACATTGAGGATATATACCTCATATATGTTTATTACTTTAAGAATGTTCTTCTAGGCTCACTTAAATTTCTACTAAGTTACAGGAAAGCATAGTTGCACGTGTATTTCATTTTCTCTACTACTTAACAAAATACTAAGGTTCTTTTTCCTGCTAAAAACTGCGTTCTGCCCCACCCTTCGCCTAACCTCCCATTTCGCCCATCAACCCTCTCCAACCTATCGCTCTCCCACGTGGTTTTCTCCTGGGAAAAAACCCACAAAAACACTCTGGAGCATGCCTGATTGAACTCTACATGACTCTCTCCGCACATGCGCCCCAACCTTGACCCTATTCTCTCTCGATTTAGCTACCACAGTGAGCAACACATTCAACACTGTGCACCCCCTCTCTGACATCTTGCGAGCGATAGAGGAGTCCGCGTTCTCTAGCACTAATACTTCTTGTTCACCCCCACCAACAGATGCCGCACCAATAAGGCACCAACACGGATGATCCAGCGATTCGATGTTGCCGCCTCTAGCTACTTCGTCAATGGCATCGAGGAGGGTGTGAAGCTCCTAGCCTCCCTGAGGCCGCCTCCATGGGACTCGTCTTGTCGGGCCGCACAGTGCCGACGTGGCCATCACTGTCCTCACTACCGTTGACTTCTCGCCATTAGCCATACCCGGCGTCACCTGCATCTATTGTCCCCCGCTGGTTTGTTTGTACCACGAAATGCAACTGCGTTCATTGCTCTCATGTTTATGTGTAGTAATCTCAAACATTTGTTATAGGTGAAGGGATTCATGGATGATGACTAACTCAGGAGGGGGACGCTAGAGGCTCCCAACATGTTCATCATTCCGTCCCTGGTCTTCAGGAAGGCCGCCATGACCAAGGACTACCTCTTCATGATCACTTGCATGGCATGATTTTTTCTTCCCCCCTCCATCTATGATTATTTATTCGATGGACTGGTTATTTTTACTACGTACATGTTAGATGACAACTATTGATATTTCCTCCTTCTAACCATGCTCCATGTTGGTTAATTCCTGAAGCAGGTATTTAGGTTTGTGAAGGACAACAAAATGAGTTCTACAATTTGTTTTCTTATAATGGGTGAAATCTTGTTTCCCGTTCTATTATTACATGCTTGCGGTGCTTGCTTTGATGTTGATAATGATATCCTTCAATCCCAAGTTACATGATACTTCTTCTTTCTTCTTTTTTTGAAGTGAGAAAACAAACTCCTCTTCCTATCAAATCAGTCTGTTGGGATAGTTGGTTGATAGGTATATGTTAGCATACTGACAACTAATTTTGAGGAATGTTCTTTTGTACGCAATACATCAAGGAGGCAATGTTAAAAATTCAATATTCAAGAATGAGTATGAATCACCGATGTTGTTTTGATTACGTTGAGGGATACATACCTGATACTCCCTCCATTTCTTTTTAGTCTGCATATAAAAATTGGTCAAAGTCAAACTTAGTAAAGTTTGACCAACTTTGTAGAAAAAAAATCAACATCTACAATACTAAAGCTATATGGTATGAAAATTAATTTCATGGTGCATCTAACATTATTGATTTCATATTGTGAATCTTAATATTTTTTTCTATAAACTTAGTCAAAGTTAATAAAGTTTGACTTTTACCAAATCTTATATGCAAACTAAAAAGAAACGGAGGGAGTATATGTTTATTATCTTTAAGAATGTTCTTTTCTATTTCATTTGCAAGGCTCACATCAATTTTATCCGAGTTACAGGAAAGCATAGTTGCACATGTATTTCATTTGCATGGCTAACATCAATTTCTTTTTGATGTATCAGGTGAGGAATGGGAGTGCCACTTTTCTTTCCGCAAGGGTATCAGATCTTGATGAGGCAACTTGCCACAAGTCAGACTAGACTTTAAGACCAACTTGGTGTAGAGACAACTATGATGGTCGGCCTCCACAAACTGAACACGGGAGATCCGAGTTACACTAAAGCATAGTTGCATCAGTGCAGTGACGAATTAGAGATTTTATTGATCCAAGGCTCGATTACCTTCATAATTAAAATAGTCGCCTTTTCAGTTGGTGCTCATTAAGGAGCCATGGAACCATATTAATATGGCATCTTAAGTATTTTGTTAGCTTATTTCTTATATTATAACATCCCCATTTTTGAAATGTTTAGGATTTTTTTTGTTCAAAAAAGTAGGGTTAGAAAATTTTGTTTGTTTTATCTGTCAATTGAAGATTAAACAAAAGCTTAAATTGAGTTTGTTTCAAAAAAGTAGGGTAAGAAAAAGTTTGTTTCAAAAAAGTAGGGTCTTAAATTTTGCTTATTTAATTTGGGATAATGTCAACTAAAGTTAAATTTGAGTATTTCTCTTTTCTTTTAGCTGGGTTTTATTTTTCCTCTTGAGCATATTTAAATACGTAGCTCTACATTTTCTTGGATTTCTCGGTTCGTTTGATATTTGTTTGAGCTTCTAATAATACACTCTCATTTCCTAAAAGGAAAATCAATTTCATTTCAATCTGTCAAACTCCAGACAGAATTTCCTAGTCCCAATCCGTCTCTCTCTTTTCTATGTGTATCTTATTTTCTTTTGTGCCCCAAATAGGCCAATTCCAGGGTGCCCCTATATCTCGCCTTCAGCGAGATGGGAGGAACACCTCGCTGAACTCGAGGTGCGCCGACCCAGCGCAAGGGAACATGCAACCTCGTGTTTTGTTTGGTTTTCTCTTTCTCATTTTTTCCTTTCTGATTTTATGTTTGTTTATACTTCCAAATATCCTAAAAAACATAGAAATAACTCTAAATAAATTTTTGAGAGATGTTGATCAAGAACTTGAAAAATATTAAATGTGTATAGAGAAAAAATTTATGATGTGTACAAAAAAAACTTGTATGGAACAATTTGATCATGTATTTAAAAACTGTTAATCAAGCATTTGAAAAAAAAGTTGAACAACTGTTTGAAAAATGTTATTCAAGCATTTGGAAAATGTTAAATGTGTATAGAAAAAATGTTAACCATGTATTTCGAAAATGATGAATATTTTTTATCATGTATGTAAAAATGTTAGCATTTGAATGTCGAAAAGGTATTTTTAAAATTTTAGTCAAGCATTTATAAAATGTTAATGTGTATAGAAAAATACTAACCATGTATTAAAAAAAGATGAATTTTTGGATCATGTATACAAAAATTATTAATAAAATTTTTGATAAGTTGAAAAACTATTTTATTAATAGAGCATTTGAAAGAATGTTGAACAAGTATTTAAAAAATATTAATCAAGCAATTGAAAAATGTTTAATGTGTATAGAAAAAATGTTGACCATGTATTTAAAAATGATGAAAAAAATTGGATCATGCATGTATAAATGTTAATCAAGCATTTAAAAAAATTTGAACAAGTATTTGAAAAATGTTATTCAAGCATTTGAAAAATATTAGTCAAACATTTGAAAAAAGTTAAATGTCTATGGAGAATATTAATCAAGAATTTGAACATGTTTAAAAATATGTATAGAAAATATGTTAACCATGTAATAAAAAGATGTTAATTTTGTATTTTGGAATTGTTAATCAAACATTTTAAAAATGTTAAAAATATGTATAGAAAAAATGTTGACCATGTAATGAAAAATGGTAAATTTGTATTGGGCAAATGTTAAACAAGTATTAGAAAAATGTTTTTGATATATACAAAAGAAGTAGAGTAAAAATCAAAAGAAAAAAGGAGAAGAATTAAGGAAAAAAAACAAAAAACCAATGAGAAACGAGAAAGAAAGAAACAAAACCTAAGAAATAAAGAAAAAACTGAATGAAAGCCGAAAAATAACTAATAAAATGAAGGAAAAAAATGGAAAAAACAAATGAAAACAGAGACAAAATAGAGAAAAAATGGTGAAAAAACAAAACGAGAAAAAAATGAAAAAGGAGAAGAAAAGTGTGGAAACCATGGTCATTTCGAGGTAGGCGCTGTGGCAAGCAGCGTCTCCTATCAACTAATAGAGCATGGTATGAATCTCCATAGCGCCCATTTATTTTCTTATTTTCCTTAACTTTTTACCTTAACGGTGTGTGCTAATGGGGCGGCCTAATTATGGTTTGCCCTTCAGTGAGTGATCCTTCTATCTGGCATAAAGCCAGATATAGCTCTCGCATCAATTTCATCTCTCGCTTTTATTTTTATGTTCTATATTTCTTTCCCTTGGCGCAGCCCAACTCATCTCTTCTATTTTTTATTCCTCCAACCGAATGGGCCTAGCGATTTGTCTCTCTCTATCTCTCTCGGGAGCTCCTACTCAGTGCATTAAGCATTGTGGAATGAACCGACGCTTATCTGTTGGCTGGAGTGAGTCGGCCATCAACGTTGACTATGCAGGATTGCTTGGCCGTTCGCCCTTACCTCCTTCTTTCGGTCAGTCAATGGTTGACCTGTCAACAGCTGACTATTAACCACTGAATATGAAGAAAGGTTCATCAATTTAGAAAAAAAATCAATTTTTTTTAAAAAATCACCAAGTTTGAAGAAAAAATCATCTGTTTTAAAAAAGTTCACAAATTTGAAAAAAGAACATCAGTTTTGAAAAAGTTCATACGATTTGAAAAAAGTTCATCAATTTTGAAAAAAAATCATCAACTTAAAAAAAGTTCATCAAATTTGAAAATGATCATGGACTAAATAAAAAAAATCACTGTTTTTGAAAAAAGTTCATTGAATTTGAAAAAATTGTGCATTTTGAAAAAAAAGAAAGGAAAAGGGAAAAGGGAAAAGATTAAAGATAATAAGCAAAAAATATTTCACGCATTTAAGAAAAGAAAAACAAAACAAAAAGGAAAAGAGAGAAAATAAAACCAAGCAATGGAAAAGTTGCGTTTTTACGAATTGCATTTTATGAATAAAGAAGAGGTATCTAGCATATCAGGTTTGGTGGCTTGGTCAGTGGTTCGGTCGTAAAATGTGACGAACGCAGTTCGAATCACGTGTGCACTGTTTTCGGGGGATTAAAATAGAAAAAAAATAGTAAATGGGTCGGCCCAGAGTTTGTTGGGGGGGGGGGGGGGGTGCTGTGCGGCAAGTTACAAAATGAACTATAAGGGGTTTGTCTTCTCTGAATAGGAAACTCCCTGACCCCGAGTCATTCGTTTGTCTTCTCCTATTTCACGCCTTAAGCACCGAAATGCCGCTAAATTGCACGGATGGGCTAGGCTCAATACCTACCCATGACTACCACTCGATTGTTACCCATACTTTGCCGCACGTTTGGTTTCTTTTTTTTCCTTCCTTTTTTGACAGAAAGACTGTAAGGAATCCCCTTATAGTATGACTAGCACCGAAGAAGCGCGGCGCACACCGTGCCCGTGATCGTTTCTGTCTATATTTTACCGAAATAAGCAAGAAAACAACATGTATTAAGTGATAAAATAAAATGAAGAGGAGAACACGGATTCTATCTTTACCCCATGATTGGTGTAGGCATGTAACCAACATTAAATTATTTAACAAATTAAGAAAACCGGCTGGCCTATTAATATATTTTTTTGTATGTTGTTCCGGTTTATTCGGGTGTACTATTCTAGATTACAATTCGGTTATTGTTTCGGTTTATGGTTCGTGTGGGTTAAACTTTTTTGGTGTTTCAGCTCTTGTTTCGTTTTAACTGGTTATACTGTTTCGTGTTATTGGGATTTGTTGTTTCTGTTTATTTGGGTTATTGTTTCGGTTAATAGTTGTTGTTCCGGTTTATTCAGGAGTATTGTTCTGGGTTACAATTCGTTTACTGTTTCGGTTTATTGTTTGGGTGAGTTAATGGCATCGGTTTATTGAGGTGTTGTTCCGTTTCACTGGTTTTTCTGTTCCAGCTTATTCGGGGTTGGTGTTTTGGTTTATTTTGGTTATTGTTTTGGTTAGCAGTTTTCCTGGTTTATTTGGATATTTTTTCGGTCTTTGTTCAGGTAATTGTTAGTAAACTATTCGCTGATGTCGTGGTGTAAAAATGGACAGTAATCGGTCAAGAACTTATTTTCCCCACGAATTACTGTTTATGCAAATATACTGTTCCGACCTACTGTTCTGTGCCTCGGCAACACCATCATCGGAAAGGACCACGAGACGATTGAGACGGCTCTGCGTCGGTATGCTGGTGGAGAGAAATGAATGTAAAAAAATCCTAAATTTTAACCCTAAATATATGGACACGGTGGTGGAGGAGTAGGAGGACAGAAATTATGTGTAAAAGAATCCCAGTTTTTGTCAACAACGTGTGTATTTTTCTCCAGTGAAAGTAAAAAAAAGGGAAAAACAGATTATTCGAGAGCACTGTTCACTGGTGGTACTGTTCACGCATGGGGTATTGTTCATGCATGATGCTGTTCACTATTACTATTCACTGACATGGATGAAAATAAGCAGTAGAAGCTTCAAATAATTTTTTTTAAAAACAAAGCCTTCCCGCTTTAGTATAGTAATAACTTATTGGTGCAATAAAACTGAAATTGTAATTACCATGCCTTGAATCTGGGTGTGTGGTGCAATAAATCTGAGAAAGATCACAAATTTAAAAATATAATAAATTTGAAAAAAATCAGGAATTTTGAAGATTGTTCAGAACGTATAAAAAATCTTAAAAAATAAAAAAATTCACACATTTGACAACATTCAAGAATTTGAAAATATTTATGAATCAAAAAATGTCCACAGATTTAAAATATCAGGAATTTTGAAAATGTTCAAAATTTAGAAAAATACATGAATTTTAAGATGTTAAAAAAATTTAATGTGTGGCCGACTTGGTATTTTGTTAACATCATAAAATTCATGTGTTTTTCTAAATTGAGAACATTTTCAAAATTCATGATATTTTTGAACAAGTTGCTATATTTTGTAAAAGGCATAGCCCAGTAGTCAAGGTATAGTACTTGCAATAGGTTTTTTTTGCACCAATTATACTTTAGGATCGGCCCATATACCCTTTTATTATATGTAAACTCTAGAAAAGTTGTCAACAATCAGATTCAAACTCATAACCTCACCTTGGACGGCAAGCGCACTAACCACTCGGCAATCAAATCGGCTAAGAAACTTGCTTTTTATTTTCTTTTATAGCTTTCTCCATTTCATGGGTTTTTTCTGGAAGTTTTTATTCAGTTTTCGTTTGCTTTTTTATTCCTTTATTCCTTTTTCTTTTTCCTTAAATGCGTGGATGCTTCTAGAATTATGAACTTTTTCTTCAAAATCAATGATTTTTTCCAAAATCCAAGAACCTTAACCTTTATTCAAATTCGTGATCATTTTTCAAACCGATGTACTTTTATTCAAATTTGTGAACATTTTTTCGAAAATCCATGAGCTTTTATTCAAATTTGTGAACTTTTTGAAAATCAATGTACTTTTTTCAAAATGGATGAACTTTTCGATTTTTTGAAATTTTTTAAAAATCAATGATCTTTCTGAATTCAAGTTTTTTTAATTAATTCTTTTTTTACAAAATGTGATCTAGCGAACTAGGAAAATAAATGTGAAATATAAATGCAGCAGCGTGTGGGCGCCAAGGAGTTTCCCTGGCGCGTGAAGCCCCGAATAGGAGCTCCCAACAGCATTGCCATGGCCGGAATAGAGAAGAGAATCAAGAACAATAACATATCATGACATGCAGGATAGAGTACATCACTGGTTCCAGTTTCCCATAATCCACACATATCTTTTATCCACTGACCAACATAGCCCATCGGCAAATAACAAGATCAATCTACCTTCTACTGTGAATTGTTTTTCTAAAAAAAATCAACTTTTAATTGATTGGATAGAGGCATATCCATCTCTTGATCCTAATATATAGTATCATCTAGTCTGGTATCGTCTATCTACTTTATCTATCTTTTCCGAATCTTGCTAGGGTATGCTACTGGATCAGTTTCTTCCCTTGTAATCTACTTGAACTTTCAAGGTAAAACCTTTCATATCTACGCACAAAAGGCTTCTGGTTGTTTGATCAAGAGAGCAAGCCAAGCTGCCAAGTAACCAATTCATCCCCTTATGCTAATTGGCGCTGAATGCACTCTTACCTGGGCCGGCCAACGTACCCTTCTATTTTATGTAAACTCTACAAAAGGTGCGAACAACCTGATTCGAACTCACAACATCACCTTCGCTGGCGAGTGCACTAGCCACTCGGCTATCAAAACGATTGTGAAATACTTGCTTTTTATTTCCTTTTATTGCTTTCTCCAGTTCATGTGTTTTTTCTGCTGGTTTTTATTTAGTTTTATTTTACTTTTTTCTTGCCTTTCCCTTTTTATTTTCCTTAAATGTGTGGATTCTTTTAGAAATTATGAACTTTTTCTTCAAAGTAAATGGAACTTTTTTCCAAAATCCATGAACTTTTATTCAAATTTGTGAACATTTTTTTCAAAACCGATGAACTTTTATTCAAATCCGTGAACATTTTTTTAAAATCCATGAGCTAAGGTTTGGACTTAGTGTGGTAACATGTATGGTATGGTGCCAAGTATATGCAAACCCACACAAGCCATTCGGTCAATTTAATTTGACAAAATCTTCAACTAAAAGTGCCCGGTTCTATCAGACCATATCAAATAAACATTCAACGCAGCACATGCCCATGTGCATTAAAGGAGACGGTAAGAAGTTTTAATCACCCTTGCTTACATTTAAGCTTCAGGTCGCTACTTTTCATACTTCCCTTTAATAAACTACACTTTCTCTTTTTGTTTCATAATTTTCTTAATATTAGTTCTTGCAAAGTTCTAAGCGCGGGGAAGTTATTTCTGCATGTGTAGAGTCTTGTGCAATGATCTTCATTTGTTAAATACTATGCAATCATGTGACCTACTTTTTGACATGCTCACTTAAGTATGGTTGCCCTATATTTCTATAAGGGAATCACTTGCTCAAGTTAGGCCCCACATTGCCAAGTTAATGTTTTTATGCACTTTGTTCAAGTTTTTGCTTAGCTTGGGAGAACAATCTTGTGATACTATGAAAGACATCGTCACAATCTTTACCTTTACGAAAAGAAAAGGAAAATGAATGATGGTTAAATAAAAAGTTTGACACTTGTTAGAATTGTTCTAAAAGAAAAGAGTTATGGAGTAGCTCAACCCCATGGTGTTTGATACAATAAACTCAATAGCCCTTATGGATAAAATTTTCCGGGGGAACTTACTTGAAAGGTGAATAGATTATACCAAAATATGTGTTGCATTTATACATGGCACTTCAGCTTCTCGTTTGTGTCATGACCTTGTCATTCTATGTGAATCTACCTGCGTAACTGTGGCTTTGTCACTGTTATGTTGAGAATCCGTTGGCCAATGAATGATCCACCAGAGTTTTGCCTTGGATTTGGGCCATGAGTGTGTTACCTTACGTAGTGGCAACACTACATAGAATATTATTCAACTTTCTCTTCAATGTGTGTGTATGTTGAAATAACTGAGTACTCGTTGCAAGAGCTCCGATACGTCTCCTCTATAATTTTTCATTGTTCCATGCTATTATAATATCGATCTTGGATGTTTTACATGCATTTATCTGCTATTTTATATCATTTCTTGGGACTAACCTATTAACCTAGTGCCCAATGCCAATTGATGTTTTTTTGCTTGTTTTTGGCTTTTCACAAAATCATTATCAAATGGAGTCCAAACACGATGAAACTTTATGGTGATTTTTTATGGACTCGAAGGGACCCATGAAGGTTCGGGAGAAGACCACATGAGTCACGAGGGAGTGACAAGCTCATAGGGCACGCCCCAGGGTGCCGTCCCTTAGCTTGTGGGCCCCTCGTGGCACCTCTTGACCTAATTCCACCTCTATAAATTCCCAAATATTACCAATATACCAGAGAGCCACCCAAAACACTTTTTCTGCCACCGCAAGCTTATGTTCTTCTGTGATCCCATCTGGAGGCCTTTTTACTCTGTCGGAGGGGGAACTCAATCACAGAGAGCTTCTACATCATCCTCGCTGCCCTACCGATGATGCGTGAGTTGTTCACGATAGGCCTACGGGTCCATAGCTAGTAGCTAGATAGATTCTTCTTTCTCTTTGATCTTCAATACAATGTTCTCCTTGATGTTTTTGAAGTTTCGTCTGATGTAATCTTTTTTTAGGGTGTGTTTGTTGGGATCCGATGAATAGTGGGCTTATGATCTGAATATTTATGAATATTAATTGAGTCTTATCTGAACTCTTTTATGCATGATTGTTATATCTTTGTATTTCTCTCTGATCCATCCGTTTGGTTTGGCCAACTAGATTGATTTATCTTTAGTGAGAGACGTGCTTTGTGATGGGTATTTGTATTGTTGCCATTAAGGGTAAAATGACGGGGTTTATTCATATTGATTGGGTTTACTTCGTCTACATCATGTCATCTTTCTTAAGGTGTTACTCTGTTTTATACTTAATACCCTAGATACATGCTAGATAGCGATCGATGGGTGGAGTAATAGTAGTAGATGCAGGAAGGAGTCGGTCTACTTGTCTCGGACACGATGCATATATACATGATCATTGCCCTGAATATCGTCATAACTATGCGCTTTTCTATCAATTGCCCAATAGTAATTTGTTCACCCATAGTATGCTATGTGCTTGAGAGAGAAGCCTCTAGTGAAAACTATTGCCCTCGGGTCTACTTTTATCATATATAAAAACACAACAATACCTTGCTGCAATTTTATTTATTTTACTTTTTTTTGCAATTTATCTTATTACCTACCACTACGAGATTTAATCCTTGCAATTAACAGCCGAGGGGATTAACAACCCCCTTGTTCGCCTTGGGTGCAAGTATTTGCTTTTGTGTGTGCAGGTGTTGTTCACGAGGCTTTATGTGATTCTCCTACTGGATTGATAACCTTGATTCTTAACCGAGGGAAATACTTATGTCTACCATACTGCATCATCCTCTCCTCTTTGAGGAAATCTCAACGCAACTCACAAGTAGCAGGAAGAATTTCTGGCTCCATTGTCGGGGAGACATCATCAAACCCTATCAAGTACCTTTGCACAAACTATCATCTACTTGCTCTTATTTTTTTATTTGCCTTTGCCTCTCATTTTCATCTCCCCCACTTATATTTTTTATACAAAAACACAAAAATATCTTTTGTTTGCTTGTTTACTTGCTTTTATTGCCTTCATGTCAACACTCAAAAACAGAAAAGGAAAGCAAAAATTTAAGATAACTATGGATCCTCATCCGGTTGCTAATCCTTTCAAAAGATCCAATTACGATGAACCAATTGCTAGTGAGTTGAGTGCACTTGATTACCTCTATGAAGTTTTGCTTGAAAATCATGAATCTGAAAATTGTGATGAAGTGTTGAAAGAAGAAATTTATAAAGTGATTCATGATAGCTCTTTTTAATGAAAATCATGATCGCAATGATGTCATTATAAATTCTATTAATGTCAATTGTGTTAATGATATGCAAAACTACAAGCTTGGGGATGATGAATTTGTTATGTCCTCTACTTATTGTAATGATCGTGATTGGGATGATGCTTCTCATGATCTTGAAAATCTATTTAAGCCTAATGACTAATATGATATTGATGATAATGTTTGAAATAATGTTGAAAGTGGGTTTGGAGAGGTCATGACTTTAGTTGATGTTAATCCTGTAGGGGAATGTAGCAGAAATTCAAAATTTTCCTACGTATCACCAAGATCTATCTATGGAGAGACTAGCAACGAGGGGAAGGAGAGTGCATCTACATACCCTTGTAGATCGCTAAGCGGAAGGTTCAAGAGAACGGGGTTGATGGAGTCGTACTCGTCGTGATTCAAATCACCGATGATTCTAGTGCCGAACGGACGGCACCTCCGCGTTCAACACACGTACAGCCCGGTGACGTCTCCCACGCCTTGATCCAGCAAGGGGAGAGGGAGAGGTTGAGGACGACTCCATCCAGCAGCAGCACAACGGCATGGTGGTGGTGGAGGAGCGTGGTAGTCCAGCAGGGCTTCGCCAAGCACCGCGGGAGAGGAGGAGGAGGAGAGGCAGGGCTGCGCCAAGAAGAGGGAGAAGTTCTCGTGTCATGGGCTGCTCCAATGCCTCCACTATATATAGGGGGAGAGGGGGCTGCGCCCCCCTTCTAGGGTTTCCCCCCCAAGGGGTGCGGCCAGCCCTAGATGGGTTTTGGGGAGGCGGCCAAGAGGGGAGGAGAGGGAGGCGCAGGGAGTATGGGCCTTAGGGCCCATCTGCCCTAGGGTTTGCCCCCTCCCACTCTCCCCTGCGCCTTGGGCCCCTTGTGGGGGGGCGCACCAGCCCACCTGGGGCTGGTTCCCTCCCACACATGGCGCATGCAGCCCTCCGGGGTTGGTGGCCCCACTTGGTGGACCCCCGGGACCCTCCCGGTGGCCCCAGTACATTACCGATAAACCCCGAAACTTTTCCGGCGACCAAAACAGGACTTCCCATATATAAATCTTTACCTCCGGACCATTCTGGAACTCCTTGTGACATCCGGGATTTCATCCGGGACTCCGAACAACATTCAGTAACCACATACATGCTTCCTTTATAACCCTAGCATCATCGAACCTTAAGTGTGTAGACCCTACGGGTTCGAGAGACATGCAGACATGACCGAGATGTTCTCCGGTCAATAACCAACAGCGGGATCTGGATACCCATGTTGGCTCCCACATGTTCCATGATGATCTCATCGGATGAACCACGATGTCAAGGACTCAATCGATCCCGTATACAATTCCCTTTGTCTATCGGTACGATACTTGCCCGAGATTCGATCGTCGGTATCCCGATACCTTGTTCAATCTCGTTACCGGCAAGTCTCTTTACTCGTTCTGTAACACATCATCCCGTGATCAACTCCTTGATCACATTGTGCACATTATGATGATGTCCTACCGAGTGGGCCCAGAGATACCTCTCCGTTTACACGGAGTGACAAATCCCAGTCTCGATTCGTTCCAACCCAACAGACACTTTCGGAGATACCTGTAATGCACCTTTATAGCCACCCAGTTACGTTGTGACGTTTGGTACACCCAAAGCATTCCTACGGTATCCGGGAGTTGCACAATCTCATGGTCTAAGGAAAAGATACTTGACATTAGAAAAGCTTTAGCATATGAACTACACAATCTCTATGCTAGGCTAAGGATTGGGTCTTGTCCATCACATCATTCTTCTAATGATGTGATCCCGTTATCAATGACATCCAATGTCCATGGTCAGGAAACCGTAACCATCTATTGATCAACGAGCTAGTCAACTAGAGGCTCACTAGGGACATATTGTAGTCTATGTATTCACACGTGTATTACGATTTCCGGATAATACAGTTATAGCATGAATAAAAGACAATTATCATGAACAAGGAAATATAATAATAATCAATTTATTATTGCCTCTAGGGCATATTTCCAACAGTCTCCCACTTGCACTAGAGTCAATAATCCAGTTCACATCAATATGTGATTAACACTCAAGGTCACATCCCCATGTGACTAACACCCAAAGAGTTTACTAGAGTCAATAATCTAGTTCACATTACCATGCGATTAATACTCGATGAGTTCTGGGTTTGATCATGTTATGCTTGTGAGAGATGTTATAGTCAACGGGTCTGAACCTTTCAGATCCGTGTGTGCTTTACAAATCTTTATGTCATCTCCTAGATGTAGCTACTACATTCTATTTGGAGCTATTCCAAATAACTGTTCTACTTGGAGCTATTCTAAATTGTTGCTCCATTATACGTATCCGGTATCTCTACTCAGAGCTATCCGGATAGGTGTTAAGCTTGCATCGACGTAACCCTTTACGACGAACCCCTTTACCACCTCCATAATCGAGAAAATTCCTTAGTCCACTAGTTACTAAGGATAACTTTGACCGCTATCCCGTGATCCATTCTTGGATCACTCTTGTACCCCTTGACTGACTCATGGCAAGGCACACTTCAGGTGCGGTACACAGCATAGCATACCGTAGAGCCTACGTCTTATGCATAGGGGACGACCTTAGTCCTTTCTCTCTATTCTGCCATGGTCGAGCTTTAAGTCTTAACTTCATACCTTACAACTCAGGCAAGAACTCCTTTGACTGATCCATCTTGAACACCTTCAAGATCATGTCAAGGTATGTGCTCATTTGAAAGTACCATTAAGCGTTTTGATCTATCCTTATAGATCTTGATGCTCAATGCTCAAGTAGCTTAATCCAGGCTTTCCATTGAAAAACACTTTCCAAATAACCCTATATGTTTTTCAGAAATTCTACGTCATTTCTGATCAACAATATGTCAACAACATTTATTTATCAGAAATTCTATAGTGCTCCCACTCACTTCTTTGGAAATACAAGTTTCTCATAAACTTTGTATAAACCCAAAACTTTGATCATCTTATCAAAGCATACATTCCAACTCTGAGATGCTTACTCCAGTCCTTAGAAGGACTACTGGAGCTTTGCATACTTATTAGCATCTTTCAGGATTGACAAAACCTTCCGGTTGTATCACATACAACCTTTCCTCAAGAAAATCGTCGAGGAAACAATGTTTTGACATCCTATCTGCAAGATTTCATAAACAATGCAGTAATCACTAATATAATTCCAACAGACTCTTAGCATCGCTACGAGTGAGAAAGTCTCACCGTAGTAAACTCCTTGAACTTGTCGGGAAACATCTTAACGACAAGTCGAGCTTTCTCAATGGTGACATTTACCATCATTGTCTGTCTTCCTTTCAAAATCCATATGTACCTAATAGCCTTACGACCATCAAGTAGTTCTTCCAAAGTCTACACTTTGTTTTCATACATGGATCCTATCTCGGATTTTATGGCTTCTAACCATTTGTCGGAATTTGGGCCCACCATCGCTTCTCCATAGCTCATAGGTTCATTGTTGTCTAGCAACATGACCTTCAAGACAGGATTACTGTACCACTCTGAAGTAGTACGTATCCTTGTCACCCTACGAGGTTCGGTAGTGACTTGATCCGAAACTTCATGATCACTATCACAAGCTTCCACTTCAATTGGTGTAGGTGCCACAGGAACAACTTCCTGTGCCCTGCTACACACTTGTTGAAGTGACGGTTCAATAACCTCATCAAGTCTCCACCATCCTCCCACTCAATTCTTTCGAGAGAAATTTTTCCTCGAGAAAGGACCCGATTCTAGAAACAATCCCTTATTGCTTTCGGATCTGAGACAGGAGGTATACCCAACTGTTTTGGGTGTCCTATGAAGATGCATTTATCCGCTTTGGGTTCGAGCTTATCAGTCTGAAACTTTTCCACGTAAGCATCGCAGCCCCAAACTTTTAAGAAATGACAGCTTAGGTTTCTCTAAACCATAGTTCATACGGTGTCATCTCATCGGAATTACGTGGTGCCCTATTTAAAGTGAATGTGGTTGTCTTTAATGCCTAACCCGTAAACTATCGTGGTAATTCGATAAGAGACATCATGGTATGCATCATATCCAACAGGGTGCAGTTATGATGTTCGGACACACCATCATACTATGGTGTTCCAGGCCGTATTAGTTGTGAAATAATTTCCACAATGTCTTAATTACGTGCCAAAGCTCGTAACTCAGATATTCATCTCTATGATCATATCATAGACATTTTATCCTCTTGTCACAATGATCTTCTACTTCACTCTGAAATTACTTGAACCATTCAATAATTCAGACTTGTGTTTCATCAAGTAAATATACTCAACATCTACTCGAATCATATGTGAAGTAAGAACATAACGATATCCACTACATGCCTCAGCACTCATTGGATTGCACACATCAAAATGTACTACTTCCAACAAGTTGCTTTCTAGTTCCATTTTACTGAAAACGAGGCTTTCAGTCATCTTGCCCATGTGGCATGATTTGCATATCTCAAGTGATTCAAAATCAAGTGAGTCCAAACGGTCCATTTGCATGGAGTTTCTTCATGAATATACACCAATAGACATGGTTCGCATGTCTCAAACTTTTCAAAACGAGTGAGCCCAAATATCCATCAACATGGAGCTTCTTCATGCGTTTTATACCAATATGACTTACGTGGCAGTGCCACAAGTAGGTGGTACTATCATTACTATCTTTTGGCATGAAAATGTGTATCACTACGATCGAGATTCAATAAACCATTCCTTTAGGTGCAAGACCATTGAAGGTATTATTCACATAAATAGAGTAACTATTATTCTCCTTAAATGAATAACCGTATTGCAATAGACATAATCCAATCATGTCTATGCTCAACGCAAACACCAAATGACAATTGTTCAGGTTTAATACTAATCTTGATGGTAGAGGGAGCGTGCAATGTTTGATCACATCAAACTTGGAAACACTTCCAACATATATCGTCAGCTCACCTTTAGCTAGTCTCCATTTATTCCGCAGCTTTTATTTCGAGTTACTAACCCTTAGCAACCGAACCGGTATCTAATACCCTGGTGCTACTAGGAGTACTAGTAAAGTACACATCAACACAATGTATATCCAATATACTTCTATCGACCTTGCCAGCCTTCTCATCTACCAAGTATCTAGGGTAATGCTGCTCCAGTGGCTGTTCCCTTATTACAGAAGCACTCAGTCTCGGGTTTGGGTTCAACCTTGGGTTTCTCCACTAGAGCAGCAACTGATTTGTTGTTCCATGAAGTATCCCTTTCTTGCCCTTGCCCTTCTTGAAACTAGTGGTTTTACTAACCATCAACGATTGATGCTCCCTTTTGATTTCTACTTTTCGCGGTGTCAAACATCGCGAATATCTCAAGGATCATCATATATGTCCTTGATATATTATAGTTCATCACGAAGCTCTAGCAGCTTGGTGGTAATGACTTCGGAGAAACATCACTATCTCATCTGGAAGATCAACTCCCACTCGATTCAAATGATTGTTGTACTCAGACAATCTGAGCACAGGCACAACAATTGAGCTTTTCTCCTTAGTTTGCAGGCTAAGAAAATCGTCGGAGGTCTTATACCTCTTGACGTGGGCACGAGCCAGAAATCCCAATTTCAGCCCTCAAAACATATCATATGTTTCGCGACGTTTCAAAAACGTCTTTGGTGCCTCAATTCCAAACCGTTTAACTGAACTATCACGTAGTTATCAAAATGTGTATGTCAGATGTTCGCAACATCCACATACAATGTTCGAGGTTCAGCACACTGAGCGATGCATTAAGGACATAAGCTTTCTACTGATCACATAATCGCTACTGTCAACTTTCAACTAATTTTTCTCTAGGAACATATCTAAACAGTAGAACTATAGCGTGAGCTACGACATAGTTTGCAAAGATCTTTTGACTATGTTCAAGATAATTAAGTTCATCTTATGAACTCCCACTCAGATAGACATCCCTCTGGTCATCTAAGTGATCACATGATCCGAGTCAAACTAGGCCGTGTCCGATCATCACGTGAGACGGACTAGTCATCATCGGTGAACATCTTATGTTGATCGTATCTTCTATACGACTCATGCTCGACCTTTCGGTCTCCGTGTTCCGAGGCCATGTCTGTACATGCTAGGCTCGTCAAGTTAACCCTAAGTGTATTGCATGTGTAAATCTGTCTTACACCCGTTGTATGTGAACGTAAGGATCTATCACACCCGATCATCACGTGGTGCTTCGAAACGACGAACTGTAGCAACAGTGCACAGTTAGGGGAGAACACTTCTTGACATTTTGTAAGGGATCATCTTATTTACTACCGTCGTCCTAAGTAAACAAGATGCATAAAACATAATAAACATCACATGCAATTATATAAAGTAGTGACATGATATGGCCAATATCATATAGCTCCTTTGATCTTCATCTTCGGGGCTCCACGATCATCTTGTCACCGGCATGACACCATGATCTCCATCATCATGATCTCCATCATCGTGTCTTCATGAAGTTGTATCGCCAACTATTACTTCTACTACTATGGCTACCGGTTAGCAATAAAGTAAAGTAATTACATGGCGTTGCACAATGACACGCAGGTCATACAATAAATTAAGACAACTCCTATGGCTCCTGCCGGTTGTCATACTCATCGACATGCAAGTCGTGAATCCTATTACAAGAACATGATCAATCTCATACATCACATATCATTCATCACATCCTTTTTGGCCATATCACATCACATAGCATACCCTGCAGAAACAAGTTAGACGTCCTCTAATTGTTGTTTGCATGTTTTACGTGGCTGCTATCGGTTTCTAGCAAGAACGTTTCTTACCTACGCAAGAACCACAACGTGATATACCAATTGCTATTTACCCTTCATAAGGACCCTTTTCATCGAATCCGATCCGACTAAAGTGGGAGAGACTGGCACCCGCTAGCCACCTTATGCAACTAGTGCATGTCAGTCGGTGGAACCTGTCTCACGTAAGAGTACGTGTAAGGTCGGTCCGGGCCGCTTCATCCCACGATGCCGCCGAATCAAGATAAGACTAGTAACGGCAAGCATATTGAACAAAATCAACGCCCACAACTACTTTGTGTTCTACTCGTGCATAGTAACTACGCATAAACCTAGCTCATGATGCCACTGTTGGGGAACGTAGTAGAAATTCAAAATTTTCCTACGTATCACCAAGATCTATCTATGGAGAGACTAGCAACGAGGGGAAGGATAGTGCATCTACATACCCTTGTAGATCGCTAAGCGGAAGCGTTCAAGAGAACGGGGTTGATGGAGTCGTACTCGTCGTGATTCAAATCACCGATGATTCTAGTGCCGAACGGATGGCACCTCCGCGTTCAACACACGTACAACCCGGTGACGTCTCCCACGCCTTGATCCAACAAGGGGAGAGGGAGAGGTTGAGGAAGACTCCATCCAGCAGCAGCACAACGGCGTGGTGGTGGTGGAGGAGCGTGGTAGTCCAGCAGGGCTTCGCCAAGCACCGCGGGAGAGGAGGAGGAGGAGAGGCAGGGCTGCGCCAAGAAGAGGGAGAAGTTCTCGTGTCATGGGCTGCTCCAATGTCTCCACTATATATAGGAGGAGAGGGGGCTGCGCCCCCCTTCTAGGGTTTCCCCCCCAATGGGTGCGGCCAGCCCTAGATGGGTTTTGGGGAGGCGGCCAAGAGGGGAGGAGAGGGAGGCGCAGGGAGTATGGGCCTTAGGGCCCATCTGCCCTAGGGTTTGCCCCCTCCCACTCTCCCCTGCGCCTTGGGCCCCTTGTGGGGGGGCGCACTAGCCCACCTGGGGCTGGTTCCCTCCCACACATGGCCCATGCAGCCCTCCGGGGTTGGTGGCCCCACTTGGTGGACCCCCGGGACCCTCCCGGTGGTCCCGGTACGTTACCGATAAACCCCGAAACTTTTCCGGCGACCAAAACAGGACTTCCCATATATAAATCTTTACCTCCGGACCATTCCGGAACTCCTCGTGACGTCCGGGATTTCATCCGGGACTCCGAACAACATTCGGTAACCACATACATGCTTCCTTTATAACCCTAGCGTCATCGAACCTTAAGTGTGTAGACCCTACGGGTTCGGGAGACATGCAGACATGACCGAGATGTTCTCCGGTCAATAACCAACAGCGGGATCTGGATACCCATGTTGGCTCCCACATGTTCCACGATGATCTCATCGGATGAACCACGATGTCAAGGACTCAATCGATCCCGTATACAATTCCCTTTGTCTATCGGTACGATACTTGCCCGAGATTCGATCGTCGGTATCCCGATACCTTGTTCAATCTCGTCACCGGCAAGTCTCTTTACTCGTTCCGTAACACATCATCCCGTGATCAACTCCTTGATCACATTGTGCACATTATGATGATGTCCTACCGAGTGGGCCCAGAGATACCTCTCCATTTACACGGAGTGACAAATCCCAGTCTCGATTCGTGCCAACCCAACAGACACTTTCGGAGATACCTGTAATGCACCTTTATATCCACCCAGTTACGTTGTGATGTTTGGTACACCCAAAGCATTCCTACGGTATTCGGGAGTTGCACAATCTCATGGTCTAAGGAAAAGATACTTGACATTAGAAAAGCTTTAGCATACGAACTACACGATCTCTATGCTAGGCTAAGGATTGGGTCTTGTCCATCACATCATTCTTCTAATGATGTGATCCCGTTATCAATGACATCCAATGTCCATGGTCAGGAAACCGTAACCATCTATTGATCAACGAGCTAGTCAACTAGAGGCTCACTAGGGACATATTGTAGTCTATGTATTCACACGTGTATTACGATTTCCGGATAATACAGTTATAGCATGAATAAAAGACAATTATCATGAACAAGGAAATATAACAATAATCAATTTATTATTGCCTCTAGGGCATATTTCCAACAAATCCCACTATCTTGGAAGATTATAAAACTTCTATGCATGTGGATGATGGAGAGAATATTTTATATGATAGCTATACTGTTGAATTTGATTATTATCCTACATGTAATTATTATGAGAGAGGAAAATATGGTTGTAGAAATTCCCATGTTACTAAATTACCTCCTGCTATGTTGAGATTGCCAATGTTTTATTCTCTGAAAGTGCGTTATATCGACTAAGGGGGGTGAATAGGCGATGTTTACAAATTTGTCACTGAGTAATTTATAGGTGAAGAAATTCCTATGCAACGAGATAGTAGCAGCGGAATAAGTACTCAGGTATAAGCATAACAGAGCAACAACATAGTCATCATGATGAAATGAAAGCAAGCACAGAGTACAGAAAGCGTGAAAACAGGATAAGCAGGCTGAAGACTATGTGACTGAAGAATTAGGAATGAGGAATTAGAGAAAATCTTCAGTCAAAGTCTACAGACAGTAATGATCAGGTTCATCAACACATGAATGAGGAAATGAAAGGGTTGAGGAAATAGAACCAGTTGGCTTGGTGAACACAATGATTTGGTAGACCAGTGACAACTGCTGTGACAGTTGTACGTCTGGTTGGAGCGGCTGAGTATTTAAAGTCAAGGACACACAGTGCTCACTGTATTCTCCTGGAGCTAAAGTCACACAGACCTCGCCTAACACTCGTGGTAAGTCTTCAGGTGACTTCCAAACCTTCAAAAACTTGGTCACTTGGCGATCCACAATTCCTCTTGGATGCTCAAACCATGACGCCTAACCATCTGGAGGATACACAGTCCTTCAAGGTAACAAGCGTCGGTTCCACATAGGAACAATCTCTTCAGTGATGCTCAATCACTTTGGGTTTGTAGGTGTTTGGGTTTGGGTTTTGGGTTTTCCTCACTTGATGATTTCGCTCAAAGTCCTCGGACGATGGGATGCTCTCAATGACAAGTGTCAGTTTCTCTCGGAGCAGCCAACCGGCTAGTGGTTCTAGGGGGCGGCTATTTATAGCCCAGGGAGCAACCCGACATGATAAGACATAAATGCCCTTCAACGATATGACCTTTAGGTGGGTAGATATTTTGGACAGCTGGCGCATAGCACAGCACGGTCGGAAATATGAGGTTCAAATTCCTCAGGGTTATCATGTTCCTCACAGTGTAGGTAATCCGCACTGGCGAATTTCTAACTCCTCATTCAGAACAAATTCCTCAGAGACTAGAAGATCTTCATCTCTGTCACTAAAGAAATTGACTGAACTGATATGAGATTTCCAATGGCTTCACTCGAAAGGATTGGGTAGGTGTAGGATTTTGAGATGGGCATCACTTGTAGATCAGTTTCCTTAGTATTACCTCGACCCCCTTTAACAATACGGTGTTTCCTATGACTCAAGAAAGAGAAAATGAAACTACAAAAACAAAAGTCTTCATGCTTCATAATCCTCTCATGAATATCCAAATCTTCAAGGTCACACCAATTTCTTCACTTTCAAAATCTTCAGGAGAACCAA
The DNA here is from genome assembly GCA_963921465.1 of Triticum timopheevii. Taxonomy (NCBI): domain Eukaryota; kingdom Viridiplantae; phylum Streptophyta; class Magnoliopsida; order Poales; family Poaceae; genus Triticum; species Triticum timopheevii. Next base: position 225,399,241 of record OY997272.1, read on the forward strand.
AGTCTTCAGCTGAACACATACATTTTTAGGGGTCAACTTTCATTGTCAATATCAAACTCCTCATCGACTTATAGAACCTGTGTACACTCACAAACATATTAGTCCCTTAACCTATAAGTCTTCAATACACCAAAATCACTAGGGGCACTAGATGAAAATCTACTCAGACATCATAGGATGGCAACACCTCATTGGATAATAATATGAAGCATAAAGCACCATGTTCAAGTAGAGGGTACAGCGGGTTGCGGGAGAGTGGACCACTGTAGATAGAGGGGGGAAGGTGATGCAGATGTTGGTGAAGAGGACGGAGGTGTTGGTGTAGATCGCGGTGATGATGATGGCCCCCGGCGGCATTCCGGCGCCACCGGAAGCAAGAGGGAGAGAGCCTCCCTTCTTCTTCTTCTTCTTCCTTGACTCCCTAGATGGGACAAGGGTTTCCCCTCTGGTCCTTGGCTCCCATGGCTTGGGAGGGGCGAGAGCCCCTCCGAGATAGGATCTATCTCTTTGTTTCTCTCTGTTTCTGCGTTCTCAGATTCTGCCCCTTCACCGTTTCTTTTATATCCGGAGATCCGTAACTCCGATTGGGGTGGATCTTTCACCCAGATTTTTCTCATAAAATTAGCTTTCTTGCGGCAAAAGAAGAGCGTCAACCGCCGTACTGGTGGTACACGAGAGTGCCAGGCGCGCCCAGGGGGGTGGGCGCGCCCCCTGTCTTGTGGCCACCTCGGGCACCGTTTCACATTGATTCTTCCTCCGGAAAATCCCAAATATTCCAAAATAATTCTCCATCCATTTTTATCCCGTTTGGATTTCATTTGATATTGGGTTTCTGCAAAACATAAAGCATGCAACAAACAGGAACTGACACTGGGCACTGGATCAATATGTTAGTCCCAAAAATAGTATAAAAAGTTGCCAAAAGTATATGAAAGTTGTAGAATATTGGCATGGACCAATCAAAAATTATAGATACGACGGAGACGTATCATGCACTTACAATCTCCCCCTTTTAGGTGATTGATGACAAATAGGTTAAGTTTTCAACGGGGATAAACATATCAATTGAAAATGCTAAACATTGAGGAATTTGATAGCAAGATATAGAAGAACTCCCCCTGAAGATGTGCATATGTGAGGAATTTGCTTTCAAAAAGCAATGCACATTGTAGAGTAATATCATGGATATCACCCCCTATATCTTGTAATTACATACACACATTTAACATATCGAATGAAGAATTTGAAATGCATGATGAAATATGGTGACTGATGTAATTCAGTATGCGTGCATTAACATATATGAGAAAATAGCATGCAGAAAAACAGAGCAAAATATCAGACCACCATAGGACTTAAGTTTACAACTCGATCCAACAAATACTTCCGAAACGAGAGTTGTAACTCAGCAAAAAAACGCCCATATATAGACCCACTTGAAGACTAACTCAAATTTCTTCCCCTTTGTTATCAAATGACCAAAAAGGATGAAAAGTGAGGACTAACGCCCCTGAAGAATATCATCATGATGTTGATGGAGGAGCGCCAGCGTTGTTGGGGTCGTCCGTTGTTGTAGGGCCTGCTGCAGTGTCGTCCAAATCTTCAGCTTCGTCCATCTCACGGGATGAAAAATATGAGCTAATGACCAGCTGAGAAACTTTGACCTTCTTGAATTTCTTTGAAGGTGGCTGAGACCAGTCAAAGTCCTGTTGGAAGTCCATCTCCTTGAGTTCATCAGTAGTGTAGATATGTGAAAGAATAGCCCAGGTGCGGTCGAAGACTTGATGCAGATAATAGTGATTCTTCTTCACTGAGTTTTGAGTGACGGTCATGTTCTGAAGAATTGCACCAAACTGACGGTTGACCCACCTGTGATTTCTATCCACCTTCTAATGAAGACTTAGGAGCAGTTCACGATCAGTCATCACACATGGAGCAGTGGCCTGAGGATTTTGCTTTGAAGCATTGACAGCAGAGTCATGAGTAGCAGAGTCATCATTTGTAGAATAGGATGCTGCCTTTCGAAATTGGCCATCCAAAGGACGAGTGCCTTCATCAATAATTGCAGCCTTGAGCTTCTCATCAGCTGAGGAAATAGTCCGTTTGAGGACTTCAAGTGGTGGCAAATAGCTGAGATGATTCTGAAAGTCAGCCTTGTAGTGAATTGAAGTCCTTGATCTGATGAATTTCATGATCTAGGGAGTGTAAGGCTTCAACTGAAAAGGTGACAAAGCAGCATTGGCCAAGGTCCTCATGAAGAAATCATGATAGTTGATTGGGATACCTGTTGGGGAACGTTGCAGAAAACAAAAAATTTCCTACGGTTTCACCAAGATCCATCTATGAGTTCATCTAGCAACGAGTCATTAGATGCATCTACGTACCTTGTAGATCGCGAGCGGAAGCGTTCAAAGAACGGGGATGATGTAGTCGAACACGACGTGATCCAAATCACCAGAGATCCTAGTACCGAACGGACGGCACCTCCGCGTTCAACACACGTACGGAACAGCCACGTCTCCTCCTTCTTGATCCAGCAAGGGAGGGAGGAGAGGTTGAGGGAGATGGCACCAGTAGCAGCACGACGGCGTGGTGTTGATAGAGCTGCAGTACTCCGGCAGAGCTTCGCTAAGCACTATGGAGGAGGAGGTGTTGGAGAGGGAGAAGGAGGCAACCAAAGGCCAAGGTTAGAAGTCCCTCCTCTCCCCCACTATATATAGGAGGGCCAAGGGGGGGTGGCCGGCCCTAGGAGATCCAATCTCCTAGGGGGGCGGCGGCCAAGGGGGGTTTCCCTCCCCCCCAAGGCACCTAGGAGGTGCCTTCCCCTCCTAGGACTCTTGTCCCCTCAAACCCTAGGCGCATGGGCCTATGTGGGGCTGGTGCCCTTGGCCCATGTAGGCCAAGGCGCACCCCCTAGAGCCCATGTGGCCCCCCGGGACAGGTGGACCCACCCGGTGGACCCCCGGGACCCTTCCGGTGGTCCCGGTACAATACCGATAACCCCGAAACTTGTCCCGATGCTCGAAACAGGACTTCCCATATATAAATCTTTACCTCTGGACCATTCCAGAACTCCTCGTGACGTCCGGGATCTCATCCAGGACTCCGAACAACATTCGGGTTACTGCATATACATATCCCTACAACCCTAGCATAACCGAACCTTAAGTGTGTAGACCCTATGGGTTCCGAAGACATGTAGACATGACCGAGATCGCTCTCCGGTCAATAACCAACAGCGGGATCTGGATACCCATGTTGGCTCCCACATGCTCCACGATGATCTCATCGGATGAACCACGATGTCGAGGATTTAATCAACCCCGTATGCAATTCCCTTTGTCAATCGATATGTTACTTGCCCGAGATTCGATCGTCGGTATCCCAATACCTCGTTCAATCTCGTTACCGGCAAGTCACTTTACTCGTACCGTAATGCATGATCCCGTGACCAGAAACTTGGTCACTTTGAGCTCATTATGATGATGCATTACCGAGTGGGCCCAGTGATATCTCTCCGTCATACGGAGTGACAAATCCCAGTCTCGATCCGTGTCAACCCAACAGACACTTTCGGAGATACCTGTAATGCACCTTTATAGTCACCCAGTTATGTTGTGACGTTTGATACACCCAAAGCACTCCTACGGTATCCGGGAGTTACATGATCTCATGGTCAAAGGAAAAGATATTTGACATTAGAAAAGCTCTAGCAAACGAACGACACGATCTCACGCTATGCTTAAGATTGGGTCTTGTCCATCACGCTATGCTATTGATCAACGAGCTAGTCAACTAGAGGCTTACTAGGGACATGTTGGTGTCTATTATTCAGACATGTATTACGATTTCCGGATAATACAATTATAGCATGAATAAAGACAATTATCATGAACAAAGAAATATAATAATAATGCTTTTATTATTGCCTCTAGGGCATATTTCCAACAGTACCATGCATGATGTTGAAAAGCATGTTATTCATGATGCCAACAACTTCTTCTTCTTCAGAGTTGTGGCCCTTAATGGGACTGAGGGTTTTGGCCAGAATGCGATAGACAGTCCTTGGCATATACAGCAAATCCTTGACGTGGAAATGTGTCCTTAGAGCTTGGCCAGCCTTCAAAGGCTTCATCAACACTTGCATCAAATGATTCTGCAATTCAGGTTCTTTATATAGTTTCAGAGCTCCTTCAGTGGGTGGACTGACTGGGACGGCATGAAGCAATTTAGAGGCCGGAGCTTTGTGATGAGTATTTTCTGTCATCCAGTCCAGAACCCATGAATTCACATCGTCAACATTACCTGTCAGATGCAAAGTGGCATAGAACTGAAGAATTAGCTCTTCATTCCAGTCACAAATGTCTGTGCAGAAGTTGAGTGAAACATGGAAGTGACTCCATATCCACATGAGGAATTTGCATATGGTCAAACACTTTATCCTTTTCAAACAACATAGTTGGATAGAAGTTCATCTGAGAAGCAGTCCAGAAGCGCTTGTGGCGAAGGCAAGCAGAGTCATATGGATTGAAATCTGAGAAGAAATAATGCTCAGCAAAGAAGTCATTAGTCTTGAACTTTTGCTTCTTGGAGTGAGGATTCTGTGGCTTGGGCTGAAGATTTGCAGTGGAAGTCTTCACAACCGCTTCAAGAACAGCCTCCGGAGCCTCAGGCCGAGGAATCTCAGGAGCAGTTTCTTATGCTGTCTTCTTCTCCATTTCATCAGCAGTAGTGGCTGTAATTTCTTCATGGATGGAGTGAAGTGAAGCTTGACCTTGATCAGAAACCGTGTGAATTTCTTCAGTATGCACAGGGGACAGAGGAATTTGTTGCAGAGGAGTGGTCAAAGGAGAATTGGGATGATGACTTTCCCAATAATCGTCATTCATCACCGGAGTCGTAGACCCTATGTCCACATCCTCTTCTTCAGCTTCCACTTCTTTAACACCGGCCTCTTCAGCAGTGAACTTAGGCATCGGCGATGATAACTGTAGAGGTGAAGGGATAGCATCCACTTCAATTTCATCATCCAACTGCTCTGACGTAGCAGCAGATGGATTTTCTTCATCACTGTCATCAACGATGACATATTCTTCACCAAAAGGAACAATTTCCTTTGATGGCATGACAGTCAGTGGAACAACATCAATTGGATTCTCGAAAAATCTCGTCAAAGTCTTCACTTTCTTCGGAGCTGAAGACTCTGAGGTGTCTGATGCTTTCCTCTTCTTTGCAGCGACCCTTTCGGCAACCTTGGTTTTCTTCGCTTCTGATGTAGAAGGAAGGAGAGCGCTTTTCATCTGTGAAGACTTTGCAGGGGGAGCAGATGAAAGAGGCACAATTTCTTTAGGCACAACTGTTTCAGTTGCCCTGGCAGGTTCAGATTCTTCAGGCACAACAGCAGATTCTTCAGCTGGCCTGGGTTGATCTTTAGGCGCAACATTGGTGGTTGCCCTGGCAGTATCATCAGGAGCTGGAATAGCATCATCAGCCCTGGCACTCTCAGTTTCTTCAACAGCCTGAGTTTCATCAGCGGTGCTGGCATGTTCTTCAGTGGGCTCAGCAGATGCTTCACCCTGAGGAATTTCTTGTTGCGCTCCAGCAGCAACATTGGGCTTGAGGCCTTTTGCCAGCTTGACAAATCTGACTTTGGCACCTAGCCAATCAGCTTTATACGTGTCAAATTTATCACTGAGAGCTTTGATTTTAGATTGAATAGTCACAAGTTCTTCAGTTGTCATTTTCAGGACATTTTTCTTTAGATAATGCTCCTTCTTGTACTGAGATTTCTTCACTGATCTGGCCTTCTCAAACTTCCACTTTTCTTCAGCAATGAAAGCAGTCAACATGTGACTTTGTCCTGGTGTGAGGTTCAGATTAGGAAGAGGTGTGCTGGGATCTTTATGCCAAAGATCGATGTAATCAAGGATCTTCTTCGGATCCAACAAGAGCGGCACATCACTACCTTTGGCACTAGCGGCCCGGTATTGTCGGTCTCTGATGAATTCTGCAAGTTCTTCATCATCAGCTTCATCTTCAGAAGATGGAACTTCAAAGGCGACCTGCTTCTTGTGAGGACTAGGCCTTGTGCCGTGTCCAGCAGTGACCTTTTTCTTCAGCAGCTGAGACTGAGCTGAGGAACTTGTTCAAGCTCCTGAAGCAATTGAAAAACATGTAGTCCTTTGGCACATGGAAAGATGCACTGGTGCTGAGGACTTTGCAGGTGCAGCTGAGGGCTTTGCTTGAGCAGATGGCCCTGAGGGCTTTGAGGAGCTGGGCCGTGAGGGCATAGCAGAAGAAGATGGCTTCACCACTGATTACTTCTTCATAGCCTTCTTGGGCTGACTAGCAGAGGCTTCAGCAGCAGAAGTAGCAGAATCTTCATTGAATTTCTTCACTGCCTCTTTTGCTAGTTTAGCCAATTTTCTTTGGCGCTTGGCCCATTCCTTTGGAAATTCCTCACCTCTTGTGATGCTAGAGAGATCAGCTTCTTGGTCTGGTGCCAATGGAGGTCTTGGGCATGGAGGATTTACTGCGAATTTCTTCATGTACTTAGTAGTGACATAGAGGTATTCCCTCCATTCCCGTGCCCATCCGGGTTCAATCCGCTGAATGCGCATCTTGCGTTGATTTTTGTTCTCCTTGCCATGAGTGGCCTCATTAGGAGTGCAATATTCTGAATAAATATCTTCAGGGATCTCAAAAGCAGTGTTAGTTTCAGGCCTCTTGCCTCCCTTGTGAGAACGCTTTTCTTCAGCCATATTCTTCAGCTGAGGATTTTGAACAATGGATGTCTCTGAAGAAGTATGCAGTTTTTCTTCGAGGAACATAGCAAATGAGTTAAGTTGATGAGAACCTAGTGATTCAGCAGCAGACATGTGTACCTGTGAAAAGAGTATAGGTGCGAAGAATTTGAAGAGGTCATATGCGTTCTTAGATTTTTTAAAAGCAATTAAGTTTGAGGAATTTGACTAGGGGAGTCTTGACGAATTTCACTAAGAGTTCTTGTCTTAGGTTCCAGAGTTGTATAGATTGGAAATCCACACAATTGAGGAATCTTGAAGAGAAGTACATCTTAAAGAGATAGATCAAGAACAAATGCAACTGTGGTGTTTAAGAATACGAAAGTGGAAGAATAAACACCTTTTGAAGATTTTTTGTAAATCATCAGAATCAACAAGGGCAGTAAAAGCGAGTTTTATTTACCCTTGACGAAGAACACGACGAACTGTGAGATGAACTGTGGAAGTTCGTCCGTTCAGATCTTCCACGCCCTAACTTGGTGGAGAAAGACACCTACGGCGGCGGTGGAGGTGAAGATTTCCGCGGCCGGCAAGAGTACGATGGCGATGAGGTCAAGGCAGCTAAGCTCTTCCTCACCGGCGACGATGGAGATTTGTGGCGGCGCTAGGTCAGAGATCTCGAGCGAAGGAGAGAGAGAGAGAGAGGTCGAGCAGTGTAAATGAGCTGAGGTGAAAGGGGAGGGGTATTTATAACGAAGTGAAAAAACCGTTCGTCTGAGGAATTTGGACGAACGTGCCCCTGACCCTTGCTATCCTAGCAACATGTGTACCCACGTACTGAGAGGTGGAGATCGTGTGAGATCGTGGGTGAGTTGTTTAATCCTGTCGTGGGATGCTGAAGGATTTGAGTGGCAAAAGCCGAAAAATTAGGTATGAAAATTTTAACATTTCATTCACAAATTCTTCAGCTGTCAAGGACACAATGAAGATTTTGAACGGGTTTCAAATAGAACGCACATGAAGAATTTGTGAACAGACTGGGTTCAGTTTAGCATAGAGGGGGAACGGGTCCGCTCACATTCACTTAGATGCAAAAGCAACTTGAAGAATTAGCTATAAGTGAATGTTGTAGAGGGCATGAAAAAACTCATAATATATATAGCAATGAAGAAAAATGATGGAATGACTAAAGAAATTGCAAAGTTGAAGAATTTGAAAATCTGAAGAAATTGCAAAAATTCAAATTGAAGATTTTCAACTTTGGTTGGTGGCGTAACCCACCGTGTAAGAATGATGATTTCAGACACCGCGTACAATTGTCGTAGGGTTCTGAGAATCAAATTCTTCATTAATTTCTTCACACTTAGAGGGTTAGTCTTCATTGGTTGAAGAAAAACGTTACTTTGTGTGTTGCACATCTAAGTCATCAATTTTACATAAGTGTTAGGATGTGTGTCCTTTATCAAAGAACATTCGAAGATTCTAAGATATTTAGCTCACACCGCAACTTACTAAATCTCTTCTCATCCAAGGGCTTTGTGAAGATATCGGCCAGCTGATCTTCAGTATTCGCGTGGTTGATGGAGATGTCACCCTTCAACACATCGTCATGAAGAAAATGCTGACGAATCTGGATGTGCTTTGTCTTCGAGTGCTGAACTGGGTTGTGAGCAATCTTGATAGCACTCTCATTATCGCAGTAGAGTGGCACATTCTTCACATTGATGCCATAGTCTTTGAGGGTTTGCTTCATCCATAGCAATTGTGCACAACAATGTACTCAGCTTCAGCAGTAGAGAGTGATACACAGTTCCGCTTCTTCGAGGACCAACATACCAAGGAACGTCCAAGGAAATGACATGTGCCTGATGTTGACTTGCGGTCCACCCGATCACCAGCATAGTCATAGTCAGAATATCCAATGAGATCAAAAGAAGAGCCCTTGGGATACCATAATCCAAGTGTTGGAGTGTGTGCTAGATATCGAAGAATATGCTTCACAGCCTTATGGTGTGATTCCTTCGGTGTAGCTTGAAATCGGGCACACATGCAAACACTAAGCATAATATCCGGCCTAGATGCACATAGATACAATAAAGAGCCAATCATGGAGCAGTATACCTTTTGATCGAAGTCTTTACCATTTTCATCGGTGCATAGATGGCCATTTGTGGGCATAGGGATTTTGACGCCTTTGCAATCTTGCATGCCAAATTTCCTCAACACATCCTTGAGGTATTTCTCCTGGGATATGAATATGCCATTGTGTTGTTAACGAATTTGAAGACCTAAGAAGAATTTCAACTCTCTCATCATGGACATTTGATATTCCTCGCTCATCATATAGGCAAATTCATCACTGTAACGTTGGTTAGTACAACCAAAGATAGTATCATCAACATATATTTGGCACACGAATAATTCATCATCATATGCTTTGGTGAAAAGAGTTGGGTCAAGTGAACCGGGTTTGAAGCCTTTCTTCATGAGGAATTCCTTGAATGTATCATACCATGCCCGAGGTGCTTGCTTGAGGCCATAGAGGGCCTTTTTGAGTCTGTAGACATGATCTAGAAATTTTGGATCCTCAAAACCTGGTGGTTGAGCAACATATACTTCTTACTCAAGCTTACCATTGAGGAATGCACTTTTCACATCCATTTGTTGTAATATGATATTATGATGGTTAACATAAGCAAGCAATATGTGAGTAGCCTCAAGTCTAGCAACAGGTGCAAACGTTTCATCGAAATCAATTCCTTCAACTTGTGTGTAGCCTTGGGCTACAAGACGAGCCTTATTCTCACCACAAGGCCATTTTCATCTTGTTTGTTGCGGTAGATCCATTTGGTGCCGATGATATTGTGCTTGCGTGGGTCTGGTCACTTGACAAGCGCCCACACACTGTTGAGCTCGAATTGATGCAATTCATCTTGCATAGCTTGAATCCACTCAGGCTCCATGAATGCTTCATCAGCTTTGGTGGGCTTTGTGATAGAGACAAACACAAAATGCCCACAAAAGTTAGACAAGTGTGAAGCTTTTGAGCGAGTGAGAGGACCTGGTGCGTTGATGTCATTGATGATTCTCTCAATCTGCACTTCATTTGCAACGCGAGGATGAGAAGTTTGACGACTTTGATTTGGCCCAGCAATTTCTTCGGGGCCATTTTCTTCAGTAGCACCAGCTTGATTTTCTTCACGATCCAGAATGACTTCTTCAGCAGATTCTTTGGTAGGGATGACATCCTCAGTAGCCTTGAACTTGATGGATTTCTCAGGTGACATTTCATCTAGCACAGGAGGTAGGTGCCCTCTTTGCGATCCATTAGTCTCATCAAACCGCACACCTACAGTTTTAACAACCTTGTGATGATAGGTGTTGAAGACTCTGTAGGTGTGCGAGTCCTTTCTATAACCAAGCATAAAACCCTCATGTGTTTCGGTGCAAATTTAGAGTGGTGGTGAGGATCTCTAATCAAGCATTTAGCACCGAAGACTTTCAAATAACTTACATTGGGTTTCTTGTCAGTGAGGAGTTCATATCAAGTCTTTTTGAAGAATTTGTAAAGATATACCCTGTTGACGATGTGGCATGCAGTATCAATAGCATCTGGCCAGAAACCCTGTGGAGTCTTGTATTCATCAAGCATAGTGCGAGCCATCTCAATAAGAGTCCTGTTCTTGCGCTCCACGACACCCTTTTGCTGAGGAGTATAGGGAGCAGATAACTCGTGAGTAATACCAAGTATATCAAGATATTCATCAAGACCAGTATTCTTGAACTCGGTTCCATTATCACTTCTGATATGCTTGATCTTCACACCGAAATTCGTAGATGCTCTTGAGGAAAATCGTTTGAAGATTTCCTGCACTTCATTTTTGTAAGTGATGATATGCACCCAAGTGTAGCGAGAATAATCATCAACAATGACAAAGCCATATAATAATGCGGAATTAGTGAACATGGCATAGTGAGTAGGGCCAAAGAGATCCATGTGAAGTAATTCAAAGGGACGAGAAGTGGTCATGATAGTCTTCGTGGGATGCTTGGCTCTGGTGTTCTTTCCAGCCTCCCAAGCCCCACAAAGATGATCTTTGAGGAATTTGACACCCTCGATGCCAATGACATGCTTCTTCTTCGCGGGTGTATGCAAGTTCCTCATCCCAGCATGACCAAGTCGTCGATGCCATAACCAGCCTTCTGAAGCTTTTGCAAGTAGACACGTGGCAGGCTGTGGTCCTGCAGACAAATCAACAATATACAAGTATCCTCTCCTAAAGCCTTCGAAGACTTTGGAATTGTCAGATTCCATTAGCACAATGCAACGACATTTGCCAAAGATGACAACCATATCAAGATCACAAAGCATTAAGACAGACATGAGGTTGAATCCTAAGGACTCGACAAGTATGACTTTGTCCATGTGTCTATCCTTTGAGATTGCAACCCTACCTAGACCCAATACCTTGCTTTTGCCTTTGTCAGCGTAGGTGATATGCTTCACATGAGATGGAGATAAAGAAGTGTCCATCAAAAATTTCCTGTCACCGGTCATGTGATTTGTGCATCCACTGTCGAGGACCCACTCAGTAGCTTTGGGTTGTTCATCCTGCAGATGAATTAGTGCAACTTACGAACCCATATACTTCATCAGTGAAGAATATGATATCAATTTCATCAATAGTAACCGATATAGCAATATGAGGACGTGAGAAATGAGTAATTCATTTCTTCATGATTAGCTTGCATCCATTCAAGCATATTCAGGTCTCCAGCAAATTCTTCAAACGATTAAGTTCGTCTGGAGACCTGACCCTGCATAAGACATTAGTTCTTTTTCTTCACTACCCACATCTGGAGGGGTGGCAAAGAGTTCATCATTATGCGAGCTCCATAAGAAAAAGATGGCATTGAAGCTAGTGCACTTCATTTCACATAAGAGGGGTTAGGATAAGCATATGAATAAGTAGAGAAATTCTTCTAGGACTTATGAACATAATGATTTGAAGAATAATGCACATATTCATAGCCTTTAGACTTTCCCTGTGAAACAGAAGTGTTAGCACGATGATGTTCATATGAGGATTTGGATCCACGTGAGGAATTTTATCTAGATGAAGAATTGGTCCACTAGAGGACTTGGGCCCATATGAAGATTTTGATCCATATGAAGAATTTGATCTAGGGTTCCTATTCTTCATAGGTGGTGTCATGATGACATTCACCTGAAGATTTTCAAGGCACCTTTTGGGAACCCAGATTTTCTTCATAGGGGGACCGTTCCTGCAGTTAGTTCCAACATATCAAGCAAATACTTCACCATTCTGATTCTTGAACAGTTTATAGTTGGAGTCAAATGACTCATCAGAGGAATATGAAGATTCACAGGTAAAGCCAGATAAAGTGCATGGATCTACAGAAGGTCCTTTCGCAGGAACCCATGAGGTGTTGGGGTACTGCTCAGGTTTCCAGTAGGTCCCATCAGCATTGAGTATCCTCTCAAAGGCAATACCCTCTTTCCTAGGGTTCCTGTTCAAGATCTGCTTTTTGAGCACATCACAAAGAGTCTGATGCCCTTTGAGGCTGTTGTATATGCCTGTCACATACAATTCCTTCAACCCTGCATTATTGTCAGTGATACTTGTGGTATCCTCAGATGAGGAATTTGTGACCACAGAGATAGTTGAAGAAGTTGCAGTAATAGAAGAATTTGAACATTCAGGTGAAGAATTAGCAGATTCACGCTCAATGCATTTCAGACATGGTGGAATAAATTCTCCCTGAGCAGAACTGATCTGTTGAGCAAGCAATGAATCATTTTCCTTCTGAAGATCTTCATAACTCATTTTAACTTCTCAAGATCTTGCTTTCTCTGAAGAAATTCATAAGAAAGCTTCTCATGATCAGATAAGAGAGTGTTATGATTACTCTGAAGGTTTTCAAACTTAGACTTAAGTCTCTGAAGATTATCAGTCAAAGTCTTAGTACGATTCAATTCCTCACCCAACATATCATCGCGATCATCAAGCATGTTTTGAACTTTTTCAAGAGCTCTTTTTTGTTTAGTGGCAAGGGAAGCAAGTTTAGTATAGCTGGGTCCAAATTCATCATCACTAGATTCAGAAAGGTAGCATTCAGTTACCTTGGCACCTTTTTCCATAAGGCATGGTGCAGAGGATGATGATTCTAGAGTGAAAGTCATCTCCTTGAGTGATTCCTTGAAATCCTCAAATCAAGGATCGTGACGAGTTCGATGACCTTCCTAGACCATAGAGAGTCGGTCCTCAATAAGCTTCACATGGTTGAGATGCATGATGTTCCTGAACTGATTTTGGGACAAACTGGAGCAGATGATGTCCTTCGAAGTGAGGTTAAGTAGAGTGGAATTGCGAATATCATCAGTTTCCGCCATCTTGCGTAGATCGGTAAGACCAATCTCAGTGACGGTCCACAGTTCATTGTTCATCGCCATGAGGCACTTCTTCATCATGGCCTTCCACTTAGGATAATCATGACCGTCAAAGATGGGGCATGCCACTTTGTTCATTCCTGCAGTCGACATAACTAAAACTCCAGGTGGTTAAACCAAAATCACACAGAACAAGGGAGTACCTTGCTTTGATACCAATTGAAAGTGTGTTATATCGACTAGAGGGGGGGGTGAATAGGCAATTTTTACAAATTTGTCACTAAGGAATTTCTAGGTGAAGAAATTCCTAAGCAACGACACAAAAGCAGCGGAATAAGTACTCAGGTATAAGCATAACAGAGCAACAACATAGTCATCATGATGAAATGAAAGCAAGCACAGAGTACAGAAAGCGTGAAAACAGGATAAGCAGGTTGTAGACTATGTGACTGAAGAATTACGCATGAGGAATTAAAGAAAATCTTCATTCAAAGTCTTCAAACAGTAATGATCAGGTTCATCAACACATGAATGAGGAAATGAAAGGGTTGAGGAAATAGAACCAGTTGGCTTGGTGAAGACAATGATTTTGGTAGACCAGTTCCAACTGCTGTGGCAGTTGTACGTCTGCTTGGAGCGGCTGACTATTTAAACTCAAGGACACACAGTCCCGGACACACAGTCCTCACCATATTCTCCTTGAGCTAAAGTCACATAGACCTCGCCCAACACTCATGGTAAGTCTTCAGGTGACTTCCAAACCTTCACAGGCTTGGTCACTCGGTGTTCCACAATTCCTCTTGGATGCTCAGACCATGATGCCTAACCGTCTGGAGGATACACAGTCCTCAAAGGTAACAAGTGTCAGTTCCACACAGGAACAATCTCTTCAGTGATGCTCAATCACTTTGGGTTTGTAGGTGTTTGGGTTTGGGTTTTGGGTTTTCCTCACTTGATGATTTTCGCTCAAAGTCCTCGAAGGATGGGATGCTCTCAATGACAAGTGTTAGTTTCTCTCGGAGCAGCCAACCAGCTAGTGGTTGTAGGGGGCGACTATTTATATCCTAGGGAGCAGAACAACATAATAAGACATAAATGCCCTTCAATGATATGACCGTTAGGTGGGTAGATATTTTGGACAGCTGGTGCATAGCACAACAACGGTCGGAAATATGAGGTTCAAATTCCTCAGGGCTATCATGTTCCTCACTCTGTAGGCAATCCGCACTAGCGAATTCCTAACTCCTCAGTCAGAACTAATTCCTCAAAGACAAGAAGATCTTCGTCTCTGTCACTGAAGAAATTGACTGAACTGATATGAGATTTCCAGTGGATTCACTCGAAAGGATTGGGTAGGTGTAGGATTTGTAGATGAGCATCACTTGGAAATCAGTTTCCTTAGTATTACCTCGACCCCCTTTAACAGTATGGTGTTTCCTATGACTCAGGAAAGAGAAAATGAAACTACGAAAACAAAAGTCTTCACGCTTCATAATCCTCACATGAATATCCAAGTCTTCAAGGTCACACCAATTTCTTCACTTTCAAAATCTTCAGGAGAACCAAAGTCTTCAGCTGAAGACATACATTTTTAGGGGTCAACTTTCATCGTAAATATCAAACTCCTCATCGACTTGTAGAGCATGTGTACACTCACAAACATATTAGTCCCTTAACCTATAAGTCTTCAATATACCAAAATTACTAAGGGGCACTAGAGGCACTTGCATTCTCCCCCCTTGCATATGCTAGATACTTCTTGTCTTGATAATTTGTTTGCTTATAAAATTCCTATGCATAGGAAATATGTTAGACTTAAATGTATTCTTCACATGCTACATGCTGCTCCTTTTGTGTTTCATTATTATCTTTCATGTGAGCATCAACAAAATCTCAGGCCTATCTTAATGGCTACAAAGAAAGAGCTTGTTGGGAAAAAAACCAATAGTTATCATTTTATTTTATTTTTGTCCACACAATTATGCTACTATTATGATTGTGTTTTATGTTTTAATTAGTGTTTGTGCCAAGTAAAGCCTTTGGGATGATTTGGTTGATAGTTGGCTTGATTTAGTGAAAAAACAGAAACTTTTGCACCCAGTACTGGAATTCTTTAAATTCACTAGAACATGATAAAATTCAGAATTTATTAATAAATTTTAATATACAAATTTTCCATGCTGTCCTAATTTTTCAGTTTTTTTGGAGTTACAGAAGTATTGCGTTTGTTCAGATCATTACAAACTATTCTATTTTTGACTATTATGTTTTCGTTGCATAGTTTGCTTGTTTTCATGATGCTATGGATTATATCAGGGGGTATAAGTCATGGAGAAGTTAGAATACAGTAGGTATTATGCAATTATAAAATATGAATGGGTTTAAAACAGTACCTAAAGTTTATGTTTTGCTTGTTATACTAACGGATCTCATGAGATTTCTGTTGAGTTTTGTGTGATGAAGTTTTCAAGTTTTGGGTGAGATCACAATGGATGAAGGAATAAGGAGCTACAAGACCCTAAACTTGGGGATGCACAAGGCACCCCAAGGTAACATTCAAGGACCACCAAGCATTTAAGCTTGGGGATGCCCCGGATGGCATCCCCTCTTTCGTCTACAATCCATTGATATATTACTTGGGCACTACTAGGGAAAACCTTATACATAGAACTTTAGCAGTAGCGCGGGTTAAAAAGGGCGCTAGTGTTTGATAGCAGTAGCACATGCAGGAAAAGGGCGCTACAGATACAAATGTAGCAGTAGCGTGTGTTCCTGTAAAAGCACTACTACTAATATTCCCATTACTAAGCCGATAGGCTACACATAGTAGTAGCGGGCTTGTAGAAAGCGTGCTACCACTAGGATCTATGTAGTAGCACGTTTTCTATGAGAAGCGCTACTGCTAATGTAAATAAAATAAAATGAAAAAAATAGAAAAGTAAATGAAAAGGGAAGAAATAGAAAAGGAGAAAGGAAAAAATAAAATGTAAAGCAAAATAAATGAAAAAGGGAAAAAAGGAGAAAGGCATAGCAGTAGCATCTGTTCATAAGAGGCGCTATAGGTAATATAGTAGCAGTGCATTTCCTAGACCCCCGCTATAGAAACAGAAAAGGAAATAAGAAAATAAAAGGAAATTACATAGCTATAGCACTAGCGCGTTCGTAAAAAATGCTATAGCTATCTTAGCTATAGCGCGTTTTGCAAGACGCGCTACCGCTAAGTTTGACTTAACCCAAAAATGGTTTCCCCCTAGCCACCACTTCTCCCCCAAATCCCTTGCCCACTTCGCCGTCGTCTCCTTAATTCATTGTCGCCCCACTTCACCGTCGTCTCCTGCCGACGTCCATGCACCCGGAGCCACTAGAGCTGCGCGCCGTCGACGCCACCGGAGCCGCCCCCAACGCCACCGAAGCCGCGCAACATCATCAACTCCATCAGAGCCACCGTCGACGCCACCGGATCCTTCCTCGCCACAACTGCCTCCCTCGCCGTCATCGGAGACGCCCCTGCCTCCCTTGCCACCGCTGCCTCCCTCACCACCACCAGAGCCATCCTCTATAAGCCCCCACCCCTCCTATCTCTCTCATGCATAGCACAAACACTGGACAGAGAACTAGCTAGCTAGGTTAACTAGTTTAATAGGTTAATTATCTAGGTTAGTGCAAAAATTTAGTTAGGGCTTTGACATAGAACTAGGTTAACTAGTTTAATTAGGTTAATTATCTAGGTTAGTGCAAAAATTTAGTTAGGGTTTTGACAAAGAACTAGTTAGGTTAACTAGTTTAGTCAGGTTAATTATCTAGGTTAGTGCAAATTTTTAGTTAGGGCTTTGACAGAGAACTAGCTAGGTTAACTAGTTTAATTGGGTTTATTATCTAGGTAAACTAGATTAACTAACTAGGTTAAATAGGTAGGTTAATTAGGTTCTTTAGGTTAACAAGCTAGGTTAAGTAGGTCGGCTAGGTTAGAGCAAAAATTTATTTTAGAGCATTAGGTTAGAAGGGTTAGACAAATGGAGTTCCTTTGCAATTTAATTGGGTTTTGTCCTAGGCAGAGAAGGGTTAGAGAAAATAATGTGTGTGTGTGTGACAGAGAGAGAGAGATAGAGAGAGAGAGAGGAATAACTAGATCAACATAATTTGGGTTCTGTCCTAGGCAGAGAAGTGTTTAGTGAGGTCATTTTGCAAAGATTTTTGATTTTTGAAAAGACCACTATTTTTCAAGGAAAAGAATTTCGGTAAGTTTTATTTTAAAGATGATCCCATCCTAGACTTTAATTGTTTATTATATCTTTTCATTGAAGTGGTCATGTTATTTTTTCATTGAAGTGGTTCAATTCTGCCCAAGTGGCCTTCTGTTGTTTCCAGGGAATGAAGCCGAGTGGCCTATGTTTTGCCGGAATGTTGATTCATTTCCATTCCGGCAAATTTCAAGTGCTCGATTTGTCCAATTTTTAGCAAAGGTCATGCCGAAATTTTCCGTGAATTTTGGGATGACTTGTGCTACAAACTAGGACATATCGAGTGCCTGGGCTTTGCCGCATCGGGAAGGAATCAACGTTCCTGCAAAACATAGGCATTTTTATGTCATTCTTCATTTTATTAGGTCTAGAATTAATTGATTAGATTTAATCGTAGGAAACATGGCTAGCAACGATGAAGGGCAGGGTTCTGGTGATTGCGACGACGTCTACCTGGCGGCAAATGAATATTTGAGCCTTGCCAACGATCAACGGTTGTTGTTGCTGGGCCCACCTGTCTCATCCGAGACCGACATTGAGACCGGCGTCGAGACTGGCGTTGAGACCCAGACTGGCACCGAGACCAGCACCAAGCCCGGCAGCTAGACCGGCACCGAGACTACCAAAGCCATGGAACCGAAAGTGAAGAGGAAATATCGACGCCTAAACTAGCTCCTCACTACTAGACTAGTGGTCACGGAGGTGGATGGCGACAATTTTGAGCCAAAACTGCTTGTGGAAGTGCGCTCCTGCTACGACAATCAGATAGGCTGCATCGTACGAACGTGCGCCACCATCAATGATGAGAAACTAAAGAAGAGGCCAAATATGAAGAAATCCATCCTAACCCTACTGCACCAGATATAATTGTTCCTGGGTCGGGATGAAATCCAATATAAAGATCCATAGAAAGACCCGACAATGAAGTGGATAAAAAACGCGCCATGACCAAGTGTAGCGACGCGTTGGCTGCCTGGAAAGGAAGGGTGAAACATGCCATCGACAAAAAGGAACCCTACTATGAGATTGTGAAGGAAAATCCGACAATCACGCTAGAGCAGTTTGAACGATTCAAGGCGGCTTGCACTGCCAAAGATGCCAAAAAAAAGTCAAAGTACATGAAGGGGCTTCAACAGAGGAACATGGGGGCAACACCTGTTGGGGAACGTAGCAGAAATTCAAAATTTTCCTACGTATCACCAAGATCTATCTATGGAGAGACTAGCAACGAGGGGAAGGAGAGTGCATCTACATACCCTTGTAGATCGCTAAGAGGAAGGTTCAAGAGAACGGGGTTGATGGAGTCGTACTCGTCGTGATTCAAATTACCGATGATTCTAGTGCCGAACGGACGGCACCTCCGCGTTCAACACACGTACAGCCCGGTGACGTCTCCCACGCCTTGATCCAGCAAGGGGAGAGGGAGAGGTTGAGGACGACTCCATCCAGCAGCAGCACAACGGCGTGGTGGTGGTGGAGGAGCGTGGTAGTCCAGCAGGGCTTCGCCAAGCACCGCGGGAGAGGAGGAGGAGGAGAGGCAGGGCTGCGCCAAGAAGAGGGAGAAGTTCTCGTGTCATGGGCTGCTCCAATGCCTCCACTATATATAGGAGGAGAGGGGGCTGCGCCCCCCTTCTAGGGTTTCCCCCCCAAGGGGTGCGGCCAGCCCTAGATGGGTTTTGGGGAGGCGGCCAAGAGGGGAGGAGAGGGAGGCGTAGGGAGTATGGGCCTTAGGGCCCATCTGCCCTAGGGTTTGCCCCCTCCCACTCTCCCCTGCGCCTTGGGCCCCTTGTGGGGGGGCGCACCAGACCATCTGGGGCTGGTTCCCTCCCACACATGGCCCATGCAGCCCTCCAGGGTTGGTGGCCCCACTTGGTGGACCCCCGGGACCCTCTCGGTGGTCCCGGTACGTTACCGATAAACCCCGAAACTTTTCCGGCGACCAAAACAGGACTTCCCATATATAAATCTTTACCTCCGGACCATTCCGGAACTCCTCGTGACGTCCGGGATTTCATCCGGGACTCCGAACAACATTCGGTAACCACATACATGCTTCCTTTATAGCCCTAGCATCATCGAACCTTAAGTGTGTAGACCCTACGGGTTCGGGAGACATGCAGACATGACCGAGATGTTCTCCGGTCAATAACCAACAGCGGGATCTGGATACCCATGTTGGCTCCCACATGTTCCATGATGATCTCATCGGATGAACCACGATGTCAAGGACTCAATCGATCCCGTATACAATTCCCTTTGTCTATCGGTACGATACTTGCCTGAGATTCGATCGTCGGTATCCCGATACCTTGTTCAATCTCGTTACCGGCAAGTATCTTTACTCGTTCCGTAACACATCATCCCATGATCAACTCCTTGATCACATTGCGCACATTATGATGATGTCCTACCGAGTGGGCCCAGAGATACCTCTCCGTTTACACGGAGTGACAAATCCCAGTCTCGATTCGTGCCAACCCAACAGACACTTTCGGAGATACCTGTAATGCACCTTTATATCCACCCAGTTACGTTGTGACGTTTGGTACACCCAAAGCATTCCTACGGTATCTGGGAGTTGCACAATCTCATGGTCTAAGGAAAAGATACTTGACATTAGAAAAGCTTTAGCATACGAACTACACGATCTCTATGCTAGGCTAAGGATTGGGTCTTGTCCATCACATCATTCTTCTAATGATGTGATCCCGTTATCAATGACATCCAATGTCCATGGTCAGGAAACCGTAACCATCTATTGATTAACGAGCTAGTCAACTAGATGCTCACTAGGGACATATTGTAGTCTATGTATTCACACGTGTATTACGATTTCCGGATAATACAGTTATAGCATGAATAAAAGACAATTATCATGAACAAGGAAATATAATAATAATCAATTTATTATTGCCTCTAGGGCATATTTCCAACAGTCTCCCACTTGCACTAGAGTCAATAATCCAGTTCACATCAATATGTGATTAACACTCAAGGTCACATCCCCATGTGACTAACACCCAAAGAGTTTACTAGAGTCAATAATCTAGTTCACATTACCATGCGATTAATACTCGATGAGTTCTGGGTTTGATCATGTTATGCTTGTGAGAGATGTTATAGTCAACGGGTCTGAACCTTTCAGATCCGTGTGTGCTTTACAAATCTTTATGTCATCTCCTAGATGTAGCTACTACATTCTATTTGGAGCTATTCCAAATAACTGTTCTACTTGGAGCTATTCTAAATTGTTGCTCCATTATACGTATCCGGTATCTCTACTCAGAGCTATCCGGATAGGTGTTAAGCTTGCATCGACGTAACCCTTTACGAAGAACCCCTTTACCACCTCCATAATCGAGAAAATTCCTTAGTCCACTAGTTACTAAGGATAACTTTGACCGCTGTCCCGTGATCCATTCTTGGATCACTCTTGTACCCCTTGACTGACTCATGGCAAGGCACACTTCAGGTGCGGTACACAGCATAGCATACCGTAGAGCCTACGTCTTATGCATAGGGGACGACCTTAGTCCTTTCTCTCTATTCTGCCATGGTCGAGCTTTAAGTCTTAACTTCATACCTTACAACTCAGGCAAGAACTCCTTTGACTGATCCATCTTGAACACCTTCAAGATCATGTCAAGGTATGTGCTCATTTGAAAGTACCATTAAGCGTTTTGATCTATCCTTATAGATCTTGATGCTCAATGCTCAAGTAGCTTAATCCAGGCTTTCCATTGAAAAACACTTTCCAAATAACCCTATATGCTTTTCAGAAATTCTACGTCATTTCTGATCAACAATATGTCAACAACATTTATTTATCAGAAATTCTATAGTGCTCCCACTCACTTCTTTGGAAATACAAGTTTCTCATAAACTTTGTATAAACCCAAAACTTTGATCATCTTATCAAAGCATACATTCCAACTCCGAGATGCTTACTCCAGTCCTTAGAAGGATTACCGGAGCTTTGCATACTTATTAGCATCTTTCAGGATTGACAAAACCTTCCGGTTGTATCACATACAACCTTTCCTCAAGAAAATCGTCGAGGAAACAATGTTTTGACATCCTATCTGCAAGATTTCATAAACAATGCAGTAATCGCTAAGATAATTCCAACAGACTCTTAGCATCGCTACGAGTGAGAAAGTCTCACCGTAGTCAACTCCTTGAACTTGTCGGGAAACATCTTAACGACAAGTCGAGCTTTCTCAATGGTGACACTTACCATCATTGTCTGTCTTCCTTTCAAAATCCATATGTACCTAATAGCCTTACGACCATCAAGTAGTTCTTCCAAAGTCTACACTTTGTTTTCATACATGGATCCTATCTCGGATTTTATGGCTTCTAACCATTTGTCGGAATTTGGGCCCACCATCGCTTCTCCATAGCTCATAGGTTCATTGTTGTCTAGCAACATGACCTTCAAGACAGGATTACTGTACCACTCTGAAGTAGTACGTATCCTTGTCACCCTACGAGGTTCGGTAGTGACTTCATCCGAAACTTCATGATCACTATCACAAGCTTCCACTTCAATTGGTGTAGGTGCCACAGGAACAACTTCCTGTGCCCTGATACACACTTGTTGAAGTGACGGTTCAATAACCTCATCAAGTCTCCACCATCCTCCCACTCAATTCTTTCGAGAGAAATTTTTCCTCGAGAAAGGACCCGATTCTAGAAACAATCCCTTATTGCTTTCGGATCTGAGACAGGAGGTATACCCAACTGTTTTGGGTGTCCTATGAAGATGCATTTATCCGCTTTGGGTTCGAGCTTATCAGTCTGAAACTTTTCCACGTAAGCGTCGCAGCCCCAAACTTTTAAGAAATGGCAGCTTAGGTTTCTCTAAACCATAGTTCATACGGTGTCATCTCATCGGAATTACGTGGTGCCCTATTTAAAGTGAATGTGGTTGTCTTTAATGCCTAACCCATAAACTATCATGGTAATTCGATAAGAGACATCATGGTATGCATCATATCCAACAGGGTGCAGTTATGATGTTCGGACACACCATCATACTATGGTGTTCCAGGCCGTATTAGTTTTGAAATAATTTCCACAATGTCTTAATTACGTTCCAAAGCTCGTAACTCAGATATTCATCTCTATGATCATATCATAGACATTTTATGCTCTTGTCACAATGATCTTGTACTTCACTCTGAAATTACTTGAACCATTCAATAATTCAGACTTGTGTTTCATCAAGTAAATATACTCAACATCTACTCGAATCATCTGTGAAGTAAGAACATAACAATATCCACTACATGCCTCAGCACTCATTGGATTGCACACATCAAAATGTACTACTTCCAACAAGTTGCTTTCTAGTTCCATTTTACTGAAAACGAGGCTTTCAGTCATCTTGCCCATGTGGCATGATTTGCATATCTCAAGTGATTCAAAATCAAGTGAGTCCAAACGGTCCATTTGCATGGAGTTTCTTCATGCATATACACCAATAGACATGGTTCGCATGTCTCAAACTTTTCAAAACGAGTGAGCCCAAAGATCCATCAACATGGAGCTTCTTCATGCATTTTATACCAATATGACTTACGTGGCAGTGCCACAAGTAGGTGGTACTATCATTACTATCTTTTGGCATGAAAATGTGTATCACTACGATCGAGATTCAATAAACCATTCCTTTAGGTGCAAGACCATTGAAGGTATTATTCACATAAATAGAGTAACTATTATTCTCCTTAAATGAATAACCGTATTGCAATAGACATAATCCAATCATGTCTATGCTCAACGCAAACACCAAATGACAATTGTTCAGGTTTAATACTAATCTTGATGGTAGAGGGAGCGTGCGATGTTTGATCACATCAAACTTGGAAACACTTCCAACATATATCGTCAGCTCACCTTTAGCTAGTCTCCATTTATTCCGCAGCTTTTATTTCGAGTTACTAACCCTTAGCAACCGAACCGGTATCTAATACCCTGGTGCTACTAGGAGTACTAGTAAAGTACACATCAACACAATGTATATCCAATATACTTCTATCGACCTTGCCAGCCTTCTCATCTACCAAGTATCTAGGGTAATGCTGCTCCAGTGGCTGTTCCCTTATTACAGAAGCACTCAGTCTCGGGTTTGGGTTCAACCTTGGGTTTCTCCACTAGAGCAGCAACTGATTTGTTGTTCCATGAAGTATCCCTTTCTTGCCCTTGCCCTTCTTGAAACTAGTGGTTTTACTAACCATCAACGATTGATGCTCCCTTTTGATTTGTACTTTTCGCGGTGTCAAACATCTCGAATATCTCAAGGATCATCATATATGTCCCTGATATATTATAGTTCATCATGAAGCTCTAGCAGCTTGGTGGTAATGACTTCGGAGAAACATCACTATCTCATCTGGAAGATCAACTCCCACTCGATTCAAATGATTGTTGTACTCAGACAATCTGAGCACAGGCACAACAATTGAGCTTTTCTCCTTAGTTTGCAGGCTAAGAAAATCTTTAGACTATGTTCAAGATAATTAAGTTCATCTTATGAACTCCCACTCAGATAGACATCCCTCTGGTCATCTAAGTGATCACATGATCCGAGTCAAACTAGGCCGTGTCCGATCATCACGTGAGACGGACTAGTCATCATCGGTGAACATCTTATGTTGATCGTATCTTCTATACGACTCATGCTCGACCTTTTGGTCTCCGTGTTTCGAGGCCATGTCTGTACATGCTAGGCTCGTCAAGTTAACCCTAAGTGTATTGCATGTGTAAATCTGTCTTACACCCGTTGTATGTGAACGTAAGGATCTATCACACCCGATCATCATGTGGTGCTTCGAAACGACGAACTGTAGCAACGGTGCACAGTTAGGGGAGAACACTTCTTGAAATTTTGTAAGGGATCATCTTATTTACTACCGTCGTCCTAAGTAAACAAGATGCATAAAACATAATAAACATCACATGCAATTATATAAAGTAGTGACATGATATGGCCAATATCATATAGCTCCTTTGATCTTCATCTTCGGGGCTCCATGATCATCTTGTCACCGGCATGACACCATGATCTCCATCATCATGATCTCCATCATCGTGTCTTCATGAAGTTGTCTCACCAACTATTACTTCTACTACTATGGCTACCGGTTAGCAATAAAGTAAAGTAATTACATGGCGTTGCACAATGACACGCATGTCATACAATAAATTAAGACAACTCCTATGGCTCCTGCCGGTTGTCATACTCATCGACATGCAAGTCGTGAATCCTATTACAAGAACATGATCAATCTCATACATCACATATCATTCATCACATCCTTTTTGGCCATATCACATCACATAGCATACCCTGCAAAAACAAGTTAGACGTCCTCTAATTGTTGTTTGCATGTTTTACGTGGCTGCTATGGGTTTCTAGCAAGAACGTTTCTTACCTACGCAAGAACCACAACGTGATATGCCAATTGCTATTTACCCTTCATAAGGACCCTTTTCATCGAATCCGATCCGACTAAAGTGGGAGAGACTGACACCCGCTAGCCACCTTATGCAACTAGTGCATGTCAGTCGGTGGAACCTGTCTCACGTAAGAGTACGTGTAAGGTCGGTCCGGGCCGCTTCATCCCACGATGCCGCCGAATCAAGATAAGACTAGTAACGGCAAGCATATTGAACAAAATCAACGCCCACAACTACTTTGTGTTCTACTCGTGCATAGTAACTACGCATAAACCTAGCTCATGATGCCACTGTTGGGGAACATAGTAGGAATTCAAAATTTTCCTACGTATCACCAAGATCTATCTATGGAGAGACTAGCAACGAGGGGAAGGAGAGTGCATCTACATACCCTTGTAGATCGCTAAGCGGAAGCATTCAAGAGAACGGGGTTAATGGAGTCGTACTCGTCGTGATTCAAATCACCGATGATTCTAGTGCCGAACGGACGGCACCTCCGCGTTCAACACACGTACAGCCCGGTGACGTCTCCCACGCCTTGATCCAGCAAGGGGAGAGGGAGAGGTTGAGGAAGACTCCATCCAGCAGCAGCACAACGGCGTGGTGGTGGTGGAGGAGCGTGGTAGTCCAGCAGGGCTTCGCCAAGCACCGCGGGAGAGGAGGAGGAGAGGCAGGGCTGCGCCAAGAAGAGGGAGAAGTTCTCGTGTCATGGGCTGCTCCAATGCCTCCACTATATATAGGGGGAGAGGGGGCTGCGCCCCCCTTCTAGGGTTTCCCCCCAAGGGGTGCGGCCAGCCCTAGATGGGTTTTGGGGAGGCGGCCAAGAGGGGAGGAGAGGGAGGCGCAGGGAGTATGGGCCTTAGGGCCCATCTGCCCTAGGGTTTGCCCCCTCCCACTCTCCCCTGCGCCTTGGGCCCTTGTGGGGGGGGGGGGGGCGCACCATCCCACCTGGGGCTGGTTCCCTCCCACACATGGCCCATGCAGCCCTCCGGGGTTGGTGGCCCCACTTGGTGGACCCCCGGGACCCTCCCGGTGGTCCCGGTACGTTACCGATAAACCCCGAAACTTTTCCGGCGACCAAAACAGGACTTCCCATATATAAATCTTTACCTCCGGACCATTCCGGAACTCATCGTGACGTCCGGGATTTCATCTGGGACTCCGAACAACATTCGGTAACCACATACATGCTTCCTTTATAACCCTAGCGTCATCGAACCTTAAGTGTGTAGACCCTACGGGTTCGGGAGACATGCAGACATGACCGAGATGTTCTCCGGTCAATAACCAACAGCGGGATCTGGATACCCATGTTGGCTCCCACATGTTCCACGATGATATCATCGGATGAACCACGATGTCAAGGACTCAATCAATCCCGTATACAATTCCCTTTGTCTATCGGTACGATACTTGCCCGAGATTCGATCGTCGGTATCCCGATACCTTGTTCAATCTCGTTATCGGCAAGTCTCTTTACTCGTTCCGTAACACATCATCCCGTGATCAACTCCTTGATCACATTGCACACATTATGATGATGTCCTACCGAGTGGGCCCAGAGGTACCTCTCCGTTTACACGGAGTGACAAATCCCAGTCTCGATTCGTGCCAACCTAACAGACACTTTCGGAGATACCTGTAATGCACCTTTATAGCCACCCAGTTACGTTGTGACGTTTGGTACACCCAAAGCATTCCTATGGTATCTAGGAGTTGCACAATCTCATGGTCTAAGGAAAAGATACTTGACATTAGAAAAGCTTTAGCATACGAACTACACGATCTCTATGCTAGGCTAAGGATTGGGTCTTGTCCATCACATCATTCTTCTAATGATGTGATCCCGTTATCAATGATATCCAATGTCCATGGTCAGGAAACCGCAACCATCTATTGATCAACGAGCTAGTTAACTAGAGGCTCACTAGGGACATATTGTAGTCTATGTATTCACACGTGTATTACGATTTCCGGATAATACAGTTATAGCATGAATAAAAGACAATTATCATGAACAAGGAAATATAATAATAATCAATTTATTATTGCCTCTAGGTCATATTTCCAACAACACCACCTCGGAAGCTGTGGTTACGCGGGGAAGAGGTCCATATGGTCCAAGGAGTACCCGGAACGCGAAAGTCTGGGCATCCCAGACCCCTTGGCGGAGTTCACCGTCCTGCAGGAGTATGACGTCCTCAGGGCCCAGTACCGTTGGGACCCAGTCAAGAAGGTTTTCGAGACATACCCGATCACGACGGAGTTCATGAGACTGCTGGTAATTTTAGTTTTTGATCATTTCAACTGCATGTTTATTCATATTTGTAAACGATCCTTGTTCCTTTTGCAGAGAGAGCATCACAGGATTGCAGCCGAAAGCGAGTCGCCGTTTGAGGCGTTGGCGAGGCCCAAGTGGGACACCCCATTCAACCGGGCGTTGAACATATTGAAACAACTCCCCGTGGACACTCGGCCGTCGTATGGACGCGTGCACGGTGTTGGAGACAGCGCCACATGGAAGAAGTACTACGCTGAGACCACAGAGGAGAGAAAGGAAAGATGGAGGTTAACTAAATAAAGCATCGACAAGAAGGTTGAGATTGCGGTTGAGAAGAATTCAGCTAAGACAGTCGCAACAACGGTAGCTGCCGTAAAATGGGAGCTAACAGTCTTGGTTTCGGCTATCATCGGTTGGAGCAAGCGAAATCCAGAAAAAGATGCAGCGGACTTTCCCCTTGCGGACTTCTGAGGGAGCAGCTCGACTAGCGTTGCACTAGCACCTGCACTAGCACCTGCACCTACACCAGCACCTGCTCCTGCATCGCCCCCCGCACCTGCTTCATCTTTGGCTGAGCTCGACGCCCTCACGGTACCTGTCACACCGGCCCTCTTCAATAAATGTATAATCTCATGTTTCCGTTGCCTTTCGGATGTCTCACATCGCAGACATGTCTTTGCAGGTCGACGCCTTGTGCACCATATTGTACGACATCAACGGCCAGAAGGTGGACGTGGGGAAGGCGATGATAACGAATCTGAAGGAACAATTGTTCAACAGCCGGCCGATCGCCCTAGACATCTTCAGGGTTTCCGTGGCTAGTGTCAAACCGGGCCACGAGAATTTGGTTCCTCCAGTACTAGGGGAGATGACGACAAGACCCTGTGGCGGTTTGGCAATTGCAAGACATGGGTCCTATTGTGGCCAAAGAGTCTGCTTCGTCTGGAGGCGGCCGGGAGCACACCCACGACCACGCAGCCTCCGCAAGGTATGAACATCAGCACCCCACCTACCCAATTAGAGTCACCTGTCGTGCTAGGTGATAGCGGACTGGGTGAGGAAGAGGCTCCATTAGTCGCTGATGACGTTGCCATAGATGAGGATGAGGATGACGATGACACTCAACAGTATCTCAATATTGGCGCCACTGATGACGGAGGATCAATGGCTCAGCAGTATGAGTACTCAGGGTTTGAGAGCCATGAGTCGGTGCCTGAATTGCCGCCTCCAAAGCCTGAACATACTTTAGATGACCTTCCACCAAAGAAACATCGGAAGAGAGCGAGGAAAGGCAACAATAAAGCTGCTGCTATGATCCAGCCGCCTTTGCAGCCTCGTGTTCAAGACCGTATACCTGTCCCCGGTGCGACGAAATACCATATTGCCGGTGAACCAATCCTACCTAAGGCATTGGTACATGCCATACACAGCGATCTAAGGATACTTCATGACGATGTGCTGTAGAGAGAGAAAAGCCTAATCGCCTCGGAAAATCTAGGATACCCACTCTACGTGGTTAACCTGCCACGACAAAGGTTGTACATCGACACAATCCACACGGAGAAGTTCTTCCTTCATTTCGATTACATCTTCGACATGTTTCACTTGAAGAAGCTGGATTTTACGTTTGTCCGCCTTTATGCCTTGTACATGAACTATATCACCGGGATTGAGAAGATACCTTATATCTGTGCCGCTGACCCGTACTTCATGCACGAGAGCTTCTTGGCAGTCTGCGTAGAGCACCGTGAATACGCGAGGGAGTACCTCATCAATTTCATGCTCGCCAATAAGGACAAGGAGACGATTCTCATGCCTCATCATCCCCTGTAATTCATCCGCGCAGATATTCTTCCTTTGATTTCAAACATTCATTTGCACGATGGAGGCTAATTAATTTGAGGTGTACTTATTTTGTGCAGCAACGGGTGAGCCGTCCTCGTCATCCTTTAGCCCCAATACTCCCACGCTCTTTACTTGGACTCGTCGAAGAACATAAACAAAAAGGATTACACCCACATCAAGTCTGTTCTCGACAGTGTTATCTTTTTCTACAGCGTATGGGGTGGAGAGGTCAAGATCAAGAAGACTAGGAACGGTAGGGCCGCCTTCGGCCATAAGACCGACTTCTGCTACATCCAGCAACCGAGTGATAGTTGAAGGAAATATGTCCTAGAGGCAACAATGAAGTTATTATTTATTTCCTTAATTCATGATAAATGTTTATTATTCATGCTAGAATTGTATTAACCGGAAACTTAGTACATGTGTGAATACATAGACAAAACCTATAGTCCCTAGTATGCCTCTACTTGACTAGCTCATAAATCAAAGATGGTTATGTTTCCTTACCATAGACATGTGTTGTCATTTGATGAACAGGATCACATCATTAGGAGAATGATGTGATGGACATGACCCATCCGTTAGCTTAGCATTATGATCGTGTTAGTTTCATTGCTACTACTTTCTTCATGACTTATACAAGTTCCTCAGACTATGAGATTATGCAACTCCGGAATACCGGAGTAACACTTTGTGTGCTACCAAACGTCACAACGTAAATGGGTGATTATAAAGGTGCTCTATAGGTGTCTCCAAAGGTGTTTGTTGGGTTTGCCTAGATCGAGATTAGAATTTGTCACTCCTTGTTTCGGAGAGGTGTCTCTGGGCCCTCTCGGCAATACTCATCACTATAAGCCTGGCAAGCATTGTGACTAATGAGTTAGTTGCATGATGAAGTATTACGGAACGAGTAAAGAGACTTGCCGGTAACGAGATTGAACTAGGTATTGAGATAGCGACGATCGAATCTCGGGCAAGTAACATACCCATGACAAAGGGAACAACGTATGTTGTTATGCGGTTTTAACCGATAAAGATCTTTGTAGAATATGTAGGAGCCAATATGAGCATCCAGATTCTGCTATTGGTTATTGACCAGAGATGTGTCTCGGTCATGTCTACATAGTTCTCGAACCCGTAGGGTCCGCATGCTTAACGTTCGATGACCACTACAAGAAATATGTCAACTTGTGACCTTGACTTTTGGTCACTCAAAGGTCATTGTTTTTCATTTGCGACCTTTTTGTGACCAAAAACAGAAGGTCAAAAGCTGGCAGTCGTAAACTGAAATTAACGACCTTCTCTGTGAGAAGGTCGTAGACCTTTACGACCAAAACAGAAGGTCGTTGAATGCATGACCTTTTGTTTTGGTCACTGGCTGTCTGCCCAGGCCACGTCGGATCCGACGTGGCAATATGACGTGGCAAAATTGCGACCAATTGAAAAGGTCGTTACTTAGAATCAACCCGGTCCATTTCGATGCTTTAGATGGGCCGAGCCCATTAATTCATCCTTTTTAATATATTTTTCCTATAAGTTACACGGGCCAAGCCCATTTCAGCCTTTTATTTATTTCTGGGCCGGGGCCTTTTAACATTGTTTGGGCCATTATATTTTGGAGCTGGTCCCACTTGTCATCTTCTCACACATTGGGCCCAGTTGACAAAAAATTCAAAAATGCTCAGATTATTTTCATAAGTGGATCCCACAAGTCAGGTTTCCATTCCACACGTTTTCAAATCACATACATAATCAATATTTCAAACAGAACAATACAGATGTAGTACGTCAAATAACATTAACTAATTCTACTACAATCTGTACATAGTTATTACAACCCAGGTATGCCTACTATTACAATATTACAATATTTACATTCTATTACAATCAAACAGAAGAGACGACTCTTTGCTGAGTAGAGCTATATGGTTTCAAACTTCAAATTTTGTAGACCTCGAGCTCCTGAACACAAAGACAAACATCATTAGAGATTAGAGTGTACACATGCTAGGACTAGCATTGGTTAAAAATAACTAATAATCACATGATGAAGTCCTAGAATGAAATTTCAGTAGTGACCAGATCTAGATCTATAGGAAACAGAACAGCCACGACAAAATCCTAACCAGAAAGCATTTAGTAAAAATGGATTGCATCTGGTTACTGTAGTGCAAGCTAACGACATGAAGGTTCCATCAGGCAATGATCAACTACTCAAAACCATTCCATGCTTTGCAAAAAAATACTAGATGAATCTCACTAACAAGAGCACTAGGCGATTAATAGAAGAACTAATCAACAGATGACACAATAACAAGTGAAGGATTTATCTATCTCCCTGTGGAAGAGATGTAATCAGGGTATGCAAATGGTTCATCATCAGCTAGTAAAAGGTAGATGTGAGTTTGTAGCCATACCGATATGGTTGGTTGCAATCTTGCCATCCTTTGAGGAAGAAAGGTGTTGCCATCACCCCAACATTGTTGCTGCCAGAAAAAGCACCATGTAATCAGGGGGTGTGGTGAGCCATTAAGTACATTTCAATAGATGTGAGAGCGAGCAGGCATGAAAGGACTAGACGTAAAAATAGATGAGGTTTGTGCTATCCAGTTGTTATACAAGGACTCTCATACATACAGAATGAACTCTTACAAATCAATTACCCTTACATGAAACTGTCCATTCCTATCACATCCTACAAACTAGTAACTGTCTTCAAACCTAAATTAAACCCATACAAATATATAAGCCCAGCTGCAATTGATAACTACAAGCCTACAACAGCTCAAAGTGGCAGTAGCTAAAACACAAGCATTGTTCAAAGACAAACCACAACAATCATCAGTACTGGATTAAACTCAATGCTATCTTCATATTAATTTGGTCAGTATGAAGAAGAACATGACTAATGAAGACACACAGAAGTAGACCTTCATGCCATCCTCAGTCTTGGCGACCTGGGACTGGATGCTGGCGACGGTCTCCTTGACTGGGGCATTGACAGGGTAGTTGCCCTCATCCAACACGAATCTGCAACAATCCAGTACTGTTGAAGATTGTACGCTATGGGCAGATGAAAAATGTAAGCAACGGTACTGGCCACAGGCAGATTGAGGGACCTGGCGAGGTAGCTGTCGATGCGGACGCAGTCGACAATGAGGGTGTCGAGATACATCTAGGCAACGAGGAGGGGTCGGGTCGAGCAGCATCCGTCGGGGACGCAGCTATCTCTAGCTTGGATGAGAGCCCGTAAGGGAGGAGGAAGAGTCGGGACGCGTATGTATTGGCATGGTGCAGAGCCTGGAGGAGCGGTAGCAAATGAAGCGCTATAAATGGCCAGTACATGTGTATCTACTAGAAAGTAATCAGACCACTACACAAGACATAGCAAGCACCGATTCCTATAACACCAAGCCAGAAACATAAACCACAGTAGTTAAATGGAGATATATGAGCTCAAGCAGTGCATAATTCTAGGATGGCATCTCCCATACCTATATGCATAACACCGACAGAACAGCAGCAACACAAACAGTAGTATAGAAACTTAAAACAATAACATCCCCTACATAGTAGTAACCAGGGAATTAATTGATAGTTGGTAGAGGAAAACAAAATCACAAACACTACTTGTAGTAGCATGTGCATCACTTTTTGACTGTACAGAAGATTACTTATATTGAAATAACACAGACTAAGAACTAAGATTACTTTGTTGTAACTCATGAGCTCTCTGTCACGTTATGCCAGGTGTAATGTGACATCACAATACCACCAAACTATTCAGCAATAAGAGCATAGACATACAACAAAGCATAGCAGAATTCATTTCTAATCTGCATGACTGAAACTATCAATTAATACCGGTCAAAGCACAACACCTACATCAAAGCAGAGCAAAATTGCCATAGTGTGTAAATCATGCCACTGGTCAAAGCACAACACCACAATCACAAGTCCAAGGCCACCACGAAGGCAGAAGCACAACCGATCGTGGCTGTAGCAGAGTTCGTCGCCTCCGTCCCACTGGCTGCCTTGCCGACCTGAATAAAATAAGCATCAACCGGATGGCAACTAGTTAGCATTTGCATTATCAGCATAAATGTTTCATAAACACCACATGAAAAACCGAATATCAAACAAAATGAGATATATTGTAAGCGTGAGACGAATCATGCATTCCTGCTATTCTTTAGAAGTAGTAAATGATAGGTTGCAGATATAATCCAACTGGGTAGATCGATCTTCGGGGTTGCTGACTTGCGCAAATTGGAAGAGGAGGGGAGAGAGAGAGAGAGAGAGCTACCTTCCATTGCATGGCATCCTTCAAGGTCAGAGCCCTCCTCTCCCGCAGCTTCTACATCGGCCAAGAATGTCCTCCTCTCCGGCATGTCCATGGCCCTGCAGCCTCTCCATGGCCTGGCCCCTTCAACTGCCTCTGCGTGCACTTCACACATCAGTTCGAGGGAAGAAGGAAGAAGCAGAGGAGGGAGAAGGAGAGAAGGCACTCATGCGTCAGATGATTTGCCGGCTTCGAGTGGCGGTGGAGGTTGGACGCTGCAGATCCTCCCCTGCCTGTGTGTGCTTCGTGGTGGACAAGGAAGCAAGGGAGGACTCCCCCTCTACTGGAGGAGTTCCTCTACTGGTTGCCGCAGCCCGACCACGGCGGTGGCGAAGAACGTCGCTGACATTGGGGGAGGAAGACGTCCTAGTCGCTGTCGTCGTCCCTTCGAGGTGGCGGTCCAGGAGGCATCGGCGGCGGCTGCGTGGGAAGGATTGGGAGCCGCGGCGGCGTGGGTTGTGGATGCGGTTGGGGGCGCGCTGGATCTGATCTGGGACGGGGAAGAGGTGCGCCATGGCCGCCGGTGATAGAGCTCCCTCCCTTTCTTATTCTCTTGTCTTGTGATGAGTGGAGGGGAGGGGAGGATGCAGACAGCTGCAGACCGACGGTGAGGGGAGAGGTGGGTGGCGGAGGCGAGGGGAGAGGTGGGCGGCGGAAGGAAGGGGAGGATAGGGCTGCGGCGGAGGGATATGGATCGGGGGAGAGGAGTGGGGGCGGGGAGGGATTTGGATCGGCTAGGGTTCACACGCGTGTGTGAGAGAGAGGCTGCTGTGGGTTGGATGGATGGATAGATGTATGGATGGACGGATGGACGGATGTTTGCCACATCATCAATCCATGCCACAACGGATTCCACCAATCAGAATTGAGCTTATGTTTCTCTTATAGTTTTTATCCTCTTATTTAGGGCAAACATTCAACATATTAACCACGTATAGTTTGTTAAAATGAATGAATATTATGCACATGTGTGTATCTTGTGATGACAAAAAATTTTGATATGGGGAATTTTCATTTTCTTTGGACGAAAAATCAATTTTCCATTTTTTGAGTGTCCAAAATGAGTTTTTTTGTGAAGGACCTACCGTATATCTGTTGCAAAATTGAACCAAATCAATTTTCCAAAAATATTAGGCCATATTTAATGTACAATTGACCAAATGGTTGGATGTCAAAAGATTTTATCCACCTATCATGAAAAAGATAAGTTTCCACCGATTCAGCAGGAAGCGGGTCAAATTTGAACTGCAGCTGCCTCATAGTTTACTCTTTATTTTTTTCCAAAAATTATTTCTAGGTACATAAGTATCTATTTAATCAGAGAAACACAAAAGAAATTCCAAGGTTCAACTAGTAGCTAGGAACGGTCATGCCGCGGTTTTGACCACATTTTGAAACGGGCATGGAAAATTCAAAAAAAAATTCAAAAACTTGGAAAACCTCCGCATTGTGTCATTACATGTGACCAAGTTGCCAGAAAAAATAATAAACTTGTAATACGGTAATTATTTTAAAAAAGTGTTCTCACAAATGAGCTATCACGTGTGAAGATTCAAGGTTTTCAAGCCAAATGATCAATCTTATGGCCACATTTATGGCATAGTTTGTTCAAATGATCTCATATTATGCACAAGGGTGCATATTGGAATGACAAACAATGTTTCTTAAGGAAGTTTTCATTTCCTTTGGACGAAAAATTCATTTTCCATTTTTCGAGTGTCCAAAATGAGTTCTTTTGCGAAGCACCTACCATATATTTGTTGCAAAATTGTACCAAGTCAATTTTCTAAAATACTAGGACATATTTAATGCACAATTGACCAAATGGTTGGGCGTAAAAAGTTTTGATCCACCTCTCGTGAAAAAGACAAATTTCTGCCGATTCGGCTAGAAATGGGTCAAATTTGAACTGTAGCTACCTCGTAGTTTGCTTTTTATTTTTTCCAAAAATCATTTCTAGGTACATAAGTATCTATTTAATCAGCGAAACACCAAAAAAAATTCTAAGATTCAACCACTAGCTAGGAACGGTCATTCCCGCCGTTTTGACCGCATTTTGAAACGGGCATAAAAAATAAAAACAAAAAATTGGAAAATCTTCGCATTGCGTCATTATATGTGACCAAGTTACCAGAAAAAATTATAAACTTGTAATACGACAATTATTTTTAAAAAGTGTTCTCAGAAACGAGCTATCAAGTGTGAAGATTCATGGCTTTCAAGCCAAATGATCAATCTTATGGCCACATTCATGACATAGTTTGTTCAAATGATCTCATATAGTGCACAAGGGTGCATATTGGAATGACAAACAATGTTGCCTAAGGAAGTTTTCATTTTCTTTGGACGAAGAATTCATTTTCCATTTTTCGAGTGCCCAAAATGAGATTTTTGTGAAGGACCTGCCAAATATTTGTTGTACAATTGTACCAAATAAATTTTCTAAAATACTAGGACATATTTAATGCACAATTGACCAAATGGTTGGGTTTCAAAAGCTTTTATCCACCTCTCGTGAAAAAGACAAATTTCAGCTGATTCAGTTGGAAGCGGGTCAAATTTGAACTGCGGCTGCCTCATAGTTTGCTCTTAATTTTTTTTCAAAAATCATTTATAGGTACGTAAGTATCTATTTAATCAGAGAAACACAAAAAAATTCCAAGATTCAACCACTAGCTAAGAACGGTCAAGCACGCCGTTTTGACCGCATTTTGAAACAGGCATAAAAAATTCAAAAAAAGCAAAAAAATTGGAAAACCTTCGCATTGTGTCATTATATGTGACCAAGTTACCAGCAAAAATTATAAAATTGTAATAAGGCAATTTTAAAAAAGTGTTCTTTGAAATGAGCTATCATGCGTGAAGATTCATGGCTTTCAAGCCAAATGATCAATCTTATGGCCACATTCATGGCATAGTTTGTTCAAATGATCTCATATTGTGCACAAGGGTGCATCTTGGAATTCCAAACAATGTTGCCTAAGGGAGTTTTCATTTTCTTTTCATGGAAATACATTTTCCATTTTTCGAGTGCCGGAAATGAGTATTTTTTGTGAAGGACCTATCATATATTTGTTGCAAAATTGGACCTAATCAATTTTATAAAATACTAGGCCATATTTAATGCACAATTGACAAAATGGTTGGGTGTCAAAAGTTTTGATCCACCTCTGGTGAAAAAGACAAATTCCCGCCGATTCAGGAGGAAGCGGGTCAAATTTGAACTGCAACTGCCTCATAGTTTGGTCTTTATTTTTTTCCAAAAATCATTTCTAGGTACATAAGTATCTATTTAATCAGAAATACATGGTTTGGTGGCGAGACATCGAGGTTTGGACGGTGGTTGAGGGCCCCAACTCTAGAGCGCATAAGCTCGCATGCCCGCCGCGTGGTCCCCGCATGACCGTGGCGTTGCCATGCGTTCTTGGTGGCCTAGGCATGTCTAGTGGGTTGGGAACTCCCCAGGTAGGTGCTAGGAAGAAAATTGCAACATAAGATTCTCATGAGGAGACCAAACTATGCTCAAAGATGAATTAGCAGCCAAGTGTTTGATTAGCGGTACGGGAAATGCACATGGCCAATGGGCATGAAATTTGGCTGAGGATGATCATATACTAAGAAGAATGTCTTCACAAATTTTTAGGGAAATCAAGAATCTATAAATAACACTTCCTTCACAAAGTGCTGCTTTGAACAGAATAGGAAAATGAATATTGTTGAGTTATTTTTGAACTAGGCAAGGAAGGTTTTTGGCATATTTGATTAAGATATGATCCAAACAATTTATGAGAATTTTTTGGGAATATTTGGAATAACAAAAATATAGGTTGCTTCACAACCTAGGGCAAAAATTGACACATTGACATGACACATAGGCAAAACTGATGAGATGGCGCCTAGTCATCACAACCCACCACAATTTAAATGGCTATGACCATCTATATTGGTTGTTAACAACTAGAAATAAGGCAACAGACCAGCGTTGTTTGCTTTATGACCATTTTGTGTAAGGAAATTACGACCTTTCTGACCAAAATGGTCGCAATGGTTTAGGGTTTGGAGCCCCCTGAACAGCTTTTGACCAATTGGTCTCAACTGGTCATGGATCTATGACCAATTCTTCCAGGGTCACTGACAGAAGGTCACTAGTTGACATATTTCTTGTAGTGGACGATTGGTATTATGAGGTTATGTGATATGATTTACCGAAGGTAGTTCGGAGTCCCAGATATGATCATGGACATGACGATGAGTCTCGAAATGGTCGAGACATAAAGATCGATATATTGGAAGACTATGCTTGGACATCGGAATGGTTCTAGATGAGTTTGGGCATTTACCGGAGTACCGGGGGTTACGGGAACCCCCCGGGGAGTGTATGGGCCTTATTGGGCCTTAGTGGGAGAGAGGAGGAGGTGGCTAGGTGGAGGGCGCCCCCAAGCCCAATCCGAATTGGGTGGGGGCCGACCCCCCCTTTCCTTCCCTCTCTATCCCCCTTCCTTCCTCTCCTACTCCAACTAGGGAAGGGGGAATCCCACCGGGAGTAGGACTCCCCCTTGGGCGCACCATGAGAGGGCCGACCGTCCCCCTCCTCCACTCCTTTATATACGGGGGAGGGGGCCCCCATAGACACACAAGTTGATTGTTTGGCAGTGTGTGGTGCCCCCCTCCATAGTTACACATCTCGGTCATACCGTCATAGTGCTTAGGCGAAGCCCTACGCCGGTAACTTCATCATCACTGTCACCACGCCATCGTGCTGACGAAACTCTCCCTCGACCTCAGATGGATCTAGAGTTCATGGGATGTCACCGAGCTGAACGTGTGCAGATCGCGAAGGTGCCGTACCTTCGGTGCTAGGATCGGTCGGATCGTGAAGACGTACGACTACATCAACCACGTTGTCATAACGCTTCAGCTTTTGGTCTACGAGGGTACGTGGACAACACTCTCCCCTCTTGTTGCTATGCATCTCCTAGATAGATCTTGCGTGATCGTAGGAATTTTTTTGAAATTACCGCGTTCCCCAACAGTGGCATCCGAGCCGGGTCTATGCGTAGATGTTATATGCACGAGTAGAACACAAAGAGTTGTGGGCGATAATAGTCATACTGCTTACCAGCATGTCATACTTTGGTTTGACGGTATTGTTGGATGAAGCGGCTCAGACCGACATTACGCGTACTCTTACTCGAGACTGGTTCTACCGACGTGCTTTGCACATAGGTGGCTGGTGAGTGTCTATTTCTTCAACTTTAATTGAATCGAGTGTGGCTACGCCTGGTCCTTGTTGAAGGTTAAAACAACACACTTGACGAAAAATCATTGTGGTTTTGATGCGTAGGTAAGAACGGTTCTTGCTAGAAGCCCGTAGCAGCCACGTAAAACTAGCAACAACAAAGTAGAGGACCTCTAACTTGTTTTTGCAGGGCTTGCTGTGATGTGATATGGTCAAGGCATGATGTGATATAAAGTTTTGTATGAGATGATCATGTTTTGTAACAAAGTTATCGGCAACTGGCAGGAGCCATATGGTTGTCGCTTTATTGTATGCAATGCAATTGCCATGTAATTGTTTTACTTTATCACTAAGCGGTGGCGGTAGTCGTAGTAACAATAGGTGGCAAGACGACAACGATGCTACGATGGAGATCAAGGTGTTGCGCCGGTGACGATGCAGATCATGAGGATGCCTCGGTGATGGAGATCATGAGCACAAGATGATGATGGCCATATCATGTCACATATTTTGATTGCATGTGATGTTTATCCTTTATGCATCTTATTTTGCTTAGAACATCGCATGATCCCTTACTAAATTTCAAGGTACAAGTGTTCTCCCTGATTATGCACCATTGCTATAGTTCATCGTGCCGAGACACCACAGGATGATCGGATGTGATAAGCTCTACGTTCACATACAACGGGTGCAAGCTAGTTTTGCACACGCAGAATACTCAGGTTAAACTTGACGAGCCTAGCATATGCAGATATGGCCTTGGAACACTGAGACCGAAAGGTCGAGCATGAATCATATAGTAGATATGATCAACATAGCAATGTTCACCATTGAAAACTACTCCATCTCACGTGATGATCGGACATGGTTTAGTTGATTTGGATCATGTGATCACTTAGATGATTAGAGGGATGTCTATCTAAGTGGGAGTTCATAAGTAATATGATTATTGAACTTTAATTTATCATGAACTTAGTACCTGATAGTATTTTTCATGTCTATGTTGTTGTAGATCAATGGCCCGTGCTACCGTTCCTTTGAATTTTAATACGTTCCTAGAGAAAGCTAAGTTGAAAGATGATGGCAGCAACTACACGGACTGGGTCCGTAACTTGAGGATTATACTCATTGCTGCACAGAAGAATTATGTCCTGGAAGCACCGCTAGGTGCCAGGCCTGCTACAGATGCTACTGATGATGTTAAGAACGTCTGGCAGAGAAAAGCTGATGACTACTCGATAGTTCAGTGTGCCATGCTTTACGGCTTAGAATCCGGACTTCAAAAACGTTTTGAACGTCATGGAGCATATGAGATGTTCCAAGAATTGAAGTTAATATTTAAAGCAAATGCCCGAGTTGAGAGATATGAAGTCTCCAACAAGTTCTATAACTGCAAAATGGAGGAGAATAGTTCTGTAAGCGAACACATACTCAAAATGTCTGGGTATCATAATCACTTGACTCAACTGGGAGTTGATCTTCCAGTTGATTGTGTCCTTGACAGAGTTCTTCAATCACTTCCACCAAGCTATAAAGGCTTCATGATGAACTATAATATGCAAGGGATGAGCAAGACTATTCCCGAGCTCTTCGCGATGCTAAAAGCCGCGGAGGTAGAAATCAAAAAGGAGCATCAAGTGTTGATGGTCAATAAGACCACTAATTTCAAGAAAAAGGGCAAAGGGAAGAAAGGGAACTTCAAGAAGAACGGCAAAAAGGTTGCTGCTCAAGAGAAGAAACCCAAGGCTGGACCTAAGACTGAAACTGAGTGCTTCTACTGCAAAGGGACTGGTCACTAGAAGCGGAACTGCCCCAAGTATTTGGTGGATAAGGATGGCAAAGTGAAAGGTATATTCATGTTATTGATGTGTACTTAACTAAAGCTCGCAGTAGCGCCTGGGTATTTGATACTGGTTCTGTTGCTCATATTTGCAACTCGAAACAGGGGCTGCAGATTAAGCAAAGATTGGCTAAGGACGAGGTGACGATGCGCGTGGGAAATGGTTCCAAAGTCGATGTGATCGCGGTCGGCACGCTACCTCTACATCTACCATCAAGATTAGTTTTAGACCTGAATATTTGTTATTTGGTGCCAGTGTTGAGCATGAACATTATATCTGGATCTTGTTTAATGCGAGACGGTTATTCATTTAAATCAGAGTATAATGGTTGTTCTATTTATATGAGTAATATCTTTTATGGTCATGCACCCCTGCTGAGTGGTCTATTCCTATTAAATCTCGATAGTAGTGATACACATATTCATAGTGTTGAAGCCAACAGATTGAAGTTTCATAATGATAGTGCAACTTATTTGTGGCACTGCCGTTTGGGTCATATCGGTGTAAAGCGCATGAAGAAACTCCATACTGATGGACTTTTGGAATCACTTGATTATGAATCACTTGGTACTTGCGAACGGTGCCTTATGGGCAAGATGGCCAAAACTCCGTTCTCCGGGACAATGGAACGAGCTTCAGACTTATTAGAAATAATACATACCGATGTATGTGGTCCAATGAGTGTTTATGCTCGTGGTGGGTATCATTATTTTCTCACCTTCACAGATGATTTGAGCAGATATGGTTATATATACTTAATGAAGCATAAGTCTGAAACATTTGAAAAGTTCAAAGAATTTCAGAGTGAAGTGGAAAATCATCGTAACAAGAAAATAAAGTTTCTATGATCTGATCATGGGGGAGAATATTTGAGTTACGAGTTTGGTCTTCATTTGAAACAACATGGGATAGTTTCACAATTAACGCCACCTGGAACACCACAGCTAAATGGTGTACCCGAACATCGTAACCATACTTTATGAGATATGGTGCGATCTATGATGTCTCTTACTGATTTACTGCTATCATTTTGGGGTTATGCTCTAGAAATGGCTGTATTCACTTTAAATAGGGCACCATCAAAATCCGTTGAGACAACGCCTTATGAACTCTGGTTTGGCAAGAAACCAAAGTTGTCATTTCTTAAAGTTTGGGGCTGCGATGCTTATGTGAAAAAGCTTCAACCTGATAAGCTCAAACCCAAATCGTGGAAGTGCATCTTCATTGGATACCCAAAGGAAAGTGTTGGGTACACCTTCTATCACATATCCGGAGGCAAAATCTTTGTTGCTAAGAATGGATCCTTTCTAGAGAAGGAGTTTCTCTTGAAAGAAGTGAGTGGGAGGAAAGTAGAACTTGATGAGGTAACTGTACCTTCTCCCTTATTGGAAAGTAGTTCATCACAGAAATCAGTTCCAGTGATTCCTACACCAAATAGTGAGGAAGCTAATGATGATGATCATGACGCTTCAGATCAAGTTACTACCGAACTTCGTAGGTCTTCCAGAGTAAGATCCTCACCACAGTGGTACGATAATCCTTTTCTGGAAGTCATGTTACTAGACCATGATGAACCTACGAACTATGAGGAATCGATGATGATCCCAGATTCCGCGAAATGGCTTGAGGCCATGAAATCTGAGATGGGATCCATGTATGAGAACAAAGTGTGGACTTTGGTGGACTTGCCCGATGATCGGCAAGCCATAAAAAATAAATGGATCTTTAAGAATAAGATCGACGTAGATGGTAATGTTACTGTTTACGAAGCTCGACTTGTTGTGAAAGGTTTTCGACAAGTTCAAGGAGTTGACTACGATGAGACTTTCTCACCCGTAGTGATGCTTAAGTCTGTACGAATCATGTTAGCAATTGCTGGATTTTATGATTATGAAATTAGGCAAATGGATGTCAAAACTGCATTCCTGAATGGATTTCTAGAAGAAGAGTTGTACATGATGCAACCGGAAGGTTTTGTCGATCCAAAGGGTGCTAACAAAGTGTGCAAGCTCCAGCGATCCATTTATGGACTGGTGCAAGCCTCTTGGAGTTGGAATAAACGCTTTGATAGTGTGATCAAAGCATATGGTTTTATACAGACTTTTGGAGAAGCTTGTATTTACAAGAAAGTGAGTGGGAGCTCTGTAGCATTTCTAATCTTATATGTAGATGACATATTGTTGATTGGAAATGATATATAATTTCTCGATAGCATAAAGGGATACCTGAATAAGAGTTTTTCTATGAAAGACCTCGGAGAAGCTACTTACATATTGGGCATCAAGATCTATAGAGATAGATCAAGACGCTTAATTGGACTTTCACAAAGCACATACCTTGATAAAGTTTTGAAGAAGTTCAAAATGGATCAGTCAAAGAAAGGATTCTTGCCTGTGTTACAAGGTATGAAATTGAGTAAGACTCAAAGCCCGACCACTACAGAAGATAGAGAGAAAATGAAAGTCATTCCCTATGCTTCAGCCATAGGTTCTATCATGTATGCAATGGTGTGTACCAGACCTGATGTATGTCTTGCTATAAGCATAGCAGGGAGGTACCAAAGTAATCCCGAAGTGGAGCACTGGACAACGGTCGAGAACATCCTGAAATACCTAAAAAGTACTAAGGATATGTTTCTCGTTTATGGAGGTGAAAAAGAGCTCGTCGTAAATGGTTACGTTGATGCAAGCTTTGACACTGATCTGAATGACTCTAAGTCGCAAACCGGATACACATTTTTACTGAATGGAGGAGTTGTCAGTTGGTGCAGTTCCAAAAGGAGCGTCATGGCAGGATCTACGTGTGAACCGGAGTACATTGCTGCTTCGGAAGCAGCGAATGAAGGAGTTTGGATGAAGGAGTTCATATCCGATCTAGGTGTCATACCTAGTGCATCGGGTCCAATGAAAATCTTTTGTGACAATACTGGTGCAATTGCCCTGGCAAAGGAATCTAGATTTCACAAGAGAACCAGGCACATCAAGAGACGCTTCAATTCCATCTGTCATCAAGTGTCGGAAGGGGACATAGAGATTTGCAAGATACACACAGATCTGAATGTTGCAGACCCGTTGACTAAGCCTCTTCCACGAGCAAAACATGATCAACACCAAAGCTCCATGGGTGTTAGAATCATTACTATGTAATCTAGATTATTGACTCTAGTGCAAGTGGGAGACTGAAGGAAATATGCCCTAGAGGCAATAATAAAGTTATTATTTATTTCCTTAATTCATGATAAATGTTTATTATTCATGCTAGAATTGTATTAATCGGAAACTTAGTACATGTGTGAATACATAGACAAAACCTATAGTCCCTGGTATGCCTCTACTTGACTAGCTCGTAAATCAAAGGTGGTTATGTTTCCTAACCATAGACATGTGTTGTCATTTGATGAACGGGATCACATCATTAGGAGAATGGTGTGATGGACATGACCCATCCATTAGCTTAGCATTATGATCATGTTAGTTTCATTGCTACTGCTTTCTTCATAACTTATACAAGTTCCTCAGACTATGAGATTATGCAACTCCCGAATACCGGAGGAACACTTTGTGTGCTACCAAACGTCACAACATAAACTGGTGATTATAAAGGTGCTCTACAAGTGTCTCTGAAGGTGTTTATTGGGTTGCCATAGATTGAGATTAGAATTTGTCACTCCGTGTTTCGGAGAGGTATCTTTGGGCCCTCTCGGTAATACTCATCACTATAAGCCTTGCAAGCATTGTGACTAATGAGTTAGTTGCAGGATGAAGTATTACGGAACGAGTAAAGAGACTTGTCGATAACGAGATTGAACTAGGTATTGAGATACCGACGATCGCATCTCGGGCAAGTAACATACCGATGACAAAGGGAACAACGTATGTTGTTATGCAATTTGACCGATAAAGATCTTCATAGAATATGTAGGAACCAATATGAGCTTCCAGGTTCCGCTATTGGTTATTGACCGGAGACGTGTCTCGGTCATGTCTACATAGTTCTCGAACTTGTAGGGTCTGCACGCTTAACGTTCGATGACGATTGGTACTATGAGTTTATGTGATATGATGTACCGAAGGTAGTTCGGAGTCCCGGATATGATCACAGACATGGCGAGGAGTCTTGAAATGGTCGAGACATAACACTCGATATATTGGAAGACTATGTTTGGACATCGGAATGGTTTCGGGTGAGTTCGGGCATTTACCGGAGTACCGGGGGGTTACCGGAACTCCCCGGGGAGTGTATGGGCCTTATTGGGCCTTAGTGGGAGAGAGGAGGAGGCGGCCAGGTGGAGGGCGCGCCCCAAGCCCAATCCGAATTGGGTGGTGGTGGGGGGGGGGCCCTTTCCTTCCCTCTCTCCCCCCTTCCTTCCTCTCCTACTCCAACTAGGGGAGGGGAAATCCTACTCCCACCAGGAGTAGGACTCCCCCCTTGGGCGCGCCATGAGAGGGCCGGCCCTCCCACTCCTCCACTCCTTTACATACAGGGGAGGGGATCACCCCATAGACACACAAGTTGATTGTT
Source organism: Triticum timopheevii (assembly GCA_963921465.1). Classification (NCBI taxonomy): domain Eukaryota; kingdom Viridiplantae; phylum Streptophyta; class Magnoliopsida; order Poales; family Poaceae; genus Triticum; species Triticum timopheevii. The sequence continues at coordinate 225,444,170 of OY997272.1, forward strand.
TAGCCATGTGCGGTGCCCCCCTTCACAATTACACACCTCGGTCATATCGTTGTAGTGCTGCGCCGGTAACTTCATCATCACCATCACCACGCCGTCATGCTGACAAAACTCTCCCTCGACCTCAGCTGGATCTAGAGTTCATGGGACGTCACCGAGCTGAACGTGTGAAGATCACGGAGGTGCCGTACCTTCGGTGCTAGGATCGGTCGGATCGTGAAGACGTACGACTACATCAACCGCGTTGTCATAACGCTTCCGTTTTCGGTCTACAAGGGTACGTGGACACCACTCTCCCCTCTCGTTTCTATGCATCTCCTAGATAGATCTTGCATGATCGTAGGATTTTTTTTGAAATTACTGCATTCCCCAACAATAGTCTTAATGATGGATTCTATGTCATACACCAGATGCTAGAGTAGAGACGGGATCTGCAGAACCTTCGCATGTCACCTACAGCCTGGGATGCCAATATTCTGCAATGGGCAAGGACCGTAGGAGATATCGATGATCATCAGCTTCGAGCTGAGTTCTATCGCATCCAACATGAACTTCCCCAAATCATCATGAAGGAGGTCCTTGAAGAAACAGGGTTGTTCTACGAGGAAGGGGAAATGTCGCGGCAAGACGTCCGAACACGTGTAGCGGCTCAGCGTCTCGACCTGAAGCCTTTCACTAAGCTCGGGGACTATCTCCCTGACTTGGATGGATGGCACGACATGCTTGAGTGATTGTCAATATATGACAATGTGTCCGTTTAGTCCATACTTTATGTATGACGAAACTTTGAGTTATGCACGACGAAACTTTATTTGTGATGTAATTAAACCGTCCTCCTCGACTAGCGAAGATCATTCTAGTTAGGGCATTTTGGGTACGATGAACTTTGTTATTTATGCTTATGATATGTTGCTTCTATTTTTGCCAAGTCAGTCTCTTTCTGTTGCTCAACTATATATGTTGCATATCATCGAATCATGTGATGATGCAGGTGCATAGATCATCGATGGCGAAGAAGTGCTACGCCAGGAGTATACGAAGAGTGCCCAGAGTGTCAGGCCCAGGTGTACCGGTTTCCGTTTCCGAGCGACAGCCAATAGTTAGTTTAGGTTCACGCTAGTGCGAGAGAGGGGTACGAACTCATGTACTTCATAGTTCCACTCTCACTCATAGCGATAGCTCTTCTCGCGTATATCATTGTTTAGATGGATGACGATGTAGTTGCAAGAACTTATATCGCTATTTTCGAGATGATGATGAGAGACCACTTTGTGTTGTATGATGATGACATGATTTGATGCTATGATTACATTTGTATGTGTATGATGCTAAAGATTATTGTATAAAGCCTGTTCATATAAAAAACAAATATGCAGAAAAAACTAATAAAACTAACAGTAGGGAGGGGAGTAGAGTTAGCAGCAGCGCGCCCTTACCAGTAGTGTGTCCTGAACTAAAGTGCTGCAGATATTAGTAGTAGCAAGTTGCCCAAAAGCCCGCTGCTTCTAGCCATATATAGCAGTAGCGTGGGTCACCACATGCTACTGATACACGTTAGCTGTAGCACCGTATCAGTAGCGCGCCACCCCACGCTACTGATACACCTAATACGCGTGCTACTGCTAGGCTTTTCCCTAGTAGCGGGAGCTATATTTTTATTCATCACATGATATGAGTTCTACTTGGAGCGTCATGTATTATAGTAGTCTTTGCTTTGTCTGCCTTTTAGTTTGCCACAATCATTTTTTTCTACACACACCTTTTGAAAAAGACACACATTTATTCGCGATTTGCTAGGATACTCTATGTGCTTTACTTATATCTTTTGAGCTAGGCAACTTCTGTAGTGCTTCACTTATATCTTTTAGAGCACGGCGGTGGTTACATTTTAAACAAATATTTGCACTCTCATGGTTCACTTAATCTTTTTGAGAGTGTAATAGTAATGGCAATATACACAAGTTATGAAATTGTTCCTGATATGATAGGTATTCAAGAGGGATATAATAAAAACTTTCATGTAGATCACTGAATATGATAAGTTTGATTTCTTGCAATAGTCTTTTGATATAGAGATGGTGATATGTGGGTTGTACTAGTGAATAATTGTGGTTTAGTAAGAATATTGGTGTTAAGGTTTGTGATTCCCGAAGCATACATGTATAGTCTCTCGTTATGCTAAGAAGTTGGAGGACAATTTATTATTGAGTGTCTTCCTCTACGTGAAGGTCGGGGCACGCGATGGTTAACTCCTGCCAACATCCCTCATAGGGGCATGCATAGTAGAACTTTTCTTAGAGGGCTAATAGACTTCCGCAATAAGTTTGTGAGTTCTTTATAACTAATGTGAGTCCACGGATTATACACACCCTCACCTTTCCGCAATTTTCTAGCCTCTTCGGTACTGTGCATTGCCCTTTCTCACCTCAAGAGTCGGTGCAAACTTCGCCGGTGCATCCAAACCCCATGATATGATACGCTCTATCACACGTAAGCCTCCTTATATTATCGTCAAAACAGCCACCATACCTACCTATCATGGCATTTCCATAGCCATTCCGAGATATATTCCCATGCAACTTCCACCGTTCCATTATTATGCCATACGCCTTCATTGTCATATTGCTTCACATGATCATATAGCTGACATAATATTTGTGGCTCAGCCACCGTTTATCATCATCATACATGTTACACTAGTATCATTGCACATCCTGGTACACTGCCAGAGGCATTCATATAGAGTCATATGTTTCAGTTTTATCGAGTTGTAATATTGAGTTGTAAGTAAATAAAAGTGTGATGATCATCATTATTAGAGCATTGTCTCAGTGAGGAAATGAAATAAAAAGAAAAGAAAAAAGAGGCCACAAAGAGCCCAAAAAATGAGAGAAAAAGATAGAAGGGGCAATGTTACTATCCTTTTACACACTTGTGCTTCAAAGTAGCACCGTGTTTCTCATATAGAGAGTCTCCTATGTTGTCACTTTCATATACTAGTGGGAATTTTTCATTATAGAATTGGCTTGCATATTACAATGATGGGCTTCCTCAAATGTCTGAGGTCTTCATGAGCAACCAAGTTGGATGCACACCCACTTAGTTTTAGTTTTGAGCTTTCATACACTTATAGCTCTTAGTGCATCTGTCGCATGGCAACCCCTACTCCTTGCATCGACATTAATTGATGGGCATCTCCATAGCCCATTGATTATCCTCATCAATGTGAGACTTTCTCCTTTTTTGTCTTCTCCAAATTATCTCCATCACCATACTCTATTCCACCCATAGTGCTATATCCATGGTTGTGCTCATGTATTTCGTGAGAGTTGAAAAAGCTAAAGTGTATTAAAAAGTATGAACCAATTGCTCGGGTTATCATCAGGGTTGTGCATGATAAATACTTTGTGTTAAGAATACTCTTAGTGCATACATTACATGGCAATCCCTAATCCTCGTATTGACATCAATTGATGGGCATCTCCATAACTCGTTGATTAGCCGCGTCGATGTGAGACTATCTTCCATTTTTGTCTTCCCATTATTAATCCCTACCACCGCATTCTATTCCACCCATAGTGCTATGTCCATGGCTTACGCTCATGTATTGCGTGGGGGTTGACAAAGGTGAAGCACGTTAAAAAGTATGAACCAATTGCTTGTTCACACCGAGGTTGTACATGATTTATATTTTGTGTTAAGAAGATGGAGAATGACAAGTCTATATGATTTTGTAGGGATAGCATTCTTTAGCATTTTTATTTTGAAAAGCATGATTGTTTGTTGGTATGCCTGAATATTGATGTCTTTATGTCAAATTATAGACTATTGCTTTGAATCATTCGGATCTTAATATTCATACCATAAAAGAAAGATTACATGATAGACATGTTAGGTAGCATTCCACATCAAAGATTCTGTTTTTACCATTTACCTACTCGAGGACGAGCAGGAATTAAGTTTGAGGATGCTTGATATGTCTCCAACGTATCTATAAGTGTTGATTTTCCATGCTGTTATAGTATCAATCTTGATGTCTTATATGCTATTTTATATCATTTTTTGGGACTAACCTATTAACCTAGTGCACAATGCTAGTTGCTATTTTTTGCTTGTTCTTGGCTTTTTAGAAAATCAATATCAAACAGAGTCCAAACATGATGAAACTTTACAATGATTTTTTTATGGACTAGATGGGGCCCATGAAGGTTCGGGAGAAGACCAGAGGAGTCATGAGGGAGCGACAAGCTCATAGGGCGCGCCCAGGGGGGACACGCCCCTGAGCTTGTGGGCCCCTCGTGGCACCTCTTGATCTGATTCCACCTCTAGAAACTCCCAAATATTCCCAATATACCAGAGAGCTAGCCGAAACACTTTTTCCGCCTCCACAAGCTTCTGTTCTTCCACGATCCCATCTGGAGCCCTTTTCTGGTACTCAGCTAGAGGGGAATCGATCAAGAATGGCTTATACATCATCCTTGCTGCCCTACCGATGATTTTTGAGTAGTTCACCACAGACCTACGGGTTCATAGCTAGTATCTAGATGGCTTCTTCTCTCTCTTTGGTCTTCAATACAATGTTCTCCTCAATGTTCTTGGAGTTCTATCTGATGTAATCTTCTTTTGCGGTGTGTTTGTCGGGATCCGATGAACTGTGGCTTTATGATTGGAATATTTATGAATAATAATTGAGTCTTCTCTAAACTCTTTTATGCATGATTTTTGTAGCTTTGTATTTCTCTCCGATCTATCTATTTGGTTTGGCCAACTAGATTGATTATCTTCCGTGGGAGAGGTGCTTTGTGATGGGTTCAATCTTGCGGTGCTCTATCCCAGTGACAAAGTAGGTGACAAGACACATATTTGTATTTGTTGCCATTAAGGGTCAAATGATGGGGTTTATTCATATTGATTGGGTTCACTTTGTCTACATCATATCGTCTTGCTTAAGACATTATTCCGTTTTATACTTAATATCCTAGATGCATGTTGGATAGCGGTCGATGGGTGGAGTAATAGTAGTAGATGCAGACATGAGTCGGTCTACTTGTCTTGGATGTGATGCCTATATAAATGACCATTGCCTTGAATATCGTCATAACTATGCGCTTTTTTATCAATTGCCCAACAGTAATTTTGTTCACCCACCATATGCTATGTGCTCGAGAGAGAAGCCTCTAGTGAACACTATGGCCCGGGTCTATTTTATCATATATAAAAATACAAATATACCTTGCTACATTTTTATTTATTTTATTTTGTTTTGCAATTTATATTATTACCTACCACTACGAGATTGAATCCTTGCAAGTAACTGCCGAGGGGATTGAGAACCCCCTTGTTCGCATTGGGTGCAAGTATTTGCTTTTCTGTGTGTAGGTGTTGTTCACGAGGCTTTGTGTGATTCTCCTACTGGATTGATAACCTTGGTTCTTAGCTGAGGTAAATACTTATCTCTACTATACTGCATCATCCTCTCCTCTTCGAGGAAATCCCAACACTGCTCACAAGTAGAAAGTTCAAAAGAGACAACATATTGGTCCATAGTACTCAAGCTTAAGCCAGTGCAAAAAAACATGTGTGATCATTTCCTTGTCATGACCCCGTCACCAGACAACAAAAGTTTTAGCAAACAATGATTGAAGTAAGTGCCTGAGAGCCTTGACTTGAGAACGTTAGTGCGTAGTGATGAGAAACTCTATATCTTGACTCTTTGAAAACTCTTTGTGCTCAAGTTTGTTAAAATAAAACAACAAAAATAAATGAATAAGCTAATAAGTAAGAGTACCCAAGTATTTGTTTTCATTCTAGATTAAACTATGACAAGGGGCATATAATTTTTTTACTATAACTTTAGCGGTTTAGTTACCAAAATGTATATTACCCAGTTGAGCATGTGCTACCTTGTACAAATATGTTCTGTCTTCATTATAGCTTGCAGAGAAGAGAAGGATGCAACTATGGGGAACGATATTTATTGATGATCTAGATGGATAACTTTGATTTATAAACCCTATTGCTTGAAGACGAGCAATGTTTAAACTTGGGGAAGTTGATGAGTGGATTTTATGCAACTTTGTAGAGAATATTTTAGTGCCAAAATCCCTCATAACATATCCTTCTAGCACTTATTCATGTCCCCATTGCATAGTTTATGGCTTTTACTCGTTTTAGCAAGTCCATTGCATAACTTTTATTTTTATTTAGTTTCCCCCTTTTTTGTCTTTGTAGGTGTGTTGACATGTTGATGGACTTGGGACATCAAAAGAACCAAGTTGAAGGTCAAACTGAAGAAGATCCAGTCACCAGATCAAGGCCCTACAGATTGTTTGATGTTTTGACATTTATTAAAGTTCTCAAATTGAATATCCAAGGCCACTGATACATCAGGATTTTCTCTAGCAATCCAGTGATACCAAGAACGTCAAAATTGAAGTTTGTATGAAGAAATGGTGACTAAAATACGAAACATATCCCAGTGTCCAGAGTGTACGATAGCCTTCCATAGGAGTGCAACTACCTTCCATACAACCTTCCATACAAGCTCCCGGAAGCTTTGTAATTTGGCCAGAACTTTCCCGATTTTGCTTTGATTTTTTCCTAATTTGTTCCTTCGGGGTTCTTGACAACCAAGACTTTTATTGGACATGGATTTGTCTCTCCTAGAGCCCTTGGATGAAAGGGAGGAGTCTACTTCAATGGAGGACACCTGAGGAGGACTCCTATAAGAAGACCTCCAACCCTAGCCGCTGTGAACCTCTACTGAAGTGGAGGAGAAAAAGTGATAGTAGTAACCTCCACCTATCCCGTCTCTGCCAATTCGATAGGGGGATAGTGGTGACCCCCCATTGGCTGTATCCACAGGGAAACCCTTAATCATCATTTTTGTAACCTGTGATACGTCTCCGTCGTATCTATAATTTTTGATTGTTCCATGCCAATATTATTCACCTTTTATATACTTTTGGCAACTTTTTATACTTTTTTTGGGACTAACATATTGATCCAGTGCCCAGTGCCAGTTCCTGTCTGTTGCATGTTTTTTGTTTCACAGAAACCCCATATCAAACGGAGTCCAAATGGAATAAAAATGGACGGACATTTTTTTGGAATATTTAGGATTTTTGGGAAGTAAAATCAACACGAGACGGTGCCCGAGGGGGCCAGGAGATAGGGGGGCGTGCCCCAGGGAGGCAGGCGCACCCTGGACTCTCCTGGGCCCCCCGTAAGGCGGTTGACACTCTTCTTTTGCCGCAAGAAAGCTAATTTTATGAGAAAGATCTGGGCGAAAGATTCACCCCAATCGGAGTTACGGATCTCCAGATATAAAAGAAACGGTGAAGGGGCAGAATCTGAGAATGCAGAAACAGAGAGATAGATCCAATCTCGGAGGGGCTCTCGCCCCTCCCAAGCCATGGGAGCCAAGGACCATAGGGGAAACCCTTCTCCCATCTAGGGAGAAGGTCAAGGAAGAAGAAGAATAAGAAGGGGGGCTCTCTCCCCCTTGCTTCCGGTGGCGCCGGAACGCCGCCGGGGGCCATCATCATCACCGCGATCTTCACGAACAACTTCACCGCCTTCATCACCAACTCTTCCCCCCTCTATGCAGTGGTGTAACCCCTCTCTTACCCGCTGTAATCTCTACTTAAACATGGTGCTCAACGCTATATATTATTTCCAAATGATGTATGGCTATCTTATGATGTTTGAGTAGATCCGTTTTGTCCTATGGGTTAATTGATGATCGTGATTGGTTTGAGTTGCATGTTTTATTATTGGTACTGTCCTATGGTGCTGTGATGCCACCGATTCAATTGTACACTAATCATGCACGCAAATGTGTACGATCAAGATCAGGGACTCACAGGAAGATATCACAACACAACTCTAAAACATAAATAAGTCATACAAGTATCATAATACAAGCCAGGGGCCTCGAGGGCTCGAATACAAGTGCTCGATCATAGACAAGTCAGCGGAAGCAACAATGTCTGAGTACAGACATAAGTTAAAAAGTTTGCCTTAAGAAGGCTAGCACAAACTGGGATACCGATTGAAAGAGGCGCAGGCCTCCTGCCTGGGATCCTCCTAAACTACTCCTGGTCGTCGTCAGCGGCCTGCATGTGGTAGTAGGCACCTCCGGTGTAGTAGGAGTCGTCGTCGACGGTGGCGTCTGGCTCCTGGGCTCCAGCATCTGGTTGCGACAACCAGGTAGAAAGGAAAGGGGAAAAACGGGGGAAAGCAACCGTGAGTACTCATCCAAAGTACTCGCAAGCAAGGAGCTACACTACATATGCATGGGTATATGTGTAAAGGGCCATATTGGTGGACTGAACTGCAGAATGCCAGAATAAGAGGGGGATAGCTAATATTGTCGAAGACTACGCTTCTGGCAACCTCCGTCTTGCAGCATGTAGAAGAGAGTAGATTGAAGTCCTCCAAGTAGCATCGCATAGCATAATCCTACCCGGCGATCCTCCCCTCGTCGCCCTGTGGAAAAGCGATCACCGGGTTGTCTATGGAACTTGTCTGGGTGTGTTTTATTAAGTATCCAGTTCTAGTTGTCATAAGGTCAAGGTACAACTCCGGGTCATCCTTTTACCGAGGGACACGACTATTCGAATAGATTTACTTCCCTACAGGGGTGCACCACAGAACCCAACACGCTCGATCCCATTTGGTCGGACACACTTTCCTAGGTCATGCCCGGCCTCGGAAGATCAACATGTCGCAGCCCCACCTAGGCACAACAGAGAGGTCAGCACGCCGGTCTAAATCCTATGCGCGCAGGGGTCTGGGCCCATCGCCCATTGCACACCTGCATGTTGCGAGGGCGGCCGGAAGCAGACCTAGCCCCCTAATACAAGAGCAGGCGTTCCAGTCCAATCTAGCGCACGCCGCTGCGTCGCTGACGTCAAGAAGGCTTCGGCTGATACCACGACGTCGAGTGCCCATATCTTTCCCGCGTAGTTGGTTAGTGCGTATAGGCCAGTGGCCAGACTCAGATCAAATACCAAGATCTCATTAAGCGTGTTATTATGAAGTAACCGCGGACGCCGACCAGGGCCAGGCCCACCTCTCGCCTAGGTGGTCTCAACCTGCCCTATCGCTCCGCCACATAGTAATAGTCGGCGGCCGTCGGGAACCCAGGCCCACCTCTACAGGGATGGAGCCACCTGTCCTTTCAGCCCCCACATCAGAATCACTTGCGGGTACTCAACGAGCTGACCTGACTTTAGTCACCATCTGTATAGTATGTATATATGTATAGTATATACCCGTGATCACCTCCCGAGTGATCACGGCCCGATAGTATAGCATGGCAGACTGACAAGAATGTAGGGCCAATGATGATAAACTAGCATCCTATACTAAGCATTTAGGATTGCGGGTAAGGTATCAACAACTGTAGCAACAATGATAGGCTATGCAACAGAATAGGAGTAACCGAACAGTAACATGCTACACTACTCTAATGCAAGCAGTAGAGAGAAGAATAGGCGATATCTGGTGATCAAAGGGGGGGCTTGCCTGGTTGCTCTGGCAGGAAGGAGGGGTCGTCAACTCCGTAATCGAACTGGGCAGCAGCAACGTCGGTCTCGTAGTCTACCGGAGAGAAGAGGGGGAAGAAACAATAAATATAATGCAAACATAAGCATGATGATGCAAGACATGACAAGGAGCGGTGCTAGGTGTGCCCTAACGCGGTAGTAGGTGGTACCGCCGAAAGGGGGAAACATCCGGGGAAGTATCCCCGGTGTTTCGTGTTTTCGGACAGATGAACTGGAGGTGAAATGTTGCAGGTTCACTATGCTAGGGATGTGTGGCGGACAAACGGACTGCGTATCCGGATTCGTCTCGTCGTTCTGAGCAACTTTCATGTACAAAACATTTTCATCTGAGTTACGGTTTATTTTATATTCATTTTTAAAGATTTAAATCAATTTATAAATTAATATTATTAATTTAATCCAGAAATAGCATTACTGCATCAGCATGACATCAGCATGACATCATCAGTCAACAGAGGTGTTGACTGGGTCAAGCTGACGTGTGGGTCCCATCTGTCATTGACACATTGCCCTAACTAACAGATTAGTTAGTTTAATTAGATTTTTAGGTTACTTAAGTTTAATTAGTTTAACTAAGCGGGATTAATTAAGTTAATTAATTAGATTTTATTTTCATCTATTTTTCTTAAATCCATTCTAGGGCGTGGCCCCATGTGTCTGGCCTAGAGGGGCCTCAACGGGTGCTGGCATCGGGTAATACCCGACCATGCGACGGGCGCCAGCGGGCAGTGGGCACCCCAACGGGAAAATCCATGGCGCGGGCGGGTGACTCACCGGAGCCCGGCCATGGACGGCACCGGCGGACGGCGGCGGGTCGGCGAACGGCGGCGATGCTGGGTAGCGCACCGGGGGGCTGCGGACGAGGCCAAGGGAGCGGGGGCGTGGGCGCACGGTGGCAGCGGCAGGGCTCGGCCCCGACCGAGGTGCAGGGAGCGAGCGGAGCGCCGGAGTGCGCGGGGTGAGCGCGTGAGTGGCATGGCGTGCGCGACCAAGGGGTGGCGCGATTGGTGGTCAGGGGGGCGCGAGCACGCGGGCCGGCGAGGCCACAGGCGAGCACGGGGGCGCGCAGGTGCGGGACGACGGGCACAGCGACATCGAAACGGGGAAAGAGAGTGCGAGGAGAGGGAGGCCGTGGCCTCACCGGTGTTGCAGAGACGAGGGTCGACGAGGCTCGATGGAGCCTTTGGGGAGGAGGACGGGGACGACTCGGCGGAGAGGTAGCAGGCCGGCGGGGAGGCTGTCCGGTGATGGCGTCCGGCAAAGTGGAGGGGGCGCCGGTGATGGAGAAGACCGTGGCAACGGCATCCAGCGATTGTTCACAGGGGGGGTCGAGCGGCTCCGGGCTCGGGCGATCCGACGGGGAAGAAGACGAGGAGGTGCTCCGGCGACGGGGTGGCTCCGGCGAAGCAGTGGCGGGACGAGGCGGCGATGGTGGAGTCCCGGCGTGTGATGAGCGGCTGGGGCGCGTCCTGGGTTCATTCCCCCAATCCCGATCTGGATTGGGGAGGAGGCGAACGTGGGGGGGGGGGGGAGTGGGGCGACGGGGGTTAGGGTTTGACCGGGGAGTGGGTTATGTGGAGTGGGTGGGCTGGCCTGGTGGTCCGATTGGGCTGCCGGCTGGGTGAGATGGGCCGACGCCCATGGGAAGGGGGGTTCATTTGTTTTGTTTTGTTTTCACTTTTGTTTTTCTTATTTATTTTACCTTTTCTGTTTTAGTTTTGTTTCCTATAATTTTACTTTTGGTAAAATATACACTTAGTATCTAAATTAGTATTTCAGCTCAGTCCATAGCCACAAAAGGTCTAGTCCTCAGATAAATTAGTTTGAAATTTTATTAATTACAAAAGGCATTTAAATAATTGTTTGTGCTACTGTTTTATTCATCTTGTAGTATTTAAACATTTTTTATAGGTGTGGTTTCTCCACCACAATCATTTATGATTTATTTGCTACAATTTGAACATTTTAGATTTGATAATTGAAAACTTTTATTGTTTGACTTCAATTCAAATTTGTATTTGGATCGGTTCTGAACTAACACGAGATTAGCAACGGTAATCGTGGTGACGTGGCATCACTACCAGAGGGTTACTGTAGCTTGATTACCCGGGCGTCACAATTCTCCTCCACTACAAGAAATCTCGTCCCGAGATTTAAGAGGTAGAGAGGGGGGAGGTCTAGTACGAAAACGGATCTTCTCGGCCTTGGTTGCTCTTCTTGAAGAGGTCAATCCATTACATTGAAGTCTTTATTCCTATGCTTCAGTCATCATGATGAAGCCGACATCCTTCCTTCAAGATCTCCATCGTAATTATGACAGAATAAGGGGGTATTTCGGAAGAACAGATCTCTGCAAGGTTGACTATCTGGTCGATAACATCGGGGAAGGTGGCGGAAAGTAACTCTCGAGTTGAAACTTAAGAAAATATCGAGAGCAAAGTAAGGAGGTGTCATGGGAAGTTTCAAGCAGGTAGGCAATAGTTTGTTGCCTGAAACAAAGTGTGAAACGGGTCCAGAGCAACAAGAATAAGTATTGCGTCTGATACTAGAGCAGATCATCTGTAGGACGGTGACTCGTGAATTACATACGAAGCTAAGTGCAAAGGATACTTCAGAATCAAGGATGTACAAGAGGGTCAGGTTTTGATCCAGTGGAACTGTGGGTTATGGGCCCACCATGTGGGTTAAAGTAGGAGGAGCGGTGACTTCTTGCATGGTCAAAATAGCAAGGCAGTTCAAAATGTAGCATGTCGATTATGTCGGCAACAACGTCGGTACCAAGGGCGAGGGACGAAGAGAACAATTTTCCTGCTCGTTGAATGAGGCGGACCAATAGGCAAAGTTCTCGTCCATCGGTGGCTACCAGAATGTCATCATCAATAGTAACAGGGTCTTGCTGACAGAATTGTACAACGAGGTGTTTACATAAGCAGGGAAATGTTACTGCTTATATAATATAGATCACAAGAAGGTTTAAACAAACCAATGGAAAGGAAAAGTGGTTATCAGGTTTAGACAGAACAATGGAAGGGAAAATGTGTATACACACATATTTTGGGGGTTATATCCTTCCCAAGGACAAGCGGAGTATGATATCCATGACAGGATAGAAAGTAGAAAACCATTTAGGTAAGGGGAGAGAAATTTCATGACATTACCCATACAACGGTGTTTGGATAATTGAGCTGGAAAAATTTAGCATCGCGCCTCCAATGTTCTTGTTGATGAGCGGGGTATCATAGTCATGCTTCGAGTTAGCAATGATATGGTGTTTCAATCAAGGGCCAGACTTTGGATACACAAATGATCCATCAGGAGCAACTTATAAAATAAGTCCTAAAATTTCCTCCAGGAAGAATGGTTATCCTTGCAAAAGAAATTATAATGATAGGTCCTCCAGCCAGGGGAGGGGGGGGGGTGCTAGGCATGACATAATGTTACCGGGTCATCAAAGGACCCACATCATAACTCTTGGAAAGTTGTCCCAACCATCATATCTGACCGAGATTCAGATCTGATTGGTGTCATGATACCTCAGACTCAGGATGTCTGAGAAGAAAAGGTGCAACACAAATCGACGAAATGACATTGCAAGATTCTCACGAAATGAACTATGGGAACGGGTTCCTGAAACAATACTTCATCATTAAACCAATGAGGGGATGAGGAGGTGGTTGATGGGCTCAGCAACAATTCATCGAGAATTCCAAACGGATGGATTTCCATAATAATGTGAACAGGAAGATGACACTTGTTAATTCAAATGATATAATCGTGTATTCTCACGGAAAACATACACCATCAATCACTAGTTGAAAGGTGTGCCCGAAATATGACCTTAGGCAGCAAGATCAATGTTAGAGTGACGATTCAATAACCAACAGTCTAAGAACGAACTGTCGATCGTTAACTTCAAAGCAATAGGGTTGCTAGAAGTACATAACTCAAACAGCATCGTTAGTATATTGGTATCCTAGTTAAAAACAACACGGGGACCAAGGAAGAATGGTGATGGTGAGAAGTATCATCATACCGAGAATTTCTAAGAGGTGGAGAAATCCCCACAACATTCTCGACAGAAAAGACAGTAATACTTCAAAGCAGAACACAACACTAGCTAGAGAGCAAGTTATATTCATAATGTGGACAAGTTCGCGATGAAAGGAAGTCAAGGGTGTTGTCGATGATAATAAAAATCATCGAGGGCAAGGAGGGTATTTCTCATCATGAACACAGTTGACATCTCAAAAGAAGTCAAAGTGTTGAAGGTGATCCGACACATTTGTTGAGAGATTTCATGAAGATGTAATCGATCGGCAATGGCCTCAAGTCAAAGGAATGATGAAGCAAATGGCTATTGGAACCATGGGTACGACACAAACTAGAAATCAAGTTTGTTGTTCAAGGATAAATGATATGACGAGGAAGATCGACGTAAGATTAGCTCACCATCAAAAGTTGTGCTCCGAAAACAAGGACCAGTTAGCACAGTTAAAATTAGCACGATAATGATGTAGCCGTACACGCTAGGAAAGACATGATGGAGTATTTAAACTTGTAAGCAATGAAGATCTCTAATCCTCGTTGAATCGCAGTGCGGACTCGATTCAGTTGTCAGTGTCTTTGAGTGTTTAATAACTCAGAGCTCGTAAAAATATTTCGAAACAGTGAGAATGTAGTACTTGATGGAGAACTCATAAGAAGTTATGTAGTTCCGTGACAATTTCGAGATACCAGGGGGGTAATACTCGACGACAGACCAAAGTAGAGGTTGGACTGGGGTATTGCTCTGTAGAAGACAAGTGCTTAAACTTGCACGAGAAATTGTATTTAAAGGAGAACATGGTCGAAACCACGATTGCAAAAGGCCATATCCCAAATATAAGATGTACTTATACCAAGGGAATAATTAATTTAAGTGAAGCTTTAATGATAAGATCTACATCCTGTCCATGGGCATGAACACAAAGTTCAAGGTCGACTCCCACTTCCTCAATGCATAACCTTCCATTCACCTCTCGTATTTTGAAAAGGACATTAGTTGTTAAAAGTTTTACTTGGTGCAATACCAGATAAATATGACTCGTGAATCTTTCAGGTTCACACAGATTAGGGAAGGCGTTGGTTCAACCCATCGGAGCATCTTAGAAACAGATACCACGAACTTCAGGAGTAATCAACAAGCTCAAAAATAGAGCATGTTTGACAAGGCAGAGGATACAATTTACCAAAGGCATTATGTATCCGAGAAAGGACTCACAAAGTTATTGAATATGAAGGACGTTGTCGGATAAAATCCAATAAAGGACCCGGTGGTCCTCAAGGGATCTGATGTGAGCATTTGTACTCAACCAGAGAAAGAAAGAATGTAAGGAGATCAAATTATAGAAACACCTGATTGATTGAAATCTCAAAAATCAAAGGAATTATGATTTCCAAAGCAAGGGATCAGAAGCAAACGCTCTAATTAAGGAAGGATAAGATGAGTAAACTTAGGGGTACAATCGACGACAATTTGATTGGTCGAGAACCAGCTCATGTTCAAAAATGACGTCTGAGCCAAAAGGGTGAATTCTAGGATCCGATTGAGGATTGCGAGCATTCGCAACATATTGAACCAAGAGACTCGAAATGATAACGACAAAGGGTACTAAATGAATATTGCTGGTCTTAAGGAACGCAACCAAAAATGCAAGCACACAATTGCAGGGCAATAGCGGGCAGAGGATTACCGAAAGATCAGATAATATCTCAATGTATCTTGTGCATCATATGCACAATGGGGGAAGAATGGATACTCGGTAAGTGCGAGAACTATTCGTAGGGAGTATTCATGAGGCAAGAACTACTAGGCAGTAAGCTCAATGGATTCTCGGAACATCGAAGAGTATTTTGGGGCATCTTGCAATAACAAGAGCAACGGAGAATGATTGTATGAACGACAAGTGTTTGATGTTATCCATAAGGATATGTCGGTGGTAGGAAAATGCAAAGGCGGTAGGCACAAAGGTCTCGGGGAAACATTAAATAGTATATTTGGAAGTTTCTGATGCACCAAGCGATCATTTGGAATGAAGGGCTCTCTGGGAGGAAGTAGTTACGAGAACCTAGAGTTAGTTTTGTTTTTAACAAAATCATTTAACCTGAATAGAAGAGAGATCAGAATCCCAGAGTATAGATGAGGAATAAAAGATCCTAATACCACCCAATGGCGACGTGGGCCCGTAAGGCACACAGCCATGTTAGTAAAAGTTTTGCAATGACTAGACTCGACTTCAGCCAAGGAGTGTGGAAGGGGGATTCCTACAGGCAGTCGGCTCTGATACCAACTTGTGACGCCCCCGATTCAATCGTACACTAATCATGGACGCAAATGTGTACGATCAAGATCAGGGACTCATGGGAAGATATCACAACACAACTCTAAAACATAAATAAGTCATACAAGCATCATAATACAAGGCAGGGGCCTCGAGGGCTCGAATACAAGTGCTCGATCATAGACAAGTCAGCGGAAGCAACAATATCTGAGTACAAACATAAGTTAAACAAGTTTGCCGTAAGAAGGCTAGCACAAAATGGGATACCGATCGAAAGAGGCGCAGACACACTTTCCTGGGTCATGCCTGGCCTCGGAAGATCAACACGTCGCAGCCCCACCTAGGCACAACAGAGAGGTCAGCACGCCGGTCTAAATCCTATGCGCGCAGGGGTCTGGGCCCATCGCCCATTGCACACCTGCACGTTGCGAGGGCGGCCGGAAGCAGACCTAGCCCCCTAATACAAGAGCAGGCGTTCCAGTCCAATCCGGCGCACGCCACTCTATCGCTGACGTCAAGAAGGCTTCGGTTGATACCACGACGTCGAGTGCCCATATCTTTCCCGCGTAGTTGGTTAGTGCGTATAGGCCAGTGGCCAGACTTAGATCAAATACCAAGATCTCGTTAAGCGTGTTATTATGAAGTAACCGCGGACGCCGACCAGGGCCAGGCCCACCTCTCACCTAGGTGGTCTCAACCTGCCCTGTCGCTCCGCCACATAGTAACAGTCGGGGGCCGTCGGGAACCCAGGCCCACTTCTACTGGGATGGAGCCACCTGTCCTTTCAGCTCCCACATCGGAATCACTTGCGGGTACTCAACGAGCTGACCCGAATTTAGTCACCATCGCTATAGTATGTATATATGTATAGTATATACCCGTGATCACCTCCCGAGTGATCACGGCCCGATAGTATAGCATGGCAGACTGATAAGAATGTAGGGCCAATGATGATAAACTAGCATCCTATACTAAGCATTTAGGATTGCGGGTAAGGTATCAACGACTGTAGCAACAATGATAGGCTATGCAACAGAATAGGAGTAACCAAACAGTAACATGCTACACTACTCTAATGCAAGTAGTACAGAGAAGAATAGGCGATATCTGGTGATCAAAGGGGGGGCTTGCCTGGTTGCTCTGGCAAGAAGGAGGGGCCGTCAACTCCGTAGTCGAACTGGGCAGCAGCAACGTCGGTCTCGTAGTCTACCGGAGAGAAGAGGGGGAAGAAACAATAAATATAATGCAAACATAAGCATGACGATGCAAGACATGACATGGAGCGGTGCTAGGTGTGCCCTAACGCGGTAGTAGGTGGTACCGGCGAAAGGGGGAAACATTCGGGAAAGTATCCCCGGTGTTTCGCGTTTTTGGACAAATGAACCGGAGGTGAAATGTTGCAGGTTCACTATGCTAGGGATGTGTGGCGGACAAACGGACTGCGTATTCAGATTCGTCTCGTCATTCTGAGCAACTTTCATGTACAAAACATTTTCATCCGAGTTATGGTTTATTTTATATTCATTTTTAAAGATTTAAATCAATTTATAAATTAATACTATTAACTTAATCCAAAAATAGCATTACTATATCAGCATGACGTCATCAGTCAACAGAGGTGTTGAATGGGTCAAGCTGACGTGTGGGTCCCATCTGTCATTGACACATTGCCCTAACTAACAGATTAGTTAGTTTAATTAGATTTTTAGGTTAATTAAGTTTAATTAGTTTAACTAAGCGGGATTAATTAAGTTAATTAATTATATTGTATTTTCATCTAGTTTTTTTTTATAAATCCGTTCTGGGGCATGGGCCCCATGTGTCTGGCCTAGAGGGGCCTTAACGGGTGCTGGCATCGGGTAATGCCCGAACAGGCGACGGGTGCCAGCGGGCAGTGGGCGCCCGAACGGGCAAATCCATGGCGCGGGCGGGTGACTCGCCGGAGCCTGGCCACGGATGGCACCGGCGGACGGCGGCGGGTTGGCGAACGGCGGCGATGCTGGGCAGCGCACCGGGGGCTGCGGACGAGGCCAAGGGAGCGGGGGCGTGGGCACACGGTGGCAACGGCGGGGCTCGGCCCCGACCTAGTTGCAGGGAGCGAGCGGAGCACCGGAGTGCACGGAGTGCAAGGGGTGGCGCGGCTGGTGGTCAGGGGGGGCGCGAGCACGCGGGCCGACAAGGCTACAGGCGAGCACGGGGGCGCGCAGGTGCGGGACGGCGGGCACGGCGACGTTGAAACGGGGGAAGAGAGTGCAAGGAGAGGGAGGCCGTGGCCTCACCGGCGTTGCAGAGACGAGGGTCGACGAGGCTCGATGGAGCCTTTGGGGAGGAGGACGGGGACGACCCGGCGGAGAGGTAGCATGCCGGTGGGGAGGCTGTCCGGTGATGGCGTCCGGCAAGGTGGCGGGGGCGCCGGTGATGGAGAGGACCGCGGCGACGGCGTCCGGCGATGGTTCGCAGGGGGGTCGAGCGGCTCCGGGCTTGGGTGATCCGAGGGGGAAGAAGACGAGGAGGTGCTCCGGCGACGGGGTGGCTCCGGCGAAGCAGTGGCGGGACGAGGCGGTGACGGTGGAGTCCCGGCGTGTGACGAGCGGCTGGGGCGCGTCCTGGGTTCGTTCCCCCAATCCTGATCTGGATCGGGGAGGAGGCGAACGTGGGGGGGGGGGGGAGTGGGGTGATGGGGGTTAGGGTTTGACCGGGGAGTGGGTGGGCTGGACTGGTGGTCCGATTGGGCTGTCGGCTGGGTGAGACGGGTCGACGCCCATGGGAAGGGGGGTTCATTTGTTTTGTTTTGTTTTCACTTTTGTTGTACTTATTTATTTTACCTTTTCTATTTTAGTTTTGTTTCCTATAATTTTACTTTTGGTAAAATATACACTTAGTATCTAAATTAGTATTTTAGCTCAGTCCATAGCCACAAAAGGTCTAGTCCCCAGATAAATTAGTTTGATTTTTTTAATTAAAAAAGGCATTTAAATAATTGTTTTTTCTACTGTTTTATTCATCTTGTAGTATTTAAACATTTTGTATAGGTGTGGTTTCTCCACCATAATCATTTATGATTTATCTGCTAAAATTTGAACATTTTAGATTTGATAATTGAAAACTTTTATTGTTTGACTTCAATTCAAATTTGAATTTGGATGGGTTCTGAACTAACACGAGATTAGCAACGGCAATCATGGTGACGTGGCATCACTACCAGAGGGTTACTGTAGCTTGATTACCCGAGCGTCACAGGTGCCCTCCATGTCACGCAAGTGTGAGGGATTCCCGTTGTAGGGTGTTGCAATACGTTCATGATTCGCTTATAGTGGGTTGCTAGAGTGACAGAAGCTTAAACCCGAGTAAGGGGATTGTTGCGTATGGGATAAAGGGGACTTGATGCTTTAATGCTATGGTTGGGTTTTACCTTAATGAATCTTTAGTAGTTGCGGACTGCTTGCTAGAGTTCCAATCATAAGTGCATATGATCCAAGTAGAGAAAGTATGTTAGCTTATGCCTCTCCCTCAAATAAAATTGCAATAGTGATTACCGGTCTAGTTATTGATTGCCTTGGACAAATAAATTTCTCGTAACAAAAAGCTCTCTACTAATATTTACTTTATTGCATCTTTATCTAAACATCCCCTACTTTTTATTTACGTGTTCTTTATTATCTTGCAAACCTATCCAACAACACCTACAAAGTACTTCTAGTTTCATACTTGTTCTAGGTAAAGCGAACGTTAAGCGTGCGTAGAGTCGTATCAGTGGCCGATAGGAATTGAGAGAGTATTTGTTCTACCTTTAGCTCCTCATTGGGTTCGACACTCTTACTTATCGAAATAGACTACAACTATCCCGTATACTTGCGGGTCATCAAGACCTTTTTCTGGCTCCGTTGCCAGGGAGTCATAGCGTGGGGTGAATATTCTCGTGTGTGCTTGTTTTCTTTATCACTAAGTAATTTTTATTTGCTGTTCTTAGTTGTTTCCTATCTTTAGTTATGGATATGGAACACGAAATACCAAAAAAATTAGGTGTAGATGCTACTCATGGAGATGGGGAACCTCCTAAAACCCTCGATACTCGTTATGTTCGAGATATTATGTACTACTTTAATAATGCTGAGAAAACCCCATTCAATTATGTTATGGGAGAAACGTTGGATCAACGTGAATACTTTAGGGGTTATTGTTTGACACAAAAAGGGAAACTATTACGGGATCAAATTCAAATGTTAAGGTGGTATGCTCGGGATCTATGCTTGAGATATGATATTACTTGTTGTTCTAGGATGAAGACTCCACACCTTCCCTTTTCATGCAAATTTAATGATAATGAAACCTTAGCTTCTTATGCTAATGGTATATATGATTACTATGATGTTGAACAAATATAAGAATTTGTTGCTTTTAAGGCTGCTTATGAAATTGAATCTTTGTTTGAAAAGTATGAAGCTTTTGATGATGATGGTGTTTATAGGCCTGAAAATCTTGCTATACTTAGATATTGCTATGAAAATTATGAATACAATTACAATATTATGCATTTATTGAGAAAGTCTCCGCTGTCCAAGAAGAGATTAATATTTTGCAGGAAGCTATGGAAGAAGAAATTGATGAAACTGTGAGCTCATTAGATGAAAAAGATGACGAGGAGAGCGAAGAACAAAAGGAGGAAGAGCGGATTGATCACCCGTGCCCACCTTCTAATGAGAGTAACTCTTCAACTCATACATTGTTTAATTCCCCTTTGTGCTTACCGAAGGATGATTGCTATGATCCCTTGAATTTGTTTCAAATATCCCTTTTTGATGATGCTTGCTATGCTTGTGGCCAAGATGCCAATATGAATTATGCATATGGAGATGAAATTGCTATAGTTACTTATGTTAAACATGAAATTGTTGCTATTGCACCCACGCATGATAGTCCTATTATCTTTTTGAATTCTCGAAACTACACTATATCGGAGAAGTTGGTGCTTATTAAGGATTATATTGATGGGTTGCCTTTTACCATTGCACATGATGATTTTGATAGATATAATATGCATGTGCTTGCTGCTCCTACTTGCAATTATTATGAGAGAGGAACTATATCTCCACCTCTCTATGTTTACAATATGATAGAATTGCAAGAAACTGCTTATACTATGCATTGGCCTTTACTTGGTGTGCATGAATTCGTCTTTTATGACATGCCGATGCATAGGAATAGAGTTAGACTTCGTTCTTGCTTGATATATGTTACTTTGTGCTCACTACTAAATTACAAATCATTGTTAATTAAAATTGGCTTGGATATACCTTGGGATCCGGGTGAATTCATTACTTGAGCACTAAATGCCTAGCTTAATGGCTTTAAAGAAAGCGCTGCCAGGGAGACAACCCGGAAGTTTTAGACATTCATTTATTTCTGTTGAGTGCTTTTATATAGTCTAAAAACAAAATAAAATAAAGAGGGGAACCCAAAACTTTTCAAAAAGGGAAGTGAAAGTGAGAGAGACAATCATTGTTGAAGTGGGAGAGCTCCTTGAACTTTGTTCATGCTCACGGAAACTTTGTGAATTTTAATTACAGAAAATTTTCATCAAAAATAATTATCCCCTTGTATAATTCCATTGTATTATAAAAATAATGTGCTAAGGTTTGCCTTTAGGATGTTTACAATGCTTGTTGGTTTGTACGGTGCAGGACAGAAACTTTGTCTGTAGTGCGCGATTTTACGATTTTAACTGGAATGTCAATCGGTTCTGATTCCTTTTGCACTGTCTTGATGTACAACTTGTTTATTTTTCCTAATTTTGGTAGAATTTTTGGGGTATTAGAAGTATGGTGGATGTTCAGATTTCTACAGACTGTTCTGTTTTTGACAGATTCTGTTTTTGATGCATAGTTTGCTTGTTTTGATGAATCTATCAATTTATATTAGTGGATTAAGCCATGTAAAAGCTATATTACAGTAGACACAATGCAACAAACAAAATATGAATTGGTTTGCAACAGTACTTAGAGTAGTAATTTGCTTTATTATACTAACGGATCTTACCGAGTTTTCTGTTGAAGTTTTGTGTGGATGAAGTGTCTAAACGAGGAGGTCTCGATATGAGGAAAAGAAAGAGAGGCAAGAGCTCAAGCTTGGGGATGCCCGAGGCACCCCAAGTAAATATTCAAGGAGACTCAAGCGTCTAAGCTTGGGGATGCCCCGGAAGGCATCCCCTCTTTCTTCAACAAGTATCGGTATGTTTTCGTATTCGTTTTGTTTATGCATTATGTGCAAGTCTTGCAGTGTCTTTTGCATTTAGTTTTCACTTTTCTTTTATGCACCATGCTGGTATGAGATAGTCCTTGGTTGATTTATAGAATGCTCATTGCACTTCACTTAAATCTTTTGAGTATGGCTTTATAGAATGCTTCATATGCTTCACTTATATCTTTTGAAGTCTGGATTGCCTGTTTCTCTTCACATAGAAAACCGCCATTTGTAGAATGCTCTTTTGCTTCACTTATAATTGTTAGAGCGTGGGCATATCTTTTGTAGAAAGAATTAAACTCTCTTGCGTCACTTATATCTTTTTAGAGAGATGATAAGAATTGGTCATTCACATGGTTAGTCATAAAATCCTACATAAACTTGTAAGATCGCTGAATATGATATGTTTGATTCCTTGCAATAGTTTTGCGATATAAAGGTGGTGATATTAGAGTTGTGCTAGTTTAGTAATTGTGAAATTGAGAATTACTTGTGTGGAGGTTTGCAAGTCCCGTAGCATGCACGTATGGTGAATCTTTATGTAACGAAGTTGGAGCATGAGGTGCTCTTTGATTGCTTTCCTTATGAGTGGCAGTCGGGGACGAGCGATGGTCTTTTCCTACCAATCTATCCCTCTAGGGGCATGCGTAGTAGTACTTTGCTTGGAGGGCTAAGTAGAGTTTTGCAATAAGTATATGAGTTCTTTATGACTAATGTGAGTCCATGGATTATACACACTCTCACCCTTCCACCATTGCTAGCCTCACTTGTGCCGTGCGATTTTCGCCGGTAGCATACACCCACCATATACCTTCCTCAAAACAGCCACCATACCTACCTATCATGGCATTTACATATCCATTCCGAGGTATATTGCCATGCAACTTCCATCATCATCATTTACATGACTTGAGCATTCATTGTCATATTGCTTTGCATGATCGTAAGATAGCTAGCATGATGTTTTCATGGCTTGTCCGTTTTTTTGATTTCATTGCTATGCTAGATCATTGCACATCCCGGTAGACCGCCAGAAGCATTCATAGGGAGTCATATCTTTGTTCGAGATCGAGTTGTAATATTGAGTTGTAAGTAAATAAAAGTGTGATGATCATCATTATTAGAGCATTGCCCCAGTGAGGAAAAGATGAAGGAGACTATGATTCCCCCACAAGTCGGGATGAGACTCCGGACTTTATGAAAAATAAAAGAGGCCAAAGAAGCCCAAATATTAAAAAAGAGGCCAAAGAAGCCCACCAAAAAGAAAAAGAAAATAAAAAAAATAAAAAAAGAGAAAAAAATAAAAAAAAATGAGAGAAAAAGAGAGAAGGGGCAATGTTACTATCCTTTTACCACACTTGTGCTTCAGAGGAGCACCATGTTCTTCATATAGAGAGTCTCTTGAGTTATCACTTTCATATACTAGTGGGAATTTTCATTATAGAACTTGGCTTGGATATTACGATGATGGGCTTCCTCAAACGCCTGAGGTCTTCATGAGCAAGCAAGTTGGATGCACACCCACTTAGTTTCAAGTTTGAGCTTTCATATACTTATAGCTCCTAGTGCATCCGTTGCATGGCAATCCCTACTCACTCACATTAATATCTATTGATGGGCATCTCCATAGCTCGTTGATACGCCTAGTTGATGTGAGACTATCTTCTCCCTTTTTGTCCTC
This sequence comes from Triticum timopheevii, assembly GCA_963921465.1. NCBI lineage: Eukaryota > Viridiplantae > Streptophyta > Magnoliopsida > Poales > Poaceae > Triticum > Triticum timopheevii. The sequence goes on from OY997272.1 coordinate 225,467,980, forward strand.
ACAACCACCACCTTATACCACCATAGTGCTATGTCCATGGCTTGCGCTCATGTATTGCGTAAGAGTTGAAAAAGCTGAAGCGCGTTAAAAAGTATGAACCAATTGCTCGGCTCGTCATCGGGGTTGTGCATGATTTGAATGCTTTGTATGATGAAGATGGAGCATAGCCAGACTATATGATTTTGTAGGGATGAGCTTTCTTTGGCTATGTTATTTCGATAAGACATAATTGCTTGGTTGGTATGCTTGAAGTATTATTGTTTTTATGTCAAATGATAGACTATTGCTTTGAATCACTCGTGTCATAATATTCATGCCATGATTAGACATATGATCAAGATTATGCTAGGTAGCATTCCACATCAAAAATTATCTTTTTTATCATTTACCTACTCGAGGACGAGCAGGAATTAAGCTTGGGGATGTTGATACGTCTCCGTCGTATCTATAATTTTTGATTGTTCCATGCCAATATTATTCAACTTTTATATACTTTTGGCAACTTTTTATACTTTTTTTGGGACTAACATATTGATCCAGTGCCCAGTGCCAGTTCCTGTCTATTGCATGTTTTTTGTTTCGCAGAAACCCCATATCAAACGGAGTCCAAACGGAATAAAAACGAACGAAGATTTTTTTTGGAATATTTATGATTTTTGGGAAGTAAAATCAACGTGAGATGGTGCCCAAGGGGGCCAGGAGATAGGGGCGCGCCCTAGGGAGGCAGGCGCGCCCTGGACTCTCCTGGGCCCCCCGTAAGGCGGTTGACAATCTTCTTTTGCCTCAAGAAAGCTAATTTTATGAGAAAGATCTGGGCAAAAGATTCACCCCAATCAGAGTTACGGATCTCCAGATATAAAAGAAACGGTGAAGGGGCAGAATTTGAGAACGTAGAAACAGAGAGATAGATCCAATCTCGGAGGGTCTCTCGCCCCTCCCAAGTCATGGGAGCCAAGGACCAGAGGGGAAACCCTTCTCCCATCTAGGGAGAAGGTCAAGGAAGAAGAAGAAGAAGAAGAAGAAGGGGGGCTCTCTCCCCCTTGCTTCCGGTGGCACTGGAACGCCGCCGGGGGCCATCATCATCACCGCGATCTTCACCAACAACTTCACCGCCTTCATCACCAACTCTTCCCCCTTCTATGCAGCGGTGTAACCCCTCTCTTACCCGCTGTAATCTCTACTTAAACATGGTGCTCAACACTATATATTATTTCCCAATGATGTATGGCTATCTTATGATGTTTGAGTAGATCCGTTTTGTCCTATGGGTTAATTGATGATCATGATTGGTTTGAGTTGCATGTTTTATTTTATTGGTGCTGTCCTATGGTGCCCTCCGTGTCGCGCAAGCGTGAGGGATTCCCGCTGTAGGGTGTTGCAATACGTTCATGATTCGCTTATAGTGGGTTGCTAGAGTGACAGAAGCTTAAACCCGAGTAAGGGGATTGTTGCGTATGGGATAAAGGGGACTTGATGCTTTAATGCTATGGTTGGGTTTTACCTTAATGAATCTTTAGTAGTTGCGGACTGCTTGCTGGAGTTCCAATCATAAGTGCATATGATCCAAGTAGAGAAAGTATGTTAGCTTATGCCTCTCCCTCAAATAAAATTGCAATAGTGATTACCGGTCTAGTTATCGATTGCCTTGGACAAATAACTTTCTCGTAACAAAAAGCTCTCTACTAATATTTACTTTATTGCATCTTTATCTAAACAGCCCCTACTTTTTATTTACGTGTTCTTTATTATCTTGCAAACCTATCCAACAACACCTACAAAGTACTTCTAGTTTCATACTCGTTCTAGGGAAAGCGAACGTCAAGCGTGCGTAGAGTCGTATCAGTGGCCGATAGGACTTGAGAGAGTATTTGTTCTACCTTTAGCTCCTCGTTGGGTTTGACACTCTTACTTATCGAAAGAGGCTACAACTATCCCATATACTTGCGGGTCATCAACCTGCTGGGGGAGGAAACAGTGGTGGCGTGCGTGATACAGTTCACTACACGTAGCGTCATATACTGTGCTAGGCTTCGCCCACAAATAAATACATGAGAAGTGGCTTAAATATCTGTAGAATGTGTGAGTAGTAATGATTCCAAATACCTCAAGAACGCCCGTTTGCTGAAGCATCACCCCCTTATTTTATTCGCCATTCTATTTACATTCTTACCTTTGCCTCGTTGTTTAGACAAAAATACCATTATTGCCGTTCTGTTAACAACTGATGAATAAACTATTTCCAATAACGCTCTAGGTGTGAACGTAGCCATGTAAGTCATGACGTAGCTACGGGGTTGGTAGTTACCTATGCAACCACTCCCTGTGGGATTGGCATACCCTACTTACCACAAATTGTAATAGCCTTGTGCCCTTGTAGGTTATCAATTGCTTTGAATCACTTTCGTCCTAAGTTCATACCATGATTACATCATTTGATCAAGATCTTGCTGAGTAACATTCAACATAAAAAATTATCTTTGTTTATCATTTACCTACTCGAGGACAAGTAGCAGTTAAGCTTGGGGATGTTGATACGTCTTAAACATATCTATAATTTTTGTTTGTTTCATGCTATCTTATTACCATTTCTATATACTTTTTATAAGATTTTATATTAATTTTATGGACTAACCTATTAGTTTAGTGCCCAGTATTAGTTCCTCTTTTCTACTTGTTTTTGGTTTCACAGGAAATCAATACCTATGGAGGTCAAAATACGTGTCGATTTAATACAATTGTTTTGGGCAACAAGAAACACAAGAAGCTTCGGGGGAGATCGAGACGTGCACCAGGGGGGCCACATGGGTGCCCAGTGCGGCCAGGGGTGTTGGTCGCGCCCCCTATCGTGTGGGGCCAATAGGCACCTCCTTGACCTGATTCCACCGCCATAATTCCCTTTAAATATTTAAACCATCCATCGTTCCTCCAAAATAATTTTATCACTGTTGCAAGCCACAATTCTGCGGAGATCCCATCTGAAGACCTGTTCCGGAGCCCTGTCAGAGGGGGAAGCCATTGTCGGAGTCATCTTAATCAACTTTTCTGCCTTCGTGACCACGTGTGAGTAGTTCTTTTCGGACCTACGAGTCAATAGTATAGTAGCTAGATGTCTCTCTCTCTCTCTCTCTCTCTCTGGATCTTCAATGCCATGTTCTTGTTCTTGATAGAGATCTATTCAACGTAATCGGTGGTGTGTTTGTTGGTACATGATGAATTTTCACTTTATGATCATATTATTCATTGAAATCAATTGAATCTATTTATGTTTTGTTGCTGCATAATTAAATAGCTTTGTACACTCTCTGATCTATCTATCTTCTTTGGTCAAGTTTGATTGATTTTCTTTAGAGGGAGTTGTGCTTTGTAGTGAGTTCAATCTTGCAGTGCTCTAACCCAGTGACAGAAAGGGCCAGGAAACGTCTTGTATTGTATTGTATTCTATAGTTGTCACTAGCGATAAAACAACGGGGTCAAGTCATATTGATTGACTTCTTTGTGTCTACATTAAGTCATCTTTCTTATTGTGATGATGCATGCTGGATACGGGTTTTGTGGTGGGGTACTAGTAGTAGATGCAGTTGGATTAACGGTCAAATTATCATGGATCTAATGCCTATATGAGACTATGCTATGAATGATCATAGTCATAATTATTGCAATCCGTTCAATTGTCCAACTATAATTTGTTTACCATGACATTCGACTGTTAAAGAGATAGATACCACTAATGAACCTATGGCCCTCGGGTCTATTCTCTATTAATAAATTCTTCCACAAAAATTACTATTTTTTTATCCGTTCCACTTCACTACTATCCATCTCTTTTATTTACTTTTAATCTTATAACTACCAATACAAGGGTCTTAGCAACCCTCTTGCCACATTGGGTGCAAGTTTTTATCTCGTTTGTATGCATGTTTTATTTATTTTGTTAGCTTAGAAGCTTCTACTGGTTCGATAAACCTTGTTCTTAACTGAGGAAAAACTTTACTCCTGTTCTACTTCACCCTTCCTCTTTGGGAAAACACAACGACTCCTGTGGGTGTAGCACTTTCATGGCAGGGCATCCACTTGATTCTGAGTGTAGTGCCCCCTCCATTAATTAACGGTGGGAGAGTAACCTAAAGCTATCCAACAGAGGCCGTAAGAGGCGTTATAGCAGCGACATCATGTGAAACGTTCGGAAAGACAGGAACCATCACATCTTTAATGGTACATGCATGACATGTATCGAGGTGGCCCACCTCACCATAGAGGACATTGCGCAGTCTAATATAACTTTTAGACCAAGAATTCTTTTTGAAACAAGGCAAAAGGCTTGCCATTTTCATTGAATAAGAAGAAGGTTTAAAGAGTCTTGGCCAAAGTCTAGATTACAAGCATCACTCTCGTAGCATTATATTACACAAATATTTTGCCCCGGCTAGGCACCACAACGAAGTTGCCACTTTGATGCGAGTCACAAGCACCCCGAATGGAATCACGGTGTTGCGGAACACACGTGCATTTCGCTCGTTCCAAATTTCCAAAGAGATAAGTATCACTAGGGAAAGGAACACCCTTCGAGGTTGTGAACACCCGTAAGCAACGCTGCACCAGCACTCCTTGAAGGAAACCATGCCTCCCCGATCCATAGGATGGACATCATGTAAACTAAGCCATGTTTTGATCATTCCCCAAAATTTGACTATGTAACGACATTGGAAGAGAATGTGAGCTGTTAATTTTGGTGTCTGTTTGCATAGCGAGCAAAGGTTACAATTTGGCCAGCCCCAGCGCTGAAGCCAATCACAAGTCTGAATCCTATTGTTGAAGACCAACCAGGAAAAAAATTGCATTTGGGAGGAGCCCAATTCTTCCACACCAAAAGAGGCATATATGTGTCGACAAGACCAAGAAATTGTGCGTTGTACACCGCCGCCGCCCAATAACGGCCATCACTGGTGAGCTTCCAGGAAATCGAATCAGCCACATCGGGGTTAATTTGAACGTGTGATAGCATAGCCCAAAGGTTGTCATACTCAGCTATGTGGTTGATAGTGAGGTTCCTACCAATGTCTACTTTGGAAATACATGATTTGTTGTGTAAGCCCTTCTGGATGGTGTAGTATTTTCTTGTAGAGATATCAAAAATCTTTGGTGCAATGTCTTTGGGTCTCATACCGTTCAACTAGGTAGATTCCCAAAACGAGGCCCTTAACCCATTGCCAATCGGAACCTTGGTGGCAGCAGCACATATGTATTATCTTTGTCATCACAAGGGTTTCCCAAGTTTACCCAAGGCTTGCCCAGGTCCGTCCAAGCTCCCCACAGCCACCGCATGCGAAGGGCAACAACATATTTTCCAAGGTGAGAATACCTAGGCGACCATGTACTTTAGATTTGCACACTTGCTCCTAGTTGATCTTGCATTTTCTGCCAGAAACCTTGTCACAACTAGCCCAAAAGATATGCACGCTGAAGGGAGTTGATCTTTTTCAGGACCTCAACATGGTGGTTTAGTGCCGTCAGGTAATATATATCAATCGCCGTTACAACTGACTTGACAAGCACTACCATTCCAGGCGGTGAAAGTGGATTCTATTTAATTTCTTGATCGACAACGGCAGCCCCGGAAATTTCATAGGGAAAGACGAGCATTTGGCGGGGAATGAGAGGAGGATATCATCCAGATCCAAGTTGACTCCCCGGATGGGGGCAACTAGGCTTTTTGAGCGGTTGGTAGTCAGACCCATAAACTGTCCAAAGTGAGCAAGTGTGTCCACAAAGAACTTGACTTCCGTTTTGATGGGAGCAAGGGAAACAACTGTATAATCTGCGTAGAGGAAAGCCCTGATCGTCATAGCATTACCACCAAGAGGGTGCAACTTTCCTTGCTCCCATCAATGGCCAGAATGAAAGGGAGGGGAATAGAGGATCTCCTTGCCTCAAGCCACTCCCAAGCTAGATAGGGTTTTCTCGGAATACCATTGAGCAAGACTCGCGGCGATGGCGAGGCCAACACGGGCCAAAACTCATCCTCAAAAGTGTGGAGGAACTCCAAGGTGTCTGAGAAGGTGAGGAGATAGTCCCAAGGAACAGAGTCAAATGCTTTCTTGATACCAATCTTGAAGAGTAGCGTCGATGTTTTGTTGCGGTGGAAACACCTCGCAAGATTGCGCATATACATAAAGTTATCATGAATACAACGCCCCTTGGTGAATGCACTTTGAGCCTGGGTAACAAGGTCGTTCATGTGTGAGGCAAGCCAAGGTCGTCCAAGGTTTTATACCAAGAATTAACCTAATGCGTGAGTAATCCACATGTGGTATGATATCCTTGGGGTGTCCGGCGTGTCCCAGGTATTGCCAGTTTGTATATATTTTTCACTTCTTAGGGACTATTCGGGGTCCCTCTCCTCCATGCTTCCGCTCACGGAACTGGCGGAGTTCTAGTTGAAAATTGCAGAGTGATACGTCTCCAACGTATCTATAATTTTTTATTGTTCCATGCTATTATATTACCTGTTTTGGATGTTTATGGGCTTTATTTTACACATTTATATCATTTTTGGGACTAACCTACTAACCTGAGGCCCAGCCTGTATTGCTGTTTTTTTGCCTATTTCAGTATTTCGAAGAAAAGGAATATCAAACAGAGTCCAAACGGAATGAAACCTTCGGCAACGTGATTTTTGGAACGAACGTGATCCAGATGACTTGGAGTGCAAGCCAAGAAGCAGCCGAGGCGGCCACGAGGGTGGAGGGTGTGCCCACCCCTACAGGGCGCGCCCCCTGTCTCGTGGGCCCCTCAGGCGGCCGCCGACCTTCTTCTTCCTCCTATATATACCCATGTACCCCAAAAACATCCAAGGAGCCAACAAAAACAATTTCCACCGCCGTAACCTTCTATATCCGCGAGATCCCATCTTGGAGCCTTCGCTGACGCTGCACCGGAGGGGGAATCGACCATGGAGGGCTTCTACATCAACACCATAGCCCCTCCGATGAGTTGTGAGTAGTTTACCACAGACCTTCGGGTCCATAGTTATTAGCTAGATGGCTTCTTCTCTCTTTTTGGATCTCAATACCATGTTCTCCCCCTCTCTTGTGGAGATCTATTTGATGTAACGCTTTTTGCGGTGTGTTTGTCGAGATCCGATGAATTGTGGGTTTATGATCAAGTTTATCTATGAGAAATATTTGAATCTCCTCTGAATTCCTTTATGTATGATTGAGTTATCTTTGCAAGTCTCTTCGAATTATCAGTTTGGTTTGGCCTACTAGATTGATCTCCTCTGAATTCTTGGAGCGTTGTGTATGATATCAGTTTTTGCTTTTTAGTTTACCACAATCATCCTTGCTGTACACACCTTCTGGGAGAAGCCCACTTGATTGAAATTTATTAGAATACTCTATGTGCTTCACTTATATCTTTTGAGCTAGATAGTTTTTGCTCTAGTGCTTCACTTATATCTTTTAGAGCACGGCGGTGGATTAATTTTATAGAAATTGCTAGTCTCTCATGCTTCACTTATATTATTTTGAGAGTCTCTTAGAACAGCATGGTATTTTCTATGGTTATAAAATTGGTCCTAGAATGGTAGGCGTCCAAAAACTATCATAGGAATTGAATTGGATGCTTTGATCAATTTGATACTTGATAATTGTTTTGAGATATGGAGGTAGTGATATTAAAGTCATGCTAGTTGGGTGATTATGAATTTAAAGAATGCTTGTGTTGAAGTTAGCAAGTCCCGTAGCATGCATGTATGGTTAAAGTTGTGTAACAAATTTGAAACATGGAGTGTCCTTGAATTGTGCATCCTTATGAGTGGTAGTCGGGGACGAGCGATGGTCTTTTCCTACCAATATATCCCTCTAGGAGCATGCACATAGTGCTTGGTTTTTGATGACTTCTAAATTTTTGCAATAAGTATATGAGTTCTTTTGACTAATGTTGAGTCCATGGATTATACGCACTTTTACCTTTCCACCATTGCTAGCCTCATCGTTACCGTGCATTGCCTTTTCTCACCTTGAGAGTTGGTGCAAACTTCACCGGTGCATCCAAACCCTGTGATATGATACGCTCTATCACACATAAACCTCCTTATATCTTCCTCAAAACAGCCACCATACCTACCTATTATGGCATTTCCATAGCCATTCCGAGATATATTGCCATGCAACTTTCCACCGTTCTGTTTATCATCATGACACGCATTACTTTTGTCATATTGCCATTGCAGGATCATGTAGTTGACATCATATTTGTGGCAAAGCCACCATGCATAATTTTTCATACATGTCACTCTTGATTCATTGCACCATCCTGGTACACCACCGGAGGCATTCATATAGAGTCATATCTTGTTCTAGTTTCGAGTTGTAATTCATAAGTTGTAAATCAATAGAAGTGTGATGATCATCATTATTAGAGCATTGTCCCCAAAAAGAAAAGAAAAGGAAAGGCCAAAAAGAAAAAAAGGAAAGGCCGAAGAAAAAAAAGAAAAAAAGAAAAAGAAAGGCCAAAAGAAAAAAGGCCAAAAAATTGAAAAAAAGGAAAATAAATAAAAAGGGGGTGAGGGAGTCCTGGACTAGGGGGTGTCCGGATAGCCGAACTATCACCGTCGGCCGGACTCCAAGACTATGAAGATACAAGATTGAAGACTCCGTCCCGTGTCCGGATGGGACTTTCCTTGGCGTGGAAGGCATGCTTGGCGATACGGATATGTAGATCTCCTACCGTTGTAACCGACTCTGTGTAACCCTAGCCCTCTCCGGTGTCTATATAAACCGGAGGGTTTTAGTCTGTAGGACGAACAATCATACCATAGGCTAGCTTTTAGGGTTTAGCCTCCTTGATCTTGTGGTAGATCTACTCTTGTACTACCCATATCATCAATATTAATCAAGCAGGAGTAGGGTTTTACCTCCACGGAGAGGGCCCGAACCTGGGTAAAAACATCGTGTCCCTCATCTCCTGTTACCATCCACCTAGACGCCATCGGGACCCCCTACCCGAGATCCGCCGGTTTTGACACTGACATTGGTGCTTTCATTGAGAGTTCCTCTGTGTCGTCACCTATAGGCCCGATGGCTCCTTCGATCATCAACAACAACATGGTCCAGGGTGAGACTTTTCTCCCCGGACAAATCTTCGTATTCGGCGGCTTTGCACTGCGGGCCAATTCACTTGGCCATCTGGAGCAGATCAAAAGCTACGCCCCTGGCCATCAGGTCAGATTCAGAAGTTTGAACTATACGGCCGACATCCATAGAGACTTGATCTTCGACGGATTCGAGCAACAACCGAGTGCGCCGCACTGTCACGATGGGCATGATTTAGCTCTGCTGCCGGACAGTGCCCTGGAGGCCGCACAAGAGTCCGCTCCGACCCTTAGCTCGGAGCCGACTGCGCCGATCAAGGACGGGGGAGCTGGACACCGCCTCGGGGGCTGCCACCTCTACGGCGATAGAGCCGAACATCAACCCTGTCCTTCGCAAAGCCCGTGACTCCGAGGTGCCGGACTCCTCTCCGGATTCCGAACCTCCCGCGCCCCTGCCAATCGAATCCGATTGGGCGCCGATCATGGAGTCCACTGCCGCGGACATCTTTCAGCACTCACCCTTTGGCGACATCCTGAATTCACTAAAATCTCTCTCTTTATCAGGGGAGCCCTGGCCGGACTATGGTCAGGAAGGTTGGGATGCAGACGACGAAGAAATTCAACGCCCACCCACCACCCACTTTGTAGCCACTATTGATGATTTAACCGACATGCTCGACTTTGACTCCGAAGACATCGACAGTATGGACGACGATACAGGAGACGACCAAGACGCAGCGCCTACAGGGCACTGGAAGGCCACCTCGTCATACGATATATACATGGTGGACACCCCAAAGGATGGGAATGGTGATGGAACAACGGAGGATGCCCCTCCAAGAAACAGCCTAAGCGCCGGCGTCAGCAGCGCCGCTCTAAATTCCGCCACAGCAAGAATGGAGATTCCGGCACCGGAGACAATAACACCTCGGACAGTGCCGAAGACAACACCCTCCAGCAGGATTCAGTGCAGGAGGTTGGAGAAGACACCCCTCATGAGAGAGCGGCAAACAGAGAGGTAGAGGACGATAATTATATGCCTCCCTCTGAAGACGAGGCAAGCCTCGACGACGACGAATTTGTCGTGCCTGAGGATCCCGTCGAACAAGAGCGTTTCAAACGCAGGCTTATGGCCACGGCAAGCAGCCTCAAGAAAAAGCAGCAACAGTGTTGGGGATATTACCACTAGGCGTAAACCGGCCTACTTGGGCCGGGTTAACTTCATTAGTGGTATGAACAGATGAAGGCCCAAGGCCTGTAGTCGGTTAGAACATGTAGCCGTAAACCGGCCTGGTGTATGACTTGTATTGTAAGTTAGGAATAGAGAGATACCAACCGGAATACGAGTATGAACCGGTTAGGGACTCTATGGACCGACGGGCATCACTCGTGTATATAAGGGGACGACCCGGCGGCGGTTCAAGACAGACAACAACAACTCGAGCCTAGGCGAAGCTTGTTTGCTCCCTAGCCATCGAGACCACATCAATTCCATCACAACTAGACGTAGGCTTTTTCCTTCATCGAAGGGGCCGAACTAGTATAAACCCTCGTGTCTTTGTGTCTGCTTTAACCCCTTCAAGTAAACTCGTAGCGATGGCTCCACGACTAAGTCCTTTCTCTAGGACATCTGCCGTGACAAATCCACGACAGTTGGCGCCCACCGTGGGGCTATCGCATGATGGTTTAACGATCTTGGAGGGCAAGCTCATGGGACTCGAAGGCTATGCTGTGGGCCGGATGACGAAGAGTCGTCGCGGCAGGATCTACATCGACGACGCGGGATGGGGTCCCGAGGCCGATTCAATCGAGTATGGGTACCGGGTCCCCTTCGACGGCATACACGTTTTCATTGGCAAAATGGTGAGCCTGGGCCTGAGCCGGACATCTGCACCGACCTCGTCGAGACGGCTCAGCGTGCGAGATCTACCCAGGTTAAACCGGCCATGAAGCGTGCCTTCGTTGGAGTCATCCACGAAGGAGAGCGTGAGGACGAATCAGAACACGGTAGCGAGACCGTCGTTTGTTCCGGCGACGAGTCCTCGACCGGAGACACCGAATCGCTATACCGGTTGCAAGACGACCAGGTTAGGGGCTATTCCGATGGCGACAGTATTCCGGACCCCCCAGGCCAGGTCAACCGGGTTGGAATATTCATGGCCGGCACCCAGGCGGCGAACCACTCTTCGACCGCCGCAGCAATGCTCTCCGGATCAGCAGCGGCAGCGGCAGCAGGGGCAGGAGGCCTTATGCGCCCGCCAGTTCAAGTCCTATCAGACCTATTTGACGCACTGGCCGCGCTTATGGCAGAAGCTGATCCGGCGGATCAGGAGGCCCATGATGCAGAAATTGCAAAGGTGAAAGAACAGATCGCGCAAGCCAAAGCAGATCTGGCGGCAGAGAAGGACAGGATGGCTACAGAGCGGGCCGCTTTAGACGCCCAGGCCTATAAGCTCATGCTTGACCAGAATGCGTCACAGGAGGTCTTGAAGCGGAAGCACAGATCACGCCTGCCGTTAGGGTTTGACCCCCGAAATCTCTTTCACACTCCAGGAGCAGGGCCCAGTAATCCGCCGCAGTATCGGGAGGCAAACCGGATTGAAGCACCAGGGCCAGGGGCGACGGTCCAGCCCCGCCTGACGGAACCCCCTCAGCAGAACATCGTGACCCCTCTACCGGTCCAGACACCCCCGGGTCATTATTCGAATCCTATGGACAACCTTGTCGCAGCCGCCGCGCGTTTAGAGGCTATCCCGGTCGAAGGAGACTCCTCGCAAGCGATAGAGACGCGCCGGGTCAAGGAGCTTCTCCGGACTGTGCTGATTCAGTAGGAGGCATATTCATACAGCCGTGATCGGATTCATTCTACGCCCCGTCCAAGCCGGAGCTATAGCAGGCGCATGGATGAACCGGCCATATCGAGCAATGCGCGAGGCCGTGAAGCGGCCCGTGGCAATAACCCGGCAGGAGGTGTTGGCGATGCTCAGGATGTGGTGGACCAGGCCCGGGCGCAAAGGGAGGCCGAGTTAGCAGCACAGGATAATGCAGGTCAGCTTACACCGGTTCGCTCTACCACCTTCGCCGGACCAGGAATTACATCCGCTTTAGGAGTGCCTTGCTTAATCCCCGCTTTACACAATGTGCGCCTGCCCAAAGATTTCAAGGGCCGCGCAAGGTGCCGAATTACACCGCTGATTTATCCCCTGAAGCGTGGGTAGAGAGTTATGAGATGGCCATGGAGATGCTGGACGTGGATGAGGCCGCGTGTGCGAAATACTTCACCATGATGCTTGAGGGCACGGCTCGTACTTGGTTGAAGAGCCTACCACCCAATTCTATCAGCTCATGGGCCCAGTTGCGGGCCCGGTTTATACAGAATTTTAAGGATACATGTAAGCAGCCCAAGTCCATAGTAGACCTGGCGGCTTGTGTTCAGGAGGAAGGAGAATCAACGACGCGTTGGGTGCGCCGCGTTTCAGAAATCTTGCACTCGTCTGACAGGATCAATCCTGACTCTGCGATCTTAACTCTGGAAGGCAACTGCCGGTTTGAGCCTTTAAAATTGAAATTGGGACGCATGAAGCGGTTCTGTAATGACATGGGAACCCTCATGGCCGCTCTAGTGAAGTATGCTGATTCGGACAGTACCAAAGATCCTGAGCCTGATGATGATGGAGCAGGGAAGGGAAGGAAGAATGGCAACTCCAAACCATAGCAGCACAAACCGACGGGTCATGGAAACGGAGGCAAGCGCAAGGCAGATGGTAGCATGGATTATGTGGCCAATACCAATGCACAGGACAGAGCGCAGCGGCGCATAGGTAAAGCGGCAAATCATAATGGAGCTCCCAATCCCAATGCAAGCCGTTTGAACTATTTGTTGAATCAGCCTTGCCCAAAGCATGAGACGAAGGAGTCGCCGGCTAACCACCTTTGGAAGGATTGTTATATTATGCAGGAGTTTAAAAACTCTGATGCTTTCCGGTATGACCATGGGTCAGGTAGCGATTCAGGACCCGGTTTACACGGTCCGGGTCACGATGGAGCTTCCGGTTCAGGTTTCAATCAGGGCGGTCACAATAACCAGAATAACCAGAACGGCCAGCAATAGTAGTCGGGTTATCAGAGCCAGCCAAAGCAGTTGAGTAATGGGCAGTACCATGTCTTCACAACTAGCTTGGATAAGCGCGACCGAAAACTCCACAAGCGAGCGGTGAATTCTGTTGAACCGACCTTGCCACGCTACTTACGCTGGTCAGAGCAGCCCATCGTGTGGAGCAGAGAGGATCACCCGCCCCGGGTTGATAATCCGGGCCAGCTAGCATTAGTGGTGGACCCTCAGGTGGGGGGTTATAAGTTCACCAAGGTGCTCATGGATGGAGGAAGCAGTATTAACATACTATACTATGAGACATTCCGGCGCATGGGACTAACAGACAAGGATCTCAGACCGTCGAATACGGTGTTCCATGGTGTTGTGCCAGGCAAATCCGCATATCCTGTTGGTAAGATAGCCCTGCATGTGGCTTTTGGGGACGAGCACGATTCTCGGACGGAAAAATTAACCTTTGAGGTGGTGAAGATCCGGAGCCCGTATCACGCCTTGTTTGGGCGGCCCGCTTATGCCAAATTCATGGCGCGGCCTTGTTACATCTACTTACAGCTCAAGATGCCGGGTTACAAGGGGACGATAACGGTTCATGGGAGCCGTAGGGTCGCTTTGGAATGTGAGGAAGGTGATGCGGCGTATGCAGAGTCGGTCTGTGCCACGGAAGAGTTGAAGTATTATAAGGACAATGTTGATCCAGCGGACATGACCTCTTTGAAGAAACCAACTACAGAGCATGATTCAGATCTGAAGTTCAAATCGGCAGCTGAGACCAAGCTTGTTGACTTCGTGCCCGGCGATTCGTCCAAGCAGTTCACTATCAGTGCCAACCTGGATCCCAAATAGGAAAGCGCGCTCATCGAGTTCATCCATGAGAATCGGGACATTTTTGCATGGAAGCCGTCTGACATGCCAGGTGTATCGAGGGAACTCGCTGAGCACACTCTTAATGTGGATCCTAAGTACAAACCGGTGAAACAGTTCCTCCGCCGGTTTAATGAAGAAAGACGCAGAGCCATTGGAGAGGAAGTGGCCAGGCTTTTAGCAGCTGGTTTTATTGTTGAGGTGTTCCATCCAGAATGGCTTGCTAATCCGGTGCTGGTCCTTAAGAAAAACGGCACTTGGCGTATGTGTGTGGATTACACAGATCTTAACAAGGCCTGTCCGGCAGATCCTTTTGCCCTCCCCCGCATTGACCAGATCATTGATGCCACCGCAGGTTGTGAGCGTTTGAGTTTTTTGGATGCATACTCTGGATATCATCAGATCAAGATGGCAGTTAAGGACCAGGAGAAAACAACATTTATTACTCCCTTTGGAGCCTTCTGCTATGTATCTATGCCCTTTGGGCTCAAGAGTGCCCAAGCCACCTATCAACAGTGTGTACAGAATTGCCTGCATAACCAGATCGGCCGCAATGTGCACGCCTATGTGGATGATATTGTAGTGAAGTCGAGACAGAAGGAGACGCTGGTGGATGATTTGAAGGAGACCTTTGACAACTTGTGAGTTTACAAGATGATGCTTAATCTGGCCAAGTGTGTTTTTGGTGTTCCGGCAGGCAAGTTACTGGGTTTCCTGGTGTCTAACAGAGGAATTGAGGCTAACCCGGAGAAAATTACGGCTATTACATCCCTAGCTAAACCGAAATGTATCAACGATGTTCAGCGTTTGGCGGGCCGAATCGCTGCACTGAGCCGGTTTATCAGCCGCCTCGGAGAGAAGGCCATCCCTTTATATCAAATGCTGAGGAAGGCAGACAATTTCGTCTGGAGTCCAGCTGCTGATGAAGCATTTGAGGACTTGAAGCGGCAGTTAGCCAATCCGCTGGTTCTTGCGGCTCCGGTTGACAAGGAGCCACTGTTATTATACGTAGCAGCTAATGCTCGGGCAGTTAGTGTGGCCATTGTGGTGGAACGCAAAGAGGCAGGCAAGGAGTATCCGGTTCAGCGGCCGGTTTATTATATCAGCGAGGTGCTTATTGAATCCAAGCAACGGTATCCGCATTGGCAGAAGCTGGTCTATGGTGTCTTCATGGCCAGTCGGAAATTGAAGCAGTATTTTCAAGGGCACCCCATTAGAGTGGTCAGTTCAGCTCCTTTGGGTGATATCATACAAAACCGGGAGGCCACTGGCTGGGTTGCCAAGTGGGCTATAGAGATTGGGCCACACGGACTGAAGTATGTGCCTCGAACGGCGGTGAAGTCTCAAGCACTTGTTGATTTCACCAACGACTGGACGGAATTACAAGCGCAGAGGAAAAGCCGGATCACACATATTGGACTATTCATTTTGATGGATCCAGGCAATTGGAAGGCTCGGGGGCTGGAGTCGTATTAACTTCCCCATGAGGTGATAAGTTCTGTTATGTTCTCTGTTTAATGTTCCCTTGTACTAACAATGCAGCTGAGTACGAAGCCTTGCTCCATGGTCTCCGGATGGCTAAAGAGATGAACTTAAGCCGGGTTAAGTGTTTCGGTGACTCGGACCTTGTGGCTCAACAGGTGTCTGGCACTTGGGATTCTAAGGACCCACTCACGGCTGCATATCGTCGGGAAGTGGATAATATTGCAGGTTACTTCAAGGGTTATCAAGTGGATCATGTGGACCGTCGGAAGAATGAAGCGGCGGACGCTTTAAGACGGTTGGGTTCTCAGCGCAAACCGGTCCTGCCCAACGTCTTTTTGGATGTGTTGTACAATCCGTCAGTCCAGCTCCCAGGTGAAGCGGATTTGGCTATTCCTGACCCGGAAGCTCAATTGGTGGCAACATTACATGCTATTCCGGATTGGACGATTCCTTATATTGCATACATGACACGGGGGGAGTTGCCAGAGGATGAAATTCTAGCAAGGCAGATAGTCCGGCGATCCAAGTCCATGACGATTCTCAATGGTGAATTGCATCGTTGCAGTGTATCAGGGGCGTTTCAACGTTGTGTTTCTCCTGAGGAAGGCTGTGAAATCTTAAGGGAAATCCATGAAGGGGATTGTGGACACCACGCCGGTTCAAAGTCTCTGGTGGCAAAGGCGTTTCGTCACGGTTTTTACTGGTTGACAGCACATGCTGATGCGGAGGACTTGGTTAAACGGTGCGATGGATGTCAGAAATTTTCAAGGCGTGCGCATGTGCCGGCTCAAGAATTGAGGATGATTCCAATAACATGGCCGTTTGCAACTTGGGGGCTGGATATGGTCGGACCTTTTAAAAGATCCAAGGATAAGAAAACTCACCTTTTGGTAGCAGTTGATAAATTTACCAAGTGGGTTGAAGCGGAGCCTGTCAGCAAGTGCGATGCAGCAACAGCGGTGCAGTTCATCAAAAAGGTGATTTTCCGGTTTGGCTTTCCGCACAGTATCATTACTGACAATGGTACCAATTTATCCAAAGGGGCTATGAAGGAGTTCTGTGAACGTGAGCACATCCGACTTGACGTATCATCAGTGGCGCACCCCCAGTCCAATGGACAGGCAGAACGAGCTAATCAAGAGATCCTGCGAGGCATAAAACCCCGGCTTATGGTCCCATTGCAAAGAACACCAGGATGTTGGGTTGAAGAGCTACCATCTGTGCTCTGGAGTATCAATACTACGCCAAACCGGTCCACAGGGTACACGCCATTTTTTATGGTCTATGGAGCAGAGGCAGTTCTCCCTAGTGATATCCGACACGATTCGCCTCGTGTGGCAGCTTATGTTGAAGCGGGCAATGAGACGGCACGGCAAGACGCTTTGGACCTATTGGACGAAGCGCGTGATCTAGCGGCTGCCCGTTCGGCGATTTACCAACAAGATCTTTGTCGCTATCACAGTCGCCGGGTTAGAACCAGAACTTTTCAAGAAGGAGATTTGGTGCTTCGACTAATCCAGGACCAGACGGATATGCACAAGTTATCCCCACCTTGGGAAGGACCTGTTGTGGTCAGCAAGAATCTGCACAACGGGTCGTACTATCTGATTGATATTCGAGAGCGTCAAGACTCACGTACATCAGAGGAGGAGACCAACAGGCCGTGGAACATAGCTCATCTTCGGCCTTACTATACTTGAGCCATCGGCTCTATCTATGTACATATCATGACAATGTATATATTATCTTTGATATATTAAACCGGAGCCTCAGCTAAAGCGGGGTCTCTGTCTGTTTCATCATGCGAGGTTACACGGAGTGGTTCTGTTAAAAGCGGCCTCCGGTTTACCCCTTGACATATGTTATTTATATATCACTGGGGGCCTTGGTCGTGTCCGAACCAACGAACACCCTTTGATAGGCGACAGCCACCAGATCATTTGGGGACATGGTCATGTCTGAACCAGTCACGCCTCTTGGTCGGCCTAAGGCCACAAAATCACTTGGGGGCATGGTCGAACCCGAACCATTGTCACGCCTCTTGATCTGGCATATATGCCACGAGTCATTTGGGGACCTGGCTGACTTGAATCATTGTCACTCCTATTGGGGGCCTTGATCCTGTCCAACCATGGTAATACCATCTGAACAGCCCAGTATAGCATATTTTTGCAAATGGTTTTTATCATTGCCTTTGCTTCCATGTTATTTTCATGGTTTGCTTGTTCTTTGCTTTTGTTGGATTTCTTTTATGTCAACGAGCATATTTTTCCGGTTCAACCGATGGTTTTTTGATCCCCCTTTAATCCGGAGGGGACTGCCCGGTTTACCTTTTCCCTGTTAACATCATGGAGTAACCAGGGGGCTCGTATTAATTTAGTACAGTTTATACGGGAGCTATTTTCTCCCTTTTTGACGGTAATGGTTTATAAAACCACCGCGTCAGGCTTGGCTAAAGCCAGCTTCATGCCCAAACATGGCAGGTATTTATGTATCATCTATTTGTTATATTACTGATACAAATATCAAGATCATAATCCGGCTGGCGGTATAACCACCACCGAAGTTCAAGTTTTTCTGATTGCAGGAAATATGAATTAAAGTTTTTCAAGCAAAAGCTTCAGTACTTATGCACGAAGGCATATTCCAGGCGGAAGTTTTAACTAATCTATTACAAGGCAGCATGGTGCCCAAACAAGATCATTGTTTTTGTGGGAAGATGTTACAAATAACTCTCCAAACCGGTTTCCGGTTCAAGCCTGCTCCTCATCTTCCGCCGCTTCAGCTTCCTCGTCTCTACCCATTGGCTGGAAATCAACTGTGGTCCAGTCGATTCCCATTAAAGCTTGGAAAACAGCCTCTTCATGGATCAGGGAAGACGGTTCAATATCAGGGGCGTAAGTGTGCTTACGGATTGGAGGGATCAGATTCTCCGCTTCAACAGTTGGGGCAGGCACTCGCTTGTTTTGATCATTATACTGCGCTTGATAATGCGTCAAATCTGCTTCTTCAGCTAGCTGGCAAGCCAGAGGGCGCACTACACGGTTTATGGCCCTTAAATCTTCTTCATTAAATTCCGAGCCATCTTCTTTCAGGCTGGGATAGCCTTGAGCTGCTTCCACAGGATCAAAATCGGGTACCCATGCTTTTGCCCGGATTAAGGCATTAATGGCTCCGGTTCGGGCAGCGGATTTTTTCAGCTCCTCAATCCGGGCTGGAAGCATTGACAACCGGCTAAGAGTGTCCTGGATTAAGGAGGGCGCCGGGTTGTTACGAGAAGCTGCGGTGATGATCCGTTGGGCTCCGGTATACAATTGTTCCACCAAGGTGTAGGCAGCTTTCAGTTTCATCCGCACATCATTTCCTAAGTGCCCAATACGTGTGCCTACAACAAGATTGGAATGGTCTCAAACCGGATTTACGCTACAGCAGGTTCAAATTATCACAGAGGGTAAAAGGAGCTTACCAAAGATTGCAGCAGTCATAGAATGTATTTGCCGCTGTACGGCAGTCAGTTCATCCACCACCGGTTTAAGGGCAGCTTCAGCATTTTCCGCTCTTTTGATTAAACCGGCCTTCTCAGTGGCCCAGTCAGCCCGCTCTTTCTTGAAGTTTTCTTTTAGCCGTTCAGTGGTGCTCAAGGCGCTGGTTAATTCTTGCTTTGATTTATCTGTTTCAGCTTGCTGGGTCTTCAGGGCCTCCTGCAAATCGGCAATCCGGTCCTCCTTGATTTTCACCTCAGCCTGCATACAGATAGCATTTTAAGCTTTGCACAGGCGATCCAAGAAATTGAAGTATCAACCACATAACAAAGTTATATGCCTGATACTTGGGGGCTAATGCACCCTCAATTTTTGTCTATTACTAGATTACAAAGTCCCAAGCTCAATACAAGTATTCAACTTGGCACTTGGGGGCTAATGGCTATTTGATCAAGTTATGTTCTAAGGACAGCTTTCTATTTGGAGCCCCGGTTTACTTATGCTAAGTTAGACCGGCCCTGGAGGGTTATGCCGACGGATTTCAAAAATATTCAGGATCAAGTCCCGGTTTGACCAAGGTCACAAACCGACCATTGGGGGCTACAAGGATGAATGCAATGATAGCAAGGAAAAGTTTACCTCAAATTTATCCCTCATCATTTTGACCAGGCCAGCTTCACAATCACGGCTAGTATAAAGCCGGTTTAAATAGCCAGAGTGAAGGTCTTGAGCACTCAGAGCGGCATATGTCTCTAATTCAACATCCCATTTTCCTTTGTTCAAAGTGGAAAAATCCTCTTTGATGGTATGCCTGGTAAGGGTGGCAGGGTTCCCAGGTTCCGAGCGGCCCACGCCGGTAATTACAACATCATCATCTTTTGACTCGCCGGTTTGGGTTGGCGCGGCCGGTTTGTCAGCAGGAGTGTGGGATTTCTCAATCTGGACTGAGCTGGCAGGCGGATCAGCAGAGGCTGGAGTATTAATAAACCCTTCTTCAGGGGTAACGTCGTCTTGCAGAGGAGGATCATTGGGGATATCTTCACAAGTAAACACTTCATGATCCGGCGCTTGGTCATGTTCTGGGGCCACATTTTCTTCAGCCGCTTTATCCAGGCGGGCCTTCTTGCTTGGTTTCGGTTTAGCCCTGAAGGAAAAACAAAAAGTCAAGGAAAAGTATAAGTCATTGCGCAGTACACTGGAAGCATATGTTCAGTTTAACTTACCCAGCAACGGTTTTCAAAGGTGGTAGCTGAGTGGCCGACGATTCACCAGACGATGAATGAGAAGTGACCTGAAAATCGGAGTCGGATGGATTAAGAGGTTGACGGAAGAAACCCGCTTTAGGATTTAAATCAATAAAAAGGTCGGAGACCTCGGAGCGGCGTTTTCGAACCGGACTGTTCGGTAAACCGGCAGAAGTAACTACCTGGCCGCTGTGCCGGGTTGTGCGGCGAGCTTCGTGTTGATGGGTCTTGTCACATCCCCAGTTCAGGCCTTGCTTGTCTCTGCATAAGCATCTATGCATCATGTTTAAATTTAAGGAAACTTGAAATGGGGATTGTTTTAGCCCTAGCACCAGATCAAATCAACTAGGTTCAAATAAAAATATTCTCAATGAACCCAAAATGCTCTTCAGAAAAGTTCATTATCTTTGGGTTGGTCTAGAACCTCTCCCAAAAATGGTGCACATTTTTCTAGGTCATTCTGGATTTTTGAATTAAATCATATGGTATTTGCATTTGGGCATTTAATTTCTAAGTAATATTTTAAATGCTCAAATAATCACAAACTGAAATGTTTGCTGTTGGAAATATTCCAAACAGAGACATTGAGCAGTTTCAAGATTTTTAGAAATGCTCTGGCATTTTTAATAAAGCCAAACACAGTTGCAGAAATTAGAAAAATAGAAAGAATTAGAAAGAGAGAGAGAGAGAGAGAGAGAGAGAGAAAACCTTACCTGGACTTACCTTGAGGCCCACCAGGGATACCAGCCCACCTACGCGGCCCGTTACTGTGCAGCCCAGCTGCCAGACATCTTCCTCCCCCTCGTCCCGAAGCAGCTGCGTGCTGGACGCACGCGCGTCGACGCCGGCCACCTCCTGCTTCGCGCTGGCAGCGCCCCCGCGAGCCCAGCTGCTCGCCTGGAGACTCCCAACCCCCTGCACCTCCTTCATCCCTCCCCTGGACCCCCTCCTCCTCCTCTGCTCTCCCTCCTTCTCGTCACCGAACGCACCTGAGACCACCGCTCGTCGTAGCCATGGCCACCGGCCACCCCTCGCCCTGTCCCTGCGCCCAGAAGAACTGCCATCGACCTCTGCATCGCCTACGCCAACCCGTTCGACTGCGGGAGTTCTGCAACGTCGGCCTCGACCTCATCTTCTTCCTCGGCCACAGGAGATCGCCGCCGGGATTCCGACGCCGTCAAGTCTTCCCCGAGCCCACTTCGACGACCACTGCAACCACCGTGAGCTTCCACGTCGTAACCCCCTCTCCCCGAGATCATTTACGCCCTGTAGCCATCGCCCCCTTGCCGACCGAATCGCGCCGCCGCCTGGCCTCGTCGCCGGCGTAGCTCCGGTGACCATTTGGTCACCCTGGCGTGCCTAACTTTCTCGTCGCATCGCGTAGTGCCTCGCTAGCGCCTCAGCTTCTGTGTTTGCACGCCGCAGCCCCAACCCCGCACATGGCCGAGCTCCGGCCGCCGCCTCGCTCGCCGTAGTTGCCGCTACCGGCCACCCCAGCCGCGACCACAGCCACCGCTGGACGCGCCGCGTCGTGGACGTTCCAACGAGCCAAACCGCGCGCCAAACCATCGCCCCTAGCTCAAATCCGAGCCGCGCCGCCGTGCGGAATGGTCGCCGCCGGCGATACTCCGGCGAGATTGACCCTACTGACCAGGGGTTTGACCCCGTTGACTACTGACCATGTGGGCCCAGTTTGACCCCAGGGTCACTGACGCGTGGGCCATGCCCCTATTTAGTTTAAGTGTGAGTTTACTTAGCACTAATTAACTTAGTTAATTAGTTGACTCACTGACAAGTGGGCCCAGGCCCTAATTAATCTAGGTTAGTGCTAACCTAACGCTAACTAACTCTGTTAGTTAGTTGTTACACTGACATGTGGGTCCCAGCCGTCAGGTTTGACCTGGGCTGGCGCTTTTGACTTGATGATGTCACCCTGACGCAAAGCTGACGCAGTAATTGTTTTCTGGATTTAAAATAATTCAGGAAATTCCAGAATATAACCAAAACTTCTAAAATTCATAGAAATTCAACCGTAACTCCAAATGAAATAAATTATACATGAAAAATGATCAGAAAAATCCAATCTATCCATCTGTACCATTTTCATGCATGTTAGAACAACTTATAGCTGCTGTTTAGCACAAGTCTTATAAATGGCATTTAAACCTTCACATATGGAGTTTGATTTTGAATCCTGGATTCAAACCAACTCCATTTAACCTGCTGCTAGTTGCATTAGTTCAAACCACATCATATTGCCATGTCATGATCATGCATCATATTGTGCATTGCATTGATTGTGTTTCTTCTCTGTTGCCGGTATTTTTCCCCTCTCGATAGACGTGGTTTCGATGATGAGATCGATGACACTGATGAAGAGCTATATTATCTTCGGAAGTGCCAGGCAAGCAAAACCCCCTTGTTCATTCCGATACAATCCCACTCTCTCGCTCCTGCTCTCTTTTACTGCATTAGGACAACAACGATTCAACTGTTACTTGCTGCGGTAGCTGAACCCCTTTATCCTTTGCATGACCTGTCATTCCACAGTAAATAGATGAAACCCACTAGCATGAGTAGGAGTTGTTTGAGCCCTGTTGTGCCTACTCATTAATGCTTGTTTGTCATGCCTGCTACTGCTTAGAGTTGAGTCAGGTCTGATTCATCGGGGGTGAATCAGGTGTGTGTGAACATGTCCTACTGTGTGTGAGCTAAGTGTGTGAACACGATTTGGTAAAGGTAGCGGTGAGAGGCCATGTAGGAGTACATGGTGGGTTGTCTCATTGCAGCCGTCCTCGGGAACTGAGTTCTGTGTTTGTGATCCATGATACAGTTACTACCACGCATTGGGCCCGAAACCAATGGACCCTCTCGGCTTCTTAATCACCCTTGTCCTCTGTCCAGGAGTTGCAAGTAGTTTCTGGTGTTTGTAGTATGCTGGAGGCCGTGCGCAGCGCTGACCGTAGGGGTGGGCTGTGATGCGGTAGGCACGTGGCCGGGTAAACCGGGCGCCCGTTTGGTGTCATGGAACCCTGTTCACATTGTTTGGGGCTGTGAGCGAAACCCCGGCCGGATCTCCTCATGGATGGAACCCGAATAGGCGATAAACCTGGACTAGGGACTTGAGTGTTTAGGTAGGTCGTGGCCGACACCCTCGTTGGGCTTCCGCTTGAAGGTTGCCGAGTACATGTCGTGTAAACGGCGGTAAGTGGTGAGAGCGTGTGTGAAGAAGTACACCCCTGCAGGGTTAACATTATCTATTCGAATAGCCGTGTCCGCGGTAAAGGACTTCTGGGTTGCCTATATTAGTTCATAGACAAGTGAAAGTGGATACTCTAAAATACGCAAGATAAGCGTGAGTGCTATGGATGGCGTTCTCGTAGGGAGACGGGAGCGGATCCATAGTGGTGTATTGATATGGCGAATATGTGGACTCGTGTGCGCCACCTCAAAAGAGTTACTTGCAGTCGTAGTTTAGGATAGCCACCGAGTCAAAGCTGGCTTGCTGCTGTTAAACTCCACCATCCCCTTTGCTGATAATGATGCATATGTAGTTAGTTCTGATGTAAGTCTTGCTGGGTACATTTGTACTCACGTTTGCCTATTTTATGTTTTTGCAGAGAGACCTCGGTCTCGCTAGTAGTTCCGCGTGGACTTCGACGTTTAGCTTGTTACCTCAGCTACGATCTTGTGCCCTCGGCAGGATCTGGTAGATAGTCAGGCTTTCAAGCCTTTTCCATTTGTAGATGTCTGTACTCAGACATGTTAAGCTTCCGCTTGTGTTTTGGCTTGTATGCTCTGAATGTTGGGTCATGAGACCCCTGTTTATAATATCTCGCTCCTCGGAGCCTAATGAATGAATACTTGAGTCGTAGAGTCATGATGTGATGCCATGTTGTATTTGCACATATCGAGCATATTGTGTGTATGTTATTGAAATGCTTGGTATGTGTGGGATCTGACTATCTAGTTGTTTATCTTTAGTAGCCTCTCTTACCGGGAAATGTCTCCTAGTGTCTCCACTGAGCCATGGTAGCTTGCTACTGCTCCGGAACACTTAGGCTGGCCGGCATGTGTCCTTCTTCGTTCCTGTGTCTGTCCATTCGGGGAAATGTCACGCGTTGAGTATCGGAGTCCTGTTAGCCCGCTACAGCCCGGTCTACCGGAGTCCTGCTAGCCCAGTGCTACAGCCTGGAACTTACTCGCTGATGACCGACACGTTCGATGTTGGGTCATGGATGCCTGTCCCTGTAAGTCTGTGCCACTTTGGGTTTACAACTAGCCATGTCAGCCCGGGCTCCTTATCATATGGATGCTAGCGACACTATCATATACGTGTGCCAAAAGGCGCAAACGGTCCCGGGCAAAGGTAAGGCGACACCCGTGGGAATACCGTGCGTGAGGCCGCAAAGTGATATGAGGTGTTACAGGCTAGATCGATGTGACATTGAGTCGGGGTCCTGACAGGTCTTCATAAGAATGTTGGGATCCAAATAAGCAAGAGGATGAGAAAATTTAACTTTCCGGTTTGTCCGGCGAGATTTTGGCAAAGGCAAGATTTCTGAATCAGAAGAGAGAATAGTTACCTCAACGAAGCCCGCATTGCTGGCCTCAGCGTCATCCTGACAAGCATCATCATCAATAAGGCGGGTAAAAAGTAAGCCAAGCGAATCAATTTCTACCTCAAGATCCGGATTACCCACATCATCATCAATGGCTGGGTCAGATGAAGCGGTGGTCTTTGTCTTACGAGCTGGTTTCTTGACAACCTTGGTCTTGGGCCAGGTTGGCCGCCCTGCTTTCTCCGCTTTGTCTTGTGAAAGCTTCTTGCTCCAAAACGGATTATCACTCTGGGTCAGCAATAATTGAAGGTCAGGCAGATAAAGCATTAACAGGTTCAATAATAGAGCAGTTAAAATCTTACCGATGGCGGTTCGTTGGTGGTGCAGTAAGGAAGCAGACCGGTTTGAGCACAGAGATGCTCCGGTTCATTCAACATCTTTTTCACAGATTCTGTGACTTCGTCGTCGGAGACCTGGATTTTGATATGTCGGAGTGGGTCATCGACACTGCCAGTATATTCACACATCAAACCGGGGCGCCGGCTCAGAGGCAGAATGCTCCATGATATCCAGCAGCGTGCAAGGTCTATTCCTATTAAACCGTTGGCCATGAAGGCCCGGAGCTTGGACAGTTGGGGAGCATATTTGATTCTCTCCTTGGCGCTTAGCCTTTGTGGAAAGGGGTGAGTGTTGCTGAGCCGTTCCGGACGGAAGCCAGGCAAGGGATTTTCATTGTCTGGAGATGTATCCTTGCAGTAAAACTAAGTGGAATTCCACTCCTTGGGGTGAGTATGAAGTTTGACGTGGGGATAGGTGATTTCCTTCCTCTTCTAAATGGCCATACCGCCCAGTTCGGTATTAGGACCATCGGTGAATTCAGTACGGCGGTTCAGATGAAAGAGATCTCTAAACAGCTCGACTGAAGGCTCCTCTTGAAGGTATGCTTTGGAAAGTACTTGAAAGTGACATAGATTGGTGACCGAGCTGGGGCCAATATCCTGTGGATGGAGCTGAAAATTGGCTAACACATCCCGATAAAATTTAGAGCCGGGCGGTTTGAAGCCCCGGGCCATGTGATCTGCGAAGACCACAACCTCTCCTTCCTGGGGCATGGGAGGACATTCATCTCCAGGAACCCTCCAGTGGATCGTATCTTTATCATCTAAAGCGCCGATCAGCACTAGATCGTCCAGCTGTGATTCGGTGACATGGGAGGGAACCCAGTTGCACTCGTACACTTGTTTGGCCATGACGAGATCTACAAGAAATAGGTGATCCGGTTTAAGGACATGCCGGGTAAAAAGGTGTTGATCTAACTACGGTAAACCGGAGGCAGTATCCATAAACCGGTCTTCTACAACACGGCATCAGATGGATTCTGGCGGTTCAACCAGGGGACTAATGACATATATACCGGTTTAGCAATTTTTTCTCTATGGTGAAGTTAAACCGCCTGGCCTAAGCATCAGAAGCAAGTGAAGCTATGGATAACTAATTATGCAGAAACAAGTTTCACAAAGCCGTGTTACAGCCGCGGATCTATAGCAAGCTCACAAAAACAGGAAATATTTCGAAGACTAAGGCGGAAACAGAAGTGAACCATTGAGCGGATATGTGCGGGAGATCTATGAGCTTGGATGAGAAATAGCAAGCGGATGCTAAAGGGATCGCTACTAAGCACAGCAAGAGTTCACAGATGTAGTCAAGGTCAGAGACCAGCTATGAACGCGCGATGAACATGGCAAGAACATGGAACCCTAAGAACAGATCTAGGGTAAGAAGGAAAGAGAACTTACCGGGAAGGAGAAGATGCGGAAAGGCGCCGCAGCACTCTGGTATGTTCAGGTTGATGCAGCGGCCCGAGACGAGGCAGAGATCGACGGCGGTGGCGGAGCTCCAAAGCCGGCGACGTGAGGAAGAAGAAGAAGAAGGGACGAAGGGGAAAAGAAAAGAAATGACCCTTCGGTCTTATTTATAGGGCAACTGGGCTAGGTCAAGCGCGCGGATCCAGGAGCTGTCATTAAGAGGGCGTTATAAATTTTATGATGACGTCATGCTGGTTCACAATAACCAACACTGATGACGTCATGCCGGTTTACAGCAACCAAAAATGATGATGATATGGAGGTTTACCAATTAACAGAAGATATCCAAGACGCAAGATGGTGTGAAAGATTGACATGAACCAGTTCAAATCAATCTGGGGCCTAATGTTGGGGATATTACCACTAGGCGTAAACCGGCCTACTTGGGCCGGGTTAACTTCATTAGTGGTATGAACAGATGAAGGCCCAAGGCCTGTAGTCGGTTAGAACATGTAGCCGTAAACCGGCCTGGTGTATGACTTGTATTGTAAGTTAGGAATAGAGAGATACCAACCGGAATACGAGTATGAACCGATTAGGGACTCTATGGACCGACGGGCGTCACCCGTGTATATAAGGGGACGACCTGGCGCGGTTCAAGACAGACAACAACAACTCGAGCCTAGGCGAAGCTTGTTTGCTCCCTAGCCATCGAGACCACATCAATTCCATCACAACTAGACGTAGGCTTTTTCCTTCATCGAAGGGGCCGAACTAGTATAAACCCTCGTGTCTTTGTGTCCACTTTTACCCCTTCAAGTAAACTCGTAGCGATGGCTCCACGACTAAGTCCTTTCTCTAGGACATCTGCCGTGACAAATCCACGACAAACAGCTTAGAGCTGACCAAGACTTTCTAGCCGATAGATGGACTGACGTCCTTGCGGCCGAAGAGTATGAACTCGAACGCCCCTCCAAAAGCTACCCAAAATGCAAGCTGCTACCCCGACTAGAGGAGGAAGCACATAAACCTACATCACCAGCACACAATACGGCTGACCAGCCACCCTGTGGCCGCGACAGAGAGGTCTTTAGGCCCTCCACTAAAGCCGCACCCCGGCGTCGCTCGAAAAGTACAAAGCCATGGGGGAATGCGCCGGACTTGCAAGACATATTGGAGGACAAGGCAGGACAAACAAGATCGATCTATGGATCGCGTGGGCGCCCCACGATACGTGACGACAACCGTCACGCCAGATACAGCAATGCCGGCCGGGCCGAACACAGTAGACAAAGCTTGTTAGAGCTGCGTCGTGATATAGCCCAATACAGAGGCGCCGCACACCCACTATGCTTCACATACGAAGTAATGGATCATCAAATCCCTGAGGGTTTCAAACCCGTAAACATTGAATCATACGACGGCACAACAGATCCTGCGGTTTGGATCGAGGACTATCTCCTTCACATCCACATGGCCCGTGGTGATGATCTACACGCCATCAAATACCTCCCACTCAAGCTTAAAGGACCAGCTCGACATTGGCTCAACAGCTTGCCAGCAGAATCGATTGGGTGTTGGGAAGACCTGGAAGCCGCATTCCTTGATAACTTCCAGGGCACATATGTGCGACCACCAGACACCAATGACCTAAGCCACATAATCCAGCAGCCAGATGAATCGGCCAGACAATTCTGGACACGGTTCTTAACCAAGAAAAAAATCAAATCGTCGACTGTCCGGATGTAGAGGCCCTTGTAGCCTTCAAGCATAACATCCGCGACGAGTGGCTTGCCCGGCACCTAGGACAGGAAAAGCCGAAATCCATGGCAGCCCTCACATCACTCATGACCCGCTTCTGTGCGGGAGAGGACAGCTGGCTAGCTCGCAGTAACAACCTAACCAAAAACTCTGGTAGCTCGGATACCAAGGACAGCAATGGCAGGTCGCGTCGCAATAAGCACAAGCACCGCATTAACGGCGATAATACTGAAGATACGACAGTCAATGCCGGATTCAGAGGCTCTAAACCCGGTCAGCGGAAAAAGCCATTCAAAAGAACTACTCCGGGCCCGTCCAATTTGGACCAGATACTCGATCACTTGTGCCAGATACACAGCACCCCCGAAAAGCTAGCCAATCACACCAACATGGATTGTTGGGTGTTCAAGCAGGCAGGCAAGTTAATTGCCGAAAACAATGACAAGGGGCTGCATAGCGATGACGAGGAAGAGACCCGGCCGCCGAACAATAGAGGACAGAAGGGTTTCCCCCCACAAGTGCGGACGGTGAACATGATATACGCAACCCACATACCCAAGAGGGAGCGGAAGCGTGCACTCAGGGACGTATATGCGATGGATCCAGTCGCCCCAGAGTTCAATCAGTGGTCCTCATGTCCGATCACTTTTGATCGAAGGGACCACCCTACTAGCATCTGCCATGGCGGATTTGCCGCATTGGTTCTAGACCCAATCGTCGATGGATTTCACCTCACTAGAGTCCTGATGGACGGCGGCGGCAGCCTGAACCTGCTTTATCAGGATATAGTGCGCAAGATGGGCATAGACCCCTCAAGGATTAAACCCACAAGAACGACCTTTAAAGGCGTCATACCAGGTGTAGAGGCCAACTGCATAGGCTCGGTTACACTGGAAGTGGTCTTCGGATCCCCGGATAACTTCTGAAGCGAGGAGTTAATCTTCGACATAGTCCCATTCCACAGCGGCTATCACGCACTGCTCGGACGAACCACATTCGCAAAGTTCAATGTGGTGCCGCACTATGCATACCTAAAGCTCAATATGCCAGGCCCTCGAGGAGTCATTACGATCAACGGAAACACCGAACGCTCTCTTCGAACGGAGGAGCATACAGCGGCTCTCGCGGCGGAAGTACAAAGTAGCCTCTTAAGGCAATTCTCGGGTCCGGCTGTTAAGCACCCGGACACCGTCAAGTGCGCCCGGAGTAACCTACAGCAAGACCACCTGGCACGTTCCGAGCACGCGTAGCAATACGGCCCCAACCCCAGCCCTCGCGAAATCGCGAAGCCAGTACCACGCGTACATAACTACGCTCTGGCGATACCATGGGCATAGGGGTAGGGGCATGACCACGACATGCTCAGAGTGCGGCTCAACCACACCAGGGGCTCCCAATTGTGTCATTCTTTCCTTTCTTCTTATTCACAGGACTCCATTTCCCAGAAGCCCTATCCGGCAGTAGACTTGCCGAACTCACGATGCAACAGCCAGGGAAGCAGAAAAGCTACATCGAGTATCCAGGTGGTCTCCATTACGAGCATTATACCTGTTTTACATACCATCCCGCAGCCTACCCCTGGAGGGGGACATGTTAAATCGTCCCATCCCTTGCTTATCACACTATTTGTATCGTCCTGCTTTCATTGCAGTATCTTTTGAATAAACAATGCATCACTTTTTTCCCCTAATTGCATTCACTTTTTTATTTATGTTCACTTATGACACGTTGCACCCGTACGCTTTGGTATGGCTAAATACACCAGGGGCTTAAGTTCCCCAAATTATGGTGTGATAAGACCGAACACTTTCACAAGTGCGGCACCCGGAACTTATAGCATTATATGCATCGGCTCCGAATCATGTCTTGGGTCAATAGTTGGGTTTGCCCGGCTCCCATGTTTTGGTACCTTACGTTCCGTTATATCGGCTAAGGTAGCGCTGGGAGAACCACTGCGATTGTGCCCCAGTTGAGTTGGGTTGAGCACCTCAGTGGAGAAAGCTAAAACTGACCGTCATGATAAGGCGAGAGCTGGTCGCTGTTCAAGAGGTTTTTTCGAGTCCCTAAAGACTTATGCCGCTTAGAGCGAGCAGCCGGCTTTGTCCGGCCCCAGGCGTGGATAGTGCCCCGAATTCGGTCTTCCGAACACTAGGGACTTCGCTGAAATTTAAAATTATAGAATTCTATGGCTAAGTGGGAGTGTTCAAGCATTATAAGTCCGGTTGCCTCGTTCGTTGTGTTGAGCGCCTCCCTCGAAGGACCCAAAAATGGGAAAAGAGCGCTCAAGTTTATCCCGAACACCCCAGCACTCGTGGCATGGGGGCTGAAGCCAACGACTTGCCATCTCTCAGATTTGATAAACGGCCGCACAGAAGGTAATATTTTAAATTAACAAGCGTTGCTTAGCGCCTATGAACAAAGTTTTCAGTGCACAGGATAACAAATTGCGAGTCTACTCAAAAATTACATCTTTGGAGCATTCACCCGCTATAAGGCGGGCACCCTTCAGGACACCCTTATAGTACATTTTGGGCATGCGATACTCCTTGCCCGGCGGTGGCGCATCCGTCACAAGCTTCTCAGCATCCATCCTGCCCCAGTGCACTTTAGCACGGGCAAGGGCCCGACGGGCACCTTCAATGCAGGCGGAGTGCTTGATGACTTCAACCCATGGACAGGCGTCCACCAGCTGCCGCACCAGACCGAAGTAGCTCCCAGGCATGGCTTCTTCGGGCCACAGCCGAACTATGAGGCCCTTTATAGCCTGTTCGGCCACCTTGTGGAGCTCGACCAGCGGCTTCAGCTGGTCGCTCAGGGGCACCGGATGTCCGGCCTCAGCATACTGAGACCAGAACACCTTCTCCGTCGAGCTCCCCTCCTCAGCCCAGTAGAATGCGGCAGCATCGGACACACTGCGGGGCAGATCTGCGAATGCTCCTGGAGAGCTCCGGATTCGGGTAAGTAACAAGTAATTCACTTTCACGTGCTTGCTTTGCATGAAGAATGCCTTACCCGTCGCTATCTTCTTTATCGCCTCAATCTCCTGGAGGGCATGTTGGGCTTCTGCCTTGGCGGCTTTGGCACTCTTAAGAGCCGAGGCGAGCTCGGACTCTCGAGTCTTCGAGTCATGCTCCAAACTCTCGTGTTTTTCCACGAGAGCCTGGAGCTCTTGCCATACCTCCGCCACCCGCGCCTCCTGCTTCTCTCGCTCGGTGCGTTCCACGGCCGCATTGCGTTCGGCCTCGGACACCGCTTCCTTCAGGGTCGCCACCTCGTTCGTGGCCCCTACAATACCCACATTATTCCTATCATTTTTTGCAACCAAATCCTTTTCTATGAGGTATTACTTTAAGGTATTACTTACCTCCCTTATCCTCGAGCTGCTTCTTGGCACGGCCGAGCTTGTTCTCGGACCGCTCGAGGCTCTGCCTCAATGCATTAACCTCCGCAGTTAGTGCGGCAGAGGTCAGCAGCACAGCCTGCATTCCCATATTGACATATTTGTGTTAGACTCCTGCATATATCTTTTTAGATCCTCAGTTCGGCTTTTCTTTCCGAACATCAAACTGAGCATCAGGGGCTACTGTCTATGCGGTACTATTTTTACATATCTTATATTACTTACCTCAAAGCCTGTTAGAAGGCTGGCGCAGGCTTCAGTCAGCCCGCTCTTGGCGGAATGAACTTTCTGAATCACCGCACTCATAACAGTGCGGTGCTCCTCGTCGATGGAAGCACCGTTGAGCGCCTCCATCAAACTATCCGGTGCCTCCGGTTGGACGGAGGCCACCGGCGTCGCAGTCTCGCCCTTCTTGCAAAGGGGCCGCCCGCCGGACTCTGGAACCACTAAAGGTTCCGGTGCGGAGTCCAGTCCCAAGTCCGGGAGGTTGCCTTGTGGCACCTCCGGAACCTCCTCCTCCTGGCTGGGCCCCTTCTGGGACCCCACCTCAGCATCGTCTGCGTCACGGGGGGAGGAGGCGGTTGGAAGTGAAGCGCTATTCACATCCGACGAACCCAGGGACCCGCTCGACGAAGTGGGGAGACCGTCCTTGGGCGGGCTACATGGTTGTATTTGGCGTTAGAAGACACTGCGCGACAAAAGAGAAATCATGAGTTATTATGGAATCCGGACACTTACAATCTCGCCAGGGGCTTGCCCTCGAAGGCCGCTCCTCTTCGCCGTCACCGGCGTTGGTGGAACAGTCCGGAGGAAGGGTCCTCCCCTTCTTGGACCCTCCGGCCTCCCTAGTCGGGGAGGCCTTCCTTTTCTTCTCTCCCCCCGCTGGGGGAGAGGCCTCTTTTTTCTCCTCCTCGTCTTCACGGGAGGAGTCCGCCTCGGAGTCATCGGACGATGAGTCCGATAACACCTAGCGGTGGGAACTCCTCCGAGTTCCCGTGGCCTTCTTCTCCGGCACCACGTAAGGTGCCGGAGCCAGCAGTCCCGATAATCGGGCATCCGCTGGGTCTTCGGGCAAGGGAGTCGGGCAGTTAACCTGCCCAGACATCTTCTGCTAGGCCTGTCAAAGGTAAAGGGAGTTTAGATCCCACATAGAGTCAAACTATGGAAAGCGAGTGTCCCGTAAAGGGTAAAATAGCTTACCTCACCGGCTTGATGCTACGAGCTGAATCCGCGATCTTCAGTAGTGGACGAGGGAGCCTCGGCGCCCTTGAACAGCACCCTCCAGGCGTCTTCGTACGTAGTGTCGAAGAGCCTGCTCAAGGTTGGGTGCTGTGCCGGATCAAACTCCCACAAATTGAAAGCCCCCTGTTGGCACGGGAGGATCCGGCGGATGAGCATGACCTGGATTACGTTGACAAGCTTGAGCTTCTTGTTCACCAGGGTTTTGACGCAGGATTGTAGTCCGGTCAGCTCCTCCGAATCACCCCATGTCAGGCCCTTCTCTTTCCAGGAGGTGAGCCGTGTGGGGATGCCAGATCTGAATTCGGGGGCCGCTGCCCATTCAGGGTCACGCGGCTCAGTGATGTAGAACCACCCCGATTGCCACCCTTTGATGGTTTCCACGAAGGCGCCCTCGAGCCATGTGATGTTGGGCATCTTGCCCACCATGGCGCCTTCGCACTCCGCTTGGCGGCCGCCCACTACCTTCAGCTTGACGTTAAAAGTCTTCAGCCATAAGCCGAAGTGGGGCTGGACACATAGGAAGGCCTCGCACACGACGATGAACACCGAGATGTTGAGGATGAAATTCGGGGACAGATCATGGAAATCCAGGCAATAGTAGAACATGAGCCCCCGGACAAATGGATGGAGTGGGAAGCCCAGTCCGCAGAGGAAATGGGGAAGGAAGACCACCCTCTCATGGGGCCTGGGGGTGGGGACGAGCTGCCCCTCGTCGAGAAGTCGGTGCGAAATATCGTTGTGCAGGTATCCAGCTTTCCTTAGTCTTTTGATGTGCCCCTCCGTGACGGAGGAGGCCATCCACTTGCCTCCCGCTCCGGACATGGCTGGAGAAGGTTGAGGCGAGAAGTGCGGACTTGGGCGCTGGAGCTCGAGTGCGCGGAGAAGGATAAGCAGAGGAGGAAGAAGGCATAGGTGAAAAGGTGGATCCTTATCCCCTTATATGGGCGGACGAAAACTATACATCCCCACCAGCCTGGTAAAACTCGCTTATCTCCCAAGCGCCGTAATCAATGGCGCGGTTGGGTTACCCACACCCATATTGATGAGGATCCCGAAATAAGGGGACACGATCTCTGCTTTGACAAGACGTGCCAAGGAAACCGCTTCGCTAAACGCGCTGAGGTGGAACAGTAAAAACAATAGGAATAAAGGCTTGGCCGTGGTGTGACGTCACGCCACGAAATACGTCAGCAGATTGAACTTGTGTAAATATTATTCTCTCTATGGCGGTATGTGGAATTTATTTTACAGAGCCGGACACTATCCTGGTGTTCAAAATCTTCTATGAATTATTCGGAGGAGGAACCCGCCTTGCAATGCCGAAGACAATATGCGCGCGGGACTCGCCGTCATTGAAGCCTGGTTCAGGGACTACTGAGGGAGTCCTGGACTAGGGGGTGTCCGGATAGCCGAACTATCACCGTCGGCCGGACTCCAAGACTATGAAGATACAAGATTGAAGACTCCGTCCCGTGTCCGGATGGGACTTTCCTTGGCGTGGAAGGCAAGCTTGGCGATACGGATATGTAGATCTCCTACCGTTGTAACCGACTCTGTGTAACCCTAGCTCTCTCCGGTGTCTATATAAACCGGAGGGTTTTAGTCTGTAGGACGAACAATCATACTATAGGCTAGCTTCTAGGGTTTAGCCTCCTTGATCTCGTGGTAGATCTACTCTTGTACTACCCATATCATCAATATTAATCAAGCAGGAGTAGGGTTTTACCTCCACCGAGAGGGCCCGAACCTGGGTAAAAACATCGTGTCCCTCATCTCCTGTTACCATCCGCCTAGACGCACAGTTTGGGACCCCCTACCCGAGATCCGCCGGTTTTGACACCGACAGGGGGCAATGTTACTATCTCTTTTTCCACACTTGTGCTTCAAAGTAGCACCATGTTCTTCATATAGAGAGTCTCATATGTTGTCACTTTCATATACTAGTGGGAATTTTTCATTGTAGAACTTGGCTTGTATATTCCTACGATGGGCTTCCTCAAAATGCCCTAGGTCTTCGTGAGCAAGCAAGTTGGATGCTTACCCACTTAGTTTTCTTTTGTTGAGCTTTCATTCATTTATAGCTCTAGTGCATCTGTTGCATGGCAATCCCTACTCCTCATGTTGACATCAACTGATGGGCATCTCCATAGCCCGTTGATTATCCTCGTCAATGTGAGACTTTCTGTTTTTTTGTCTTGTCCACACAGTCCCCATCATCATATTCTATTCCACCCATAGTGCTATATCCATGGCTCACGCTCATGTATTGCGTGAAAGTTGAAAAAGTTTGAGATTATTTAAGTACAAAACAATTGCTTGGCTTGTCATCGAGGGTGTAGAATTTGGGAGCATCTTTGTGTGACGAAAATGAAGCATAGCTGAGGGAGTCCTGGACTAGGGGGTGTCCGGACAGCCGGACTATCAATGTACGCCGGTCTATCAAGACTACGAAGATACAAGATTGAAGACTCTGCCCCCGTGTCCGGATGGGACTTTCCTTGGCGTGGAAGGCAAGCTTGGCAATACGGATATGTAGATCTCCTACCATTGTAACCGACTCTGTTTAACCCTAGCCCTCTCCGGTATCTATATAAACCGGAGGGCTTTAGTCCGTAGGACAACATACACAACATACAATCATACCATAGGCTAGCTTCTAGGGTTTAGCCTCCTTGATC
The DNA here is from genome assembly GCA_963921465.1 of Triticum timopheevii. NCBI lineage: Eukaryota > Viridiplantae > Streptophyta > Magnoliopsida > Poales > Poaceae > Triticum > Triticum timopheevii. The sequence goes on from OY997272.1 coordinate 225,503,702, forward strand.
TCGTGGTAGATCTACTCTTGTACTACCCATATCATCAATATCAATCAAGCAGGAGTAGGGTTTTACCTCCATCGAGAGGGCCCGAACCTGGGTAAAAACATCGTGTCCCTTGTCTCCTATTACCATCCGCCTAGACGCATAGTTCGGGACCCCCTACCCGAGATCCGCCGGTTTTGACACCGAAATTGGTGCTTTCATTGAGAGTTCCTCTGTGTCGTCACCGATAGAGCGGATGCCTCCGCCCGTCTTCAAAGACGGTATTTTCGCCGGAGGGGCCTTGGCCGCCGGCCAAACTATCCGGCTTGGTGGTTTTCTCATGACCACCTGCCCGGCCGCCGCTTCGACAATGACTTCTCAAGTCGTCGAAAGCAATCTTCGTGTCAGCCCTAAAGCTGCCGAACAGTTAGATCCAATGGAGCTCTCGTCGGTTAACGAGCTCTTGGATCGCATCGCCGCCCTGGGAGTCGCTACGGACTACAACCAGATTGGGCTTAAAACCGATCTGAGAGAGATTAACTCTCCCCAGGCCACCCACCACGTCGCAGTGGTGGAAGAGCAATACGACAACTCTTTGCCAGTGCTGAAAACAATTCATGTCCGGATTCCCGAATCCTCCATGCCGGATTCCCGCGGAGGGACGGACTTCGATCGAGCATTGAACTTAAAATCATGCATCGCCCTGGACTCGCTGGATTGTCCCCGGCAAAACACACTTCCAAATTCGGAAACCCCTTGGCCTTTGAGCCTCAAGATGGGCAGGGATCCGGATTTTATTCCACCCACCCGCCCAGACATATGCGATCTATCTCTAATACGGCAAGAGCCTACAGAAACAGTACATCACTACTGGGCCAGATTCCTCCTGGTTATGGACAGGATAAAGGACTACCGAGAGGAAAACGCAATATCAATCTTCCGCAATAACTGCACGGACAAGGGAATACTAAACGCCATTGATCGTCGCAAAATTACGCGCTTCACCGATCTGGCATCCATTGTACGAAAGTACTGTGCGATGGAGAGTTTCCGGAAAACCGAAAATCAATTTTGGGATAATCCGGCCCTAAACCTAGTCCGCAGTAAAAGGGCGCCTTACACTCAGGCCCCAGATGCAAAAATGAAAAAACAAAAACCCAGTCAGGGAAACGGAACCGTACTGGAGGGATGGCTCAATGGACCCTGTAAGCTTCATAATACAGAGGGAGCCGTCCCAACACATAGCCTTCGAGCATGTTGGATATTATGGCAGGTGGCCAAAAGTGGCGAAGAGCTTCTAGCTCCGGGAAACCACTCCAACAATACCAGCACGGTATCAACAGTCTTCGAGACTTTCGCATCAAATAATATGCGAAAACGATCAATCCGCGAACTCGCCGAAGTCTACCAAGTAGCAACAGCAAATCCATGGAGCGACACAGCCATTACCTTCAATGGCAGCGACGAGCCCATATTCCGAACAACCAGAGCCCCAGCCGCACTGGTACTTAGTCCCATAGTGGACGGCTTTCGACTGACAAAAGTCCTCATGGACGGCAGCAGCGGACTAAACCTCATTTACGAGGAAACTCTGCGAAAAATGGAAATGGATTGGAGCCGTATTGAGCGAAGCAGCACAACCTTTAGAGGAATAATCCCTAGCCGGGAAGCGCGCTGCACCGGAAAAATCACACTCGATGTGGTGTTCGGCTCTCCGGACAATTACAGATCCGAAGAAGTCACATTCCAGGTGGCCTCGTTCAGCAGTGGATACCACGCCATATTAGGACGAGAGGCATTCACAATTTTTCAAGCAATACCTCATTACGGGTACATGAAGCTTAAAATGCATGGGCCCAACGGAATAATCACTCTCGCTAGTGATCCGGACATAGCACTCCGCGCCGAAAAGAAGACAGCCGCACTAGCCCTCGAGGCACTATCCGAAGCCTTAGCGGCAGAGGAACTCACCGCGCTGCGCTCTATGGTGAACAGGGACGATGTGATACTCGATAAAAGATCCAAGCCCACCTCCTTCAAACCAGCAGACGAGATAATAAAATTCCAGGTCCATCCAACGGACCCAACAAAGACGGCCTCCATTGGGGCACAGTTGAACCCCGAAGTAGACGCCGCACTGCGCGAATTCCTTCGGGAAAATTGGGACATCTTTGCCTGGCATCCTTCAGACATGCCCGGAATCCCCCGCAGGTTGGCTGAACACAGCCTCAACATCCTAAAAGGATTCAAGCCAGTCAAACAGGCTCTTCGACGATTTTCCGAGCCCAAAAGACAGGCAATGGGAGAAGAGCTTGCCAAACTATTGGAAGCCGGATTCATTAGAGATATCAAACATCCGGACTGGCTAGCAAATTTGGTGATGGTACCAAAGAAGGATAAATCCTGGCGCCTCTGTGTCGATTTTAAAGACCTCAATAAAGCTTGCCCAAAGGATCCCTTCCCTCTCCCCCGCATCGATCAAATCATCGATGCCACAGCAGGGCACGATTCGTTGTGCTTCCTGGACGCATACTCTGGCTATCATCAAATGAAGATGGCGGAAGCAGACCAAGCCGCAACAGCATTTATCACTCCATATGGACCATTCTGCTTCAACACGATGCCCTTCGGACTCAAAAACGCCGGCGCAACATATCAGCGCATGATTCAAACATGTCTGGCCACCCAGATCGGCAAAACAGTCGAGGCATACGTAGACGACGTAGTCGTCAAAACAAAACACGTCGAAACTTTAGTAGACGATTTGAGGCTCACATTCGACAACCTCAGAGCATATGACATCAAGCTGAATCCGGAAAAATGCGTGTTCGGCGTACCAGCCGGAAAGCTCCTGGGCTTCATTGTATCCGGTAGAGGAATTGAAGAAAATCCGGCCAAAATCCGAGCCCTGTCACAGTTGGATATTCCAAAAGACCTCAAACAAATACAAAAATTAACAGGATGCGTGGCAGCATTAAGCCGCTTTATCTCCCATTTAGGAGAAAAGGCGCTGCCCCTTTATCGCCTCCTCAGGCGCACCGAACACTTCGAGTGGACGGATGCTGCCACTGCCGGACTCGAAGAAATAAAGGCCATACTGGCAACAAATCCGGTCCTGGCTGCGCCCACTCTGGGCGAACCAATGTTGTTATACATCGCAGCAACACATCAAGTTGTAAGCGCAGTCCTCGTCGTCGAACGAGCGACAGAAGGGCATAAATTCCCTCTTCAAAAACCAGTGTATTATGTATCCACTGTGTTAACCCCCTGCAAATCCCGTTACCCGCACTATCAAAAGATAGCATACGCGGTGTTCATGGCGTCTCGAAAGCTCCGGCACTACTTTCAAGAGTGCTCGATAACAGTGGCCTCTGAAGTACCACTCAATGACATTATAAATAACCGCGACGCAACGGGCAGGATAGCAAAATGGGCCATTGAGCTCTTACCATTCGACATCACTTATAAACCTCGACGAGCTATAAAGTCACAAGTTTTGGCTGACTTCGTCGCCGAATGGACTGAAGCCGAACTCCCTAAAGAGTATGGCGCGTACTCCAATTGGACTATGCATTTCGACGGCTCCAAAATGTTGGCCGGACTGGGGGCTGGCGTCGTACTGACGTCCCCCACCGGAGATACAGTCCAGTATGTACTTCAAATAATGTACATGGACTCCAACAATGCAGCCGAATACGAGGCCCTGTTACATGGTCTCCGGATGGCGGTCTCCATGGGCATTCAACGCCTAGAGGTGCGCGGGGACTCAAACCTTGCAATATCCCAGATAAATGGAGACTTTGACGCCAAGGACCCGAAAATGGCAGCATATCGTAACGCTGTCCTAAAAATGTCAGCTCGGTTTGAAGGACTCGAATTCCATCACATAGCCCGAGATAATAACCAAGCGGCCGACGTCCTGGCACGCATCGGTGCAAAACGTGATGCTGTCCCTCCAAAAATCTTCCTGGAATGGCTCTTCAAGCCATCCGTACTATGGGAAGAGGAGCCCGGTAGCTACAAACCGGAGAAAACCGCACCAACTGGTGATTCGGCAGACGACATAACACCTTCTGCCCACGTCATAATGGCAGTAATTGCCGCGTGGACAGAACCTTTCCTAGCCTACTTACTTAGGCAGGAACTTCCCGAAGACCAAAATGAGGCCCGCTGCATAGTCCGGCGATCGAAGGCCTACAAGGTCCATGAGGGAGAACTTTATAAGAAAAGTACCACCGGAGTCCTTCAAAGGTGTATCTCCGAAGAAGAAGGGCGAAACCTCCTGGCTGAAATTCAAGCCGGACTAGGCGGACACCACGCAGCAGCCCGGGCCCTTGTAGGAAAGGCATTCCGTACAGGATTTTATTGGCCGATGGCTCGGGCAGACGCACAGGACTTGGTCCAGCGATGCGTTGGTTGTCAGCTCTTTGCTAATCAGAGCCATATGCCACCCACCGCCCTCAAAACCATACCCATTACCTGGCCGTTCGCGGTCTGGGGGCTTGACATGGTTGGACCCCTTAAAGGGGGAACCCACAAGAAAAAGTACCTATTGGTCATGGTGGATAAATTCACCAAATGGATAGAGGCCAAACCGGTCAAAATGGTAGAGTCCGGACCAGTGATAGACTTTATATCGGGGGTGGTACACCGTTACGGAGTCCCCCACAGCATCATCACCGACAACTGCACGAACTTCACAGCCGACGAGGTTAAGTCATGGTGCAAAAATATGGGCATCAAGCTCGACTATGCGTCAGTCTATCACCCTCAAACCAACGGTCAAGTGGAAAGAGCAAATGGTCTAATAATGAGCGGCATTAAACCCAGACTAGTGAGGTCACTCACCAAATCCGACACACAATGGGTCGAGGAGCTCGACTCCGTACTCTGGGGGCTGCGGACAACGCCTAACCGTATTACCGGATTCACACCATTTTTTATGGTATACGGCGCAGAGGCAGTTTTTCCCTGTGACATTATTCATGACTCACCTCGAGTGCGCATGTATGAGGAAAGAGAGGCCGAGCTTGATCGGCAGGACAGCTTGGACACATTGGAGGAAGAACGTGACATCGCGAAGGCTCGTTCCGCATTCTATCAGCAGCAGGCCCGAAGATATCAAAGCAGAGAAGTACGGGCCAAGACTTACAACGTTGGTGAACTAGTTCTACGCCTGCCGGACAAGAAAAAGGACAAGCTCAAGCCCAAATGGGAGGGTCCCTTCATCATTGATCAAGTACTGACCGGCGGAGCGTACCGTCTACGAAATGCGCCGGATAACCGACTCGAGCCGAACCCATGGAACGCAGCCCGCCTCCGACGATTCTATGCCTAGCGCCGGACTAAGAGTTCGTCCCCTTCCCCCGTCCAAACTTTTACACTTCGGCTGCCTTTTGTTTCTCTTTTTATCCTTTTTTATTTTAAAAAACCCTTCCGGGCCTATTTTTGCATTCTTTGCATACGCATGATGTGCTATCCGCGCTCATTATTCCTGGGGGCTTCTTTACAGAAGCTCAATTACACGCATGATGTGCTATCCGCACTCATCATTCCTGGGGGCTTCTTTTACAGAAGCTTAATTATATGGGTTTTATACCCATCACATGTGTCAAGCTTCCACATGTACCTTTTATTCGCCATTATATGCATCGATATGACTTAAGTTTTGGCCAAGCTGGGTTGCCTGGCTCCTGTGCTTACCCCTACGTTCCCGATTGTTCGGCTAGGAGGTAAAGGGAGCACCTCTGCGATTGTTACTGCCGGGTCAGCCGGATGTGTACCTCAGACTGGGTGAAGCCGAAAGCTAGCGTTCTTAAGGGAATATTCGGTCGGTGACTTAAAAGATGACTTTTTACCTATTTATCTATCTGCCCCCAGATGTTTTACTGCTTTCTTTGCAGTCCGGACATGCACTTTAGGGCATGCCTCCCAGCGAAAGGAACCCTTAACGGAACTATTCTCCCTGGAAGATGTTTCTTACTAACCATGTAATATAGCATAACTAGTTGGGAACTTGTCTGATAAAGCACTAATGACCCCTACGCCTGGTCTCCATGCATACCACGGTTGTTTCTTAACCAAAAAGGTATTCGGACACACTCCGGACTCTAGGGTCCCGAGGTCGAAGCAAAAAGGTCGGCAAAGACAAACGATCTACAATCCGGCTAGAAGGCATTTCACATGTCACTTTAAAGGATAACATACATTGTCAAATTTATTGATTGTATTCCTCCTCAATCCCGTCTAACAGGCTGTCTAATTTACAGTCCTGTTGGGAAAATTTAGCAGCCAACTCTACTTGGCTATACACTAAACTCACAGGGATCTCCTTCCTGTCGGGCCCCACCGGTCCAACTTCGGCCATGTGGTTGGGATCTGCCTTCTTGTACCGCGTCTTCACCATGGCCCAAGCCTCCCTCGCACCTTGACAGCAAGCCGAAATCTTCCACAAACGGAAGCGCTGCCGCACTCCCTGCAGCTTCTCCGCAAGCTCCCCGAGGCCCTCGGGTAGGGTGAGGGCTGGCCATAAAGCCTGAACGACGCCGCTCATTGCCTGCCGAACTCGTTCGAGTAGTTGCAACAGTTCGGGAAGTTGATCACCCATTGATATGGGCATCTCCTCTGCAGGACGACCCGTGAGTATACCTACAAGACATATCATGTCAAAACGCTTCCTCGCCGGACTCTTCTTTTCAAAAGAGTTCGCTCAAGCACTTACTATAAATGCTGCGACGAAGCCGCTGGTTCTCCTTAACGGAGCTGGACAGCTCGGCCTGTACGCCTTTCAGCTCTTCTCCGAGCTTGGCGTTGGCATCTTGGAGCTTGTTCCTTTCCTGCTGAACTCTATTCAGCACACTCTCGCCGGCCTTTAGCTGGCATAGCAATGCTTGCCTGTCCGGATCTTGTCCGGCGGTACCTGCAAATGTCATTATTAGACTCACGCGCACGCCGCACAGCGCTTATATTTATTAATAAAAAATGTGTTACCAGGAGGGGTCTTTCCATCTCCTCCTGCAGCAGCAAGTGCAGCCTCTAGTTGGGCCTTGCAATCTTGCAGCTCCCGAGACAGCTGGACGTTCTTCTCGTTAAGTGCCTGAAATTTACAATGATCCTTAAATCAGTTAGCATAACTAATTTAAGTCTCGGGGGCTACTGGTATATACGACCATTAAAATTTCCTTACCCGTATGTCTTTCACATACTGCTCCGTGGCTCTGGTAAAACCATTTTGAGCAGCACGGAGATGCGCGTCCCCTGCGTTAAAGGCATCCAATGCCTCAGGGGAAAAGCACGCTTCTTGAAATACTGTCCGGCGGCGCCTATGGTTCATGGCGCTCTCCACCTCAGACTTGGTGTCGGACAGTCTGTCGGTATCCTCCGTTGGAGAAGGATCCGGCTCGCGTCTTGCGCTTGCCTCCCCCTCCAGGCCGGGCGCTGGGGCCTGGCCGGTGTTGGTCGGATTGGCAATTCCTGCGCTCGCAGTCCGGCGAGCGCTTTTTCTTCTACAAAAATCATGGGCACTTAGACGTTTCCTCGGAACGTTGCCCTAAAAATTCAAATACGAGCTATACCTTTGCGGCGACATTTCCGTCCGCACTGCGCTCCTTTTCCGCCTGCTGGTTCGGACTGACCTCTGTTGGTCGGCCGCCGCGGGCTCGGCTTCCTGCCGTAAAGGCGCTTCCTGCAAAACACCATCGTTCGCGAAGGTCAGAAATGGGCAGGGATGGGATAATGGTGTCCGGACTTCGGTCGCAGTCACTTGGGAAGGCGGACTTAGTCCGGGGTAGTCCACCGTAATGGCGACCAGAGCATTGTCTATGCTGAGCTGGTGATACACCCCGTCGATCAGCTCCACCTTGATATCCGGGTCCTCTTTGGAGGCTGGACCCAGGGATCCTTCTGGGTCCTCGGGTTGCAGAGCAGGACTTACCATGTCCTCCACAATCCGGCGTAGACCCTGCGCCGAAGACATAATGTAAGAAGCTTAAACTTCGAAAGCATGGGCTGGGCCCTTCAAGGTGTTCACTTACCCATTCTCTGGGGTTGATCATGGAAAACCCATTCAAAGGGTTCGTTCGAAGGAAATCCTCCTTCTCCCCCTTGTACAGACTGGACAGGATCTTCACCAGATCCTCGGTCGAATCCGGCCCTTTGTGGCCATGCCGGGTAGCATTGTCTTCCCCGTTAAAATCCCACATGGGGTGGCCTCTGTACTGCAGTGGTTGTACCCCTCGCTTGATGCATGTCGCCATGACTCCGATCATGGTCAAGCCGGAATGAGCCATTAATCTTATCCGGCCCATCAAGTAATGGACGCTCTTGTCTTCCTCCAATCAGGGGCTCCGCGGGCGCCAGCTGAGGCATTTCTTCAAGGGAGCAGCACTAAACTCCGGGAGGCCGATCCGTACTGGGTCTGGCAGCGGAGCATCTTCTATATAAAACCATTCCGAGGGCCAGTCTTCGAATGCCCTCTTGGGAGTGCCGGATAGGTATCCGGTCCCGGCGATGCGCCATATTTCGGCACCGCCCACTTGATATATGGACCCCTGGTAAGAACGGGGTACGAGGCAAAACAACCTCTTCCACAATGCGAAATGGGGCTCAATGCCCAGGAATAGCTCGCAGAGAGCTACGTAGCCCGCGATATGTAGGACAGAGGCGGGCGTGAGGTGGTGGAGCTGGAGTCCGTAGAACTTCAGGAGCCCGCGGAGGAACGGATGTATTGGAAATCCGAGTCCCCTTGTCAGATAAGGGACAAAACATACTCGCTCCCCCTTATTGGGGCTTGGAGTGTCCTCCGCCTGTCTCCCACCTTGATAAGTAACCAGTCCGGCCCGGACTGGGATCATAATGGTCGGAGGGAGGAATCCCCCCGTTTGGAGCTTCTCGAGCTCGTTGTGCGAAATAGAGCACCTCCTCCAACTCCCCGGCGGTAGGCTAGGAGCGCGCGAGGAAGAGCCGTGGTGACGATCCATGGTGGAATGGATTTCTAGGTCAAAGGCGCTTCGATGGAGTGTTCCGGGAGGAAGATGGTGTGGTTTGGATCTGAATTCTTGCCTCTTTTATAGGCGGTCGACTCGCACAATTGGGGGTGAAATGCAAAAAACACCCTGGCTTTTCGCATCCGTGCGACGCATGGAAGAGGGCCTTTATTTGGCGTAGAAGCCGAGGAACACAGTATTCAAGATGAAGCCGGACACTGTTCGGCAGGTACATGGAATTTGAAGGGAGAACCCGCCTTGCAACGCTGAAGACTATAAACGCGCTGGACTTATCGTCATTGAAGCCTGGTTCGGGGGCTACTGAGGGAGTCCTGGACTAGGGGGTGTCCGGACAGCCGGACTATCAATGTCCGCCGGACTATCAAGACTACGAAGATACAAGATTGAAGACTCTGCCCCGTGTCCGGATGGGACTTTCCTTGGCGTGGAAGGCAAGCTTGGCAATACGGATATGTAGATCTCCTACCATTGTAACCGACTCTGTGTAACCCTAGCCCTCTCCGGTATCTATATAAACCGGAGGGCTTTAGTCCGTAGGACAACATACACAACATACAATCATACCATAGGTTAGCTTCTAGGGTTTAGCCTCCTTGATCTCGTGGTAGATCTACTCTTGTACTACCCATATCATCAATATCAATCAAGCAGGAGTAGGGTTTTACCTCCATCGAGAGGGCCCGAACCTGGGTAAAAACATCGTGTCCCTTGTCTCCTGTTACCATCCGCCTAGACTCACAGTTCGGGACCCCCTACCCGAGATCCGCCGGTTTTGACACCGACAATAGCCTAACTATATGATTTTGTAGGGATGAACTTTCTTTAGCCATGTTATTTTGAGAAGACATGATTGCTTTGATTAGTATGCTTGAAGTATTACTATTTTTTATGTCAATATGAACTTTTATTTTGAATCATTTGGATCTGAACATTCGTGCCATGATAAAGAAAATTACATTGAGAATTATGCTAGGTAGCATTCCACATCAAAAATTCTGTTTTTATCATTTACCTACTCGAGGACGAGCAGGAATTAAGCTTGGGGATGCTTGATACGTCTCCAACGTATCTATAATTTTTGATTGTTCCATGCTATTATATTACCTATTTTGGATGTTTATGGGCTTTATTTTACACATTTATATCATTTTTGGGACTAACCTACTAACCGGAGGCCCAGCCTGTATTGCTGTTTTTTTGCCTATTTCAGTATTTCGAAGAAAAGGAATATCAAACGGAGTCCAAACGGAATGAAACCTTCGGGAGCGTGACTTTTGGAACGAACGTGATCCAGAGGACTTGGAGTGCAAGCCAAGAAGCAGCCGAGGCGGCCACGAGGGTGGAGGGCGTGCCCACCCCTACAGGGCGCGCCCCCTGTCTCATGGGCCCCTCGGGCAGCCACCGACCTACTTCTTCCTCCTATATATACCCACGTACCCCCAAAACATCCAAGGAGCCAACGAAAAACAATTTCCACCACTGTAACCTTCTGTATCCGCGAGATCCCATCTTGGAGCCTTCGCTAGCGCTCCGCCAGAGGTGGAATCGACCATGGAGGGCTTATACATCAACACCATAGCCCCTCCAATGAGTTGTGAGTAGTTTACCACAGACCTTCAGGTCCATAGTTATTAACTAGATGGCTTCTTCTCTCTATTTGGATCCCAATGCCATGTTCTCCCCCTCTCTTGTGGAGATCTATTTGATGTAACTCTTTTTGTGGTTTGTTTGTCGAGATCCGATGAATTGTGGGTTTATGATCAAGTTTATCTATGAGAAATATTTGAATCTCCTCTGAATTCTTTTATGTATGATTGAGTTATCTTTGCAAGTCTCTTCGAATTATCAGTTTGGTTTGGCCTACTAGATTGATCTTTCTTGCAATGGGAGAAGTGCTTAGTTTTGGGTTCAATCTTGCGGTGTCCTTACCTAGTGACAATAGGGGTAGCAAGGCACGTATTGTATTGTTGCCATCAAGGATAAAAAGGTGGGGTTTATATCATATTTCTTGAGTTTATCCCTCTACATCATGTCATCTTTCTTAATGCGTTACTCTGTTCTTATGAACTTAATACTCTAGATGCATGTTGGATAGCGGTCGATGTGTGGAGTAATAGTAGTAGATGTAGGCAGGAGTCGGTCTACTTGTCGCGGACGTGATGCCTATATACATAATCATGCCTAGATAATCTCATAATTATTCGCTTTTCTATCAATTGCTGGACAGTAATTTGTTCACCCGCCGTAATACTTATGCTATCTTGAGAGAAGCCACTAGTGAAACCTATGGCCTCCGGGTCTATCTCTTATCATATAAGCTTTCAATATACTTTTATTTGCATTTTTACTTTTCCAATCTATATTATAAAATACCAAAAATATATTTATCTTATCATACTATCTCTATCAGATCTCACTTTTGCAAGTGGCCTTGAAGGGATTAACAACCCCTTTATTGCGTTGGTTGCGAGTTCTTTGTTTGTTTATGTAGGTGCGTGGGACTTTTGAGGAGCCTCCTACTGGATTGATACCTTGGTTCTCAAAAACTGAGGGAAATACTTACGCTACTATTGCTGCATCACCCTTTCTGCTTCAAGGAAAACCAACGCAAGCTCAAGACGTAGCACAGAGCGAGTGAACAGGTACTCCCCAGATTCTCAAATTCCATGGAGCTGGTGGACTGCCGAACAACCCCTTAATGAGCTCCTGTCGGCCCCTAATTTTTTCATACGAACTTATTAGGCAGCATGTGTTGTTTCAACATCCAAATTATTTGCTTCATGATGTAATCATCAGTTCAACGGTATAATTTGTTACATAAAAACCTCTTCGTTACATAGCTTCTTTTTTTAGCAAACTTGGTTACATAACTAAATGTTCAATTTATATGTGCCCCATTGCCAAGAGACGTCTGCTTTGGTGACTTAGGTCTGGACTGCCACCATCTTTGGCGGCGGCCGCTGGGCTGCTTGCTTGTCTTCATGATCTGAATAAGGGATTTCTCCCTTGATTTGCTGTCCCCTAGCAAGTTAGCTAGTGTTTGCTGTCCCCTAGTAACAAAACTAGGGTTTGCTGTCCTCCGGCGGCTACTGCCCATCGTGAGTTCTTTCGTTGTCCTACATCGTCTTGACTGTTGGGAGTGCATCTGATAGTACGGCTGGACGATCTCAATGACGATCATGAGCTGGAATTGCCGTGGTTTGCAACAAGCTGCGGCGGTGCATACGCTTTTGAACGTTCACAAGCGTAGGTGTCCTGATTTTATGTTTTTGATGGAGACTCACTTTGATGAATATCCTGCCAAGTGTCTTCATCTCATCTGAAGATGGATCACAAGCTTGTTGTCCAGAGGGATGGCGGGAGCGGTGGCTTAATTTTGTTCTGGAAGAAGGAATTTGTAGTTTCTTTGCGTGATAAAACCGACAACTACATTGATGTGTTCATTGGAAGTGGGGTAGATAATTTTAGGAGGCTTACATGGCTGTATGGAGAACCGAGATGGAATAATAAACACCTGACTTGGAGCCGGCTGAGGGACTTGAGAAAAATTGGTGACATGCCATGGATGGTAATCGGTGATTTAAATGAGATAATGTATTCTTTTGAAATGGAAGGGGGTAATGAACGTCCAGATCAATTTGTGAAGGCTTTTAGGGATGCGGTGGAAGACCGTAACTTGTCCGACCATGGTTTTGTTGGTGATAAATTCACCTGGCATAGAGCTTTGATCAAGGAGAGGCTAGATCGTGCTCTCACAAATGATGGATGGAATCAAATGTTCCCTAGCGCGGTTCTGGAACACTTGGAATATAACAAGTCGGATCACAGACCAATATTATGAGTTTGCATGAGGAAGTGGTCCACGAACCCGTGGAAAGATCAGTCCTCCGGTTCGAGGCACGTTGGCTGAGAGAAGAAAAGTTGAAAGAGGTGGTAGAAGAAGCTTGGCAGTCTTCAGGGCCAGAGCAGCAGAACATTGGGCTTGTACGCCATTTGGCATATGTTCATGAACAACTTCATCGGTGGGACAAGACGGTGTTGCGTAAATCTTTAAAGAATATTAAGAGAATTAGAGCAAGTTTCCAGGGATGTGCTTTCTTAGGAAAATGTTACTAAACAAAAGGAACTTGCGGAAGAGCTGGAACGGTTATTGCAAATGGAGGAGATCCACTGGGCTCAAAGGAGTCGTATAAACTGGCTCATGTTCGATGACCAAAATACGTCATATTTCCAAAAGTTTGCGTCTGCTCACATACTAAGGAACCCAATAATCGAGCTGAAGGATGATCAAGGTGTTTGTCGGGAGGGTACTGCATACTTAAACCCGCTGATTTCCCAATATTTTGCGGGCCTGTTCTCCACCGAGATTGATGAACCGGATCCTAGTTTGCTTGAAAAGGTGAATCAGAGGGTAACGACGCAGATGAATGAAGCTCTACTAAAACCATATACTCTTGAAGAGGTAAAAAAGCTTTTTTTTCGTTGGTGATATGAAAGCTCCCGGTACGGACGGATTGCATGCTATCTTTAAAAAAATGTTGGCACATCCTTGGTGATGGTTTAGCTACTGAAGTTCTTGATGCTATTAATAACTAGGATATTCCTAAAGGATGGAATGACATGGTCATTGTTCTTATCCCAAAAGTGGACAACCCGGACAGGATCACGCAATATAGACTGATAAGTCTTTGAAATGTTCTTTATAAGGTGATCTCTAAAATGATAGTTTTTCGTCTTAAGCTCTGTCTTGATGATATTATTGCCCTAGTGCAAAGTGCATTCATTCCAGGTCGACTCATTACGGATAACATTTTGCTAGCTTAAGAATGCATTCATACTATAAAAAATAAGAAGAAAGGAAAGGAGGGGTATTGTGCTGTAAAGCTTGATATGCACAAAGCCTATGATCGTGTGGAGTGGATATTCCTAGAGAGGATGATGGAAAACTAGGATTTGAAAAGGAGTTTGTGAAGCTTTTAGTGGCTTGTGTTTCCTCCGTGAAATACAAAGTGAGGTACAATGATCAAGAAACAGAGGAATTTACCCCTTCAAGGGGGCTCTGACAAGGGGACCCCTTATCACCTTATTTATTTCTTATGTGTGCAGAGGGTTTATCTAGTGCTTTGGCTCATAAAGAGGATGTTCGTGGCATTGAAGGTGTTCGTGTGTGTAGAAATGCATCATCTCAGTCTCTCATTTACTATTTGCTGATGATTCTCTAATCCTTATGAAAGCGGATATGAATAATGCAACCTCATTGAGACATGTATTGGATGAATACTATGCAAGTTCTGGACAATTGGTGAGTGAAGGGAAGTGTAGTATCTTCTTTAGCCCAAATGTGGATGTGGATATCAAAGCTCAGGTCTATGCAGAACTGAAAATAATGACGGAAGCTATCTCTGACACATATCTTGGTCTTCCATCTATGGTGGGGTTGGACCGGAGTGATAGTTTCTCTCATCTCGTTGAAACAGTCGTTAATTGACTTAAAGGTTGGAAGGAAAAGTTGTTGTCCTTGGGAGGAAAGGAAATTCTTTTGAAAGCAATTATCCAATCTATCCCAGTTTATGCCATGGCTGTTTTTAAAATTCCAAAGAAAATATGTAAACAAATCACGGATGCAATGGCGGCCTTTTGGTGGGGGGATACAAAGGAAGAGAAGAAAATGCACTGGCTAGCTTGGTGGAGGATGTGCCTTCCAAAAGATAAAGGAGGTATGGGGTTTCGAGACCTCCATGATTATAGTTTAGCCATGCTAGTGAAACAAAGCTGGCGAATGGTAACGCATCCGGACACTCTTTGTGCTACTGTCTTAAGAGCAAAGTACTTTCCTGATGAAAATATTTTAAAGGCAGGGCCAAAAAAGGGATCATCTTTTACGTGGGAGAGTATCGTCGATGGTCTGGAAACGTTCAGGAGAGGCCACATTTGGAGAGTTGGTTATGATGAGAAAATAAATATCTAGGAGGACCATTGGGTACCTTCAAGTCCAACAAGGATGATCCAGACAAGGAAAGGGAACGTGTTACTAAGGATGGTGAATGAGTTGATTGATCCCAATACAGGAGACTGGGATGTGGAACTTATCAAGATTATTTTCCTTCCAATTGATGTAGAAAGAATTTTGAGAATTCCTCTATCAGTGCATCTAAACGAGAATTTTGTAGCATGGCATAAGACCAAATCACACTCATTTTCTGTTCTGCCAACCTACTACTCAGAATGGGAACACCAGTTTGGTTCAAAAATTATTTGTAGCTAGTGAAGGGACCTCAAATGTTAATCATGTTTGGTCGGCTGTGTGGAAGTTGGAAGTCCCTCGTAAGATAAAAATCTTCATCTGGCGAGCTCTTAAAGGTCTTGTTCCTGGTATGGCAGTTCTCACTTCTAGGCATATTAAAGTCTCAGCATAATGTCCTATCTTTTGTTCTGGGCCTGAAGATATTCACCATTTGCTATTTACTTGTACACGCGCTCGGCAAGTTTGGAAGGCACTTGTCCTTAATACAGTTATTGATCAAGCATTGGTAGTGGATCTTTCAGGCTCTGTAGTTTTGGAAGAAATCCTATGATTGTCGTGGTTCTAAGTCTGACAGTAGAAAGGGGGGTAGGTATGGAGAGGCAAGATCTCAGCTATGGCGAAGGTGTACACACGAGTTTTACGAGTTCATGCCCTTCTCGGAGGAAGTAACAGCCCTACGTCTTGGTGCCCGGAGGTGGTCGATTGGATTATGCGTGTGGTATTACATGGGTGCGAACCCTTGTCCCAGAGGAGGGGGGAGGCTTATATAGAGTGCGCCAGGACCCCAGCCAACCTCCATTACATGGGGCTTAATGTACATAAAGTAAGGGCGTTACTGGTAACGGCAGTCTTAAATACTCTTAATGCTCATAAAGACTAAGGAATGAATGCCCAGCCGTTGTGTGTTCTTCCGACTCCTGGTCTTCGATATAGTCGAGTGACCCCCATATGGTCGAGTGACGCTGGAGGATGACGGCCGAGTGATTAGGTCGTTGAGTGGATCCTTGGTCTTTTTATCTTCTGGGGTAGTGTCCTTGGGTAGGACATGTAGGTCGGGCCTATAACCCTACCCTAGGTCTATATCCTCATCAGTAGCCCCCAAATGGATTAAGGTGCGAGCGCAAAGTAGACTGAAATTGAACCTATTCTGAGCTTCGGGACCTCGCGAGTGCTTTTTGCAAGTCTGAGCGCCTGTGTCGGTATTTCGGTGTCGACTCAGTCGCCTTGATCCATTCGGTGGACTTTCGAGTGAACTGGTGATCTCATGTGCCGAGTGCTGTGTTGGAGCGCGGGATCTTGGGCGCGATTGTCGGCAGTATATCCCGGATTTCACGGGATACAAAATTTTGGGGAAGCGCGCCAGACGGGGGGTGCCGAAGTGGGCGGAGCGGATAAACAGTGATTCCTTGATTCCCGCGCCGCCTTTTTTGCAATGTACGCTGCACGTGACTGTTGCGGGATTTGACGGGATCACCTGGTCCCACGCGCCAGTCACTCAGAAACAATCCCTTATAAGGTGACCGGACCGAGGTGTCCGCACTATGCACATCTTCTCTTCCTTCTTCTCTCTCCGCTTCTCCGCCGCGCCCTACTCTTCCGCTCTAACGCCGCTGCCCCGTTGCCATGGTGAAGGACAAGACAGCAACGCTGGAACGTGCAAAGAAGACGAAGGAGGTGGTGAAGGGCAAGAAGCAGCAACGCGGATCGTTGTCACGCGCGGGGCTGCCGCCGGGCTGGATCCAGGGCGATTGGATCCGGTCTTCAATTCGGCAGGCAGATCAGGACGAGCTGGCGGAGTCGGGGCTAATCTCCAAGGGAGCGGCGAGGCTGCCGGAGGGGGAGATGAGTCCCCATCCTCGACCGGGTGAGTGTGTTCTGCTCGCCACCCACGTCGACCGCGGTTTTTCGCTTCCCCCACATCCTTTCTTCTGGGGCTTCCTGAACTTTTTCGGTGCTCAACTCCACCATTTCTCCCCCAACACCATCACGTATTTAGCTGCTTTCGTGTCGATGTGCGAGAACTTCTTGAGGTGTCGACCGCACTGGGGCCTTTTCAAACACATCTTCACCATTCATTCCTAGTCGGTAAAAAAGGCGAAGTCGAGTGACTCGAAAACCCATGTCATCCAGATGTGTGGGGGTTTAGGTATCCAAAAGAGGAATAGGAGTGC
The DNA here is from genome assembly GCA_963921465.1 of Triticum timopheevii. Taxonomy (NCBI): domain Eukaryota; kingdom Viridiplantae; phylum Streptophyta; class Magnoliopsida; order Poales; family Poaceae; genus Triticum; species Triticum timopheevii. The sequence continues at coordinate 225,520,879 of OY997272.1, forward strand.
CTTTCCCTCCATGACTCTTCCTGACTCCGTTAGAGGCTGGCAGTCAACCTAGTTCTATTGCCAGGATGTCGCGGCTCCAGGTCAGTCGACTGGTCTTCCCCACTTCTCGTTTGACCGTGTTCAGACCCCTGCTCCACTGAAAGTGACTGTTGATGAGACCATGGACACAAGGATGTTGGTGGATAGGGTGGTCCAGCTCATCAATGATGGTGTTACCGGCATGGACTTGCTGGAAGTGTTCCTCAGTCGACGCATCCAACCTCTCCAAGCTCACGATCATCCAATGTAGTTGTATTCTGGACCGGATGACACTGCTCAGGTCCACCCAAAAGAACTGTCGTCTGAAATAGTAGCTTTGTGGCTGAGGAGCATCACAGGTAACCAGGACAATCCCAGAGGATCTAGGCGAGTTGTTCCCTTCAACAGCGTAAACCCACCCGACAAGGTATGCTTTTGTTCCGACTGCTTCCCATCATGCTCCGACTGCACTTGATGTTGACCGACTCTTGTTCGACCAATTTGTTCTGTAGGTGTTCACTGAGATGCACTCTATGCCCAATGGTGAACAAGCTTTGGAGCAGGCCCGGGAGGGGGAGGACAGCACGGAAGAGAGTGGCGAGTGGGATTCTCAGGGAGACGATGAAGAGGAGGAGAGCGAGGAGTCGGACGAGTAGGAGGAAGTCAACTCGCCGTCGCGTTCCGAACATTGATCCAAACAGCAGCATGATCTGGCTGGTGGGCGCGGGAAAAGCATGGGTCCGAGTGCCAATACCCAGAAGCGCACTCGAACGTCGACTCCAGAGCCGACGGAGAAGGTGGCCAAGCAGCCTAATGTTGCTCCTCCCAAGTCCCGGAAGACATTGCCACGAATCAAGATGGATGTCCCCGTTGCCTCAGGGTAGGTATCTTATTTGTGTTTCCGTAAGTTGACTGAAGATTTTCTTGATCTGACCGACCAATTCTTTTGTCCTTCCAGCCCCACCTCTGCTGCCACTGACATGGACATTAACAAGGCACCAGGAGACAAAGAGGCCACCTCACAAGCTGGTAAGTTCGTTCGACCAAGTTCTGTTTAGTCGAGTGGATGGTCAATTGACTGAAATTTTGATACTTCTCTTCTTATGTAGCTCCGCAAGATATCGTTGTGCTTCCTGATGACGAAGAAGAAGAAGTGCCTCTACAGGAGAGGAGGAAGAAGAGTGGAGGATCAAGCAGGAGGAAGCTTGAAGTCCAGGTCCCTGAGTCGGCACCGGCGCCTGAGGCGATAGTCCGGACCAACGTCACATTCGCTAACCCGTTGACGACTGATCGTCCGTCGGGGTCGACTACACAGACACCTGCCGCACCGGTGCAACTCTACTCATCCGACCCGGAAACTACTTCGACCCCTCTGGAGCCATCCCTCTTTGCTACATATCAAACTCCAGACGACTCACCGGGTGCCGCTAGGGAAGCTCTTCTCCAGGCGAATCTTGTCATGGAGCAGGTGAAAGTGATGCATCAACCCAGTCAGATAGCTTACAACGCCAGCACTGCCCTTCAGACCAATGTTCACGTCAGCAAAATTCTGACTGAACTTTTAAATGACGCTTTATATCTGATCACCCACTGGGTGTTCCTTCGTTTAAACTCAGGAAATCTTCAATTCTGCACTTTTCGAATCAGTGGGGGCACATCGAGTGCACCCACTGGGTGTACTCACCGAGACCACGGTCGGCTGCTAGCAGTCGACTGAGGTCTAATGATGTATCTCTCTCTCTCTCTCTCTTTTTGAAAGCATGCTGAGTATTGATCTGATCCAGTGGGGGCACGCTAAGTGCACCCACTGGGTGTAGTCCCCAAGACTACTACTGAATATTTGATTTGGCAGTAGTCTTAGAGTAATTCTTTTCCTTGTATCTGTCGATTGACATGTCTGTCTTTCTGGCTGCAGAGGTCTTGTGATCTTGGAGCTCGGCTCACCGAGTTAAAGAAGAAGCATATCAGCGTTGAACTTGACCTCGAACTTGCGAAGAAGAATCTGAAGATTGCCCAACAAGAAATGGCCATCATGGGAGGTGATCACTCGACCATTTTGGCTGTTTTGTAGCTTCACACTTCGCACTGGTTTTTCTTTTAGTCTCTTTGAACCGAGTGATTTCACACAAGCAGATGTGCGTAGTGAAAATTGTCAACTTCAGTCTCGTCTGAAGAGTGTTGTTTCTTTAGAGAGGATGAAGGAGGCTTTGGAGCAGAAGGATCTGGATCTGGCAGCCGCTCAGAAGGAAGCACGCGAGAAGATGAAGCTTGCAGACCAGAAGCTGGCTTCGGTCAGCAAGTTGGAGGAGGAGAATGTGAAGCTGAAGACTGCCATCTCGGACGCTAATCGAGAAGTCGGCCAGCTAAAGAAGGACAAGGAGAATCTGGCCACTGAAGTCGGCGGCCTCAAGACCAAGACAGACATGCTGGAGTCCTATCTGGAGCAACTCGCCGCCAAACTTGTTCTGAAGCTTGAAGGTATGATCAGTCGACTACGATTAACTTGTTGTCGACTAAACTTTGTTGTCATGCCGTTGACTCACCACTTTTTGCAATGGGAAAGAACTGTGTCAGGACTTTGAGGCTAAAACTGGGCGGGTTGAGACGGGTCTCGACCCCATCAATTGTCCTGTGAAAGATGACAGTGCAATGAATCTGCTTCGGTTGGAGTCACGCTTAGATGGTGTGGTTGCTTATCTCGCTCGGCTGAAGGCGGCGATGGCTCAAGTGGATGTTGAACTCTGGCCTCAGACGGAGCTGTCTCAAGACCTCGAGTCCCTGATGACTCGACTAAATCAGATTCCTGGCCGAGTGGAAGAGTGGAAGAAATCTTTAGCCCGCTGTGGTGCCGATGTCGCCTTGTCTTTGGTCCGAGTGCACTGCAAGGAGGCTAAGGAGGACAAGCTGGCAGCTCTCAAAGTGGCAAACACTAAGAAGCACTCCTTCCGGGACTTCATGGACACCTTCCTCGAGGCAGCCATTCACATCGCCGACAGCATTGACCTTGACAGCTTCTGCGACCCGGCCAGTCCTTCTCCCGCCGATTGATAAAAAACATTATGCCTCACTTTTATTTGCCTCGGAATGCCGAGTGAATTTGTAATAGTTAAAAATACTTCGGGCCTGATGCCCGAGCACTTTATTCTACGGTTAAGAAACTTTGGATTTATCATCTCATATATTGCGTCTGTCTTCGAACGAAATTCGTTTTTCTCTCGAGTTGTTGTCTGTTTGCTTGATGCAGCTTCTAGAGAAGAATGGCCAGTCGACTGATCGGGTGATCCTTGAGCAACATTGATCAGCTCATCAGCAAGGCATTCAGCAGTGGTCTTGACGTTCCAGTCGACCGATCGGGCGATCCATGAGTAGCATTGATCAGCTCATCAACAAGGCACTCAACAATGGTCTTGGCGTTCCAGTCGACAGATCGGGTGATCCTTGAATAGCATTGATCGGCTCATCAGCAAGGTACTCAACAATGGTCTTGACATTCCTGTCAACCACCTGGTAAGGTTTTTCAAACTTAGGCGAGCACTGGGCTGCAGCTAAGCCTCCGAGTGAGAGGATTGCTCACCACTCGGTAGGATTTTTTAAACTTAGGCGAGCACTGGGCTGCAGCTAAGCCCCCGAGCGGGAGGGTTGCTCGCCACTCGGTAAGATTTTTCAAACTTAGGCGAGCACTGGGCTGCAGCTAAGCCTCCGAGTGGGAGTGTTGTTCACCACTCGGTATGATTTTTCAAACTTAGGCGAGCACTGGGCTGCAGCTAAGCCTCCGAGTGGGAGGGTTGCTCACCACTCGGTAGGATTTTTCAAACTTAGGCGAGTACGGGACTGCAGCTAAGCCCCCGAGTGGGAAGCAGATTCACCACTTGGTAGGATTTTTATCACTTAGGCGAGCACTGGGCTGTAGCTAAGCCCCCGAGTGGGAGGATTGCTCACCACTCGGTAGGATTTTTCAAACTTAGGCGAGCACTGGGCTGCAGCTAAGCCCCCGAGCGCGAGGGTTGCTCACCACTCGGTAGGATTTTTCAAACTTAGGCGAGCACTGGGCTGCAGCTAAGCCCCCTAGTGGGAGGGTCGCTCGCCACTTGGTAGGATTTTTATCACTTAGGCGAGCACTGGGCTGCAGCTAAGCCCCCGAGTGGGAAGCGGATTCACCACTCGGTAGGATATTTATCACTTAGGCGAGCACTGGGCTGCAGCTAAGCCCCCGAGTGGGAAGCGGATTCACCACTCGGTAGGATTTTTATCACTTAGGCGAGCACTGGGCTGCAGCTAAGCCCCCGAGTGGGAAGCGGATTCACCACTCGGTAGGATTTTTATCACTTAGGTGAGCACTGGACTACAGCTAAGCCCCCGAGCGAGAGGTGGACTCACCACTCGGTAGGATTTTTATCACTTAGGCGAGCACTGGGCTGTAGCTAAGCCCCCGAGTGAGAGGCAGACTCATCACTCGGTAGGATTTTTATCACTTAGGCGAGCACTGGGCTGCAGCTAAGCCCCCGAGTGAGAGGCAGACTCATCACTCGGTAGGATTGTTATCACTTAGGCGAGCACTGGGCTGCAGCTAAGCCCCCGAGTGAGAGGCAGACTCATCACTCGGTAGGATATTTATCACTTCGTCTTAGGCGAAATAGATTCGCAGCTAAGGTAATACGTACAAAAGAAATAAACAACAAACATTCCGAAGAAGTAAATTATGTCTTTTGATAGCCAAACTAAAAGGTATTTCTTATTACATCTCATCAGTCTAGATATTTAAGAATAGATAGGGCAGAGCAGATCCGCATTCCAGGCGCGTGGCTCATCTTTATTACGTTCGACGTTCAAGAGACGATATGCTCCGTTGTGGAGCACCTTGGTGATGACAAAAGGGCCTTCCCAAGCAGTAGCGAGCTTGTGAGGTCTCTGCTGGTCCACTCGAAGAACCAGGTCTCCTTCTTGAAATGCCCGACCCCTCATGTTTCTAGCATGAAATCGACGCAAGTCTTGCTGATAAATGGTCGACCGGATCAAGGTCATCTCGATCTTATTTTGCTTCTTATGAGAAGAGTTCGACTCGAGGTGCATTGTGGAGTAAATCACTGGGGAGCACGGCTTCAGCTCCGTAGACTAAGAAGAATGGAGTCCTTCCAGTCGACCGGTTAGGGGTTGTCCTCAACCCCCACTGTACGGATGGGAGCTCGTCGACCCAAGCTCCTGCTGCATGTTTCAGGTCACGCATCAACCGAGGCTTCAATCCTCTGAGGATCAATCCATTTGCCCGCTCGGCCTGCCCATTCGACCGACGCGTAGTCGACTCTCGTGCCTTTGGAGGCACAAAAGGCCTTGAATTCTTCAGAATCGAAGTTCGAGCCGTTATCCGTGATGATGTTGTGCGGGACGCCATATCTAAATATAAGTTCTCTGATGAAACTCACAGCTGTGCTTGCTTCAAGGCTTTTGATGGGCTTGGCTTCAATCCATTTGGTGAACTTGTCGACTGCTACTAGCACATGAGTAAATCCACTCCTGCCCGTCCTCAGAGGTCCAACCATGTCCAGTCCCCAGACGGCGAAAGGCCAGACAAGTGGAATTGTTTTCAGAGCTGACGCAGGTTTATCAGACATGTTCGAGTAAAACTGGCAGCCTTCACACTTGTCCACTATTTCCTTAGCCATCTCGTTGGCCCGCGGCCAGTAAAATCCGGCTCGGTATGCTTTGGCCACGATGGTCCGAGAGGACGCGTGGTGACCACAGGTTCCCGAGTGAATATCATTAAGGATCACTTGACCTTCCTCTGATGTGATGCACTTCTGGCAAACTCCAGTTGCACTTTCTCTGAACAACTGCCCCATTATCACAGTAAAGGCCTTAGATCGCCGGACGATCTGTCGAGCCTCTTCTTCATCCTCCGGAAGTTCTTTCCTAAGAATGTATGCAACGTACGGCACTATCCAGTCAGGAGTGATGACCAGAACCTCCATGACTAAGTCGACCATGGCTGGGATTTCAACTTCAGTCGGATCTGTGGCACTCTTGGGCTGTGGCGACTCTTCTATGAAGGGATCCTCCTGAACTGAAGGTGAATGAATATGTTTCAGAAACACATTGCGGGGAATGGCCTCTCTCTTTGAACCTATCTTCGCCAACTCATCTGCAGCTTGATTTTTCAATCGGGGCACATGGTGAAGTTCCAACCCCTCAAACTTCTTTTCCAGCTTCCTAACAGCATTGCAGTAACCAGTCATGGCTGGACTTCTGACATCCCGTTCCTTCATCACCTGATTAACCACCAAATCAAAATTGCCATACACCATGAGGCGACGAACACCGAGTGAAATGGCCATACGCAACCCATATAAAAGTGCTTCGTATTCTGCTTCGTTGTTGGAGGAATCAAAATGAATCTGGAGAACATAGTTGAGCTTGTCTCCACGGGGGGACACCAATACTACTCCAGCACCTGATCCGTTTAGCATCTTGGAGCCATCGAAGAACATAGTCCAATGTTTCGAGTGAACTTGAGTCGGTAGTTGCTGCTCAATCCACTCGGCAAGGAAATCCGCGATTGCTTGGGACTTGATAGCTTTCTTTGTCTCAAACTTGATGTCCAGTGGAAGGAGTTCAATCGCCCATTTTGTTACTTGACTAGTTGCATCTCTGTTATTCAGAATCTCAGACAACAGTGCGTCGCTGACGACTGTAATAGAGTGATCAGAGAAGTAATGTGCAACCTTCTTCATGGTCATGTAAATTCCATAGACAAGCTTCGAATAATGAGGATATCATTGCTTGGACGGGGTCAAAACTTCAGAGAGATAATAAACTGGGTGTTGAACCTTGTAAGCTTTTCCTTCCTCTTCTCGCTCGACCGTGAGTACAGTACTGACAACTTGTCCAGTGGCTGCAATGTAAAGCAGTAATGGCTCTTTGCTGATTGGCGCAGCAAGCACCGGTTGGGTGGAAAGAAGAGCTTTGAGCTCTGCAAACGCTGCATCAGCTTCTTCAGACCACTCGAACTTATCAGATTTCTTCATCAGTCGGTAAAAAGGCAAGGCCTTTTCACCAAGACGAGAAATGAATCGACTCAAGGTGGCCAAACAACCAGTCAGCTTCTGAACGTCATGCACTCGCATGGGGCGTTTCATTCGAGGATGTTATCAACTTTTTCTGGATTGGCGTTGATCCCTCATTCGGAAACAAGAAAACCGAGCAACTTTCCTCCTGGAACTCCGAATGTGCATTTTGATGGATTAAGCTTGATATCGTACCTTCTTAGGTTGGCAAAGGTTTCTGCGAGGTCAGTCAATAGGTTGGAACCTTTGCGAGACTTGACCACGATGTCATCCATGTATGCCTCCACATGCCGACTGATTTGGGTGAGCAGGCACTTCTGGATCATTCTCATGAACGTGGCTCCGGCATTTTTAAGACCGAATGGCATGGTGACATAGCAAAAACACCCGAATGGGGTGATGAAAGATGTTTTTATTTCATCGGGGCCATACATTCAGATCTGATGATACCCGGAATATGCTTCTAGGAAAGACAGGCGCTCACACCCCGCAGTCGAGTCAACAATCTGATCGATACGGGGGAGAGGGAAATGATCTTTCGGGCAGGCCTGATTGATATGCTTGAAATCAATGCACATGCGAAGTGAATTGTCCTTCTTGGGGACCATGACGACATTGGCAAGCCACTCGGAGTGGTAGATTTCACGGATGAACTCTGCTGCCAACAGTCGAGCCACTTCTTTGCCGATTGCTTTTTTCTTCTGAATGGCAGATCGCCGAAGGTGCTCTTTGACGGGTTTTACCATGGGGTCGACACGCAATTGGTGCTCGGCCAATTCTCTGGGTACACCTGGCATGTCAGAGGGTTTCCATGCGAAGATGTCCCAATTCTCACGGAGGAACTGGATGAGCACTTCTTCCTATTTGCAGTTGAGTGTTGTTGATATATGAGTCGGTGTAGCATTGGGATCAGTCGGGTGAATATGAATCGGCTTCGTTTCACCAGTCGACTGAAATGCAGAGTCCGTAGCAGGCTTCTTGGCTCGGAGCAAGTCACTCAGATCTGCACTCTTCTGATACTCTTGGAATTCAACCGCCGCCATCTGTGCATCGGCGATTTTGGAACCTTTCTGGAAACATTCTTCTGCTTTCTGCCGATTGCCAGTGACTGTGATCACACCTTTGCGACCAGGCATCTTTAGCTTGAGGTACACATAACACGGTGAGCCATGAAACGTGCATATGCCGGCCTCCCCAGGATGGCGTGATAAGCACTCTGGAAATCCACGACTTCAAATGTCAACTTTTCTTTCCGGTAATGCTTGGAGTCACCGAAAACCATGTCGAGAGTGATCTGGCCGAGTGACTCGGCTTTCTTTCTGGGGATAACGCCATGAAAGCTCATATTGCTCTCGCTAAGCTTGGACATCGGGATGCCCATCCCCTTCAAGGTTTCAGCATACAGGATATTCAGGCCGCTACCACCATCCATCAACACTTTAGTCATTCGAGTGCCACCGACCACTGGGTCGACCACTAGCGCTTGCCTCCCGGGGGTGACTATGCGAGCAGGATGGTCTGACTGGTCGAACGTGATGGCTGTCTGGGACCATTTCAGGTACGTGGTCGTCATCGCCAGAGCAACCATATTCACCTCTCTGTTGATGACCTTCAACCGACTCTTTCTCTCAACATCAGCAGAATCATGAGAGTGGAATTGACCTTAGGGTAACCATCATCTTACTCTTCCTCCTCATCTCTGTCCGACTCCTTGTCCTTCTCATTGGGCTATTTCTCCCGAAACTGTTGGATCAGGAGTCGACATTGTCGAGTGGTATGCTTTGGGTAAATCAGATTACCTTCCGCATCTTTCTTCGTGTGGATGTGACACGGCAAATCCAGCACATCATTTCCTGCTTGATCCTTTACCTTCTTAGGAGGCTAGGGCCCCTTAGCTTTTCCCTTAAACTTTCCTTGAGCCACTGCTGCAATCTCACCAGGTGCCGCTGGCTCAGCTTTACGCTTTTCTTTCCGACCAAAACCACCTCCACCGGCCTCGTGGCCGACTGGTTTACTCTTCCCGCTACGGAGTCGATCCTCTTCTTCTCCGTTAGCATACCAGGTGGCTATCTCCATCATCCGGGTCAGAGTCATATCCCCAGTCCGACCGAACTTCAGAACCAACTCTCGATACTTAATGCCTTCCTTGAAAGTGCACACTGCCTGATGCTCTGATACATTCTCCACGGTGTGATGCAAAGTGGTCCACCTCTGAATGGATTCCCTCAAAGTCTCATTCGGCTTCTGCACACAATGCTACAACTCGGGAAGCCCTGCCGGCCGCTTGCACGTGCCCTTAAAGGTTCTTACGAACACTCGAGATAGCTCTTCCCAACTGTGTATACTGTCCGGGGACAACCGAGTTAACCACGCTCGGGCCGACCCTTCCAACATAAGAGGGAGATGCTTCATTGTTATCTCATCGTTTCTGCATCCAATTTGCACAGCCACTTGGTAATCTTCAAGCCAAGTTTCAGGCTTGGATTCTCTAGTGAACTTACTGACTCCTGTTGCCAATCTGAAGTTGGGAGGAATCACTGCTGCTCTGATGGCTCTGCTGAAACACTCTGGGCCTAAAACATGTAATCTGCTACCACTCGGACGATCTCTGCCCAGGTATTCTCTATGTGCTCTATTCCGATTGACCAGGCCTTGGACGAGAATGGATCTCGCATCGAAGCCCGACTCCCTTGGGTCGACTGGAGCTCTGCGCTCGTCCCTATGATGGCGTCTGTCATCATTCTGCCGAGGCACGTACGACGCACTCCTCGGAGGAGGCGTTGGCACTCTAGGACGATTGTCGCGGTCGAACTGACGATCGTACTGCCCACGGCCTTCACGATGCGGGGGCGATCTTGGGCTATGGGCCGACTGAACTGTATCCGCTACCACAGATCTGCTGTGTATCCTATTCCGCGACTGAGACACCGTAGAATTCTGCTCTCCTGCTGCTCGGAGCAGGGCCCGGATCTTCTCCAACCCACGGCCGGCCTCTGACTGGGAAAGTTGAATCAACTCTGCAATGCGGGCCGCAGCAGTGAGGTTCTAAATCGGAGTGCGGTATACCTTAGGTGGAGGCGGGAAAAGCTGCCGTCGACTGGACTCAGGAACTCGTTCCCGGGCTCGCTCATCGAGAGCGCGCTGCAAGTTCTCCAGTCGAGTGCGCTCAGCCAAACTAGCCAAGCGCTCCTCCTCTAAGGCCCGGGCCTTGGGAGTTTCTCCAACGATGGGCGTGTGAAGTGCGTCCATGTTGCGACGACGAAGATCCTCTCTCTGCTGCGAAGAGAGAGGTTCGAGATGGTACTCCTCGTGGACCCGTGATGGATCGCCACCAGCCTCTTCGCCGTCCTCGCGGTGAAAGCTAGGTGGGCCACGCGGACCATCGACCATCAGAACTTCAGCTGCAGGATCGCTGCTATCGCACTCGGACGCCGTCTCCGCGGAGCCAGTCGATAGATCAAATATGCCGTGAAGAGTTTCGTCGGGCTCGATTGCCGCGACTTGATGAGTGGCCGAACGCCGAGCCACCGCATGCTTCACCCACCGCTGAAGCCGCGACCGACCGGATCGCTTGCGGCGGCGAACAGCGGGGAGGGAAGATGTCATCGGAGCCGACTGATACTGGGTCGACGGGTGCCGAAGAAGGACGCCACGAACGCACGCGCGGAAGTGCATCGCCCCTCAAGCGGGGAGCGCCTCAACATCGAGCGGAGCTTCCTGGAGCCACGCCGAGTCGTCGGCGACGAAAACGAGCGCGCCGAGACGGATCTTGCGGCCCTCAACCATCTCGCCGCCGGAAACCATGATGATGATCGGAAAAACTTGCAACTTCACCAAGAAGTCGCTAAGACACCTGCCCCACGGCGGGCGCCAACTGTCGTGGTTCTAAGTCTGACAATAGAAAGGGGGTAGGTATGGAGAGGCAAGATCTTAGCTATGGCGAAGGTGTACACACGAGTTTTACGAGTTCAGTCCCTTCTCGGAGGAAGTAACAGCCCTACGTCTCGGCGCCCGGAGGCGGTCGATTGGATTATGCATGTGGTATTACAGTGGTGCGAACCCTTGTCCCAAAGGAGGGGGTGGCTTATATAGAGTGCGCCAGGACCCCAGCCAACCTCCATTACATGGGGCTTAATGTACATAAAGTAAGGGCGTTACTGGTAACGGCAGTCTTAAATACTCTTAATGCTCATAAAGACTAAGGAATGAATGCCCAGCCGTTGTGTGTTCTTCCGACTCCTGGTCTTCGATATAGTCGAGTGACCCCCTGAAAGGATCGATATGGTTGACTAGAGGGGGGTGAATAGGCAACTAACAATTTTAACTTTTCTTTACCAAATTAAAATTTGCATCAAAGTAGGTTGTCTAGATATGCAACTAGGTGAATGAGGGAGTCCTGGACTAGGGGGTATCCGGATAGCCGAACTATCATCATTGGCCGGACTCCAAGACTATGAAGATACAAGATTGAAGACTTCGTCCCGTGTCCGGAGGGGACTTTCCTTGGCGTGGAAGGCAAGCTTGGCAATACGGATATGTAGATCTCCTACCATTGTAACCGACTCTGTGTAACCCTAGCCCTCTCTGGTGTCTATATAAACCGGAGGGTTTTAGTCCATAGGACGAACAACAATCATACCATAGGCTAGCTTCTAGGGTTTAGCCTCCTTGATCTCGTGGTAGATCCACTCTTGTACTACCCATATCATCAATATCAATCAAGAAGGAGTAGGGTTTTACCTCCATCGAGAGGGCCCCAACCTGGGTAAAAACATCGTGTCCCTTGTCTCCTGCTACCATCCGCCTAGACGCACAGTTCGGGACCCCCTACCCGAGATCTGCCGGTTTTGACACCGACATTGGTGCTTTCATTGAGAGTTCCTCTGTGCCGTCGCAATCAGGAAGGATGCCTCTTCACGTCTTTAAAGACGGTGCCGTGGCCAAGGGAGTTTTGGCCACCTGCCAAACTATCCGGCTTGGTGGTTTTCTTATGACTGCCTGTTCGGCCGCCGCTCCGACAATGACCTCTCGGGTCATCAAAAGCGATCTTCACGTCAACTCGGAATTCGCCGAGCAGCTAGATCCGATAGAGCTCTCCTCCATAAACGAGCTCTTGGATCGCATCGCCGCCTGGGAGTTGCTACAGATTACGATCAGATTGGGCTTAAAACCGATCTGAGAGAGATTAACTCTTCCCAGGCTACCCACCACGTTGCTGTGGTAGAGGAACAACGCGGCGACTCTTCTTCTATATTAAAGACCAATTATGTCCGGATTCCTGATCCCTCCATGCCGGATTCCCGCGGAGGGACGGACGTCAATCAAGTACTGAACCTAAAGTCAGGCAGCGGACCAGATTCGTTGGAGAACATCTAGCAATCCAAGCTTCCAAATTCGGAAACTTTTCGGCCCTTGAGCCTCAGATTGGGCGGGGTTACAAATTTAATTCCACCCGCCCACCCAAACAAAAGCGATCTATCTCAAATCCGGCAAGAGCCCGCCGAAACAGTACATCATTACTGGGCCAGATTCCTCCTGGTCATGGACAGGATAAAGGACTGTCGTGAGCAGAGCGCGATATCAATTTTCTGCAACAATTGCACGGACAAGGGAGTCATGAACGCCATAAGTCGTCGTGAAATTACACGCTTCGCCGACCTGGCGTCCATAGTACGAAAGTATTGTGCGATGGAGAGTACCTGGAAAACCGAAACCAAGTTTTGGGACAATTCGGCTCCCAACACAACCCTAGTCCGAAATAAAAGGGTGCATCATGCTCAGGCACCTGGGACAAAAACCAAAAAGCAAAAAACCCCTAAAGGGCACGGAACCGTACTGGAGGGATGGCTCAGCGGACCCGGTAAAATCCATAGTACAGAGGGCGCCTCTCCAACACATAGCCTTCGAGCATGTTGGATACTACGGCAGGTGGCCAAAAGTGGCGAAGAGCTTCTAGCCCTAGAAAACCAGCCCAATAGTATCAGTACGGTACTAACAGTCTTCGAGACTTTCGCATCAAATAATATGCGGAAACGAACACTCCGCAGCCTCGCCGAAGTCTACCAAGTAGCAACAATAAATCCATGGAGCGACACAGCTATCACCTTCAACGCCAGTGACGAACCTAAATGCCGAACAGCCCGAGCACCAGCCGCATTGGTCCTCAGTCCAATAGTGGACGGCTTTCGTCTTACCAAGGTACTCATGGATGGCGGCAGCAGATTAAACCTCATCTACGAGGAAACCCTTTGAAAAATGGAAATAGACTGGAGCCGCATTGAACGAAGCATCACAACCTTTAGAGGAATAATCCCTAGTCAGTAAGCACGCTGCACAGGAAAATTTACACTAGATGTGGTGTTCGGCTCGCCGGACAATTACAGGTCTGAGGAGGTCACGTTCCAAGTGGCCTCGTTCAACAGCGGATATCACGCTTTATTAGGGCGAGAGCCATTCACAATTTTTCAAGCTATACCCCATTACGGGTACATGAAGCTTAAAATGCCCGGGCCCAATGGAATCATCACTCTTGTCAGTGATCCGGACATAGCACTCCGCGCCGAAAATAAGACAGCCGCACTAGCCCTAGAGGCACTATCCGAAGCCCTAGCGGCAGAGGAACTCACTGTGCTGCGCTCCACGGTAAACAGGGACGATGTGATACTCGATAAGAGATCCAAGTCCACCTCTTTTAAACCAGCAGACGAAATAGTCAAATTCCAAGTCCATCCAATGGACCCCACAAAGACGGCCTCCATTGGGGCACAATTAAACCCTGATGTAGACGCCGCACTACGAGAATTCCTTCGGGAAAACTGGGACATCTTTGCCTGGCACCCTTCAGATATGCCAGGAATCCCACGCAGGTTGGCAGAACACAGCCTAAACATCCTAAAAGGATTTAAGCCAGTCAAACAGGCTCTTCGGCGATTTTCCGAACCCAAAAGACAGGCAATGGGAGAGGAGCTAGCCAAACTATTAGAAGCCGGATTCATCAGAGACATAAAACATCCGGACTGGTTAGCGAACCTGGTAATGGTACCAAAAAAGGACAAATCATGGCGCCTGTGTGTCGATTTTAAAGACCTTAACAAGGCTTGTCCAAAGGATCCTTTCCCCCTTCCCCGCATCGATCAAATCATCGATGCTACCGCAGGTCACGATTCATTGTGCTTCCTTGACGCATACTCCGGATACCATCAAATCAAGATGGCGGAGACAGACCAAGCCGCAACGGCATTCATTACTCCATACGGACCATTCTGTTTCAACACAATGCCCTTCGGGCTCAAAAACACCGGCGCAACATATCAGCGCATGATTCAGACATGTCTGGCAACCCAGGTCGGCAAAATAGTGGAGGCATACGTAGACGATGTGGTCGTCAAGACCAAACACGTCGAAACTCTAGTAGACGATTTAAGGCTTACATTCGACAACCTCCGAGCATATGACATTAAGCTCAACCCGGAAAAATGCGTTTTCGGCGTACCAGCCGGAAAGCTCTTGGGCTTCATTGTATCCGGTAGAGGAATTGAAGCAAACCCAGCCAAGATCCGAGCTCTGTCACAGTTGGATATCCCAAAAGACCTCAAACAAATACAAAAATTGACTGGATGCGTGGCGGCTCTAAGCCGCTTCATCTCCCGCTTAGGACAAAAGGCATTGCCCCTTTATCGCCTCCTCCGGCGCACCGAACACTTCGAATGGACGGATGCTGCCACGGCCGGACTCGAAGAAATAAAGGCCATATTGGCAACAAATCCGGTCCTGGCGGCGCCCAACTTGGGCGAACCAATGTTATTATATATCGCGGCAACACATCAAGTTGTAAGCGCGGTGCTCGTCGTCGAACGAGAAACAGAAGGACACAAATTCCCTCTTCAAAAACCAGTGTACTACGTATCCACTGTCTTAACTCCATGCAAGTCCCGGTATCCACATTATCAAAAGATAGCATACGCGGTGTTCATGCCATCCCGGAAGCTGCGACACTACTTTCAAGAGTGTTCGATAACAGTGGCCTCCGAAGTACCTCTCAACGACATTATAAACAACCGCGACGCGACGGGCAGGATTGCAAAATGGGCCATTGAGCTCTTACCATTCGACATAACCTACAAACCACGGCGAGCTATAAAGTCGCAAGTTTTGGCCGACTTCATCGCTGAATGGACCGAAGCCGAACTCCCTAAAGAGTACGGCGCATACTCCAATGGGATCATGCATTTCGACGGCTCCAAAATGTTGGCCGGCTTGGGGGCTGGCATCGTCTTGACGTCCCCAACCAAAGACACAGTCCAATACGTACTTCAGATAATGTACACGAACTCCAACAATGCAGCCGAATACGAGGCCCTTCTACATGGTCTCCAGATGGCAATCTCCATGGGCATTCAACACCTAGAGGTCCGCGGGGATTCGAACCTCGCAATATCCCAAGTAAATGGAGACTTTGATGCCAAGGATCCGAAAATGGCAGCCTACCATAATGTCGTCTTAAAAATGTCAGCTCGGTTCGAAGGACTCGAATTCCACCATGTAGCCCGGGATAATAACCAGGCGGCCGACGTGTTGGCACGCATCGGTGCAAAGCGCAACGCCGTCCCTCCAAACATCTTCCTGGAGTGGCTTTTTAAGCCATCCGTTTTATGGGAAGAGGAGTCCGGAAACAACAACCCGGAACCAACCGCACCGCCCAACACTGAACATTCTGACACAATCGGTGGCTCAGCCAATGAAATAACACCTTCAGCCCACGAAATAATGGCAGTCATTGCCCCGTGGACGGAACCATTCCTAGCCTACTTAATTAGGCAGGAACTTCCCGAAGACCAAAACGAGGCCCGCTGCATAGTACGGCGATCTAAAGCCTACAACGTCCATGAGGGAGAGCTTTATAAGAAAAGCACAACCGGAGTCCTTCAAAGGTGCATCTCCGAAGAGGAAGGGCGAAATCTTCTGGCTGAAATTCACGCCGGACTCGGCGGGCACCATGCCGCAGCCCGGGCCCTTGTAGGCAAGGCCTTCCGTACAGGATTTTATTGGCCGACGGCCCGGGCAGATGCTCAGGACTTAGTCCAACGATGCGTCGGTTGCCAGCTCTTTGCTAATCAAAGCCACATGCCACCCACCGCCCTCAAAACTATACCCATCACCTGGCCGTTCGCGGTCTGGGGGCTTGACATGGTTGGACCCCTTAAAGGGGGAACCCACAAGCAAAAATACCTATTGGTCATGGTGGACAAATTCACCAAATGGATAGAGGCCAAGCCGGTTAAAATGGCCGAATCCGGACCTGTGATAGACTTCATATCTGGGGTAGTACACCGTTATGGCGTACCCCACAGCATCATCACTGATAATGGCACGAACTTCACAGCCGACGAGGTTAAACTCTGGTGCAAAAATATGGGCATCAAGCTCGACTACGCCTCAGTCTATCACCCTCAAACTAACGGTCAAGTCGAACGAGCAAATGGTCTAATCATGAGCGGCATTAAACCCAGGTTAGTGCGGTCCCTCACGGAATCTAACACACACTGGGTGGAGGAGCTCGACTCCATACTCTGGGGGCTGCGGACCACGCCAAATCGCACTACCGGATTCACACCATTTTTTATGGTATACGGCGCAGAGGCAGTTTTGCCCTGCGATATAATTCATGACTCACCTCGCGTGCGCATGTACGAAGAAAGAGAAGCCGAGTTGGATCGGCAGGACAGTTTGGACGCCTTAGAAGAGGAGCGCGACGTGGCAAAGGCTCGTTCCGCATTCTATCAGCAGCAGGCTCGAAGATATCAAAGCAGAGAAGTACGGGCCAAAACTTACAATGTTGGCGAACTAGTTCTACGCCTGCCGGACAAGAAAAAGGACAAACTCAAGCCCAAGTGGGAGGGTCCCTTCATCATCGATCAAGTCCTGACCGGCGGAGCATACCGTCTACGAAACGCATCGAACAACCGACTCGAGCCGAACCCATGGAACGCAGCCCGTCTCCGAAGATTCTACGCCTAGCGCTGGACTCAGAGATCGTCTCTTTCCTAACTCCACATTTTAAACTTTAGCTGTCTTTTGTTTCTCTCTTCCGTAAAGCCTTTGTGGGCTGATCTGCGCATTGTTTGCACACACTTGACGTGCTGCTCGCACTCATTATACCTGGGGGATTCTTTAACAGAAGCTTATTTATACGGGCTTCATGCCCAACACATGTGTCACACTTCCGCATGTACCTTTTATTCACCATTATATGCATCGATATGACTTAAGTTTTGGCCAAGCTGGGTTGCCTGGCTCATGTGCTTACCCCTACGTTCCCGATTGTTCGGCTAGGAGGTAAAGGGAGCACCTCTGCGATTGTTACTGCCGGGTCAGCCGGATGTGTACCTCAGACTGGGTGAAGCCGAAAGCTAGCGTTCTTAAGGGAATATTCGGTCGGTGACTTGAAAGATGATTTCTTACTTATTTATTTATCTGCCCCCAGATGCTTTACTGCTCATTTCGCAGTCCGGACATGCACTTTAGGGCATGCCTCCCAGGGAAAGGAACCCCTAACGGAACTATTCTCCCTGGAAGATGTTTCTTACTAACCATGTAATATAACATAACTAGTTGGGCACTTGTCTGATAAAGCACTAATGACCCCTACGCCTGGTCTCCATGCATGCCCCGGTTTTTCATAACCGTGAGGGTATTCGGACACACTCCGGACTGTCGGGTCCCGAGGTTGAAGCGAAAAGGTCTGCAAAGACAAACGATCTACAATCCGGCTAGAAGGCATTTTACATGTCATTTTAACATTACATCGTCAAATTGACTGATTGTACTCCTCTTCAATCCCATCTAACAGGCTGTCTAGTTTACAGTCCCATTGGGAATACTTTGCAGCCAACTCTACTTGGCCGTACATTAAGCTCACAGGGATCTCCTCCCCATCGGGCCCCACAAGTCCGACCTCGGCCATGTGGTTTGGATCAGCCTTCGTGTACCGCGTCTTCACCATGGCCCAGGCCTCCCTGGCGCCTTGACGGCAGGCCGATATCTTCCACAGACGGAAGCGCTACCGTGCTCCCTGAAGCTTCTCCGCAAGCCCCCCAAGACCCTCGGGTAGGGAGACGGACGGCCATAAGGCCTGGGCGACGCCGCTCATCGCCTGCCGAACACGTTCGTGCAGTTGCAGCAGCTCGGGAAGTAGGTCACCCGTTGAACCGGGCATTTCCTCCGCAGGACGACCTGTGAGCACACCTACAGACACATTTCTGTCAATCGACTTCCTCGCCGAACTCTTCTTTTCAAAAGAGTTTGCTCAAGCACTTACTATAAATGTCATGACGAAGCCGCCGACTCTCCTTCACAGAGTCAGACAGCTGGACCCGAACATCTTTCCGTTCTTCGCCCAGCTGGGTGTTGGCATCTTGGAGTTTGTTCCTCTCCTACTGCACCCTCATAAGCACCTTCTCGCCGGCCTTCAACTGGCGCAGTAGATGTTGCTTGTCCGGATCTAGTCCGGCACCATCTGCAATATTATTGTCAGACTTATACACACGCCGCACTTCATAAACTACTTATCTTTTTGAAATATGTATTACCAGAGGGGGTCTCTGTGGCTCCCCCTGCGGCGGCTAGTGCGGCCTCAAGTTCGGCCTTGCACTCTTGAAGCTCCTGGGACAGGTGGGCATTCTTCTCCGTAAGATCCTGCATAACAAATGATCCTTAAATCAGTTATCCTAACTATTTTAAGTCTCAGGGGCTACTGGCATATATAACTATTAAAATTCCTCACCCGTATGTCTTTCACATACTGCTCCGTGGCTCTGGTTAGACCATCTCGAGCGGCACGGAGGTGCGTGTCTCCCTCATTAAAGGCATTCAACGCCTCTGGGGAGAAACATGCATCACGGATAACTGTCCGGCGACGCCTATGATTCATGGCGCTCTCCACCTCAGACCTGGTGGCGGACAGCCTGTCGGCATCCTCCGTTGGAGGAGCATCCGGCTCACGCCTTGTTTTCGCCTCCCCCTCCGGACCAGGCGTTGGAGCCTGGCTGGCTGAGGCTTGATTGGCAACCTCTCCGGACACAGTCCGGCAAGCGCTCTTTCTCCTGAAAAAATCATGAGTGTTAATATACCTCCCAGGAATCTTTCCCTTAGGTACGGTGGTGCGCCATACCGTTGCGGCGACGTTTCAATTCACGCCACACTCTTCTTCCGCCTGCTGGGCCGAACTGACCCTTGTTGGTCAGCCGCCGCGGGTTCGGCTTCCCGCCTTAAAGGCACCTCCTGCGGGGCACCGTTGGTATACGGCGGTTAGAAATAAGCATGGATGAGTAATGATGTCAGGACTCCGGTCACAGTTACCTGGGAAGCCAGAGATAAACCGGGGTAGTCGGCCGTAATGGTGACCAAAGCATTGTCCATGCTAAGTTGGTGGAACACCCCATCGATCAGCTCTACCTCTATGTCCGGATCCTCTTCGGAGGCCGGATCAAGGGATCGTCCCGGATCCTCGGGTTGTGGAGTCAGGCTGTGTATGCCCTCTACGTCCCAGCGCAATTCCTGCGTCAAAATCACAAAGTGAGACACTTAACTTTGGGAATATGGATCGAATAGATAAACGTCCGCTTACCCAGCTCCGAGGGTTATTCATGGAGAATCCATTCAATGGACTCACGCGGAGGAAGTCCTCCTTCTCCCCCTTGTACAAGCCGGATAGGATCTTCACCAGATCGGCAACCGATCCTGGCCCCTTGCGGCCATGATGGGTGGCGTCATCCTCCCCGTTGAAATCCCACATAGGGTGGCCCCTGTATTGGAGCGGCTGCACCCCTCACATGATGCACGTGGCCATGACTCCAATCATGGTCAACCCGGAATGAGCCAGTAACCTTATCCGGCCCATCAGGTATTGGATGTCCCTATCGTTCTCCCGTTGAGGGCTCTGCGGGCGCCAACTCAGGCGTTTCTTCAGAGGAGCGTTGCTGAACTCCGGGAGGCCGATCCGAACTGGGTCCGGTAGTGGGGCGTCTTCCATATAAACCATTCCGAAGGCCAGTCTTCGGACGCCTTCTTAGGGGTTCCGGATAGATATCCGGTCCCGGCGATGCGCCATATTTCGGCTCCGCCCACTTGATATATCGACCCCTCGTGAGAACGGGGTACGAGGCAAAACAATCTCTTCCACAGCGCGAAATGGGCTTCGATGCCCAAGAACAGCTTGCAAAGGGCTATAAAGCCCACGATGTGCAAGATGGAGGTAGGCGTAAGGTGGTGAAGCTGGAGCCCATAGAACTCCAGGATCCCCCGGAGAAACGGATCTATGGGAAATCCGAGTCCCCTTATTAGATAAGGGACGAAGCATACCCGCTCTCCTTTGGAGGGATTGGGGACGCTCTCCGCCTACTTTCCACCCTTGTAGGTGGCCAGTCCGGCTCGAACCAGAACCATGAAGGCCGGGGGAAGGTATCCCTCTGCTTGGAGCGTCACTAGCTCGCTATGCGGGACTGAACATCTCCTCCAATCTCCTGGCTGAGGGCTGGGAGCGCGAGAGGAGGAGCCGCGTCGACTGTCCATGATGGAGTGGATTTCTGTCGGAGGTGCTTCGATGAATACTCGCGGAAGCAGGATGGTGTGATTCGGATCTAGATCCCCACCTCTTTTCTAGGCAGCTTATTCGCGCAGCAGGGGGGGAAATGTAAAAGTACCCTGGCTTTTCGCATTCATACGACACGTGGGAGAGGGCCATTATTGGACGTGGAAGCCAAGGAGCGCAACATTTATAAGGAAGCCGGACACTATTCGGCAAACACATGGAATTTTTAGGAGAACCCGCCTTGCAATGCCGAAGACAATATACGCGCCGGACTCATTGTCATTGAAGCCTGGTTCGGGGGCTACTGAGGGAGTCCTAGACTAGGGGGTGTCCGGATAGCCAAACTATCATCATTGGCCGGACTCCAAGACTATGAAGATACAAGATTGAAGACTTCGTCCCGTGTCCAGAGGGGACTTTCCTTGGCGTGGAAGGCAAGCTTGGCAATACGGATTGTAGATCTCCTACCATTGTAACCGACTCTGTGTAACCCTATCCCTCTCCGGTGTCTATATAAACCGGAGGGTTTTAGTCCATAGGACGAACAACAATCATACCATAGGCTAGCTTCTAAGGTTTAGCCTCCTTGATCTCGTGGTAGATCCACTCTTGTACTACCCATATCATCAATATCAATCAAGCAGGAGTAGGGTTTTACCTCCATCGAGAGGGCCCGAACCTGGGTAAAAACATTGTGTCCCTTGTCTCCTGTTACCATCCACCTAGACGCACAGTTTGGGACCCCCTACCCGAGATCCGCCGGTTTTGACACCGACAGTGAACAACCTATATGATACAACAACAACAAGCACGCGAGCAAGCAAGGATACAACACATGTAAGCTTGCAAAAGTAAAGGCACGAGATAACCAAGAGTGGAGCCGGTGGAGACGAGGATGTGTTACCGAAGTTCCTTCCTTTTGAGGGGAAGTACGTCTCCGTTGGAGCGGTGTGGAGGCACAATGCTCCCCAAGAAGCCACTAGGGCCACCATATTCTCGTCACGCCCTCACACAATGCGAGATGCCGTGATTCCACTATTGGTTCCCTTGAAAGCGGCGACCAAACCTTTACAAACAAGGTTGGGGCAATCTCCACAACTTAATTGGAGGCTCCCAACAACTCCACGAAGCTTCACCACAATGGAGTATGGCTCTGAGGTGACCTCAACCGTCTAGGGTGCTCAAACACCCAAGAGTAACAAGATCCGCTAGGGATTAGTGGAGGAATCAAATTTCTCTTGGTGGAAGTGTAGATCGGGGCCTTCTCAACCAATCCCGAGAAAATCAACAAGTTTGATTGGCTAGGGAGAGAGATCGGGTGAAAATGGAGCTTGGAGCAACAATGGAGCTTTTGGGGGAAGAGGTAAGTCAACATTGGGGAAGAAGACCTCTTTATATAGTGGGGGGAACAATCCAACCGTTATCCCCCAAGCAGCCACGCACAGAGCGGTACTACCGCTTGGGCAGGGCGGTACTACTGCTGAGCCAGCGGCACTACCGTTCCCTCCCAGCGGTACTACCGCACTTACGAGGGTAGCAGGGACCAGGGCCCAGAGCGGTACTACCGCAGGAGTACGGGCGGTACTACCTCTTGGAGCGGTACTACCGCCACTACTACCGCTACTAGTACCGCAAAACCCAACATGAAAAAAAGGGGTCTCGAGTCGAGGCGGTAGAAGCCCGGAACCATAGCGGTACTACGGCCGAAGACAGCAAGCGGTACTACTGCTTGGGGAGCGGTACTATCGCTTGACGTGCTTCGGCAGTACTACCGCTGAGGACCACGGTACTACCGCTGGGACAGGTCAAAGCAGGCAAGGAGAGGACAGGTAGCTCCAATGAAGCGGAAAGGAACGACGGGTGTGATAAGGATGTGTACGTGTTGATTCCACCCTAGCCTTTCCAAAGCGGATCCCCTCTTGATAGTACGGTGACTCCTACAAAACTAGTCCACCAACAGAGAGACGAAAGAGCTACACCATCTTCACTAAAACACCGAGGGGAAGGAATCCTCTCGTGCCAAAGAATGAATCTCTGAAAAACTCAATGCACACGATTAGTCCGCAAAAGCATTGTCATCAATCACCAAAACACCTTGGGGATATATATGCCCTTACAATCTCCCCCTTTTTGGTGGATTGATGACAATACAAGATTTGCACATACGGGGAAAGGAATAGGACAAGCGCAAAACCCCACCGTCCTAAAATGTAGATGGGCCCCCCCTAGATGTGTGCTATCTAGATAAGTGCTTTGGACTGCACGGCACACATACTAGGGTCAACACTCCCCCTACATTTTAGAGACCAACAACCTAAGCAGGGTATATGAGAGCAACCTTGATAGCAGGATAAGCATGCAACTCATAAGCTAGATAGACATAGATAATGATACTCGAAAGATAAGGTAGCATATGTCTCACACCATATGACTGAAACTTAGGTCTCACTGACACAAACCAAACAAAGCAAACGGCGAGAAAACACAAACACACACACAGAAGACGGGAGACACAAATCCCGAAACTCTTTCCCCCTTTGGCATCGAGACACCAAAAAGGAGAGGGAGTGTTGCTACGGCTCCAGGTGATAGCAAGAGAGGGACTCAAATATCAGATCTCAGCGGGATCGTCTTTGCCACCATCATCGGTCGGGAAGTGCTCGGCATCAGAATCTGTCCACGGGCAGTGCTGCTGAATCCACTCCTCCTCCTCAGTAAGCTGGTCCTCAGATCCACTGTTAACGGTGGCACCCAACTGACGCATGAGTTCCTTGTGACGACCTCAGGCCTTCTTCTCAGCCACATGAGTTATGTACTAACCGTGAGACTCCAAGCAGAACAGCTTCTTCATCTTGAGCTTGAGCTTCTTTGCCCAAGAGGGCTCTGCCGCAGAAGGCTCATAGTCATCATCATCCTCAGCCTCAGCCTCCTCCTCGGTCTCCATGGCAGTAGCAGACGAAGGACCTCCAGATTTAGGGACCTGAGTGCCCCAGTTGTCCTTCTTCCTCAGACGCTTGATGTCATGAGAGACCAACTCTCCAGTCTCTATCATCACCTTGGGATAGACACGATCCCAGGCCTTCTCAATAAGCAGCATGATGAACGGACCATAAATCAGGCACTTGCGCTCGGAGATAGCAGATAAGAGCTCAGACCACATAACATGAGAGATATCTAGGGACTCGTCGGTGTTTTCTTCCTTCTCACGCTGGCAGAAGAGAAGCATGTCCACGAGATAAGAATGAACCATATCCAGATTCCCGATGCGAGGGAAAAGAGTCTCACAGAAGACACGGTGAAGAATGTCCAGAAAGGCAGGCAGCTCATACATTTCCTTCTTCGTCTCAGGGTTGATCTCAAAGTGCAGTAGGGCCATAGTGCTTGCTTGTGAGTGGAGGTGGTGTTGTGGTGTGGGCGAAAGCCGACAGGAGACGCAAGCCCGTGATCTTCCACCCCAATCAACTCCATGAATGCCTTCCACTTGATAGAAAGCAACTTGCCATTGGTCATCCAAGTCAGTGTCCTGTCCTCGTCAGTCCCGAGATGAACCGTGGCATAGAATTGGGCCACAATATCAGCATCATAATCTTTGTTGAATTGCATGACACCAAGAATGTTCAGTTAAGTGCACATCTGAAGAGCTTCACCAAAGTATTCAGGATCCTTCTCCATATGGTCGGTGTCGATGGAGTGCACGTTAACAAAGAGGTTCTTCTTGGCCTTGAGCACATCGAAGAAGATGGCAAACTGAAACCTGTTCCAGAACGGACGGTTGACCAAAGTGGGATCTTGGTCTGCCTCATAGGGGTTGCGGCGACGCCTTGCCCAGAACTCCTTGGCTTGCATTTCCGGCAAGGTTTTGCCAGATTGCTTCGGCTTGATAGCAGACTTCTTCTTGAGTTGAGGTGGAGGTGGGGCACTTGAGGAACCTCCTGCAGACTCAGTTGTGCGGTAACTCTTTGACGTGGCACGACCGGGGTTGATACACCGAGACTGATGCTCAGGAAGCTCATCACCTGGAACCACACACAAGAACACGCAAAAACAACCAGAGAGAACGAGCATGAGCCACCAAACATAACAAAAGGATCACTGAGTGGTAAGAGTATGATGGAACTTGGTAGAGGGTGGTAGTACCGCGACCTGTGAGCGGCAGTACCGCTCCAGAGGGAGCGGTAGTACCGCTCGAGATGGGGAAACAGCAGTTTCCTACTGCCGTGGTCAGATCCAGCACTACCGTCCTACCAAATTCAAAAATACTTCTACCAACCACTAATCCAAACTGCCTAGATGCCTTCTCCATCCTACTCAAGCCTAGATTTGGCCAAAAATCTAGAGATGCAACCACTATTGCCCCTAAGATGCTAGATTGGAAATCTAGACAAGAAGAGAGAGGGAACGGGGGCAATACCGGCATCCATGGCAAGAGGACAAGGTGGGGATCGACTCCACCGAAGGGAATGGAGAGGGACGCCCCGGAGAAGGAGATCCGCCGGAGCCCTCCTGCGGTGCTGGTTGCTGGAGAGACGAGACGGAGCGAGGGGGCGAGCGAATGGGTATGGGGGAGAGAAACCTCCCCCTGCCCATGATATAACCCCCTGACCCCGCCCCGCAGCGGTAGTACCGCGCTGGTGGGCGGTAGTACCTCTTACAGTGGTAGTACCGCGCACCACCAGTGGTGGTACCGCCCAGCAACACAAAGCACTAGGCAGAACGGCTAAGCTCAAAAAGAAACGGAGAAACACAACCAAGAAGGAGGAAAAACCAACACGGCCACAAACACACTAACAAAGGGCCAAAACACACCTCTTCAAGAGAGGGCGGTGGCTGAGGCCACCTATGTTTGAGTCAAGAGGTATGGCGTCGCGAAGATTTTAACCTTGGACCCATGACCAAAACTTGTCCTTGAAGCACAAGTACCATCAAAAATGGTTAAAGTGAAAGACTAGATCAATTTATGCATAATGGGGGGAGGGAGAGTTCATTGAGAGAACAACACTCCCCCTATATCTATGCCTACATCTAAACTAGACAACAAGATGAGTGAGGTGGGGTGTCGGTGTCAAAACCCGGGGGATCTCGGGTAGGGGGTCCCGAACTGTGCGTCTAGGCGGATGGTAACAGGAGACAAGGGACACGACGTTTTACCCAGGTTCGGGCCCTCTTGATGGAGGTAAAACCCTACGTCCTGCTTGATTAATATTGATGATGTGTATTACAAGAGTGGATCTACCACGAGATCAAGGAGGCTAAACCCTAGAAGCTAGCCTATGGTATGATTGTTGTAATGGATGTTGTGTCCTACGGACTAAAACCCTCCGGTTTATATAGACACCGGAGAGGGCTAGGGTTACACAGAGTCGGTTACAATGGTAGGAGATCTACATATCGGTATCGCCAAGCTTGCCTTCCACGCCAAGGAAAGTCCCATCCGGACACGGGACGGAGTCTTCAATCTTGTATCTTCGTAGTCTTGGAGTCCGGCGGACGATGATAGTCCGGCTGTCCGGACACCCCCTAGTCCAGGACTCCCTCATGGGGTGTGCAAGGGTTCAAGTCACATTGCTCGAATCAATGATATTTAGCTCATGCCTTAACTCGCGAAATCTTGCTTCATCCAAGGGCTTCATGAAAATATCTACAAGGTTATCATGAGTGTTGACATACTTGAGCTTGATCTCCCCTCGCCTAATGTGATCCCGAATGAAGTAATACCAAATCTCAATATGCTTCGTCTTGAAATGTTGCACCGGGTTGAGAGAAATCTTGATGGCACTTCCATTATCACACCAAAGAGGCACTTTGTCACAAATGACACCGTATTCCTTTAAAGTTTGCCTCATCCATAAGAGTTGTGCACAACAACTACCGGCCGCCACATATTCCGCTTCGGTGGACGAGAGCGACACACAACTTTGCTTCTTGGAAGACCAACTCACCAAAGAGCACCCAAGAAATTGGCACCCTCCGGAAGTGGACTTCCTATCCACTTTGTCTCCCGCCCAATCGGAATCTGCAAATCTTTCAATCTTGAAGTTTGCTCCTCTTGGGTACCATAAGCCAAAGTTTGGGGTATGAGCCAAATATCGAAAGATTCGCTTGACCGCCACATAGTGACTTTCCTTCGGTGCGGCTTGAAACCGTGCACACATTCCCACACTCAACAAGATATCTGGTCTAGATGCACAAAGGTAAAGCAAGGAGCCAATCATGGAGTGATATACCTTTTGATCCACCGCTTTACCATTGGGATCAATGTCAAGTTGGCACTTGGTAGGCATTGGAGTAGAAGCCGGCTTGACATCACTTAGCTTGAATCTTTTTAGCATGTCTTGACTGTATTTGGCTTGGTTGATGAAGGTACCTTCTCTTCGTTGTTTGATATCAAAACCAAGGAAGAACTTTAACTCTCCCATCGAAGACATCTTGAACTTGGAGGTCATGAGAGCGGCAAATTCCTCATTGAAAGCTTTGTTAGGGGAACCAAAGATAATATCCTCAACATATAGTTGGCATACGAACAACTCCCCTTTGACCCTCTTAGTAAAAAGAGTGGGATCGATTTGCCCAACCTCAAATCCACGATCTTGTAACAACTCGGTAAGGTGGTCATACCATGCACGTGGGGCTTGTTTAAGGCCATAAAGCGCCTTATCGAGTTGATACACATGATCCGGGAAGTAGGGATCCTCGAACCCGGGGGGTTGCTTGACATAAACCAACTCATTAATAGGACCATTAAAAAAAGCACTTTTCACATCCATTTGTTGTAACTTAAAGTTGTGATGGGAAGCATAAGCAATCAACAAACGAATGGATTCAAGGCGAGCAATGGGAGCAAAGGTTTCACCGTAGTCGATACCCTCGACTTGGGAGTAGCCTTGTGCTACAAATCTTGCCTTGTTGCGAATGATGTTCCCATGAGCATCTTGCTTGTTCTTGAAAATCCACTTGGTTCCAATGACGTTGTGATTCCCCGATGGCCTTGGCACCAATCTCCACACCTTGTTATAATCGAAGTTGTTGAGTTCTTCATGCATGGCATTGAGCCAATCCGAGTCTTCGAGTGCCTCATAGACCTTTTGGGGTACAACACAAGAGATAAACGCGTGATGTTCACAATAGTTTGCTAATTGTCTACGAGTGCTTACCCCCTTTCTTAGGCTTCCAACCACATTCTCCATGAGATGGCCTTTGGTGGTGAGCTTGGAAGCAATCTTCACGGCACGACGCTCTAATTCCTCCTCGGATGTGGAAGGAGGAGGGTTAACTTGATTATCTTGAGCGCCGTCTTGAGCTTGTTCTTGATCTTGATCTTGCTCATGATCTTGAACTTGCTCAAGGGGAAGAACTTGACCTTGGGCAACATTTGGAGCTTCACCACCATCTTGAGATTGATCTTGCCCTTGGTCTTGTTCACTAGGTTGAGGACCTACACTTTGTTCTTCGGAAGCGTGTGGGTCTTGGGGAGGTGATGGCTCCACTTGAGTGGAGCATTGCCCTTCTCCTTCGGCCACAAGGGGTTCCTCAATGGGTAGAATATGACCAATACCCATTCTTCTTATGGCTTGGGGAGGAATTTCATCACCTACATCACAAGTACCACTTTGCTCCACTTGGGAGCCGTTATTTTCGTCAAACTCCATGTTACACGTCTCCTCAATGAGTCCGGTGGACTTGTTGAGAACACGGTAAGCATGAGCGTTTATAGCATAACCAACAAATATGCCCTCATAAGCTCTAGCCTCAAATTTAGACAAACGAACACCTTTCTTGAGAATGAAACACTTACACCCGAACACCCGGAAGTACTTGAGATTGGGCTTGTTACCGGTGAGTATCTCATAAGGAGTCTTGTTCAAGCCTTTGCGGAGATAGAGCCGATTAGATGCATCACACGCTGTGTTGATGGCTTCGGCCCAAAAGTTGTATGGAGACTTGAACTCCGCCATCATGGTTCTTGCTGCATCCATCAACGTCCGGTTCTTCCTCTCCGCTACACCATTTTGTTGAGGGGTATATGGTGCAGCATATTGATGCTTGATCCCCTCATCACTAAGAAACTCATCCAAGGTGTAGTTCTTGAACTCGGTGCCATTGTCACTTCTGATTGTCAAGATCTTTGCATCATGTTGACATTGAGCTTCATTTGCAAAGTCGATGACGGTTTGTTGAGTCTCACTCTTCCTCTTGAAGAAGTATACCCAGGTGTATCTTGAATAATCGTCCACAATCACCAAGCAATACTTTCTACCTCCAAGACTATCAAAAGATGGGGGCCCAAAAAGATCCATGTGAAGGAGCTCCAAGGGTCTCTTCGAGTAGATGATAGTCGTGGGAGGGTGAGCCTTCTCATGAAGCTTTCCTTCGATACAAGCACTGCAAGCACGATCTTTGGCAAAACTAACATTTGTTAGTCCACGGACATGGTCCCCCTTGAGAAGACTTTGCAAAGATCTCATATTGACATGGGCTAAACGGCGATGCCAAAGCCATCCCACATCAACTTTAGCCATTAGGCATGCCGCGGTCTTAGTGGGTCGCTCCGAAAAGTTAATCACATAGAGACCGTTCTCGACATGCCCAACAAAGGCTACTTTAAGAGTCTTGCTCCACAAGAGGGACACGGTATCAATGTCAAAGAAAGTAGCAAAACCCATGAGTGAAAGTTGACAAACGGAAAGCAAATTGTACGCAAGGGACTCAACAAGCATGACTTTCTCGATCGTTAGATCATGAGAAATGACAACCTTGCCAAGACCCAATACCTTAGAATGCGAGGCATCACCCCACTCGACATTGGTGGGCATAGATGGAATCTTTTGCACGTACACCACCAAGTCCTTGCTCCCGGTCATATGATTTGTTGCTCCACTATCGAGCAACCATGATCCCCCACCGGAAGCAAACACCTACAAGAGATCAATGCTTGGTTTTAGGTACCCATTTACTAATGGGACCTTTGTTGTTAGTAACAAGGGTCTTAGGAACCCAAATAGACCACTCAATGTACTCATAAGGAGAACCAACAAATTTAGCATAAACATGTCCATCACTAGCACGGCACAACACATATGACGGGTTAAAGTCGCCGGCTTTGTTGGAGGAGATGGTTTTGCCCTTTATGACATCAACGCCCTTCACATTTTCCTTCTTATCCTTAGGAGCACCCTCTCCCTCTTTCACAAAAGTTTGCTTGAGGGGAGGAGGTCGTTTGGTCTTGTCATTCTTATTCTTATTCTTGGACTTGGGTGCAAACCCAATTCCCTTCTTGGCCACAACTTCCTTTCGATTGCTCAAAAGGTTGTTGAGGTTCTTCTCACCTTGAATACATGTCACAAGGCCTCTCTCAAGTTGAACCTTCAACTTGGCATTCTCCTCCACAAGATGCACATGCTCACAACACGGGTTAGTAGCATATGCATTATCAATTAATACCATATGAGGAAAGGTGGCCTTTTCCTTGGTTAGCTTAACTTGGAGTTGCACATGAGACTCCTTGAGGTTTGCATGTGCACCCTTCAAGACCTTGTGGTCCTTGTCAAGTACATCAAACTCCTCCTTGAGTCTAGCATGATCAACCCCAAGTTTAGCCTTCTCGTAAGTTAGCACACGAGACACAACAAGAGCATGATCAAGATCTTTCTTTAACTTGGCATGGTCATCGTTGTGTGACTCCTCAAGAGCAAAACGATGCCCACGCTCTTCCTCAAGAGCATTGGAGAGATCCGATATCTCATCGGCATAGTCACGACTATGACCTTCCATCTTAGAGATGGTTTCTTCGCGAGCCTCGATCATGTCATTGGCTTCACCAAGTTGTTCCAAGAGAGCAACAAAGTGCTTCTTGGATTTGCCCTTGAGCTTACTCATAAATGACTCAAATTCAATCACATCATCATTAGACCCCTCATGTTCATCAATGCAACCCTCCAAGGAGGGATTAGTAATGATGGTGGTTTTGATGTTGGGGGTTACCTTGTTGGAGGCTTTGGCCATGAGGCACTTGGCGGTGATGTTCTCGTTGGGTGAATCAAAGAGAGACACCCGGGGAGTGGTAGAAATGGCAACGGAGGCCATGGCCATTGCTTCTCCATTTTCATCATCATCATCATCCTCATGGTATTCTTCTTGAACCACCAACCCACGAGTAGGAGTCTTCTTGGTGAAGTTGTTCTTGTTGGGGAAGGACTTGGCTTTGTATTTTCGGATGAACTTGCCACCATTGTCTTCCTGCTTCTCGTAAGGACAATCCGCAATGAAATGGCTCACATTGCCACAGTTGAAACAAGTTCTAACTCGTTGCTTGCCCTTGAAGCCACTTGAGTTGTTCTTGTTGAAGTTGGGTCTTGAACTCTTCTTGCTCCAAAATTGTCTTGAAGCAAGAGCCATGTGCTCATGATAATCATATTTCGTGTCTTCGGGGTTGCTCTCCTCATCTTCCTCTTCTTCCTCTTCTTCCACAATAACCTTGGCCTTCAAGGCAAGGTTGGGTTTATTTGCCCTTTGAGAACGGAGCACCGCATTGTCGGCGGTCTTGTCCAAGATGCTCATTGCAATGAACTCATCCAACACTTCACTTGAGGTCATGGAGTGGAAGTCCGGTCTTTGACGAATGATGGAGGACAAGGCCTTGTTGTAGGGCATCATGGCCTTGAGGAACTTGCGCTTGATCCAATTGTCATCTGTGTCCTTGCTCCCATGATCTCGGAGTGAGACCGCGAGTTTGATCACTTTTCGAAAGAGCTCACGAGGTTCTTCATCTTCTTTCATTGCAAACTCATCGGCTTCATCTTGCACCACTTCATAGTTGGAGCGTTGAATGCTAGCACTTCCTCGATAGAGAGACACAACGCATTACCATGCGTCTTTGGCCATGGCATGAGGTCGAAGATGAGGGAGATCTTCAGGAAGGATTGCATCTTGGATGATGAAGAGAGCACTCTCATTGAATTGATTATCCACCACTTCTCTCGGGGTGAAGTTGCTTCGGTCATGTGGAAAGAAACCTTCTTCAATGATTCTCCAAAGATTAGTATTCACATGATTTAAATGACGCTTGAAGCGATACACCCAAGAATCAAAATCCTCATTTTTCACAATCTTAGGAGGAGGACCGGCATGATTTAAATGAGTAGAGGTAATCGGTCCTCCATAAATTGGAGGTTCCACATGGGCAAAGATGTCGGTGCCATTTCTACCACTGGTAGAAGGACCCTTCTCACTATTAGCTTCCCCCTTGTCGGAGTTAGCATCCGTCACCTTGTTAGCGGGATCACCCACTTTCAATGGCGAGGTACGTAATTTAAGTCCTTCTAAGAATTTATTAAACTTGCTTTCAACCGTGGTTGTCATGGAGGTTTTCAATGTGTCCAAGGCCACATTGAATTCCTCACGAGACACCGCGGTTTCCCCATTACCCGTAGACGAGATCGGATTCACACCGGAGTGCTCCTCCTCCCCACCGTCTACGGTGTCAACCATACTCTTCTGACGATAAAGTCCTTAATAAAGAGACGAGGCTCTGATACCAATTGAAAGGATCGATGTGGTTGACTAGAGGGGGGTGAATAGGCAACTAACAATTTTTAACTTTTCTTTACCAAATTAAACTTTGCATCAAAGTAGGTTGTCTAGATATGCAACTAGGTGAACAACCTATATGATGCAACGACAACAAGCACACGAGCAAGCAAGGGATACAACACAAGTAAGCTTGCAAAAGTAAAGGCGCGAGATAACCAAGAGTGGAGCCGGTGGAGACGAGGATGTGTTACCGAAGTTCCTTCCTTTTGAGGGGAAGTACGTCTCCGTTGGAGCGGTGTGGAGGCACAATGCTCCCCAAGAAGCCACTAGGGCCACCGTATTCTCCTCACGCCCTCACACAATGCGAGATGCCATGATTCCACTATTAGTGCCCTTGAAGGCGGCGACCGAACCTTTACAAACAAGGTTGGGGCAATCTCCACAACTTAATTGGAGGCTCCCAACAACACCACGAAGCTTCACCACAATGGAGTATGGCTCCGAGGTGACCTCAACCATCTAGGGTGCTCAAACACCCAAGAGTAACAAGATCCGCTAGGGATTAGTGGGGGAATCAAATTTCTCTTGGTGGAAGTGTAGATCGGGGCCTTCTCAACCAATCCCGAGCAAATCAACAAGTTTGATTGGTTAGGGAGAGAGATCGTGCGAAAATGGAGCTTGAAGCAACAATGGAGCTTTTGGGGGAAGAGGTAAGTCAACATTGGGGAAGAAGACATCTTTATATAGTGGGGGGAACAATCCAACCGTTACCCCCCAAGCAGCCACGCACAGAGCGGTACTACCGCTTGGGCAGGGCGGTACTACCGCTGAGCCAGCGGTTCTACCGTTCCCTCCCAGCGGTACTGCCGCGCTTACGAGGGTAGCAGGGACCAGGGCCCAGAGCGGTACTACCGCGGGAGTACGGGCGGTACTACCGCTTGGAGCGGTACTACCGCCACTACTACCGCTACTAGTACCGCAAAACCCGACACGAAAAACAGGGGTATCGAGTCGAGGCGGTAGAAGCACGGAACCACAGCGGTACTACGGCCGAAGACAGCAAGCGGTACTACCGCTTGGGGAGCGGTACTACCGCTTGACGTGCTTCGGCGGTACTACCGCTGAGGACCGCGGTACTACCGCTGGGACAGGCCAAAGCAGGCAGGGAGAGGAAAGGTAGCTCCAATGAAGTGGAAAGGAACGATGGGTGTGATAAGGATGTGTACGTGTTGGTTCCACCCTAGCCTTTCCAAAGCGGATCCTCTCTTGATAGTACGGTGACTCCTACGAAACTAGTCCACCAACAGAGAGACGAAAGAGCTACACCGTCCTTACTAAAACATCGAGGGGAAGGAATCTTCTCGTGCCAAAGAATGAATCTCTGAAAAACTCAACGCACACGATTAGTCCGCAAAAGCATTGTCATCAATCACCAAAACACCTTGGGGATATATATGCTATTACACCCCCATATGGTCGAGTGACGGTGGGGGATGACGGTCGAGTGATTAGGTCGTCGAGTGGATCCTTGGTCTTTTTATCTTCTGGGGTAGTGACCTTGGGTAGGACGTGTAGGTCAGGCCTATGACCCTACCCTAGGTCTGTATCCTCATCAACGATGGCCACACAGAAAGTCGCCGGTGTTAGGACAGCTAGGCTTGCAAGAAACATTGGTTGTGGCCTCATGGTACATATAGTGGGAAAGGAGGGAAGCAAGGAAAGGCGAGAACGTCAAACGACCTCTTAGCTCAGCTTTCGCTATCCAAGCACTAACGACAGACTATGCAGAGATGTCTCCTCAGGAGCAGGCGAGAAGAGTAGGCTGGGAGAAACCACTTATTGGTACTTATAAGTTAAACACTGATGCATCTTTCTTTGAAGATGGTACATGATCAATGGGTGTTGTTGTGCATGACAGTCGTGGGGAAGCAATTGCCGGTGCCGCAGAGATTTTCAGTTATGCCTCAAGTGTTGCGTCTGCAGAAGGAATGACATTTTACCTTGGTCTTTGACTAGTACATGATATTGGATGCTCAAAAATCACTGTGGAGTCAGACTGTTTAGAGCTAGTTACCGCTTGCAATGGAGGTTCAGAGATACTGGCATCATATACTGCTATTTTATATGATGCTTTCCAACTTGCACATGAGATATTGTCGATTCAGTTTCGTCATTGCCCCAGGGAAGCAAATAAGTTGGCACATGTTTTAGCGAGCCATGCTTATGACTAAAAAGAAATGTTTTTGTGGGATGATGTCCCGCCTAATTTTCTTTTACCTCATGTACTGAATGATGTAACACTCTCAAGTTTGCAATAAAGTGCCAAGAGGCTTCCTTTAAAAAAAATTGCGCCATTGCCAGAGGGCAGATACAAAGCCGTGATAGCCAATAATGTGATCGATAAAGTACGACATCTTTATGAAGGCAGCACAAACCTTCGGACGAGGGCACAAAGCCGCGACAGCCTAGAGGTCAGCTTGCAGGGGCACACGAACGACTGGGCGCAGGTGAAGGCTGTTCTTCCTCTGGATGGTGATGCTCAGCTCCTCTGCCATGTCCAGCTCGATTCGTGATACTCCAAGCGGGAGCTCCCAATCGAAGTGGTACAGCAGCGAGGCGAGCGCGAGCTCCATGCTAGGCTGCGCAAACGTCATTCCAGGGCACATTCTTCGCCCTGCTCCGAAGGGTAAGAACTCGAAGTCTGTGCCCTTGAAATCGATTGGGCCACTCTCGAACCTCTCTGGCTTAAACACTTCGGCGTCGGCCCAGTACTTGCTGTCCCTGCCGATTGCCCACACGTTCACAAACACGGTGGTGCCCTTGGGCACGTCGTACCCCATGACCTTGCATGTCTCCCGGCACTCCCTTGGTAGGAGCAGTGGCACCGCTGGGTGCAGCCTCAGTGTCTCCTTGATGACGAGCTTCAGGTAGCTCAAGTTGGTCAGGTCATCTTCTGTCACCGTCGGGCTCCCTTGGAGCGTGTCGCGCAGCTCGGCTTGTGCTTTCTGCATCGCTCCCGGGTTTCTCATGAGCTCCGCCATGGCCCATTGCACGGTCGTCGCCGATGTCTCACTCCCGGCACT
This sequence comes from Triticum timopheevii, assembly GCA_963921465.1. Classification (NCBI taxonomy): domain Eukaryota; kingdom Viridiplantae; phylum Streptophyta; class Magnoliopsida; order Poales; family Poaceae; genus Triticum; species Triticum timopheevii. The sequence continues at coordinate 225,556,152 of OY997272.1, forward strand.
GAAAATGTCCTGCATTATGACATGAACGATTAGTTCTATGAGATCAGAATGTCGGTTCAAATTATGCATTCGGACATACATCAGCAGCACACTTACTCGGATGAGGGATTTGATGGCTCCCATGGTGAGGGGCACCTCCAGGCCATCTTCCTTCTGCAACCTTAGGAGCACGTCCACCATGTCCTCTTCCACGTCTTCCACCACGCTACGCTCCTGGTGCTGCCTGATGACGCAATCCATCAGCTCGAACATCTTGCGGGCGTTCGCCTCTGCCCGGCGCGCAGTACCGCTCAAAAGGCTCACGATCTTCCACGACGGGAACAGGTCGCCGAGGCTGAACCCGGCGGCGATCTTTAGCGCCTCGGCGAGGACCTCCAAGAACTCGTCGCGCTGATCGAACCGGTCACCGATCATGGTACGGAATACTGCATCCGTCATGAGCGCGGTTAACCGCTCGCCGACATCCACGGTTTGGCCCGGCGAACACGCGGCGAGGGAGGCAACGAGGCGGCCAACCTCCTCCTCCCGGACGCGGCGGAACGACCGCACTCGCCGGGCGCTGAGCAACTCGAGGACGCTTGTCTTGCGGAGCTGCCGCCATAGGGCGCCGTACGGCGCGAACACCAGGCCCGGCGCGTCGCCGTCGGACAACAAGATCCGCATGCTGGGTCTCCACGGCCGGGTCGCGAAGCTGAGGTCGTGGGTCTTGGTGACCTCCCGAGCGGCGTCGGGGGACGATGCGACGACGACAGGGACCTCGCCGAGCTGCAGGTACATGAGGGGCGCGTCGAGCCGGCGTGCGAGGTCGGCGATGGCGCGGTGCAGGAGCGGCCCGTGGATGATCACCTGGTGGAGGTTGCCGACGACTGGCAGCCGCCAGGGGCTGGGCGGAAGGTTAGCTACGCCGGTGTCGCGGCGCTTCCACAGCTTGAGGAGCAGGCAAGGTAGAAGGAGAGCCAAGATGACGCAGAACCAGGAGGCGACTTGCCTCACCATGGCCATTGTGCGCGCGCTTCCAGAGCTTAAGCTATGGATCGATGGCCGATGGAATTCACAACATCGCCCAGGCCCCAGGCTAGCTTATAAGGAGCAATTACAGTGTTCGTCCGAGGGGAGACATGCAAGCTCTGCTGTAGAGGCAAAAAAGGACGGACAAGCTAGTTTGTATCCTCCCCGCTCCCCCACCGTCTGCGCCGCGGGCCACTCCGGCCGCGGCGGCCACCCACCAACCCTCCGTCCGCCTTTACTCCGGCTGCCGGCCTAGAGGCTATGCCGGCCCGCTCCCCTGCAAGCGGCCTGCCCTCGCCCGCAGCGAGCCTCGGATAGAGCACGCCTGAAAAGGGGGAGATCCAGGACGTGCCCAGCGGTCCGTCGGAGGTGCCGGCGACTCCGCTGTCCCCGTCGTCGCGGGATCCCCGGAGCCCAAGCTGGCGCCCTCCCGGATCTGAGGTGGGGATCGGGGAGGCAGGCTTCGGACCGGCGGATGGCGGCATGGCCCCCCCCAAACGAGCGCCCCCGCCTCAAATCCATTGTGGTAAGTGACAACCCCCTCCCATCTCCGGCCACCGACGACATTGAAGAAGGATGGGAGATCCATCACTCGCGCAAGAACCGCCGCGCCAGCCAGGATCCATTTAGTGCTAGGCAGAAATCTAGGGGCCGGCCTCCTCGCCATGGACATAGCCATGGGCATTCGGCGGGCAGAGAGGCCTTCTTAAGCAGATTCAAAGGCCTCTGTTTTCGCTGCTTGAGCACCCGCCACCGCCGAGTAGATTGTAGGGATCCTCTGCGCTGCATCATCTGCAAACGCCAGGGCCATTTTGGCCGAGAGTGCGCCGACAACCCACGCAACAAGGGGCGGGCCTCGGCTGCAGCTCAGCCGCGCTCCCCGCGCCGGCCAGTCCGAGAGCGACTGACCTTTCCCCCTTCGCCTGCATCCCAACACCAACCAATGGCACAGAGCGCCCTCATCAACCACGCCCGCCGCCCCCGCAACAGCCACAAGGTCATCGCCTCCTCGCCGGCGATGGAGCACCAGCTTTTCCTGCTGAACCAGCACGCGGTCGTGGTCACCGCGGTGGGCACCAAGGCACACGCGGCAAGCCCGCTCTCCATCGGCCGCGCGATTGAGCGCGAGCTCAAGATCCCTCCGCACCTGCTACGCGTCACCAACCATGACCCCGAGGACTTCTTCATCTACTTCACCCTGCCAGCGCACAAGGATCTGGCGGTGGGGCGCGGCTCGCTGTCGGTGGATGGCGTGCCGTTCCTGCTCGAGCCCTGGAGGGAGGACGCCCACGCCGTCCGGCTCAAGTGGATGCTGCACGCCCGCGTGGTCATCGAGAAGCTTCCCATGCACCTCTGGACGGTGGAGGGTGCGGTGGAGGCCATCAGAACAAGGTCATCGTCGACCGCCTCGACAGCCGGACCCACGAGCGCGTCGACACCAAGCTGTTCGCTTGCTGGGTCTGGTGCTGGGACACTGCCCACATCCCCACGAAGCGCACCATCTGGAAGCATGCCAGGGGCGCCGGCCGCATCGATGAGATGGTGGGCTACTCTCCTCCGAGCCGTGCCGTAGCGCCTCCGCCGGAGCTGCTGCAGTACGACTTGCTTCTCCACCTGGATCGCGTGGAGGACTGGACCCCTCTCTCGCCGCGTTCTTCCCGCTCGCCACAGAGCGGCATCCCCTCCGACGACGACGAGCCTGATGAGCGTCCCTACCCTCACATCGAGACGGGCGTATGGGTCGAGCGGGTGGAAGATGGTCGGCCGGCGCTCGCCCCCGCACCAACCATGCGCCCTCAACCCCGGGTGGCATCCACGGGCTGCCGGGGCATGGCGGCCACTGATGGCCGGTGTGATGACGATGGCGGAGATCCTGGGTACCAGAGGAGGAGCTGGAAGGACACGCTCCTTGGCAGGGGGCGTGCCAGCGACAGGGGCGCGGCCCCGGCCCCGGCGCCACCTGCGGAGCGGCCGCGCAGCCGCACCCCCGCCGCGCGCCACCGCCAGGGCGCGCCGCGGGGCAGGCACCTCTGCACCGACAAACAGGCCGCGATCGAGCCGGCCAAGCGAAAGGAAGCGATGGCTAGGCCATATCGTCAGCATAAAGCAAGAGGCAAGAGTGCGGCCCGGAGTAAGTCCGGCGGCTCAGCGGTTGCAGAGTCGTCCGGCGGCCCCTCGCTGCTAGCCCCACCGCGCAGGCTCACCCAGGAGCAAGGGCAGGGTGCGGCAGAGGACCCGGTCGAGGAATTCTTCCAGGGAGCAACGCACACCCTTCCCCAAACCCCACGGCCCCGCCCTGACGCCATGGCCGCAAAGATAGATGAGGTGATCGCTGCCAAGCTTGACAAGCCTCTGCGCTTCGATGATGGGGAAGATGGGGGCAGCGATGGATCGCTGGACATGGGGCCTGCCCTGTCCCTGGCCCGTCACACCCCGTCGGCCGCAAGCACGCATGAAGTGCAGCTGGGCGCAGTCATGCAGAGAGTCACGAAGATGCAGCTCCACGAGGAGGGAGCCAAGGACGCACTGCAGCTGCCACTCTTCTCCAAGCCGGCGCCTGCAATCGTCGGAAGGCCGCCGGCAAGAGACAAGACGCCCCTCAAGGCTCGTCCACAGGCCAAGCCGGCTAGGCAGAGCGCACGCCAAGCGGCCAACCCCTCCACGGTGCCGGTCTCCCAGCGGGCGACGCTCAGGCTTGTGCAAGGCATGGGGGTCCTCGGGCCAAAGGAGAAGATGACGGCCCAAGCTGCTGAAGCCCTCATCCGCCGTTTCGACGAACCACTGTCCGACGAGGACATTGCTGCCATAGCCAAGCTCACCAGCCTTGACGCCAGCGCGCTCAAGACAATCGCAGGCATGCCCAGCTAGCATGGCAGCGCCGAGCCGCCCCGTTCCCCATGTTAGATCACCTTAGTGTAGGTCTCGGCCGACGGCAACCAGCAGTGTGCTGGGTAGAGTTAGGTTTGTTCTCTAGCATGAAGTGTTGTAACAGTAGCCAGGCTAGGAGGTTAGCTGTTCGCCGGCGGGGTTTTGGGCATATTGGTGGCCGCCGGCGACCCCAGGATGTGTGGATGGCGTTCTTGTGCCCTAAATTTGCAACAATAGCTAGTCGTCGGCCCTTCGTTGAGCGTAGCCCTGTTTCTATCCACCATAGCTTCAGCGCTGCTAGGTTTTCCCATGGATGACACGAACATGCCCATCATGAGCTGGAATGTGAGAGGGCTCAACACGCCAGCGCGACGCTCGGTCATACGGGACGCCGCGCACGCTCACAAGCTCGCTATCCTCTGCATTCAGGAAACCAATATCAATTGCTGGACCGCCTGCCTAGCAAGAAAAATAGGTGGTACATGGCTTGACCAATGCATAGTTCTCCCGGCCATTGGAACGAGGGGAGGGGCGGCAATCTTCTGGAACTTTAGTATGCTATCCGTGCAGTCCCATTCGATAGGGCAATTCTCCATCACAGCTAGGGTGCAGACAGGCCAGTCAGGCAAAGATTTCTGGCTCACCACGGTCTACGGGCCTTCGGATGAAAGTAGAAAAGATGACTTCCTCACAGAATTAGCCAGAATTGCCCCACCACCTGGACAAGCTTGGCTCATCAACGGCGATTTCAACATTATATACGAGGCTAGAGATAAGAACAACAACAACATCAATCGTCGGATAATGGGAAAGTTTAGAGCGGCAATAGACGCGGGTGGCCTCCGTGAGATCAAATGTAAAAACCGTCGCTTCACCTGGAGCAATGAGCGCAGAAACCCTACACTAGTTAGCATCGACAAGTTTTTCTGCACCATTGCTTGGGAGGGGCTGTTCCCTTCTTTTCTCCTGCATGCTGCTTCGACATCGTGCTCGGATCACTGCCCCCTGCTCCTCGCAGCGGCTGCAGCCCCACGCCGACCGGCAACATTCAAATTTGAAGCATTCTGGCCCCGGTTCCCGCGTTTCCAGGAGACGGTCCAACACGCCTGGAACAGGCCTACGCCTTCGCATTGCGCTTTTGCAAGGCTAAGAGAGAAAATGAGCAGGGTCGCTAAGGATCTCAAGATTTGGAGCAAGTCTCAGTTTAGTGGTGCAAAGATCCAGATGCACATTGCAAACGAAGTGATCCTACGCCTCGACACAACACAGGAAACTAGAGCCCTGTCTGATGGGGAGTTCCATCTAAGGAAAATGCTCAAGCTCAAGGTTTTAGGGATCGCGGCCATCGATCGTGCTAGGAAGCGGCAGGCCTCCAGAATTACGTGGCTGCGAGCTGGGGACGCGCCAACTGCCTTCTTCCAAGCGAAGATCAATGCTAGAAGACGCAAAAGCTTCATACACTCACTGCATGGACCGTCAGGTGTAGCCATCACGCAGGAGGAGAAGCAAACTTGATCTATGATCATTTCTCCTCCATGTTGGGCACGGCGGCTCACCGAAACACCACCATAGGTTGGAGTTCCCTTGCAATGCCCAGGCTGCAAGGAGGAGGGCTGGACAACCCTTTTACTCAGGAGGAGGTATGGAATGCTATCAAGGCATCACCGGCGGATCGTGCGCCAGGCCCGGACGGCTTCTCTGGCCTGTTCTTCAGATCTTGCTGGGCAACAATCAAAGAGGATATTATGGCAGCATTCAACCAATTCTACAACTTGGTAGGCAGTAATTTTGGAGCCCTAAACACTGCGGTAGTTGCGTTACTGCCCAAAAAGGACGGAGCAGCGTCTATCAACGACTACCGGCCAATCAGCCTCATCCATTCCATAGCAAAGTTGATCTCCAAAGTTTTGTCCCCCATGTTGGCCAATGTGATCCACACACTCATCTCACCAGCACAGTCGGCTTTCCTTCGGACAAAATGCATACATGATAGCTTCCTATATGTCCAAAACTGCATCAAAGCCTTACATAGATGGAAAACACTGGCTCTGCTTCTGAAATTAGACATAGCCAAGGCTTTTGATAATGTGTCTTGGGAGTACATTCTAGAAATGCTGCAACAACGGGGTTTTAGCGCACGATGGAGAGATTGGATATCCTTGCTGTTGTCCTCCTCCTCGTCGGCCTTCCTCCTCAATGGAATACCAGGGAAAAGGATCCGACACCGGCGAGGCCTCCGGCAGGGCGACCCTCTGTCGCCATTCATCTTCATCCTTGCGATCGACACACTGCATCATCTACTTCAGGCCGCCGCAGCGCAGCGTATCATCGCGCCACTACCAGGGCAGGAATTAAAACTTAGGATTAGCCTATACGCCGACGATGCCATCATCTTCACAAACCCGGTGAAGGAAGAGATAGATGTACTCATGGAAATCCTCCGGGATTTTGGCGCTGCCTCCGGATTGCACATCAACCCATCAAAGTCGACGGCCTTACCGATTAGATGTGAGAATATAGACCTAGAGTATGTGTTGCAAAACTTTGGGGGGGGGGGGCAGAGGGGCATTTCCCGGCCACATATTTAGGCTTGCCGCTTACACTAGCTAGGCTACGACTTGCAAACCTACAATTCATCATCGACAGGATCAGAGCTCGACTTGCGGGGTGGAAAGGAAAACTCCTGCCAATAGCTAGTAGACGTGTTCTGGTCCGATGCGTCCTCAGTGCAATGCCTACCTTTGCTCTAACTGTCCTCAAAGTGCCAAAGAAGCTACTCAGGGAGATCGACAGATGCCTGCGTAGATTTCTTTGGAAGCAAGACGAGGAGATCACAGGCAGCAGCTGCAAGGTTAACTGGTCCGCGGTATGCACTCCTACATCACATGGAGGACTGGGGATCCTCGATCTAGAGCGCTTCAGCCGCGCCCTCAGATTGCGATGGCTATGGATAGCCTGGACGGACCCGGAGAGACCTTGGGTTGGCACGGAGCCGCCATGCAACAGCATCGACAAAGCCCTTTTCACAGCGGCGACAACAGTCACCGTCGGCGATGGTGCGAAGGCACTCTTTTGGCACTCCCCGTGGTGTGGGCCGTGCACCCTGGCAAGTTCCTTCCCTCTTCTTTACTCGCACTCCAAGCGGAAAAACAGGACGGTGCGTGAGGCTCTCACACAAGAGACTTGGATAAAAGACCTGCGGCATGGAAACCTACAACCTCTGCTACCAGATCTTGTCAGGCTGCACCGCAAGATTGCGACGACAGTGCTAGCAGAAGGGAGTACAGACCAGATTAGGTGGAATCTGGAGGCTAGGGGACACTACTCGGCAAGTTCGGCTTACGCCGTGCAATTCCAGGGCAGAACACTAGTTGATTGGCAGAAGTTGCTGTGGGAAGCAAAGGTTCCTGGATGCATTAAGATCTTCTCCTGGATCCTACTGAAGAATCGTCTCTGGACTTGCGACAGGCTACAAAGACGTGGCTGGCCAAACTGCTATTTCTGCCCGCTATGTGTGCGAAACCTGGAGACAGTGCACCACCTTTTCTGGTGCTGCCCAGTAGCCCGGGAGGTGTGGGAGAAGGTAGCCGCAAGACGAGGGTGCAGCCTCCTAAACCCACGGCACCAGGCGCAAGATGAAAGCGCCGTCGCCATGCTCCAATGTATGGCTGAAAGTCCCAGGCAATCACAGCAGAGAGCCACCAACGCCACCATGCTGCTTACATGCTGGGAAATCTGGCGAGAAAGGAATAGGTGTGTGTTCAGAGGGAAAACAGCTTCAGCGCAGGACATCATCAAGGCCATTGAGCATGCCATTGAGCTTTGGCGTCAAGCAGGAGCAACTCATCTGGAGCGACCCTTTTGGGATCCACCATGAAAGCGTAGGCTAACATTCTACCTCGGAGTTTATCTCGGGGTTTTTACAGAGTTTGTAACAAAAAAGAAACCGGTCCTAGGACCTGCATCTCACCCTTTGTATTTTCTCCACTGCTTCCTGCTTATCAATGAAATGCCAGTACAACGCTGGATCTTTCAAAAAAAAAGCTTATAAGGAGCGTGGACGATGTGTGTAAGCGAGACTCATTCAGGCAGGTCAGCGTGGTATCGTCCCTCGCTATCTATCCCGGTGTTGTCTATATTATATCTCTGAGATACACGGTGACATTTGGAGATATCTATATATTGTATCCGATCTATAAGACTATAACACTATGCTCCCTAATTTTAAAGAGTCCACATTAAATCGAGGTTTTCAATTGAAATTGAGTCATTCGATTTTGACCGGGTCAACAATTTCTCAGAGCTCTTTCATTTATTATACACTACTAGTAGAATGCCCGTGCGATATTTGTACCAGTTGCATATATATATAAATATAATGCATGTCAAATTTTACATGTAAAGAAAAGATAGTCATTAACAGACAAAAGATAATTGAAATTACGAGCAATCCCCGGTAGTACGGTAGAATCACCTCGGCGCGCTCTACAGCAATCGACTGGCCTATGATCTAAGCGAGTCCCTCTCTGTAGAAACCAGTAGAAGCAGGGAGCATGTTTTGGATTTGTTCTTTGGTGCATGCGTCTCTCGAGACAAAGAGAAGAGGCGGCGTGTGTGCCATGTCACGAGCTCACCTATTTTACTTCACATGACCAAACTCGATGTGCAGGCTGCATTCTGCTAGAGCTAGATCTAGGCTCTACGATTTTTATATATTTTTACATAGTTAATTGCCCGTGTGTTGTAACGGGCCATACATATTCTATTGGCTTAATACTAATCGTGCCTGTCATATACTTTTATCACCAAATCACTTTTCTTCTTCTTCTTTCACCACCCACTTTCTTCGCCATAAAAATACAAGCTCGCTCACCACCTCCGTTAGGGCATCTCCAACGGTAGCCCGCAATTTTCCTACCGCATCTGTGCGCAGACAGGGAGGACTAGTGTGCGGACACGGATGCGGGATGACGACATCCAACCGTAGCCGCATACATCCGGCCTTTCTCAATTTTTTTTAAGTATGCACGATCAAATAGCCGCAGACAATGGGTATAGACGTGCAAATAGCCGCATACAATTGGTACGGACGTTCAAATAGCCGCAGCAGTAGTTCAAATATTATATCCCAACATTGTTTTCACCTTTAACGGCAACCGAGGAAAAGCGAGGTGGAGCCCTGCTACAGTGCTAGACGCGACACAGACGTAGAGTTCCGGCAGGGGTGTGGCGTCGCGGCCAGGGTGGTGGAGCGGCAGCGAAGGCAAGAGGGAGAGAAAGAAGAAGAGAAAATGGGGAGGATGGAGGCGCGTGGCCTGGAAAGGGGTTTGGGTGGGCCGGGGTTATCAGATTCATACATGTCTGGTGTCCGGACTTCCGCAACTGTCCCCCACTTTTGTCTTCAGTTTGCGAAAGAAAACGCGTCCGGACCACCCTGTGGACCAATACAGGACCAAGTTGGATGGCTTCCACGGTTCGGACAGAGTGATCCAGACGAATGTGGGCGGTTTGCGGGTTCGCCTTGGAGATGCCCTTAATTTAGCTCACAATCCTCCCTCCCTCTATCTCTCTCTCTCTTCCTCCCTCCCTTCCGCACACCCCCCCATCTCTCCCTCTCTCTCTCCTTTTAATGCTCCATCTATGTTTCTAACAAAAAGTTTGTCACGCACTATTTCCAAAATAAAGGAGCATTCTAGTCAGCATGTATAATAGTGACGCAAGATATTTGGGTTCGTCCAAAAACTCGCATCTTTTTTAGAGAAAATGCCTAAGCCCGACTTTATAAATAAAGCCACAAGGCAGCGTCATAAGCCCAAACAGCAACCAGGGCGATACACCCAACATCCACAGCACCAGAAAGTATTCCGCAGGCACACGAAAGTACTAGGGATACATGGCAACCTGCCAAACACGGCACGCAGGCCGAAAGGATAATGAAACAGCCATCAGCAGGAAAGACGAGACTGCACCAAGTAGGGTTAGACATCAGGAGCCTGCCCGGAGATGGAGGACGTCGAGGGCCGAATTTTCGAGATTAGCAGGTCCAGAGCTCCCCGATCATCCTCTTTAGTCAATGATCTCCACTGGTGCAAGAATATACATGATTTGAAAAGAACGTCAGCAGCCTTCGAAGGAAAGACATGTTCAATAGTAAATTTGTTCCTAATCGTCCAAAGGGACCAGCAAATCGCACCGAAGCCAACCCAGAAAACCCTCTTAGTGACCCCAACCAACGAGTTGGCTAGGTTTCATATCTCTTGAAAGGAGGAGGGGTTCCAAGTAACCTGAAGCCACGACCGGACGCAGTACCACACTAACTTAGCCAATACACAGTGAAAGAAGATGTGCTCCGTGTTTTCCACAGCACCGCAAAGAGCACAAAATTCCGATCCCGGACCATTACGCTTACGGATTTGGTCAGCAGCGGGGAGCCGACCTCTAAAGGCTTGCCAGAGAAAGATTTTAACCTTAGGAGGAACTTTGGACCTCCAAATGCAAGAGAACCTATTGGAAGGGACACCTCCGATGAGCCTCGCGTACAAAGACTTAACCGAAAACCAACCAGAAGCAGAATGAGGCCAGACAACAGAGTCCGGCGACTTCGAGAGCAGGGGGAGGAAGGCAGAAAGGCTTTGCCAGTCTTCCAACTTTTCAGGAGTCAGGGAGCGGCGAAAGGCCAAATCCCAATTATTAGCTGCCACCTCCGCGATGGAGATGCCAGGGTTAGGACAGAACAAAAACAACACCGGGAAACTACGAGCCAAAGGAGCATCACCACACCACCAGTCGTGCCAAAAACGTACCGAGGTACCATCACCCACAATAAACTTAACATGACCCAGGAAGAGAGGCCTGACTTTAACAAGGTCCTTCCAGAACTGAGATCCACGCCGGGCATCGGCAAACATAGGGCTGGAGTGAGGAAAGTATTTAGCCTTAAGAATGGAATACCAAAGAGAGTCGGCCCCACTGGTCATGATTTCCACCACCATTTAATTAATAGACACTTGTTCATGACCTGCGTATTAATAATGCCTAACCCTCCAAGGATTTTAGGCCTACACATAAGCTTCCATTTAACCAGCCTGTATTTCCGTTTATTATCAGCAGCGTTCCAATAGAAAGCACCCCTGTGTTTGTCAAAACCATCATGGATGCCAACCGAAAGGAGATATAAGCCCATAAGGAACATTGGGAGGGAGGAGAGACAAGCATTAATGAGAGCAACTTTGCCAGCATTGGTATTGTATCTACCACACCAGGGAAGAACCCTATTTCCCACCTTAGACACAGCCAGAGCAAAGTCCTTAGCATGAAGCACCATAGGAGAGATAGGAAGACCCAAATATTTGAAAGGGAAAGAGCCCAGGGAACAATTTAGCAACCTAGCAACTCTCAAGGCCTCTGTATCATCGACGCCAGTAACCAGAACCTCACTTTTGGAAAAGTTGATTTTCAGGCCCGAGACAGCCTCAAAGCAAAGCAGGGTGAACTTAAGGTGGGCAATACAGGCATCATTCAATTCGACCATAATGATGGTATCATCAGCGTATTGCAGGTGAGTAATACCGTCCGGGACTAGGTGAGAAGCCACAGGCAAGATATGACCATGCTGAGCTGCCCTAAGAAGAATGCAGGAAAAGGCGTCGGCCACAAAATTGAAAAGCACAAGGGAGGCAGGATCCCCTTGACGCAAGCCTCGGCCGTTAACAAAAAAATTACTAATATGATCATTCACAGAGACCGCGGTATGACCGCCCGAGACCAACTGCATGATGCGATGCACATAAGCCCCGTCGAAGCCTTTCGCAAGAAGGACCTGCCTAAGAAAAGGCCAGCTAACCAAATCATAGGCTTTCTCAAAATCAAGTTTTAAAATGATCGCTTTGGAGTTACGAGACCGCAGATCATGAACAATTTCATGAAGACAAAGGACCCCATCTAGAATGTAGCGCCCTTTGATGAAAGCAGACTGATACGGGCTGATGACTCTATGGGCAACAGGGAATAGGCGATTAGCAAAACCCTTAGCAGGGAATTTAGCAAAGTTATTAATCAAAGCAATGGGCCTAAACTGAGAGATCAATTCAGCACCTTTAACTTTAGGGATCAGGGAGATCACCGCGTAGTTAAGACGAGAAATATCAACAGTGCCTAGGCAAAACCCTTGGATAACATTACAAACTAACTGCCTCAACTGAGGCCAAAACTTCCGAAAGAAAGGAATAGAGAAGCCATCCGGCTCATAAGCAGCGTTCGGGTTAGCAGAGTTCACCACGTCCCAGATCTCCTTATCAGAAAGGGGGATCATCCACACAGCGTTCTCCTCGGCCGAAATCCTCGAACTATGGTCCCATAGGATAGGAGAGATGGAAAATCCCGAAGGAGGTTTGGCCCCTAATAGCGAGGAGAAGAACTCAACCACATGAGATAGGATTAACGATTGGTCCGAAGTACGCACACCATTAATGATCAGGCTATTAATACCACACCGCCTCCGCCTACCGTTAGCAATGGCAAAGAAGTAAGTCGTGGGGGAGTCCTCTTTCAAGGTCCAGTTAAGTGTACCCCGCTGACGCTAGTATATTTCCGCCTGATGATGCAACTGCATCAAGGCAGCCTCAAGGTTATAGCGTAGAGACCACCCTTCGTCAGAGAGCCTAGAGGAGTCAGCCACAAGGCCAAGGGACAAGATTTGAGCTTCAAGGAGGTCTTTCGAGCGTTGCTCCTCAGCTGCGTGGTTACAGGACCACCCTCTCAGAAATTTCCGCAAAGTATAAGAGCACGAGTGCTAGTCATCTAGAGGACCAAAGGAGCGAGCATTGGAGGAAAGAAGGAGGGTAATCTTTGAGGCCAGCATATCAGTAAAGCCTTCGATCAACAGCCAAGAAGCGTAAAATTGGAATCTAGCAGGAGGTCTATGAAGCTGCATCACATCGTCCATAAGAAGAGGAGTATGGTCAGAACCAACGATACATTTGGCGACGAGGGAGGCCCTGGGAAATAATGAGTCCCACCTAGGGCAAATGAAAACTCTATCAAGAATCAATCTGATCGGGTTAGCCTGATGGTTAGACCAAGTGAAATGGGCTCCAACCCTAGGGACCTCGCGAATGGCATTGGAACTAATAAAGTCATTGAAAGCATTAGCCAGAGGCCATGAGAAGTTGTTATTATTTTTATCAGAAGGGGAACGCAGGAGGTTAAAGTCTCCACCGATAACCATCGGTAGATTGCAAGCCTCAATCTTCTCAGAGAGCTCATCCAGAAATAGAAAAGATAGCGAGTGATCAGCTGGCCCAACGTAATAAGCTAGCTTGGGACGTACCTAGGGCGACATATTATCTTGTACAATCTGCTCACTGTGCCTCCACTCCCTAGGGCGACGAAGGCAGAGCCCAGGCACGGTGGCTAAGAACGGACATTGCCCCAGACCTCAATGGATGCTTAGCATGGGGTGTAGCTAGCGCGCGTTGGCGACGATGGTCGATGTGGGCAGCGGTGCGATGTTGATGTCACAGACTATGTACCTCTAAAAGAGCAAACTCGAACAGGAAAATATCGCAGCAGTGATGTCCTAGGGATCCGCGGCCTCTTGGGGATCCGCGACGGCGACGCCCTGGTGATCTGCAACGGCGGTGTCCTGCGGATCCGCGATGGCGGTGTCCTGCTGATCCGCGACGACGTCGGCGGTCAGTGACGTCCCTGGAGATTGACGGCGGCGGCAGCGGCGATGTATATAATCCTAGACAAATGATCTCGCCAGGGAGAGGAGTGGCGGCATGTTTTTTTTTCCTTTCGAGGGCCGCGTGGTCACAGGTGTCTCCTTTTTTTGAAGGCAAATCAAGGGGCGTTCTTGTTTTTGGAAGTCTAATCAAGGTATTCTTTATTTTTATAGCCAAATCTAGCCATGTCCTTGATTTTGGAAACCTAATCAAGATGATTCTTTATTTTCTATAGCCAAATCAAGATGAAATGGAGTAATTTCTTTTGGCCCAAATCAACGCGTCTTTCTTTTCTAGGAGTAAATATTAAAGAAGTGGTGGCCTACGGTTTTTAGTGGAGTTTGGTTTTCTAATGAGAGGAAAAAATCGAATGGGAGGGAGTGGTGGGATGTGAGGCAAAAACAACCCGCGGGTACCGGCCTACCAACTCTCCTTTAGGAGTCAAGAAAATACATTTAAATAGGAAAACAATATAAATAATTTTCAGATTGTGATATGTGATTACGTGAGGGCGTTGCTTCGACGGTTGTCTTTTTTTCCTAGTGAAGCTAAGTATGGAAGGGGATCGGTGGGAGAAATAAATTAGAAAGTGAGGTGATCTATTTGGAAGGTGATCTCATGTACATGGTATTATTTCTGAATTATTAATTATAAAATATTTACATGATTGAATTGAATCGACACCTGCCAAAGCAAGCACGAATAAATGGAAGGAGTGTCTGACGCGATATTTACATGATTGAATTGAATCGACACCTGCCAAAGCAAGCACGGATAAATGAAAGGAGTGTCAGACGCGATTCGATTTTAAGTGCTAAGAAGAAAAAATAACGTGGGAGGGGTGGTGGGAGGTGAGACGAGAAAAACCAGACGAAAGTGATGGGACTATTCAACCAACTCGTCCATTAGGAGTAGAGATCTTTTATTATACATTATGTTTCCTAATTTTCTTTGGCCTCACAATTAATTAAGCTCTTCAATTTAGAAGTGGATCATCCGATTTTGAACGGATCAAGAATTTCTCGAAGAGCTTTCCCATTCAATTCTTCTAATTTCTTATGTTTCCTAATTTTAAAGCTCTTTCATTTAATTAAGGTATTTAATTTTGGATTTGGTTTACGATTTTAACCGGGCCAACGGTTTTTTCAATCAATCAGCAACAACCGACCAATAAAAACATATCGATCCCGCGCATCCTCCCACGGCCTAAAAAAATGTGCACCACCATGTGATACTGTAGAACTAATATAGTACATGCAGCCACCAACACAAAATTTTCCCCACAAAAATATATGTAGGTCATCGAATAACATAGAACCGCCCCACGAAAGGCCCATCATATCACCACATTATAAATAAAAATAAAACACACTCCATCATTTTCCCACGTCAAACATCAAATAGAAAATATAAGGGTTATTAGTTTTTTGAAAATCAAATTTCTTTTTTTTTGCGGAAAGAAAATCAAATTTTTTTAACGTTGACCAAGTTATAAGAAAAAAATACCGACATCCACAATATTAAATAAAAAAATTGAAATTCATTTCATGATGAATCTAATCATACCGACTTGATATTATGGATTTTAATATATTTCTCTATAAATTTGACCAACTTTAACATGTTTGACTTTTCAAAAAAGTAACACACCTTACATTTTAAGAGTGAGTAGTTCTTTTTTTTAAGAAATGCAGCAAGACCAACGGCGCAGCAAAAAGCGCGCCCAAGCCTTCTACTAATGTAGATATCGGAGGGAAATATGAACTAAATGAAAAGACAATAAAACAACAACAATACTTTCTCTTTTCCCGAATATAAGATGCATTAACTTTTGTGCAATTCAAATATCATATTTGCTAAAACTCAGTCAGCTACATTTAACGAAGTCTCAGTCGACATCCCGGCCATTGGATCGTCCGATGCTTCAAGATTCGTGTAGCAGAGTCTCTTGTTTTAATTCGGCCCATTAAGGCACATGACCAGCCCCCTTTTTTTTCCTTTTGTTCCATTTCGGGTTGCGCTCTTCCCTTTTGGTCTTTTGTTTCTTTTTTCTTTTCTTTTGTCAGGCCATTGTTGGTTGGGGCCTAATGGACGGGGCGCCCCTGGGTGCTCCTATGGGAGCTCCTATACAGCGCTGCAGGTGCCCGTTAACGATCTCGCGCCTGAAGCGCTGCTTGCATGGGCCGGCCCACTAACCTGCTGCCCCTAGTTTTTTTTATATTTTTCTTACAAAAATAAAAATATGAACTGAAGAAAGGTTTACAGATTTAAAGAAAAAAAAGTTCATCCGTTTGAAAAAATACATTCACATCTTTAAAAAAGGTTCATAAATTTTGAAAAAAGTTAATCAATTTGAAAAAAAGTTCATTCGAATTGAAAAGGTTCATCCGATTTAGAAAAAGTTCATTAAACTTGAAAAAAGTTCATAGAAATTGAAAAAAAAGTTCATTTATTTTTAAAAAAAGTACACGGAACTGAAAAAAAGTTCATAAATAAAAAAAGTTCCTCCATTTTCAAGACAAATGTTTATTAAATTTCTTAAAAAGTTCATTAATATTCAAAAAAGTTCATCAATCTCAAAAAAGTTCACAGAATTTTCGACCAAAAAATCGTCAACCAGCGCCTAGATGGGCCGGCCTATTTACGGACGCCACAGGCGCCAGTTAACAAAATGCACGTTGAGTGGCGCCTGTGGCGCCAAATAGGAAATGCCGCTCCTAGTTGGCGCTTATGGCGCCCACACCGCCGATGCCATTGGCTGGCCCAACAGTTCATCGCTCCCTCGCGTATTCATGTTGTCGCTTCACTCTTTGCTAAAAAGAAAAACGTAGTCGCTACACTCACTCAGTCCCCTAAAAAAGGAAAAGCATATGCTCAGTCAACGGTGGACTTGTCAAAAGTTGACTTTTTAAATAAAATACGAAAAAAAATAAAAAATAAAAAATCATTTAAAAAATTTATGAATTCAAAATTATTCATAGATTCTAAAAAACAAAGTATTTGAAAAATGTTAAAATGTGCATAGAAAACTGTTGACCATGTATTAGAAAAAGTTAATTTTGTTTTTGAAAAATGTTAGTCAAGCATTTGAGAAGTTAAAATGTGTTTATAGATAAAATGTTGACCATGTACTAAAAATGTTAATCTTGTATCTGAAAAATGTTAATCAAGAATTTGAGAAATGTTAAAAATATGTATAGAAACAATATTGACCATGTATTACCAAATGTTAAATTTGTATTGAAAAAATGTTAGACGCGTATTAGAAAAATGTTGTCTGCATATACAAAATATGTAGAATAAAAACCGAAAGAACAAAGAAAACAAACAAGTAACAAAATACACCAAAGAAAAACTGAAAAACAAAACTGAAGAAGCAAAATGCGAAAAAATATTGAAAAGCAGAGAAGAAAATGGAAAGAAATAAAAAACGAAAAAAGAAGAAAAAATAGGCTCAAATAGGGTGCACCCCTAGTATTTACCACAAATGGAACTTACGCAGAGTGGCTAGGAGCGCACCTCTGATATCCTTGGCGACCAATCCCTGGTTCTCCCCTTTCCTGTTCTGTTTTTACTTAAATCCGCGCGCGAATTGGTGGACTCAATTAACTTAGAACCTTCGGCGAGACTTTCTAGCTACTCGCTCACTGCGAGATATATTCTCAGCGTACTGGACGGGCCTGGGGGATTTTTTCGCTTTATGTTCCTTTTGCTCTGGGTTCTGTTTTTTTTTTTCAATTGTTGTTGACTTTCTTTCGTAGTAAAATGGACCATTATTTAAATCCCGATGAACAAAAATTGAATTTGATGTTTTTATAATGGGACGGAGGGAGTGTTGTACTACATCATTATTGTGCAATTACTGTTTAGCTTCTAATGTTAACTTGGTGCTTTTAGGTACATGTCGTTGGTCAATATCCTTGCTTCGACCCTTTTTGCTTATAGGGCAATGAGATATTGATGAACCAACATCAAATTAGGAAACTGATAAAAATTGTTAGTAAAATGGGTTAAAAGATGGCAATTAAACTATTTGTTTACACTTTATCCAAAAAAACAATGAACTGCAGCATGGTAAGTAAGAGTTCTGCAGCCTTCTTTTTACTCCGCATAATGTGTTCTGTTAGATGACAATGTGTTTATCTTTCCTTTGCAGTGGTTCTCGAAGCAGTTTACTCAAGACTACCTCTCAAACTACATGATTGGTGGGCATGCAACGGTTAAAGTATTTCTACCAGAACACAATGACTATCTAGATGCCCTCATGAGTCATGAAGACAGTGAAGGATGGACGGTCGGTCATCACAAGGGGTTGGGCTGAGTCGTGTGTGCCTTCTGCATTGAGGAGAGCACAATACGGGCATTCTGCTTCACCTTGTTCAGCAACCAGAATGTCTTTTGCATCTTTCTTTACCGTGTTTAATAGTACAAGTATACAACCCTGGTTCATCATTCTTTATTTGGTGCTTATGTAATTTTTGAACATGTGTATCTTTTGTGATAATACTGGAGCAATAGCCTTGGCGAAGGAATCCAGATTTCACAAGAGAACCAAACACATCAAGAGACGCTTCAATTCCATCCGCGATCAAGTCAAGGAGGGAGACAGAGAGATTTGCAAAATACATACGGATCTGAATGTTGCAGACCCGTTGACTAAGCCTCTTCCATGAGCAAAACATGATCAACACCAAGACTCCATGGGTATTAGAATCATTACTATGTAATCTAGATTATTAACTCTAGTGCAAGTGGGAGACTGAAGGAAATATGCCCTAGAGGCAATAATAAAGTTGTTATTTATATTTCCTTATATCATGATAAATGTTTATTATTCATGCTAGAATTGTATTAACCGGAAACTTAGTACATGTGTGAATACATAGACAAAATTGAGTGTCCCTACTATGCCTCTACTTGACTAGCTCGTTAATCAAAGATGGTTAAGTTTCCTGACCATAGACATGTGTTGTCATCTAATGAACATGATCACATCATTAGAGAATGATGTAATGCACATGACCCATCCGTTAGCTTAACATAATGATCATTTAGTTTTATTGCTATTGATTTCTTCATGACTTATACATACATTACAAAAAAAAGACACATACGTGACATTTTGGGCCGAATGAAAAAAAATTCTGTCATACTTATGACACTTCTATGACGATAATTGTGACAAAACCTAGTATCATCATAGATGTGGTGGGGTCCTACTTCTATGACAAAAAATCATGACATAAAATGGGTTTTTCGTCCTGGGCGGGCCGGAGACGCAGCTGCATGGCATTCTTTGGGCCGTCCATGAAGGAAAAACCGTGGTAGAAGCGAGGGCGAGGCGGGAAGTTCCCGGTTACGGTGGGTGGTCGAGGGCCGAGTGATGTGCGTTTCTCTCATACGTACGCGCGTGTGTGCAAGGCATTGGGCTCTAACTGAACCCGAGCGAGGCGTTGGGCTCTAACTAAACCCGAGCGATTGCACTGCAGGTTACGCGTTACTGAACCCAAGCGATCGATTGATCCCTTGCTGTTAACTGAGCCCGAGTGTGATTCCTTCGCTACTGCTGCTAACTTAAGCTGATCGAACACTGCTGCCTCCTTCCCTGGATGAATAGTGAGCGTTGTTGAGGGGGTTTGGATGAACAGTTCTCGGTGGGGGGTTGGATGAACAGGACCCCATGGTAGTAGAGGCCGTTGCCGCTGGATGAACAGTACCCTGATCGATCGAGCCGGTGGATGAACAGGACCCCGTGGAGGACTGGATGAACATGACCCGGTGGAGGGCTGGTTGATCAGTAGCCGGTGGAGGGCTGGTTGAACAGTAGCCAGTGGAGGGCTGGTTGAACAGTAGCCGGTGGAGGGCTGGATGAATAGTAGCTCGTGGAGGGGTGGTTGAACAGGACCCCCGTGGAGAGGGCTGGTTGAACAATAGCCGGTGGAGGAGCGTGCGGTAGAGGCTGGATGAACAGGAGCCCGTGGATGAACAGTCGTAGGTGGAGGCTGGAGGAGGTCGACGGTGGATGAACAGTAGCCCGTGGAGGCAGTCGACAGTGGAGATGAACAATATCCCGTGGAGTACCGTTTTGTGGTACGCCACACCCCTCCCGATGAACAGGACCCCCGTTTCGACCGTAGCGCTCCAACACAAGTCTGTTTTCTCCGTTTTGCGGTACGCCACACCCCTCCTGATTAACAGGACCCCGTTTTGACCGTAGGAAGTCCGTTTCCTCCGTTTTGCAGTACGCCACACCCCTCTCGATTAACAGGACCCCATTTCGACCGTAGGAGGTCCGTTTCCTCCGTTTTGTGGTACGCCAGACCCCTCCCGATGAATAGGATCCCGTTTCCACCGTGGCCGGTCAAACACAAGGCCGTTTCCTCCGTTCTGCGGTATGCCAGGCCTCGTTTCCATTGCCTGTTCCGTCCAAGCCGGTTGGCTCCCGGTGAACAGCACACGTTTCGTTGCCTCCCGATGAACACGACACATTCCGTTGCCTCACCATGAACACGACGACGACGCAGTTTCTCCGGTCCGACCCAGCCATGTACACGAGTCCTGGCCGTACGTATGCGCGAGTAGGCGTTCGAGACCTCGCCCATATGTACGTACGTGGCCGTATTTTCTTTCTTGCACCCTGGCCGCTGTACGTACGTGTACATGCTTCGTGTGCGCCTCTACTACGACACGTGCGCGCCTCTACTACCACATGTGCCCTTTCTTACACCGTTACATGACCACGGTTCATCGCTGCAGCCTGTAGACAGACCGATCGTATGTACGTACACATTCGCGACCGGAGTGACAATGCTACGTACGCTTCGACCAGGTGGGTCCCGACTGCAGGCAATTCCTTGTGTGCGAAGATGTAGCTGCTGGGTCCAGCAGTTAGGGGGGAAACATTTTTTCACGATATACGGTGGCTCGTCCAGTGGGTCCCGGATGTCAGGTGGAGGAATCATTATTTTCCACGTAATAAGGAGGCACTTCCTTGCTGCGGCCGTGGACCCAGTTGTCAGCCTCTCCACATACGGTACTCTTGCGATGGAAGTCGTTCCTTGACCACGTTGACCACGCCGCGCTGAGAGCACCAGGGTTGTGGACGACGGCGAGGCCTAGGAAGGAGAAGACGCGAAGCCAGGGAAGACGCGACAATGGATGCCCACACGGAGAGGAGTACAAGGGTTCACTGGTTTGGCTTTGGTGTGAGGCTGCCATCGCCGCAGAATAACAGGGGGTGTGGGTGAGTGGAGGGATGGCCTGGCCAGTGGTGGGAGTAGTAGGGGGCGGTGAGGCCTCCACGGCAACACAGCTGGGCACGGGAGGCAGGAGCAGGAGGGATGACCCACGCTACTTAGGGCGGCCGGAGTGAGAAGACCAGAGGTTGAAGAAGCACTACGGCCGTTGGATGGACATCGTATGGTCACTGGAGCTAGAATCGTTCATATTGACTAAGTTGACAAAGCCCTCCGTTCCCGTTAACTTAGTAGGCCCAAGTCAGCCTCCCACTATGCTGGGTCCCAGCTAGCAGGGGGAGTATTCATTTTTTTGTGCGTAATAAGGAGGCACTTCCTTGCATGCGAAGATATAGCTGGTGGGTCCGACCTGTCATCGGGGGGAAAGTTTTTTTCACGAAATACAGAGGCCCTTTCGGTGGGTCCCAGATGTTAGGTGGATGAATCATTATTTTGCGCGCAATAATGAGGCATTTCATTGTGTGTGCGGCCGTGGACCCAGCTATCATCCTCTCCACGTACAGTCCACTTCCGATGGATGTCGTTCGTTGACCACGTTGACCATGCCACGCCGAGAGCACTAGGGCGGTGGACGATGGCGAGGCCTAGGAAGGGAACAACACGGAGTCGAGGAAGACTCGGTAGTGGTTGCCCATGCGGTGGGGAGTACGAGGGTTTACCTGTCCGGCTGTCGTCGCCGGAAAATAACAGGAGGTGTGGGTGAGTAGAGGAATGGCCTGGCCAGCAATGGTGTAGGGTGAGGCGGAGCAGCCTGTGCAGCTGCACAACCGGCCACGGGAGGCGGGAGCAGGCAGTCCCACTGGCGCTGGTTTGAGCGACTGGAGCAAGAAGATCAGATATTGAAGAAGCAGCACAGCCGTTGGATTAACATCTAACGGTCACTGCTGCTAGAATCGTTTGTGGACTAAGTTGACAAAGCCTTTCGTACACGTCAACCTAGTAGACCCACAAGTCAGCCTCCACATCTGTCCCAAACAGCATACAACCCGAAATTTCTAGCCAGATTCAAATTAATTTAAAAACTAAACATACCTTAATTTAGACCAATGAAATTTTACCCGCACAAAAACAATGAAAATTAAAATATCAAAATTCGAAAGAAAAAAGTATTTTGGAACTAATTGTCTGTTTGCTGTATTTTTTCATTTTACAGCCCATTTATTATTACTTATAGCCCATTTCTTATTACTTATAGCCCATTTCTGGGCAAAATGCATCCCTTCTCGTCTTGAAAGATTTTTGGCCCAGCAGGGCGTAGAAAAGCAAGTAGGCCTATGTTGGTTATTCTCCAAAAAACAAAATAGCTGGGCTAGCCATTTTCAAAAAGAAAAAAAACAAACTGGGCTGGTCATGTGCTAAACATATGAAATAAAAGCCTGGGCTAGACGGGCCACAACTCCCGCACAACCCAGTTCCCTTCTCCGTCCCAAAAAGCAAAATTACTGTGCGCGCTGCTCGGTCCCTACTGTCATCCTCACCATGCACAATCATATCCTTATTCCTCTTGGTTGTTGACCATGTTGACAACATCGGAGGGCGGCGCCGCGGCGAGCGAACCATGGCGGAGGACGATGGTGAGGCCTCGGACGGGAACGAACAGGAGCCGGGGAAAATGCGCAGAGTTTTAGGGCGAGATGTGGCCACGATGCGTTCACGGCAGCACAGCCAGCCATGGGAGGCGGGAGCAGGCGTCCCGCCGGTGCTGGTTTGGCTTTGGCGGCTGGAGGAATAAAAGACTGAAGAAACATGATAGACGTTGAATGTCAATCCAACGGTCAAGGTTGGCACAATCGTTTGTTGACTAAGCTGACACCAAGTAGCATACTTTTTTATAGGAAGAAAAGAAAAACTTGGCTCGTTCGCCTGGTAACATTCCCTAAACTGTGACTGTTCGATCTTGCGTCGCAACTAAAACTGCGAGGAAAATGCGTTCGTTTGCCGTCCTCCTCCCAGGGAACGTTCTCCACATAAGTGACTAGCACCCTTGGTATTCAACCGAGAGGCCTTGGGTTTGAGTCCCAGGAACTCTCAATTTGGTCCTCCTTCCTTCCTCTCAAAAAAAGAAAGAAAATCAAAGACTTGAGAAGGCATACAAAACAAGCTAGTGTACTAGTAAAGAGACGTTGCTAAGTTTTAGAAAAAAGAGATACGTGCTCCTGTAGCTGGTTCAAATCCTAACCTAGACTATGACTATATATGGTGCTATGCTACTCTGCAAGTAATGAAACTGACATATCCAACGTTCGCTTCTCCTCTTCTCTACTTACTCTGCCTAGCATCAGAAGCTCTGGCCGCAGCAACCATGTCCGCTAGCTGCTCGTCCACCTGCTCTTCAGCAGGCAACAACCAGATATGCACCAAGTCGCCACCCGTACCATCGCATGTGGGTCTCATCACACCCCCACCGGCACGCGCACCGCAGCCGGTTGCTCATCGCAACCCGCTGCCGTTGGTGTGGTGCCACTACTACAAATCACGCAGAGTCATCCGTCGCATCTCAACCACAATCCTCAACCATGGCCAAGTCTTCTACAAATGCCCGAATCATGGGGTAATAATATGTTTAAGTGTTGTTCTGCTGCTTTCAGTTGATGATTTTTTTAATAGTTTGGTTGATGATCTTCCAATTTGATTCGTGCCGAAAAGGGAAGATTCGTGTGATTTGTATTTCTGGGAAGTTGCTGATGTGGGGGAATGCAACTACGTTGATTATTTGGTTAGCCAAGGAATCCCAATACCAGCAGGTTGGGGTGTTGGACAAGTAACTGAACGAAGGACAGAAGAGGAAGATGCAGAGCAGAAGGTTAAAGATGCGGTTCCACTGATCATGGCCAAGCAACAGCTGCTGAACGACCTTGATAGCAATGAGGAGATGAAAGAGCTTGTGAAGATAATGGGAAAATCGATGTGCTCTGTAGGATGATTGTCTCTTTATTTGCAGTGTATGTAGCACTCGTGATGTATTCAGTGGCTATGACATGAGCACTTTGCTGAAACTAGTAATGAATGAAACATGTCTAGCAGGCTGGGCGTAGTGTTGTGAACATCTAATGATTTCTATTAACGGAAATCGGGGGGGGGGGGAGAGGGGTATCCCCTTTTGCTCATAAATAAATAAATAGTAGAGGTCCTTTTGGTAATAAATAAATAAATTAGTTGAGGCCCTGTCGGGTCATCTTTGTTCCCATTTGAAGACGTCGAGCAAATTGCAGTCCAACAACAAACTATGTCATCAAATTCAAGTTTCACAGCCAAATATGAGTACAACTAAACAATAATGTCATCATGTTTTACTCGTCATACAATCACCAAACACAAATCAACATACATAACAAGTGATGTTCTCACAGCAAAATACTAAACAACATGTTCATCAGGTTTCAGTTGTCATAGTAAGCACAATTTCATATAGTAGATAAAAAACGTCTTCTGACAGGCAAATATGACAAAAGCAATGTAATCATCATCCGTAGTAGTTCCCTAGGGTATCAGTCTAAATCGTAATTCCCCAGAGTTGCATCTTCTTCTTCATTCTCAATGTCCTCGAATGTTGGCTTCTTCTTGATCAACTCTTGTATGTCCACAACACGACAGGCAATCTTTTCGCCAACGTCATTGATGTGATGGTTCTCAAGGATATTAGGAACATATGCGGAATCTTGTACATCAGGAGCGGTGTAAGCATCATCTTGTTGTGCAACTTCATTAAACGAATTCCTCTGCTCAAACCTTTGCAATACTCTCCAGTCATCACTACGTGCAAATGTGTCTGCCAAGAAAAATATCTTTGTTGCTTGATTTGCCAAAATAAAAGGCTCGTTGGTCTGGTACGCCGCCTTGACATTGATGGATTTGAAATAATCATCAGCTCTGGGTTTTGCGATCCTGGAAAACAGGTTATACCAATGACAACACAACAGAACCACACACCGATGATCCTTGAAACTGGAGATATACTGCAACTGAACAATGTCTGTTATGTTAGCATACATTTCAGTTATCTCTCTGCCGTACGTATCCGTGCTCATGATGGCACTGTTTTGTGTCTTACTGCCTTCATCGCGTGCAAGGGTGTTGTAGCGCACATCTCCAAGAATGCAAGATTCATAATGTCTTACCCAAGTATCAGGACCCATTGCTATTGCGTAAAGGGCATCATCAACTGCCTGCCCATCCTCCCGCATCTTCTTAACCTATGTTTAGAAAATAGACAAGCTGATCATCTTATGTACTCAATATATTAAAAAATTGACAGTGCAATTCAATAGCTTACATGGCTCTTGAACCATTTCGCAAATCCTGCCATAACCAGTTTGTCAATGTTTCTTGGATTTTGTGGCACTAAGTTGTTTTTGTAGATGCTGCACAACATAGTAATCGCGTCAAACATCTAAATACATAAGAATGTGCTGGAAGTTTAGTAGATTACGATGTATAATCTGCAGTACTTAGCACTTACTTATTATAAGGTAGTATCTCAGGACAGTTATTCAACACATACCAAACCATTTTGTCCAAATCTTTAGGTTTGTCCTCTTGTCGAATCTTCCTTGTATGAATAGAATAATCGAAAACATTGAGCCCGGGATTGTCTTCACCCACCTCTTTGCTATGTTGATCAGCTGTTTCAATGTATTTTGAGCAGAATGTCAACGCTTTTGTAGCAATTGAGGCCTCTGCAATGGAACCCTCGGGTCTAGCTCTATTCCTGATATAGCCCTTGAAAGTGCCTAGCCGCCTTTCAATAGGGTACATCCAACCATACTGTACTGGACCTCTAAGTAGTGCCTCATCAGGTAGATGAACAGCCAAATGCACCATCACATCACAGAAGGCTAGAGGATATATCTTCTCAAGTTCGCATAGGATAGTTGGTATCTTGTCTCTAAGACGCTCCAAAGCATCTATCCTGATATTTCTACTGCAGAGTCCCTGATGAATTGTCCCAACTCTGCAACTGCTATGTACAAGTTAAGGCGGCCCAATCCTCTAAGGATAACAGGTAAAACCCTTTTAAGTAGGACGTGGCAGTCATGAGTTTTCAACCCTTGTACCTTTTTTCCATCTGCACTGACTCTCCTTTCAGGGTTGGAAGCAAATCCATGTGGGAATCTCACATGTGACAGGAACTCGCAAAATTCTTTTCTTTTTACCTTGTCCAAGACGTACACAACTGGTGCCATATCCCGTGGTTTACCTTCATCTTGCACCTGCAAATCCTTTCTGATACCTAGATGTGTCAAATCAATCCTAGATTTTAAGGTATCTTTCGTCTTGCCTTCAATATTAAGAAATGTGCCGACAATGCTGTCACATATATTTTTCTCGATGTGCATCACATCAAGATTATGCCATAGATCCAAATCTTTCCAATACTCCAAGTCCCACAAAGTGGACCTGTGGGTAAACAATAATCTCTCTTCTGCCTTGCCATGCTTCCTTTTCCCGCTATCATTACCAGGATGGTTTCCTGGTGTAATATGCCTAACCTTCTATAATTCCACTTGCAACTCATCGGAGATGAGCCTCTTTGGCGCATCACGGTTTTCATGCTTTGCATTGAACACATGTCTTTGGTATTTTGTAGGACGCGACTTGTCCTTGGCAAGGAAACGGCGGTGTCCAATGTAACAGATCTTGCTAAGTATTGCGTATGACAGCGGATTCCTATCACAACGAACACATGCATTGTAACCATGTGTCGTTCGCCCTAACATAGTGTCCAAAGCCGGATAATCATGGATGCACCAAATTATAACAGCACACAGAAAGAAATCAGCTGGTGGGCTGCTATATAGGTCTCGAGTGAGAACACCCTTCCATAGCTACTGAAGTTCCTCCACAAGAGGCTCCATGAATATATCGATATCCTTTCCAGGACTTTTTGGACCTGGGATGAGCAAGGCCATCATGTAGTTTGATTCTTTGGTGCAGACATTTGGAGGCATGTTGTAAGGGATAACAAGCACTAGCCACATGCTATAGGTGGCGCTCTGGTGGCCAAATGGGTTAAATCCATCTAAAGCTAAGCCAAGTCTAATGTTTCTCGGGTCAGCAGCAAACTTTTTGTGTTTTTGATTGAAGCTTTGCCACTCACTACCATGAGATGGATGGCTCATTACATTTTGATCTCTGTACTCTTGGTTCCTAGAATGCCACAGTACATCCTCTCTTGTTTCAGCATCATGAAACAACGTCTGCAATCTTGGTGTAATTGGAAAATGTCTCAGAACATTATGAGGAACCCTCTTCAAAGCATCGCCATCTTTCCATCTTGATGATTTGCATTTCGGGCATTCACTTAAGTTGGCATAATCCTTCCGGAATTGAACACAATTATTCTTAAAAACATGGATCATATCATATCCAATTCCAACTACACGAAGGAAATTCTTATTTTACTGTAGGTGTGTGGCAGCTCAGACGCATCTGGGAAAGATTTATGGAAAGTGCCAACATCGTAGCGAAGGATTTGTTGGTCATCCACTCAGATGTCTTCACCTGAAGAAAGGTGACCATAGCTGAGAATACTGACAACTTATTTCCTGGGGTGACAGCCACCTTGCATTGTTCCAACATGCGGGCCCACCGTTTTTCTTCTGTAGGTGAAAGTTCACGAAATGCACAAGAATTTCATAGCATTGTTTCAATGTTGGTCAAACTCACTGGCTCCGCCACCACCAACTCCTCCTCCTCTTCCACCTGAGCATCAGGCAGATCAAGTTCGTGATCTGCTGCTTCCACGTAGTCAGTAACATTGACGTTCACAGCTTCACCATAATGAACCCACCTAGTATATTGCTACCTCTTGAGCACTGCGTTGGATTTCCCCGAAGAGGAGAGGATGATGCAGCAAAGTAGCGTAAGTATTTCCCTCAGTTTTTGAGAACCAAGGTATCAATCCAGTAGGAGACCACGCACAAGTCCCTCGTACCTACACAAAACGATAGCTCCTCGCAACCAACGCGATTAGGGGTTGTCAATCCCTTCGCGGTCACTTACGAGAGTGAGATCTGATAGAGATGATAAATAATATTTTTGGTATATAGATGCAAAGTGAAAAGTAAAAGGCAAAGTAAAAACAAAGCAAGTAATAAAGTAATGGAGATTGATATGATGAGAATACACCCGGGGGCCATAGGTTTCACTAGTGGCTTCTCTCAAGAGCATAGATTTTCTACGATGGGTGAACAAATTACTGTTGAGAAATTGACAGAATTGAGCATAGTTATGAGTATATCTAGGTATGATCATGTATATAGGCACCACGTCCAAGACAAGTAGATTGAAACGATTCTGCATCTACTACTATTACTCCACTCATCGACCGCTATCCAGCATGCATCTAGAGTATTAATTTAAAAACAGAGTAACGCCTTAAGCAAGATGACATGATGTAGAGGGATAAATTCATGCAATATGATAAAAAAACCATCTTGTTATCCTCGATGGCAACAATACAATACGTGCCTTGCTGCCCCTTCTGTCACTGGGAAGGACATAGCAAGATTGAACCCAAAGCTAAGCACTTCTCCCATTGCAAGAACTACCAATCTAGTTGGCCAAACCAAACGGATAATTCGAAGAGACTTGCAAAGATAACTCAATCATACATAAAAGAATTCAGAGAAGATTCAAATATTATTCATAGATAAGCTGGATCATAAACCCACAATTCATCGATCTCAACAAACACACCGCAAAAAGAAGATTACATCAAATAGATCTCCACGAGAGAGGGGGAGAACATTGTATTGAGATCCAAAAAGAGAGAAGAAGCCATCTAGCTACTAGCTATGGACCCGAAGGTCTGAAGTAAACTACTCACACTTCATCGGAGGGTCTATGGTGTTGATGTAGAAGCCCTCCGTGGTGGATGCCCCCTCCGGCGGAGCTCCGGAACAGGCCCCAAGATGGGGTCTCATGGATACAGAAGGTTGCGGCGGTGGAATTAGGTTTTTGGCTCCTGTTCTGATTGTTTGGGGATACGTAGGTATATATAGGAGGAAGGAGTACGTCGGTGGAGCAACAAGGGGGGCACGAGGTAGGGGGGCGCGCCCTGGGGGGGCGCCCCCCACCCTCGTGACCACCTCTGTTGTTCCTTGGAGCAGGGTCCAAGTCTCTTGGATCACGTTCGGTGAGAAAATCACGTTCCCGAAGGTTTCATTCCGTTTGGACTCTGTTTGATATACCGTTTCTTCGAAACACTAAAATAGGCAAAAAAACAGCAATTCTGGGCTGGGCCTCTGGTTAATAGGTTAGTCCCAAAAATAATATAAAAGTGGAAAATAAAGCCCAATATAGTCCAAACCAGTAGATAAAGTAGCATGGAGCAATCAAAAATTATAGATACGTTGGAGACGTATCATATATGTGACCAACATCCCATACAAGTGTATATGATTTTGCACAGTTGATTGGGGTCTTGTAACTGAATTCATACAACTGCTACACGGGCAGAGCACATCTGATTTCGGACCACCGTACTCAGCTCTGATAAAGTTTATGAAGTTTTCAACCCCCTCGACATATGCAATGGAGAATCTTCGAGTAGAAGTTATCCAAGTCATGTCCATCTGTTAGACATAAAAATTAGTTCTTCTACAAGATATTACAGGAAAAACATATATGCTTTTTTATGAAGTCCATAAAAAAATACCTAGGTCGATGTCTAAAGCTATGGAAAGATATTTGGACAAGTAGATCTAAGTAATGAGATATATGTAAAGCTAATTCAGCAAACAGATTTGAGTGCTAAATTATGGCAGGCTGTTTCAGCAGTCTATGAGGCCGAGCACACAGCCATTGAACTATCGTAGGCCATCGCATTAACAAAGATCGAGTATAAAACGGTGTACAGCTATTTCACCTAACAGATTGGCTACTAGACCATGGCAATCTACGTCACAATAATATATGGTAGGATATTTAGCAACTAATCGGGCTTGGCATGCCATCTCAGCTAAGCAGATTGAGTGCAGAACAGGGCAAGGAAGCTTCTTAAGTAGAGCATATTGACTGTAAACTACTTCGGCAAACAATGAGATTAACAGCGTCTATCAGCTAACATTTAGCGCTACACCGACATGCATGGGCCTCAGTCTAGAATGCGCGTACCATGGGAGAAGCTGACCGCCGTGCGTCTCCACACGAACATCGCTAGCGGTGGCGGCGCTGACCACCGTGCGCCTCCACAAGAACGTCGCCATCGGCGGCGGCGCGGCTAAAGGACGGCAGTCTACGAGAGTGTACTGTGGGAGTGAGAGGATCGCCGTGCGTCCCCTCGATGAACCCCGGCACCGACGTATCAACACGGAGGGATGGGCGACTTTGGTGTAGCGAATGGAGTGGACGGGGGCGGGGGATGGGGGTTTGGGGAATATTATTGGCTAGTTGGCCGAAGGGCGGTTGAATTTGGGATTTGGGGGAATTTTTTTGGGGAGGGGGGGTTCGCGCAGTGGGCGGGGGGAGTTTGGCGCATGGTCGGTTTCTCCAAGTGCAGCCCCACGTGTTAGTGAAGTGGCAAGCCGAAATGCGTTCCATTTGCGTGAGCCGTGTGTAGGACCAAACGTGTGTGGGGTGCAATGCGACCGCGACAGGGGTGCTGTTAGTGTACGCCCTTTTTTCCTTTTAATAAACTAGGTGCTTCGCCCCCCAAAGAAAAAAAAACTTGGTGCTTCGCGCGATCCATCGATACTACTACTAGTAATCCGGTAATCCCGACTAAAACGGCGCGGCTGGGTCTTTTCCCGCGCGATATGCTGGGAGGTTGGCTTAGTTGGGTTTTTAGGACGAGTAATGCTACACCTACGTAACCCCAGTTACGTAATTAACATAATGTGAAACGTGTGAGCTGTTGATTGTAGATTGGGGGGAGGGAGGGGCCCACCACCATGAAAATCAAGGAGGAGAGAGAGAAGCAATTTACGTTAACCCTTTTGTAGGTTCCCGTAGATGTAGAAAGATGTGAAATGCGTGCATGTGTAGTGGACGTACTATTGGAGTGCCTAAGATAAATTGTGTATGTAGACTATATGTTTATTTCACTTTGCATGTTAGCTTTGTCTTGGTTCAATAAAAAGCAGAGTTGGTGATGATGGTGTGCCTGCCATCCTGCAACATAGGTCATCCAATCAATACCTAACGAATAGGAAGGAAACTATGACAATTTACCCGCACTCCTCTCCACATTTGCAGATAAGGCCTTCCCTCTTTCATCCTTTTCTCCACAAGATCTTGATGTTCCATGCAACGCACGGGCATCTTGCTAGTCCTCCTACAATATACTATATTATCGTGAAAGTTCATATACACCGGCCGAGATAAATGCAAACACGACAAATTTTTATTACATTTCGAACTTCTATAGGACAAAAATAAAAGAAACCCGACCCTAAACCTATTCTACAACGGTGATCGACGTCCTCCATCTGCGATCTCCATGTAGGGGGGCGGGGTTCAAGACCCGTGAAGTGAAGGTGCGGTCTCCGGCGAGGAAGAGTAGTACAAGGGAGAGGGACCGGCAGTTGGCACACCATGCCCTGCCGCCTCCCATGCCCTACTCATCCTCGGAGGAGTCCCCGACCTCGGAGGAGTCCCCGACCTCGGCGGTGCTGGACGTTGGACGGCGGCAAGTAGGACACGTGGCTGACGGTGCTTCCGTCGTCGGCAGCCAGTGTGGCCACCGCTTGTGCAGCGATTTGAGCGAGGGCGGCGACCTCGAGCTTCATCCCCGAAGACAAGCTCTCCCACAGAGCGTTCGTGCTCGCGGTCATGGCGGATGTGGTGCCAGGTAGTAGGACAATACGCTATGGTGTGGAGCTTAGCTAGGCGTTGCCGCTTTAAGTACCGCATTCCGGTGAGGCCAAGCGTCCGGGTGTGTCATTAAGTCACCGGAGTTGGTTCCTCGGGCACTGAGCCTCTTAACGATGCCATACAGACGGACGGCATGAATGCGGGTAGCTGACGCCGGCTGGGAATGCACTGCGTGACGGCGCGAGGGACGAGTGTTTTTGGTGTGCCTGGGTAGTCAGCTGCAGTCGTGGCAACGTTGGAGATGCCTTTTTCTCACATGCGACCCCACATGTCATCGAAAAAGAAAGACGACCCGGCATGGTCTCAGGTCCTTGGGATACAGTTGGTCGTGCTACACCACTCTGCGGATGCGTCGTGGTGTGCACGCACTTTGGTGCCCCGTGCATCCTCGATGAGCCGGGTGTTGATCTGCTGGTCGTGCCACAGCGCTAACGCCACCCTCGGCACACTGAAACCCACTGTGTAAACCAACGGTGAGCGTGTCGCTCCCGCATGCCTCATTTGAACATTCTGCTGAGTATCATTCGCATGTGGGCCTAGACCATGCTTGTATTTCCAATGTTGTAATTTGTCTGACATGCATACAAACAAACGGTCCATTTAAAGTTTCACTTTGCCTCCATTACATGTCGCTTCCCGTCTTAGTTTTGACATCCCATTCGGTTCATGCCCCGACACATCTTAAAACGAGATCGATTGGTGTTGAGAGATCAATTTGCGTGTTGTGCAAGGAGATAAAGGTTTGGTCTATTTCTATGATAGAAATGACCGGCGGGGGGGGGGGGGGGGGGTCTGTGGGGATCAGAGGGAGTATATTGTACGTTCATAAGCGAAACGAACATATTGTACCCACCCCAGTCCTCTTTCAATCGATCTCTGGACCCCGAGATGAAATTGAGAGAGAACGAGTGGGTGCATGTGTGATACGTAAGGCGGATTCAAAATTTTGAACCGGTGATCATAGCATCCACAAATCATATATAAAGGGTATTCAATGTTTGTTTCGCTCTTGAATGTACAATATACTCCCTCCAATCCTTTCTAGTAGTTTAAATATAAGTTTTATGTGTAGTCAAAGTATTTCTACTTTGATCAAACTTACAGAAAAAAGTAACAACATTAAACAACGCCCAATCAATATTGTTAGATTCGTACGTACTCCTAGATTTGTATTCAAACAGACATGGTTTCCAATTTATTTTCAACCACGTGAATGTGCTTGTTCTCGCGCATGCTCTTCCTACTAGGATTTCAGCACGTATAGCTAGTCCAATAGTAACTTTTTTTAAGCTCCCTGTCTGGCGAGTATCTTTGGACCCCAAAGAGTTGTATAAGTTGGAAAATGGAGATTTGCCTGTGGCATTGGCCGTTGGGTAGCTAGCTATTGCATTTGAAGGCTCCACAGAAAGAACCCGCAGGTACTATTACGACAGGTGGCTTCGAATCCAGTTTGTTAGTCGTTTGCATATCGGTTAACAAAAATAAGCTTGAATCCCTCCATTCGTAGATCAATCTGCTAAAGTTGTTAAAACAATAGTATTAGTGGAGTACTGACAACATCTATAGTAGAGTACGCAGTGCTCATAGTACTTCCTCCTTCCATTTATATAGGGCCTATGTGGAGGTGAGAGATGTGAAAAAGTAAAGGGAGTGAGCTCTCATGCAAGAGCCTAGCTATATACGCATTCCTAGTTAAATACAATAAATATGAAGAAAGAGATAGAGAGGAGATGGAAAAAAGTACTAATACAATAGCCAACCTTATATATATTTTTGCAGGAAATAGCCCACACTACTGTATGAGTGCATATAGATGATGGCTATAGATGACAGCAGTTCCTTATAGCCATCAGCTGCCTATATTATTAACCATGCCCAAATGCGTTTTTCAAAACCACCTTTCACTATTGACAAGATTAATAGTACATGAGATGTATAATGTGAAAATTATATCATTGGAAGCTCTTTTCAGATACGAATTTGACTGTATGCTTTGTGTAAGTTGCATGTCATATATTATTACTCTAACATTTGGTCAAAGTTAGCCTCGAAAAATGCATTAGGCCCTATAGATGGAAGGAGGGAGTAGTAGTGGAAGTGGACCATCCGACGTAGGTATCCCTGCCTTACCCTCCCTTTCGTTCACTTACTGGTGGACCCCATGCTTGCTAGTCCCCGCATGCCAGTTACCCAACGGGTTCGGCCACGTCAGGGAATACTCATCCGTAGTATACTCCCTCTGTTTTTATTTACTTCGCATAAAACGGAGGGAGTGGTAGTATAAATGACGTGGGCGGGGGAGGGGGAGGGACGTCGGTTTGCTCTCAACTATGGTCCCACAAGCGAGCGAAAACGCAAGACGAAGCGCGTTCCATTCGATGAGCGACATGGTGGGTCCAGCGTGCCGGGGGTGCAACGCGAATGCGACAAGAGCGATGTACAGTTAAAACCGATTGACCGGTCATCACCGGAACCACTATTCACACCAGAACCTTCGCTTCTTGGCATATGCCAGCCAGTGCCCCAAAACCAAACCTCCTCTCCAGCCCATCCCCCCACGTTTCGATCCCTTAGCCCGCATCAAGTATCCCCTAGTTCACCGAAAAGCCATGGTGCGTCGCAAGATCACGTACTACAAGATGCTGACGCCGGAGCGCCGCGTAGAAATCGTGGCGGCGGTCGGTGCCACAGACCTCCATTCCCAAGCTCGCTTTGCGCGGGCCAATCCCCGAGTTCTCTAGAGCCTAGATACGAGGAGGAAGAAGCCGATCCAGTGTTCATGGCGGAGGTCGCGGCGCAGAAGGTCCCTGATGGGTATGAGACGATGGACGTCGACTTCATGCCGGCGTCCGGGTCCCCCATGGTGCAGGCGGACCAACGGTTCAACCTGGCGATACTAAAGGAGGACCGGGAGGCAGAGGCTCAACTCGACGCGAAGCGCGCGCATGCCGCTGCCATCGAGGCTCTCCTGCAGGCAGAACCGGATGTTGTGGATGTGAACCGGGCGGCGGAGGCTCAACTTGAGGCAGAGCGTGCGGATGCTGCTGCCATCGAGGCCCTCCTGCAGGCGGAACCAGACGTCCTCGACTTGAACCGGGCGGCGGAGGCTCAACTCAACGTGGAGCGCGTGGATGCCGCTGCCATCGAGGCCCTCCTACAGGCGGAACCGGACGTCCTCTACTTGAACCGGGCGGGAGAGGCTCAACTCGACACGGAGCACGCGGATGCTGCTGCCATCGAGGCCCTCCTGTAGGCGGAACTGGACGTCCTTGACTTCAACCGGGTGGTGCTCTCGTTCGTGCAGAACGCCCGCACGCTCCGCGTGAATGAGTAGCTGGAGGCCGAGGACAACCACGGTGCTGAGACACACATCGGCAGCTACGACTGGTTCATGCCGCCAGCCAAAGACGACGAGGTCGTCTCGTTCCGCGAGCAGTGATAGTTTTTCTTTATGTTGTTGATTTTAGGGATCTTTTGTTGTGTAAAAACATATATTGTTATGCAAGTCGCCTGACTTTCATCATTTGGGTCAGTCTACCATTTCAGGCTGTTGGATGAATATCCTACGTCTCCTAACCCTTCTTCCTCACCTCTTCTTCTTCCCCAATAGACCACCACACAGGCCGTACGGATCATCCCCAACATGCGGTTGGATAAACATACTATATGAACGAAAATTATGTGTCAGCGGTAGGATGGCTGAGTTTGGTTTGTTAACATGTGGTAGCACGTGTCAGTGAGGGTGTGTTCCCTTGGTTGGGTTTGCGGCGTGTAGGAGCGACTGTGTGAGGGTGCGGAGCGACCGTGTGAGGGTGCGGTGTGACCGCTATAGCCGTGCGCAAGTGTACCTCCTTTTCATTTTGAAAACTTTAGGCAAGCTTGGCAAAAATGTGTGGCGAAGTATGGCAATGCAAGGCCTAGACCCAAACAGGATAAGTACGTACGTACTAGGAGTACTGGTGTTAATAAAGAAAGGCGTCGTTTTCCTTCGCGGGATTAATCGATATAAATCCTCGTTTGACGTGTCAATTAATGCATATTTTTCTCCAAAGGCCAAAGAGCTAACCATCTCACTCCTCATCGCTTGATTAATGTAGCTCCATGCAAACCAACCTTCTGACTTCTGCATGCATGCAAGGGTATATTAATGTCCTTGGTTGCTAGTACGAGGCAAACCCCATCAATTTTGCCTCGATTAGTGTTAGTGGCCTTTTGCAAATTGTAATTTTGATATACTAGCCTTGTGTAAAAAAATGGAGGTAGTAACTATTTGACTTCCTACCCCATTGCGGTGACATCGACGATATCTTGAACATTGTAGTTTGACGAAGTGCATTCGACGGAGAACACTGTTCAGGGAGACCACCGGACGCAAGTGCTGCCTGCAAGCTGAGACAACCACCTTATTTGCATCCAGGAAGTCCGTTGAACCAAAGGACGCGTAAATGTACTAGTACTACTAGTACACAATAGCGTCGTCCGTCCAGCTTAGTGCGGTGAGGTGGTTTCTCGAAGAAGACGATGGAGAAGCGGAGTCAGCAAAGAGTGAAATGATGGTTT
This sequence comes from Triticum timopheevii, assembly GCA_963921465.1. Classification (NCBI taxonomy): domain Eukaryota; kingdom Viridiplantae; phylum Streptophyta; class Magnoliopsida; order Poales; family Poaceae; genus Triticum; species Triticum timopheevii. The sequence continues at coordinate 225,592,384 of OY997272.1, forward strand.
CTTCGTCCGTGCTTTGTGATTTGATGCCTCAATGCTTTGTGATTTGTGATAGAAGGGACAGGGTGTTGGGCCCACATGTCATAGACACAAAGGTAGGTGCCTTAAGGCACCGAAGCATTGTCCGGACAGGGGAGTAGACTTTGTGCTCTATACTGTACATGCGTCCAAGCACGGGAGCAAGAGGAGAGACGTTGCATTTTTATATTCCTTCAATCAATCAATGAAGGAGCTTCGGTTCCATCTTTTTGGCTTTGGCAACACCGTCCACAATGGTTCCCATCGATGCCAAAAGCTATTTTCACATTTGGCTACACATTGTGGATGCCCTTAACCGTACCACTTGGTTTTGCTCCTGTGTGCTATCTATACAAATCTCAATTAGATTGATCTAAAAAAATATAGAATCAAGATTAGTAAAAAGGAGGTGATTTTGCCACGCGGATGGTGGGGAAGGTTTCTTATTTTTAGAGGACGTTAGCCTGGTGGTTTGCTAACATGCGGTCCCACGTGTCAGTGCTTTACCAAGCCGATCCGTGTCCCACATGAGGCAGAAGCAACACGTGGTTAACTTGAAGAAGATCTTATAAAAAAATCTTGAAGAAGATGAGGGAGAAGAGGATTCAGCAACGAGTGAAATGATGGTTGCGGGCTCTGTGAGTTCTTTCTTCCGTGATCAACTGTCGGCACCATTCCTACATTTTTTTCTCTGTGGACCGAGGAGAAAGGGGGCTCAGCAGTCGTCCCTCCAACTTCTTTTTTTAGCATTATTACTTTGTCCCTCCAACTTAACTGCGGGAAGGTGCAGCTTTGTGATTTGATGCCTCATTGCTCATTACTACGCCGACGCCATGACCGGGGTGCTTCACCCCTGCTGCTTTGCACTGTATTTCAATATGGCACGTGGACCCGGTAGCATGATGTTCCACACGTCGGCAAATGGGACTAGAACATTTATGAAAGTGAGCACTCCACTCTTATGACGGAGGAGTACACGACACGGCGGCCCCGTGAACTGTCACTTGTACTGTATAGTACTATAGTTTTCTTCTTTCGCACGATCCATCGATACAAACGCGATTAAACAGGAAAGGGCGAGATTTTTCCTGCGCAGTAGATGATACTGGCCATACATTTCAAAGGCAATTTTAATGTATGCAAACTGAATAATTAAGTAACAATATGATATCTAGTAAAACTAAAAACACATATGATTTATTGTGTTAGAGTGTAGTAGTAGTGCTATATTGCATAGTTGTTAGATGTAACATGCGAGAATGTGTAGAGATGTAGTTTCGAGGGCCTACAGAGAGAAAAGCATAATACGGTCACCGAACTTCAGAATACGCTCATTACGGTCACTATATACGTTTTGCGGTGATTATACGGTCACTTGCTCACTGTTCATCATCAGATTGCACTCTGTTGACCAGCCAAATAGTCTGCGTGGCACCATGTTGACTAGTTAAACTGACCACATTCCTTGTGGGTCCCACATGTCAGTTCACATAGGAAAAAGGTCGAATAAATACAAATTTACCCAGGCGCGACAAGACTCCAACCCGTGCGTAGGAATCACCTGGTTGTGTATGTGTCTGTCAGGGCCTGGTGTGTGCGCGTGCACGTGTAGGTTGAGCACTTGAGCGTGAGAGTGTGTGTTGGTCGGGTGGTGTGTGCATGCATGTGTGCGTGTGTGCGTGTGAGTGTTGCGTGCGTGTGTGGCTGCGTGTGTACGTGTGAGTGTTGCGTGCGTGCGTGGCTGCATGTGTTCGTGTGAGTGTTCCGTGCATGCAGTTCGTGTGCATGCGTGCGTGTGTGTATAATCACCACACCAACTCCTGTGTGTTAAAACAGACGGCTCAGCATACCAATACAAGGCCACCTTGTCCGCTGTGCCCGCGGTCATGACTTCGAACCACCGTCCAATATTTTTTTGTCGTTTGTTTTCATTCTTACTAGCAAGATGCCCGTGCGTTTCACGTAACGTCAAGATGCATTTGTATGACTAGTTTATCTTGTGAGAGAAAAGGATGAACAAGGGAAGGCCTTATTTGCAAATGTGGAGAGGTGTGTGGGTACCTTTTTGCAAAATTTCCATAGTTTCCTTCCTATCCGTCAGATATAAATCGGACGGCCTATGTTGCAGGATGGCGGTCACACCATCATCACCAACTCTGTTTTTTTTATAAGAGTGTAGAAGAGTAGATACAAGCCGACAGGTGGGCCCAATGGTAGTGAGATAATGTGATGCAACACTAGAGGTGCAACGTGGAGCGTTTAACTGGTCAACTAGTCGTGTCTTGAGCAAATACAGAGCTGTACGGTGAGCCCGTGACTGTATAATAACCACAAAACGTAAATGGTGACCGTAATAAGTGGATTCTGAACTCCAATGTACGTACCGTGCTTTCACCCAAATACAATGATCGTCATTGTATATATAGCGAGAGAAAGATGAAACATGTGTGAATGTGTTGGGGTTTACTTTTAGAGGACCTGGAGATAGTTTGTGTGCATACGTGAAAGGGGCGTAGAGGGGGTGTATGCGATGGGGAGAGAGATGCTCTTCGTTTCTCTTTATTGTGACGAACTTTATATATAGTATAAAAATATGAAAAATCACAGTGCGGAATAAATATCATTGTGGGCACCATGTAATACAAATTAACGTTCATACTCCTCCATATAACTTTGTCATGTTGTATATATGTAGAAATTCTAAAATAATTTTTGGCCACACTTTATTCAAAAGGAATGTTGTATGCGAAATAAACGTGAAGAGAGGGCTTTTTAGATCAATGGGGTACGTGATGTAACATGTGTGAATGTGTAGTTGATGTATTTGGCAGGGCCTAGAGAGGTATGTGTGTGTGTTACGTATTTGAGAGAAGCATGGATAGAGGGGCCGGCGGGGGGAGGGGGCGTGGGAGAGATAGCACGAGAAATGAGAGAGGTCTAGAGAGAGAGACTAATATATGATGTCACAGCGAGAGATTCGCTTGAGTGTCTATATGCAAGGGGGGAGGGTATAGAGGCACGAGGAGATTTTTTTTGTGTGGTGTTTGTGTTGGTATGTGTGGGTCTGAGAAGATAACGAGACCTTGGGGCAGAGGTGAGGCCCTTGGTTCAGTTTCGTCCTGCGCCACATTGGTCGGCCCGTGACGCATTTAGGGAGACCCATGGATGACTTGTCGTACAAGACAATGATAGCAGAATTGTGAAGGACTCTATGTCCACTCACAAAACCGGCTAGGATTTTTAACCCTGGGTTATCGGACTAAGGTAACCCCTTATCTCTGATATTACTATTCATCCAACCTAACTTTAAGGGGCATCCTACAGAATGCTCTGCTAGAATCATACTCGTCGATTAGGAAGAGAGGTGTGAGACAATGCGTGAGAGACAGGCCTAAAGATAATGTGCGTACAGGAGACACTTAGGCAGGTCTATGTATATAGAAAGGGTCGATGGGGATTGTGCGTGTGTATGCTTGTGAGAGGAAGAGTGCTTGTGATAAAGGTTAGTGAAAACAGTCGTAAATGGTTTTGAGAGGGAGGGAGGGTTATATCGAGAGCATGTCTGCGAGAAAGACACCTCGTGAGAGAGTGTGTGAGCATGTGTGAGAGACCACCGATGGAGAGTGAAACTACACGTAAAAGACCGATGTACACGTTGATTAAAGATATAAATTGTATCCAAATATTAGGATGGGATCATGATATTTGCAATTCGCGTAAGGAACGGTCATTGGTCCATCAGACATCTAGATTTTATCGAACTTGAGCATGTCTATGTTATTATTCGACATAATTGATCCGCATAGTTAGTATTTTGAACTCCAGACAATGCATCGCTTTAGCAATCGAATATAAACGTGAATATAGTTCATGTTGTGTGTGTAAAGCACATTATACATACGAAAGTTACACAATGAACATTATAAATAGCTAGCTATGAACTAGCATACAATTGAATTCAACTTAAGGTGGTTTAAAAAAATTGAATTCAACATGAAGTCCATTCAATTATTTGAATTTAATATCATGGCATTTGTAAATCATACCTAAGTTATGGGGGCACCAATCTTTGCTCTGATTTTGTACATAATAGCATATGTACTAGTGTACAAAATAGATTCAAATTTAGCTCCTCCATTCCAAAATAATCGTAGTTATAGGATTTTCAAGTGTCAAAATTTCAAAAAGAAGCAGATAATTTAATGTGGTTTTCAAACATACAAGGTCAAATTTAACATTGTCTATTTAGGTCAATCCTCAAAGTTCAAGAGTACTCTAAACGTGAATGCTTCTATTTCAAAATTTCGAACGAAGCGCCAAAAGAGCATCTACTCGCCCGAAACCGCGTGAGACCAATGTTTGGTAGTAGAAGGAAATTACTTTTCTAACTCCGACCCGTGAAACCTACCGCCCTGACGTCCAACGGTCTAAACCGGGGTAGGTTTGTAGATTCATCTAGACGCCACACAATCGCCTCCGAAAAACATTCATACACAATGGTCGCCTAAGCACACATGCGCGCGGCTGAAATCGTTCCTGCCCACTATTTGGGACACCTCGGATTACCATCCTACCCCGACCCACAGTAGGTCCGAAATTTAAGAGGGGGTAAAGTTTGTAGTTTCCCCAAAATTTCAAACAAGCGCGTCCCATCTGTTCAAAAAATCCAAAAACAAGCGCGTCCCAGACCGAAACATGGTTCTCCCTTATCTCCCCCGCCCCCCGTCTGATTCCCCATTCGTACTCCGTGGGCGCCAAAACTACCTCTCCACCAGCCGCGAAACCCCGGCATCCTCCGTCCGCCACCCCATCCCACCCATCAACCGCCGCCCTCCTCCATCACGTCGGAGCCGATACCCCGACGTCGTCGTCCACCGCAACCTCAACCGCAACGCCCTCCACGGCTAGTAGTTGAAGCTGAGGCCGAGCCATCCGTACCCGAGATAGTTCAACCACGCCGTCCTGTGCCTCACCGCTGCCGCTCCAACTTCGCCACCGTCCACCGCACCGGAGCTGTTCCTGCTACGCCATCCTTCGCCGCCTCGGATCTTCTTCCCCTCCACCGACATACGGCCATGGCAACACAGTCAACAATTTGGCCATGGGTTTGTCCAAGCCTGCACCCTTCTCCAGAACATCGGTTTCCCCGGCAAAAAGAAGAAGATCGGCGCGACATGTGGACACGACCACATCGGCAACCGAAAATGGTACTCCTCTTCCGTTATTCATGCAAATCTTACATGTCTGCTTGCACGATATTCATCGCACAGAAGACACTAGTTGACCGCTTCTTCTTGATACTAGATGTTCCTAGTTACTCGCAATGCAAAAGGTTTCTCCTCATATACTATTTCACCTTAGCTAGAGGTCCGTCGCCCCCTGGATATCAATTCTTGGTTAGTTGATTCCCAATTAACGGAAGCATTCCCCGGCGTAACAGGCACTAGTCCGCCAATTACACCGGGGAAGCAGCGCCTCGGTGTTTATCTTAGGGGCGTGTGGGGCCTAGAGCTGTTGGCTCCTGATTTGGAGGTCGGCCGAGATTAAAGGGATGGCCTGGGGGTGCAGCCAAGCGCGGCGGTGGTGTTAGGTCGAGGGGAGGGCGGGGCGACAGAGGCAGGGGTCTGGGCCGGTGGTCGCTGGCGGGGCGACAGAGGCAGGGGTCTGGGCCGGTGGTCGCTGGTGGTTCGAGAAAGATCGTCAACAGTGACTAGCGGGAGGTAGAAAAGTCCATCTGCCCGTTCCTTATAGATCGGATGGTTCATAAAAAAATCGACTGACCTATTTATTTTCAGTCGAATGTTATCTTGATAGGACCACATGTGGTGGTGTGCTGGAGTTGTACCTACATTTCCTGTCGGTCGCGGGGAATGAGCACCTATGGGGCAGGGCCCCTTTTTCTGTCCGGCAAGGGGGCGGAGGGCGCACGAAGAGCAGATCGAGGCGGAGCGCGCGGGGGATTTTTACCCAGCTTCGGAGCTCTCCGGAGAGATAAAACTCCTACTGCTGCTTTGTGTTTCTCTATTGTTCTTGCTTGAGAGTATAGGTGTCTATGTGTGTCTGGGTGTGTCTGGGTGTGTATGGGTGTGTAACCCCTTCTACGTGCGCATGGGCCTCCTTTTTATAGGCTAAAGGGGTCACCGACAGGTGGCAGCGTAGAAAGAGGGGTAGAAGAGTAAAAACGCGGGTTGGTACAACTACTATCAACAGTGCCCCCTACCTAACTCTGACGGCAGGGGACAAGGGCATTTAATGCCTGTCCGGTCGCCCAAACAGTGTATGAAACGACCGTTAGGGGCGCCACCGATCGCCACGATGGTCTTCTTGCCAGCGCCTGCTTGCCACCTCGCACCCCTAGCTGCACGGCCTCCTGCCACGTGTGCTTGGGAAGGTCCCAGAGCGACACGTTGGCAGGTGTGCTGGAGCGCGGGCGCGAAGTGGGGGTTTCCCGCGGCAAGCTCCTTGCCGCGGTCGTCGTCTTGTCGTGTTCGGGAGCTTGTCGCTCACCGGGCCTTGCCGGGGCGCGCGGTGCGTCGCGGCAAGTTTTCTTGGAATGCCTTGAGTGGCCTTCCCGGCAAGCTCCTCTTGCCGGGGCCTTGTTCTTCCCGGCCAGCTTCTCTTGTCGGGGCCTTGGTTGGCCTTCCCGGTAAGCTCCTCTTTTCGGGGCCTTGGTTTGAGTACTTTGTTCTTGAAAGGCATCAATATGAGCTATGGAGGGTCTTGGCGGACGCCCAGCAAGCCTTGCCGCGGGACGCTGCGACTGCCCGTGCACAAGTTCGGGATACTAAGGTACCCCTACTTTAGTACACCGACAGGAGCCCCCGGGCTTGGGCCGGACACGGTGCCGAGCGCTGTTGGGCCAGGCCCAAAACAGTGCACGGGCACACGCGGCCTGGGTCCAAACCAAATCCACTCCGTATCCACCGCGCCCTCCCGTAACGGCACGCGTCAATCACGGCGTCGTGGGAGAGATCGTGGGCAATACTTAAATCCAGGAAATGCGTAACGTCCGCCCCCCTGCTTATAAGCAGGCGAAACAGGGCCGTTCCCCCACCTTCGCCACTTGCAGTTCCTTCCTCAGAAAGCTCCCCCCCCCCCCGCTTCCCAAGCTGAAAGAGAGCAGCGCTCCGCCGCCCGTCGCCGCCGCCATCGCCGCCGCCGCCGCCAACCTCCTCCACTGCTCCCGCCATGGCTCCGAAGACCGGGAAGAGCGTGAAGTCGGCCGAGGCGCTGCGGCTGGAGGCGCTGCGCAAGGAGCGAGCACTTTTCCTCCCCGAGCTCACCCCGAAGGTGCTGCGGGAGGAGTTCTATCTCTTCTGGTCGACGGAGACGCGGGCACATCCGCGCACGCAGGTGCTCTCCGCCGAAGCTTCCACTTCAAAGTGGTGCCCAAAAGGGTACTATTTCTTTTTGGTGTCTTCTATTGTGGGCTTTGCCCACCTTTTTCTCATTTCTTCTGTGACGTCATGAATACCTACGGGTTTCATCTTCTTGATTTCACCCCCAACGCCATTCTGACAATGGCGGTTTTCGCACACCTCTGCGAGAACTTAGTTGGCATCCACCCAAATGTTGCTCTTTTTGCCACTATTTCACCCCCCCCGAGCCGAGAAAGGAGAGCCATTGGCTGGCGGAATCGCCTGGACCTCATGAATCGGTATGAAGGAGGTGTATCTGGCGGGCGAGCTTCACAGCAAGTGGGACGAGTGGAGGGCGGAGTGGTGCTGGATCGTTGACGCCAATCCGCAGCCATTCACCAACCTGCGCCAGACCCGGGTAGTGCGCGGCGGCGACTAGAGCGCTCTGTCGCCGGACGACGCCAAGCTGAAGATTGCCACCACCCGAATCTTCTGGCTCAGGCTTGCCAGGCTCACAGCAGGGGCAGTTGGCGCGGATTTCCTTCGCCGTCGTATCGCCCCTCTGCAGAAGAGGGGGAGGCCTGCCTGGCTGTTTGGCGGCCCGACGGATATCATGAGGCTGCGTCCAGGCCTCAACTTCAACTTCACAGTTCTGGAGCTTGACGGGATGCTGAAGGAGCTGTTCAAGCATGACGCCAACCATCCAGAGTGGTTCAGGCTGCCGCGGGGCGTCATCCCATTGTGCAACAACTCCCAGCGCGATCGCATCTGCGCAATGATGCCAGAGTGCGACTCGCACGGGATAAGCCCAACTTGGATGGAGCCCGCCGACGACGTCGTGCAGCAATTCTTCGATGGCTTGACGGAGGTAGCAGTCAATGCCGACGAGCAGAAGCTCCTCACCCGCGACACCACCGACGACGAGATGCGGTACATCGCCACCAGGGCTGAAGAGGCGGCAGCAGCAGCCGCCGCGGGCGAGTTTGGCTTCACATTGGAGGAGGCAGATGCGGCCGAGGCGGCAAGCCTTGCCGACCGGGAGGACCTTGCCGGAGGGGTCGTTGGCGAGGGGGAGCCCGAGGCCGAAGCAAGCGAGCCCGCCGAGGGCGCGGGCGGCCAGCCGTCCTCGAGCAGCTTGCCGCAGGCGGAGCCCCCAACGCAGTCCCAATTCTAACCAAGAAGGCGCCTCCGTCGAGTTGGAGACATAGCAGAGCGGCAAGCAGGCCAACAGCCGCAGCGTCGTGGGACGCGCTCCACCGCGGCAAGTACCGTTGCCGCGGGAGCGTCTCAGGCTGTGCCGGCAACTGAGGCGGGGTCTTCCCGGGCTGCTACGCCCGATCCTGCCGCAGCTCCCGGCAAACGTCCAAGGGAGCCTACTCCTCCGCCTCGCCGCGCAGAAAGGGTACCAGATTTTGACCTCTCTGCGCTGAGTTCCGACGAGGAGGAAGAAGAGGAGGAGGAGTAAGGCTTTCTTTCATGTACTTGTTTTTCTTTTGATCTTTGTTGTTGCTTATCTTGTATCTGATTTGCTCCCCTCTGAATCCCTGTTCCATTTCAGGACTCTGGCCGAGAGAGCAGCGAAGAGGGCCAGGATTCCTGTGGTTGTCATCGAGGACGATCCTGCTGTGACGGCAGAAGACACGTCCGAGACCACCTTGACGGACCTGATTCCCTCTCCTCGCAGCAGCCCCCAGCACAGCCCCCAGCGTAAGTGTTTGGTCCACTTCCTGTTGTGGGGCGCGCATGGGTGTTTCTTCTTTTGCTGACATCTTGATTGTTGATTTGCTCGTGTAGGAGCAGAGCAAGCCCATCAGGAGGAACCAGAAGCCGCTCCAGAGGTGCTGTCTGCTTCAACTACGCTGCCAAGGGGCGATTTTCCGACAAGGGAGCGCTCTCCGGCAAGGGAGCGGTCCCCGGCAAGGGGCATTTCCCCGGCAAAGGGCGGGACCAGCGAGCCTTTAGTGGTGGAGCCCACGGTCACAGAGCCTAGCACAGGTAACCCTCCTTATCGGAAATTTTCCCTTGGGCTTCTCTTCTTCTGATCTTCTTTTTGGATCTTTGCTTGACTTTTTCTTCGTCTTCCTGTCTTCTGATCCCCCTCTCATAGATCCGATGGAGACTGAGGCCACCGGTGAGGAAGGTGCACGCGGCAATACTAAAGATGCCGCCGCGGACGAGGAAGAGGCCGGCACTGATGAACCCGCCGACGAAGAAGCCGCCAAGGCTGCTGGCGCGGGAGCTGGCGAGGGGTCCGGCAATCGTACTGGCGACCCTGAGGGTGCAGGAGAGCAGGGTGATACACCGACTGCCGACCCCTCCGCTGCTGATGCAGTGCCGGGCTCCGAGGAGCCCCAGCCAGGCGCCTACTTGAAGGCCGGCGAGGGCGTATACATCAAGCTTCCCTGGGCGTCAAGTTCCAGGGCGCCGGTCGAAGGAGAAGAGTTTGACGGAGAAATACTCGGCTCTGCTGGGCTGGCAGTGGTTGACGCGCCCAGCAGCAGTAGTGGCGAGTCCAAGGAGGAGCAGTTGCTCCGGAAGTTGGTGTCACTCTACCGCGCCCGTCAAGCGAAGCTTGGGTCCCGGGAAGCGCTTGTCGCGCGGGCGGGAGTTGACATAGAAAAGCATGCGGAGGAGCTCAAGAGCCGCAACCAGGAGGCCCTCCGATCCATTGCGGAGGAAAGGGAGCAACTTGACGAGGCGAAGAAGGCATTCATCCTGGAAAAGGCTGAGGCCGAGGAGCAGCAGAGGCTCGCCGCCGAGGAGCTGTCCAGGCGGGAAGGTGAACTGAATCAGAAAAAGGTCAATCTGGACAGCCACGAAGAGGAGCTTGAGGCCCGGGAGCAGTCACTTGGCGGGGCACTCAAGGAGGCGAAGGATGCCGCCGCGGCTGCTGAGGCCGCCAAGAAGGAGTTAGAGGTGAAGGTGATGCAGCTGGAGGCGGACATGAAAGGGAAGAACGAAGAGCTTGCCGCACTCCACCGTGAACGCGAAAATGATGCACTTGCCCATGGCGATCTGCAAGTTCGACTCGCCGAGAAGATCAAGGAACTGAACGCCGCCAAGGACTCGAGCACTGATCTGAAGCTAAAGTTGGCCACCTTGACGAAGACGCTGGATGCCGCCAAGAAGCGAGAAGATGACTTGAAGAAAGAGGTCAAGGGCAACGAAGAACTGCTGGAGAGGGCTGCCGAGACTCAGAACACCTTCAAGGTCACGGTGGAGCTCTGGACGGAGGGCCTCGTCAACATCGCTGCATCCATCGACGAGGAGCTGGCGGAACTGGACTTGGCGGGCTTCGGGTACTCCACTGACGAAAATCTCCCGCCCAGTGCCAAGCTTACTTTTTTCTTCAAGGGCATGGTGACGGCCCTCCAGCAACTCCGGGAAAGGATCCCGAAGAAGCTGGCAGACGAGTCGCGCGCAATCTGCGCCAAGGTCTTGGAGAAGGTGTTGGTGAAGATACTCTTCCGCAACCCGGGCCTCGACCTCACCCGCGTCCTCAAGAAGCTGCCGGTGGGTGCTGATCTTGAAGAGCTCAAAGCCATTGTCGCACCCATCGTGGACAAGGTGAATGAGGTCAAGAGGGTTGACGGCGAGCGCGTGGATTAGACCATCTTTCTTCTCCTTTCCTTTTCGCTATTTATCTAAGTCATGAGAACAACTTAGTCAGTGCCGCAACAAGTTACTTTTGTAATATAACTTTATTCTGGGCAATGCTTGTCATGCTATCTCCTTTACTTGGTCCTTTCTTTGTATGTTTTTACCCTACGCTTTTAGGGAACTTGCCGGCACGGGCACGCTTGCCGTGAGTGCTGAGTGCGGAACATCAGCAGCTTGCTGGCGGTGCCGGAGCACGCTTGCCGCGAGTGCTGAGTGCGGAACATCAGCAGCTTGCTGGCGGCGCCGGCGCCGGCAAGAAACCTTGCCGCAACTAGTTGCAGCACACTTAAGTTGTTGAGCGGACTCGAAACAAAGTAAGGGCGCAACTAGCTACGAAGAGGTTCCTCCGCGCACAGGTTTTCCATACAAAGCACAGTCGTTCAAGGAGGATAGCTTAAAATTTTAAGAACTGATCATGCTCAAACTTTGGCAACTTAGCTTTTCTGTCGTCTGTGTCCCGGCAAGGCCATACTTCTTTGAACGACGCCCGGTCCACACCTTTATCCTCTCCTCCCCCCCTGTGAACTTGTGGGCGAAGGAACCTTCTTTTTGAGAGAAGAGAAAATAAAGATATGGAGCCTTGTGGCTCGTTATTGCTTACCGGAGGCGAGTGCTGCACAAAGTGTCAGATAATACATGCATAAAAGAAAAAGGCATGAAACTTGACAACATGTGCTGAGCACATAAACTCTATGCACGGGATCTGCGCCCGGCTCTGTACAAAGGATTATATGCAACAGTGGCAAGACTTGTACAGAAAGGTGGTTGCTGGAACAGGTTCCGGCAACCGCGCCTTATGGGTAAAACTTACGAAGATGCTCTATGTTCCAGGAGTTGCTCACCGGAAATCCATCTTCGGTCTCAAGGCGGACAGCGCCAGGCCTAGTGACTCGTTTCACCCGATAAGGGCCTTCCCACTTCGGCGTCAACTTGTTGGAATTCTTGGCGGATTGAACGCGCCGAAGAACAAGGTCGCCTTCCTCGAAGCTTCTGGCATTAACTTTGCGGCTGTGGTAGCGGCGCAAAGCTTGCTGGTAGCGAGCAGCTCGTACAGCAGCCTGAAGACGATCTTCCTCGAGGAGCAGCGCGTTATCTTGCCGCAGCTGCTCTTGCTCAAGCTCATCATAAGCGAGCACTCGAGGCGATCCGTATACGAGTTCTGTGGGGAGAACTGCTTCTGCTCCATATACTAGAGCAAAAGGTGTCTGGCCAGTGGCTCGATTTGGTGTCGTTCTGATCGACCAAAGAACCACCGGCAGCTCCTCGATCCAATTTCTTCCGCACTTGTGCAGCCTGTCGAAAGTTCTGGTCTTGAGCCCGCGCAGCACTTCAGCGTTTGCCCTCTCCGCTTGACCGTTGCTTCTCGGGTGAGCAACAGAAGCGAAGCAGATCTTGGCGCCAAGACCTTGGACGTACTGCATGAAGGTGCGGCTCGTGAATTGTGTGCCATTGTCGGTGATGATCCTGTTAGGGATTCCGAAACGGCAAACAATTGACCTGAAGAACTTGACTGCTGACTGTGCTGTCACCTTCCTCACTGCTTCCACTTCAGGCCACTTTTGAACTTGACGATTGCAACGTACAAGTACTCAAAGCCCCCGACAACTCGGGGAAAGGGGCCGAGGATGTCGAGCCCCCAGACCGAAAATGGCTAGGATAAAGGGATTGTTTGGAGAGCTTGAGCTGGTTGATGTATCTGCTTGGAGTGGAACTGGCACGCTTCACACTTGGTTACTTGTGCAGTTGCATCCTGGAGGGCTGTCGGCCAGAAGAAACCTTGCCGGAAAGCTTTGCCGGCAAGTGCTCTTGCGCCAATGTGGTGACCACATATGCCTCCATGTATCTCCGCCAACAGCTCCTGTCCATCTTCCCGGGAAATGCACTTCAATTTCACTCCGTTGAATCTTCTTCTGTACAGTATGTCATCGACAAACTGGTACATACTTGATTGCCGGGCTACTCTCTCCGCTTCTTCCTGCGCTTCGGGAAGTTCTCCTTTTTGAAGAAAATGGACAATCTGCTGTGCCCATGCCAGAGCCTGTGGCTCGACGACAAGGACTAAAGGCGCAAATGCTGCTGCGGGAACATCTGCTTCCACGGCCAGAATCTGTGATTCAGCCGGAGCATGATGCTCCCCGGCAAGCATGTCGGGACACAGCTTGTCGGGAGCGTCTGCTTCAACGAAACAAACCCTGGGGCTTGTCGGAGCAGGCTGCCCCTCAGCATTCTTTGTGTTGATCTCGGGGACCTTCTTGACGGCGGCTTCGGGGAGTTCTGCCGGAAGGTAGTCGCCAGTAATCAACTTCCTCTTCTTGCTCTGTCCAGTTGATGGTGTTACAGATGGTTGAGTTAACTTGAGCACAAAAATCCCTGGTTCCACAGGTAACTTGAGTGCAGCGCACTTTGACAGGTCGTCTGCAATGTCATTTTGAGCTCTTGGAATATGTTCCATTTGCAGGCCGTCAAAATGCTCTTCCAACTTCCTCACTTCATCGATGTAGGCTTCCATCAACAGACTCTGATAATCTTTGTTTACTTGATGGACGACAAGCTGTGAGTCACCCCTGACAATAAGCTTCCTGATCCCAAGGTCTGCCGCGATCCTGAGTCCGGCAAGCAAGCCTTCATACTCTGCAGTATTGTTTGTTGCTTGCTCCTTGGGAAAGTGCATCTGGACCACGTACTTGAGGTGCTCTCCGGTGGGTGCGACAAGTAGCACGCCCGCACCGGCGCCTTGCAGCGAGAAGGCACCGTCAAAGTACATGATCCATTCTTTGCTTGCTTCCTTGACGGAGATGCTCCTCTCCGGAGTTTCTTCATCAGGTGTTGGCGTCCATTCTGCTATGAATTCTGCCAATGCTCGGCTCTGGATAGTTGAAGTACTTTCAAACTTGAGGCCAAAGCTTGACAATTCCAGCGCCCCACTCGACAATCCTGCCTGTTGCTTCTGGATTCTGCAGTATCCTCTTCAACGGAAAGCGAGTGACAACTGTGATTTCGTGCACTTGAAAGTAATGGCGCAGCTTCCTCGAGGCCATGAGAAGGCCGAAAAGCAATTTCTGCACACCAGAGTACCTTGATCTAGCCCCCTGCAGAAGGGAACTGACAAAGTAAACTGGGCGCTGCACCATCTTCTTCTGTTTCTCTTCTTGTGGCTGCGCAGATCCATCCTTGTCGGAACCAGAACTTGTCGGGGAAGCTCCCTGCTTGTCGCTGGACTTGCTTGCCGCGGTCGCTGGCTCATCATCTACCTCCCTCTCCGCTACTAACGCAGCACTAACCACTTGATTGGTTGCCGCCAGATATAGCAGCAACTTCTCTTGTGGCTTAGGTGCGACAAGTATTGGAGTGGAGGATAGGTATCTCTTCAAGTCCTGCAGCGCGGCCTCTGCTTCCGGAGTCCATTTCATTGGACCTGCCTTCTTCAAAATTTTGAAGAATGGTAGGGCGCGCTCGACAGACTTAGAGATGAACCTACTGAGAGCAGCAACGCAGCCGGCAAGCCTTCGCACATCCTTGACGCGCTTCGGTGCTTCGATCTGTTCGATGGCTTCGACCTTGTCGGGATTGGCCTCGATCCCCCGCTGAGACACAAAGAATCCGAGAAGCTTGCCGGAAGGGACTCCAAACACGCACTTCTCGGGATTCAACTTGAGATTGATCTTGCGCAGATTTGCAAAAGTCTCATCCAGATCTTGGATCAAAGTTTCTTTGTCCTTGCTCTTGACCACTATGTCATCCATGTAAGCCTCTACATTTCTGTGCAGCTGTGGCTCAAAAGCATGACTGACTACTCTTGCAAATGTTGAACCAGCATTCTTTAGTCCGAAAGGCATCCGTACAAAGCAGTACGTGCCACATGGAGTAATGAATGCGGTTTTCTCTTCATCCTCTTCCGCCATGAAGATCTGATGATATCCTGAGTATGCATCAAGGAATGAAAGAAGATCACATCCTGCCGTGGAGTCGACAATCTGGTCAATGCGCGGCAAGGGAAATGGATCCTTGGGACAAGCTTTATTAACATCAGTGAAGTCAATACAAAGCCTCCACTTCCCGTTTGCTTTGCGCACGACTACTGGATTGGCTAACCACGTTGGATGGAGTACTCCTCGGACCAAGCCTGCTGCTTCTAATTTCTTGATTTCCTCTGCAATGAACTCTTGGCATTCTACTGCTTGTTTTCTGACTCTCTGCTTGACGGGCCGCGCGTGAGGGCAGACGGCAAGGTGGTGCTCAATTACTTTCCTGGGAACACCGGGGATGTCAGATGGTTGCCATGCAAATACATCGACATTCGCCCGCAGGAAAGCAACGAGCGCGCTTTCCTATTTAGGGTCAAGCGTGGCACTAATGGTGAAGGTACCACCAGTGCCTTCCTCCTTGGCGGCCACTTTCTTGGTCAGTGGTGAAGTTGTCTTTGCCTTCTTGCACTTGCCGGTGGAGCTCGATGGTGCGTCCTTGACGGTAGCGCAGCACTCCGAAGAGGTGCGCTTGCCGGAGTGGGCATCAGAGCTATTCTTGCCGGACTTGGTCTTCTTCTTCCCCCCGGGGGCTTCAGCGGCAAGTGGTTTGTGTTCTGCTGCGGCTGCTGCTTCCCGGTAGATTTTGTTGGTACAGATAAGTGCATCTTTCTTGTCGCCATGGACAGAAATGACACTTATCGGACCGGGCATCTTGAGCACGTTGTAGGCGTGATGAGAGGCTGCCATGAACTTAGCAAGCGCTGGACGGCCAAGTATCCCATTGTAGGGCAATGGAAAATCAGCAACATCGAATGTGACTCTCTCTGTCCTGAAGTTCAGCTCACTGCCAAACGTTACTGGCAGCGTGATCTTCCCCTTCGGCTTGCTCCTTCCCGGGTTGATCCCTTGAAAGGTGCCGGTTTCTTCGAGCTCGCTGTCGGGGATCTGGAGCTTCTTGAGTACCGCAGAAGAGATCAGATTCAGGCCGGCCCCGCCGTCAACTAGCATCTTCGTGACCTTGAGGTTGCGGATTGTTGGCGAAACCAACATCGGCAAGCACCCGGCTGCAGTTATGCGGTCAGGGTGATCTTCAATGTCGAAGATGATGGGTGTGCTGGACCACTTCAGGGGCTTGCGCGACTCAACGGGCGGTTCTGCTGCGTTCACTTCCCGCATCCACTGTTTGAGTTGGCGGTGCGAGGTGTGCAGAGAAGCACCGCCGTCGACGCACAAAACTTCCGTCGCCTTCTGAAACTCCTGCTCGTCAGCCTCATCCTCCTCCATCTCATCATCTTCATCTTCGTCTTCGTCCTTGTCGCGGCCGCGGGGAGGCCTGTCTCCTTGCCGCTCCTTGGCCTTGCCGCGGCGCCCTCCCCGGGTGGGACGCTTCTTGCCGGATCCTCTGCCACCTTCCTGGGCCTTCTCCTTGTCGCGGCGCTCGTATTCAGCTTTCTGTAGCTCAACAAGCTGCTCAACCTTCTTGCAGGCCTGGAGGTCATGGCCCTTGGTCCGGTGGATCTTGCAATACTGCTTGCCAGAGCCGTCCTGCTTGTCGACGGCCACCACAGCCTTGCCGGAGTCACCAGCTTTGGCCTTCTCGGCGCCACCTCCATTGCTGGACTGCTCGACAACTAGCACATCCTTAGATCTTCTCTTCCTGTTGTTCCGCCTCCGGTTCTTCTTTGCTGAGGCGGCATCCTCACTGTTAGATCCTTCTGCTCCCGCGTTCTCTCCGGGGAGTTTCCTCCCCTCCTCAGCACGTGCACACTTGTCGGCCAGAGCATATAGCTCGCTGACATCTCTGATTTTGCACATCGCCATCTCCTCCCTCATCCCGCGGTTACGCACGTTCTGATGGAACGCGCTGATAACCGCGGCAGGGTGGACGTCTGGGATGTTGCGCTGCACCTGGCTGAATCTCTGTATGTACTTGCGCAGGGGTTCCCCTTCCTTCTGGGCGAGCAGATGAAGATCGCTCTCCTGGCCATGAGGTTTGTGACCGCCTGTGAAGGCGCCGACAAACTGACGACACAGGTCCGCCCACGAAGAGATGGAGTTGTCCGGCAAGTGCATTAGCCAAGATCTGATGTTGGGCTTGAGCACCAGCGGGAAGTAGTTGGCGAGGATCTTCTCGTCGCGCCCCCCGGCAGCCTGCACCGCGATGGTGTTGACGCTGAGGAACTCCGACGGATGTATCCGCCATCGTACTTCTCGGGTACATCGGGCTTGAAGTTTTTGGTACTGGGCCACTGGACCTGCCGCAGCTCACGGGTGAATGCAGGGCAACCTACCGCGTACGGCAAGTTGCCCGGTTCCCCTGGCGCATGCACATCAACAGTGGGCCCAGCGCGCTGGTCTGACTGACGCCGCGCTTCTCTTCGGCGCTCGATGCGAGTACGAGCGTCTTCTTGTCGTCGTTCTTGGAGAACTTGGCGTTGATCGCGGCGAGCTCGTGGGTCCAACGACGCGGTGGAGTCGGTGTCGAGATTGGCCCGGCGAGTCGGCGATCTTGGCCTTCATGGTGGGGAGTGCACGGTGGTGGCACCCCCAGCGGTCCTATCGGCGTCGGCTTGCGCCTGGGCGTCTCTCCGGGGCTTTGATGTGCTCGGTTGCCGGGGCTTGTCGCCATTGGCGAAGCCGATAAGGCTCTGAATGGTGGCCCTCCAGTCGTCGATCTTGTCTAGCGTTGGAGGGTAATCTAGAAGCAGCTGGGCTCAGGCTAGCGCTTCCTCTGGAGTCTTGGGTGGCGGTGGCGAGCGACGCGAGGTGCGGGATATGCTCAGGCTTCTAACATTGTTAGAAGGAGCAACATCTCGTCCAGGCGACCGTCCCGCGCTCGTGCCGGCATGTCGACGCGCATGTTGGCCTTGAACGTCCCGCGACCCACCAACTTGGCCTTGTTCTAACGCGAGTACGGTGCCAGGAGCACCATGGCGTTGTCGATCCTGCACCTCCTGGGAGGGGTGCGGCGGATGTACATACGCTGAAGCTTGCGGGGCCTTGTCCTCGGACCGAGTGACGATGTAAGTCCCTCCGCTGGCGCCCGCTCCTCCGCCGGCGTCCACCCTACCGCCCGTTTGCTCCGGTGGCGGTAGGATAGCGGTGGACGGAGCGGCCACCTTCGAAGCCTTCTTCTTCGGTGGCATGTCGATGAAGATGTTGATGTAGCGCGCGCAAACGCCGGATCTGGTTCGCACAAACTCGACGCTCCCCTACCTGGCGCGCCAGAGATGTTGGTCGCGGGGAACGAGCACCTATGGGGCAGGGCCCCTTTTTCTATCCGGCAAGGGGGCGAAGGGCGCACGAAGAGCAGATCGAGGCGGAGCGCGCGGGGGATTTTTACCCAGCTTCGGAGCTCTCCGGAGAGATAAAACTCCTACTGCTGCTTTGTGTTTCTCTATTGTTCTTGCTTGAGAGTATAGGTGTCTATGTGTGTCTGGGTGTGTCTGGGTGTGTATGGGTGTGTAACCCCTTCTACGTGCGCATGGGCCTCCTTTTTATAGGCTAAAGGGGTCACCGACAGGTGGCAGCGTAGAAAGAGGGGTAGAAGAGTAAAAATGCGGGTTGGTACAACTGCTATCAACAGTGCCCCATACCTAACTCTGATGGCAGGGGACAAGGGCATTTAATGCCCGTCCGGTCGCCCAAACAGTGTATGAAACGACCGTTAGGGGCGCCACCGATCGCCACGATGGTCTTCTTGCCAGCGCCTGCTTGCCACCTCGCACCCCTAGCTGCACGGCCTCCTGCCACGTGTGCTTGGGAAGGTCCCAGAGCGACACGTTGGCAGGTGTGCTGGAGCGTGGGCGCGAAGTGGGGGTTTCCCGCGGCAAGCTCCTTGCCGCGGTCGTCGTCTTGTCGTGTTCGGGAGCTTGTCGCTCACCGGGCCTTGCCGGGGCGCGCGGTGCGTCGCGGCAAGTTTTCTTGGAATGCCTTGAGTGGCCTTCCCGGCAAGCTCCTCTTGCCGGGGCCTTGTTCTTCCCGGCCAGCTTCTCTTGCCGGGGCCTTGGTTGGCCTTCCCGGTAAGCTCCTCTTGCCGGGGCCTTGGTTTGAGTACTTTGTTCTTGAAAGGCATCAATATGAGCTACGGAGGGTCTTGGCGGACGCCCGGCAAGCCTTGCCGCGGGACGCTGCGACTGCCCGTAAACAAGTTCGGGATACTAAGGTACCCCTACTTTAGTACACCGACATTTCCTGTGCTCATATATTACAAAATCATATGGAGTAGAATCTAATTTTGTTTGCCATGCAATGTTGTAGAGCTATCATATGTCTCCTGCCATTTATTTTTCAGCCACCTGCTATCTACTACTTTTACAGTGCACTAGTTCTGCACACACTTCGCCCGTACTCTCACTATTGTGTATTTATGCAAGGGTATTTCAGACCCTGCCTTGACAGAAGCAGAAAAAAGTAGAGAGAAGTCGCTCCAGCATGGTACACGGCTAGGCCAGACACGTTTCAAGGCTTTAAAGGGTGTAGTGTCAGCAGATGGAGACGGGGAACGTAGCTCTGGAGTTGATGATCTCGCTTGCCGTGAACCACCATCCCAGGTGCTTGCTTTAACTTCACGGTGTCATATGTGGTTGCATGTTGCATAAGGTGTCTAGCTTGTATTCGAAAGGCCGAAGTCGGTCTTTATCAAGATAAGGAAAGATATTTTTTACATGACCCACCATCCCGGGAGCACCAGAAGACAAATAGCTAGTCAGCGCACTGGTCGAGCCAGTGACAAGTGAGGGAGTCCTGGATTAGGGGGTATCCGGACAGCCGGACTGTATACATCGTCCAGACTATTGAAGCGTGAAGATACAAGACTCAAGACTTCGGCCCGTGTCCGGATGGGACTCTCCTTTGCGTGGAAGGCAAGCTTGCGATCCGGATATTGTGTTTACTTCCTTGTAACCGACTCCATGTAAACCCTAGCCCTCTCCGGTGTCTATTTAAACCGGTGAGGTTGGTCCTTAGAAGGCCAAACACAATTACAATCATACCATCATAGGCTAGCTCTTAGGGTTTAGCCTCTGCGATCTCGTGGTAGATCTACTCTTGTACTACTCATATCTTCAATATTAATCAAGCAGGAAGTAGGGTTTTACCTCCATCGAGAGGGCCCGAACCTGGGTAAACATTGTGTCCCTTGCTTCCTGTTACCATCAGCCTAAGACACACAGATCGGGACCCCCTACCTGAGATCCGCCGGTTCTGACACCGACATTTGTGCTTTCATTGAGAGTTCCTCTGTGTCATCGCCACAAGGCTCGATGGCTCGTCTCGTCGCCAAGGATAACATTACCTCGGGGGGAGCTCTGGATGTAGGCCAAACTCTCCGACTTGGTGGCTTTATCATGGCTGCCCCATCGGCGGTTGCGCCGACGATGGCCTCTCGGGTCATCAAGCATAACCTTCGCGTCAGTTCAGAACTCGCCGAGCAGATGGATCCGATGGAGCTCTCCTCTCTTAATGAGCTCTTGGATCGCATCGCCGCTCTAGGAGTCGCTACAGACTATGACCTGATCGGGCTTAAACCCGACCAAAGGGACATTAGATCCCCGCCGGCCACCCATGAGATAGCGGTAGTGGAGGAACCACACACGGATTGCCCCTCAACTTTGTGGACGAATTATGTCCGGACCATCGAACTCCTTGAGCCGAACACCTGCTCAAAGGAAGACATGAACCGGGTCCCGGGCTTAGAATCGGGCATTGGGCCGAAGAAATTGGGCAGCACTCCGGATCCCGAGCTGTCAGGCTCGGAACCTCCCACGCCCCTGGGTGTTAGATCGGATCAGAATCCGGATTCAACTAACAACACCCACCTGGACTTAAACCGTCTCTCCCGCATCAGGCAAGAGCCCCAGGAGACTGTAGATCGCTACTGGGCTAGATTCCTCCTTGCGCTTAACAAGGTCAAGGACTGCTGCGAGGAGGATGTAGTCACACTCTTCTGCAAAAACTGCACGGACATAGGACTCCTTAATGCTATAAGCCGCCGTGACATAGTACACTTCACGGACTTGGCAATCATAGTACAGAAGTACTGTGCGATGGAAAGCACCTGGAAAACCCAAACAGAATTTTGGGACAGTACGGCTCTCACCAAGACCTTTGTCCGAACTAAACAGACAAACTCTCGTAAGTCGGCTGATCCGACTCCCAAGAAACCAAAACCCGCCCCGGGGCGGGGAACCATATTGGAAGAATGGCTCAATGGACCATGTAAACTCCACAGCACTCCGTACATAACACCAACTCATAGCCTTAGAGCATGTTGGATACTCCGGCAGGTTGCAAAAAGTGGCGAGGATCTTCTTGCAAGCCATAAAGCAGAACAACATCCCGCCAACGAACACAATACGGTATTAATAGTCTTCAAGACTTTCGCCTCAAACAATAGGCGCAAGCAAGCTCATCGAAGCTCCGCGGAAATTTGCCATGTGGCAAAGATAAACCCCTGGAATTACACTGCCATAACTTTCAATGCCAGTGATGAACCTCGATTCCAGACTGTCCGGGCACCGGCCGCTCTGGTCCTTAGCCCAATCGTGGATGGCTTTTGGCTCACTAAAGTACTCATGGACGGCGGAAGCGGATTAAACTTGATCTATGAAGAAACGCTCAACAAGATGGAAATTGATAAAGGCCGCATTGAGCAAAGCGGCACCACCTTCAGGGGAATCATTCCAAGTCAGGAAGCGCGGTGTGCGGGAAAAATCACACTCGATGTGGTATTCGGCACCCCGGAAAATTACAGGTCCGAAGAAATCACGTTCCAAGTGGCTCCTTTTAGCAGCGGATACCACGCCCTTCTAGGACGGGACGCGTTTACAAGCTTTCAAGCCATACCCCATTACGGGTACATGAAGCTTAAAATGCCCGGGCCCAATGGAATCATCACTCTAGCCAGTGATCCAGACGTCGCACTTCGTGCCGAAAACAAAACTGCAGCGCTAGCCCTGGAAGCATTATCTGAAGCCCTAGCAGCCGAAGAATTAACAACGCTACGGGCCACCGTGGACAAGGATGACGTGATACTCGACAAGCGATCCAAGTCCACCTCATTTAAACCCGCAGACGAGATAGTCAAATTCCAAGTCCATCCAACGGACCCCACGAAGACAGCTTCCATCGGGACACACTTGAGCCCCGCAATGGACGCCGCACTACGAGACTTTTTACGCGAGAATTGGGACATTTTCGCTTGGCACCCATCGGACATGCCGGGCATCCCGTGTGGATTGGTCGAACACAGCCTTAACATACTAAAGGGATACAAACCTATCAAACAAACCCTAAGGCGATTTTCAGAGCCCAAACGACAAGCAATGGGGGAAGAGCTAGCCAAGCTACTTGAGGCCGGATTCATCAGAGATATAAAACATCCGGATTGGCTGGCAAACTTGGTAATGGTACCAAAGAAGGACAAATCCTGGCGCCTATGCGTCGACTTCAATGACCTCAACAAGGCTTGCCCCAAGGATCCCTTTCCCCTCCCTCGCATCGATCAAATAATCGATGCCACAGCTGGACATGATTCGCTGTGTTTGCTTGACGCATACTCTAGATACCATCAAATAAAGTTGGCAGAGTCTGACCAAGCTGCAACAGCTTTCGTAACGCCATATGGCCCTTTTTGCTTGAACACTATGCCTTTCGGGCTTAAGAACGCCGGAGCAACCTACCAATGCATGATTCAAACATGCCTCAAAAGGCAAATCGACAAAACAGTGGAGGCATATGTGGATGACGTGGTCATAGAAACAAGACACATGGAAACCCTAATAGATGACCTGAGGCTTACATTCGACAACCTCCGGACATACGACATCAAGCTGAACCCGGAAAAATGAGTTTTCGGCGTCCCCTCGGGGAAACTACTCAGCTTCATTGTTTCCAACAGAGGAATTAAAGCGAACCTAGCAAAGATCCGAGCTTTGTCACAGTTGGCTATACCAACACACCTCAAGCACATCCAGAAACTAGCCAGATGCATGGCTGCTCTAAGCCGCTTTATCTCCAGGTTAGGAGAAAAGGCATTACCTCTTTACCGCCTTCTTCGGCGCACCGAACACCTCGTGTGGACGGATGCAGCCGTGGCCGGACTGGATGAAATAAAGACCTTATTGGCCAGTAATCGAGTACTAATAGCGCTAAATATTGGCGAACCTATGCTACTATACATAGCTGCAACACATCAAGTTGTAAGCACAGTGCTCGTCGTGGAACAAGGGGCTGACGGATACAAAATACCGCTCCAGAAGCCGGTTTACTACGTATCCACGGTCCTAACCCCATGCAAATCCCGATACCCGCACTATCAAAAAATAGCATACGCGGTCTTCATGGCATCCCAGAAGCTGCAACACTACTTTCAAGAGTGCTTGATTACGGTGGCCTCTGAAGTACCACTCAACGACATAATAAACAACCGCGACGCTACGGGCCGGATTGCCAAATGGGCCATCGAGCTCCTTCCGTTCGACATAACATACAAACCACGGTGGGCCATTAAATCACAAGTATTGGCTGACTTTGTCGCCGAATGGACAGAAGCCGAACTCCCTAAAGAGTACGGCGCATACTCAAACTGGATCATGCACTTCGACGGCTCTAAAATGTTGGCTGGATTGGGAGCAGGTGTAGTCCTGATGTCTCCCACCGGAGACACGGTCCAGTACGTCCTCCAAATATTATACACAGACTCCAACAATGCAGTCGAATATGAGGCTCTGTTGCATGGTCTTCGGATGGTAGTCTCTATGGGCATTCAACGCCTAGAAGTGCACGGGGATTCAAACCTCGCAATATCACAAATAAATGGGGACTTTGATGCCAAGGACCCGAAAATGGCGGCCTACCGTAATGCCGTCATCAAAATGTCAGCTCGGTTCAAGGGGCTCGAATTCCACCATGTGGCTCAAGAAAACAATCAAGCGGCGGACGTCCTCGCCCGCATCGGCGCTAAACGCGACCCTGTCCCACCTAACATATTCCTAGAAAGGTTGTTCAAGCCATCTGTGGTATGGGAAGGGGAGTCCGGCAGTACTTGCACGGATCCGAACACACCCCCAGATTCCGAACCATCAGACATAATCGGAGGCTCTGCCATCGAAATAACATCTTCGGTCCACGAAATCATGGTCGTAGTCGCCCCATGGACTGAGCCCTTCTTGTCCTACCTAAATAGGCAGGAGCTCCCAGAAGACCAAAACGAAGCATGCTGCATTGTCCGGCGTTCTAAAGCTTACAAAGTCCACGAAGGGGAACTCTACAAGAAAAGTGCCATCGGAGTGCTCCAAAGATGCATCTCCAAGGAGGAAGGGCGATAGCTCTTGGCTAAAATCCATGCCGGACTGGGCGGGCACCACGCCACGGCTCAGGCACTAGTAAGCAAGGCTTTCTATACAGGCTTCTATTGGCTGACGGCCCGAGCAGACGCACAGGACCTTGACCAACACTGTGTCGGTTGCCAGCTCTTCGCCAATAAGAGTCATATGCCCCCTACCGCTCTCCAAACAATCCCCATAACCTGGCCCTTCGCGGTCTGGGGGCTGGATATGGTCAGACCTCTTAAAGGGGGAAGCCATAAGAAAAAATATTTATTGGTCATGGTGGACAAGTTCACCAAATGGATAGAAGCCAAACGAGTCAAAACGGCCGAATCCAGTCCAGTCATAGACTTCATATCTGGGGTCGTACACCGATACGGCGTCCCCCATAGCATCATCACTGATAATGGCTCCAATTTTACAGCCGATGAGGTGAAAACTTGGTGCGGCAAAATGGGCATTAAGCTCGACTACGCTTCCGTCTACCATCCCCAAACAAACGGCCAGGCCGAACGGGCAAACGGTCTCATCATGAGTGGCATCAAACCCAGACTAGTGCGATCTTTGACAGAGTCAGATACGCACTGAGTCAAGGAGCTCGACTCCGTACTCTGGGGGCTGCGGACCACGCCGAATCGCACCACCGGATATACACCATTTTTTATGGTGTACGGCATGGAAGCAGTACTACCCTGCGACATAATACATGATTCGCCACGCGTACGTATGTACGAAGAGAAGGAAGCCGAGCTAGATCGGCAAGATAACTTGGATGCCCTGGAGGAGGAATGCGACGTCGCAAAAGCCCGCTCCACATTCTATCAACAGCAGGCTCGACGATACCAAAGCAGAGAAGTACGGGCCAAAACTTACAATATTGGCGAACTAGTTATACGCCTACCGGAGAAGAAGAACGACAAGCTCAAACCCAAGTGGGAAGGTCCCTTTGTCATCGACAAAGTTCTCATCGGAGGAGCGTACCGCTTACGTAATGCATCTGATAACAGGCTCGAGCCGAACCCATGGAACGTGGCCAGACCCCGGAGATTCTACGCCTAACGCCGAACTCAATGTTCGTCTCCTTACTCCTCCCGTTTTATTTATGCTCCATCCCTTCTCCTTTCTCGACTTTTTTCCCTTTTCTTTCCTCTTCACACAAAGTATTTAATACAGTACGGACTTCCGGATTACTCCGACTGCACTACATATGTAAGCAATACCTGGGGGCTTCCTATACGGAAGCTAAAAATCACATATGCATTCCTTTTTTCATATGTGCCTTTTCTTCACCATTATATGCATCGATATGACTTAAGATGTGGCCAAGCTGAGTTGCCTGGCTCTTGTGTTTATGCCCTACGTTCCCGTTAATTCGGCTAGGGCATAAGGGGAGCACCTCTGCGATTGTTACTGCCGGTTCAGCCGGATGTGTACCTCAGACTGGGTGAAGCCGAAAGCTAGTTTCCTTAAGAGAATATTCGATTGGTGAACAAAAGATGTATTCGTTTATTACAATGTAAATCCCCAGAAGTCTTGTATGATGCGCCATCATTCGCAGTTCGGACATGCGCATCGTCGCATGCGTACCCAGGGAAAGGAACCCCTAACGGAACTATTCTCCGTGGAAGATGTTTCTTACTATCCATGTAATATAACATAACTAGTTGGGTACTTGTCTGTTCAAGCACTTATGACCCCTACACCTGGTTTCCATGCATACCCCGGTTTTGTATAACCGAGCGGGTATTCGGACACACCCCGGACTGTAGGATCCGGGGGCTGAAGCGAAAAGGTCCGCCATGACAAATGATTTTAATCCGGCTAGGGGCTACTTATGCCCATTGAATTACACAGTCACTTGGACTGACTATATTCCTCCTCTATACCATCCAACAGGCTATCTAGCTTACAATCCTGTTGAGAATACTTGGCGGCTAACGCTACCTGGTCATATACCAGACTTACGGGAATTTCTTGCCCATCGGGCCCCGCCGGTCCTACTTCGGCCATATGGTTCGGGTCCATCTTGGTGTAGCGCGTCTTCACCCTAGCCCAGGCTTCTCTTGCACCTTGCCGGCAAGCTGACATCTTCCACAATCGGAAGTGCCGCCGTGCTCCTTGAAGCATATCTACAAGCTCCCCCATGCTGTTCGGCAGTAAGCTTGAGGGCCACAAGGCCTGAGAAATACCCTACATCACTTGCCGAGCTCGCTCATGCAGTTGCGAGAGATCTTGCAGTAAATCACTTGCGGATGAGGGCATCTCCTCCTCAGGGTGACCCATTAACATTCCTGCAAGCAAAATTCTTTCAATATACTTCCTCGCTGAACTATCATACAGTTTGTTTGGGAACTCACCATAAATGCCGCGTCGAAGCCTTTTGTTCTCCTTCACGGAGTCCGCCAGTTGAGCACGGACGTCTTTTAATTCCACGTCCAGTCGAATATTGGCATCTTGAAGATTGTTCTTCTCTTGCCTAACTTGCGTAAGGATGCGTTCGCCAGCCTTTAGCTGCCTTTTGAGATGTGAGTCATCATCCGCTACGCCCTCCAGATTCACCCCGGGATTGTCTGCAGAATTTTCTTTTAGACTAGTCGCACCAGCCGCTTACTAACTGGTGCATCTTCAAACAATTGACACAAATGTTACCAGAGGAGGCCTTCTGGGATTCCCCTAACTTGGCAACCGTGTCCCTCAGCTGGGCCTTGCATTCCTCCAGCTCCCGAGCCAATTGTTCATTCTTATCTACAAGGACTTGTGCATGAATTGATCCTTCAAACAGTTGTTCCAACCATTTCAAGTCTCAGGGGCTACTGCTATACATGCTTATCAAAATTTCTTACCCGTATATCTTTGGTATACTGGTTCGTTGCTCGGGCAAGCCCGCCTTGAGCAGCTCAGATGTATGTGTCTCCCGAATTGAAGGCATTAAATGCCTCTTCGGAAAAGATGTTGTTCCGAAGCACGGCCCGTCGGCGCCGGTGATTCATGGCGCTCTCTACTTTGGAGTTCGTGGCCGAGAGCATATCCGCATCCTCTGTCGGAGAACTGTGTGACATCGGCCCCGTGTTCACCTCCACTCTCAAAGCCGGTTCTGGAATCTGGCTGGTGGAGGCGTGATCGGTGGGATCCCCGGATATAGTCCGGCTACTCCTCTTCCTGCCAGGACACAAAGGGCGCTGTTATACTTTAATACCATAACCACAGGACAAGTTTTTACCTTACCTGTGCAGCGGCGTGTCGACCCTTACCGCCTTCCTCTTGAGCCTGCCCGATCCGGGTGCCCGTGGTCAATGAGTCCCTAGGGGCTCGGCCCCGCGCTCCGACCGTCGTCTCTGCAAGAAACACGACACTTCAAGAGTAAGGCATGACATCTGTAGGGAGTCCTCTTCGGAGGATAGGGTTTTTTCAGTTTGGCTTACACGCGACACAGGGAGCGGTCTGGGATAGTCGACAATAGTGTCCACTTAGGCACCATCACAGCTCGCTTGATAAAATACCCCGTTGACAAGCTCCACAGTAATATCCGGATCTTCTTCGAGTCCTGGATCTAGGGCCGTTCCGGGGTCCTCTGGCTGCGGGGAGGGGCTGAAGATTCCTTCTACGGCCCTCCTCAGTTCCTGCTCGGAAACATCGATGCGGGTAATCTTAGCAGAGAACGCTAAAGTAAGTGAAGCAGGGAAAGGAATGACGACTTACCCACTCTGGGGGGTTGTACATGGAGAATCCGTCCCGCGGTTTAATGCGAAGGAATTCTTCCTCTTCCCCTTTGTATAAATCGGACAATATCCTTGCCAGAGCGGTGGCGGAGTCCAGACCCTTACGGCCGCAGCGGGTGGTGTTGTCTTCCCCGTTGAAGTGCCACATGTGCTTCCCCCAATATTGAAGCGGTTGCACTCCCCGCATTATGCATATTGCCATGACCTCGACTATCGTTAGTCCGGATTTGGCCAGTAACTTTATCCCGCTCATCAGGAAATGTATTTCCCTGGTGTCCTCCTCTTGGGGCCCCCGGGGGCGCCAGCTTAGACGTGCCCTCGGCGGGGCGTTACTGAATTTGGGGAGACCTATCCGGACTGGATCCGGAAGGGGAACGTCATCAATGTAAAACCACTCTGAAGGCCAGTTCTCTGGTGCCTTCTTGGGAGTGCCGGATAGGTATCCAGTCTCGGCAATGCGTCATAGTTTGGCCCCGCCCACTTGACATAGGGATTCTCCCTGGTTGCAGGGGACAAGGTAGAACAGCTTCTTCCATAACCCGAAGTGAGGCTCGCAGCCTAAAAATAGCTCGCAAAGGGCAACGTACCCTGCTATGTGTAGTACGGAGGAAGGGGTAACGTTGTGCAACTGGAGGCCGTAGAACTCCAGGAGCCCGCGAAGGAACGGGTGGATGGGAAACCCGACGCCCCTTAGCAGATGCAGGATGAGGCATATTCGCTCCTCTAGAGATGGATTTGGAGATCCCTCCGCTTGTTCCCCTCCATTATAAGTGGCTATTCCGGCTCGGACGGGGACCATGAACGCTGGTGGGAGAAACCCTTGGGTTTGTAACTCTATCAAACGGCTATGAGGAACTGAACACTCTTCCCAATCCCCCAACTTGGAGCGAGGAGAGCGAGCAGAAGAGCTGCGACGGCCGGCCATGTTGGAATGGTTTTTTCCGGAGCGCTCTGTTGGATGCTTGCTCGAGGAGGGAGAGTGAGGTTTGGATCCGAGAATCCCCGTCCCTTCAAATAAATGGTCAGCCCGAAGGATTGAGGGTGGCAAATGCAAAAATGCCTCGGCTCCTCGCATTCGCTCGACACGTGGAGATGGTCATTATTGATACACTAAAGCCAAGGAGTACAACATTGATGGGAAGTCGGACACTATTTGTCCTAACAGGTACTTTGGAGTATTCGTAGATGGAACCCGCCTTGCAATGCTGAAGACAAGACTGCGCACCAGACTCATCGTCATTGAAGTGGTTCAGGTGCTACCGAGGGAGTCCTGGATTAGGGGGTATCCGGACAGCCGGACTGTATACATCGTCCGGACTATTCAAGCGTGAAGATACAAGACTCAAGACTTCGGCCCGTGTCCGGATGGGACTCTCCTTTGCGTGGAAGGCAAGCTTGGCAATCCGGATATTGTGTTTCCTTCCTTGTAACCGACTCCATGTAAACCCTAGCCCTCTCCGGTGTCTATATAAACCGGAGAGGTTGGTCCTTAGAAGGCCGAACACAATTACAATCATACCATCATAGGCTAGCTCTTAGGGTTTAGCCTCTATGATCTCGTGGTAGATCTACTCTTGTACTACTCATATCTTCAATATTAATCAAGCAGGAAGTAGGGTTTTACCTCCATCGAGAGGGCCCGAACCTGGGTAAACATTGTGTCCCTTGCTTCCTGTTACCATCAGCCTAAGACGCACAGATCGGGACCCCCTACCCGAGATCCGCCGGTTCTGACACCGACACCCAGCGCAGACATGCATCACCTGGAAGCCAACTCAAAAGCCACGATGGTGGCGAAGCAGCCCGCCTCCCACCATTCTCTCAGGTCCTAGATGATCATGCTCACCACTCCAGCCGGATGTCTAGCTTGTATTGCTTCCAATTTGGTTAAATTGCATCTGCTTAGCTTACACACTATACCTTTGAATATGACACGCCTTTCTGTTTTTGGTACATACTAGTACATCTATCTATTAACCATGTTCTTGCATCAAACTAATGTTCTTGTGTATCCCTCATCAATCACTTATGATGAGGCAGTCAGGCCGGTGGACTACTGTGATAAAAGATCCTCGTTTAAAGAATGCAGCGTCAGCCTCCCCACATGATTCTCAAGAAACAGCAAGGCTAGATGAAGATAGTGAATGTAGCTCTATAGTTGATTACCGCATTTCCCCTACACTAGCATCCTCAGGTGCTTGCTTTAACTTGGCAGCGTGATATGTGGTTGCATGTTGCATATGGTGTCTAGATTGTAATTCTTCTAATCTGGTTAAATTGCATGTCCTATTCTGCTTAGTTTATACATTATACCTATTAATGTGACATGCCTTCCTGTTTTTAGTACATAGTACATCTGTCTATTAAGCATGTCGTCACATAAAACTATTGTTTTTTTGTATCCCGCATAAATCAATATGACGAGACACCTTCAGTATATGTAGTGTGATATTAGTTGCATCTTCATATGATTTATAGCATGGACTGCTTCTAATTTGTTGAAATTCCATTTATGATGGGACGCTTTTAACTTGGCAAAGTCATATTTGTGTCATCTTTCATGTGGTGTCTAGCTTGCATTGCTTCTTATTCGTTGAAATGGTTTCTGCTTAATTTACACAAACAGTTGTGAATATGGCATGCCATCCTGTTTTTCGTATTATTCCATCCTGTAATCATGTGTTTGCCTTACATCAAAGTAGTGATTGTTAGTATCATGCACGAATGAGTTCTGAAGAGTGAATTTTATTGCTTTTTCTTGTCGATTTTACTTAAAAATTCAAAATCAATAAAGCGGGAGGAAGTTAGCAAGGCAGCGGATGAAGGTGCTCCTTCCAAACGGAGGGCCTCTACAGATTCTACTCCTCCATCCCCCCAAGATGATTTCCAAGACAACACGTGCATAGACACTCAACATAGATGTGTTGGTGATGAGCATGTCTCCCCTAGTGCACCATCACAGGTGCTCCCTCTAACTTGGCACTATTATATGTGGTTGCATGTTATGTATGATGTCTAGCTTGTATTGCTTCTAATTTTGTTGAATTTCATCTCCTTACTTTCACATTATACTTGTGACTAAGACACGTGTTCCTGTTTCTAGAACACACAATATCTGTCTATCACACCATGTTCTGACATCAAAGTACATTTGTTCTGAAGAACTAAATTGTTATTCATTTTTCTTGTCGTCTTGACTTAACATGGCACAGAGAAAGAGGAAGCAAAACGGAACGACGGGGAAAGGGAAGCGGAACAATCCTGCAGATTCTGCTGGTACCGATGGTGCAATAGAAGGTCAAAGTCTAGCGGAAAATTGTACCGACAGGGTATCCCATGCTACACGAGCTGCAGAACAATCCAAACAGAAACAAATAGTTGCCACCAAACAAGCAGAGACAACCCTAGTTGTTGCAACACCTTCCACAGTACCACCAGCTGCACGATTTACTCGTTGGTCAACTCAGCTAGCAGCATGTTCCCAAGCTCCCTTGCCACCTGACACCACTTCTGAAGCACTCTTGACACAAGATGAGTTGGCAAGATCAGATGAACTTTGTGAGCTTCAACAGCAAGAAGGTAGTTGCTGGAGTCAAGTTACAGTTGCATGCTTCTTTATATGTAGTCTCAGAGTTTGATGTAGACTAACACTTCCTATTTTCGTTGTTGGACTAGAACCTAGGCGCAAGAGGAAACGAACATCAGGGATAATGCTCAATAGGTTAACTAAATCTAGAGGAGGAAGAATGGAGATCCGTTTTGAGGCAGGTTTAAAAAGGGCACGTGATGCTACAGAGTCATCCAAGTTAGTATCAGTGGCAGCAGTTGCCGTTAGATGTCATGTACGTATCCTCCCAACATGGATTCAGTACAGGAATGACAAAGACGAAACCCAGTTCAACACCTTCCTCGACCATTTATCTGTAAGTATGGTTATGTATGGAAACTAGTAATATCGTCTTGCTCTGTCCAATACTTTCTAGGTTGCTGATAATGAGACTCCCATAATTTCCAATAGATGAGGTTCAAGTTGGATAGCCAAGATGATGCAACCAGACAAGCTTGCACCCATGTTTTCAAGTCTGCTCTGCGACAGTATTGGTATAACTTGAGGAAAACTCACTTTGAAGGCAAGGCTAACAGTGAACTTTCCCAAACATCTCTAGTGGAAAATATATCAGATGAAGACTAGAGAGGCCTCGTTAAACACTGGTCTGATCCGAAGTATCAGGTGCTTTATATATATGTGATCAGATCACATGTTGAAGTCCTATTTACGCATGTGCCACACAAATCTATCTTCTTGTAGGTGAACTGTTCAAAGAACAAGGCCAACCGTAAGAAAGTGAAATTCCAACAGGCGACAGGATCTCGTAGCTATATTGCATACTGCGAGGCTCTTGTAATTAGCTATTGTTTCACTCTTTTCGTTGTACCATATTATTAGATCTATATTGACTTGTTCCAAATGCAGAGGAAAGCCCGCAAGGACCAAAAAGTACCTGAACCAAATAATGTGGAGATCTACAAGGACTGTCACACTAGCAAGACGAAGGGCATGACTACACCAGTCAAAGCCGTTGTTGTAAGTCCTTAATCCTCATGCCTTTTAACTACTACTTACTCTGACTTATGCCTTGAACTACATGGTTTGCAACCAATGTCTATTACTCTTTTCAATTTTATACACAATTGTCTTAGCGTATCATTGCACCTTACAAGGTTTAAAAGAGAGGAGTGATGTTCCTTTGATCTTGACCTGTAATCTAGTTCCGTGCTGGACTTGCCCACACAATGTTACAATTGCCTCTTTGTCTGTTCTCAGTTGTTTTGTGATATGAATGATGTCATACTATGCTTACCGGATTATAAACTTTGTCCCTTTATCCTTAGTTGTCAATACAATGTGAAGAAATTGACAATACATTAGCCATGGTACATGGTCATATGTTTGGAACCTGGTTTTATTATGTACTTTGCAGTAAAATACAACTAATATTTTACATGGGTTCACCAGAATAAGTTCTCTATATAGACCAAAGCTATTTTGTTTGGTTTTTCTGCCTCCTTAATATCTTCTGTTCTGGTACTACTAATGTAAAAAATTCAACTTTTCAGGAAGCTATGGAAAAATGGTGGAACCGCCACCTTTTGAAGGTGGCGAGGCAACTATAACCGCAATGTCAGCTCTTGCTGCAGTGGGTCAGTACCTGTCCACTAACAGTGCCAAAAGCACGTTCCTGCATAATACTGGGTTGGTTGGTAAGGCAATCTCGTCCAAACTGCCTCATGATCAAGATATGCAAGCTCAAAACAATGTTATATCTACGCTCCAGACACAACTCCATTCCTTAACAGAGACCCTTTGTGAAATAAGGACAGGCATTGTTCAATGTCGTCAATGCAAGGTTTTGAAACCAGACTATCAGACATTTGTTATGTTGGTCAGGAGCCTAGGAGAAATGAAGGAGATGGTTATGGTGCTCCATCAGACAATACATCATGAAAACGTAACAGTCAGGTCAAATGAACTGAGCTTCTAAACTTCTCATGGTGCATTTATCTGCCAGACTGTTAACTTTTATGCCAACCTTCATTTTGTTTTATAGTT
Source organism: Triticum timopheevii (assembly GCA_963921465.1). Lineage (NCBI taxonomy): Eukaryota > Viridiplantae > Streptophyta > Magnoliopsida > Poales > Poaceae > Triticum > Triticum timopheevii. The sequence goes on from OY997272.1 coordinate 225,626,041, forward strand.
GCAGTTTTTTATGTTGCGATATAAAAATTTGTTCTTAACGTCCAGCCACTAGCTGAAGAAAACAGCAAGCCATTTTTGTATAGTGTAGGGTGTTCCCTATATTTGCACTGGTGGTGATCTTTGATGCCCAATGGATGTAATCTATGCAATCGCCTTAATAGCCTAGCGTTACTTTCAGGCTTTTTATTTCCTTGTCTTCTTTTTCCCTGGTTTGCTAGTGGCCACAACAACCATGGGCCATATATGGACCGTGGTAACCTTGGCCCTGCTATGGGCCGTAGGATCCATGGGCCTCCTACAGGGCGTCTTTAAATGGGCTTCCAACACGGCGGTAGAATCAGTGGGCCTCGGGCCGTCGGATAAACGGGTCTACATGGGTCGTAAATGGGCGTAATTGGTATCAGCCCAGAATGGTAACGGGCCGTTAACAGGCCGGAGGACAGCAAAGGCTTAATTCTATCACGGGCATAACAGGTCGTTAATGGGCCAGAATATAGGACGGGCTGGAAACAGTGCAATGGGTTAACAGGCTAGAAACTGGCCGACTCTTACCACGGGCCGAATTTGGCCCATTAGGGGAACAGGCCAGTAAAGGACCTGTAAGTGCATCTACTGCCCCTTAGTGATTTGGTGCATTGAATACTTATAGTTTAAGGGACTGATGCTTTTGTGACTGTACACAGGTCTATAAGTCTATGAGGAGTTTGATATTTACAGAGAAAGTCGACCCCTAAAAATGAATCTCTTCGACTGAAGACTTTGGATTTCAGAAGACTTTCTGAAGACTTTTGAATGTGAAGAAATTGGTGTGACTTGAAGACTGGTATTCATTCAAGGAACATGAAGCGTGAAGACTTTTGTTTTCGTAGTTTCATTTTCTCTTTCTGGAGTAATAGGAAATACCGTACTATTAAAGGAGGTCAAGGAAATACCAGGAAAAATTTCCATGTGATGCTCAACTCAAAATCCTACACCTACCAATCCCTTCGAGTGAAGCCATTGGAAATCTCATATAGTTCAGTCAATTTCTTCAATGACATAGACGAAGTTCTTCAGGTCTTTGAGGAATTTTTTCTGACTGAGGAGTTAGAATTCGCCAGTGCAGATTGCCTACAAGTGAGGAACATAATAGCCCTGAGGAATTTAAGCCTCAAATATCCGACCGTTGCTGTGCTACGCGCCAGCTGTCCCAAAATGTCTATCCACCTAACAGTCATATCATTGAAGGGCATTTATGTCTTATCATGTCGGGCTGCACCCTTGGCTATAAATAGCCGCCCCCTACAACCACTAGCTGGTTGGCTGCTCCGAGAGAAACTGACACTTGTCATTTGAGAGCATTCCATCCTCCGAGGACTTTGAGCGAAAATCATCAAGTGAGGAAAACCCTAACCCAAACAACTACAAACCCAAAGTGATTGAGCATCACTGAAGAGATTGATCCTGCGTGGATCCGACGCTTGTTACCTTTGAATACTGTGCATCTTCCAAACGGTTAGGCGTCATGGTCTAGAGCGTCCAAGAGGAAATTGTGGATCATCGAGTGACCGAGTTTGTGAAGGTTTGGAAGTCACCTGAAGACTTAACACGAGTGACTGGGCGAGGTCTATGTGAACTTAGCTCAAGGAGAATACGGTGAGGACTGTGTGTCCGGTACTTTGTGTCCTCAGGTTTAAATACCTAGCCGCTCCAATCAGACGTACAACTATCACAGCAGTTGGAACTGGTCCACCAAATCATTTTCTTCACCAAGCCTACTAGTTCTATTTCCTCAACTCTTTCATTTCCTCATTACTGCGTTGTGTGCCTGCTCATATCTGTTTAAAGACTTTGACTGAAGACTTTCTCAATTTCCTCAGTTCAATTTCTTCAGTCTGTTTGTCTTCATCCTGTTTTATCTTGTGCTTACGCTTCCTGTACTCTATGCGTGTTTACATTTCATCATGATGACCATGCTTATGTTTTTAGGATAATTAGATTTATGCCCCTAGTTGTGTCACACTCGTCTTTTTTACCCCTAATTCCCAAAAGTCACCGGTTCTGTCCAAGTCACTTTGCTCCTCTTATGCTTTTGCCCTTTGACCGTTTGACCGTTAGTTTGAAACCTTCATAACTAATTCGTACTAAATCAGAAAAATGCAAATAAGATACCAAAATGTTCAGAAAAACATCACCTATATGCCAGTGTCATTTGCATACATGAAAAAAGTGTTGGAAAGTGCACACCCGAGTTTTAGCTCTTTTGGTACCACCATGAATAGTAAACTCTAAAAAAATTCAAAAAAATATGGTGGCAAAGAACGACAAATGTTCTAAGTGCTTGCCAAGTTTCATTGGGGAACGGCATTCATGGAAGTCATGGCAAAAAATAACCTTCTTTGGAGTGCGGATTGTTTTTTTTTGCCGCGGAACCCATGAATGTTATTCCCTGATGAAACTTGGTAGGCACTTAAAACATTTGTCATTCTTCGCCACCAAATTTTTTTTGAATTTTTTGAACTTTTTTAGATTTTACTATTCATGGTGGTAGGATAAGAGCTAAAACTCGGATGGGCACTTTCCAACACTTTTTTCATGAATGCAAATGACACTGACATATAGGTGATGTTTTTCTGAACATTTTGGTATCTTATTTGCATTTTTCTGATTTAGTATGAATTAGTTATGAAGTTTTCAAACTGACGGTCAAACGGTCAAAGGGCAAAAGCATAAGAGGATGTCACGCCCAATATGCGACCCTATCCAAAAGGAACTCGAAGGTCCCACCAAGGATAGACCCGCATATTGGAACGCTTTTGCAAGGTGGATATCATTACATCAACATTACATAATAGTTGGGGATACATACAAGAGGCATACAATGCCACACGAATACAACATCACATCATACAAGAGATCAACATCCGACTACGGATGATACATAAACAGAAACTCAAACAATATCCACCCTGCTAGCCCAGGCTGCCGACCTGGAACCTATCCCCTGATCGAAGAAGCAGAAGAAAAACTCAACGCAAGCAAGCATCGCTCTCGCGTCATGATCATCGCATAACCTGTACCTGCAACTGTTGTTGTAGTAATCTGTGAGCCACGAGGACTCAGCAATCCCATTACCATGGGTATCAAGACTAGCAAAGCTTAATGGGACAGGAAGGGGTAAAGTGGTGAGGTTGCAGCAGCGACTAAGCATATATGGTGGCTAACCAATGCAAATAAGAGCGAGAAGAGAAACAAAGGAACGGTCGTGAAGCTAGCAATGATCAAGAGGTGATCCTGAACACCTACTTACGTCAGACATAACCCAGAAACCGTGTTCACTTCACGGACTCCACCGAGAAGAGACCATCACGGCTACACACACGGTTGATGCGTTTTAATTCGGATCTGGTGTCAAGTTATCTACAACCGGACATTAACAAATTCCCATCTGCCACATAACCGCGGGCACGGCTCTCAAAAGTTTATACCCTGCAGGGGTGTCCCAACTTAGCCCATGACAAGCTCTCGCGATCAACGAAGGAATAGACCTTCTCCCAGGAAGACCCAATCAGTCTCGGAATCCCAGTTTACAAGACATTTCGGCAATGGTAAAACAAGACCAGCAAAGCCGCCCGATGCCCCGACAATCCTGATAGGAGCTGCACATATCTCGTTCTCAGGGCAACACCGGATAAGTCAAGCTACGAGTAAAACCAGACGTCGAGTTTCCCCAAGGTGGCCCCGCAGGTTGCTCGTTTCGGACCAACACTTAGACAAGCACTGGCCCGTGGGGGGGGGGCTAAAATAAAGATGACCCTTGGGTTAATTACTCCCAAGGGAAAGGTAGGTGGTGGTGAGGCAAATGGTAAAACCAAGGTTGGGCCTTGCTGGACAAGTTTTATTCAAAGCGAACTGTCAGGGGGGTCCCATAAATCATCCGACCGCGTTAGGAACGCAAAATCCGGGAACATAACACCGGTATGATGGAAACTAGGGCGGCAAGAGTGGAACAAAACACCAGGCATAAGGCCGAGCCTTCCACCCTTTACCAAGTATATATATGCACTAATTAAATAAGAGATATTGTGATATCCCAACATAACCTTGTCCACCATGAAGAAATCTTCAACTTCACCTGCAGCTAGCAACGCTATAAGAGGGGCTGAGCAAAGCGGTAACATAGCCAAACAATGGTTTGCTAGGAATGGTGTCAGAGGTTAGAGGTTCATGGCAATTTGGGAGGCTTGAAGAGCAAATGATGGGTAACACAGCAAAGCGATAGAACGAAGCAAACTAGCATAGCAATGATAGTAGTGAGATCCAGGGTAACGGTCATCTTTCCTGAAATCCCGCAAGGAAGAAGAACGAGTCCATGAAGAAGATGAAGCCACGAAGACGAACCACACGTAGACGAACGCATCCTCACGATCGCAACGAAACGAGAACTATCGAGAAGAAGCACACAACATGGTAAACACACCACACATGAACAAGACATGATGCACAACAAGCATGATGAATGACAAAGCTACATGAAGCTACTCATGGCAAGAGATGATGCAAACAAGAACAACACATCACAGCAAGTTTAAATGAGGCCGGAAACAACATATAACAATTCCGGTAAGTCCTCATATGCAAATTTCGAAATTGGTCCAGAACTGAATAAACATTACGTTGAAGTTGTTAAACAGCAAGTTAAGATGCAGCATGATGATCTACACGAAATTCTAGTCAAGTTACATATAAAGTTCATTAAATTCGGAGCTACGGCCTAGAAGATATGAGGAAAACAAGTTAAACATGGCATTGATGCAAAATGCATACAAACATCAAGCAAACACACCAAAACAAGGATGCAACATGATAATATGAAGCTACATGCAAAATCAAGCAAGTTTCATATAGATCACACTCAAAACGGAGCAACGGTTCAACAAATACACTATACAAGTCATAGCAACAATCTGTCCAAAACAGCAACTAGGCATATTGCAAGCACCAAAACAACATGCTACAGCACCCCAACATAAGAACAAAAGGCATGGGCATCAAGTACAGTTAAAGCACTACAAAACATGAACACTGAGCTATCTCCAGAAATCACTAGAACATGCTCCAAAACACATGGAAAGATTGCAAATAATAACAGTTTCAGACTTTAGCAGAAATAACATCAGGTTGCAATGTTTAGAGCAAGCAAACAACATGTTACAGGAACTTAACATGGAAAACAAAGGCATGGCATGAATCTACTAAAAGCATAGATCAAAAGTCCCTTACTGACCATGAGCCAAAAAGGCATAGAAAATATGATGGCACCCATGTAAACATGGCAAATTATATTACAGATTCATACATGGCAGGAACAACAATAAGTAGGCATGTTCGTGAGCTTGAACCACTCACCACAGAGCAATACATGGAATGGTAAGGCAACCAACAGTAAGAAGGCATGTTTGTGAAGCTAAGCATGGCAAGAGCAAGTTCATAGGCTGCATGGATCACTAGGAAAACACATGGGAACAAGTGAACTTAATGTTAACAGGCTGACAGCAACATTATCAAGCAACTTTGGAGCAAGATAACAACATGTTTCAGCAGGCTATAATTGCAACCAAGGGCATGAATGGATAGATCATGACATGTAGATCAAAACATGTTTATAGAGTATCTCCAGATTATGCATAGAATGATTAGTAGAAGCATGTTAACATAGCAACAAAATATAACAGAATCTGTCAGGAAAACAACAACAGCAACTACCCTACTTAACAAGCTCGATGCACTCACTACAAACATCACAAAAATACATGGTTTACACCCCTGGAAAGATGGCATGGCATAGATCAACGTACATGTAGACATCAACCTCATAGGATGCACACATCAATCATGGCAAAAATGACAAAATAGCAAGTTATAACAGTTTCAGCAGATTAACATCAACATGCACTCTTCCGACAGCATTTCGGGCATCAAGATGAGCTCAAATGAAAATGATGCAATGGAATGAAATGAAGTACTCGTCGAGGCGAACAATTTTACATATTACACGCACAAAACGGAGACACGGATGCAGAGATATGGCATGATGAACATCGCATGATAATGTATGAAATCTGGGACTTAGTAGAAAATATACCCTCCGGGAAATGTCAACGGGATGGAGCGGTTTCGGGACGGAGAGATCCGGATCGGGCGCGGGCGTTTGGATGAACTCCTGGTGGATCTCGTCCCGATCCGGGGCGACGGGTCCAGCGGCTCCGGCGAGAGCTCCGGCAGGGCTCCGGCCGGAGTTGGGGCGAGGGCGACGGGAGGCGGCGTCGGTGAGGGGTGGCGACCGGAGCGGACAAGGGGCGCGGCTCCGGCGAGCGGTGCGGGGCGCGCAAGGCGGTGGGGCGAGGCGAGCTCCGGCGAGGTGAGGCGAGCTCCGGCGAGGCGGCGTCGGGCGATGGGGCGGCGCCGGCAGGGGCTGCCGGGGCGAGGCCGAGCGCGGGGAGGCGGCGGCGCTCGGGGACGCCGCGGCCCCGAGCAGGCGCGGGCGGAGCGGGCCGGTGCGGGGGCGAGGCGTGGTGGCGCGGCTCTAGCGGTGGCGGCGAGCGGGCACCGGCGGCGGCGGGGCAGGTCGTCGCCGGCGAGGGCGCGCGGAAGCCGAGGCGGCGACGGGCGAGGACGCGGGGAGGCGGCGGCGGCTGGACGGGATGGGCCCCGCGGGCCCGATCCGGGCCGCGCGGGCCGGCGGCGGCGCGCGGTGGCCGTGGCCACGTGGCGGCGCGGGAGTGGATGCGGACGGCGGCGGAGATGCGTCCGGCGCGGACGGACATGTCCGGCGCGGCGCGGAGGGGAATTTGCTAGGGTTTGGACCGGGATTTTCGGAGGGGATCACATATTTATAGGTAGAGGGAGCTAGGAGAGTCCAAATGAGGTGCGGTTTTCGGCCACGCGATCGTGATCGAACGACCGAGAGCATGGAAGGGAGTTAGATGGGTTTTGGGCCACTTTGGAAGGGGTGTTGGGCTGCAACAAAAGAGGGCTTTGCGGTTACCCGGTTAACCGTTGGAGTATCAAACGACCTCCAAATGGCACGAAACTTGACAGGCGGTCTACCGGTGCTATACCAAGGCCGCTTGGCAAACCTCGGGCCATTCCGAGAAAGTTTAACACCCGCACACGAAAAGAGTCAAGAAGGGGACGCCGGATGACATTGGAGCGCCGGATTGCAAAACGGACAACGGGGAAAAAGCTTGGATGCATGAAACGAACACGTATGCAAAATGAAATGCACATTATGACATGATATGAAATGCATATGATGACATGGCAAAGTGCAACACGCAAGCAAATGACATGGCAATGACGGCGAATAACTGGCGGACACCTGGCGCATCGAATCCGGGGCGTTATAACACTCCTTCACTAACAAGAGATCTCGTCCCGAGATCTTAGGACCGAGACGGAAGGGAAAAGGGATGAGTGAAAAAAAACTCAAGAGAAGAAGCAAAGAATCGAGAGCACTCGAGAAGAATTTGAACGAGATCTTGCAGAAGGCATGTGACTGAGGGAATCCATTCTTATGTCACACTTGAAAAGAAATGAGAATAACTCCAGGGGAATTAGAAGAGTCAGGTAAGATCCTGGGAAAAGACCTGTGGGTTAGGGCCCACTAAAAGGAAAACACCGTTGAAAAGGATTGTTGAACAGATAGATGATGCACCCGAACAATTGAAATATTTGAATGAGGTGACCACCTCAAATTAATTGGAACACGGATGAATCTCCTGAGCTGTCTTCCGAACTCCGGAAGGATAAACTAGCGAGAGGCGAACGAACAAGGAGAACACTTGAGCTGAGGAAAAGAATATAGTCAACCCGAAAAACTTGAATTGAGTGCACCGGAAAATAAAAGAGATGAAGAATGACAAATGAGACGAGAAATCACCGGTTGAAATAATAAGGGAAGACTGAATAGGCTCCACACGAATGAAGTAGATGGTCGAGAGAGAGTCAGACTCCAGGAAGAAGAGGGTGGGAGGGTGGGAAAACAAAGGCAAATAGGAAGGGGAAACCGACGAATACCTTGAAGAGAAAACACCGGTTGAAATCATTGAGGAAAGAAGGCAAAGACTTCGCACGAGTAGAATGGATACTCGATTACGGACTCCGGTTTCGAGGAGAAGAAGGGAGGGCGGGTGGGAAAAACAAGGACAACTTCGGACAGAGAAACAACATCGATCGAAAAGAGCTAAGGATTGATCTCCCAAAGGCAAAGAGGTTCGAATCAGCTTGACGAGAGATGCACCAGACAAAAGAGGATGGACAACTCGCAAAACTAACCACGTGATCCTAAAGAAAAATTTGAACGGGAAGAGGAGTAGCTCAAAACACCTACGTCAAGATTCCTCACCAGAGCGACGAAGAGGCTGAGGAGTAAAAAGAATTCCTACTCTCCGATATAACTAGACTCCAAAAATAGTTTTCTTCTAGACTCAACAATGGCCAAACTACACGATCAATCAAGGGGGCTCCTAGGGTCGGTCGAGGCTCTAATACCAACTTGTCACGCCCAATATGCGACCCTATCCAAAAGGAACTCGAAGGTCCCACCAAGGATAGACCCGCATATTGGAACGCTTTTGCAAGGTGGATATCATTACATCAACATTACATAATAGTTGGGGATACATACAAGAGGCATACAATGCCACACGAATACAACATCACATCATACAAGAGATCAACATCCGACTACGGATGATACATAAACAGAAACTCAAACAATATCCACCCTGCTAGCCCAGGCTGCCGACCTGGAACCTATCCCCTGATCGAAGAAGCAGAAGAAAAACTCAACGCAAGCAAGCATCGCTCTCGCGTCATGATCATCGCATAACCTGTACCTGCAACTGTTGTTGTAGTAATCTGTGAGCCACGAGGACTCAGCAATCCCATTACCATGGGTATCAAGACTAGCAAAGCTTAATGGGACAGGAAGGGGTAAAGTGGTGAGGTTGCAGCAGCGACTAAGCATATATGGTGGCTAACCAATGCAAATAAGAGCGAGAAGAGAAACAAAGGAACGGTCGTGAAGCTAGCAATGATCAAGAGGTGATCCTGAACACCTACTTACGTCAGACATAACCCAGAAACCGTGTTCACTTCACGGACTCCACCGAGAAGAGACCATCACGGCTACACACACGGTTGATGCGTTTTAATTCGGATCTGGTGTCAAGTTATCTACAACCGGACATTAACAAATTCCCATCTGCCACATAACCGCGGGCACGGCTCTCGAAAGTTTATACCCTGCAGGGGTGTCCCAACTTAGCCCATGACAAGCTCTCGCGATCAACGAAGGAATAGACCTTCTCCCAGGAAGACCCGATCAGTCTCGGAATCCCAGTTTACAAGACATTTCGGCAATGGTAAAACAAGACCAGCAAAGCCGCCCGATGCCCCGACAATCCTGATAGGAGCTGCACATATCTCGTTCTCAGGGCAACACCGGATAAGTCAAGCTACGAGTAAAACCAGACGTCGAGTTTCCCCGAGGTGGCCCCGCAGGTTGCTCGTTTCGGACCAACACTTAGACAAGCACTGGCCCGTGGGGGGGGCTAAAATAAAGATGACCCTTGGGTTAATTACTCCCAAGGGAAAGGTAGGTGGTGGTGAGGCAAATGGTAAAACCAAGGTTGGGCCTTGCTGGACAAGTTTTATTCAAAGCGAACTGTCAGGGGGGTCCCATAAATCATCCGACCGCGTTAGGAACGCAAAATCCGGGAACATAACACCGGTATGATGGAAACTAGGGCGGCAAGAGTGGAACAAAACACCAGGCATAAGGCCGAGCCTTCCACCCTTTACCAAGTATATAGATGCACTAATTAAATAAGAGATATTGTGATATCCCAACATAACCCTGTCCACCATGAAGAAATCTTCAACTTCACCTGCAGCTAGCAACGCTATAAGAGGGGCTGAGCAAAGCGGTAACATAGCCAAACAATGGTTTGCTAGCAATGGTATCAGAGGTTAGAGGTTCATGGCAATTTGGGAGGCTTGAAGAGCAAATGATGGGTAACGCAGCAAAGCGATAGAACGAAGCAAACTAGCATAGCAATGATAGTAGTGAGATCCAGGGTAGCGGTCATCTTGCCTGAAATCCCGCAAGGAAGAAGAACGAGTCCATGAAGAAGATGAAGCCACAAAGACAAACCACACGTAGACGAACGCATCCTCACGATCGCAACGAAACGAGAACTATCGAGAAGAAGCACACAACATGGTAAACACACCACACATGAACAAGACATGATGCACAACAAGCATGATGCATGACAAAGCTACATGAAGCTACTCATGGCAAGAGATGATGCAAACAAGAACAACACATCACAACAAGTTTAAATGAGGCCGGAAACAACATATAACAATTCCGGTAAGTCCTCATATGCAAATTTCGAAATTGGTCCAAAACTGAATAAACATTACGTTGAAGTTGTTAAACAGCAAGTTAAGATGCACCATGATGATCTACATGAAATTCTAGTCAAGTTACATATAAAGTTTATTAAATTCGGAGCTACGACCTAGAAGATATGAGCAAAACAAGTTAAACATGGCATTGATGCAAAATGCATACAAACATCAAGGAAACACACCAAAACAAGGATGCAACATGACAATATGAAGCTACATGCAAAATCAAGCAAGTTTCATATAGAGCACACTCAAAACGGAGCAACGGTTCAACACATACACTCTATACAAGTCATAGCAACAATCTGTCCAAAACAGCAACTAGGCATATTGCAAGCACCAAAACAACATGCTACAGCACCCCAACATAAGAACAAAAGGCATGGACATGATGTACAGGTAAAGCACTAAAAAACATGAACACTGAGCTTTCTCCAGAAATCACTAGAACATGCTCCAAAACACATGTAAAGATTGCAAATAATAACAGTTTCAGACTTTAGCAGAAATAACATCAGGTTGCAATGTTTAGAGCAAGCAAACAACATGTTACAGGAACTTAACATGGCAAACAAAGGCATGGCATGAATCTACTAAAAGCATAGATCGAAAGTCCCTTACTGACCATGAGCCAAAAAGGCATAGAATATATGATGGCACCCATGTAAGCATGGCAAATTATATTACAGATTCATACATGGCAGGAACAACAATAAGTAGGCATGTTCGTGAGCTTGAACCACTCACCACAGAGCAATACATGGCATGGCAAGGCAACCAACAGTAAGAAGGCATGTTTGTGAAGCTAAGCATAGCAAGAGCAAGTTCATAGGCTGCATGGATCACTAGGAAAACACATGGGAACAAGTGAACTTAATGTTAACAGGCTGACAGCAACATTATCAAGCAACTTTGGAGCAAGATAACAACATGTTTCAGCAGGCTATAATTGCAACCAAGGGCATGAATGGATAGAGCATGACATGTAGATCAAAACATATTTATAGAGCATCTCCAGATTATGCATAGAATGATTAGTAGAAGCATGTTAACATAGCAACAAAATATAACAAAATCTGTCAGGAAAACAGCAACAGCAACTACCCTACTTAACAAGCTCGATGCACTCACTACAAGCATCACAAAAATACATGGTTGGCACCCCTGGAAAGATGGCATGGCATAGATCGACATACATGTAGACATCAACCTCAGAGGATGCACACATCAATCATGGCAAAAATGACAAAACAGCAAGTTATAACAGTTTCAGCAGATTAACATCAACATGCACTCTTCCAACAGCATTTCGGGCATCAAGATGAGCTCAAATGAAAATGATGCAATGGAATGAAATGAAGTACTCGTCGAGACGAACAATTTGACATATTACACGCACAAAACGGAGATACGGATGCAGAGATACGGCATGATGAACATGGCATGATAATGTATGAAATCTGGGACTTGGTAGAAAATATACCCTCCGGGAAAAGTCAACGGGATAGAGCGGTTCCGGGACGGAGAGATCCGGATCGGGCGCGGGCGTTTGGATGAACTCCTGGTGGATCTCGTCCCGATCCGGGGCGACGGGTCCGGCGGCTCCGGCGAGAGCTCCGGCGAGGGCTCCGGACGGAGTTGGAGGCGAGGGCGATGGGAGGCGGCGTCGGCGCGGGGTGGCGACCAGAGCGGACGAGGGGCGCGGCTCCGGCGAGCGGCGCGGGGCGCGCAAGGCGGCGGGGCGAGGCGAGCTCCGACGAGACGGCGTCGGGCGATGGGGCGGCGCCGGCGGGGGCTGCCGGGGCGAGGCCGAGCGCGGGGAGGCGGCGGCGCTCGGGGACGCCGCGGCCCCGGGCAGGCGCGGGCGGAGCGGGCCGGCGCGGGGGCGAGGTGCGGTGGCGCGGTTCCCGCGGTGGCGGCGAGCGGGCACCGGCGGCGGCGGGGCAGGTCGTCGCCGGCGAGGACGCGCGGAAGCCGAGGCGGCAACGGGCGAGGACGCGGGGAGGCGGCGGCGGCTGGATGGGATGGGCCCCGCGGGCCCGATCCGGGCCGCGCGGGCCGGCGGCGGTGCGCGGTGGCCGAGGCCACGTGGCGGCGCGGGAGTGGACGCGGACGGCGGCGGAGATGCGTCCGGCGCGGACGGACATGTCTGGCGCGGCGCGGAGAGGAATTTGCTAGGGTTTGGACCGGGATTTTCGGAGGGGATCACATATTTATAGGTAGAGGGAGCTAGGAGAGTCCAAATGAGGTGCGGTTTTCGGCCACGCGATCGTGATCGAATGACCGAGAGCATGGAAGGGAGTTAGATGGGTTTTGGGCCACTTTGGAAGGGGTGTTGGGCTGCAACAAAAGAGGGCTTTGCGGTTACCCGGTTAACCGTTGGAGTATCAAACGACCTCCAAATGGCACGAAACTTGACAGGCGGTCTACCAGTGCTATACCAAGGCCGTTTGGCAAACCTTGGACCATTCCGAGAAAGTTTAACACCCGCACACAAAAAGAGTCAAGAAGGGGACGCCGGATGACATTGGAGCGCCGGATTGCAAAACGGATAACGGGGAAAAAGCTCGGATGATTGAAACGAACACGTATGCAAAATGAAATGCACATGATGACATGATATGAAATGCATATGATGACATGGCAAAGTGAAACACGCAAGCAAATGACATTGCAATGACGGCGAATAACTGGCGGACACCTGGCGCATCGAATCCGGGGCGTTACAGAGGAGCAAATTGATTTGGACAGAACCGGTGACTTTTGGGAATTAGGGGTAAAACAGACGAGTGGAACACAACTAGGGGCATAAATCTAATTGTCCCTATGTTTTTTTATGTTTGCATCTGAGTACTTATTCTGCTGCAAGTAGTTCTTTGCTTAGAATTTCCTCAGCTTGAAATTCCTCAGTGAAGAATTCATAAAAATCGCCTATTCACCCCCTCTAGTCGATATAACGCACTTTCAATTGGTATCAGAGCAAGGTACTCCCTTGTTCTGTGTGATTTTGGTTTAACCGCCTGGAGTTTTAGTTATTTCGACCGCAAGTATGATCAAGGTCTCTACTGGATGTCCTACCTTCGATGGAACGAACCACCCCTACTGGAAGAATAAGATGCGAATGCATCTTGAGGCAATTGATAACGATCTCTGGTATGTTGTGGAAAATGGTGTTCCCTCAGTCACACCTTCTTTGAATGCTACTGATGTGAAGAGATTCCAGCAACTCGATTCTCAAGCGAAGAACATCGTATGTGGCCATCTGAGCAAAGGGCAGTATGGGAGAGTGAGTACTTTGGAAACTGCTAAGCTTATCTGGGACAGACTGTCCAAAGTCAATGAATGAGTCTCAACACAGCGTGATTCTCGAGTTGACGTTCTTCGCAATCTCTTCAACCACTTCAAAATACTCGAGAATGAAAATGTTCAACAAACCTTCGATCGCCTCACTGACATCTCAAATGAGCTTCAAGCACTTGGTGCCACTGACATCACCAACCATGAGGTGGTGAAGAAATTGCTGTGGTCGCTTGATTCCTCATTTCATACTCTGGCACTGATGATACAAGAACATGGAGATTATAAGTCTCTTGATCCCGCTGATATCCTCGAGAGGCTAAACACTCATGAGTTCCAACTTGCTGAGAAGAGAGATCTCTATGGTTCGAGCTATGGCAGATCACGTGCCCTGAAGGCCAAGGCAGTTTCTGAATCTGAAGGTTAAGATTCTAGTAGTAGCCTTGGTGATCCTGAAGAACTGAGCCAGGAGCTAGCACTGCTCGTGAATAAATTTCAGAAGTTCTCAAGACATGGACGCTTTGGAAAATCCGCAAGGAGTAATGATTCCTCATCCAGTGATTATAAGAAGAGACTATGCCACAAATGCAAGAAACCAGGTCACTACATTCAAGACTGTCCCCGGTGGGAAAAGGAATCAAAGAAGAAGGAATACAAGGATTACAGTTCTGATGACTCAAAGAAGAAGAACAATTCTTCAAATTCCTCATCATCAAAATCCTTGAAGTCTTCATCTCACACTAAGAGCATCTCCAAGAAGGCTCGGGCATTCATTGGCAAGGAAATGGACTCTGAAGCTTAATCTGAGGAATGTGAGGAAGAGGAGGCATCTGAGGAGTCAGAATCTGGTGTGGCGAGTCTAGCTCTTGCTACTACGTTTGTCAGCAAGTCCATCTTCAACTCTGAAGAAAATGGCTTCACCAACAAGGCTAATGGAGGCGATGATGACTATGCTCCCACCTATTGCTTCATGGCAAAAGGTGCAAAGGTACTCAAATACCCCTCCTTTGAATCAAGTGAGGATGAATCTGATGAAAACCTCAAGCGTAGCTACTCTAAACTTGCTAAGATTGTTGTGAAACAACAAAAGGCTTTTGAAAAGGTTCAAAACATGCTAGACAAAAGTGATGACATGTTGGGTGAAGAAATGGATTGCACTAAAACCTTGACCGAAAATCTTCAGAGTCTTCAGTCTAAGTTTCACAACCTTCAAAATCATCATAACACTCTCTTATCTGATCATGAGAAGCTTTCTTATGAATTTCTTTAAAGAAAGAAAGATCTTGAAAAGCTAAGGGTGAGTTATGAAGATCTTCAGAAGGAGCGTGATTCATTACTTGCTCAACAAATCAGCGCTGCTCAGGAAGAATTTGTTCCTCCATGTTTGAAGTGCATTGAATGTGAATCTGCTAATTCTTCACCTGAATGTTCAAATGCTTCTAATGTTACAAATTCTTCACCTGTCTCTGCTATCACTAATTCCTCATCTGAGGATGTTGCTAGTATCACTGATGATGCAAGGCTGAAGGAATTTTACATGACAGGCATGTACAAAATCCTCAAAGGGCATCAGGCTCTTTGTGATGTGCTTAAAAGCAGATCCTCAACAGGAACCCTAGGAAAGAGGTATTTCCTTTGAGAGGAAACTCAATACTGATGGGACATACTAGAAGCCTGAGCAGTATCCCAAAACCTCATGGGTTGCTGCAAAGGGACCTCCAGTAGATCCATCTACTTTATTTGGCTTTACATGTGAATCTCCTCATTCTGCTAATGAGTCATTTGACTCCAACTATAAACTGTTCAAAAATCAGAATGGTAAAGTTTTTGCTAGATATGTTGGCACTAACTGCAGGAACGGTTCCCCTATGAAGAAAATCTGGGTTCCCAAATGGTGCCTTGAAAGTCTTCAGGTGAATGTCCTCATGACACCACCTGTGAAGAATAGGAACCCCAGATCAAATTCTTCATATGGACCAAATTCTTCATATGGATTCAAGTCCTCATATGGACCAAATTCCTCACGTGGATCAAATTCCTCAAGAGGATCAAAGTCCTCATATGAACATCATCATGCTAACTCTTCTGTCTCGTAGGGAGGAGTTAAGGTCTATGAATATGAGCATTATTCTTCTAACCATTATGTTCATAAGTCCTCGAAGAATTTCTCTACTTATTCATATGCTTATCCTAACTCCTCTTATGTGAAACAAAGTGGACTGGCTTCTATGCCACCTTTCTCGTATGGAGCTCGCAGAGTGATGAACTCTTTGCCACCCATTCAGATGTGGGTGGTGAAGAAAAATAACTAATCTCTTATGCAGGGTCGGGTCTCCAGACGAACTTAAACGTCTGAATAATTTACTAGAGACCTGAAATTGCCTGAAAGGACGCAGACTAATCATGAAGAAATGAATCCTCATTTCTCACGTCCTCATTCTGTTCTATATGTTTTGTTGCTTGATGAAATTGATCTGATGAAATTGATGTCATATTCTTCACTGATGAAGTATATGAGTTCGTAAGCTACACTAATTCATCTGCAGGATGATCAACCCAAAGCCAATGAGTGGGTCCTCGATAGTGGATGTACAAATCACATGACTGGTGACAAGAATCTATTGATGGATGTTCCCTTATCTCCATCGCATCTGAAGCATATCATCTTTGCGGACAAAGGCAAAAGTCGGGTATTGGGTCTAGGTAAGGTTACGATCTCAAAGGATCAACACATGGAAAAAGTCATGCTTGTCGAGTCCTTAGGATACAAACTCATGTCAGTCTCAATGCTTTGTGATCTTGATATGGCTGTTATCTTTGGCAAGTATCCTTGCGTTGTGATCATGGAAGCTGACAATTCCAAAGTCTTTGAAGGCTTTAGGAGAGGAGATCTGTATATTGTTAATTTCTCTACAGGACCACAACCAGCTATGTGTCTACTTGCAAAAGCTTCAGAAGGTTGGCTATGGCATCGACAACTTGGTCATGTCAGCATGAGGAATTTGCACACGCTCGCGAAGAAGAAGCATGTCATTGGCATTGAGAATGTCAAATTCCTCAAGGATCATTTGTGCGGAGCCTGCGAAGCTAGAAAGATGACCAAGGCCAAACGTCCAGCGAAGACTATCATGACTACCACTCGACCATTTGAATTGCTTCACATGGATCTCTTTGGTCCTAATCACTATTCTACAGTTACGAATGATGCATCTCTATATGGCTTTGTTATTGTTGATGATTACTCTCGTTACACATGGGTGCATATTGTCACTTACAAACATGAGGTGCAGGAAGTCTTCAAACGATTTTCCTCGAGGGCTTCAACCAACTTTGGTGTGAAGATCAAGCACATCAGAAGTGACAATGGAACTGAGTTCAAGAATTATGGTCTTGATGAATATCTTGATGAACTTGGTATTACTCATGAGTTATCTGCTCCTTATACTCCTCAGCAGAATGGCGTCGTGGAGTGCAAGAACAAGACTCCTGTTGAGATGGCTTGCACTATGCTTGAAGAATACAAGACGCCTCGTCGTTTCTGGATTGAGGCAATTGATACTGCATGCCACATCATCAACAAGGTATATCTTCACAAATTCTTCAAAAAGACTACATACGAACTCCTCACTGACAAGAAACCCAATGTGAGTTATTTCAAAGTCTTCGGTGCTAAATATTGGATTAGAGGTACTCATCACAATTCTAAATTTGCACCGAAAGCACATGAAGGTTTTATGCTTGGTTACGGAAAGGACTCGTACACCTACAGAGCTACAGAGTCTTCAACAACGTTCTCCACAAGGTTGTTGAAACTGTAGATGTGCGGTTCGATGAAACTAATGGCTCGCAAAGAGAGCACATACCTTCTGTGTTAGATGAACAGTCACCTGAGGAAACTATCAAGTTCAAGGCTACTGAGGATGTCATTCCTACCGAAGAATCTGTTGACGAAATCATTCCAAAGCATGAAGAATGTCATGCTAATGCACCTGAAGAAAATGGTGCTGAAGAAAATGCTGATCAAATTCCTCGACGACAACCCACTCATCCTCGCATTGCAAACGAAGTGCAGATTGAGAAAATCATCAGCGACATCAACATTCCAGGTCTTGTCACACGCTCAAAAGCTACACATTTGTCTAACTTTTGTGGGTACTTTGCTTTCGTCTCTATCATAGAGACCACTAAGGTAGATGAAGCATTTCTGGAGCCTGAATGGATTCAAGCTATGCAAGAGGAATTACATCAATTCAAGCTCAACAACGTCTGGGAACTGGTCAAGCATCCAGATCCTCGCAAGCACAATATCATTGGCACAAAGTGGATCTACCGCAACAAGTAAGATGAAAATGGCCTTGTGGTGAGGAATAAGGCACGACTTGTAGCTCAAGGTTACACACAGGTTGAAGGAATTGATTTTGATGAAACTTTTGCACCTGTTGCTAGACTTGAGGCTATTCGCATGTTACTTGCTTATGCTAACCATCATGATATCAGTTTATATCAAATGGATGTGAAAAGTGCATTCCTGAATGGTGAGCTTGAGGAAGAAGTATATGTTGCTCAACCCCCAGGTTTTGAAGATCCAAAGCATCCCGACAAAGTCTCCAGACTTAGTAGGGCCCTCTATGGCCTCAAGTAGGCCCCTCGGGGGTGGTATGATACTTTGAAGGAATTCCTCATGAAGAAAGGCTTCAAACCCGGTTCACTTGACCCTACTCTTTTCACTAAATCTTATGATGGCGAATTGTTTGTGTGCCAAATATATGTTGATGATATCATATTTGGTTGTACTGACCAACATTACAGTGATGAATTTGCCTATATGATGAGTGAATATCAAATGTCTACGATGGGAGAATTGAAATTCTTCTTAGGTCTTCAAATTCGTCAACAGCGCAATGGCATATTCATATCTCAGGAGAAATACCTCAAGGATGTACTGAGGAAATTCGGCATGCAAGATTGCAATGGCGTCAAAATCCCTATGCCCACCAATGGCCATCTATGCACTGATGAAAATGGTATTGACTTTGATCAAACGGTATATTGTTCCATGATCGGTTCTTTATTGTATCTATGTGCACCTAGGCCAGATATTATGCTTAGTGTTTGCATGTGTGCCCGATTTCAAGCTACACCGAAGGAATCACACCATAATGCTGTGAAGCATATTCTTCGATATCTAGCTCACCCACCAACACATGGATTATGGTACCCCAAGGGCTTGGCTTTTGATCTCATTGGATATTCAGACACTGACTATGCTGGTGATCATGTGGACCACAAGTCAACATCAGGCACATGCCATTTCCTCGGATGATCTTTGGTCTGTTGGTCCTCAAAGAAACAGAACTGCGTATCACTGTCTACTACTGAAGCTGAGTACATTGCTGCTGGTTCTTGCTGTGCTCAATTGCTATGGATGAAGCAAACTCTCAAGGACTACGGTGTCAACATGAAGAATGTGCCTCTCTACTGTGACAATGAGAGTGCAATCAAGACTGCTCATAACCCAGTTCAGCACTCGAAGACAAAGCACATTCAGATTTGTCATCATTTTCTTCGTGATCATGTGTGGAAGGGCGACATCTCTATTGAGCATGTAAGGACTGAAGAACAGCTAGCCGATATCTTCACAAAGCCCTTGGATGAGAAGAGATTTAGCAAGTCGAGGTGTGAGCTAAATATCCTAGAATCTTCGAATGTTCTTTGAAAAGGACACTCATCCTAACACTTATGCAAAATTGATGACTTAGATGTGCAACACATGAAGAAATGTTTTTCTTCAATCAATGAAGACTAACACTCTAAGTGTGAAGAAATTAACGAAGAATTTGATTCTCAAAACCCTACGACAATTGTACGCGGTGTCTGAAATCATCATTCTTACACGGTGGGTCTACGCCACCACCAAAAGTTGAAAATCTTCAATTTGTTTTTTTTAACCATGATCTCACACGATAATACTTATCTATTCACCCATGATCTCACACGATCGCCACCTCTCAGTATGTGGGAGACACATGTCAAGCGAATGAGAAGGGTCAGGGGCACGTTCGTCCAATTTCTTCGGATGAGTGGTTTTTCACCTCGACTATAAATACCCCTCCCCTTCCTCACTTTGTTTTTACTCCTCTCGACCTCACTCCCACTTGCGCTTCTCAAACCCTAGCACCGCTGCTACTTCCATCATCGCAGGTGAGGAAGAGCTTCACTTCCTCGACCTCGTTGCTGTCGTACTCACACCGGCCGCGGATTTCTTCAGTCTGTCGTCGCCGTAGCTGTCTTCCTCAGCCAAGTTAGGGCGTGGAAGATCTGAACTGACGAGCTTCACATGTACACTTCCCAGTTCATCGTGTTCTTCGTCAAGGTTAATTAAAAGTTACTTTTACTGCCCTTGTTGATTCTGATGTTTTCCACAAAATCTTCAAAAGGTGTTTATTCTTCAAATCTTCACACACTAAACACCTTACACATCATCTGTTCTTGATCTGTTTCCCTAAGCATCATTTTTCTTCAAGATTCCTCAATTGTGTGGATTTCTAATTTGTACAACTCTGGAACCTAAAACAAAAAGCGCTTAGTGAAATTCCTCAAGTCTCATCTGGTCAAATTCCTCAAACTTGTTCTTTTTGCAAAAACCTTCTGAGAATGAATATGACCTCTCCAAATTCCTCGCAACTATACTCTGTTCGCAGGTACTCATGTCTATTGCTGAATCACTAGGTTCTCATCAACTTAACTCATTTGCAGCATTCCTTGAAGAAAAGTTGCACACCTCTTCAGAAAATTCTGTTGTTCATATTCCTCAGCTGAAGAAAATGGCTGACGGCAAGAAGCCACAGAAGGGTGGAAAGAAACCTGATGTCAACACTGCATTTGAAATCCCTAATGATATCTATGCGGGGTACTGCACACCCCCTGAGGAAACAAAGAATGAGCACAAAGTGCGCATTCAGAGAACAGAGAGGAGATGGGCCAGAGAATGGAGGGAATATCGTTATGTAACACCCAAGTACATGAAGAAATTCATTATACACCCTCCATGCCCAAGACCTCCTTTGGCACCTGGCCAAGTTGCTGATCCCTCTAGCATCAGAAGAGGTGAGGAATTTCCCAAGGAATGGGCCAAGCGTCAAAGCCAAGCTAGCCAAAATGGCTAAGGATGCAGTGAGGAAATTCAATGAAGACTCTGCTGCTACCACTACTGAGGCCTCTGCAAGCAAGCCAAAGAAGGCCATGGCAAAGAAGCCCGCTCACAAGCCCAGTGCTTCACCATCTATGCTCTCACGGCCAAGCTCCTCAGCAATTACTCAAGCTGCACAAGCCCCTCCAGAGTCCTCAGCTCCTCCGTCCAAATCCTCAGCACCTATGCATCTTGCCTCGTGCCAAAGGACGACAGGCATCTCTATTGCCGCAGGAGCCTCTGGAAGTTCTTCAGATCCACCTGGTATCATCAGGCCCCTCATTGCAGAAGACAAAGGACACTGCTGGACGAGGTTCTTGACCAAGTCCTCACAAGAACCAGGTCGCCTTTCAAGTACCGTCCGAAGACGATGAATCTGATGATGAAGAACTCACTGAAATCATCAGAGTCAGGCAGCACAGGGCCGCAAGAGCCAAAGGCAGCTATGTGCCATTGATGCTGGATCCAAAGCTAATCCTAGACTTCATCAACCTATGGCACAAGGACCCCAACACTCCTCTGCCTGAGATGAACCTCACTCCTGGCCAAAGTCACGTGTTGATGGCCTTCATTGATGAGGAAAAATGGAAATATGAATAGGGGAGGAGGGTGAAGAAAGCGCAGTACAAGAAGGAGCGCTTTTTGAAGCAAAATGTCTTGAAGCTTTCACCCAAAGAACTTGTAGCTCTGCAATTAGAGATCAAGCAACTAAGTGATGAATTTGATCGCTACTATGCTGACTAGCTTGGAGCCAAAGTCAGATTTGTGAAGATTACTGAGAAGTTCACTACAAATGTTGCAGCCCCAATGCAACAAGAAATTCCTCAGGCTGAGGCATCTGCTCAGCCGACTGAAGAACATGCCAGCACTACTGATGAAAATCAGGTTGCTGATGAAACTCAGAGTACCAGGGCTGATGACTGCATTCCAGCCGCTGAAGAAAATGCCAGGGAAACCACTAGTGTTGCGCCTAAAGAAACTATAAGGACAGCTGAAGCTTCACCGACTATGCCTGAAGAAACTGCAAATGATAGGGCAACTGCATTAGTTGTGCCTGAAGTAACTGAACCAATTTCCTCTGCTCCTCCTGCACCTACACCAACTCCAATTATTCCTTCTGCATCAGATGTGAAGAAGACCAAGGCTGCGGAGTGTGCATCTGTGAAGAAGAGGAAAGCATCAACTTCATCAGATTCTTCAGCTCCGAAGAAGATGAATCCATTGACTAGCTCTTTTAAAATTCAATTGATGCTATTCCTGTCTCATCCATGCCATCAAAGGACCTTGTTCCTTTTGATGAAGAATTGTGATCCCAAGCGGATCAGATGAAGTGATTCCTTCTATTGCTTCATCAGAGCAGTTGGACGAAGAAATTGAAGCGGATGCAATCCCTTCAACACCAATCGTCTCATCACCCATGCCTCAGTTCACTGCTGAAGAGGCTGGTGTCCAAGAAAAGAGTGATGAAGAAGAGGACGTGGACATTGGAAGCACTACTCCAATAATGAACGATGACTTTTGGGAAAGTCAGCACCCCAATTCTCCTCTGTTCACACCTCTGCAACAAATTCCTCAGTCCCCAGTGACTACTGTTCAAATGGGATCTGAAGAACCACACCCCACACCGTCTATCCATGAAGAAATTCCAGCCCACTGGTGCTGATGAAAATGTAAATGAAGAATTGAAGACCCAGGCTTCCACTGAAGAAGAACCTGAAATTCCTCAGCCTGTGGATCCTGAGATTACGATTCCTGAGGTTGTGATGCAATTGACTGATACTCCTCAGCCCAAACCAAATGATCCCTTCTTAACGAAGTAGAAATTCAAGGCTGATGACTTCTTCGGTGAGCATGTGTTCTTCACCGACTATAATCCATATGAATCAGCTCATCTTAGAAGGAAGCGTTTCTGGACTGCTAGCCAGGCCAATTTCTATGCTTCACTACTTTTCAACAAAGAAAAAGTCTTCGACCACGAGCATATTCCACATGTGGACATGGAATCACTGTCGTGCTTCACCCCAGTTCTCAATGTGCTTCATGATGCAGGACTGCTCAACTTTTGCACTGACATTGTTGATTGGAATGAAGAGCTTATTCTTCAGTTCTATGCAACGCAGCACGTCACCAGAGATGCTGACGATATCAACTCTTGGGTATTGGACTGGATGACCGAAAATACTCACTACAAAGCACTGGCCTCTGAATTACTTCATGCCCTGCCAATCAGTCCTCCCCTTGATGGTGCTCGTTGTCTCTACCATGAACCTAAACTCACTGCTCATTACACGCAAGTTCTGATGAAACCGCTGAAGCCCGGTCAAGCCCCAAGGACCAAATTCCTCATGAAGGAATTGCTCTATGTGCCAAGAACCATCTATCGCATTCTGTCGAAGACATTGAGTCCCATCAAAGGCCACGACTCGAATGATGAAGAAGTCATTGGCATCATGAAGTATCTGCTTTTCAACATCATGCATGGCATTCCTGTCAACTATCATGATTTCTTCATGAGGACTCTGGCAAATGTTGCCCTCTCTCTGTTTGAGTTGAAGCCCTATGTTCCTTGGATTATGAGATTCCTCAGAACAAGGTCTTCACTCAACTACAAGGCTGATTTTCAGAATCACCTCAGCTACTTGTCCCCAATTGAAATCCTCAAGCGGACATATTCCTCATCTGACGAAAAGGGCAAGGCCGCTGCAGTTATAGATGAAGGCATTCATCCATTTGATGGTCAGTTCCGCAAAGCTGCATCTTACTCCACAAATGATGACTCTGCCACTCATGACTCTGCCACACATGCTTCAAAGCCAAATCCTCAAGCCACGGCTCCAAGAGTGATGATTGATCGTGAGCTTCTCCTTAGTCTTCACCAGAAGGTGGATCGAAACCACAAATGGGTTAAGCGTCAGTTTGATTCTATTCTTCACAACATGACTGCTACTCACAATGTAGTGAAGAAAAACCATTCCTACCTCCATGAAGTCTTCCGTCGCACCTGGGCTGTTCTATCACATATATATGGTGAAGAATATCTGAAGAAAATGGGTCTCAAGGAGGACTTTGACTGGTCTGAACCACCAGCTAAGAAATTCAAGAAGTTCATGGTTCCTTCCTTGGTGGCCAGCTCCTATTCTTCATCGCGCGAAACAGATGAGCATGAAGACCTGGATGACACTATGGCAGGCCCTACAACAACAAATGACCCCAACAACGCGGGCGCTCCTCCATCAACATGATAATCTTCAGGGGCGTTAGTCCTCATTTTTGATCCTTTTGGTCATTCGATGACAAAGGGGGAGAAATTTGAGTTAGTCTTCAAGCGGGTCTACATATATGGGCGTCTCTCGTTCTTTTGAAGACTTTGCTGGATCGAGTTGTAAACTAAAAACTCTATGGTGGTCTGATACTTTTGTTGTGTTCTTCTGCATGCTTATTCCTCGTTAATATTAATGCACGTATGCTGAATTTCATCAGTCCCATTGAGGGAGTCCTGGACTAGGGGGTGTCCGGACAGCCGGACTATCATCGTCCGCCGGACTCCAAGACTACGAAGATACAAGATTAAAGACTCCGTCCCGTGTCCGGATGGGACTTTCCTTGGCGTGGAAGGCAAGCTTGGCGATACGGATATGTAGATCTCCTACCATTGTAACCGACTCTGTGTAACCCTAGCCTCCTCCGGTGTCTATATAAACCGGAGGGCATTAGTCCGTAGGACACAACATACATTACAACAATCATACCATAGGCTAGCTTCTAGGGTTTAGCCTCCTTGATCTCGTGGTAGATCCACTCTTGTACTACCCATATCATCAATATTAATCAAGCAGGACGTAGGGTTTTACCTCCATCGGGAGGGCCCGAACCTGGGTAAAAACATCGTGTCCCTCGTTTCCTGTTACCATTCGCCTAGACACACAGTTCGGGACCCCCTAACCGAGATCCGCCGGTTTTGACACCGACATTGGTGCTTTCATTGAGAGTTCCTCTGTGCCGTCACCGATAGGCCCGATGGCATCTTCATCCAGCCACGCTGTCCAGGGCGAGACTTTTCTCCCCGGGCAGATCTTCGTATTCGGCAGCTTCGCACTGCGGGCTAATTCACTTGGCCATCTGGAGCAGATCGAAAGCTACGCCCCTGGCCGTCAGGTCAGATCTGGAAACCTAAACTTCACGGCCGATGTCCGCGGAGACTTGACCCTCGACGGACTCGAGCCACAGCCAAGCGCGCCGCACTGTAACGACGGGCATGATCTAGCTCTGCCACCGAACAGTGCCTTGGTGGCCGCACACGGATCCGCTTCGGCCATTAGTCCGGAGCCGATCGCCCAGATCGAGGGTCGGTGGAGACGCCGCCCTGGGGGCTTCAACATCCATGGCGATGGAGCCGAACACTAATCTTGTCCCCCGCAAAACTCGTGATTCCGAGGTGCCGGACTCCCTGTCGGACTCCGAACCTCCCACGCCCCTACCAATCGATTCGGATTGGGCGCCGGTTATGGAATCCACCGCCGCGGACATCTTCCAACACTCGCCCTCTGGCGACATCCTAAACTCGCTAAAGCATCTCTCGCTATCGGGAGAATCCTGGTCGGACTATGGCCAGGATGGTTGGGGTACGGATGACGAAGAAATTAAGAGCCCACCCACCACCCACTTTGTAGCCACTGTCGACGATCTAACCGACATGCTAGACTATGACTCCGAAGACATCGACGGAATAGACGACGATACCGGAGACGAACAAGAAGCAGAGCCTATAAGGCACGGGAGGACCACCTCGTCATATGACATATACATGGTGGATACCCCAAAGAAGAGCGATAACAAGGACCAACGGGCTGCGGCAGAAGATAACCTCGCCGATAAACAACCGAAACGGCGACGCAGACACCGCCCTAAGTCCCGCCTCGACGACAACAACGCTCCGAAGGAGCCCGTAATACAGCAGGGCTCACAAATGGACGACGAACATGCAGATAAGAAACCGTCCGAATATGACGAGTCAGATAATCAGTCCAGGCCCGGCGAAAATGACAGTCCGGACGATCTCATGCCGGACACACCGCCGGAGAGCAAGAACCTTCGGAAAAGACTCGTCAACACTGCAAGAAGCCTGAAGGAGGAAAAGCGGAGGCTCAAAACAGCGGAAGACACACTCAGAATGAGATGGAGCAAAGTGCTCAAAACCGCAGATAAATATAGCAATGGCCACCAATCAAAGAGCTACCCGAAGCGCAAGCTGCTACCAGAATTCGACGAGGAGGCCATAGAGCCTCCACCTTCAAAAAATAAAGAGGCCGCCTGGTTGGATAGGCGGCCAGATGATAGGCCAAATTCTGAAAGCGGCACCACACATAAACCAACTAATGAACCTGGAAAGACAGATGGCCCAGCCAGGTCCATCTACGAGCCAAAGAAGAGGGCCCCAGGAAGCAAGGCAACACGTCAAGTGTCCGAAGATAGTGGCACACCCAAATACAGGGGCGCCGCACACCCACTATGTTTCACCAACGAAGTCCTGGAACATGAATTCCCAGCAGGATTTAAACCCATAAACATAGAGGCCTATGATGGAACAACAGACCCTGGAGTCTGGATAGAAGATGATATACTACATATACACATGGCCAGAGGAGATGATCTCCACGCCATAAAATACCTACCCCTCAAGCTCAAAGGGCCAGCCCGTCATTGGCTTAAAAGCCTCCCAGAAAACACTGTGGGAAGTTGGGAAGAGCTCAAGGATGCGTTTAGAGCAAATTTTCAAGGGACTTATGTCCGCCCTCCGGACGCAGATGATCTAAGTCATATAACTCAACAGCCCGGAGAGTCAGCGCAGAAATTCTGGAACAGGTTTCTTACCAAAAAGAACCAAATAGTCGACTGTCCGGACGCCGAAGCCTTAGCAGCTTTTAAGCACAATGTCTGAGAAGAATGGCTTGCCAGGCACCTCGGTCAAGAGAAACTGAGGACAATGTCCGCACTTACAAGCCTCATGACCCGCTTCTGTGCGGGAGAGGACAGCTGGCTAGCAAGATGCAGCACCAGCGACCCAAGTACATCCGAGATAAGGGATGGAAATGGAAAATCACGGCGCAGAAAAGAACAGCGCCAGAATAAAGAGAATAGCCCAAAGAGCACGGCAGTCAACGCCGGATTCAAACGCTCGCGGCCAAACAACAAAACAACGCCTCTTAAGGATGATGGCGATGAGCTGTCCAACTTAAACAAGATTTTGGGTCGGATATGTCAAATCCACAGCACCCCCGGAAGGCCTGCAAACCACACCCATCGGGATTGTTGGGTTTTTAAACAGTCCGGCCGACTAAACACCAAACACAAGGGGCTCGACGCGTCAAGCGAAGACGATAAACCCCACCAGCAGAGCACCGGAAAACAAAAGACTTTCCCACAAGAGGTCAAAGCAGTAAACTCACTTCATGTGACAATATGGAAAAATAGTGCGGCACTTTCTAAAAAGAGCTTCGCGCGGTCCAACCCAGCAGACCATAGAGATTGGATATCAAAACCAATCACTTTTGACCACCTGGACTATTCCAGAAGCGTTCGAAACGCGGGACGGACTCCCCTGATAGTGAATCCCATAATAGACGGACTACAATTTACTAACGTCCTAATGGACGGAGGCAGCGACTTAAACCTGCTGTATTCAAACACAATCCGTAAGATGGGGATAGACCCTACCAAAATTCGACACAGCCGCACTTCCTTCAAAGGAGTGACGCCAGGCCCTTACGCCAAGTGCACAGGCTCCATATTACTAGAAGTCGTGTTCGGATCACCGAACAATTTTTGACGCAAAAAATTAATTTTTCACATCGTCCCATTTAAAAGTGGATATCAAGCACTCTTGGGACGAAAGGCTTTTGTCCGCTTCAACGCCATACCGCATTACGCGTCTCTTACACTCAAGATGCCCGGTCCGCGTGGCGTCATTTCAGTGCGAGGGTCACTTAAAGACCCCGGACTCGGATAGACGAATCCGGCTTCAGCAGGCTGGGGGCTCCCTAGCCGCATACCTCTTCATAGGGGGCTGCGCGCACAAACAACCGCGGGTTCATACAAACCCCGCTTTACTTATTCATATTTCTTCTTTTACACATATTTTTCGCACGGATGTTTTTCAAACTAAGCGTTCCTCTTTTTTTCAGATGAACAACGTGCGTACCCGTCCAGGATAACGGCGCAACGGAGACACAGGCGCAGACGTGCAGTAGGGACCCGTTGTGAGGATTCTTTTCAGATTAAGACCCTGCGTAAACCTTTTTTTACTGTCTCTTGTTGTTATTCTCCCTTGGTTTCTTCCTATAGCCAAAGCGGAGCCTGACGTTTTGGCATCGGCCGCGTCAGAAGACCATGCCCGTACTTGGACACTAGGGGCTTAGGGCATCGTTCTGCCCATTATTATAAAGACCGAACACCTTAGGGAGTGTTCAGCGTCTCGAGTTAGGCCTTATATGCATCAGCTCCGAATCATGTCTTTGGTCAAATGTTGGGTTTGCCCGGCTCCTGTGTTTTGCTGCCTTACGTTCCGTATCATGGGCTAACGCGGCACCAGGAGAACTACTGCGATTGTGCCCCAGTTCGGCTAGGCGAGCACCTCAGTAGAGAAAGCCGAAAACTGACTGTCATGATACAGCGAGAGACTGGTCAACCACTCGATCGACTACCGGAATGTTTAGAATTCCCCGCTTTGACGAAGGACCGTTTCCCGGTCAGGCACACACGCGCCCCGAATTCGGAGAAGTGCGGTGCCACCAGGGGCTATATCGTAGCCCCACCCTCGAACTCCACTGGCTAAGTGAAAGTGATAAAGCATTATAGTCCGGATTGCCTCGTTTGCTACGCTACCACCTCCTTAAATAGGACCGAGACGTCGGATTAAGTGTGAAAACGCGCTATTTTTGCGAACACCCCCGCACCTTGTGCGTGGGGGCTGAAGCCGAAGACTGCAATCTTTCAAGTTATACAAATGTATACGTAAACGGCCGCATAGGAGAAGTTTTACTACTTGGGACGCACAAGTATAAAAAGCAGTTATAGCATAATCATTGTTTTACAAGCTAAAACGTTCATTTGAACGTGATATTTTTCGAGCACTGCGACTCTATTACACGAGCGCCACGCATAACTTCCCCGAAATAGTGCTCGGCGGGGAGCCGCTTTCATCCGAACCCTGGGCGGCAACAGCGGTGGCATCCATCTCCGGACAGTGCGCCTTCACACGGGCAAGAGCCATCCGCGCGCCCTCGATGCAGGCCGACCGCTTCATCTCCTTTATATGCGGCACCGCTCCAAGGAATTGCTGCAGTAAGCCGAAGTAGCTCGTCGCCTTGGGCCTCTCTAGCCAGACATGGGCCACGATGTCAGTCATGGCAAGTCCGGACAATCTATTTAGCTCGGCCCATTCGGCCAACCGGTCTGTCAACGAAAGTGAGCGATCCGGACTATGGAATTGAGACCAATATAGCTCTTCCGTCTTGTGATCCTTCTGGCGCCGGAAGTGCTCAACGGCATCAGCCGCACTTGCAGCTAAGTCCATATACGGATCCTCCGGACTCCACAGCCGCTCAAATTGAGCATACTTTTGATCCATAAACCGGTGACGCAGCAGAAAAGGCTTGCCAGCTACGATATCTCCGGCCTGGCGCAGTTCCTCCTTCATAGCCCGCATTGCAGAGTGGGCATCCTTGGCTTCGGCGGTGGCCTTCTTCAGGTCTTCCCGCTCCGATAAGCGCTCCTTTTCAAGAGCCTCATTGCGGTCGGCAGCATCTTTTACTTTCATGGCCAATTCGGCCACCTCTGCCCTGCTTAGGCAGTGCGCAGCCCTTTCGGCTTTCAACTCCTCGGCCGCCCTCGAGGCAGCCGCGTCACTCCTTCGGGCTTGCTCCTTAGCTCGAGCAAGTTCGGCCCGAAGGCTCTCCATAGCAGCAGCACCGTCTGTACAACAGCATATAATTTATCAGAGGAGGGCTTCGACCCCCTTAATAAAGCGACTGCAGAGAACTCATTTACCTTGCGACTCGTCAAGTTGCCGGTTGACAAGTGTGATGTCCGCATCCGCCACGTCAAGTTGCCGATTTAACTCGGCAAACCCACTAGTCCGGCTAGCCCTCGGACTATCCGCCACCTGCATAGGAACGGCGGCATTCATTGCTTACGATTTCGATCCTCGGCACGCTGTCGTTTTCGACAACCTACCGAGTCTCAGGGGCTACTATCTATACAGGACGCATTTTCATGTGCAAGACTGTTAATAGACAAAGAGATGCGTCATTCTCGCGTACCTCAAACCCCGCCAGCAAACTCATAGCGGCATTGCGCAATCCGCTTTCGACGGACGAAATCCTTCCAATCACCATACGCATCAACGCACGGTGATCTTCTGAGATGGACGCCCTCTCAAACAGATTCTTCAGTTCTCCCGGCCGGATACTAGCGGGTGCCGAACTCTCTGACCCC
Source organism: Triticum timopheevii (assembly GCA_963921465.1). NCBI lineage: Eukaryota > Viridiplantae > Streptophyta > Magnoliopsida > Poales > Poaceae > Triticum > Triticum timopheevii. Next base: position 225,656,480 of record OY997272.1, read on the forward strand.
TTCGGACTTGGGGATACCCTCTGTGACGATACTTCAGGCTCGCCTGCCTTATCTGATGGCGCTGCAGACGGAGGCATTTCACTCTCCATCATCTCCGGAAGAAGGTCCCCCGAAGATGAACTCCTCTGAGAAGGCTGCAGATCCGAACTGCAAGATAAATATTTCGGTTACCCACAGAAGCACAAATGGAGGTATTTCCTTACTAATTAACTCCCCTTTTTATACTCACGGCTCGCTGGAGGGCTGATCCTTTGGCGATGATTGTGCGTCCGGATTCTCTCCGGACGCCGGACCCCCCGGTGAAGATCTCTTCCCATGCTTAGGGGCTTTGGCCTCCGAATCTTCGGAGGCGGTCCTCTTCTCCCCCTGGAAGGGGGGGTTTTTGATTCCCCTCTCTTCGGACGCCCCTTTGGGCGAAATAATAGCTCCTCTACTTTCCCCATCGCTCCCTTCCATGGGTGCGACCTCCAACATTCTGACCAGCACGGGCTCCAGTGCGGTCTCTGGGAGGGGGCTCGGACACCTTATCAGCCTCGAATGTGCTACCCACTCCTGTGAAGAGCAATGGGTCAGGAGGCAAACTCTAGAAAAGAAGATAAACAGGGCGTCCGGACGCTGAGCTATTTACCTGAGTATCCGGGCGATTGCGGCTTAGGCCTGCATCCTCGGCCAATTCCAGACACGCCACCTGCGGTCCGAAGAACAACTTGTACATCTCCACTGGTGTCGCACCCATGAAGTGTTGGAGAATCCGAGGTCCCTCCGGGTTGAACTCAAATAGACGGAGAGGACGACGTTTGCAGGGCAAAAGATGCCTGATTAACATAACCTGCATCACCACAATCAGATTGATCTCCCTCGCCTGGAGGTCTCGAATCCGGCCCTGCAATAAGGGCACGTGTTTGGACGGCCCCCAACTGAGCCCTTGGTTGACCCATGACATCAGTGGGCATGGAGGTCCCGGGCGGAAGGAAGGCGGCGGCTTTTGCTTGCTGCCCTTCGGAACGGTGATATAGAACCACTCCTGTTGCCACAGTCCGAGTTCCTCTTGGAAGAAACCCTCGGGCCATGGGGCATCGGCCTTTTTGCTTATGGCCGCCCCGCCGCACTCCGCTTGACGCCCCCCGATTATCTTCGGCTCCACATTGAAGGTCTTCAGCCACAGGCCGAAGTGGGGAGTGACGCGGAGGAATGCTTCGCAGACGATAATGAATGCGGAGATGTGGAGGATGGACTCCGGAGCCAAGTCGTGAAAGTCCAGCCCATAGTAGAACATGAGCCCTCTCACGAAGGGATCCGTCGGGAAGCCTAAACCCCGACGGAGGTGGGATACAAAGACAACAAACTCACCGGGCTCGGGGGCAGGCACGACCTGCCCTTGGGCGGGCAACCTGTGCGAAACCTCGTAGGCCAGGTACTTGGCCTCGTGTAACTTCAATATGTCCTCCTCCGTGACGGAGGAGGGCATCCACCGGCCCTGGAGGTCGGAGCCGGACATGGTTGAGAATCCGAAGCGCTCGAATCTGAGGCTCTGGGTGTTGGAACTGGGAGCGAGGAGGAGATTCGATGCGAGATTGAAGAACAAGGACAAGCCTTGGTCCTCTTATAAAGAGGAAAAAATACCAAGAGCCGTCTCCGTGACCGTTTGGGATTCACCTTCGATAGAGGAGGCGTGGTGACGGGAACGGTTGGGTTACCCACGTCCGTATTGACGAGAATCCCGAAATAAGGGGAACACGATCTCTGCTTCGACAAGACGTGCCAAGGAAACCGCTTTGCTAAACGTACTGAGGTGGTACAGTAAAAAACAATTCAAGTAAAAGCCTGGTAGCGGTGTGATGTCACGCCGCATAATACATCAGCAAATTGAACTGGTGTACATTTTATTCTCTCTATGGTGGAATGTGGAATTTATTTTGCAGAGCCGGACACTATCCTGGTGTTCCTGATCTTCTCTGGATTATTCAAGGGAGGAACCCGCCTTGCAATGCCGAACATTATGCGCGCCGGACTAATCGTCATTGAAGCCTGGTTCAGGGGCTACTGAGGGAGTCCTGGACTAGGGGGTGTCCGGACAGCCAGACTATCATCGTCCGCCGGACTCCAAGACTACGAAGATACAAGATTGAAGACTCCGTCCCGTGTCCGTATGGGACTTTCCTTGGCGTGGAAGGCAAGCTTGGCGATACGGATATGTAGATCTCCTACCATTGTAACCGACTCTGTGTAACCCTAGCCTCCTCCGGTGTCTATATAAACCGGAGGGCATTAGTCCGTAGGACACAACATACATTACAACAATCATACCATAGGCTAGCTTCTAGGGTTTAGCCTCCTTGATCTCGTGGTAGATCCACTCTTGTACTACCCATATCATCAATATTAATCAAGCAGGACGTAGGGTTTTACCTCCATCGAGAGGGCCCGAACCTGGGTAAAAACATCGTGTCCCTCGTTTCCTGTTACCATTCGCCTAGACGCATAGTTCGGGACCCCCTACCCGAGATCCGCCGGTTTTGACACCGACACCCATATTCCATCGCGCATTTCAAATTCTTCATATTATATGTCAAATGTGTGTATGATTTACAAGATATATGGGGAGATCTCCATGATTCTACTCTTCAAGTGTGCATTGCTTCAAAAGCAAATTCCTCACTATGCACATCTTTAGGGGGAGTTCTTCTATATCTTGCAATCAAATTCCTCAATATCAGTATTTACACTTTGTATGTTTATCCCCGTTGAAAACTTAACCTATATTGTCATCAATCACCAAAAAGGGGGAGATTGTAAGTGCATTGCCCCTCAGTGATTTTGGTGCATTGAATACTTATAGGTTAAGGGACTGATGCGTTTGTGAGTGTACACAGGTCTATAAGTCTATGAGGAGTTTGATATTTACAGAGAAAGTCGATCCCTAAAAATGAATGTCTTTGACTGAAGACTTTGGATTTCTGAAGACTTTTGAAAGTGAAGAAATTGGTGTGACCTTGAAGACTTGGTATTCATTCAAGGAACATGAAGCGTGAAGACTTTTGTTTTTGTAGTATCATTTTCTCTTTCTTGAGTCATAGAAAACACCGTATTGTTAAAGAGGGTCGAGGAAATACTAAGGAAAAATTTCCATGTGATGCTCAACTCAAAATCCTACACCTACCAATCCCTTCGAGTGAAGCCATTGGAAAGCTCATACAGTTCAGTCAATTTCTTCAGTGACAAAGACGAAGTTCTTCTGGTCTCTGAGGAATTTGTTCTGATTGAGGAGTTAGGAATTCGCCAATGTGGATTGCCTACAAGTGAGGAACATGATAGCCCTGAGGAATTTAAGCCTCAAATATCCAACTGTTGCTGTGCTACGCGCCAACTGTCCCAAAATATCTACCCACCTAATGGCCATATCACTGAAGGGCAGTTACGTCTTATCATGTCAGGCTGCTACCTAGGCTATAAATAGCCGCCCCCTACAACCACTAGCTGGTTGGCTGCTCCGAGAGAAACTGACACTTGTCATTTTAGAGCATCCCATACTCTGAGGACTTTGAGCAAAAATCATCAAGTGAGGAAAACTCAAACCCAAATAACTACAAACCCAAAGTGATTGAGCATCACTGAAGAGATTTATCCTGCGTGGATCCGACGCTTGTTACCTTTGAAGACTGTGCATCTTCCAGATGGTTAGGCGTCATGGTCTAGAGCATCCAAGAGGAAATTGTGGATCACCGAGTGACCGAGTTTGTGAAGGTTTGGAAGTCACCTGAAGACTTACCATGAGTGATTGGGCGAGGTCTATGTGACCTTAGCTCAAGGGTAATACGGTGAGGACTGTGTGTCCAGGACTGTGTGTCCTCGGGTTTAAATACCTAGCCGCTCCAACCAGATTTACAACTGTCACAACAGTTGGAACTGGTTTACCATATCACTATCTTCACCAAGCCTACTGGTTCTATTTCCTTAACTCTTTCATTTCCTCATTACTGTGTTGTGTGCTTATTCATATCTGTTTGAAGACTTTAACTGAAGACTTTCTCAATTTCCTCAGTTCAATTTCTTCAGTCTCTTTGTCTTCATCCTGTTTTATCCTATGCTTACGCTTCCTGTACTCTGCGCATGTTTACATTTCATCATGATGACCATGCTTATGTTTTGTTGTGTTTGCATCTGAGTACTTATTCCGCCGCAAGTAGTTCTTCGCTTAGGAATTTCCTCACCATGAGATTCCTCAGTGAGGAATTCATAAAAATCGCCTATTCACCCTCCCCCTCTAGTCGATATAACGCACTTTCAAGGCCAGAAGTAATTGAGGGCCGGGAAGGAGCCCAAGAACGTATGGGCCGTTAGTAGGCCGAAAGGTAACACGGGCTGGAAATGGCCCATGTGAATCATGGGCCGTTGACGGGTACAAAGAAACTTACTGTTCATTACGGGCTAGAGTCACCGTGGGCCTCTAAACAGCCTAAAGATATGAAGGCCTCATATGGGCCGAAAGACGTTGTGGGCCATACATGGGTCGAAAGTGAAACAGGCTGGTGTTATATTCGACATCCCACGTGATGTTGTTGGGCCGATTTCATGTAGGCCCTAACGGGCCGTGAGTTATCGGGCCATAAAATGGGCTATTTGCGAAGAGATGGTCAACAGGCTTTTCATGGGCCAGCCCGCTATCTTTTGACCAAGTCAAACAGGCCCGCCTTTGTAAGCTAAATGGGCCAGTGGTGGGCCTTCGCATGTGTGGACATGTCATAGGCACCTATCTGACCCACTGACGAGTTGACATGTGTTTCCTCCGGCCAATCAGAATTTTACACGTGGAAATTTCCCATTGGTCCGGGCTGTTAATGGGTTATCGGATCCAAAACCGGACCCGATAGCTTAACGGCATCCCATTATGGTGGATGCCAAGTGTCAGTCACCCTTGACGAAAGCACTTCTATGACACGCGATTTATCGTCATGGAAGTGGACACTTCCGTGATGATAATTTTGGTAATGTCATGGAACACATAACTATCTTGATTCTGTCATAAATTTGTCATGGATGTACATGCATGACAGAAAACGTGACCTACTATGACAAACACGTACCATCACGGAACTGTATTTTTTGTAGTGATATTCCTCTGACTATGAGATTATGCAACTCCCGAATACCGGAGGAACACTTTATGTGCTATCAAACGTCACAACGTAACTGGATGATCATAAAGATGCTCTACAGGTGTCTCTGAAGGTGATTGTTGAGTTGGCATAGATCGAGATTAGAATTTGTCACTCCGTGTATCGGAGAGGTATCTCTGGGCCCTCTCGGTAATGCACATCACTATAAGCCTTGCAAGCAATGTGACTAATGAGTTAGTTACGGGATGATGCATTATGAAACGAGTAAAGAGACTTGCCAATAACGAGATTGAATTAGGTATGATGATACCGACGATCGAATCTCGGGCAAGTAACATACCGATGACAAAGGGAATGACGTATGTTGTTATGCGGTTTGATCGATAAAGATCTTCATAGAATATGTAGGAGCCAATATGAGCATCCAAGTTCTGCTATTGGTTATTGACTGGAGATGTGTCTCGGTCATGTCTACATAGTTCTCGAACCCATAGGGTCCACACGCTTAACGTTCGATGATGATTTCTATTATGAGTTATGTGTGTTGGTGACTGAAGTTTGTTCGAAGTCCCGGATTAGATCATGGACATCACGAGGAGTCCCGAAATGGTTGAGAGGTAAAGATTGATATATTGGACGAAGGTATTCGGACACCGGAAAGGTTTCAGGACGTTCCAGATATTTATTGGGGAACCGAGGAGTTATCGGAACCCCCCAGGGAAGTTATGGGCCTTAATGGGCCATAAGGGAGTAGGAGAGGGAAGCCCGCAGGGTGCCCCCCCCCCCCAAGGGAGTCCGAATAGGACAAGGGGGAGGGGGCGCGGCCCCCTCTTTCCTCTCCCCCTCCCTCTCCTTTCCTCCTTCCCCCTCTTGGAACAGGAAAGGGATTCTAAGTAGGATTGGGAATCCTACTTGGACTCCCCCTTGGCGCGCCCCCTCATGGCCACCGGCCGACTCCCTCTCCTCCTTTATATACGGGGGCGGGGGGCACCCCAAAGGAACAACAGTTGTTTCTTAGCCGTGTGCGGTGCCCCCTCCACAGTTTACTCCTTCGGTCATAGCGTCGTAGTGCTTTGGCGAATCCCTGAGCGGATCACATCACCAACACCGTCGCCATGCCGTCGTGCTGACGGAACTATCCCTCGACCCTCTACTGGATAAAGAGCTCGAGAGACGTCATTGAGCTGAATGTGTGCTGAACATGGAGGTGCCGTACACTCGGTACTTGGATCGGTTGGATCGTGAAGATGTTCGACTACATCAACCACGTTGAACTAATGCTTCCGCTTTTGGTCTACGAGGGTACGTGGACACACTCTCCCCTCTCATTGCTATACTTCTCCTAGATACGTCTTGCGTGATCGTAGGAAATTTGTTGAATTACTACGTTCCCCAACAGTGGCATCTAAGCCAGGTCTATGCGTAGATGATATGCATGAGTGGAACACAAAGAGTTGTGGGCGATAATATTCATACTGCTTACCACCAACGTCTTACTTTGATTCGGCAGTATTGTTGGATGAAGCGGCCCGGACCGACATTACATGATCGCGTTCATGAGACTGGTTCTACCGATGTGCTTTGCACACAGGTGGCTGGCGGGTGCCTGTTTCTCCAACTTTAGTTGAATCAAGTTTGACTATGGCCGGTCCTTGTTGAATGTTAAAATAGCGCACTTGATGAAAAATCGTTGTGGTTTTGATCCGTAGGTAAGAAGGGTTCTTGCTAGAAGCCCGTAGCAGCCACGTAAAACTTGCAACAACAAAGTATAGGACGTCTAACTTGTTTTTGCAGGGCATGTTGTGATGTGATATGGTCAAGAAATGATGCAATATTATTTATTGTATGAGATGATCATGTTTTGTAAAAGTTATCGGCAACTGGCAGGAGCCTTATGGTTGTCATTTTATTGTATGAAATGCAATTGCCATGTAATTGCTTTACTTTATCTCTAAGCGGTAGCGATAGTCATAGAAGCAATAGTTGGCGAGACGACAACGACACTACGATGGAGATCAAGGTGTCAAGCAAGTGATGATGGAGATCATGACGATGCTTTGGAGATGGAGATCAAAGGCACAAGATGATGATGGCCATCCTCGGATATCCTGCCTTAGCTCAGTTCATTGCAACAACCCATCCGGCCTACAACCTCATGAAGATGATCGGGAGCAGTGGCGTCCTCACCATAGCTGGAGATACCAAGGATGCTCTGCTGGCACTCAAGCTCGCCCTCAAGACAGCCGCGGCAGCACAGCCTGCCGGCACGGACACCTCCAAGGCCAAGGGAGCTGCGCCGACCAAGAAGAAGCAGCTCTTCACCCAAGACAAGGCGGAGACTAAGCAGGTGTTGGTTGAGGAGGACGGGTCCTCAGGAGCCACCTTCAGCATAGGTGCCAACCTCGACCCCGACCAAGAGGAAGCACTGGTGCGGTTCCTGAGCACGAACAAAGATGTGTTCGCATGGGAGCCCAAGCAGCTAGCGGGGGTCCCGAGGCAGGTGATTGAGCATCACCTAAATGTGTGCCCCTATGTACGCCCCATGAAGTAGAAAGCAAGGCGGCAGTCCACCAAGAAGCAGGCCTTCATCATCCAAGTAACCCGCAAGCTAGAGGCGGCAGGTGTTATTTGCGAGGATCGCTACCCCGAATGGCTGGTGAACCCTGTTAATGTCCCAAAAAAGGGAGGAAAGGAGCGCATGTGCGTCGACTTCACCAACCTCAACAAGGCCTGCCCTCAAGATCCATTCCCACTCCCTCGCATCGACCAAATTGTTGACTCCACCGCCAAGTGTGACCTGCTATGCTTCCTGGATGTATTTTTGGGCTACCACCAAATCAAGATGGCAGTAGAAGATGTGGAGAAGACGGCCTTCCTGACCCCCTTTGGGGTATGCTGCTACACCTGCATGCCATTCGGGTTGCACAACACGGGCACAACCTTCCTGCAGTTGATGCACATTGCCTTAGGCTGGTAGCTCGGGAAAAATGCCGAGGCTTACATCGATGACATTGTGGTGAAGTCTCGGGAGGCGAAGACCTTGATCCAGGATCTGGAAGAGAACTTCGCGAGCCTCCGCGAAGTGGACCTGCGACTCAACCCGGAGAAGTGCATGTTTGGCGTTCCTTCTGGCAAGCTTCTGGGCTTCCTCGTGTCCCATAGAGGGATCGAGGCCAACCCAGAGAAGGTCAAGGCAATCAAAGACATGAGTCCACCGCAAACCCTCAGAGAAATACAAAAGCTCACCAGATGCGTGACAGCGCTAGGGTGCTTCATCTCCAAGCTGGGGGAGCGCGCCTTGCCTTTCTTCAAACTGATGAAGAAGAAAGGCCCGTTTGAATGGACACACGAGGTCGACCAAGCGTTTCAAGACCTCAAGAAGTACCTGACTAGCCCTCCTGTGATGGTGGCGTCGCGCCCTCTCGAGCCCCTGGTGCTCTACCTCGCCGCCATGCCCTACTCCGCCAGTGCAGCTCTAGTGGCGGTTCAGGAAGAGCACCAAGTCAAGGCTGCATCACGACCGGCCCCGGCCCCGGCCACGGCAGCGCAAGACCAGGAAGACCTTGCGAAGACCATAACCTCGGCAGATGGAGGCCAGCCTCAACAGGGGGACGCCCCCAGGGCTGAAGAGGCCGCACCATGCAGCCAGGCGCTGGGGGCTCCGTCGTCTCAAGAGGCGCCTAACCCTCCGGAGGGCACGGACCTCGTCGAGCATCCAGTGTATTTCTTTAGCACGGTGCTGCGGGATGCAAGGGCACGATACCCCATGCCTCAGAAGCTCTTGCTCGCGCTATTGGTGGCCTCGCGAAAGCTACGGCACGACTTTCAAGGCCACCCCATCAAGGTCATCTCGGCCTACCCATTGGAATGGGTACTCAGGAGCCCCATCTCCACTGGAAGGGTCGCCGAATGGAACATTGAGATGCAAACGTTTCAGTTGGAATTCAGCACAACCAGGGTCATCAAAGGAGCAGCACTTGCAGATTTTGTGGCAGAATGGACAGAGGCACCAGGGCTCGAGGCAGGCGAGGATTGGTCACTTTCCCCAGTAAGTGAGGCACCAGATGGCTGGGTCATGTACTTCGATGGGGCGTTCTCGCGACATGGCGCGGGGGCTGGTGAAGTGCTTATATCCCCCACTCAGGACAAGCTCTATTACGCCGTGCAGCTTTGCTTCCAGCATGGCGAGAAGGTCTCCAACAACATAGCAGAATATGAGGGCCTCATAGTAGGCTTGAAAGCTGCAGCAGCACTGGGGGTGAAGCGCCTCATCATCAAGGGCGATTCACAGCTCCTCGTCAACTTCTCCAACAAAGTGTACGAGCCGAAGGACGAGCACATGGAGGCATACCTTGCGGAGGTGCGCAGGATGGAAAAGCAGTTTTGGGGGCTGGGGTTGCAGCACGTGCCCCGCGGCACCAACCAACAGGCTGATGACATCACCAGGAGGGCATCCAAGCGGCTACCTCAGGAGCTTGGCATTTTCGAGGAGCGGCTCTTCAAGCCCTCGGCGGCTCCATCACTGTCAGGCACAGCGCACCCTCGGGAGGAACTCCCTCAGCCACCTGCCTTAGGAGCCCCGGCCTGTGGCCCAACCTCCGGAGCGCGCTTGCTCCTGGCGCTGGAGCCTCAGGAGGGGTACTGGACCACGGAATTCAAGGACTACCTGATGCAAGGGACGCTGCCAGAGAAAGAGGAAGACGCGGAACGCGTGGCTCAGCAGGCCACGACCTACTACATCCAAGATGGAGAGCTCTACCGGAAGCGGCCAAATGATGTTTCCCTGCATTGCATCTCCGGGGAACAGGGGAAGGAGTTGCTAGCTAACATACACGGAGGAGATTGCGGGCACCACTCGTCATCACGGACCCTCGTCGGCAAGGCATTTCGCAGCGGGTGTCGGTGTCAAAACCGGCGGATCTCGGGTAGGGGGTCCCGATCTGTGCGTCTAAGGCTGATGGTAACAGGAGGCAAGGGACACAATGTTTATTCCGGATGAACTACAGTCAGTTTTCGGCTTTCTCTACTGAGGTGCTCATCCGGAATAACCAGGGCACAATCGCAGTAGTTCTCCTTTGGCCGCCTTAGCCGATAAGAACAGAACATAAGGCGACAAACCCAGGAGCCGGGCAAACCCAACATTTGACCAAAGACATGATTCGGATTTAATGCATATATGGCCAAACTCGCAACGCCGAACACTCCCGAAGGTATTCGGACTTTGTAACATAAAGTGGGCTGAAGAATGCCCTTTCATTATAGACCCTGTATTTCCAGGTACGTGCATTAGTCTGTCGTGGCGAAATGCCAATAGCGGCAGTACCCTCTGTGGATATAGTACCCATGGGATTTGTAAACAACAAGAGACAATACAAAGGTTTACACAGGGGCTTAATCTAAAGAGAAACCTTTGAGCGGGGCCCTACTGCACGTCTGCGCCTTTATCTCCGTCGTGCCGTGTCCTGGAAGGGTATCGCACGAATTGTGTCTGTAAAAAGAAAAACTCATGTAGAAGAGTATAACGTAAGCGTGCGATGGATAGTAAAAGTGTGAGACATTGGCCTGTTAATAAGGTCAAGACAACGGTGGGGCTTTATTAGATATATATAGCCCCTGGTTTCCTCTATGGGATTACATGCATGTTACCCTAGCTCGGGTTTATCCGGGCTACCGGAATCGTCTAGCCGTGTCCGTGGTCTTAATGACCAGTCATGCTTTATGGTATTGGAGGCCGCTTAGAGTCCGGCTGCTGGAGCCGTCGCGTATTCCTCCGCGCGTGAGGAGCGCTCTGTGTTTCCGTTAACAGTGATGACGCCACGTGGACCGGGCATCTTGAGTGTAAGGTAGGCGTAATGCGGTACTGCGTCAAAGCGGGCAAAGGCCGTTCTCTCAAGCAATGCGTGATAGCCGCTTTGGAAGGGGGCGATGGTGAAGAGTAGTTCTTTGCTTCTGGAGTTGCCTGGGGAACCGAATGTTACCTGCAGTACAACGGAGCCCCTGCCGGAGGCTTTAACGCCTGGTATCACCCCTTCGAAGGTGGTGTTACTTTGGCTGATTCTGGATGGGTCTATCCCCATCCTACGGACAGTTTCCTGGTATATTAAATTAAGACTACTGCCGTCGTCCATGAGGATGCGAGTGAGATGGTATCCGTCGATTGTTGGGTCGAGCACCAAGGCAGCTGATCCTTCGTGCCGCATACTAGCCGGGTAGTCCCTGTGATCGAAGGTGATCGGGAAGGCCGACTAGTGGTTAAGTTTGGGGGCGACGGGATCTACCGCGTATGCGTCTCTGAGCGCGCGTTCGCGCCTTCTCATGGGTGTGTGAGTCGCGTGGATCATGTTTACTATTTTTACCTCTGGTGGGAATTTTTTCTGTCCCCCAGTGTTCGGCTGGCGAGGCTCATCCTTGTCTTCACTTGGTATTTCCCTTCCCTTGTGTTCGGCATTTAATTTGTTGGCCTGCTTGAAGACCCAGCATTCTCTGTGAGTGTGGTTTGCAGGTTTGTCGGGTGTGCCATGAATTTGGCATAGTCTGTCCAAGACTTTGTTCAGGCCGGACGGTCCCTCTTTGCTGCCTTTAAACGACTTCTTTTGTTGACCGGGTCAAGAGCCCCTGAATCTGGCATTGACCGTTGTGTTGTCCAGACTCTCTTCATTGTTTTGACGTTTGTTTTTATTGCGCCGTGGCTTCCCGTTGCCATCCCCGATTTCGGATATACTTGGGTCGCTGGTGCCTCTACGGGCCAACCAGCTATCTTCACCTGCGCAAAAGCGGGTCATAAGGTTTGTTAAGGCTGCCATTGTCCTCGGCTTTTCTTGGCCGAGGTGTCTGGCGAGCCACTCGTCCCGGATGCTGTGTTTGAAGGCCGCTAGGGCATCGGCATCTGGACAATCGATGATTTGATTCTTCTTAGTGAGGAATCTGTTCCAAAGCTTGCGGGCGGACTCGCCGGGCTATTGAATTATGTGACTTAAATTGTCCGCGTCCGGAGGCCGGACATAGGTCCCTTGAAAATTGGCCCTGAAAGCATCCTCGAATTCCTCCCAACTTCCAATTGAATTTTCGAGGAGGCTTTTCAACCAGTGTCGAGCTGGTCCCTTCAACTTGAGGGGAAGGTATTTGATGGCGTGGAGGTCGTCCCCACGAGCCATGTGGATATGCAAGATAAAATCCTCGATCCATACCCCGGGGTCTGTCGTTCTGTCATATGCCTCTATGTTTACAGGTTTAAAACCCTGTGGGAATTCGTGGTCCCGCACCTCTTTGGTGAAGCACAGGGGGTGAGCAGCCCCTCTGTATCTGGACGTGTTGTGGTATGCCGTCGGCTGTTGTTGCGTCCGGCATTGATTCCGAACTGGTATGCCATCGGTCTGATCATTTTGGTGACCGTAGTCCTACGCCGGGGCGTGTCCTTTAGATCCGTAGATGGACCTGGCCGCGCCGGCCTTTTTATCCAGGAGCTCACGCAAATCATGTGCGGCGTCGGTAGCTGCTCTATTGCGGTTGCGAAGTGGTTTGTCTGGCCTCCGGGCCGTATTGTTTTTTGGCGGAACGGCCTCATCGTCGAATTCTGGCAGCAGCTTGCGTTTTGGGTAGCTCTTTTTGTGGCGATCGTCGCCATACTTTTCTTCAGTGTCTAGGACTTTATTCCATCCGCGATTGAGCATTTCCTGTGCGACCTTAAGCCTTTGCTTCTACTTCTTTAGACTTCTCGCAGTTGCCATAAGCCTTCTGTGGAGGTTATCTCGTTCCAAGCGTGTTTCTGGGATGATGAATGCATCATTATCCGGACTGTGCTCTTGTCCTGGGGCGGTTTGATGAGTTCGTCCCTCGGGATCATTCTGATCGGGCGTCTGCTCCGAACTGTGTTCGGCGTGACCTGGCTCATCCTGCTCCATTGCTGGGTCCATGTGGTCATTGTTGCCTTCGGAGTTGACTGGTGTGTCGATCTTTCTAGCGCTATTATCGCCATTTTTACTGTTACTGGACTTGGAGCGGCGTCTGCGTCGTCGTTTTGGCTTTTGCCCGGGGGTTTTGTCCTCCGGTTTGTCGTCGTCGTCTTCTTTAGGAGTATCCACCATGTATATATCATGTGACGAGGTGGCAGTCCAGCACCCCGTTAGTTCTGAGTCGTCTCCTGCGCCGACGTCCATACCGTCGGTATCATCGGAGCCGAAGTCGAGCATGTCTGATACATCGTCGACAATGGCTATGAAGTGGGTGGTGGGTGGGCAATGAATTCCTTTGTCGCCTGCATCCCACTTGAGCCGGGCATAGTTCGGCCAAGAGTCTCCTGACAAAGAGAGAGACTTTAACGAGTTCAGCATGTCGCCGAAGGGCCAGTGCTGGAAGATATCCGCAGCGGTGAACTCCATTACCGGAGCCCAACCAGATTCGGCGGGCTCGGGAGTGCACGGATCGGAACCTACAGCCGGACACGAGTCCGGGGGTCCGGTGTCACAGGCTTCCTTGGGGGTTAGTCCTGTGTTCAGCTCTACTGCCGATGAGTGTGCAGCCTCCGGGGAGGGGTCCATCCACCCGTCCTCGGGTAACGCAATCTGCTCCAGATTTAGGTCCAGGGCTCATGCCGGGGCGATATCCCGAGCATTGTCCGACAGCAGGTCTAAGCCGTGCTCATCGTGATTGTCTGGCGCTCCTGGCATAGGCCCAAACCCGTTGAAGATCAAGTCTCAGCAGATATCGGTCGTGTAGTTCAGGTTTCCGAATCTGACCTGGTGGCCAAGGGCGTAGCTGTCGATCTGCTCCAGATGGCCAGACGAATTGGCCCGCAGTGCGAAGCCGCCGAACACGAAGACCTGTCCGGGGAGAAAAGTCTCACCCTGGACCGTGTTGTTGTTGATGATTGAAGGAGCCATCAAGCCTTGAAGCGACGACACAGAAGAACTCTCAATGAAAGCACCAATGTCGGTGTCAAAACCGGCGGATCTCGGGTAGGGGGTCCCGATCTGTGCGTCCAAGGCTGATGGTAACAGGAGGCAAGGGACGCAATGTTTACCCAGGTTTGGGCCCTCTCGATGGAGGTAAAACCCTACTTCCTACTTGATTGATATTGATGATATGAGTAGTACAAGAGTTGATCTACCACGAGATCGTAGAGGCTAAACCCTAGAAGCTAGCATATGATGATTATGATTCTGTCTCTAAGCACTAAACTCTCCAGTTCATATAGACATTGGAGAGGGCTAGGGTTTACATGGAATCGGTTACAAAGAAGGAAATAAAATATCCGGATTGCCAAGCTTGTCTTCCACGCAAAGGAGAGTCCCATCCGGACATGGGACGGAGTCTTGAGTCTCGTGTCTTCACGTTCCAATAGTCCGGCTGTCCGGATACCCCCTAATCCAGGACTCCCTCAGCGGGTTCTACTAGCCTACGACACTCAATGACACAATCGAGATGGTGAAGGCCTACGAAGCCTGCCAATTCCATGCCAAGCAAACCCATCAGCCGGCTCAGGGCCTGCAGACCATCCCACTCTCATGGCCGTTCGCGGTCTGGGGGCTGGATATCTTGGGCCCATTTCCTTGAGCGCCTGGGGGCTACCGCTACCTCTACGTGGCCATCGACAAGTTCACCAAGTGGGCAGAGGTAGAAGTCGTCCGCACCATCCCAGCTGGTTCTGCAATCAAGTTCATCAAGGGCCTCGTGAGCCGATTCGAGGTCCCTAATCGCATCATCACAGACAACGGTTCGCAGTTCACCAGCAATCTCTTCAAAACATATTGTGCTAACCTTGGAACGCAGATATGCTACGCTTCAGTGGCACACCCCCGGAGTAACGGCTAGGCCGAGCGCGCCAACACAGAGGTCCTGAAGGGCCTCAAAACCAGGACCTTCAAAAAGAAGCTGGAGGCCTGTGGCAGGGGGTGGTACGACGAGCTCCAGTCTGTGTTGTGGTCCATCCGCACTACCGCCACCAAGTCAACTGGGGAGACCCCGTTCTTCCTCGTCTACGGAGCAGAGGCGGTCCTCCCTCACGAGGTCAGGCATCGCTCCTCACAAGTCCTAGCGTTTGATGAAGCACATCAAGACGCCATGTGGGGGATGGACCTCGTGCTGGGGGAGGAGCATCGTCAAAAAGCCGCGCTACGAGCAGCAAGATACCAGCAGGCGCTGCGGCGATATCATTGCTGCAACATCCGCCCCAGGACTCTCGAGGTAGGTGACCTCGTGCTCAGGCGGGTGCTCTCCAGGGAAGGGCTGCATAAGCTCTCGCCCATGTGGGAGGGCCCGTTCAAGGTTGTTCATGTTTCCAGGCCCGCGCACCTGGAGACTCAGGAAGGGGTGCCCATTCCAAATGCATGGAAACATTCAGCACCTCCTGAAGTTCTACCCTTGAAGAAAGGCCCAGTGCCTGTGAAGAAGGCCCGGTGCCTATGAAGCTCACCACCCAAAGAAACGCCCAATGCCTGTGAAGAAGGCCCGGTGCCTGTGAAGCTCGCCACCCAAAGAAATGCCCAATGTCTGTGAAGAAGGCCCGGTGCCTGTGAAGCTCCCCGCCCGTGACACTCTCACATAATAATGAGTTGGGGCTGTACACGCCCCGGAGTCTCCGGAGTGCCGCCCTCAGGCCTCGGGGGCTCCCGCCCATGCCCAATGGCAGCACTTAGCTCCGCGCTGGTGAGAAGACGTTGAAGACTAGACTAGGTGCCGGACGCAGCTTTTCATTTGCTTTCTGCAGTTGGCTTGTTCTCCCTTGTTTGAACCATATTGAAGTTGCTTCTAGTGTTGTTTGTTGTCTTCTGCCCCTGATCTCTGTTTTCGTCTTTTGTCTGGCTCGCTCTCTCTCTCTCTCTCGCAAACCTCGTGAGGGGGCTGCGCAGGCGCCCTCGTGAGCCCTTTCTCGCGTGGTTTTCACGAGGCTCCCTCGTTGAAGCTCACAGCGGGAGCACCCCTCCCGGTCCATGCCCCTCGAGCATCGCGACACAAAGCACCAGTCCATGGCCGGCAACCCTCGCAACTAAGGTTCCGAAATGATTCTCCCAACAGATTTTTGCAGCTCTTACAGCACCCGGTGAGGCCTCAAGCAGGCATCTCGCGAGACGGAAACTACTGCAAACATCCTGAGCTAAGTTGTTCCTACACGCAGGCACATAATCACGACACCATCACATAGCACAGGGATAATAAGTGTAGCACGATAATTAGGGCATCATAGTCTTTTGCACGCCCCCACGGGGCTCCATACTTCTCTCTCGATGCGGGAAAGGAGAAAAACAAAATAAAACAGGGCGCAGCTCGCGATAAGGGATCCGCGTCGTCCTCTTGAGCTTAGTCAGACTCCGCCTCGCGCTTCACCAGGGCGCAGCGAGGGGATGACCCACTACCACCCTCGAAGCGAGCGCGGCGATATGGCGGCTGGTCGCGGCCACCGCTGGAGGAGCTGTCACCGGAGGAGGAGCCACTGAAGCTCGGCAAGCTGCGGTCGCCGCCGGGAGCAAGTTCGCCTTCGCCCTCGTCATGGCCGTCGCCAAGGCCGAGCACTCCATCGCCGTCATCGTCCTCAGGGCAGCACCCAACACGGCGGCCATCTTCTCTGAACACCCTCATGTAGAGGGTCGCGTCACCGTCGTACTTGAAGTGGAGGGTGCACCGCCGGCCTAGGCCACGCGCGCGAGCAAACGTCTGCCAGCCCCGGGCCAGGGCCACGTTCCCGGCGACGGAGATCTCCACCATGACCCAGGAGGCCCTGCTGCAACAGCCGTCCGCCTACAGCCAGAGCCCACCGGGGGCAGTGGCCGGCAATTCGCCGGTGAAGAAGCGGGGGAGCTGGAGCCAGTTGCCAGCCGGGTTGTCCGACCACACAACAAACTCTGACAGCACCTCTGCCGAGTGAAAGCGCGGCCGGGGAGGCCGCACAGCCACAGCATGCCTTCCTCCACCGACTAGGCTGCCTCGATACGGGTGGCCACCACCACGTGAAGGGCCACCACCGTTCCCATGAGGAGCCATGACGGGAGTCGCGGGATGCTTGTGGGGACGACCACGGCCGCACTTGGGCGGAGGAGAGCCAGGCCCTTCCTGATGAGCCTTCCCCTTCTCCGCGGCCGAGAACCTCTTCACGGGCGCCATGGGACACTGCAAGCAACCGGAGCGAAGAGGAAGAAGAAGCAGGCGGGGCAAGGAGAGATGTGCAATGGGGGCTTTCGCCCATCCCCATTTATAGCCCAAGGGAGGCCAACCGTCGGCCTCCACGATCGCAGGTAATCATGACTCTTTTTGCATGCAGTAGGGACTCGTCAAATCGGGCAGTTGCCGAGGCAGCGTGGGGAAGCGGAGACGCCCACGTCTAATCAACCGCCACGTGGTGACCAAGGCCGCAGGCTGTGGGGGCCCGCGACGCTCCGCACTTGCCCTTTGGCTTCGCTGCTAAGCCAAGTCCGAGCGTGCCTTGGGCCCGGGGGCTACTGTTGGCGTTTTGGGAACGGTGGTCCCCAGACTTGCTTGCCTGTGGCCTGCAGCGTGGCTCAGCAGTGGCCCAGTATGGCCCGTATTCATCAACAAACGATCAAGACCCTTGTGAGGGGCCAAGCCTCGCGGGGCGGACGACACAAGACCTCCTTAGGGGCGGCCTCACCAGGCATGCTCGCGAGGAGGCGGAGAGATCAAGGCAAGGGGTACCTCGCAAGGTGCTCGTGACGCAAGCCATGACGATCAAGATCAGGCGGGCGCCAGCCTGCGCAGTGTCCTCGTTTCCTCTTTGGTGCAAAGGGAGCAAGCGCAGGCACGGAGTACCGAGGCACCAGGCAAAGGTTTCCATATCGGTGCAACGAGACCAAGACCAGCAGAGCGGCAGGACGGAGGTTACCGTGGAGCCCAAGACGGCGTCATCGCCAGTGCCTTTGGTAGTGGAAGACCAACTTTAGTCAGGATAGCCTGTACTAGTTGTCCCCTTTCGAAATGGCCGTTGTTGGCTCCCTTCCCGCTCAATATTTGGGAAGAGGACCAGGGCCTCTATAAATAGAGATAGCCACCACGGTAGGAGGGGATCGAATCCTTCCGAGGCAGAACACCCACCACCACAAGAACACCCCTCGCGAGGCTGTTCTTCCCTTGTACTGTTCATCATCAGCCCAAGAGGCAATCCACCACACGACACACAGGAGTAGGGTATTACACCACAACGGTGGCCCGAACCTGTATAAACCTCGTGTCTCTTATGTTGTTCATCGTGCTAGCTTAGAATCACGGCGAGGTCGTGAGCGTGTTTTGGTAGGGAGAAGATCTTCGTGCGCACCCAGAGTTCGAACCTTAAGGGTTTGGCCGAAACCCGGTATCCGACAATGTTCACAATTGTTTGTGTAAACTAAGCAAAAACCATTCCAACAAATAATAAGCAATGCAAGATAGACACCACATGAAAGATGCAACTAATATGACTCTGCCAAGTTAAAAGAGTCCCATCATAAATGGAATTTCAACAAATTAGAAGCAGCGCATGCTATAAATCATATGAAAGATACAACTAATATCGCACTGCATATACTAAAGGTGTCTCGTCATATTGATTGATATGGGATACAAAAAAACAATAGTTTTATGTAAGGACATGCTTAATAGACAGATGTACTATGTACTAAATACAGGAAGGCATGTCACATTAATAGGTATAATGTATAAGCTAAGCAGACTAGCACATGCAGTTTAACCAGATTGGAACAATTACAATCTAGACACCATATGCAACATGCAACCACATATCACGCTGCCAAGTTAGAGCAAGCACCTGCGATGCTAGTGTAGGGGAAATGTTGTAATCAACTACAGAGCAACATTCACTATCTTCATCTAGCATTGCTGTTTCTTGAGAATCATGTCAGGAGGCTGACGCTGCATTCTTTAAATGAGGAGTAGTCCACTTGCCTGCCTGCCTCATCATAAGTGATTGATGAAGGATACACAAGAACATTAGTTTGATGTAAGAACATGGTTAATACACAGATATACTAGTATGTACAAAAAACAGAAAGGCGTGTCATATTCAAAGGTATAATGTGTAAGCTAAGCAGATGCAATTTAACCAAATTGGAAGCAATACAAGCTAGACATCCGGCTGGAGTGGTAAGCATGATCATCTAGGACCTGAGAGCCTGGTGGGAGGCGGGCTGCTTCGCCACCATCGTGGCTTTTTAGTTGGCTTCCAGGTGATGCATGTCTTTGCTGGGCTTGTCACTAGCTCGGCCAGTGCCCTGACTAGCTATTTGTCTTCTGGTGCTCACAGGATGGTGGTTCATGTAAAAAATATCTTTCCTTGTCTTAATAAAGACTGACTTCGGCCTTTCGAATACAAGCTAGACACCATATGGAACATGCAACCACATATGACACCGCAAAGTTAAAGCAAGCACCTAGGATGGTGGTTCATTGTGAGCGAGGTCATCAACTCCAGAGCTACATTTACCATCTCCATCTGCTGACACAGAACCCTTTATAACGCTGTAATGTGTCGTGCCTAGCCATGTAGAAAGCTGGCACGACTTGTCTCTTTTCTTTTTTGCTTCTCTCGAGGTAGACTCTGAAATACCCTAGCATAAAAACACAATAGTGAGAGTATGGGTGAAGTGTGTGCAAAACTAGTGCACTATAAAGGTAGCAGATAGCAGGTGGCTGAAAAATAAATGACAGGAGACATATGATAGCTCTACAACATTGCATGGCAAACAAAATTAGATTCTACTCTGTATGATTTTGTAATATATGAGCATAGAAAATGCAGGTACTCCTCCAGCACACCACCACATGTGGTCATATCTAAGATAACAATCGACTGAAAATAAATAGGTCAGTTGATTTTTTTAATGAACCGTCCAATCTATAAGGAACAGGCAGATGGCCTTCGTCTACCTCTTGCCAGTCACTGTTGATGATCTTTCTCGAACCGCCAGCGACCACCGGCCCAGACCCCTACCTCCGCCGCCCCGCCCTCTCCTCGACCTCACACCACCGCCGTGCTTGGCAGCACCCGTAGGCCATCTCTTTAATCCCGGCCGACCTCCAGATCTGGAGCCAGTAGCTCTAGGCCCCACACGCCCCTAAGATAAACACCAAGGCGCTGCTTCCTCGGCGTAATAGGCGTACTAGCGCCTGTTACACCGGGGAATGCTTCCGTTAATTGGGAATCAACTGACCAGAAATTGAAATTCAGGGGGGCGACGGACCTCTAGCTAAGGTGAAATAGTATATGAGGAGAAACCTTGTGCATCGCGAGTTACTAGGAATATCTAGTATGAATAAGAAGCGGTCAACTAGTGTCTTCTGTGGGATGAATACCGTGCAAGCAGACACGTAAGATTTGCACGAATAAGGGAAGAGGAGTACCCTTATCGGTTGCCAGTGTGGTGTCAATATGTCGCAGTGATCTTCTTGTTTTTCTCGGGGGAACCGATGTTTTGGAGAGCCGTGGATCCTTGGACAAACCCATGGACAAATTGTTGACTGTGTTGCCGTCATCGTATATCGACAGAGGGGAAGCAGATCCGAGGCGGCGAAGGACGGCGTAGCAGGAACAGCTCTAGTGCGGTGGACGGTGGCGAAGTTGGAGCGGGAGCAGTGAGGCGCAGGACAGTGTGGTTGAACTGGCTCGGGTACGGACGGCTCGGCCTCGGCTTCAACTACTAGCCGTGGAGGGCATTGCGGTGGACGACGACATCGGCGTATCGGCTCCAGCGTGATGGAGGAGGGCGGCGGTTGATGGGTAGGATGGGGTGGCGGACGGAGGACGCCGGGGTTTCGCGGCTGGTCGAGAAGTAGTTTCGGCGCCCACGGAGTATGAATGGGGAATCGGACGGGTACGAGAAACCATGTTTCGGTCTGGGACGCGCTTGTTTTTGGCTTTTTTGAACAGAAGATGGGACACGCTTGTTTGAAATTTGGGGAAATATCAACTCTGCCCCCCTCTTAAATTTCGGACCTACTGCGGGTCGGGGGTAGGATGGTAATCCCAGGTGTCCCAAATAGTGGGCGGTAGCGATTTCGTCCGCACGCATGTGTGCTTAGGCGGCCATTGTGTATGAATGTTTTTCGGAGGCGGTTGCGTGGCGCCTAGATGAAGCTACAAACCTAACCCGGTTTAGACCTTTGGAAGTTGGGCCGGTAGGTTTCACGGGTCGGAGTTATTAGAAAAGTAATTTCCTTGTACTACCAAACATTGGTTTCACGCGGTTTCGGGTGAGTTGAGGCTCTTTTGGTGCTTCGTTCGAAATTTTGAAACACAAGCATTCACGTTTAGAGTACTCTTGAACTATGAGGATTAACCTAAATAGACAACGTTATATTTGACCTTGTATGTTTGAATGCCTCATCAAATTATCCGCTTCTTTTTGAAATTTTGACACTTGAAAATCCTATAACTACGATTATTTTGGAATGGAGGAGCTAAATTTGAATCTATTTTGTACACGACTACATATGCTATTATGTACAAAATCAGAGCAAAGATTGGTGCCCCCATAATTTAGGTATGATTTACAAATGCCATGATATCAAATTCAAATAACTGAATGGATTTCATGTTGAATTTGATTTTTTTAAACCACCTTAAGTTGAATTCAAATGTATGCTACTTCATAGGTAGCTATTTATAATGTTCATTGTGTAACTTTCGTATGTATAATGTGCTTTACACACACAACATGAACTATACTCACGTTTATATTCCATTGCTAAAGCGATGCATTGCCTGGAGTTCAAAATAGCAACTATGTGGATCAATTGTGTTGAATAATAACATAGACATGCTCAAATTCGATAGAATCTAGATGTCTGATGGATCAATGACCATTCCTTACGCGAATTGCAAATATCATGATCTCATCCTAATATTTGGATACAATTTATATCTTTAATCAATGTGTACAGCAGTCTTTTACATGTAGTTTTACTTTCCATCGGTGGTCTCTCACACATGTTCACACACTCTCTCCCGAGGTGTCTTTCTCGCACACATGCTCTATATATAACCCTCCCTCCCTCTCGTAACCATTTACAACTGTTTTCACTAACCTTTATCACAAGTACTCTTCCTCTCGCAAGCATACACACGCACAATCCCCATCGACCCTTTCTATATACATGGACCTGCTTATGTGTCTCATGTACGCACATTATCTTTAGGCCTGTCTCTCACGCATTGTCTCACACCTCTCTTCCTAATCGACGAGTATGATTCTAGTAGAGCATTCTGTAGGATGCCCCTTAAAGTTAGGTTGGATGAATAGTGATATCAGAGATAAAGGGGTTACCTTAGTCCGAGAACCTAGGGTTAAAAATCCTAGCCGGCTTTGTCAGTGGACACAGAGTCCTTCACAATTCTGCTATCTTTGTCTTGTACGACTAGTCATCCATGGGTCTTCCTAAATGCGTCACGTGCCGACCAATGTGGCGCAGGACGGAACCGAACGAAGGGCCTCACCTCGACCCACCGGACCTCACGCGGTGACACACCCTCTGCCCCCACGTCTCGTTATCTTCCCACACCCACACATACCAACACAAACACCACACACACAAAAAAAATTCTCCTGGTGCCTCTATCCCCTCCCCCCTTGCATATACACACTCAAGGGAAGGGAATCTCTTGTCGTGACGTCATATTCGTCTCTCTCTCTCTAGACCACTCTCATTTCTCATGCTATCTCTCCCATGCCCCCCCCTGAGGGAGTCCTGGATTAGGGGGTCCTCGGACAGCCGGACTATGTACTTGTGCCAGACTGTTGGACTATGAAGATACAAGATTGAAGACTTCATCCCGTGTCCGGGTGGGACTCTCCTTTGCATGGAAGGCAAGCTTGGCAATTCGGATATGTAGATCTCCTTCTCTGTAACCGACTCTGTGTAACCCTAGCCCCCTCCGGTGTCTATATAAACTGAAGGGTTTGGTCCATAGGACCACAACAATCATAATCATAGGCTAGCTTCTAGGATTTAGCCTCTACGATCTCGTGGTAGATCAACTCTTGTAATACTCATATTATCAAGATCAATCACGCAGGCAGTAGGGTATTACCGCCATCGAGAGGGCCCAAACCTGGGTAAACATTGTGTCCCCCGCCTCATGTTTCCATTAGCCTTAGACGCACAGTTCGGGACCCCCTACCCAAGATCCGCCGGTTTTGACACCAACATTGGTGCTTTCATTGATAGTTCCACTGTGTCGTCATGATAAGGCTTGATGGATCCTTCAACCATCCACGACGATGCGGTCCAGGGTGATGTTTTCCTCCCCAGACAGATCTTCATATTCGGCGGCTTCGCACTGCGGGCCAACTCGCTTGGCCATCTGGAGTAGATCGATAGCTACACCCCTGGTCATCAGGTCAGGTTTGGAAGCCTGAACTACACTGCCGATATCCGCGTAGACTTGATCTTCGACGGACTCGAGCCCATGACAGGTGCGCCGTACAATCATGATGAGCATGACTTAGATCTTCCATCAGACGGTGTTCAGGAGAACGCACCTGCAGCTGCCCTAGCCTTAAATCCGGAGCAGATCGCCCCATCCAAGGACGGTGAATAGACCCCGCCGCGGAGGCCGCACACTCTTCGGCAATAGAGCCAAACACATACTTCCACTACTGGAATCAGCTACTTTGCCATCTGCCAGCTCTTTGCGGTCTGCTAGCGGACGGCAAAGAAGCTCTTTGCCATCAGCTACCGGAAAGAAGACGGCAAAGAAATGACGGACGGCAAAAGAGGCCTTTGCCATCAGCCAGCTCTTTGCCGTCAGCTAGCTGACGACAAAGAGAGAGGTGCCCCCCGCCCATTTAGAAAAAACTTAACGCTCCACCTCTTTGCTGTCTGCTAGCAAACGGCAAAGGGAGATAAAGGCGGACGGCAAAGATCGGCGGACGGCAAAGAGCAGACTAACTAACGGCCGCCACCCCCCGCCCGTTAATTACTCTCCCTTCTCTCGCTCTCTCCTTCCCGACACCCCACCACCAGATCCCCACCCACCGCCGACCCCGCCCGGCGCCGCACTCGCCCCCCGTCGCCGCCCCCGCCCCGCTGCCCGGCACCGCCCGACGCCGCCCCCGCCCCCGCACCCGCTTGGCCCGTCGCCCCGCCACCCCGGCCTCCGCCCCCACCCCACTCGCCGACGCCTCGTTGCCCCACCACCCCTCAGCCACCCGCCGCCCGGCGCCGCCCCCGCCACCGCCCCCGCTTGCCCCGTTGCCCCACCACCCCTCCGCCCACACCCCACCCGCCGACGCCTCGTCGCCCCACCACCGGCCGCCTGGCGCCCCCCCCCCCCTCCCCCCCCCCCCCCCCCGCCACCGCCCCCGTCGACCATCCCATTGCTCCGGTGAGGGACTACTTCTTTTTCTTCTTCTGTTTTTTCATATATATTTTTGCTGTTTAATTGTTAGTGCTAGATTGTGTTAGTGTTAGTGTTAGAAAAGAATTAGAAGAAGTAGAAGAAGTAGAAGAAGTAGAAGTAGTAGAAGAAGTAGAACAAGAAGAAAAGAAAAGAAGTAGAAAAAAGATGAAAAAATAAAAAGAAGAAAAGAAGTAGAAGAAGAAGAAAGGAAGAAAAGAAAAGAAGTAGAAAAAAGATGAAAAAATAAGAAGAAGAAGAAGAAGAAAAGAAGTAGAAGAAGAAAATAAGTAGAAGAAGAAGTAGAAGAAGTAGAAGAATTATTAGTTAGGTCATATATTTTTTGATTTTGTTATGAAAAACATCATATATAATTGTGTTGATCGGGTAGATTTAAATGTGCACTTGTTTCATCGATGCGAGGTTTGGTGTTCGACGACCTCGCCGTGCGTTTGACGAGCTCTGCCCCTTCGTTCATGGATGAGCACAAATGACATGTCCTCCTCCCCCATTAATTATTTGCTCTGTTCCGGTGTTCGTGCCAATGAAATTTGATAGCTAGCTATATATGTGTCTTGAATCATCAGTATGCGTAACCAATATGTGTCTCCCGTTCGAAAGCGTCATAGTTATATATATGCATGCATTTGCATATTTATAACCTTGATTCTTTCGAATTGTCCAACGCTGTCCATGGACAGCCCGAGTATGTGTAGATTGGGTTCGTTTTCCCATATGCTTTGCTCTGGATCCGACGCATAAATTTTGTCAGTGCCTCCCCTGTTGTTCTTCGGGTACACATCCTCTCTGTTTATTGCAGAGACGTGTATCAGGAGAACAGCGGGGAGGTGCTGCCAAAATTTTGCGTCGGATCCGGAGCATAGCATAGGAAAATGAACCCAATCTACACATACTCGGGTGGGATTAGGACCTATCATTTCCTATTAGAGTGTAGGTTGCATGGACGTAATAAAATTGACAAAGTAGATCAACTGATGAATATATACATGGTGAATTATATATATAATTGTTGTGTGTCCAGTAGCTCTGAAAGTCAAGATGAGTGATCGTGCGTGGATGTATACCAGTCACACTGGTCAGAACAAATGGAGCGCTGAATGGTTCACAAAAACCAAGGGGTTTGTGCAAGCCGCATTTGCAAATGGCCAGAGGAAAACTTGGTGCCCCTGTTTCCGGTGCGGCAATTGGGAAAGAGGACAGAGGCTGAAATGGGCAAACACATGCAGAAGAGTGGTTTTACGCCCGATTATACGGTGTGGACATTTCATGGTGAGTCTTCCCAACGTGACCGAGCTGAGGTGGATCGTCGTCGCACCGACGAGCATGGTACCGGGATGGAAAACATGGTGCAAGACTATGATGATGCTCGGGATTCGGACGAGGAGATGGAGGAATCTGCAAAGGCCTTCAATGAAATGTTGGAGTCTTCAAAACGTCCGCTCCACAAGCACACTGAGCTTTGTCAGTTGGATTCCATCTCACAAGTAATGGCTCTGAAGGCTCAGTTCAACTTGGGCAGAAAATGCTACGATGCAATTATGACAGTATTTGGACACTTTCTACCCAAAGGCCATGTAATGCTTGCAAACCTGTACCAATCGGACAAAATCCTCTGTGCACTGAAGATGCCCTATGAGAAGATACATGCCTGTGAGAAAGGATGTGCCTTATTTAGGCTTGACTATGAGGACTTGAACTATTGTCCCATTTGCAAGTCTTCCAGGTATATTGTGGTAGACAACGGTATGGGTGACAAGACACAGACCAAAATCCACATTAGTGTTCTTTGGTATGGGTGAGAAGACACAGACATCAACACCATAGCCCCTCCGATGAGTTGTGAGTAGTTTACCACGGACCTTCGGGTCCATAGTTATTAGCTAGATGGCTTCTTCTCTCTTTTTGGATCTCAATACCATGTTCTCCTCGATCTTCTTGGAGATCTATTCAATGTAACTCTTTTTGCGGTGTGTTTGTCGAGATCCGATGAATTGTGGGTTTATGATCAAGTTTATCTATGAGAAATATTTGAATCTCCTCTTAATTCTTTTATGTGTGATTAAGTTATCTTTGCAAGTCTCTTCGAATTATCAGTTTGGTTTGGCCTACTAGATTGATCTATCTTGCAATGGGAGAAGTGCTTAGCTTTGGGTTCAATCTTGCGGTGTCCTTTCCCAGTGACAGCAGGGGCAGCAAGGCACGTATTGTATTGTTGCCATCAGGATAAAAAGATGGGTTTTATATCATATTGCATGAGTTTATCCCTCTACATCATGTCATCTTTGTTAATGCGTTACTCTGTTCTTTATGAACTTAATACTCTAGATGCATGCTGGATAGCGGTCGATGTGTGGAGTAATAGTAGTAGATGCAGGCATGAGTCGGTCTACTTGTCACGGACGTGATGCCTATATACATAATCATGCCTAGATAATCTCATAATTATTCGCTTTTCAATCAATTGCTCGACAGTAATTTGTTCACCCACCGTAATACTTATGCTATCTTGAGAGAAGCCACTAGTGAAACCTATGGCCCCCGGGTCTATCTTTTATCATATAAGCTTTCAGTCTACTTTTATTTGCATCTTTACTTTTCCTATCTATATTATAAAATACCAAAAATATATTTATGTTATTATACTATCTCTATCAGATCTCACTTCCGCAAGTGGCCGTAAAGGGATTGACAACCCCTTTATTGTGTTGGTTGCGAGTTCTTTGTTTGTTTGTGTAGGTGCGTGGGACTTTTGAGGAGCCTCCTACAGGATTGATACCTTGGTTCTCAAAAACTGAGGGAAATACTTACGCTAGTATTGCTGCATCACCCTTTCCTCTTCAAGGAAAACCAACGCAAGCTCAAGACGTAGCAAGAAGGATTTCTGGCGCCGTTTCCGGGGAGGTATTCGCTCAAGTCAAGACATACCAAGTACCCATCACAAACTCATCTCCCTCGCATTTACATTATTTGCCATTTGCCTCTCGTTTTCCTCTCCCCCACTTCACCCTTGTCATTTTATTCGCCCTCTCTTTCCCAGTCTCCTCTCTCTTTTTTGTTTGCCTTTTTCTGTTTGCTTGTGTGTTGGATTACTTGTCATGATGGTGCAAGATAATACCAAATTGTGTGATTTCTCCAATACCAATAATAATGATTTCCTTAGTACTCCAATTGCTCCTCTTAATGATGTTGAGTCTTGTGAAATCAATACTGCTTTGTTGAATCTTGTTATGAAAGATTAATTCGCCGGCCTTCCTAGTGAAGATGCCGCTACCCATCTAAACAACTTTGTTGATTTGTGTGATATGCAAAAGAAGAAAGATACGGATAATGATATTGTTAAATTGAAGTTATTTCCGTTTTCACTTAGAGATCATGCTAAAGTTTGGTTTTCGTCTTTGCCTAAGAATAGTATTGATTCAGGGAACAAGTGCAAAGATGCTTTTATCTCTGAGTATTTTCCTCCCGCTAAAATCATCACTCTTAGGAACGATATTATGAATTTTAAACAACTTGATCATGAGCATGTTTCCCAATCTTGGGAAAGAATGAAATTGATGATTCGCAATTGCCCTACTCATGGTTTGAATTTATGGATGATCATACAATTTTTTTTTGCTGGATTGAATTTTGCTTCTAGAAATCTTTCAGATTCGGCCGCGGGAGGCACGTTTATGGAAATCACTTTAGGAGATGCTACAAAACTCCTTGATAAAATTATGGCTAATTATTCTCAATGGCACACCGAAAGATCTACTAGTAAAAAAGTGCATGCTATAGAAGAAATTAATGTTTTGAGTGGAAAGATGGATGAACTTATGAAATTATTTGCTACTAAGAGTGATCCTATTGATCCCAATTATATGCCTTTGTCTACTTTGATTGAGAATAATAATGAATCTATGGATGTGAATTTTGTTGGTAGGAATAGTTTCGGTAACAATGCTTATAGAGGAAACTTTAATCCTAGACCGTTCCCTAGTAATTCCTCCAATAATTATGGAAATTCCTACAATAATTCTTATGGTAATTTCAATAAGATGCCCTCTGAATTTGAGAATAGTGTGAAAGAATTTATGATCTCTCAAAAGAATTTTAATGCCTTGTTTGAAGAAAAATTGCTCAAAGTTGATGATTTGGCTAGGAACGTTGATAGACTCTCGCTTGATGTGGATTCTTTGAAACTTAGATCTACTTATCCTAAGCATGATATCAATGAGTCTCTCAAAGCTATGAGATATTCCATTGATGAGTGCAAAGAAAGAACCGCTAGATTGTGTGCTAAGAAAGATTGTTTTGTAAAGGCGTGTTCTTCTAGTTTCCATGGAAATAATGATGAAGATCTTAAAGTTATTGATGTGTCCCTTATTAGATCTTTGTTTTGCAATATGAATCTTAATAATAATGGGACTGGAGATGAGTCAACTTTAGTTAAAAGGCGTCCCAATGATTCAGAGTTTTTAGATCTCGATGCTAAATTTGGTAAAAGTGGGATTGGAGAGGTCAAGACTTTAAATAGCATTGAACCCACTATCTTGGATTTTAAGGAATTTAATTATGATAATTGTTCTGTAGAAGGTTGTATCTCCTTGTTGCAATCCGTTGTGAATTCTCCTCATGCTTATAGTCAAAATAAAGCTTTTACCAAACATATTGTTGATGCCTTGATGCAATCTTTTGATGAAAAACTTAATTTGGAAGTTTCTATACTAGAAAACTTAATGCTGATTGGGAATCTACTATAAGGATTAAAATTAAAGATCATGAGTGTTATGCTTTATGTGATTTGGGTGCTAGCGTTTCCACAATTCCGAAAACTTTATGTGATATTCTAGGTTTCCATGATCTTGATGATTGCTCTTTAAATTTGCACCTTGCGGATTCCACCATTAAAAAGCCAATGGGAAGGATCAATGATGTTCTCATTGATGCAAATATAAATGTGGTGCCCGTAGATTTTATCATTCTTGATATAGATTGCAATCTTCCTTGCCCTATTATTCTTGGTAGACCTTTCCTTACAAAGATTGGTGTGATTGTTGATATGAAGGAAGGGAATATTAGATTCCAATTTCCATTAAGGAAAGGCATGGAAGCACTTTCCAAGAAAGAAAGTTAAATTACCTTATGAATCTATCATGCGAGCTACTTATGAATTGAGTGCCAAAGATGGCACTACTTAGATCTATCCTCGCTTTTATGCCTAGCTAGGGGCGTTAAACGATAGCGCTAGTTGGGAGGCAACCTAATTTTATTTGTGTTTTTTTGTTTTTGCTTATGTTTAGTAATAAAGCTTGCATATACCTTCTGTTTAGATGTGTTTTTATGTTTTAATTAGTATTTGTGCCAAGTAGAACCTATAGGATAACCTATGGTGATAGTTAATTTGATTCTGCTGAAAAACAGAAACTTTGCGCGCACGAGAATAATTTTGTTAAATCACAGAAACGTGTTTTTGCGTTGATTCTTTTTTATGTAGATCAATAGACAAATTTCCCAGGACTTCCTATTTTGGTAGGATTTTTAAAGTTCCATAAGTATGCGGGAGTTACAGATTTCTACAGCTGTTCTGTTTTTGACAGATTCTATTTTTCGTGTGTTGTTTGCTTATTTTGATGCATCTATGACTAGTATTAAGTGGTATGAACCATAGAGAACTTGGAATACAGTAGGTTTAAAACCAATATAAATAAAGAATGAGTTCATTATAGTACCTTATGTGGTGGTTTTGCTTTCTTTCACTAACGGAGCTTATGAGATTTCCTGTTGAGTTTTGTCTTGTGAAGTTTTCAAGTTTTGGGTGAAGATTTGATGGACTATGGAATAAGGAGTGGCAAAAGCCTAAGCTTGGGGATGCCCATGGCACCCCAAGATATTCAAGAATAGCCAAAATCCTAAGCTTGGGGATGCCCCCGGAAGGCATCCCCTGTTTCGTCTTCGTTCATTGGTAAATTTACTTGGAGCTATATTTTTATTCGCCACATGATATGTGTTTTGCTTGGAGCGTCTTGTATGATATTAGTATTTGATTTTTAGTTTACCGCAATCATCCTTACTGTACACGCCTTTTGGGAGAAGCCCCTTGATTGAAATTTATTAGAATACTCTATGTGCTTCACTTATATCTTTTGAGCTAGATAGTTTTGCGCTAGTGCTTCACTTATATCTTTTAGAGCACGGCGGTGGCTTAATTTTGTAGAAATTGCTAGTCTCTCATGCTTCACTTATATTATTTTGAGAGTCTCTTAGAACAGCATGGTATTTGCTATGGTTATAAAATTGGTCCTAGAATGGTAGGCATCCAAGTTGGGTATAATAAAAACTATCATAGGAAGTGAATTGGATGCTATGATCAATTTGATACTAGATAATTGTTTTGAGATATGGAGGTAGTGATATTAAAGTCATGCTAGTTGGGTGATTATGAATTTAAAGAATGCTTGTGTTGAAGTTGGCAAGTCCCGTAGCATGCACATATGGTAAAAGTTGTGTAACAAATTTATTGCATAGGGTGCTCTTTTGATTGCCTTCCCTTGAGTGGAGGTCGGGGGCACGCGATGGTTAACTCCTAACAACTTCCCCCCTAGGAGCATGCGTAGTAGTACTTTGCTTCGAGGGCTAATAAAACTTTTTCAATAACTATATGAGTTCTTTTGACTAATGTTGAGTCCATGGATTATACGCACTTTTACCTTTCCATCATTGCTAGCCTCTTCGGTACCGTGCAGTGCCCTTTCTCACCTTGAGAGTTGGTGCAAACTTCGCCGGTGCATCCAAACCCTGTGATATGATACACTCTATCACACATAAACCTCCTTATATCTTCCTCAAAACAGCCACCATACCTACCTATTATGGCATTTCCATAGCCATTCTGAGATATATTGCCATGCAACTTTCCACCGTTCCGTTTATCATCATGACACGCATCATTATTGTCATATTGCCTTGCATGATCATGTAGTTGACATCGTACTTGTGGCAAAGCCACCATGCATAATTTTCATACATGTCACTCTTGATTCATTGCCCATCCTGGTACACCGCCGGAGGCATTCATATAGAGTCATATCTTGTTCTAGTGTTTGAGTTGTAATTCATGAGTTGTAAATAAATGGAAGTGTGCTGATCATCATTATTAGAGCATTGTCCCCAAAAAAGAAAAAGAAAAAGAAAAAGAAAGGCCAAAAGAAAAAAAAGCCCAAAAAATGAAAAAAAATAAAAAATAAAAAGGGGGCAATGTTACTATCTCTTTTTCCACACTTGTGCTTCAAAGTAGCACCATGTTCTTCATATAGCGAGTCTCATATGTTGTCACTTTCATATACTAGTGGGAGTTTTTCATTATAGAACTTGGCTTGTATATTCCTACGATGGGCTTCCTCAAAATGCCCTAGGTCTTCGTGAGCAAGCAAGTTGTATGTACACCAACTTAGTTTCTTTTGTTGAGCTTTCATACATTTATAGCTCTAGTGCATCCGTTGCATGGCAATCCTTACTCCTCATGTTGACATCAATTGATGGGCATCTCCATAGCCCGTTGATTAGCCTCGTCAATGTGAGACTTTCTCCTTTTTTTGTCTTCTCCACACAACCTCCATCATCATATTCTATTCCACCCATAGTGCTATATCCATGGCTCACACTCATGTATTGCGTGAGAGTTGAAAAAGGCTGAAGCGCGTTAAAAAGTATGAACCAATTGCTTGGCTGAAACCGGGGTTGTTCTTGATGGGAGTATTTTGTCTGATGGAAATACAACATAGCCTAACTTTCTTGTAGGGATGAACTTTCTTTAGCCATGTTATTTTGAGAAGACATGATTGCGTTGATTAGTATGCTTTAAGTATTACTATTTCTTATGTCAATATGAACTTTTATTTTGAATCATTTGGATCTGAACATTCATGCCACAATAAAAAAAATTACATTGAGAATTATGCTAGGTAGCATTCCACATCAAAAATTATGTTTTTATCATTTACCTACTCGAGGACGAGCAGGAATTAAGCTTGGGGATGCTTGATACGTCTCCAACGTATCTATAATTTTTTATTGTTCCATGCTATTATATTACCCGTTTTGGATGTTTATGGGCTTTACTTTACACATCTATATCATTTTTAGGACTAACCTACTAACCGGAGGCCCAGCCCGTATTGCTGTTTTTTGCCTATTTCAGTGTTTCGAAGAAAAGGAATATCAAACGGATTCCAAACGGAATGAAACCTTCGGGAGCGTGATTTTTGGAACGAACGTGATCCAGAGGACTTGGAGTGCAAGTCAAGAAGCAGTCGAGGCGGCCACGAGGGTGGAGGGCGCGCCCACCCCTATTGGGCGCCCCCCTATCTTGTAGGCCCCTCGGGCATCCACCGACCTACTTCTTCCTCCTATATATACCCACGTACCACGAGAACATCAAAGGAGACGACGAAAAACTATTTCCACCACCGTAACCTTCTGTATCTGCGAGATCCCATCTTGGAGCCTTCGCGGCGCTCTGGCGGAGGGGGAATCGACCACGGAGGGCTTCTACATCAACACCATAGCCCCTCCGATGAGTTGTGAGTAGTTTACCAAAGACCTTCGGGTCCATAGTTATTAGCTAGATGGCTTCTTCTCTCTTTTTGGATCTCAATACCATGTTCTCCTTTATCTTCTTGGAGATCTATTCGATGTAACTCTTTTTGCGGTGTGTTTGTCGAGATCCGATGAATTGTGGGTTTATGATCAAGTCTATCTATGAGAAATATTTGAATCTCCTCTTAATTCTTTTATGTGTGATTAAGTTATCTTTGCAAGTCTCTTTGAATTATCAGTTTGGTTTGGCCTACTAGATTGATCTTTCTTGCAATGGGAGAAGTGCTTAGCTTTGGGTTCAATCTTGTGGTGTCCTTTCCTAGTGACAGCAGGGGCAGCAAGGCACGTATTGTATTGTTGCCATTGAGGATAAAAAGATGGGGTTTATATCATATTGCATGAGTTTATCCCTCTACATCATGTCATCTTTGTTAGTGCGTTACTCTGTTCTTTATGAACTTAATACTCTAGATGCATTCTAGATAGCGGTCGATGTGTGGAGTAATAGTAGTAGATGCAGGCAGGAGTCGGTCTACTTGTCACGGACGTGATGCCTATATACATGATCATGCCTAGATAATCTCATAATTATTCGCTTTTCTATCAATTGCTCGACAGTAATTTGTTCACCCACCATAATACTTATGCTATCTTGAGAGAAGCCACTAGTGAAACCTATGGCCCCCGGGTCTATCTTTTATCATATAAGCTTTCAATCTACTTTTATTTGCATCTTTACTTTTCCTATCTATATTATAAAATACCACATATATTTATCTTATCATACTATCTCTATCATATCTCACTTTCGCAAGTGACCGTAAAGGGATTGACAACCCCTTTATTGCGTTGGTTTCGAGTTCTTTGTTTGTTTGTGTAGGTGCGTGGGGCTTTTGAGGAGCCTCCTACTGGATTGATACATTGGTTCTCAAAAACTGAGGGAAATACTTACGCTACTATTGCTGCATCACCCTTTCCTCTTCAAGGAAAACCAACGCAAGCTCAAGACGTAGCAGAATCTCACACGTGACAAGACCTCGCAGAATTCTTTTCTTTTTACCTTGTCCAAGACGTACACAGCTGGTGCCATATCGCGTGGTTTACCTTCATCTTGCACCTATAAATCCTGTGTGATACCCAGGTGTGTCAAATCAATCCTAGATTTTAAGGTATCTTTCGTCTTGCCTTCAATATTAAGAAGTGTGCCGATAATGCTGTCACATATATTTTTCTCGATGTGCATCACATCAATATTATGCCGCAGATCTAGATCTTTCTAATACTCCAAGTCCCACAAAGTGGACCTGCGGGTAAACAATAATCTCTCTTCTACCCTGCCATGCTTCCTTTTCCCGCTACCATTACCAGGATGGTTTCCTGGTGTAATATGCCTGACCTTCTCTAATTCCACTTGCAACTCATCGGTGGTGAGCCTCTTTGGCGCATCACGGTTTTCATGCTTTGCATTGAACACATGTCTTCGGTATTTTCTAGGATGCGGCTTGTCCTTGGCAAGGAAAAGGCAGTGTCCAATGTAACAGATCTTGCTAAGTATTGCGTATGACAGTGGATTCTTGTCACAGCGAACACATGCATTGTAACCATGTGTCATTCGCCCTGACATAGTGCCCAAAGACGGATAATCATGGATGCACCAAATTATAACAGCATGCAAAAAGAAATCAGCTGGTGGGTTGCTATATAGGTCTCGAGTGAGAACACCCCTCCATAGCTGTTGAAGTTCCTCCACAAGAGGCTCCATGAACAAATCAAAATCCTTTCCAGGACTTTTTGAACCTGGAATGAGCAAGGCCATCATGTAGTTTGATTCTTTGGTGCAGACATTTGGAGGCATGTTGTAAGGAATAACAAGCACTGGCCACATGCTATATGTGGCGCTCTGGTGGCCAAATGGGTTAAATCCATCTGAAGCTAAGCCAAGTCTAATGTTTCTCGGGTCAGCAGCGAACTTTTTGTGTTTATGATTGAAGCTTTTCCACTCACTACCATGAGATGGATGGCTCATTACATTCTGATCTCTGTACTCCTGGTTCCTAGAATGCCACAGTACATCCTCTCTTGTTTTAGCATCATGAAACAACCTCTGCAATCCTGGTATAATTGGAAAATTTCTCAGAACATTATCAGGAATCCTCTTCACAACATCGCCATCTTTCCATCTTGATGATTTGCATTTCGGGCATTCACTTAAGTTGGCATAATCCTTCCGGAACAGAACACAATTATTCTTACAAACAAGGATCATATCATATCCAATTCCAACTGCACGAAGGAAATTCTTCATTTTACTATAGGTGTGTGGCAGCTCAAACGCGTCTGGGAAAGATTTGCGGAAAGCAGGCAACATCGCATCTAATGATTTGTTGGTCATCCGCTCAGATGTCTTCACCTGAAGAAAGGTGACCATAGCTGAGAATACTGACAGCTTATTTCCTGGGGTGACAACCACGTTGCATTGTTCCAACATGCGGGCCCACCGTTTTTCTTCTGCAGGTGAAAGTTCATGGAATGCACGAGCATTTCATAGCATTGTTTCAATGTTGGTCAAACTCACTGGCTCCGCCACCACCACCTCCTCCTCCTCTTCCACGTGAGCATTAGGCAGATCAAGATGGTGATCTGCTCCTTCCACATAGTCAATAACATTGACATTCACAGTTTCACCATGATGAACCCACCTAGTATATGTGACCGACATCCCATACAAGTGTAGATGATTTTGCACAGTTGACTGGGGTCTTGTAACTGAATTCATACAACTGCTACACGGGCAGAGCACATCTGATTTTGGACCACCGTACTCAGCTCTAATAAAGTTCATGAAGTTTTCAACCCCCTCGACATATGCAGCGGAGAATCTTCAAGCAGAAGTTATCCAAGTCCTGTCCATCTGTTAGACATACAAATGAGTTCTTCTACTAGATATTACAGGAAAAACATATATGCTTTTTTACAGAAAAAATACCTAGGTCGATGTCTAAAGCTATGGCAACATATTTGGACGAGAAGATCTAAGTAACGAAATATATGTAAAGCTAATTCAGCAAACAGATTTGAGTGCTAAATTATGGCAGGTTGTTTCAGCAGTCAATGAGGCCGAGCACACAACCATCGAACTATCAAAGGCTATCGCAGCAACAAAGATCGAGTATAAAATGGTGTAGAGCTATTTCACCTAACAGATTGGCTACTAGACCATGGCAATCTACGTCACAATAAATATATGGCAGGATATTTTAGCAACTAATCGGCCATGGCATGCCATCTCAGCAAAGCAGATTGAGTGTAGAACAGGGCAAGGAAGCTTCTTAAGCAGAGCATATTGACTATAAACTACTTCGACAAACAGGAGATTAACAGCGTCTATCAGCTAACATTCAGCACTACACCGACATGAACGGGGCCTCAGTCTAGAATGCG
This sequence comes from Triticum timopheevii, assembly GCA_963921465.1. Classification (NCBI taxonomy): domain Eukaryota; kingdom Viridiplantae; phylum Streptophyta; class Magnoliopsida; order Poales; family Poaceae; genus Triticum; species Triticum timopheevii. Next base: position 225,692,972 of record OY997272.1, read on the forward strand.
CGTACCGTGGGAGAAGCTGACCGCCGTGCATCTCCACATGAACATCGCCAGCAGTGGTGGCGCTGACCGTCGTGCGCCTCCACGAGAACATAGCCAACGGTGGCGGCGCGGCTAGAGGACGGCAGTCTACGAGAGCGTACTATGGGAGCGAGAGGATCGCCGTGCGTCCCCTCGACGAGCCGTGGCACCGACGTATCGGCGCGGCGGGGAGGGTGGCTTTGGTAGAGCGAATGGAGTGGAGGGGGCGGGGGGAGGGGGTTTGGGGAATATTATTGGCTAGTTGGCTGAAGGGCGGTTGAATCGGATTTGGGGGGATTTTTGGGTGGGGGGAGGATTTTCGCGCGGTGGTTGGGGGGAGTTTGGCGCATGGTCGGTTTGTCCAAGTGCAGTCCCACATGTCAGTGAAGAGGCAAGCCGAAGCGCATTCCGTTTGTGTGAGCCATGTGCAGGACCGAACGTGTGTGGGGTGCAATGCGACCGCGACAAGAGTGTTGTGAGTGTACCGCATTTTTTCCTTTTAAACTAGGTGCTTCGCCCCCTCAAAAAAAAACCTTGTTGCTTCGCGTGATCCATCGATACTACTACTAGTAATCCGGTAATCCCCACTAAAACGGCATGGCCGGGTCTTTTCCCGCACGATATGCTGGGAGGTTGGCTTAGTTGGGTTTTTTAGGACGAGTAATGCTACACCTACGTAATCCCAGTTACATAATTAACGTAATGTGAAAAATGTGAGCTGTTGATTGTAGATTGGGGGAGGGATGGGCCCACCACCATGAAAATCAAGGGAGGAGAGAGAGAAGCAATTTACGTTAACCCTTTCGTAGGTTCCCGTAGATGTAGAAAGATGTGAAATGCGTGAATGTGTAGTGGACGTACTATTGGAGTGCCTAAGATAAATTGTGTATGTATAGACCCTATGTGTTTATTTTACTTCGCATGTTAGATTTGTCTCGGTTCAATAAAAAGCAGAGTTGGTGATGATGGTGTGCCTGCATCCTGCAATATAGGTCGTCCGATCTATATCTAACGGATAGGAAGGAAACAATGAAAATTTACCCACACTCCTCTCCACTTTTGCACATAAGGCTTTCCCTCGTTCATCCTTTTCTCCCACAAGATCTTGATCTTCCGTGCAATGCACGGGCATCTTGCTAGTACTCCTACAATATACTCCCTCCGTTCGGTAATACTTGTCGGAGAAATGGATGTATCTAGACGTATTCTAGTTATACTTCAAAGGGTTTTACCTGTTATCCTTAGAGGATTGGGCCGCGCTGACTTATATAGAGCAGTTGCAGAGTTGGGACAATTCTTCAGGGAACTCTGTAGTAGAAATATCAGGATAGATGCTTTGGAGCGTCTTAGAGACAAGATACCAACTATCATGTGCGACCTTGAGAAGATATATCCTCAAGCCTTCTTTGATGTGATGGTGCATTTGGATGTTCATCTACCTGATGAGGTACTACTTAGAGGTCCAGTACAGTATGGCTGGATGTACCCTACTGAAAGGCGGCTAGGCACTTTCAAGGGCTATGTTAGGAACAGAGCTAGACCCGAGGGTTCCATTGCAGAGGCCTAAATTGCTACAGAAGCGTTGACATTCTGCTCAAAATACATTGAAACAGCTGATCAGCTTAGCAAAGAGGTGGGTGAAGACAATCCCGGGCTCAATGTTTTTGATTATTCTGTTCGAGTTACAGAGAAGAGTCGACAAGAGGACAAACCTAAAGATTTGGACAATGGTTTGGTATGTGTTGAATAACTTTCCTGAGATACTACCTTATATCAAGTAAGTGCTAAGTACTGCAGCTTATACATCATAATCTACTAAACTCTCAGCACATTCTTATATATTTAGATGTTTGACGCGATCACTATGTTGTGCGACATCTACCAAAAGGAGTTACAGCCGCAAAATCCAAGAAACATTAACAAACTGGTTATGGCAGGATTTGCGAAATGGTTCAAGAGCCATGTAAGCTTTTAAATTGCACTGTCAGTTTTTTTAATATATTGAGTACATAAGATGATCAGCTTGTCTATTTTCTAACCATAGGTTAAGAAGATGCGGGAGGATGGGCAGGCAGTTGATGATGCCCTTTACACACTAGCAATGGGTCCTGATACTTGGGTAAGACATTATGAATATTGCGTTGTTGGAGAAGTGCGCTACAACACCCTTGCACGAGACGAAGGCAGGAAGACACAAAACAGTGCCATCATGAGCATGGATACATGTGACAAAGAGATAACTGAAATGTATGCTAACATAACAGACATTGTTCAGTTGCAGTATATCTCCAGTTTAGATGATCATCGGTGTGTGGTTCTGTTGTGCTGTCATTGGTATAACCTGTTTTCCAGGATCGCAAAACCCAGAGCTGATGATTATTTCAAATCCATCAATGTCAAGGCGGTGTACCAGACCAACGAGCCTTTTATTTTGGCAAATCAAGCAACACAGATATTTTTCTTTGAAGACACATTTGCACGTAGCGATGACTGTAGAGTATTGCAAAGGTTTGAGCACAGGAATTCGTTTAATGAAGTTGCACAACAAGAAGATGCTTACACTACTCCTGATGTACAAGATAACACAGATGTTCCTAATATCTTTGAGAACCATCACATCAATGACGCCGGCGAAAAGATTGCCTGTCGTGCTGTGGACATACAAGAGTTGATCAAGAAGAAGCCAACGTTCGAGGACGTTGAGGACGAAGAAGAAGATGACACCATGGGGAATTACGATTCGGACTGATACACATGCCGAAGATGTTGACGGTGCTGCTGTGGATGATGATTACATTGCTTTTGTCGTATTTGCCTGTCAGAAGACGTTTTTTCTATCTACTATGTGAAATTGTGTTTGCTATGACAACTGAAACCTGATGAACATGTTGTTTAGTATTTTGATGTGAGAACATCACTTGTTATGTATGCTGATTTGTGTTTGGTGATTGTATGATGACTAAAACATGATGACATTGTTGTTTAGTTGTACTCATATTTGGCTGTGAAACTTGAATTTGATGGCATAGTTTGTTGTTGGACTGCAATTTGCTCGACGTCTTCGAATGAGAACAAAGCTGACCCGATAGGGCCTCTGCTATTTATTTATTTATGAGCAAAAGGGGACACCCCCTAATTTCCATTAATAGAAATCATTAGATGTTCACAACACTACGCCCAGCCTACTACACAGGTTTCATTCATTACTAGTTTCAGCAAAGTGCTCATGTCATAGCCACTGAATACATCACGAATTCTACATACACTGCAAATAAAGAGACAATCATCCTATAGAGCACACTGATTTTTCCCATTATCTTCACAAGCTCTCTCATCTCCTCATTGATGTCAAGCCCGTTCAGCAGCTGTTGCTTGGCCATGATTAGAGGAACTACATCTTTAACCTTCTGCTCTACATCTTCCTCTTATGTCGTTCCTTCAGTTACTTGTCCAACACCCAACCTGCTGGTATTACGATTCCTCGGCTAACCAAATAATCAGCGTAGTTGCATTCCCCCACATCAGCAACTTCCCAGAAATACAAATCACATGAATCTTCCCTTTTCTATACGAATCAGATTGGAAGATCATCAACCAAACTATTAAAAAAATCAGCAACTGAAAGCAGCAGAACAACACTTAAACATATTATTACCCCATGATTTGGGCATTTGTAGAAGACTCAGCCAGGGTTGAGGAGTGTGGTTGAGACGGGACGGATGACTCTTCGTGATTTGCAGCAGTGGCACCACACCAACGGCAGCGGGTTGCGATGAGCAATCGGCTGCGGTGCGCGTGCCGGTTGGGGTGTGATGAGACCCATAGGCGATGGTACGGGTGGCGACTTGGCGCATATCTGGTTGTTGCCTGCTGAAGAGTAGGTGGACGAGCAGCCAGCAAACATGGTTGTTGCGGCCAGAGCTTCTGATGCTAGGCAGAGTAAGTAGAGAAGAGGAGAAGCGAACGTTGGATATGTCATTTTCATTACTTGCAGAGTAGCATAGCACCATATATAGTCATAGTCTGGGTTTGGATTCGAACTAGCTACAGGAGCACGTCTCCCTTTTTTAAAACTCGGCTACGTCTCTTTACTGGTACAGTAGCTTGTTCTGTACGCCTTCCCAAGTCTTTGCTTTTCTTTCCCTTTTTGCGAGGAAGGAAGGAGGACAAAATTGAGAGTTCCTGGGACTCAAACCCAAGACCTCTTAGTTGAAAACCAAGGGTGCTAGTCACTTATTTGGTGAACGTTCCCTGGGAGGAGGACGGCAGATGAACACATTTTCCTCGCAGTTTTAGTTGCGACACAAGATCGAACGGTCACAGTTTCGGGAATGTTATCAGGCCAACGAGCCCAGTTTTTCTTTTCTTCCTATATATAAAAAAGTATGCTACTTGGTGTCGGCTTAGTCAACAAACGATTGTGCCAACCTTGACCGTTGGATTAACATTCAACGTCTGTCGTGTTTCTTGAGTCTCTTCTTCCTCGAGCCTCCAAAGCCAAACCAGCGCCGGCGGGGCCGCCTAATCCCGCCTCCCACGGCTGGTTGTGCTGCCGCGCATGCATCGTGGCCACATCACACCCTAAAACTCCGCGCATCTTCCCCGGCTCCTCTTGGTTCCCGTCCGAGGCCTCACCATTGTCCTCTGCCTTGGTTCGCTCGCCGCAGCGTTGCCCTCCGGTGTTGTCAACATGGTCAACAACCAAGAGGAATAAGGAGATGACTGTACATGGTGAGGATGACAGTAGGAACCCAGTAGCGCGCGCAGTAATTTTGTTTTTTTGGGACGGAGAAGGGTATCAACTGGGTTGTGCGGGACCCGTGGCCTGTCTAGCCCAGGCTTTTATTTCATATGTTTAAACATGACCAGCCCAGTTTGTTTTTTTCCTTTGTGAAAATGGCTAGCCAGCTATTTTGTTTTTTGCAGAATAACCAATGTAGGCCTACTTGCTTTTCTATGCCCTGCTGGGCCGGAAATCTTTCAAGACGAGGAGGGATGCACTTTGCCCATAAAATGGGCTATAACTAATAAGAAATGGGCTATAAGTAATAATAAATGGGCTGTAAAATGAAAAAATGCAGCAAATAGGCAATTAGTTCCAAAATATTGTTTTCTTTTGGATTTTGATATTTTAAATTTCATTGTTTTTGTGCGGGTAAAATTTCATTGAATTTAAATTAAGGTATATTTAGATTTAAAATTAATTTGAATCTGGCTAGAAATTTCGGGTTGTATGCTGTTTGGGACAGATTTGGAGGCTGACTTGTGGGTCTACTAGGTTGACGTGTACTTTGGCTTTGTCAACTTAGTCCACAAACGATTCTAGCAGTAGTGACCGTTGGATGTTAATCCAACGACTGTGCTGCTTCTTCAATATCTGATCTTCTTGCTCCAGCCGCCCAAACCAGCGCCGGCGGGACTGCCTGCTCCCGCCTCCCCGTGGCCGGCTGTGCTGCCGCACAGGCCGCACCGCCCCACCCTACTTCATTGCTGGCCAGGCCATTCCTCTACTCACCCACACCTCCTGTTATTTTCCGGTGACGGCGGCTGGACCAGTAAACCCTCGTACTCCCCACCGCATGGGCAACCATTGCCGAGTCTTCCCCGGCTCCGTGTCGTTCCCTTCCTAGGCCTTGTCGTCGTCCACCGTCATGGTGCTCTCGGCGTGGCCTTGTCAACATGGTCAATGAACGACATCCATCGGACGTGGACTGTACGTGGAGAGGCTGACAGCTGGGTCCACGGTCGCACACAAGGAAATGCCTCCTTATTGCACGCAAAATAATGATTCCTCCACCTGACAGCTGGGACCCACCGAAAGGGCCTCTGTATTTCGCGAAAAAAATGTTCCCCCCGCTGACAGGTCGAACCCACCAGCTATATCTTCGCACGCAAGGAAGCGCCTCCTTATTACGCACAAAAAAATGAATACCCCCATGCTAGCTGGGACCCACCATAGTGGGAGGATGACTTGTGGGCCAACTAAGTTGACGGGGACGGAGGGCTTTGTCAACTTAGTCAATATGAACGATTCTAGCTCCAATGACCGTACAATGTCCATCCAACGGCCGTTGTGCTTCTTCAACATCTGGTCTTCTTGCTCCAGCTGCCCAAACCAGCGCCGGTCGTGTCGCGTGCTCCTGCCTCCTGTGGCCGGCTATGATGCCGCGGAGGCCTCACCGCCCCCTACTACTCCCACCGCTGGCCAGGCCATCCCTCTACTCACCCACACCCCCTGTTATTCTGCGGCGGCGGCAGCCTCACACCATAGCTGAACCAGTGAACCCTCGTACTCCTCTCCGCGCGGGCTTCCACTGCCGCGTCTTCCCCGGCTCCGAGTCGTCCCCTTCCTAGGCCTCACCGTCATCCACCGCCCTGGTGCTCTCGGTGCGGCGTGGTCAACATGGTCAAGGAATGACTTCCATCAGAAGAGTACTGTACGTGGAGAGACTGACAGTTGGGTCCATGGCGGCCGCAAGGAAGTGCCTCCTTATTATGTGCAAAATAATTATTCCTCCACCTGACAGTAGGGACCCACCGGACGGGCCACCGTATTTTGCGAAAAAAACATTTCCCCCTGACTGCTGGGACCCACCAACTACATCTTCGCACGCAAGGAAGTGCGTCCGGGCAAAAAAAATGATTCGCCCCCCTGACTGCTCGGACCCACCAGCTACATCTTCGCACGCAAGGAAGTGCCTGACAGTCGGGACCCACCTGGTCGAAGCGTACATAGCGTTGTCTTTCTGGTCGTGAGTGTGTATGTACATACTAGTCGATGTAGAGGCGCGCACGTGTCGTAGTAGAGGCACGCACGTAGCATGTACATGTACGTACAATGGCCAGGGTGCAAGAAAGTAAATACGGCCACGCACGTACATACGGGCGGGGTCTCAAACGCCTACTCGCGCATACGTACGGCCAGGGCTCGTGTTGTAACGCCCCGGATACAACTTTCCATATTTGTAACTCCAACTCATGCCTTTTCCGGAGATGCGATATGTTATTTTCCTCCGTGGTTGGGTTTTTGTTTTTTTTTTGTTTTGCATTTTTTTGTTCATGGCGTGCATCTCATCTCATAGCATCATGTGCATCGCATCCATATGTTTTCATAAAACCCGTATCCGCTCGTAGTTGCCGACTCACCCCTTGCTTTCGTTGACTGTTCCGAGACCAACTGTGTTTTCGTCTACCTCTTGTCCGACCACCTAACCTCTCTTGCAAGCTCGCAGCCACCTCGCGCGCGTGTCTGAAACTCCCCCGAACCCGACCCGAACAATCGTGACCATTGGATTCGGATCATCCCCAAACATCTATAAAACATCTCCGTTTTCTTATTTGGACCCCCTAGCCTATTTTTCTTGACCGCCCGATTTCGATCGGACGTACCGGGTTAACCCTGCCCTAATCCTCCTTGCTATATAAATATGACCCAACCCTAAATTTTAGGAGAGTTGTCCCATCCTCCGAATCCCTCCGCCGCCACCTACCTGCCTTCTCTCCCTCGGGATCCTCCTGATCCAGTTCCACCCGAGACCAATCGCAGCCTCCTCCTTCCTCGATCTCCCCTGCCACCCAGTCCCATCGATCCATCCATCCATCCATCGATCCCCACCAACCAGAGATCCCCACGGCCCTCCTCGACCAGCAGCAACCAGGAGCTCGAGCTCCTTCTCCCAAGCCCGCGCGCCCGGGAAAACGTACGAGGCTGTGCCTCCTTGTCCCCGCGCCTCTGCCTCGCCGGTGGTTGCCGGCCACCCAAGCAGCAGCAGCAGTCCGGAGCGCCGCCCTACATCCCGCTCCCAGCCGGCGCTTGATCCAGTTTGCGATTGAGGCCACAACCTTGAGCGCCCGAGACCACCTCCGACCCGTGCCTCCTCTGGATTCCCTCGTCCCCTGTTTCTCCTGCCTTCGCTGCGCTCTCTCCCTCTCACTTCTCTCTCTATTGCCTCCACAGGACACCATGGCCGGCCTCTTCTCTCGATCCGTCGCTGCACCTTCGTCTCCTTCAAGCAGCAGCACCTCCCGACCATGGCTGCCGCCATGGCGCCTTAGCCTCCTCAAGTCCGTTCCCGGCCTCGCCTCGGCTTGTCGGAGTCCCAACCTCGTCGGAGCCCCGCTCCTCCATCCCCGTCGCCAAGTCCTTCGTCACCGGCGCCTGCTCGCCTCCTCTGCATCGTCCTGCTTCCCCTGCAACGAACGAGGAGAGGCGTCGTCCCCGCATTGACCGATCCCGCGCCCCTCACTTCTGCGTCCAGGAGCAGCCCAGCTCCCTTCGTCCAAGGCCTAGCCCCAAGCCAAGCCGGCCTGCTTCGGCCTCCTCCACCGACCGGCCCATGAGGTCTGGTGAGCAGCCCCCACCCCCCTGTGCACTAACGGGCCAGCTAGTTTCAGCCCGTTCTGTTTTTTTTCCCTGCTGCTGCGTTTTTAGCATTATCCAGAGATTGCCAGTTTTTCAGAAAACCCCTTAATGTTCATGCATCAATAATTAATTAATAGTGCATCGGATTAAAATGTTTCAAACATGTAAAATGCGTAGAATTTCATCTAGTTTCATAATATGCCACTTTCATCCTTGTTAAATATGTTTAAATATGTTGTTCATTTAAACTTGCTCAAATGCCATGTTAAAATGATTTATTTCATAACTAAATAACCGTAGCTCGGATTTAAATGTTCTTTATATGTAAATGGGGTGGAAAAATGCCTAGTTTAACATGGTCCACTTTATTTTCCTGTTTAACAACCTTAACATATGGTTTAGGGCAAAACAGTATCGAATTTAAAATATGCATATGGGGATTTTCTGGAATTGTTGTTTGTTGTTTCGGCCTCATTTAAACTTGCCTAAATAGTTAGTTTCCTTATGCCTCACCTCTTGCCATGTTTAACAACATTTAATATTGTTGGGTACTTAACCGAGAGATAACTAAATAATTGCATGTGGTGTTTTGTCAATATGCAACTCGTTGCATATTGAGCTCCACTTAACTTGTAGTATTGTTTGTTGCGCTTTGCCATGCCATGCCTCATTAAACCGGACATGCATCATACTTGTTTGTGCATCATGCCATGTTTATGTCTGTGCATTTACCATGTTGTTTGTTTCTTTTTGGTGTTTCTTCTTAGTCCCGGTAATGTTGCGATTGTGAGGATTCGTTCGACTACTCCCCTTCGTCTTCTTCATGGACTCGTTCTTCTTCCTAGGGGGATCTCAGGCAAGATGACCGCTACCCTGGATCTCACTACTATCATTGCTATGCTAGTTGCTTCGTTCTATCGCTATGCTGCGTTACCTATCATTTGCTCTTCAAGCCTCCCAAATTGCCATGAACCTCTAACCTTTGACACCATTCCTAGCAAACCGTTGCTTGGCTATGTTACCGCTTTGCTCAGCCCCTCTTATAGCGTTGCTAGCTGCAGGTGAAGTTGAAGATTGCTCCATGGTGGACAGGGTTATGTTGGGATATCACAATATCTCTTATATTATTAATGCATCCATATATTTGGTAAAGGGTGGAAGGCTCGGCCTTATGCCTGGTGTTTTGTTCCACTCTTGCCGCCCTAGTTTTCCGTCATACCGGTGTTATGTTCCCGGATTTTGCGTTCCTTACGCGGTCGGGTGATTTATGGGACCCCCCTGACAGTTCGCTTTGAATAAAACTTGTCCAGCAAGCCCCAACCTTGGTTTTACCATTTGCCTCACCACCACCTATACCCTTCCCTTGGGTCGGCCAACCCAAGGGTCATCTTTATTTTAGCCCCCCGGGGCCAGTGCTTGTCTAAGTGTTGGTCCGAACCGAGCAGCCTGCGGGGCCACCTCGGGGAAACTCGAAGTCTGGTTTTACTTGTAGCTTGACTTATCCGGTGTTGCCCTGAGAACGAGATATGTGCAGCTCCTATCGGGATTGTCGGCGCATCGGGCGGCTTTGCTGGTCTTGTTTTACCATTGTTGAAATGTCTTGTAAACCGGGATTCCGAGACTGATCGGGTCTTCCTGGGAGAAGGTCTATTCCTTCGTTGATCGCGAGAGCTTGTCATGGGCTAAGTTGGGACACCCCTGCAGGGTATAAACTTTCGAGAGCCGTGCCCGCGGTTATGTGGCAGATGGGAATTTGTTAATGTCCGGTTGTAGATAACTTGACACCAGATCCGAATTAAAATGCATCAACCGCGTGTGTAGCCGTGATGGTCTCTTCTCGGCGGAGTCCAGGAAGTGAACACGGTTTCTGGGTTATGTTTGACGTAAGTAGGTGTTCAGGATCACCTCTTGATCATTGCTAGCTTCACGGCCGTTCCTTTGTTTCTCTTCTCGCTCTCATTTGCGTATGTTAGCCACCATATCATGCTTAGCCGCTGCTGCAACCTCACCACTTTACCCCTTCCTTACCCATTAAGCTTTGCTAGTCTTGATACCCATGGTAATGGGATTGCTGAGTCCTCGTGGCTCACAGATACTTCCAAAACTAGTTTGCAGGTGCCGATGAAACCGTGCAGGTGACGCATCCGAGCTCAAGGAGGAGCTCGATGAAGATCTTGTTCTTTGTGTTGTTTTCAGTTGATCAGTAGTGGAGCCCAGTTTGGACGATCGGGGATCTGTGTAGCATTTGGGGTAGTCTTCTTTTATTTTGGCTCCATAGTCGGACCTTGATTGTATCTGTATGATGTAATGCTTTACTCATGTATTGTGTGAAGTGGCGACTGTAAGCCAACTATGTATCTCTTTCCCTTATGTATTACATGGGTTGTGTGAAGATTACCTCACTTGCGACATTGCTTTCAATGCGGTTATGCCTCTAAGTCGTGCTTCGACACGTGGGAGATATAGCCGCATCGAGGGCGTTTCACGTGTACATGGCTTGGTCGGAACGGAGAAACTGCGTCGGCGTCGTGTTCATGTTGAGGCAACGGAATGCGTCGTGTTCATCGGGAGGCAACGGAATGCGCCGTGTTCATCGAGAACGCGTGGGAGCCAACCGGCTTGGACAAAACAGGCGATGGAAACGAGGCCTGGCGTACCGTAGAACGGAGGAAACGGCCTTGTGTTCGACCAACCACGTTTAAAACGGGATCCTGTTCATCGGGAGGGGTCTGGTGTACCGCAAAATGGAGGAAACGGACTTGTGTTGGACCTTCTACGGTCGAAATAGGGTCCTGTTGATCAGGAGGGGTGTGGCGTACCACAAAACGGACGAAACAGACTTGTGTTGGAGCGCTACAGTCGAAACAGGGGTCCTGTTCATCGGGAGGGGTGTGGCGTACCGAAAAACGGGACTCCACGGGATACTGTTCATCTCCACTGTTGGTGTCAAAACCGGCGGATCTCGGGTAGGGGGTCCCGAACTGTGCGTCTAGGCGGATGGTAACAGGAGACGAGGGACACTATGTTTTTACCCAGGTTCGGGCCCTCTTGATGGAGGTAAAACCCTACGTCCTGCTTGATTAATATTGATGATATGGGTAGTACAAGAGTGGATCTACCACGAGATCAAGGAGGCTAAACCCTAGAAGCTAACCTATGGTATGATTGTTGTAATGTATGTTGTGTCCTACGGACTAAAGCCCTCCGGTTTATATAGACACCGAATGAGGCTAGGGTTACACAGAGTCGGTTACAATGGTAGGAGATCTACATATCCGTATCGCCAAGCTTGCCTTCCACGCCAAGGAAAGTCCCATCCGGACATGGGACGGAGTCTTTAATCTTGTATCTTCGTAGTCTTGGAGTCTGGCGGACGATGATAGTCCGGCTGTCCGGACACCCCCTAGTCCAGGACTCCCTCAGTAGCCCCTGAACCAGGCTTCAATGACGATTAGTCCGGCGCGCATAATGTTCGGCATTGCAAGGCGGGTTCCTCCCTTGAATAATCCAGAGAAGATCATGAACACCAGGATAGTGTCCGGCTCTGCAAAATAAATTCCACATTCCACCGTAGAGAGAATAAAATGTACACCAGTTCAATCTACTGACGTATTATGCAGCGTGACATCACACTGCTACCAGGCTTTTACTTGAATCGTTTGTACCACCTCAGCACGTTTAGCGAAGCGGTTTCCTTGGCATGTCTTGTCGAAGCAGAGATCGTGTTCCCCTTATTCCGGGATTCTCATCAATACGGACATGGGTAACCCAACCGCGCCATTGATGGTGGCGCTTGGGAGATAAGCGAGTTTTACCAGGCCGGTGGGGGACGCATAGTTTCCGTCCGCCTATATATGAGGGATAAGGATTCACCTTCTCACCTACGCCTTCTTCCTCCTTTGCTTATCCATCTCCGTGCACTCAAGCTCCAACGCCCAAGTTTGCGCATCTCGCCTCGACCTCCTCCGAATATGTCCGGAGAGGGAGGCAAATGGTTGGCCTCCACCGTTAAGGAGGAGCACATCACCAAGCTGCGCAGCGCCGGATACCTTTCCGGCGATATCGCGCATCGGCTGCCCGACGAGGGGCAGCTCATCCCTACCCCTGGGCCTCATGAGAGGGTTGTCTTCCTTCCCCACTTCCTCCGCGGACTGGGCTTTCCACTGCACCCATTTGTCCGGGGGATCATGTTTTACTACGGCCTGGATTTCCACAATCTGGCGCCGAACTTCATCCTCAACATCTCGGCGTTTATCGTCGTGTGCGAGGCCTTCCTCTGCATCCGGCCTCACTTCGGCCTGTGGCTCAAGACTTTCAACGTCAAGCCAAAGGTTGTGAAGGGCACATAGGTGGAATGCGGAGGCGCTATGTTGGGCAAGTTGCCCAACGTCCTTTGGCTCGAAGGGGCCTTCGTGGACTCCGTCAAGGGGTGGCAATCGGGGTGGTTCTACATCACCGAGCCGCGCAAGCCCACATGGGCGGCGGCCCCCGAGTTTAGATCTGGTGTCCCCACACAGCTCACCTCCTGGAAAGAGAAGGGCTTGTTGTGGGGCAATCCAAAGGAGCTGACGGGACTCCGAGCCTGCATCCAGAAGCTGGTGAGCGGTAAGCTCAGGCTCGTCGACGTGGTCCAAGTCATGCTCATCCGCCGGATCCTCCCATGCCAAGAACGGGCATTCAATCTGTGGGAGTTCAATCCGGAACAGCACCAGGCGCTAAGCGGGCTCTTCGATACGACATACGAAGGCGCCTGGAGGGTGCTGTTTAAGGGCGCCGAAGCCCCCGCATCCGCGACAGAAGATCGCGGATTTCGCTCGCAGCATCCGGCTGACGAGGTAAGTGATTCAACCCCTTTACGGGACACTTGTGGTAATCAAATTGATTCTAGAGGGGTTTCATTCTGTCTCTTCCTTTGACAGGAATGGATGGAGAAGGCCAAGCTGCTTGTCAGCCCGGCTCCCATGCCAGAAGACCCAGAGAACGCCCGTTTAGCAGGGATGTTGGTTCCGGCACCACACGTGGTGCCGGAGAAGAAGGCCAAGAAGGTGGCCGCAGGGACTCGAAAGAGTTCCCGCAATCAGGCGTCTGACGACGACGCGGACTCCTCCCCCGAAGACGAGGAGGAGGAGGAGGACTCTCTCCCAGAGGAGGGAGAGAAGAAGAGGAAGGCTTCCCCAATAGGGGAGGCCGAAGGGTCCAAGAGGGGGAGGACTATCCCCCCCGGACAGTTTCGCCAACACCATCGTTGGCGAGGATGAATGGTCTCCAAGGGCCAGGCGTCCCGCAAGATCGTAAGTATCCGGATCCTTGATATGTAATTTCTTTCGTGTCACGTAGTGTCCTTCTAATGCCGCGTTCTGTCCGTAGTCCGGCCGATGATGATCTCCCCGCTTCATCAAGCGGGTCATTGGCCCTGTCGGATGTGGATTCACTTCTGACTGCCACTACCCCCCGCGCCGGCGAAGACGCCGAGGTGGGATCCCAGAGAGGGACCCATCAGGAGGAGGCTCCGGAGGCGCCGTCAGACAGCCTCCCGGACTTTGTGCCGGACTCTACCTCGGAACCCGCAGTGGTTCCAGAGTCCGGCGGGCGGCCCCTTCGAAGGAAGGGCAAGACCGTGACACCGGCGATCTCCGTCCAACCGGAGGCGCCGGATAACTTGCTGGAGGTGCTTAAAGGCGCTTCCATCGAGGAAGAACACCGCACTATCATCAGTGCGGTGATTCAGAAGGTTCAGCTCGCCAAGAGCGGGCTGACCGAGACCTGCAGCAGCCTTTTAACAGGCTTTGAGGTAAGAAGTTAAAATTATGTAATGTAATACCGCATAGACAGTAGCCCCTGATGCTCAGTTCGGTGTTCGGAAAGAAAAGCCGGACTGAGGATCTAACAAGATATACGCAGGGTACTTAAAATATGTCAATATGGGTTTGCAGGCTGCGCTGCTGACCTCTGCACACTATCGGCGGAGGTCGAAGTGTTGAAGAAGGATCTTGAGCGGTCCGAGCAAGAGCTCGGCCATGCTAAGAAGCAGCTCGAGGACAAAGAAGGTGATTAACACCACTTTGAATAGTTACCTTACAGAAAAGGATTTTGGTTGCAATAAAATTAACAAGGATAATTTGGATATTTTAGGGGCCACGAATGAGGTGGCAGCCCTGAAGGAGGCCGTGTCCGCGGCCGAACGCAGTGCGGCCGCGGAGCGGGAAGAGCGAGAGAAGCAGGAGGCACGGGTGGCGGAAGTACGGCAAGAGCTCCAAGCTCTCATGGAGAAGCATGAGAGTTTGGAGCGTGACTCCAAGACTCGAGAGTCCGAGCTTGCCTCGGCTCTCGAAAGTGCCAAGTCCGCCAAGGCCGAGGCCCATAAGGCCCTTCAGGAGGTTGAAGATGTAAAGAAAATAGCGGCGGGTAAGGAATTTTTCATGCAAAGCAAGCATGTTAATGTAAACTACCTTACACTTACCCGCGTTCGGAGCTCTCCAGGGGCGTTTGCAGATCTGCCGCGTAGTGCGTCCGATGCCGCAGCATTCTATCGTGGCGTGGAGAGGAGCTCGACGGAGAAGGTCTTCTGGTCTCAGTATGCTGAGGCCGGACATCCAGTGCCCCCAAGCGACCAGCTGAAGCAGCTGGTCGAACTCCACAAGGTAGCTGAGGAGGCCATGAAGGCCCTCATAGTCCGGCTGTGGCCTGGACAGGCCATGCCTGGAAGCTACTTCGGCCTCGTGCGGCGGCTGGTGGATGCGTGCCCCTGGGTGGAGGTCATCAAGCGCTCCGCCTGTATTGAAGGTGCTCGTCGGGCCCTTGCCCGCACAAAGGTACACTGGGGCAGGTTGGATGCGGAGAAGCTTCTCACGGACCCACCGCCACCGGGCAAGGAGTATCGCACGCCGGAGATGTATTATAAAACTGTCCTGAAGGGAGCCCGCGATATTGCGGATGAGTGCCCCCGAAATGTAATCTTTGAGTAAACTCGTTATGTATTATCCTGCGCGCTGAAACTTTGTTCATGTGCGTGTTAAGCAACGCTTGTTTAATTTAAAATATTACCTTCTGTGCAGCCGTTTATAAAATCTGAGAGATGGCAAGTCGTTGGCTTCAGCCCCCAAGCCACGAGTGCTGGGGTGTTCGGGATAAACTTGAGCACTCTTGTTCCCATTTTTGGGTCCATCTAGGGAGGCGCTCAACACAACGAACAAGGCAACCGGACTTATAATGCTTGAACACTCTCACTTAGCCATAGAATTCTATGATTTTAAATTTCGGCGAAGCCCCTGGTATTCGGAAGACTGAATCCGGGGCGCTATCCACACCTTTGTCGGACATTGTCCGGAACTTCGCTCGAAGCGGCGTGAGTCTTTAAGGACCCGAAAAAACCTCTCGAACAGCGACCAGTCTCTCGCCTTATCATGCCAGTCAGTTTTAGCTTTCTCCACTGAGGCGCTCGCCCGGCTCAACTGGGGCGCAATCGCAGTGGTTCTCCCAGTGCCACCTTAGCCGACAGAACGGAACGTAAGGCACCAAAACGTGGGAGCCGGGCAAACCCAACTATTGACCCAAGACATGATTCGGAGCCGATTCATATAATGTTATAAGTTCGGGGTGCCGCACTTATGAAAGTGTTCGGACTTTATCACACCATAATTTGGGGAACAGAAGCCCCTGGCGTATTCGGCCGTACCAAAATATACGGGTGCAAGATGTCATGTAATGAACATATATATAAAAAGGTGATGTAATTGCAGTAGAAAAGTGCTGCATTATTTATTAAAGGAAATCTGCTATGAGTGCAGACTGATACAAATAGTGCGGTAAGCAAGGGATTGGACTAAGTAAACATGTCCCCCTTCAGGGGTGAGCTGCGGACTTGGTGTATATAATCGAATTTAATGCTTGTAATTGAGACCACCTGAGTGTTCGTCGCAGCCTTCTTTCGTCCCTGACTGTTGCATCATGAGTTCGGCAGGTTCATCGCCGGACAGGGCCTCTGGTTAACGGAGTCCTGTGTACACAAAGAAGGGAAATAAAAAAAGGGGGGGCACACTTGCGGGCCCCCGGTGTGGTCGAACCGCACTCTGGGTCTGTTGCGATCGTGCCCCTTCCCCTGTGCCCATGGTATCTCCAAAGCGTAATGATGTACGCGGAGTGTTATTCTTGCGATCATGCGCGGGCGAGGATTGGGGCCGCATTGCTACGCGTGCTTTGATTGCGCCAGGTGGTCTTGGTTGGCCTTGCTCCGGGCGCGTTTTGTTGTATCCGGCCTTTTAACGGCCGGACTCGAGAATTGCCTTAAAAGGCTGCTCTGTACTTCTGCCGCGAGAGCCGCTGTATGTTCCTCCGTTCGGAGGGAGCGTTCCGTATTCCCATTGACCATGATTACTCCATGAGGGCCTGGCATCTTGAGCTTTAGGTATGCATAATGCGGCACCGCGTTAAATTTTGCAAATGCGGTTCGTCCGAGCAGAGCGTGATAGCCGCTGCGAAACGGGACTATGTCGAAGATTAACTCCTCGCTCCGGAAATTATCCGGGGATCCGAAGACCACTTCCAGTGTGACTGAGCCTGTACAGTTGGCTTCCACTCCTGGTATGACACCTTTAAAGGTTGTCTTTGTAGGTTTAATCCTTGAGGGGTCTATGCCCATTTTGCGCACTGTATCCTGATAAAGCAGGTTCAGGCTACTGCCGCCGTCCATCAGGACTCTCGTGAGGTGAAATCCATCGACGATTGGGTCTAAAACCAATGCGGCGAATCCGCCATGGCGTATGCTGGTCGGATGGTCTCTTCGATCGAAAGTGATCGGACAAGAGGACCATGGATTGAACTTCGGGGCGACTGGCTCCATCACATAGACGTCCCTTAGTGTGCGTTTCCTCTCCCTCTTGGGTATGTGGGTCGCGTAAATCATATTCACCATCCGCACTTGTGGGGGAAAACCCTTCTGTCCTCTATTCTTCGGCGGTCGGGTCTCTTCCTCGTCGTCGCTGTTCAGCCCCTTGTCGTTGTTTTCGGCAATTAACTTGCCTGCCTGCTTGAACACCCAGCAATCTCTATTAGTGTGATTAGCTGGTTTTTCAGGGGTGCCATGTATCTGGCATAAGCGGTCGAGTATTCGGTCCAAATTGGACGGACCCGGAGTGGTTCTTTTGAACGGCTTCTTCCGCTAACCGGGTTTAGAGCCTCGGAATCCGGTGTTGACTGCCGTATCCTCCTTATCGTCGCCGTTAATGCGGCATTTGTTTTTGTTTCGACGTGACCTGCCGTTGTTGTCCTTGGTATCCGGACTGCCAGAATTTTTGCGGAGATTGTTGCTGTGAGCTAGCCAGCTGTCCTCTCCCACGCAGAAGCGGGTCATTAATGATGTGAGGGCTGCCATAGATTTCGGCTTTTCCTTCCCCAGGTGCCGGGCTAGCCATTCGTCTCAGATGTTATGTTTGAAGGCTGCAAGGGCCTCTGCATCCGGACAGTCGACAATTTGATTTTTGTTCGTCAAGAACCGTGTCCAGAATTGTCTGGCCGATTCGTCTGGCTGCTGAATTATGTGGCTTAGGTCATCGGCGTCTGGTGGTCGCACATATGTGCCCTGGAAGTTATCAAGGAATGCGGCCTCCAAGTCTTCCCAACACCCAATTGACTCTGCGGGCAAGCTGTTAAGCCAATGCCTAGCTGGTCCTTTAAGCTTGAGTGGGAGGTACTTGATGGCATGGAGATCATCGCCGCGGGCCATATGGATGTGGAGAAGATAGTCTTCGATCCAAACCGCGGGGTCTGTTGTGCCATCGTAAGATTCGATGTTTACGGGTTTAAACCCTTCGGGGATTTGATGATCCATTACTTCGTCAGTGAAGCATAGCGGGTGTGCGGCGCCTCTGTATTGAGCAATATCGCGACGCAACTCGAGAGAGCGATGTCTGCTATGTTCGGCCCGGCCGGGGTTATTGTATCCGGCGCGACGGTATTCGTCATGGGTCGTGGGGCGCCCACGTGATCCGTAGATGGATCTGGATTGCCTTGCTTTGTCCTCCAATATGTCTCGCAAGTCCGGCGCGTTCCCTCTTGGCTTCGTACTTTTGGAGCGATGCCGGGGTACGATCTTGGCTGGGGGCCTGGATGCCTCTCTGTCACGACCACGGGGTGGTCGGTCAGCCATATCGTGCGCTGGTGATGGAGGTATGTATGCTTCCTCCTCTAATCGGTGGAGCAGCTTGCGTCTTGGGTAACTTTTGGAGGGGCGTTGGAGTTTATACTCTTCGGCCGCGAGGACCTCGGTCCATTGATCGGCCAGCAGGTCCTGATCAGCTTGAAGCTGTTGCTGCTTTTTCTTTAGGCTGTTTGCTGTGGCGATAAGCCTGCGCTTGAAGCGCTCTTGTTCGACGGGATCCTCAGGTATGACGAATTCATCATCGTTGAGGCTTGCTTCGTCTTCGGAGGGGGGCATATAGTTATGATCCTCCACCTCTTCGTCTGCCGCCCTCTCGTGAGGGCTTGCTTCTGCATCCTCCTGCGCCGAGTCTTGCGGGAGGGGATTGTCTTCGGCACTCTCTGGAGTATTATTATCTCCTGTGCCGGAAACTCCATTCTTGCTGCGGCGGGATTTAGAGCGACGCCGCTGACGCCGGCGTTTGGGCTGCTTCTTTGAAGAGTCTGCCTCCGCTGCTTCTTCGCCGTCCCCGTCTTTTGGGGTGTCCACCATATATATGTCGTATGACGAGGTGGTCTTCCAGTGCCCTGTAGGCGCTGGTTCCTGTTCGTCTCCGGCATCGTCGTCCATAGCGTCGATGTCGTCAGAGTCGTAGTCTAGCATGTCGGTTAGATCGTCGACAGTGGCTACAAAGTGGGTGGTGGGTGGGCTCTGAATTTCTTCGTCATCCGTACCCCAACCATCCTGGCCATAGTCCGGCCAGGGCTCTCCCGATAGCGAGAGATGCTTTAGCGAGTTTAGGATGTCGCCAAAGGGCGAGTGTTGGAAGATGTCCGCGGCGGTGAATTCCATAACCGGCGCCCAATCCGAATCGATTGGTAGGGGCGCGGGAGGTTCGGAGTCCGGCAAGGAGTCCGGCGCCTTGGAATCACGAGTTTCGCAGGGGACAAGATTAGTGTTCGGCTCCATCGCCGTGGATGTTGAAGCCCCTAGGGCGGCGTCTATCCACCGGCCCTCGATCTACGCGATCGGCTCCGGACTAACGGCCAAAGCGAATTCGTGTGCGGCCACCAAGGCACTGTTCGGCGGCAGAGCTAGATCATGCCCGTCGTCACAGTGCGGTGCGCTTGGCTGTGGCTCGAGTCCGTCGAAGATCAAGTCTCCACGGACATCGGCCGTGAAGTTTAGGCTTTCGAATTTGACCTGACGGCCAGGGGCGTAGCTTTCGATCTGCTCCAGATGGCCAAGTGAATTAGCCCGCAGTGCGAAGCCGCCGAATACAAAGATCTGCCCGGGGAGAAAAGTCTCACCCTGGACAGCATTGCTGGTTGAAGATGCCATTGGGCCTATCGGTGACGGCACAGAGGAACTCTCAATGAAAGCACCAATGTCGGTGTCAAAACCGGCGGATCTCGGGTAGGGGGTCCCGAACTGTGCATCTAGGCGGATGGTAACAGGAGACGAGGGACACGATGTTTTTACCCAGGTTAGGGCCCTCTTGATGGAGGTAAAACCCTACGTCCTACTTGATTAATATTGATGATATGGGTAGTACAAGAGTGGATCTACCACGAGATCAAGGAGGCTAAACCCTAGAAGCTAGCCTATGGTATGATTGTTGTAATGTATGTTGTGTCCTACGGTCTAAAGCCCTCCGGTTTATATAGACACCGGAGGAGGCTAGGGTTACACAGAGTCGGTTACAATGGTAGGAGATCTACATATCCGTATCGCCAAGCTTGCCTTCCACGCCAAGGAAAGTCCCATCCGGACACGGGACGGAGTCTTCAATCTTGTATCTTCGTAGTCTTGGAGTCCGGCGGACGATGATAGTCCAGCTGTCCGGACACCCCCTAGTCCAGGACTCCCTCATCCACCATCGACCTCCTCCAGCCTCCATGGGCTACTGTTCATCCACCGTCGACCTCCTCCAGCCTCCACCTACGACTGTTCATCCACGGGCTCCTGTTCATCCAGCTCCATCGCGCGCTACTCCACTGGCTACTGTTCAACCACCCCTCTCCACGGGCTCCTGTTCAACCACCCCTCCATGGGCTACTGTTCATCCACCCCCTCCACCGTCTACTGTTCATCCAGCCCTCCACGGGGTCGTCCTATTCATCCAGCCTCCACGGGGTCCTGTTCATCCAACCCCAACCGGCTCGATCAATAGGGGTCTTGTTCATCCAGAGGCAACACCACGGGGTCCTGTTCATCCACCCCCACCACTCACTGTTCATCCAACCCCCCCCCCCCCCCGCAACGCTCACTGTTCATCCAAACCCCCCTGCAATGCTCACTGTTCATGCAGAGGCAGCATCGATCGGCTTCAGTTAGCAGCAGTAGTGAAGGAATTGCTCGATCGCTCAGGTTCAGTAACAGGTAGCCTGTAGTGCAATCGCTCGGGTTCAGTTAGGCGACGCCTCGCTCGGGTTTAGTTAGAGCCCAACGCTTCGCACACACGTTTGTACGTGTATGAGAGAAACGCGCATCACTCAGCCCCTGACCACCCACCGTAACCGGCAACTCCCCAAAATTTTCCTCGCCCTCGCTTCTACCATGGTTTTTTCCGTCATTGACGGCCCGAAGAATGTCATGCAGCTGCGTCTCGGGCCCGCCCAGGACGAAAAGCCCATTTTTTGTCATGATTTTTTTTCATAGAAGTAGGAGCCCACCACATCTATGATGATATCGGGTTTTGTCACAATTATCGTAATAGAAGTGTCATAAGTATGACAGGAAAAAAATTCATTCGGCCCAAAATGTCACGGATGTGTATTTTTTTTGTAGTGAAAACAAAGGATTGGGTTTCTCTGTTGGACACAAGCTCATGACTTTTTGCCAAAAGAATGCTTATAATGATGAGTTGGTCATACAATATGAAGGGCCGAAGGAGGAACCAATTCCTCCTGAAATCGATCTTGGGGATTCTTATCCCATTAAATTTAGCCCTTTTGATTACTTTTGCTTACCTCGAAGAAAACTTGCAGCTGATTGAAGGGAGTATGAGATGAGTTTTCGGGATTTACCTTATCATTATTACGATTATACTTAGATCTATTCGTGGTTTATTCCTAGCTAAGGGTGTTAAACAATAGCACTTGTTGGGAGGCAACCCGATTTTATTTTATGTTTTTGCCTTTTAGGTTATGTTTTGCTTTGAAATAAATCATCTAGCCTCTGGTTAGATGTGGTTTTGTGTTTTAATTAGTGTTTGTGCCAAGTAAGACCTTTGGGAGAGCTTACGGTGATAGTTGATTTGATCTTGCTGAAAAAACAGAAACTTTTGCGCTCAGTCCCAGAATTGTTTAAATCGCAGAAGCGTGATAAATTCCTGAATTTTTTAAAGTAGATTTATATACAAATTTTTCCCTGCTTTCCTAATTTTTCAGAATTTTTGGAGTTAAATAAGTATGCCAACTATCCAGATTACTACAGACTATTCTGTTTTTGACAGATTCTGTTTTTTCTGGTGTTGTTTGCTTATTTTGATGCATTTATGGCTAGTATCAGGGGATATGAACCATGGAAAAGTTGGAATACAGTAGATATTGGACTAATATAAATATAGAATTAGTTCACAACAGTACCAAAAGTGGTGATTTATTTTCTTATACTAACGGAGCTTATGAGATTTTCTGTTGCGTTTTGTGTTGTGAAGTTTTCAAGTTTTGCGTAAGGATTTGATGGACTATGGAATAAGGAGTGGCAAGATCCTAAGCTTGGGGATCCCCAAGGAACCCCAAGATAATATTCAAGGATGTCAAGAGCCTAAGCTTCGGGATGCCCCGGGAAGGCATCCCCTCTTTCGTCTTCGTCTATCGGTAACTTTACTTGAGGCTATATTTTTATTCACCACATGATATGTGTTTTGCTTGGAGCGTCTTGTATGATTTGAGTCTTTGCTTTTTAGTTTGCCACAATCATCCTTGCTGTACACACCTTTTGGGAGACACATGCATGAATCGTGATTTATTAGAATACTCTATGTGCTTCACTTATATCTTTTGAGCTAGGCAAATTTGCTCTAGTGCTTCACTTATATCTTTTTAGAGCATGATAGTGGTTTTATTTCATAGAAATTGATGAACTCTCGCACTTCACTTATATTATTTTGAGAGTCTCTAAACAGCATGATAATTTGCTTGGGACATTTACATCTATGCTCTTAACTCGAACCCACTACTCAGTTTTACCCCTAATTTTTAGGTATGCTTAGTTTTGCCCCTCCACTGTTAGTTTCACTTATAGAACTGCCCTTCTGTGCCGTTACCGTCCGGTCAAAGGCTTTGATATTCTGAAAAAATAGCAAAAATATCAAAAAAAATTGGAACTTTGTGGGATCGAAGATACTCATGTCTGCAAGGCGTGTACAAATTTTTATGCCGTTCGAACACCCTGGGAGCTCGTGGCAAAGGAAAACATAAACTTTGTATGCATGTGAACAGTAAATTAAAAAAATGAAAAAAATCTAAAAAATATGAAATTTTGTCGGATTGAAGAATACTCAGGTGTGCAATATGTGTGCACATTTTTGTTGTGTTTGGACATCGTAGGAGCTCGTGGATAAAAAAATAAAATTTAGCTCAAAAAATTTGAAAAAATGAACTATTTTGTTCTTTTCTCTAGAGCACCTTGTACGTCATTTGATCACCAAAACTTGCAAGCACCTTGTGCACTCAAGCCTCTTTGAAGCCAAAAAAAATCATTTTTTTTAATTTTGTTGCTATTTTTTGAATTTACTGTTCATAGGTATAAATTATTTTTGTTCGCCTTTGCCACGAGCTCCCGGAGTGTCCAACCAACACAAAAAATTGCATGTGCCTTGCGGACATGACTATCTTCGATCCCACAAAATTTCATATTTTTTTGATTTTTTTTGCTATTTTTTATGGATGGTCAAAGTCCTGTGACCGGATGGTAACGGCGCAAAAGGGCATTTCTGTAAGTGACACTAACGGCGGAGGGGCAAAACAGAGCATACCTGAAAATTAGGGGCAAAACTGAGTAGTGAGTTCAAGTTAGGGGCAAAACTGGAATTGGCCCAATTTGCTTTGGTTATAAAATTAGTTCTAATATGATAGGCATCCAAGAGGGATATAATAAAAACTTTCATATAAAGTGCATTGAATAATATGTGAAGTTTGATTCCTTATGATTGTTTTGAGACATGAGGATAGTGATATTAGAGTCATGCTAGTAAGTAGTTGTGAATTTGAAAAATACTTGAGTTAAGGTTTCTGAGTCTCGTAGCATGCACGTATGGTGAATCGTTATGTAACAAAGTTGGAGCATGAGATGTTTTTTGATTGTCTTCCTTATGAGTGGCGGTCGGGGACGAGCGATGATTTTTTTCCTACCAATCTACCCCCCTAGGAGCCTGCGCGTAGTACTTTATTTTGATGACTAATAAATTTTTGCAATAAGTGTATGAGTTATTTATGATTAATGTTGAGTCCATGGGTTATACGCACTCTCACCTCTCCGCCATTGCTAGCCTCTCTTGTACCACGCAACTTTCGCCAGTACCATAAAACCACCACATATCCTTCCTCAAAACAACCACCATACCTACCTATTATGGCATTTCCATAGCCATTCCGAGATATATTGCCATGCAACCTTTCCCCTGTTCTGTTTATTATGACACGCATCATCATTGTCATATTGCTTTGCATGATCATGTAGTTGACATCGTATTTGTGGCAAAGCCACCGTTTCATCATTTTTTTATACATGTCGCTCTTGATACATTGCACATCCCAGTACACCGCCGGAGTCATTCATATAGCGTCATATCTTGTTCTAGTATCGAGTTGTAATTTTTGAGTTGTAAGTAAATAGAAGTATGATGATCTTCATTATTAGAGCATTGTCCCATGTGAGGAAATGAAGGAAGAAAGAAAAAACAAAGAAAAAAAGAGGAAGAAAGAAAAAAAGAAAAAAGAAAGAAAAAAGAGAGAGAGAAAAGGAGAGAAGGGGCAACGTTACTATCCTTTTTCCATACTTGTGCTTCAAAATAGCACCATGATTTTCATGATAGAGAGTCTCCCATGTCGTCACTGAGGGAGTCCTGGACTAAGGGGTCATCGGGCGTCCGGCCTATTTGACATGGGCCGGACTGATGGGTTGTGAAGATACAAGACCAAAGACTCTCACCTGTGTCCGGATGGGACTCTCCTTGGCGTGGAAGACAAGCTTGGCATCCGGATATGAAGATTCCTTTCTCTATAACCGACTTTGTACAACCCTAGTCCCCTCCAGTGTCTATATAAACCGAAGGGTTTAGTCCATAGGGACAATAATCATCATAATCATACAGGCTAGACTTCTAGAGTTTTAGCCATTATGATCTCGTGGTAGATCAACTCTTGTAATACTCATATTCATCCAGATCAATCAAGCAGGAAGTAGGGTATTACCTCCATAGAGAGGGCCTGAACCTGGGTAAACATTGTGTCCCCTGTCTCCTGTTACCATCGACCTTAGACGCACAGTTCGGGACCCCCTACCCGAGTTCCGCCGGTTTTGAAACCGACATTGGTCCTTTCATTGAGAGACTCGATGTGACGTCGAAGACAGGGTTGATGGCTCGCCTTGTTATCAAGGATGATATCACCTCCGGAGGAGCCCTGGCCTCAGGCCAAACCCTTCGGTTGGGCAGTTTTACCATGACCGCCCGTACGGCCGTCAAGCCGACGATGACTTCACGGGTCATCCAAAACCACCTCCGTGTTGACTCCGAATACTCTAAACGGATGGATCCGACGGAGTTGTCGTCTTTAAATGAACTCCTAGATCATATCGCTGCCTTGGGGGTCGCTACAGACTACGATCGGATTGGGCTTAAACCCTATCAGAGAGAAATCAAATCTCCGTCGATCACCCATCAAATAGCGGTAGTTGAGGAGCAAAACAACAACTCTTCCTCTATATTGAGGACGAACTATGTTCGGATTTCCGAGCTCGAAGAGCCGGACACCTGTCCGCAAAACGACGTGCCCTGCCCTCCGAACCTAGAATCGGATGATGGGCCTGAAAAATCAGTTGATATCCCGGAGCCCGAACCATTAAGCTCGGAGATTTCTCAAACTTCGGATCCTAAATTGGGCCAGGGTTTGGATTTAAAGCCACCCACCCACACACCCGGATATACACGATCTAATGTACATACGGCAGCAGTCTCAGGAAACAGTCCATCACTTTTGGGCCAGATTCCTCCTTGTCAAAGACAAGATTAAAGATTGTCGCGATGAAGACGCGATCTCAACATTGTACAACAATTACACGGACATAGGAGTCCTCAACGCCATCAACCGCCCTCGCGTACTACACTTCGCTGGCTTGGGAACCATCGCGCAGAAGTACTACACAATGGAAAGCGCCTGGAAAACTCAGGCAGCTCTCTGGGAACCACCGGTTCTCACTCAACCCTTTGTCCGGGCAAAAAGGATGCACCCTCGCGGGGAACCCGAACCAATAGTAAAGAAATCCAAGCACATTACGGGGCGCGGAACCGTTCTAGAAGGATGGCTCGATAGGCCATGCAAAATGCACACAACACCGGATACCATACCAACCCACAGCCTTAGAGCATGTTGGATACTCCGGCAAGTGGCCAAGAGCGGCGAGGATATCCTCACCAAAAATACCCCAGAGCAACACCCCCCGAAAGACGTCGACCTCAGCGTATTGACGGTCTTTGAGACTTTTGCTTCAAACAATCAGCACAAAAAGGCCCTCCGCGACCTCGCCGATGTCTGCCAAGTCACGGCAACAAATCCTTGGAACAACATAGCCATAACTTTCAATGGTAATGATAAAACAAAATTCCGGACAGTCCGGGCACCGCCCGCCTTGGTCCTCAATCAAATTATGGATGGTTTTCGGCTCACCAAAGTGCTCATGGACGGTGGCAGCAGAATAAACCTCATATACGAGGAGACACTCAACAAAATGGAAATAGACAGGAGCCGCATCGAGCAAAGCAGCACGACCTTCCGAGGAATCATTCCCAGTCGGGAGGCGCGATGTGCAGGAAAAATCACACTAGATGTGGTATTCGGCACGCCAGAGAATTATCGGTCCGAAGAGATAACCTTCCAAGTGGCCCCTTCCAACAGCGGATATCATGCCCTATTGGGGCGAGAGGCATTTACAAACTTCCAATCTATACCTCATTATGGGTACATGAAGCTCAAGATGTCGGGGCTCAACGGTATCATCACTCTTGCCAGTGATCCAGACATAGCACTCTGCGCTGAAAACAAAACTGCATCCCTGGCCCTCGAGGCACTGTCCGAAGCCCGCGCGGCTGAAGAGCTAACCGCGCTGCGCTCCACTGTGGATAGGGATGACGTAATCCTGGACAAGCGACCCAAATCCACCTCCTTTAAACCAGCAGACAAAACAATCAAATTTCAAGTCCACCCGATGGACCCCAAGAAGACAGCATCCATCGGGGCACAACTCGGCCCAATGGTTGACGCTGCACTACAAGAGTTCCTGCGTGAGAACTGGGACTTATTCGCCTGGCACCCTTCTGATATGCCAGGAATCCCATGCAGGTTGGCCGAACACAAGCTCAACATACTGAAGGGATATAAACCGGTCAAACAAGCACTACGACGCTTTTCCGAACCCAAACGACAAGCCATG
This sequence comes from Triticum timopheevii, assembly GCA_963921465.1. NCBI lineage: Eukaryota > Viridiplantae > Streptophyta > Magnoliopsida > Poales > Poaceae > Triticum > Triticum timopheevii. Next base: position 225,720,145 of record OY997272.1, read on the forward strand.
GGGAGGAGCTAGCCAAATTAATCAAGGCCGGATTCATCAGACAAATAAAACATCCGGACTGGCTAGCAAACCTAGTGATGGTTCCAAAGAAGGACAAATCCTGGCGCCTACGCGTCGATTTCAAAGACCTCAACAAAGCCTGCCCTAAGGATCCCTTCCGCCTCCCTCACATCAATAAGATTATTGATGCTACCGCAGGACACGACTCACTGTGTTTCCTCGACGCATACTCCGGATACCATCAAATCAGAATGAAGGAGTCCGACCAAGCCGCAACGCATTTATTACCCCATATGGGCCATTCTGCTTCAACACTATGCCCTTTGGGCTTAAAAACGCTAGGGCCACCTACCAACGCATGATTCAAACATGCCTGGAGAAACAGATCGGCAAGACAGTTTAAGCATATGTGGATGACGTTGTTGTCAAAACCAGACACGTTGAGTCATTGATAGACGATCTGCATCTCACATTCGACAACCTCCGTACATACAACATCAAGCTTAATACGGAAAAGTGTGTTTTCAGTGTCCCTGCTGGAAAACTGCTGGGTTTCATCGTTTCCAGTAGAGGAATTGAAGCAAACCCAGCCAAAATCCGAGCTTTGTAACAATTGGCTACGCCAATAGACCTTAAACAGGTCCAAAAACTAGCCGGATGTGTGGCAGCTTTAAGCCGCTTTATCTCTAGACTAGGAGAAAAAGCACTGCCACTCTATCGCCTTCTCCGAGGCATCGACCACTTCTAGTGGACGGATGCGGAAACGGCCGGACTGGAAGAAATAAAGGCTCTTTTAGCGAGCAACCCAATCCTGGCCGCACCGATCGTCGGCGAACCCATGCTATTATACATATCAGCAATGCACCAAGTGGTGAGCGCGGGTGCTCGTCGTCGAGCGAGAGGAGGACGGACACAAATTCCCGCTTCAGAAGCCGGTATACTATGTATCCACTATCCTCACACCATGTAAATCCCGGTACCCTCATTACCAAAAGATAGCATACGCAGTCTTCATGGCATCACGGAACCTGTGACACTACTTCCAAGAGTGCTCGATCACGGTGGCTTCCGAAGTACCACTGAATGACATAATAAACAACCGCGATGCCACAGGCCGGATTGCCAAGTGGACCATTGAGCTCCTTCCATTTGATATAGCATACAAACTGCATCGAGCCATTAAATCCCAAGTACTGGCCGACTTTGTCGCCGAATGGACAGAGGCCGAACTACCTAAAGAGTACGACATATATTCTAACTTGGTCATGCACTTCGATGGCTCCAAAATGCTGGCAGGCTTAGGAGCAGGTGTTGTCTTAACATCCCCCACTGGAGACACAGTTTAGTACGTACTCCAAATATTATACACAGACTCCAACAACACAGCCGAATACGAGGCCTTACTGCATGGTCTTTGGATGGCCGTCTCCATGGGCATACAACGTCTGAAGGTGCGCGGGGATTCAAACCTCGCAATATCCCAAATAAATGGAGACTTCGACGCCAAAGATCCGAAGATGACGGCCTATCGTAACGCCATTCTCAAAATGTCAGCTCGATTCGAGGGGCTCGAGTTTCATCATGTGGCTCGAGAAAGTAATCAAGTGGCGGATGTCCTTGCTCGCATCGGCGCCAAGTGCGACCTCGTCCTGCCTAACATATTCTTGGAACGGCTCTTCAAGCCGTCCGTTGTGTGGCAATGGGAGAGCGGCAACACCACTCCAGACCAGATTATACCCCCAGATTCTGAACACAATACCAATATCATCGGGGGCTCAGCGACCGAAATAACACCATCGGCCATCTTATCATGGTAGTCATTGCCCCATGGACCGAACCCTTCTTGGCCTAACTTAATAGGTGAGATCTCCCTGAGGATCAGAATGAGGCTCGCTGCATTGTCCAGCGCTCGAAAGCCTACAAGGTCCATGACGGACAACTCTACAAGAAAAGTGCTACCGGAGTACTTCAAAGATGTATCTCCGAAGAAGAGGGACGGCAGCTCTTGGCTGAAATCATGCCGGTCTCGGCGTTTACCATGCCACGGCTCGGGCCCTTGTAAGTAAGGCCTTCCGTACATGTTTCTATTGGCCGACGGCCCGAGCAGATGCGCAGGACCTTGTCCAACGTTGAGTCGGATGCCAGCTTTTTGCCAACCAAAGCCATATGCCACCCACTACTCTACAAACAATCCCCATCACTTGGCCTTTTGCGGTCTGGGGGCTTGATATGGTTGGACCCCTTAAATGAGGAAGCCATAAGAAAAAATATCTGCTGGTCATGGTAGATAAGTTCACTAAATGGATAGAGGCCAAACCAGTTAAAACGGCCTAAGCCGGACCAGTGATAGACTTCATATCTAGTGTCGTTCACAGTTATGGTGTCCCACACAGCATCATCACCGATAACGGCTCCAATTTCACAGCCGATGAGGTGAAAACCTGGTGTGCTAATCTGGGCATTAAGCTTGATTATGCCTCTGTCTATCACCCGCAAGCAAACGGTCAAGTCGAACGAGCCAATGGTCTTATTATGAGTGGCATTAAGCCCACACCAGTGCGGTCTTTGAAAGAATCGGACAAGTACTAGGTTGAGGAGCTCAACTCCGTACTCTGGGGGCTGCGGACCACGCCCAATCGCACTACCAGATATACACCCTTCTTCATGGTGTACGGCGTAGAGAATGTGTTACCCTGTGACATTATTCATGACTCACCTCGAGTGCGCATGTATGAAGAGAGAGAGGCCGAGCTTGATCGGTAGGACAACTTAGATACCCTGGAGGAGGAGCGCGATGTTGCAAAATCCCGTTCCGCATTTTATCAATAGCAGGCTCGCAGATATCAAAGCAGAGAAGTGTGGGACAAGACTTATAATGTTGGCAAACTCGTTCTACGCTTGCCAAAGAAGAAAAAGGACAAACTCAAGCCCAAGTGGGTGGGTCCCTTCATCATTGACGAAGTTCTCACCGGAGGAGCATATCTCCTACGTGATGCATCAGATAATCGCCTAGAGCCGAACCCATGGAACGTTGCCATACTCCAAAGATTCTACGCCTAGGGCCGAACTCTTTGTTCGTCTTCTTCTCCCTTTTGTTTTCATCACTTTTTCCTCTCTTTTTGCTTTTTTTAGCTTTAAAGCTTTCGTGTGGCTAAACCACGCACCTACAACATACACATCCTTAAATATGTACGCCCATAATACCTGGGGGCTTCTTGTACAAAAGCTTATTATTATTTTCGGGGCGTCAAGCTCACCGCATATGTTTTTCCCCATATGTTCCTTTTCTTTGCCATTATATGCATCGTTATGACTTAATTTTGGGCAAGCTGGGTTGCCTGGCTCCTGTGCTTATGCCCTACGTTCCCGTTTGTTCGGCTAGGGCATAAAGGGAGCACCTCTGCGACTGTTACTGCCGGGTCATCCGGATGTGTACCTCAGACTGGGTGAAGCCGAAAGCTAGCGTTCTTAAGGGAATATTCGGTCGGCGGACTAAAGATGTTTTTACACTCATTACACTATGAATCTCCAGATGTTACGTACGCTGCAATTTTTCAATCACAGTTCGGACATGCATATTTACGCATGTTCACCCAGGGAAAGGAACCCTTAACGGAACTATTCTCTCTGGAAGATGATTCTTACAATTACAATGTAATATAACATAGCTAGCCGAATACAACTTGTCTGTTCAAGCAACTATGACCCCTACGCCTGGTTTCCACGCATACCCCGGTCTATCTAGCCGCTAAGGTATTCGGAAACACTCCACACCTTCGGATACAAAGGTCGAAGCGAAAAGGTCTGCCATGACGATCGTTTTACAATTCGGCTAGGGACAAATATGTCAAGGAAAATACATAGTCACTATGACTCAAAAATTTCCTCCTCTATGCCATCTAATAGGCTGTCTAACTTACATTCCTGTTGGGAATATTTTGCAGCTACTTTTACCTGGTCATATACCAAACTAACAGGAATTTCCTTTTCGTCCGAACCTATAGGTCGTCCATATGATTTGGATCAAGCTTGGTGTACCGTGTCTTCACCATGGCCCAGGCCTCTCGCGCACCTTCTCTGCGGGATGATATCTTCCACAATCGAATACGCCGCCGGGCTCCTTTGAATAGCTCCATGAGCTCCGCCATACTCCGCAACACTCCACATTGCTTGCCGAACTTGTGCATGCCTTTGGGAAAGCTCTTGAAGCAGGTCGCCTTGAGACCTAGACATTTCCTCTTCGGGACGGCTAGTCAGCATACCTGCAGAGAGACAAGTTCCTGCCCTCGCCGAATCACAGGGAGACAAGTTCAAAAAGTGTACTGAATAGCCGCCTCGTAGCTTTTCATTCTCCTTCACGGAGTCGGCTAGCTGGGCTCGCACATCTTTTAGTTCTTCGCCCAGCAGAGTGTTGGAATCCTGCAGTTTATTCTTCTCATCCCTGACCCGTGTCAGCACACGATCGCCCGCGGCCAGTTGCCTTTTGGCTTCTAGCGCGACTTGTAGGGCCTCCTTCAGTTGATTTGACGATCCTACCATGGGAGATACAAAAAAATATCAATATTGCTGGTACATGCTTATATTTCTCGATGGAGAGGAACATTACCAGGCGATGCCTCCTTGGATTTCTCCAGTTCGGCGGTAGCAGCAACCAGCTGGGTCCGACATTTTTCCAGCTCTTGAGACAACAGGTTGTTCTTCTCTGTGAGCACCTGGGTATACAATGATCCTTAAAACAGTTGTATCAACTGCATCAAGTCTCAGGGGCTACTGATATATATAATTATCAGATTTGTGCAAATGCGTACTTACCCGCATATCTTTCAAATGCTGGTTTGTGGCACTAGTAAGCCCGTCTCGAGCAGCTCAGATGTACGCATCAGCCGAGCTGAAGGCGATGAATGCCTCCTTTGTAAAGTCGGGGTCGCAAAGAGCGGCCCGCTGGCGCCAATGATTCATGGCGCTTTCCACTTCAGAATTTGTGACGGATACATCATCCGACTCCTCTGCCAAAGGACAATCCGGCGTCACTCCCGTATCAACCCTCTCCTTTAAAGCAGGGTTGGAAACCTGACTTGTGGAGGAACGGCCGGCGAGATCCCCGGATATAGTCCGGTGAACGTTTTTTCTGATAAGACACAGTGGATAGTGTCACAGTTTGACATGACTGCCAGGGGGCATGATCAAAAACCATACATCTTTGTTGAAGGCTCTGCCGTGTTGTCGTTCGCCTTCCTCTTCGAAGATTTGCCTGGTGCGGGCGCTGCTCTCTTAGGAGATGCCACTGGCACACGTTGAGACATCGGGCGCCTCCCCTTTGGAGCACAAAATAGTGTGGTGAATGAGGCGTAATGAGGAAGCTCTCTCGAAGAGGGAGTCTCTTGGTCACTTACATGCGAGGCAGGGAGGAGACCGGGATAGTCGGTGGTGATGGCCACTTTTGTGCCTTCATAGCTCGCCTGGTAGAACACCCCATCCTCGAGCTCCATGAATATGCCCAGATCCACCTCAAATCTGGGGTCAAGGTCCCGGTTGTGATGCTCTGGCTGTGGGGCGGTGAGGGAGTCCTGGATTAGGGGGTATCCGGACAGCCGGACTGTTGGACCGTGAAGATACAAGACTCAAGACTTTGTCCCGTGTCCGTATGGGACTCTCCTTTGCGTGGAAGACAAGCTTGGCTATCCGGATATTAGATTTCCTTCTTTGTAACCGACTCTCTGTAAACCCTAGCCCCCTCCGGTGTCTATATAAACCGGAGGGTTTAGTCCTTAGACGGACAATCATAATCATCATAGGCTAGCTTCTAGGGTTTAGCCTCTATGATCTCGTGGTAGATCAACTCTTGTAATACTCATATCATCAAGATCAATCAAGCAGGAAGTAGGGTTTTACCTCCATCGAAAGGGCTTGAACCTGGGTAAAACATTGTGTCCCTTGCCTCCTGTTACCATTAGCCTTAGACGCACAGATCGGGACCCCCTACCCGAGATCCGCCGGTTTTGACACCGACATTGGTGCTTTCATTGAGAGTTCCTCTATGTCGTCGCTGCAAGGTCCGATGGCTCTTTCAATCATCAAAAAACAACATGGTCCAGGGTGAGACTTTTTTCCCCAAACAGATCTTCGTGTTCAGCGGCTTCGCACTGCGGGCCAATTCGCTTGGCCATCTGGAGTAGATTGACAGCTACGCCCCTGGCCATCAGGTCAGGTTCGGAAACTTGAACTACACGGCCGATATCCGTGGAGACTTTATCTTCGACGGATTCGGGCCTACGCCAGGAGCGCCGAACAGTCACGACGAGCATGGCTTAGACCTGCTGTCGGACAATACTCGGGATATCGCACCTGCAGGAGCTCCGTACCTAAATCCGGGGCAGATTGCGTCGTCCAAGGACAGGTGGATGGACCCCGCCCCGGAGGCCGCACACTCATCGACGGTAGAGCCGAGCACAGACTCCATCCCCAAGGAAGCCTGCGACACCGGACCCCCGGACTTGTGTCAGGTTGTAGGTTCCAGACCGCGTGCCCCCGAGCCCGCCGAATCTGGTTGGGCTCCGGTAATGGAGTTCACCGTGGCGGATATCTTCCAACACTCGCCCTTTGGCGACATGCTGAACTCGTTAAAGTCTCTCTCTTTGACAGGAGACTCTTGGCCGAACTATGTCCGGCTCGAGTGGGAAGCATGCCACGATCGATGATTTGACCGACGTGCTTGGCTTCGACTCTGAAGACATCGATAGTGTGGACGACGATGTAGGAGAGGAACCACCGCCCACGGGGCGCTGGACAACCACCTCCTCATATGATATATATATATATATATATATATATATATATATATATATATATATATATATATATATATATATATATGGTGGACACTCCGAAAGAAACCAATGGCGATGAGGCAATGGAGGATAACCCCTCAAGGAAGAAAGCAAAGCATGGGCGTCATCGGCGCCGCTCCAAGCCCCGCCACAGCAATACCGGCACAGGAGACGAAAACAATCCGGATGGTGCCGAAGATGAATACAATCCCGATAAGCCTGCCTTCGAGCAGGCCGAACAGGAAGACGGGCAGGTCAGCCCAGACGAATAGGCGACAGATGGATACCCGGAGGAGGACAACTACATGCCCCCCTCCAAAGACGAGATTAGCCTCGGCGACGACGAATTCGACGTGCCTGAGGACCCCGTAGAGCAGGAGCGCTTCAAGCACCGGCTTATGGCCACTGCGAGGAGCCTGAAAAAGAAGCAGCAACTCCAAGCTGACCAAGATCTGCTCACAGACAGATGGACTGAAGTCCTACCAGCCGAGGAATATGGACTCGAGCGCCACACGGCTGACCGGCCACCTCGTGGCCCGGATAAAATGGTGTATCATCCCGAATACTATCCCGCACCCTCATGCCAACACACTACGGCCCAGGGCAATAGGCAGGACCTGCGAGATATACTGGAAAACAAGGCAGGACAACCAAGATCGATCTACGGATCGCGGGGGCGCGCCCCAACACGTGACGATGATCGTCATGCCGGATACACTGTCGACAAGTCCAGCCAGACCGAACATAGCCAACCAGACTCATTCAAACTGCATAGCCACATAGCCCGGCACAGAGGTGCCGCACACCCCCTCTGCTTCACTGACGAAGTGATGGATCACGAATTCCCAAAAGGGTTTAAACCCGTAAACATCGAATCATACGATGGCACAACAGAACCCGCAGTATGGATTGAAGATTTCCTTCTCCACATTCACATGGCCCGCGGTGACGATCTACATGCCATCAAGTATCTTCCCCTTAAAATCAAAGGACCGGCCCGGCACTGGCTAAATAGCCTACCGAAAAACTCCATCGGCAGTTGGGAAAACTTGAGTCACATTACCCAACAGCCCGGAGAGTCAGCCAGGAAATTCTGGACTCGGTTCCTAACTAAAAAGAACCAAATTGTCGACTGTCTGAATGTAGAAGCCCTGGCGGCCTTTAAGCATAATATTTGCGACGAGTGGCTCGCCCGACACCTCGGCCAGGAAAAACCGAAGTCCATGGCGGCCCTCACGACACTCATGACCCGCTTTTGCGCAGGCGAGGACATCTGGTTGGCTCGCAGTAGCACCACGCCAATAAACTCCGGCACTTCAGATGTTCGCGACAATAACGGCAAGCCACAGCGCAACAGACATAAGCGTCAAAACAATGGCGACAACACGGAAGACACGGTAGTCAACGCCGGATTCAGTGGCTCAAAATCCGTTCAGCGGAAAAAGGCGTTCAAAAGAAACAATCAGGGATCGTCCAATCTGGACAGCATACTTGATCGCTCGTGGCAAATTCACGGCACCCCAGATAATCCAGCAAACCACACTAACAGAGGCTGCTAGGTGTTCAAACAGGCCGGTAAAATAAATGCCGAGAACAAGGACAAGGGGCTGCACAGCGACGATGACGAGGAGCCCCGGCGTCCGAACATGGGGGGACAGAAGAAATTTCCTCCCCAGGTGAAAACGGTCAATATGATCTACGCCACTCACATTCCCAAACGGGAACAAAATCGAGCACTAAGGGACGTCTATGCAATTGAGCCGGTCACCCCAAAGTTCAACCCATGTTCATCCTGTCCGATCACTTTTGATCGTAGGGATCACCCCACCAGCATCCGTCACGGCGGTCCAGCCGCATTGGTCCTAGACCCAATCATCGATGGATTCCACCTCACGCGAGTCCTTATGGACGGCGGCAGCAGCCTGAACCTGCTTTATCAGGACACAGTGCACAAAATGGGCATCGACCCTTCAAGGATCAAGCCCACCAAAACCACCTTCAAAGGTGTAATTCCAGGAGTAGAAGCCTGTTGCACGGGATCCATAACACTGGAAGTGGTCTTCGGATCTCCAGATAACTTCCAAAGCGAGGAGTTAATCTTCGATATCGTCCCTTTCCATAGAGGCTATCATGCACTGCTTGGACGAACCGCATTCGCTCGATTCAATGCGGTACCACACTATGCATACCTCAAGCTCAAGATGCCAGGACCTCGCAGGGTCATAACAATCAACGGAAACACAGACCGCTCTCTCCGTACACAAGAGCATACTGCAGCCCTCGCAGCAGAAGTACAAAGCAGCCTTCTCCGACAAACCACCAATCCAGCGACAACAACCCCGAACACCGTCAAGCGAGTCTGGAGTACCCTGCAACAGGATCGCTAGGCACGCCAAGAGCGTGACTAGCAGTCCGGCCTCCGCCCCATTCAGGTAGCATTCGTGCCGCGCGTACACAATTACGCACTCAAAATACCATGGGCATAGGCGGAGGCGCAATAGTGATACGGTCAATAGTGCGGTTCAGCCGCAATATACTTTAATAACCCCCTTTATCTTTCAAGACCCTGCTTTCGGGCAGCCTCTTCAAGAGAGCCGGATCATCAGACTTATCTCAGGAGGGAAAACCAAGGAGGCAAAAGGCTTTGCACACAAAGGGAATACCCAGGTGGTATCTGTCAATGATCGTTATACCTGTTTTATATACCTACATGCGGCCCGCCCTTGGATAGGACATGTCAAATAGTCCTCTTTACTTCTACTCAACGCATTAATTGTAAAGATATGCTAGGACGTATTATTTATCAATGGGAGATTATATATAGCATCAGCTTATTATTCCTATCTTCACATTTTTCCTAAAAATGTTTATTTAATATTGAATTCGTACACTTTGGTACGATCAGTTTTCCAGGGGCTTCCCATGGCGCCCCTTAATACGGCAAGATAAGTCCGAACACTTTTAACAGTGCGGCACCCCGAACTTATAGCATTATATGCATCAGCTCGGAATCATGTCTTGGGTCAATAGTTGGGTTTGCCCGGCTCCCTTGTTTTGGTACCTTATGTTCCATTAGATCGGCTAAGGTAGCGCAGGGAGAACTACTGCGATTGTGTCCCGGTTCTTCCGGACGAGCACCTCAGTAGAGAAAGCCGAAAACTGACTGTCATGATGCGGCGAGAGCTGGTCGCTGTTCGAGAGGTCTTAAAATCCTTAAAGATTTTTTCTGCTTTAGGCGAGGAATCGGCCTCATCCGATTTAGGCGTATATAGCGCCCCAATTTGGCTTTCCGAATTCTAGGGGCTTCGCCGAAATTTAAAATTGTAAACTTCTATGGCTAAGTGAGAGTTATAAAGCCGCATAGTTCGATTGCCTTGTTCGCTGCGCCAAACACCTCCTTCAGGGACCAACAATTTGGATAAAGAGTGTTTGGGTTTTCCGCGAACACCCCAGTACTAGTTACGTGGGGGCGGAAGCCGACGACTGGCCTACTTTCAGAATTTTATAAAACAATCGCACAGAAGGTAATATTTTAAATCAACAAAGCGCTATATAGCGCAAACAAACTCGTTTTCATATTACAAAAACGACAGGAGTATATTCACTCAAAGATTGTGTCCTTGGTACATTCATCGGCCATGAGACGAGCGCCTTTCATCACGCCATCATAATATTTCTCGGGGTAGCGATGTGCCTTGCCCTTCGGTGGTCCATCCTTCACCAGCTTCTCTGCACCCAGCTTGGCCCAATGCATCTTCGCACGGGCAAAGGCCTGGCGGGCACCCTCAATGCAAACGGATCACTTGATAACTTCAAGCCGCGGATAAGCATTTACCATCGTCTTTATAAGGCCGAAGTAGCTGGCGGGCAGGGGCTCACCAGGCCACATCCGGACTATGAAGTCCTTCATGGCCACATCAGTCGCCCTGTGGAGTTCAACCAATTGCTTCAATTGGTCACTCAGAGGCATCGGGTGTTCGGCTCCAGCATACTGGGACCAGAACAGCTTCTCCGTCGAGCTCCCCTCTTTGGCATGGTAGAACTCCGTGGCATCCGATACGCCACGTGGCAGATCTGCGAATGCCCCTGGCGAGCTCCGAATTCGGGTAAGTAAAAGAAATGTCTCCTCCACATGCTTGCTTTGCATAATAAATGCCTTACTCGCCGCTATCTTCTTGGCCACCTGGATTTCCTGCTGGGCCTTTTGGGCTTCAGCCTTGGCGTCTTTCGTGCTCAAAAGGGCCTTCGCAATCTCAGACTCTTTCGTCTTGAAGTCACGCTCCAGGGACTCGAACTTCTTGCCGAGCTTCTGGAGCTCTTGATGTACCTCGCCCACCCTAGCATCTTGCTTCTCACGCTCAGTGCGCTCCGTGGCCGCCTTGTCTTTGGCCTCAGATAGCACTTTCTTCAGGGCCGCCACTTCGGTCGTGGCCCCTATTACAAAATCATGACACTTTTTGTTAGTGTCACAAATTTTTTCTCCTCTATATGATATGTGAACAGGGTATTATTCACCTTTGTTCTCTTCGAGCTACCTCTTTGTGAGGCTGAGCTCCTCTTCGGCCTTCTCAAGGTCCCGCTTGAGACCGGTGACCTCGTCCGTGCGGGCAGCAGCGGCAAGCAACACTGCCTGCTTATTCACATAGACACCTACTGTTAGACTCCTGCGGTTTAAAGTTGACCCTCCGTTTGGCTTTTCTTTTTGAACACCAAATAGAGTATCAGGGGATACTATCTATCGGGTGATAATTTCACACACTTTTGATTACTTACCTCAAAGCCTGTCAAGAGGCTGGTGCAGGCTTCGGTCAATCCGCTTTTGGTGGACCGAACCTTCTGAATCACCGCACTCATAAGAGTACGGTGCTGTTCATCCATGGAGGCGCCGCGAAACACTTCCAGCAGACTATCCGATGCCTCTGGCGCAACGGAAGTCATCGGCCCGGCCGGCTCGCCCTCCTTAACAAGGGGCTGCCTACCCGAATCCAGAAACTTTGGAGGTTCCGGTACAGTGTCCGGCTGGGAGCCCGACTTGCTGCGGCTCTCGTCAGCACAATCTACGGGGATCTTACTCCCCTTGTGCCCGGCGTCTGGAATCCCACCTTGGGGCGTCTCCAGATCCTCCTCCCCTTGCTTCGGTACCCTTTGGGACCACACCTCCATGTCATCTGCAGGACGAGGGGAAGTGGCCGTCGGGAGCGAATTCATCGCCGAATCGCTCAAAGACCCATCCGAAGAGGATACCTCGGGATGGTCCCTGACCGGACTGCACATACGTGTTCGGCGTAATAACAAACTATGAAGCTAAGTCACACTAAAGTACAATAGAGTGCGGATACTTACGATCTTACTAGGGGCTTGCCCTGGGCAACCACTCCTCCTCGCTGTAGGCGGCCGTGGTGGAGTGATTCAGAAGGGACGCCTTTCCCTTCTTGGGCGTCCTAGCCTCCCCCTGCGGGGCGGCTTTCCTTTTCTTCTCCTTCCCAGTGCGGGGAGGTGGAATTTCCTCGTGTTTCCCCCCGCCTCCGTGGGAGGAATCTGACTCGTCGTCCTCGGACGACGAGTCTATGACGACCTTGCGCCGGGGACCCTTCCTGGTCCCCTGGGCCGCCCTCTTAGGCCCTTCGGCCTCCCCGGATGGGGTGTCCCTTTCCTTTTCCTCCTCCCCTTCATGGGAGGAGCGTGCCTCATCGTCTTCGGACGAGGCGTCCGGTACAACCTTACGCCGGAGACCCTTCCTGGTCCCCGGGGCCTTCTTCTCGGCCTTCTTTTTCGGTACCTTGTAAGGCGCCGGGACTAGCATCTTTGTCAGGAGAGCGCTAGCTGGATCTTCCGGCAGTGGAGCCGGACAATCGACCCGCTCCGCCGTCACCATGTAATCCTGGTTAAATAAACATGATGACTTAAAATCCTCCCATGAGTATGCTGGGGAAGGTACACCTGGTGATGATCAGAGAACTCACCGGACGAGGGAGCCGCGTGGCGTGGAGTCCGCGGTCCTCGAATGTGGGAGGAGGTATTTCGAAGGCCTTGAATAGCACCTTCCAAGCGTCCTTATGCGTCATGCCGTAAAGCTCTTGAAGTGTCTGGTGTTTGGCCGGATCGAACTCCCATAGATTGAATGCCCGTCTTTGGCATGGAAGGATTCGGCGGAAGAGCATGACCTGGACTATGTTGACAAGTTTGATCTTCTTGTCTATCATATTTTGAATGCAGTTCTGAAGTCCTGTCAGCTCCGCAGGTTCGCCCCAGGCCAGGCCTTTCTTTTCCCAGGAAGTGAGCCGCATGGGAATTCCAGATCGGAATTCGTGGGCCGCCGCCCAGTTGGCGTTGTGTGGCTCGGTGATATAGAACCACCCCTATTGCCACCCTTTCACGATCTTCGCGGAAGATCCTTTGAGCCAGGTAACATTGGGCATCCTGCCCACCATGGCGCCTCCGCACTCCGCTTGCTGGCCGCTCACAATCTTCGGCTTCACGCAAAAGATTCGTAGCCACAGGCCGAAGTGGGGCTTGATGCGGAGGAAGGCCTCGTACACGATGATAAACGCCGAGATGTTGAGGACGAAGTTTGGGGCTAGGTCATGGAAGTCCAGCCCATAGTAAAACATGAGCCCACGGACAAAAGGATGAAGTGGAAATCCTAGTCTGCAAACGAAATGGGTAAGGAACACGACCCTCTTGTGGGGTCCCAGAGTTGGAACGATCTGCCCTGCGTCCGGCAGCCGGTGCGCGATATCTGCAGCTAAGTATCCGGCCACCCGGAGCTTCGTAATATGCTCCTCCTTGGCGGAAGAAGCCACCCACTTGCCTCCTGCTCCGGACATGTTTGGTTGTGCGGAGAAGTCGAGAACTAGGGCGCTGGAGCTCTGGGGTGCGAAAATGGGTGAACGAGGGAAGAAGAAGGCGTGGGTAAAAATGGGAGATCCTTATCCCTTTATAGAGGTGGCGAAAACGGTGCGCCTCCCCGCTTGCCTGAGGAAATCGCTTATTTTCCAAGTGCCACGGTTGAGTTACCCATGCCCATTTTAATGAAGATCCCGTGATAAGGGGACACGATCTCTGCTTCGACAAGACGTGCCGAGGAAACCACCTCGCAATATGTGCGGTGGCTAGCTGTGTGGAAACGGTTCGAAAAATGACTTGACCATGGTGTGATGCCACGTTGTCTAAAGTTGTCAGCAGATTACGTTTGTGGAAAATCATTCTCTCTACGATGACATGTAAAAATTGCCTTGCAGAGTAGGACACGATTTAAGTGTTCGAGGTTTACTCTGGAGTATTCGGAGATGGAACCCGCCTTGCAATGCCTAAGACAATCTACGCGCCGGACACATCGTCATTGAAGCCTGGTTCAGGGGCTACTGAGGGAGTCCTGGATTAGGGGGTATCCGGACAGCCGGACTATATACTTTGGCTGGACTGTTGGACCGTGAAGATACAAGACTCAAGACTTTGTCCCGTGTCCGGATGGGACTCTCGTTTGCGTGGAAGACAAGCTTGGCGATCCGGATATTAGATTTCCTTCTTTGTAGCCGACTCTTTGTAAACCCTAGCCCCCTCCAGTGTCTATATAAACCGGAGGGTTTAGTCCTTAGATGGACAATCATAATCATCATAGGCTAGCTTCTAGGGTTTAGCCTCTATGATCTCGTGGTAGATCAACTCTTGTAATACTCATATCATCAAGATCAATCAAGCAGGAAGTAGGGCTTTACCTCCATCGAGAGGGCCCGAACCTGGGTAAAACATCGTGTCACTTGCCTCCTGTTACCATTAGCCTTAGACACACAGATCGGGACCCCCTACCCGAGATCCGCCGGTTTTGACACCGACAGGCGGGGCTATGGATCCCCTTGGTAACCTTCCGTCATTCCTGTTACAAATGGATGGGTTAATGTCCATTAAAAGTGACTCGGGAAGAGGATTGAGTAAAGTAGTGGGATTAGAACTCACCCAGCTAGGAGGACTGTACATGGAAAATCCATCTTGACGCTTAATACGCGTGAATTCCTCTATCTCCCCTTTGTATAGTTCGGCCAATATTTTGGCCAAAGCGGCAGGGGTGTCCGGACCCTTCCGACTGCAGCGGGAGGCATCATCTTCCCCATTATAGTGCCACATGGGAAGCCCTCTGTATTGGAGTGGCTGAACCCCACTATGGAAGTCGCCATTACCTCGACTATTGTTAGTCCAGACTGGGCGAGCGCCTTTATCTTGCCCATCAATTGGTGGACTTCCGTGCTATCTTCCTCCTCGAGGCTTCGAGGGCGCCAGTTGTGGCGTTTCTTTAGTGGAGCGCTTGAAAACTCAGGAAGACCCATTCGGACTGGGTCGGGAAGGCCGACATCCTCAATATAGAACCACTCGGAAGGCCACTCTCTGGATGCCTTCTTCGTCGTGCCGGACAGGTATTCGGTCTCGGCAATGCGCCATACCTCGGCTCCACCCACTTAGAATATTGATCCCTCTTGGTTACGAGGGACGAGGCAGAATAGTTTCCTCCATAATTCAAAATGGGCCTCACAACCCAGGAATAGCTCACGAACAGCAACGTAGCCCGCAATGTGCAGGATGGAGGCAGGAGTGAAATTGTGCAGTTGGAGGCCATAATACTCCAGAAGTCCTCGGAGGAACGGGTGAATTGGAAATCTGACGCCTCTTAGCAAGTAGGGAACGAAGCACACTCATTCCCCCTGGATGGATTGGGGAAATTCTCCGCTTGAGCCCCGCCGTTGAAGGAAGTCAATCCTGCTCGAACGGGGACTAGATCCGCGGGGGGAAGAAATCCCTGTGTCTGCAGCTTCACTGGCTGGCCATTGGATACGGAACATCTCTCCCAATCGCCTTTTTCGGAGCCGTGGGGACGAGAGGAAGAACTGGGAGCACTGGCCATCTTGGAGTGGTTTCTCCTAGCAAGCTCTGAGGATTTTCCGTGTACTATGGAATGGATCTGAGATCCAATCTCTTTAAATAGACGCTTTTCCTACATGGCTGGGGTGTTATGTGCAAAAAATACCCTGACCTCTCGTATTCGCTCGACACGTGGAAGCTGAAGCCATGGATGCACAGAAGCCGATGGGTACGACATTAAATGGAAGGCCGAATACAACTCTTTGAAGACATCGGAAGAGGAACCCGCCTTGCAATGCTAAAGACAATCTGCACGTCAGACACATCATCATTGAAAGCCTGGTTCGGGGGCTACTGAGGGAGTCCTGGACTAAGGGGTCCTCGGGCTTCCGGCCTATTTGACATGGGCCAGACTGATGGGCTGTGAAGATACAAGACCAAAGACTCTCACCCGTGTCCAGATGGGACTCTCCTTGGCGTGGAAGGCAATCTTGGCATCCGGATATGAAGATTCCTTTCTCTGTAACTGACTTTATACAACCCTAGTCCCCTCCGTGTCTATATAAACCGGAGGGTTTAGTCCATAGGTACAATAATCATCATAATCATATAGGCTAGACTTCTAGGGTTTTAGCCATTACGATCTCGTGGTAGATCAACTCTTGTAATACTCATATTCATCAAGATCAATCAAGCAGGAAGTAGGGTATTACCTCCATAGAGAGGGCCCAAACCTGGGTAAACATTGTGTCCCCTGTCTCCTGTTATCATCGATCTTAGACGCACAGTTGGGGACCCCCTACACGAGATCTGCCAGTTTTGACACCGACAGTCACTTTCATATACTAGTGGGAATTTTTCATTATAGAACTTGGCTTGTATATTCCAACGATGGGCTTCCTCAAATTTCCATAGGTCTTCATGAGCAAGAAAATTGGATGCACACTCACTTAGTTTTCTTTTTGAGCTTCCATAAACTTATAGGTCTAGTGCATCCTTTGCATGACAATTCCTACTCACTTACGTTGATATTTATTAATGGGAATCTCCATAGCCCATTGATATGCCTAGTTGATGTGAGACTATCTCACTCTTTTTGTGTTCTCCACAACCACCTTCTATTCCACCCATAGTTCTATGTCCATGGCTCACGCTCATGTATTGCGTGAAAGTTGAAAAGGTTTGGGAACATCAAAAGTATGAAACAATTGCTTGTCTTGTCATTGGGGTTGTGCGTGATTTTAATGTTTTGTGTGATGAAGATGGACCATAGCCATACTATATGATTTTGTAGGGATAAGCTTTCTTTGGCCATGTTATTTTGAGAAGACATAATTATTTTGTTAGTATGCTTGAAGTATTATTATTTTTATGTTAATATTAAACTTTTGTTTTGAATCTTACGGATCTGAACATTCACGCCACAATAAAGAGAATTACATGGATAAATATGTTAGGTAGCATTCCACATCAAAAATTCCATTTTTATCATTTACCTACTCCAGGACGAGCAGGAATGAAGCTTGGGGATGCTTGATATGTCTCCAATGTATCTATAATTTTTTATTATTCCATGCTATTATATTATCTATTTTGGATGTTTTATATGCATTAATATGCTACTTTATATGATTTTTGGGACTAACCTATTAACCTAGAGCCAAGTGCCAGTTCCTGTTTTTTTCCTTGTTTTAGAGTTTCGCAGAAAAGGAATACCAAACAGAGTCCAAAAGGAATAAAACTTTCGCGATGATTTTTCTTGGACTAGAAGACACCCGGGAGACTTGGAGTGCAAGCCAGAAGAGCCACGATGCGGGCACAAGGGTGGAGGGCGCGCCCCCGGACCTTGTGGGCCCCTTGGTGACCCCCTTACCTAGAATTTCCTCCTATATATTCTCAAATAAACTTTTAGGGGAGCCACGAAACCACTTTTCCACCGCCGCAACCTTCTGTACCCGTGAGATCCCATCTAGGGGCCTTTTCCGGCGTCCAGCCGGAGGGGGATTCGATCACGGAGGGCTTCTACATCAACATCATTGCCTCTCCGATGAAGCATGAGTAGTTTACCACAGACCTACGGGTCCATAGCTAGTAGCTAGATGGCTTCTTCTCTCTCTTTGATTCTCAATACAAAGTTTTCCTCGATGTTCTTGGAGATCTATTTGATGTAATACTCTTTTGTGGTGTGTTTGCCGAGATCCGATGAATTGGGGATTTATGATCATCTTATCTATGAATATTATTTGAATCTTCTCCGAATTCTTATATGCATGATTTGATATCTTTGCAAGCCTCTTCGGACTATCGATTTGGTTTGGCCAACTAGATTAGTTTTTCTTGCAATGGGAGAAGTGCTTAGCTTTGGGTTCAATCTTGCGGTGCTCGATCCCAGTGACAGAAGGGGAAATGACACGTATTGTATTGTTGCCATCGAGGATAAAAAGATGGGGTTTTTATCATAATGCTTGAGTTTATTCCTCTACATCATGTCATCTTGCTTAAGGCGTTACTCCGTTCTTTATGAACTTAGTACTCTAGATGCATGCTGGATAGTGGTCGATGTGTGGAGTAATAGTAGTAGATGCAGAATCTTTTCGGTCTACTTGACACGGACGTGATGCCTATATTCATGATCATTGCCTTAGATATCGTCATAACTTTGCGTTTTTTCTATCAATTGCTCAGAAGTAATTTGTTCACCCACCATAATAATTTCTATCGTGAGAGAAGCCTATAGTGAAACCTATGACCCCCGGGTCTATTTTACATCATATTAGTTTCCCATCAACGTGCCAATTTCTGTCGTCGTTCCATTATTTTGCAATCTTTTAATTTTTGTTCTATAAATCAAAAATACCAAAATTATTACTTTACCGTTTATCCATCTCTATCATACCTCACTTTGCAAATAACCGTGATGGGATTGACAACCCGTTTATTGTGTCGGGTGCAAGTTAGTGTTTGTTTGTATAGGTATTCGGTGACTTGTGCATTGTCTCCTACTGGATTAATACCTTGGTTCTCAAAACTGAGGGGAATACTTACTCTACTTTACTGCATCACCCTTTCCTCTTCAAGGGAAAAACCAATGCAAGCTCAAGAGGTAGCAGGTACCCGCGAGTTGATGTGTAGTCGGGTTGGTCTGGAGGGTACCCACGAGATTTATACATGGAACGGCCAGGCATTCTGGGCCCTTGCCGTAAGTCCACGAGACAGGGCCACGGGGTCACATGACTATGAGTCTCTGCTCGTCACCTCGCGCTCCCAAGACACAAACAGTTTGGGTATTTGATCTGAGTTAGCCACTGGCCTATACGCACTAACCACCACACGGAACAGATATGGGCACTCGACATCATATGTATCAGCCGAAACTCTCCAGACGTCAGCGATTGAGCGGCGCGCGCCCAGGTGGCCCGCGTAAGCACCTGCCTTGTATAAGGAGGTTGCCAGGACTGACACCGGCCGCCCTCGTAATGTGCGGGAGTGCAAAGCGCGATGGGCCCAAGACCCCTACACGCTTAGGATTTAGACCGGCGTGCTGGCCTCTCTGTTGAGTCTAGGTAGGGCTACGACATGTTGATTTTCCAAGGCCGGGCATGACCAAGGAAAGTGTGTCCGGCCAGAGTGATCGAGCGTGTTGAGAAATGTGGTGCACTCCTGTAGGGAAGTTAATCTATTCGAATAGTCATGTCCACGGTAACAGGACGACTTGGAGTTGTATCCTGATCGATACAACTAGAACTGGATACTGGAGTTGTGAGATGGATATGATGACTCCAGGATTGCTTTCTCACAGGGAGTCGAGAAGGATCTCTGGGAAAACTTGTTTAACTTATGTCTGTACTCAGATATTGTTGCTTCCGCTGACTCGATTGTATTCGAGCCCTCGAGGCCCCTGGCTTGTAATATAAAGCTTGTATGACTTTAATTTGTGTCTAGAGTTGTGTTGTGATATCTTCCCCCAAGTCCCTGATCTTGATCGTACACATTTGCGTGTATGATTAGTGTATGATTGAATCGAGGGCGTCACACTATGCATGCAACTACAAGTGTCTCCCCCCACTGCAACTGCACGTCGTCAACACGACTGCAACCTAGTGGTTTTTTTCCAATGGGGGAGTAGGGTGAATGTCTGCCACTAGGCACACAACTGCAACCTAGTGGTGTTTTGCGAGGGAAGGGGTGGTTGCATGTCTACCATAGAGAACGCAACAGCAAGTGTTGCCCCCGGCAACAACTGCCCGTCCGCAACTTAGTGGTGTTTTACCAGGGGAGGGGCAGTTCCAAGTCTGCCACTAGGCACACAACTAGGAGTGTCCCCCCCCCCCCACCCGACTGCAACTGAATGTCTTCAATGCGATTGCAACTTGGTATCTTGTCGGGGGTGGTAGAATGTTTGCCACTAGGCACACAACTGCGAGTGTCACCCCTTACTGCAACTGCATGTTTTCAATGTGATTGCAATCCCTCAAAAAAATGTGATTGCAAGTTCATGTTTTTTTGGGTGTGTTTGGTTGCCCGGGTGGCTGCAGCCTGCATCGCATGGGGGATCCTGGGTGAGGTTGGCCTGGTTGAGTTGATGCAAAGATGAGGTAAGATGTGTGTTTGGTGGACCGTATGATATGGATGCATGAGAGATGCTATATACCATAGATGTTGTTTGCTAGGCTACGTTTGAGATTCATTCTGTGAACTAAAATCTGAACCAAAACAATCAAAACATTTTCACCAATCTGACCATTCCACTTAGATAGATTAGATGGCTGCGACACCAACAAAATGAAGGGGGAGACAACAACCGGGAGTCGATGCCGGTGGCGAACATTCGATTCCAACTGCCTTGGCGGCGGTGGCTTGGCTTGAGGGAAAAAAGGGGAGAAACACGATGCCAGTTGCGGCCCGTGACGCGTAGTTGCTTCCGTCCCGTCCCCCTTTGTCATCTCGATGGGAGGCGGGCAGCATGGCGAGCTCCGGCGAGCTCGTCCGCAGGCGCGCGTGCACGCGGTGATGGCGTAGTTCGGCGGCGGCGGAACCCGGGTATGTCGAAGCATGGCGGCGAGGCCACGACGTGGGCTTGGAGGAGTGCAGGCCGATTCGATCTCCGGTGAGGGAATTCGCACCTGTGGCGGACGAGGGGGTTCAGGCGGCGGCGGCGGCGGTGTGGGTTCCTGTGCTCGATCGGATCTGAAGCGTGAGAGAGAGAGAGAGAGAGAGAGAGAGAGAGAGAGAGAGAGAGAGAGAGAGTGAGAGAGAGAGGGAGGGAGGGAGGGAGGGAGGAAGGGAGGGAGGGAGGGGGAGGGGGAGGGGGAGGGGGAGGGAGAGGGAGAGGGAGAGGGAGAGAGAGAAAGAGAGAGAGAGAGAGAGAGAGGGAGGGAGGGAAAGGGCGGATGCATGCGCGAGCCTGGCTGCGGGGATACGCCCGATTCTCACGTTTCCCTCGGCCTGGCTGAGAGGGCCTATTTTGCATCTGGCAGGCCAGGCCGAGAAGGTCGTGCGGGATACCAAACACCTTGGATTTTGCACGCCAGGTGCGATACAGGTGCGACGCACCCATCCAAACATGCCCTTTATCGGGTGGAAGAGTGCAGTTGCATGTCTGTCACTAGACACACAATTGCAAGTGTTGCCCCGACTGCAACTACATGTCTTTATTTTTTTTAACACATGGCAATTTTACAAGAGTTTGCACTGGTCACATGGCATATTTAGAATGTTTTTGTTTTCACACATGATGGAAAAATAAAAAAAAGGTGTGATGTTTTCTCTGACGTCACATGCGGCTCTAATGACCCCCCCCCCCCCCTTCCCACCGTCGACGCCTACACAGAGGGCTACAGTCGCTCTGGCCGCAAGGGCAAAGGACCGGTGAGGAAGTGGTGAATTCCTTGGCCCTCTCCATCTCCATTTGCGTATCTATTCCCTCCGTTTCAGTTTACAAGTCATGTGCGTACCCCTAGATTGTAATATATGACTTGTATCAGGTTGGTCAAATTAACGATCTAGGGGATAATATGAGAGAGAGGGAGTAGTAAATTTAGCTTAATTCTTTTTATGTTTGCCCGCTGAAATGTGATGTTCAAACTATGTATTTTGGTCCGGATTAACTGCCGGTTTGTTTATGTCCGTTTGTTCTACTATATGTTTCAAAATTTCATGAACGATCTATGTACTAGCTTATTTCAGCGTTGTATGGATAGTACGGATTTGGAGGACCGCTGTGGGCGTGAGAATTGAGGATTGATGACCGGGTTTGAGGTGCACCGCCGTGGGCGTACAGGAGCCGGAATAGCTACGTCTCGCTGTAGATGTAGATGCTCTGAGGCCTGTGCCGGGCCCCTGCATCGACCGCGCGGCGCGCGCGTCCGCTAGTGACTCGTGACGCCTTGATAGACGAGCCTATGCTTCACTCACTCAACAGTGTTTCGGGTGGCATCTCCCTCCTCCCGAATTATAAAATTAGCCGTTGCAGGCGAGCGGCACACCCCCAAGTAGGAGTACCAACACACCTGCATTGGACAGAGGCTAGAGATCATAACAACCACACGGCCTTTTATCCCCTCGTAAAGCGACCAGTCACCCTGACCTGTTCCTCCGATAACCGTATACCGAGACCGAGGCCTGCGTAAATCCAAAAGCAAGCGAATGTTTTGGAGCATAAAAGAAATCGCCACATGAACGAACCCCTTCCTCATCGTCCGCCATCTTTGCACAAGACAGCAGTTTAAAAAGAGCGGCACTGTGGAAGCCCTGGCTAAAAAGCCAACCTTTTGTAATGCGGGAAAGGCTTTTGCCCTTGGGTCCATCTTGTCCCTCCCTCCCCCCGTTCTCTCTCGTGTCACGTGGCCCGTTGCATTATTGGTTTCCGTTTATGTTCCCGAGGTTAATTTTGAGCTGCAGCATTCTTAGGGCGTCTCCGGCCGTTGGCCCCAGGACGCACAAAAATCGCCCCCTGGGGCGAGCCGGCGATACACTCGGCGCTGGGACGGTTTTGCGCCCAGTCGTCGCCCCCAGGCGCCGAAATTGATCCACTTTGCAGCCCAATTTCGGCGAATAAACGGCCCATATGGGCGAGAATAGGCCCATATTCGGCGTGGTTTCGCCGTGTCTCGGCGTCAATTATCAACATAATTATTCCTTATCACATATTTCATCACAGAAAAATCAAATACTTCAACAAAATAGTACAACAACAAATAGTTCAATACAAATTATATAGTTCAACAAATAAAAAATCGTATTTTATCACGCGGCGTCCCCCTTGAGCCTCCATAGGTGCTCAATCAGATCTTTCTGCAGTTGATGATGCACCTGTGGGTCTCGGATCTCTTGACGCATACTGAGATAGGCAGTCCAAGTTGCCGGTAGCTGGTGATCAACTTCGGCTAGAGGACCCTGCCTGTAGTATGGTTCAGTGTCAAACACTGGGTCTTCTTGCTCGCTCTCGATGATCATGTTGTGCAAGATGACACAGCAAGTCATGATCTCCCACATTTGATCTTTCGACCAGGTCTGAGCGGGGTACCGAACAACAGCGAATCGAGATTGGAGCACACCAAATGCCCGCTCGACATCCTTCCTGCAAGCCTCCTGAAGCTTCGCAAACCAGGCGTTCTTGCCTCCTGCCACAGGGTTTGAGATTGTCTTCACAAATGTCGACCATCTCGGATAGATGCCGTCAGCTAGATAGTACCCTTTGTTGTATTGGTGCCCATTGATCTCGAAGTTCACCGGAGGAGAATGGCCCTCAACGAGCTTGGCAAACACAGGAGAGCACTGCAGCACGTTGATGTCATTGTGAGTTCCTGGCATACCAAAGAAGGAGTGCCAAATCCAGAGGTCCTGTGTGGCTACCGCCTCAAGCACCACACTGCAACCGCCTTTGGCGCCTTTGTACATCCCCTGCCAACCAAATGGGCAGTTCTTCCATTTCCAATGCATGCAGTCGATGCTTCCAAGCATCCCAGGGAATCCTCTTGCTGCATTCTGGGCTAGGATCCGAGCAGTGTCTTCCGCATTGGGTGCTCTCAAGTATTGTGGCCCAAACACTGCCACCACTGCCAGACAGAACTTGTAGAAACACTCTATGCTGGTGGACTCGGCCATGCGCCCATAGTCGTTGAGTGAATCACTGGGAGCTCCATATGCAAGCATCCTCATCGCTGTCGTGCACTTCTGGATGGAGGTGAATCCAAGAGCGCCAGTGCAATCCATCTTGCACTTGAAGTAGTTGTCGAACTCCCGGATGGAATTCACAATTCTGAGGAAGAGCTTTCGGCTCATCCGATAACGGCGCCGAAATGTTCTCTCGCCATGAAGTGGAGCATCGGCGAAGTAGTCGGAGTAGAGCATGCAGTAGCCTTGCAGACGATGCCGGTTCTTTGCTTTCACCCGCCCCGGTGCCGAGCCACCTCGACGCGGCTTTTCATTGCTCGCCAGCAGCTGGGCGAGGACGGTGAGCACCATCAGATGCTCTTCTTCCTGGACGTCGGCCGCGGCTTCCTCCTCCAGCAGCGCGGCGAGCTCTTCCTCCTCATCGGAGTCCATCGACGAGTCAGTCAAAACGCCGAACACCTTGCGCTCGGTGGGCGTTTACCCGCCGTTAAACCGCGCCTCCGCGGCCGGAAACGGCGGCCCGCAGCGCCCAGTGCTGCGGGAGGGGCTGCCGCGGCGAAGCACTGCTATTTTCCGGCGGGGAATGGCTATCTAGCGGAGTAGGCCGGCGCCCGTCGCCGGGATACAACTAGTGGTGGCCGAGGGCGCGGGGGGTGCGAGGCGAGTCGGGGAAGGAAAACTTGACTTTTTCCCTGTCGGTGTGGGCCAGGCGTGCTTTTCCCTAGCGCCGGAGCCCCCAACGGCTCCCCGGCGCGCCGGGTTCGGCCTGTGACCGCCGGGCGGAAAAAAGGTCCGAACGGACGATTTTCGACGTCCTGGGGGCGCGACTGAGCCGTTTTTTTCGGCGCCGGCGCCGAAAAAGTGGCCTGGGGGGCCTGTTGGGGGCGCGGCTGGAGATGCCCTTATCAGTTTGATGTTGTATTGTGTAGATAGATGTGACGAGTGTCAAGTGTGCAAACAGATTATTATTTGCTTTGTTGCTGGTGTAATACTAGTATCTAGCAGTATATACTACTTCTGTAAGCATTTTTAATGAGAGAAAGGGACATACTCCTACTACATAGTACAATTATTATAGCGTGTGCCTAGTGGCTACCTGATCACGCGCTGTCTTATCAGCGTGTTGTTTGTCCCGACAATGCACATGGTGCAGTCCTTTTAGACGAATATAGTAAGCACATATGTGCAGTGGATTTCTCTTGCGTCGATCACCCGCTAACAGTGGAGACAAGATCCTAAGGAGCTTATCTTTCGCACAAAGTAGTCTGAAATGCTAATGCTAATGCTAATCTCATAGTGCAATCTTAGGTCAAGTACTACCAGAAAACATGCATAATTAATGAAGTACTGCCAGTGTAGTACCTTTTATCCCCTATATATTCGAGCTCGAGCGCGTGCTCCAAGCAGACAGAGGTCTCGCTGCTGCATCTGCCAGTTCCACTCTCTCCCCCCTGCTCCTCCCACTGAATCATTCGTCTTTTGATTATTTTTCATCTCGTCCATCGCTCTCCTCTCGAGGCAAAAAGACCAGACTTGACTCTCCTGCCTCCTCCTCCTCACTCCCTCCCTCGCCGTCCAATCCCCTCTTACTCCAGCCAGCTCCTCCCTCTCCTTTCTCCAGCCAAACCCCTTGAAGGCAATGCCGGCTCTAGTGTGCCGCTGCAGGCCATTGGCCATGGCGGTGCTGCTACTCATTGCTTCACTTTGTCATCTGGGTTCTTGCAATGGAGGAGGCGGAGGCAGGATCACGAGGCTCCCTGGGCAGCCCGAGGTGAACTTTGGTCAGTACTCGGGCTACGTCGACGTGGACGGCAAGGGGAGCAGGGCTCTCTTCTACTACTTCGTGGAGGCGGAGTTTGATCCCGCCACCAAGCCCCTTGTGCTCTGGCTCAACGGAGGTGAGTGTTCCTGGTGCATCTTATGCCATGGCATTCATTCTCTGAACTCTTTTGCTTTCATGGTGCATCTTGCTCCCTGCTTGCTTGCAATCAAGTTAAATGCGTGCTCTAATGGAGTAGATTTTTTTTTTCCTTTCATATTTTCTTCTTTGGCTAAGCTCTGTCAAACCAGAATGTGATCCGAACTCTGGTCCTGCGTTCATTACTGGAGATATCATTGGTTCGATGGCTTTCTTGTTTAGGACCTGGGTGTTCTTCACTTGGTGTAGGGGCCTTCTCAGAGAACGGCCCTTTCAGGCCCAGCGGGCAGGCGCTGGTGAGGAATGAGTACAGCTGGAACAAAGGTGCGTGTGAGGCCAATGAGTGCTGCCTATCTGCCTTTTCTGCAACTCTGCATGCTAATTCCAATTCACGAGCCTTTTGTTGGCCCAATAAAGTTGCCACATGCCTCACTGTTTTGGTGGTCTTGTGTTGTGCAGAAGCTAATGTGATTTACCTGGAGACGCCAGCTGGTGTTGGCTTCTCCTACTCTGCTGATGCTGCCTACTACCAGGGTGTGAATGACAACATGACAGGTAGGAGTGCTGACTACTGAGGTTTATGATTGAAAGCTTTCTTGCATCTGTGTGAGTGTTGCTGTTTTCTTACTGGATATATAGATGACTGCCTTTTTGTAGATAGTACACCATTTGTAGGAAATAAGTTTTTACCACTTTCTTAGCAGTTGGTTTATGTTTTATCAGCAAGTGTTAAGCCCTTGAGTGGGAGTTATGATGGGCACTGACATTTCTTTACTGAATGAATAAAGCAATGGACAATATGGTGTTCATGCAAAGGTGGCTTGAAAAGTTCCCACAGTACAAGGGCAGAGAGCTATACATTTCTGGAGAGAGTTATGCCGGTACATACATATGTACACCTTCATTTACAGTCTTATTGATAAAAAGTGAAATCTCTAAATCTCCAGATATTCTTTGCATGTGGCAGGGCACTACATTCCACAACTTGCCGAGGTCATGGTTGAGTTCAATAAGAAGGACAACATCTTCACCCTCAAAGGACTTGCTGTAAGGAAAACCTCAATCAGAATAAACTGATTCAGTGCTGATGCATTTTTCTGTTTCTGACTGAAACATTTTTGTTGTTGGTGTAGTTGGGCAATCCTGTTCTTCATTTCACCACCGACTTCAACTCGAGGGCAGAGTACTTCTGGTCTCATGGCCTCATTTCAGACACAACATACAGGATTTTCACGTCTGTTTGCAACTACTCCCGCTACGTCAGCGAGTACTATGGTGGATCTCTTAGCCCGCTTTGCGCGAGGGTGATGAACCAAGTAACCCGAGAGACTAGCCGGTTCGTTGACAAGTACGATGTTACCCTCGACGTCTGCTTGTCTTCAGTGCTCTCTCAGTCAATGATCCTCTCCCCCCATGTATGCTCATAGTCACAAACTGATCAGAATCAGTATCATAGGGTAGCTATCTCTTATCTTTTTTGTGAGAGAGAAGGCAGCTGTCTCTTGTCTGATGTAGCAAAACTGTGGGTGTGTTTTGCAGAAGCGTGTTGGTCACCGCATCGACGTCTGTGTGGAGGACGAGACGGTAAACTACTTGAACAGGAAGGATGTCCAGGAAGCGCTCCATGCGAAGCTCATCGGCGTAAAAAAATGGGCAGTTTGCAGCAGGTATTTAATCTACAGACTAATTTAACATATTTTAAATAAAATGTGACCTTTCGAGAAAGAAACAGATTAATAAGTACGTATATGCATACAGGTACTTTGTGTATATGTGTCTGTTATATCTGACTATAGTTTGTTATGTTTTTCTGTTTTGTTACAGTGTTCTTGAGTATGAGCTCCTCAACTTGCAAATTCCAACAATCAACATAGTGGGATCACTGGTCAACTCCGGCATCAGAGTACTAGTTTACAGGTATAGAAGGATAAATGATCAAAAGAGTAGGGTTTTTTTTTCCTCATATGCATCATAAAGGTCAGGAATATCTTGATAGAAAACAAAAAGGATTACAAAGCCTTGTGTTTCACTGCCTTTAGCCATGGTATTAAAATACTGGAACTTTCTTTGTGGGGCGCTAATTAAGAAATCAATGAAGGTGAAGAACCAGGTGTGTAGCATTACTGTAAAAATAAAATAAAAGGATGGAAAAGCATATAGAATTGGGAATTGACATAAGGTTTTGGAACATTGTACTTTGCCAGCTTTATATCATGGTACAAATTTGCACCAGAACCTTTTTCCTTTGGACGGTCCTCTCAAGTCTCAACTTTGGGAAGCATGAAGCTCAGGCTTAAATGATGTAACATGTAGCATTTGTTTGCTTGTAAATTCAGTGGCGATCAAGACTCGGTGATCCCTCTAACGGGGAGCAGGACACTAGTGCAGAATCTAGCGCGCGATCTAGGCCTCAAGACGAGCATTCCGTATCGAGTTTGGTTCGAAGGGAAGCAGGTGACAACACAAACATACCGTGCAAACTGAAGGGCAAGTTATGTAGCAATTTTTCCAGTTCTGAACGATCTTCATCTGCAGGTTGGTGGGTGGACTCAGGTATACGGTGACAAGCTCTCCTTCGCCACCATCAGAGGGGCCTCACATGAGGCGCCATTCTCGCAGCCCGAACGCTCTCTTGTGCTTATCAGGGCATTCCTACAAGGCAGGCCTCTGCCGGAAACTTTCTCATGATAGTGAATGTTGCCTCTGCAGCTATGAAAAGAGTTGCTAGTCCTGATTATTTCTGCAAGGGGTTTAGTTATGTAAGAATGTGTTTGCTTTGTTCTTCATGTTCCTAGCTGTCTGAAGCTGCGGTAGTTGCATTGCTCTAAAGGTTTTGGTCTCTCTTTCTCCTGTATTCAAGGCTTGATAATTGTTCAAAGAAGTTCCAGCCAGTTCTTTTTGTGCCCTTGTATGTAAATTACCTTTATCACCTTTGTCTCAAGCGTGGCAAAGCCGTATGACTCGCCTTTGTGGGAAGGTTTGAAGCAGGTAAAATCACGAGCGTGGATTTTTTAAGCATGGCTGCATTGGAGCACCTTATTTTAAATAGTTTAAAATTCACATTTAAAGTTCCAAAAGAATCCGAAAATAATTCTACATGATCATATGCATGTATATTACATATGTGTAAAGTTTGGTGATAAAATAAGTAAACATGTGAGCTATAAAAAAATGACAAAATGGTGATTTCTAAATATTGAATAATACATGCATTGTTCGTATAGCCATCTGCATATGTGACACTTGTGAGCCATTATACTCACTACTTATCACATTTCAAAAAAGAGAACCACAATAACCAACTACGACATTCTAATGCTTGTGCCCATTTACTTCTTTTTTTGTTTTCTTCTACATCAGTTCGCGGCTGGGCCAGCCCATTGTTGAACCGGTCCTTTTATCACTATTTCCTTTAATTTTTTTTCTTTTAAAAAATGGTCACACTTATAAAATTTTGTTCAAATTTTCAAAAAATGTTCGCTTTTCAAATTTTATTCATAAAGTAAAATATTTTCTTTTAAAAAAAATTGTACAAATGTATCAAAAAATTTGTTCGTTTAAATAGAAAAATGCTCACATCAATATAATTAAAGTTTTGAACATCTATTAAATAGAAAAATTGTTCGTTTAAATAGAAACATGCTCACATAAAAAAAGAACACTTTAAAAATTTCTGAACATCTATTAAATGAAAAATAAAAATGAAATATATCAACAAGTGAGCAGTTTTTGTTTCTTTTTCATTTCTTTTTCATTTTTTGTTCCTTTTCTTTAAAAAAAAATTTCTCACATCAATACAATGGACCCAAAATTTTCCACACACTAGCATCACCATGCCTAGCATCCATGAGAAATTCCATTGAATTCTGACAATTTATGCATTTTCTAGAGTGTTCCTGGTCAAAAAAAACCCTAAAATACTAACCGAACGTGACCCAACGTGCATTCGATGTCCGAATTCCTTCAAATTTTGCATGGAGGCCTTCCATGAGTATGCCCACATGCATGCAAAATTTGGTTTCATTTCATACATGCCAAGAAGCACACCATGTTCAATGGTGGTGGTTTGGGTAGGCCGGTAGGGTAAGTCCGGGTGCACTTTTTTCCACAACAATAAATGACCCGAATTTTTCCCACGCACTAGCATCACCATGCCAACCATCCATGATAAATTTCATTGAGTTTTGACATTTTACGCATTTTCTAGGGTTTTTTCGGTGAAAAAATCTAAAACACTAGCCGAACGCAACGCAACATGCGTTCGATGTCCAAATTCCTTCAAATTTTGCACAGAGGCCTGCCATGAACATGCCCACATGCTGGAAAAGTTTATTGTCAATTCATGCATGGCCTGAAGCACACCATGTTCAAAGATCCTTTATTTCACATCATTAAAATGGACCTAATTTTTTCCACACACTAGCATCACCATGCCAAGCATCCATAATAAATTTCATCGAGTTCTGACATTTTATGCATTTTCTAGGGTTTCCTCGGTGAAAAAACCCTAAAACACTAGGCAAACCTGAGGCAACATGCGTTCGATGTTTGAATTCCATCAAATTTTGCGTGGAGGCCTGCCATGAGCGTGCCCACATGCTTACAAAATTTGGTGTCATTTCATACATGGCAAGAAGCACACCATGTTCAAAGGTGGTGATTCGGTGTAACGCCCCGAGACCGATGCTCGAGTTGCCTTCCATTTATTTTTAGTTGTTGTTGTGTGTTTATTATGTTTGTTGCAGTATCATAATTATTTTGCATATTTCATTCCTCTATGTTGATGCCATGACCATGTTGAGAGCCTTGTCTTATTTTGCTTCTTGCAACATGTTCATCTTTTATTGTATTGCATTATGCCATCTTTGTTTGTTGCATGCCATGCCCATTTTTGTCATATTGTATTTTGCCATCCTATGTTGTTGCATCATGGTCATAATTGTTGCATTGTGCTTCTTGTCATATTGCATTCCCCATGCTCATCATGTTCATTGTGCTAGTCATCTTATTGTGATGGGTGTGTGCATCACTCCTTGCCATCTATCTCTCAAACCATGCCTATGCATCATCACCTCCTTCTCTCTTTCATGTTTTTGCAAGTGACCTTTTCCCCTCCTCCATAATTGTTCACTCTTTTCCTGATGCTAGTGCACCTCATCCTTAACCTCTCTGACAAATGTCATCTATTTTGGAGTTGTTTTGGTTGGGTTCAAAAATGGCTCAAGTTTGAATTTAATTCAAACTTGAATTATTTTTATACCTTAAAAAATGGCCAAACCAATTTATTCAAATACTTCATAAATCCAGGACTCCATATATATCTTTATCTCTGTGAGTTTCCTTCCCAAAACCCCTGGCCTTTTCAATCTTGGAGGTGTCTAATTATTTTAGGCAGAATAAAAGAAAGAAAGGAAGGCCTCAATCCCACCCGAAGCCCACCTGGGCCTTTCTTTCCCCGGCCCAGCCGAGCCGAACGGCCACCTGCTCCCTCCCTCACGGCGTCTCCTTCCTCCAGCAGCGAGTATATAGCGAAAAACTACCACATTACGGGCTATCGCTACAAAAAACTACCACTTCTTTTAATTTTTCAAAAAAGTACCACAAAATTGGTTGGCTGTTCCAAAAAACCCTAATGGTTGAGTAGTTAAGTTTTAAGCTATATTATTGTGGCGCCCCCGATTCAATCGTACACTAATCATGCACACAAATGTGTACGATCAAGATCAGGGACTCACAGGAAGATATCACAACACAACTCTAAAAACATAAATAAGTCATACAAGCATCATAATACAAGCCAGGGGCCTCGAGGGCTCGAATACAAGTGCTCGATCATAGACAAGTCAGCGGAAGCAACAATATCTGAGTACAGACATAAGTTAAACAAGTTTGCCTTAAGAAGGCTAGCACAAACTGGAATACAGATCAAAAGAGGCGCAGGCCTCCTGCCTGGGATCCTCCTAAACTACTCCTGGTCGTCGTCAGCAGCCTGCACGTAGTAGTAGGCACCTCCATGTGTAGTAGTCGTCATCGATGGTGGCATCTAGCTCCTGGACTCCAGCATCTGGTTGCGACAACCAGAAAGAAAGGAAAGGGGGAAAAGGGGGAGAAAGCAACCGTGAGTACTCATCCAAAGTACTTGCAAGCAAGGAGCTACACTACATATGCATGGATATATGTGTAAAGGGCCATATCAGTGGACTGAACTGCAGAATGCTAGAATAAGAGGGGGATAGCTACTCTTATCGAAGACTACGCTTCTGGTCACCGTCGTCTTGCAACAGGTAGAAGAGGGCAGTCTGAAGTCCTCCAAGTAACATCACATAGCAATAATCCTACCCGGCGATCCCCTCCTCGTAACCCTGAGAGAGAGCGACCACCGGTTGTATCTGGCACTTGGAAGGGTGTGTTTTATTAAGTATCCGGTTCTAGTTGTCATAAGGTCAAGGTACAACTCCAAGTCGTCCTGTTACCGAAGATCACGGCTATTCGAATAGATTAACTTCCCTGCAGGGGTGCACCAACTTACCCAACACGCTCGATCCCATTTGGCCGGACACACTTTCCTGGGTCATGCCCGGCCTCGGAAGATCAACACGTCGCAGCCCCACCTAGGCACAACAGAGAGGTCAGCACGCCGGTCTAACTCCTATGGCGCAGGGGTCTGGGCCCATCGCCCTTTGCACACCTGCACGTTGCGAACGCGGCCGGAAGCAGACCTAGCCTAGTGGCGTTCCAGTCCAATCCGGCGCGCTCCACTCAGTCGCTGACGTCACGAAGGCTTCGGCTGATACCACGACGCCGGGATACCCATAACTACTCCCACGTAGATGGTTAGTGCGTATAGGCTCGTAGCCAACTCGGATCAAATACCAAGATCTCGTTAAGCGTGTTAAATATCCGTGAACGCCGAACAGGGCCAGGCCCACCTCTCTCCTAGGCGGTCTCAACCTGCCCTGTCGCTCCGCCACAAAGATCCACACAGAGGGCCGTCGGGACAAAGGTCCTTTCAGCCCCCAATCCGTGAATCACTCGCGAGTACTCTTCGAGCGGACCCGACTTTAGTCACCATCTGTAGTATGTATGTATGTATAGTATATACCCGTGATCACCTCCCGAGTGATCACGGCCCAATAGTATAGCAAGGCAGACTGACAAGAATGTAGGGCCAATGATAAACTAGCATCCTATACTAAGCATTTAGGATTGCAGGTAAGGTATCAACAGATGTAGCAACAATGTCAGGCTATGCATCAGAATAGGATCAACGAAAAACAGTAACATGCTACACTACTCTAATGCAAGCAGTATAGAGAAGAATAGGCGATATCTGGTGATCAAAGGGGGGCTTGCCTGGTTGCTCTGGCAAGAAGGAGGGGTCGTCAACACCGTAGTCGAACTGGGGGCCGCCGGCAGTCTTGGGGTCTACCGGAAAGAAGTAACGGATGGGGAATACAATAAATAACAGAGCAATCAAAGCATCACAAAGCGTAACATGGCAATACACGGTGCTAGGTGTGGCCTAACGCGGTAGTAGGTGATACTGGAGAAAAGGGGGGAAACATCCGGGAAAGTATCCCCGGGGTTTCGCGTCTTCGGACAGATGAACCGAAGGTGAAATGTTGTAGGTTCGCTATGCTAGGGACGTGTGGCTGACGAACGGGCTGCGTATCCGGATTTGTCTCGTCGTTCTGAGCAAGTTTCATGTACAAAGTTTTCCATTCGAGCTACGGTTTATTTATTATGATTTTTCCAAGTTTTAGCAATATCCTGGAATCATTATTAATTCGAAATTAAATAGCTAAATGCTAGGTGCACCCAGCTCTGCGTACACAGAAGTGTACCAGAGGCTGACAGGTGGGCCAGGGGTCCCAGTTGACCAGTCAACGTTTGACTGGTCAACAAGGGGTGGGGCCCCCTGTCATTGGCTGTTACATTAATTAACTAGTTAATTTAGTCTAACTAGGTTATTAGGGTAATAGATTTTAATTAGTTTAGTTAAACCTAAATAATTAAGTTAATTAACTAATTGATTAATTAATAATTTTAATTACTTATTATCATTTTTATTCTTTTTTTTTATAAAATCGTTCTTGGCGGGGGGTTTGGGGCCCCGGCTGTCATTGGCCCCAGGGGCCTAAGCGGGCGCAAGGGCACGGGTAACGGGCGCCAGGACTCAGCGGGTTTGGGCGTTGCCCCAGGCGTGGCGTTGCCCGAATGCAGGACGCGCCGGGGCCAGGCCGCAGGCTGCCGGCGACAGCGGAGCGGGCGTGACCGGTGCGGGGCCGTGGTGGGCACGTGCAAGAGCAAGGCGAGGCGAGGGCATCACGGCGTGGCCAGGACCGGACGGGCACGGCGCCGGACGGGCCCAGCGCCGGGAGCGCGGGCGCGTCGTGCGGGCGGCAAGGCAACTCGGGGAGGGCGAGGACGCGCGCCGAGGCCAGGGACGGATGCGGCGAGCGGCGGGGACTGCAGAAGCAGAGAGGGAGGAGGGGAGACGGCGGCTCACAGGGGAACGCAGGGAACGAGGCAGCGAGGCGCGAGGAGGGCGACGGGGACGACGACGTTGTGGAGGAGGCAGACTGGCGAGGAAGAGGAGGCAGGCCGGTGAGGAGGTCCGGCGAGGTCCTCGGGCGGCGGCGCGGGCTCCGGGCCGCGTCGGCGACGGGGCGCAGCATGGCTTGGGGAGGCCGTCGGGGAGGAGGTCCGGCGTGGGGAGGAGACAGGGAGGCGACGGCGGAGACGGGCGACGCCGGCGACGGGGCGCTGTCGAGTGCCCGATCCAATCTGGATCGGGGGTGAAGCAGAGAGCGAGTGGGGGAGGAGTGTGTGGTGGTTGGGCTAGGGTTTCGGGGGGTGGGGGATATGGGGTGCGGGGTGGGCCTCCTGGTGGCCTGGGTGGCCAGCTGGGCCACTCGGCCCAAGGAGAGGGGGGGCTTCGCCCCTTTTTTTTGTTCTTTTCCTTTTTCTGCATTTACTATTTTCTGTTTTATCTTTGTTTCCTATTGTTTTAGTTTTTGTAAAATATATACTTGGCTTCTAATTTAGTATTTCAATTTAGGCCACTGTCACAAAAAGTCTAGTCCCCAAATAATTTAGTTTGATATTTTATTAATTAGTAAAGGCATTTAAATAATTAGGTTTTATACTACTTAAACCATTTTAGTGCGGTTAAGCATTTCATAAAAGTTTGGTTTCACTACCATAATCACCTATGCATTATCTGGCATGACCCAAACATTTTAGTTTCATTGCTTGAAAACTTTTGTTGTTTGCCTGATTTTTAATTTGGATCCGAATCAGTTTCAAACTAACGCGAGATTAGCAACAGTAATTGAGGTGACGTGGCATGATTAGCAGAGGGTTACTGTAGCTTAATTATTCGGGCGTCACAATTATGACAGCTCGGGCCCATTCGTAGGGTTGACCGTTAGGTTTAAACGTTAGATTGACCGTTGACAGGTTATGACAGGTGAGGCCCAAATATTTTTAAAGAAACAATCAGGTCCCTGTTATATTTTTTAAAAAGCAATCGGGTCCCTGTAAAAAATATAAAAAGCAATCGGGTCCTTGCCAGCAAGCTCGTCGCCGGAGCCGATGTGCTGGTCTGCCGACGTTGCTCGGTCGTGGCTACGGTGGCCATGCCCGGCGGCAAGCAGCAGCTGCTCGCATCTGGCGCCGCCTAGGCTGCTGCTCACGGGCGCATCTGGCACCGCACGGGCTGCTGGCCGCCAGAGCCACTCCCTGGTGCCGCTCACCCGCTCGGGTTGTTAGTTGCCGGTGCTCGCCATGGTGCTGCTCGCGAGAGACTCCCCATGGCGTGGGCTGAGCAGGCAGGCGGCGGCGCGAGCCTCCCCATGGCGCGGCCGACTGTGGCTGCTCCTGCTCCTGCTGAACATCGCGTCGGCTGCTTCTGTCGTGCTTCGGCGGAACGGGGAGTGGCCGGAGGGAGCCCATCGTGGCGGCTGCTGCACGCGGCCGGAGTTCCTTCTCTTGCTAAACGTTGCCACGGGGAGCGACCGGAGGGAACCCGTCATGCCGGCTGCTGCGCGCGGCCTGAGCTGCTGCTCTCGCTATTCCGCTGCTGCTGTAGGAGGCCTCAGGCAGCAGCCCACGGCGGGGGCGGCGCTGGCTGTAGGTCGCTTGTGAGGGAGATAAGGGAAGGTCGGGGAAAGAAGAAAAGAGAAGGGGAAGGAAGAGAGAGCTGACATGTGGGACCCACATGTCATTTAACGGTCAAACAAACAGTCAACAGACAGTTTATTTAGAAGCGGGCCCGATATGTCATAAACCAGATCAATTTTAAATCACATGATCATTTGGGTTTTTTGGAACTGCCAACCAATTTTGTGGTAGTCTTTCGAAAAAATTAAAAAAGTGGTAGTTTTTTGTAGCGATAGCTCGTAATGTGGTAGTTTTTTGCTATATACTCTCCAGCAGCAGCAGCAGCGCCGTGAGCAGGAGGCTCACGGACGTCGAGAGCAGCCGTCCTGCGCCCCTATAAAGCCCCACAGTGACCCCTAGGGTTCCTCCTCCTTCCTCTTTTTCCCTCCGCGCCGCCGCCACAGGTAAGGGGCACCCACGCACCTGCTTCCCCGCCTCTAGGAGCCATGGCCGGCTCGGGCACGACCTCGCCGCCGGCCTATCCCTCCGCCGTGGCCTCCCCTCCGTCGTCTTATCGCTCGAGAACACTGCCCCGGACCCATTCTAACGACGAGCCGCACCCAAGGATCGCCAAGTCCGGCTACCTCCCCGTCGTCCTCTTCCTCCCCTGCTTCACGGGCAGCACCTTCCCTCGTCGCTTCCGCTCGTCCCCGACCCCGATCGACTCCAGCAACACCCCCACGGTGAAGCCCCAGTCCTCCCCATCTCTCTCTGGTCTCGTTGTTCGCATAGCCATCGTCCGCGCGTCGCTGGTTTCGGCCACCATGGCCGTGACCTCGAGCTCGTGCTCGCGCACCTTGCTGCACACCACTTCCGTCTACACCAACGCGACGCTCGCGTCTCCCTGTTTCTTGCACCATGTCACACACCCGCCGCTGCACGCGCACACGCCTGGCTTCGCCCCTACATCACCGCGGAACCCCGTCGTCGGCGAGGAATCCGTTCACTTCCCGCTGCATGCTTGGTATGAAGGGGTTCGCGTCATTGCTTAGCTTCCATCCGCTCCCTCCGTCGCGTGTTTTGGTTGCCGGAACAGCTCCGACGAGCTCCTCCACCTTCCTGCTCGCACGCGCCGACAACCTCCTCTGTTTTTCTCTGCTTCTGCACGCACACAACACAGGCGAGCGGCAGCTGCTCGTCCACGCCTTGCGCATCCATACCCACAACCTCGCACCGTTGCTCCATCACACGTACCCTGGCACGTTTCCGCACCCCCGCCGGCGACCTGCAGCCGCTGGTGTTGGCTCCCGGCGCCGGCCATGTCCACCGTCCGTTTTCAGTTTCGTCAGATCAACGCCAGGGCATTCATCCCGAGCATAAGGCAATCCTTAGCAGAGTTGTATAGTAGCCCATCTGGTTAACAGCGCATGCTCGTATCCAAGGGGTCTCGGGATCAAATTCCGTGCGCCCCCATTTTTTTCCTTTTGCTACTTGTTCGTGTTTCTTCAGTTCAGTTCAGTTCAGTTCAAGAGGATATGTCATCAAGAGCCGAACCCCTACAGTGCACAAACACATTTCAGCCCAGCTGGTCGTTGCGCTGCACTTCCACCCAGGCGACCAGGGACCAAATCCCCATGTTTCACCTTTTGTTTTCGCCAATTTTTGCTTCACCCAGATCAAGCTCTGCTCGTGTTTCACCTACTGTCAAGTCCATTCTTCAACACAATCCAGTCAGTAGCCCACTGGTCATCTCAGCGCACAAACAGCATGAGGTCCTGGGATCGAATCCCATGGAGCCTCCCGTGCATGTTTTTTTTTTCTGCCTGTGCACTTAGTTATTTTTCCCAGTTATTGCATAATTGCAGAAAATGCCATTTATTTGCTTTGCTCATATTTAAATAATCGTGCATCGGAATGAAACATGTCATATATGCATCTTGCTCAGATTTTCATGAAGTTTCACAATGTCCAACTTTCATTCATGTTGAAGATGATTAAAATTGTTGTTTCCATTAATTTTGCATAAATGATATCTAAAAAGGTTTATTTCATAACTAAATAACCGTAGCTCGGTTTTAACTGTTATTTATATGTAAATGGGCTAGAAAAATGCATAGTTTAATATGGTCCACTTTATTTTCCTGTTTAACAACTTCAAAATATGGTTTAGGGTAGAACAGTACCAAATTCGAAATATGGACATGAGGATTTTCCGGAATTGTTGTTTGTTGTTTCCGGCCTCATTTAAACTTGCCTAAATAGTTAGATTACTTATGTTACACCTCTTGCCATGTTCAACAACATTTAATATTGTTGTGTACCTAAACGAGGGCGAACTAAATAACTCGGATCTGGTGTTTCGTCAATATGCAACTCGTTGCATATTGAGCTCCACTTAACTTGTAGTATTGTTTGTTGCACTTTGCCATGTTATGCCTCATTAAACCGGACATGCATCATACTTGGTTAAGCATCATGTCATGTATATGTGTGGTGTGTTTACCATGTTGTGTGCTTCTTCTCGATAGTTCCTGTTTCGTTGCGATCGTGAGGATTCGTTCGTCTACGCTTGGTTCGTCTTCGTGGTTTCATCTTCTTCATGAACTCGTTCTTTTTTCTTGCGGGATTTCAGGCAAGATGACCGTCACCTTGGATCTCACTACTATCATTGTTATGCTAGTTGCTTCGTTCTATCGCTTTGCTGCGCTACCTATCACTTGTTCTTCAAGCCTCCCAATTTGCCATGTCAGCCTCTAACCTTTTTCACCCTTCCTAGCAAACTGTTGCTTGGCTATGTTACCGCTTTTGCTTAGCCCCTCTTATAGCGTTGTTAGTTGTAGGTGAAGTTGAAGATTGCTCCATGGTGGACAAGATTATGTTGGGGTATCACAATATCTCTTATTTAATTAATGCATCTATATACTTGGTAAAGGGTGGAAGACTCGGCCTTATGCCTGGTGTTTTGTTCCACTCTTGCCGCCCTAGTTTCCGTCATACCGGTGTTATGTTCCTTGATTTTCTGTTCCTTACGCAGTTGGGTGATTTATGGGACCCCCTTGACAGTTCGCTTTGAATAAAACTCCTCCAGCAAGGCCCAAACTTGGTTTTACCATTTGCCTCACCTAGCCCCTTTTTTCCCTTGAGTTTTCGGAGCCCGAGGGTCATCTTTATTTACCCCCCCCCCCCCCCCGGGCCAGTTCTCCTCCGAGTGCTGGTCCAAACCGAGCGATGTCCAGCGCCCCCTGGGCAACCAGGGTCTATGCCAACCCGACGTCTGGCTCATCCGGTGTGCCCTGAGAACGAGATACGTACGACTCCTATCGGGATTTGTCGGCACATCGGGCGGCTTTGCTGGTCTTGTTTTACCATTGTCGAAATGTCTTGTAAACCGGGATTCCGAGACTGATCGGGTCTTCCTGAGAGAAGGAATATCCTTCGTTGATCGTGAGAGCTTGTGATGGGCTAAGTTGGGACACCCCTGCAGGGTATAAACTTTCGAGAGCCGTGCCCGCGGTTATGTGGCAGATGGGAATTTGTTAATATCCGGTTGTAGATAACTTGACACCAGATTTGAATTAAAACGCATCAACCGTGTGTGTAACCGTGATGGTCTCTTTTCGGCGGAGTCCAGGAAGTGAACACGGTTTGGGTTATGTTTGACGTAAGTAGGAGTTCAGGATCACCTCTTGATCATTGCTAGCTTCACGACCATTCCTTTGCTTCTCTTCTCGCTCTTATTTACGTATGTTAGCCACCATATATGCTTAGTCGCTGCGGCAACCTCACCACTTTACCCCTTCCTTTCCCATTAAGCTTTGCTAGTATTGATACCCATGGTAATGGGATTGCTGAGTCCTCGTGGCTCACAGATTACTACTACAACAGTTGCAGGTACAGGTTATGCGATGATCTTGACGCGAAAGCGATGTTTGCTTGTCTTGGAGTTCTTCTTCTACTTTTCTTCGATCAGGGGATAGGTTCCAGGTCGGCAGCCTGGGCTAGCAGGGTGGATGTCGTCTGAGCTTCTGTTTGTGTCTCATCCGTAGTCGGATGTTGTTCTCATGTATGATATATTGTTGTATTCATGTGTCATTGGATGTTTTGGATGTATCCCCACTATTATGTAATGTTGATGTAATGATATCCACCTTGCAAAAGGGTCTTCAAGATGCGCTTCTATCCTTGGTGGGACCTTCGAGTTCCTTTAGGATAGGGTCGCATCTTGGGTGTGCCCCTATCCTAAAGGAACTTGAAGGTCCCACCAAGGATAGAAGCGCATCTTGGGCGTGACATTCGGGTAGGCCGGTAGGGCAAGTCTGGATTCACGTTTTTTTTTCAAATCAATAAAATGGACCCAATTTTTCCCACACACTAGCATCACCATGTCAAGCATCCATGATAAATTTCATTGAGTTCTGACATCTTATGCATTTTCTAGGGTTTTTTCCGATGAAAAAACTCAAAAACACTAGCCGAAGGTGACGCAACATGCGCTAGGTGTCTGAATTCCTTAATTTTGCGTGGAGGCCAGCCATTTGCATGCCACATGCTGGCAAAATTTGGTGTCACTTCATGCATGGCAAGAAGCACGTCATGTTCCAAGGGGGTGGTTCGGGTAGGCCGGTAGGGCAAGTCTGGATGCACTTTTTCATATCATTTTAATGGACCCATTTTTTTTCCACACACTAGCATCACCATGCTAAGCATCCATGATAAAATTCACCGAGTTATGACATTTTATGCATTTTCTAGGTTTTCCCCAGTGAAAAAAACCCAAAAACACTAGCCGAACGTGACATAACACGCGTTCAGTGTTTGAATTCTTTCAAATTTTGCATGGGCGCCTGCCATGAGCGAGCCCACATGATGGAAAATTTTGGTATCATTTCATGCATGTCAAGAAGCACATCATGTTTAAAGGAGGTGGTTTGGGTAGGCTGGTAGGGCAAGGCTTTTGTTATCTAAAATTTCTGTCATTATCAATCAACATGAAAATTTTCCTATATCCATTATTTCTTGCAATTTTTCAACAATTTTGGAATTTAAATTGTGTATGAAAATTTCATAAACATGAACACTTTTTTTCAAAATTGTTAATAAATTCTCAAGTATTGATGTTGTACACAAATTGCAAACCACATACTTTTTAAAAATTAATAAACATTTTTGACACACAAACACACATTAAATTTATGAACAAAGAATTCAAAAATGGGAACATTTTTTGAAATTCTAGAATTTATAATTTGTAAAAACTATTTGAAGATCATAACATTTTCTGGTAATCCAAAAATATTTCAAAATTTAAAACAGGTTTTAAAATGAATAATAAAGTTCTAAAATAAAAAAATATTAAGAAAAAAAATTATAAAATAGAAAATAATACGCTCAAGCCTTGCCCAACCGGGCGACGACATCGCTTCCACCGGGTGTCTGTTTGGTCGGCCAAAATATTCACCTATTTGAAAAAAGTTCATCAATTTTGCAAACGAATGTTTATGCACTTGAAAAAAAAATGAACTTTCATAAAACATTTGTAAAATTTGAAAAGTGTTCCTGGATATGGAAAAGAGTTCATGAATTTGACGATAAAGTTTGCGTATTTAGGAAAATGTCACGAACTTAAATGGAAAAAAGTTCGGGTTGGGCAGAAGGTTCCATCTTATTGTAACTGTTTTTTGACATCGTTCAAATGGACCAAATTTTTTCTAGGGCCTTGTATCACCATTCCAAGGCACCTGCCAAAATTTTGTGATTTCGAAAATTCTGCATTTTCAAATAATGTTCGTGCTTTCAAAATTTATTTGGAATTTAGAAAATAATCCTCTACTCATTTTTTCTACACAAATACAAAAAGACTGAGGATATTCAAAATAAATAGGTTTCATTTTTTTTCATTTTTTCTGATTTTTTTTCTTCAAATTTAAAATTTTGTAGTGTTTTTAAAAAATGTTATTGTTCAAAATTTCGTTTTCTATTTTTAAAATATGGTCATTCTATGACATTCTGAGCAATTTTTGAAGACAATAATTTTTTTGACATATCCTTACAATTGTTTAAAAAATGTGAACATTTATACTTTATGAACAATTTTTAAAAAGCAAACATTTTTTAAAATGTTGAACAAAATATTATGATCATGAGCAGTTTCTGGAAAAGGAAAAAAGAAACAAAAAAAGGTATAAAGGAAAAAAGAATGGAAAAAACAAAAAAGAAATAGTGATAAAAGGACCGATTCAACAATGGGCCGGCCCGACCGCGAACTGAAGTAGAAGAAACAAAAAGGAGTAAATACACACAAGCATTAGAATGTCCTTGTTGGTTAGCGTGGTCCTTCTTAGACCAGGAGGTCTTGAATTCGATTCACGTGACTGTCCTATCCTTTATTATGTGTAAAAATTTTGTGTAACTCACAGGGTTACTTATTTTCATCAGTAAAATTCACACATATGAACATGTTGAATTTTCTTCAGAGTATTATGAAACTTCAAATACCATTTTGACACAGGTCAACATACATGGCTCACTAGAGCTCATGCACCAAAGTGACTTTTTGGTAAGATCACATTTATTTCTCTGGGGCTCTTTCTCGGTAGGCAATTGGCATACCATATTTTTTGGGAGGATGCATAACTTGGTGATGCACCTTCAGTACCCTAGCCTCTAACTCTGGAGGATGAGAGCCGCCTCATCAATATGTGGGAGGGTGCGGTAGACCAATCAGAATGCTGTATTTTTACCACGCAGGATCGATCCAAGTACCTGTGGCGGGCACTAGAGTAAACCTGTCGCTAGTAATGCAGTTTACTTTTGGCGGGTTTTTTGTACAACCCACCACTGCTGTGTTTTTTCATTTTTAGTAATGTTTACTAAAAAAATTATAGCGGGGGGCTACGCCCCCCCCCCCCCCCCCACACCATATTTACCACTTAGTGCATAACACAAGAGATTACCCACTCTACGACTTTGCCACTATTACCACTTAGTCCATAAGTGGTAATAGTGATAAAGCCTCATGTAAGGAACAATAGGAGTCCTGGACAACATGTGTGTATGACTCGGGAACCAACTTGATAGTTATTGGCATTTTAATTCTCAAAAAATCAATCAAAGCCCAAAAATTATGAAATGTGGCATGGTGTCAAGATATGACCCTAGAGGTTGCGGTAAAAAATTAGAATGTTTCGCAAAAGTTCTCATGTAGACTTCTTACAAATCGGACCATCTTCGAGGAAAGAACTAGGTTTCGAGAGGGAATGGACTAGGTTTGCACGTGACTCGACCACTGCTTTACCATTTGGGCTGGAAAAAAAATCACACTCACTACACACCATTACATGTATCATGTCAAAAATTGGCATTTTCCGGGGTCCGTTTGCTATTTTTAAGCCATTAAATGCATTTCTAAGCATTTAATGGATAGAACCAAATTTGAACGTACACTAAAAGATAGCAATGAATGAGTTGAAAAATCTTATTAGTGGTCTTCAGTATATCTTTAGTCCTTGGGTATGGAAAATAAGGAGTCTCATACATCAGGTGGCTGAGTCCGGGGAACTAACATGGTGATTGTTGGCATTTTAATTCAAAAATAAAATAAACTATGCCCAAAAATTACGAAACTTGGTATGGTGTCATGATTTCACCCATAGAGGTTGTGGTAAAAAATTGAGAGTGTTCCGCGAAAGTTGTCATGTAGACTGCTTACAAACCAGACCATCTCCAAGGAAGAAACTAGGTTTCTAGATGGAATGTGTCAAGTTTGCATGTGAATCTAACGCTGCTTTGGTGGTTGAAATAGGAACTTTTTCCATACTCAGTACACACCATTACATGTATCATGTCAAAATATTGCATTCTTCAGGATCCGTTTGCTATATTTAAGCAATTAAATACATTTCTAGGC
Source organism: Triticum timopheevii (assembly GCA_963921465.1). Taxonomy (NCBI): domain Eukaryota; kingdom Viridiplantae; phylum Streptophyta; class Magnoliopsida; order Poales; family Poaceae; genus Triticum; species Triticum timopheevii. The sequence continues at coordinate 225,763,868 of OY997272.1, forward strand.
ATTTGAAACAAACCAGTTTGCATGCGAAGCGACAGCTCCTTGCTCAGCTAGTGTTCAAACTTTTTCCACACTCAACATACACTATTACATGTGGCATGCCAAAATTTGGCATTATTTCGGGTCTGTCTACTATGTTTAAGTCTTTAAATAGATTTACCTACATTAAATACCTAAAAACCTATTTAATGAGTCAACAATTGGGAGTAATCTATTTCTTTCTTGCCTTGGGCTGACCAGGGCGTCTTCCTGCATTTTACCCTTTTCCAATTAACTATATAGGTAGTACCACAACTTTTCTCACCAAAAAAAGTGACACAAAATATACCAAAGAAGAGTTAAAGGTTTACTATCAAAAAAAGAAGAGTTAAAGGTTTCATTGACACAACTATTTTTCTCAAAAAAAAGTGACACAAGATATACCAAAGAAACGACATGGACTGTTGGTGCCTGGCCGCGGCGAAATGCCTCGAGACACCTCTGGGAGACCCAGGCTGATCGGCCTCCAGTGAGCTTATTTTCCGTAGGGTTTTCCCGATCACGACTTCTGCCATGATGTACTTCTCTGATTTTTCTCCTTTTTGGTTCTCCTTGGTTTCTTGCCAAGACACAATGTACCCCCCCCCCCCCCCCCCCCCGCCGTGATCAGTTGACCAGGGTGCCGCCTTTGTACGCCTTCTTCCTGCTAATATATTGAAAGCCAACAGTTGCTAGATCTCTCTGAAAAAAACTCTATTTGCAGATGCAGCCTGATAATGATAATTTTATCTGTTCAGATGTTCATGGAACTGCGATGACAACCTTTGAGAATGGCTCATTCACCACCCAAGAAAGCCACACATAAGAAGTCAAGGTTGAATGGGTATCTTGCTAATTTCGGCAAATCCTGAGTAAATTGCCGAAAACCACCACATTTGTGGCTAGGTACTCCAAAACCACCACTTTTGCCAAAAGTTTCAAAAAACCACCACTTCGGCGTCAAGTGAGTAACAAATCACACCTATTCACAGATTAGCTCGCACAAACAACAAACTGACTGGCAGGACCCACTCGTCGGTCCAACATGGCAAGTCTATGTGTACAATTTGCTGAGGTGGAATGTGGGTCCCACATGTGATCCACTCACCTTCTTTTCCCTCTCTTCTTCTTCTTCCCCATCCTCTTCTCCCTCCCGTCCTCCTTAAGTGTGGCCATGGAGCTCTGGCGGAAGCGACGGGCTGTGGTGGTGCATCTCAGATGCAAGCATGGCTGCGGTGCTCCCGCTGGGGCACGAAAACCCGACCCGGCCTTCTCCCGCTAGGACACAGGCAGCCGACCCGGCCTTCTCCTGCTAGGCAAGCGCGTTGATGGGAGGCGGCTGGAGGAAAGGGAGGAGCCGCCATGAGAACCCATCGGGATGTGGGAGGCGAGCGGCACGACACGACGCTGGAGGTGGAAGGCGGGTGGCGCGGTGCTGCGTCGGGATGTGGGAGGCGGGGGCCACGGCGCGACGCTCGAGGTGGGAGGCGGTGGCGCGGCGTCAGGATGTGGGAGGCCGGGGCCACGACGCGACGCGACGCTCGAGGTGGGAGGTGGTGGCGTGGCGCAACGTCGGAGATGGGAGGCGACGGGGCGCGACGCTGGAGGTAAAGGCATCCCGACGATGTGGCCGGGGGCAGGCCGAACTGGCTGGGCCGAAGAAAGGTCGCGGGTGGGCGAATCTGGCGTTCCCCGGTGCTCCTCCCCCTGTTTGACCTCGGCGTCGTCCTTTTGGTGATGCGGGTGGTGATCGGCGGCGGGAGGAGTCAGTGAGAGGGGGAGAGAGGAGGAGGAGGAAAAGGGGAAGAAGAAAAGAAAAAAAGGTGAAAAGAGATGGGAGGCCGACAGGTGGGTCCATCTTCCACCTCAGCATATTGTCGATGTAGGCATGCCAAATCAGCGTGACATGTGGGGCCAACCTGTCAGTTTTGCTATTAGACGCGGCTTAATTTTGAATCGACGTGATTTGTTACTCACTTGATGCAGAAGTGGTGTTTTTTTGAAACTTTTGGCAAAGATGGTAGTTTAGGAGTATGCTAGTCACAAATGTGGTGGTTTTCAACAATTTACTCGCAAATCCTTCTCGAGCCCTGTTTGTTCGATTTATGAATTTCACTCAGAATCAAAGTTCTACTTAATCTGGTTCAAAACTCAAATGCACGTCTCCGCTATTTCCTATCGAATGAGTTTCCGCTGACTCGATCAACTCATGACCATCAAATGGACGCCCTGGTTGTCGTCGTCGCAACAACACGGAAATTGGAAAATGAATGGTGATATAGAGGCATTGTTTGCCTCGACACGGTGCCAGCGTGAAGACCCGGCGAAGCTGGGTTTCTCTTCGATGAAAAACCGAGTTTGACCCATGATTGACAAAACATAGCTTGCTTTTCCTGCGGACAAAACCTGCTACGCCAGCCATCTATATTCCGGACGCTTGACCAGGTCAGGTTATAGCTCCGCTCAAACAAATAGAAATGGGGTAGGTTATTCCCTGCATCTGGGTCCAGCGAACGGCTGCCGTCCCGGCCGGCCAGATCAAGAGCCGGCACCGCCGAAGCGACAGGCAAAAAGGCAAGCCCCGATCAAACGAGGCGGCTACCGTCTGAAGTCTACCTGGCGTCGCCTCGCGCACCCAGCTCCCTCTGCGCGTATATATCTCTGCGCGCGCGCACACACCATGGCATCAACCCATCTCTAGCTGCCGAACTTGTCGCCTAGAAGTAGAATACTGTCGCTAGTGCGACCTCTCTCCCAAAGCAAGCTCTAGGATCGGCTTTCTGTCGTCCGGTTCGGTACATTGTTCGATCGGGATGGCGGGGGGCTCGGCGGCGACCGGCGCGGACGAGAAGGCTCTGGCGCAGGGGTGGCGGAGGGTCGTTGACCGGGAGGCCGTCGACCGGGGCGTCGCCTACGCGCTCATGGTCGTCGCTCTCGTCGCCACGTATGCGCTTCACTAGCCTGCTACATCGGCTCCCATACATACACATACCATGGGCGGCCGGAGACGGAGAGGAAGGATTTTGTTCCGATCGAGTTTGGTCGCTTTCCACGGCGCGAGTCTCTGCGTTTCAAGTGGCCGCACTTCTATGTGTGATGTTCTTTCTTTTTAAACTTCGACGTGTAGTGAGAGTTGAGAGAGGAGGGGAGAAAATATAGATGATCATGTATATTTTATTTTATTTGCAATAAAACCCCTGACCTTAGTATCAGATGGGACCAGTGACGGAGCCACAAAAATTTTATCACGGGTGGGAAGGGACAAAACCTGGAAAAATGAGTTTTTAGCAGCAAATGACCAGTAATTATGTACTATTCATAAGCAAATTAACATGAAATCCTTAAGGGGGCCAGGCCCTGGCGAGGCCAGGGCGAAAGCTAGACTCAAACGCCCTTAACATAAACACACAAAAAATGAACTAAATATTTTAAATTGTCAGCTAAATAAAATATACTATTTTTCTCTATATATTATATTTTTTACAAATATGTTCCGGAGCACAGAAGTAAAGTGTGTTAGTATTTAGTTGTTTGTTGTGCAAAGCATTGTTGTAAAAACAAATACCTCATCAAGACTAACAAATGATTTAAATACTCATAGTCACACTCATGTTGTTATCATCCATGTTGATATCAACGCTAGTTCTGTGCGTACCAATCTAGCTTTTGTACTTGTGAAAGTGCATGTTTGATTCAGAGGAGCACAGTTGTTAAAATATGAATACCGACGACATGCGGATAATTGGAAGCTAAGATGGAAAAAAAAATAGAGGGCGTATCCATACAACCAAACAGTGAAAAAAAGCAGCAGATTTGATTCATAATTATATATTGGTGATCGAGATTTATCAGGATAACACGATTAATTCAGCACCTAAATACGACAATATGCTTGACCGAGATACAACGACAGTAAACATACATGGTGTATGTTCTCGAAATAACCGTGTCACCTGTATCATCTCTATGAGAAAACATAGATAGCAAGGTTATACACACATAAATCACCCACAAAAAAAGGTTATACACATAAATGTTCAGTGAAAGGAGCTAGCAACTATTCGCTGCAAAAGCAGTGGATATCCACGGCTGAATTATCAAATTTCATATACAAGCAAGGAAGCTAGCATGACATAGTTTAGCTCTTCAGTAAAAATGAATGTAAACAGAGTGATATGCGGTGGTCATCAGTGAAATGAATGTTGGCTTTTGCAGAAGAACACTGGCTCTTTACGTTTTTAGGAGCTTCAGCAAGTGAATGAAGCAATAAGAATTTTAATAAATAGGCGTGCAAATTATAGTGGATCAAACAGAGCAACCCAATATTTTCGCAAAAAAGAAAAAAACAGAGCAACCCAACATTGTTGTATGGATTTGGATCTGTCAGAGTGCGGAGCAAGTATATAGAAAGAACAAGAACACAACAGCTGAGTTGTGTCATTTGATACATGTGAATTATCAAATTCCATCATTTCTTGGCACTGAAATATTCAAAAAAAATACCAGCTGGAGACCTGACTATAGAGAAATGAAGCTCACTTCGAAAGAATGCTCATGCCTGACAAAATAAGAACAAAGTGATAATAGCACTCATTTCATGTGGTAAATCAAAAAAAAAAAGAGAAACTTCCCTGATTTTCATGGCTACATCGCTAACTTTCAGGATTTGAACATCAACCTGTTCTAGAAAGCCCACATCCCAGTTTTTATTACACGATTCGCAAATCCAAATACTTTCTTTGGTATGTGTGCAGCGCGCTCACCTTCCTCCCACTCATGGAGGCCGACGCCATTGGCGCCGGACCTTGTGCTCTTCTCCAACCTCATCCACCTCGCCCTCCACGCCGGCGACGCGCCCAAGGCGCTCGCGCTCTTCTCCAGCCTCCGCGCCGCGGGGATCAGGCCCGACCTCAAGGCCTACAACGCCGCCATCGCCGCCTACTGCAAGTCCGACCTGCTCCGCGACGCCAAGCGCCTGCTGCTCCACGACGTCCCCGCCGACGGCGTGGCACCCGACGCCGAGTCCTACGCCCCGGTCCTCGCCGCGCTCGCGCGCCGCGGCCGGCACCTCGCGGCGGTCTCGCTCTTCTCGCACATGCGCGCCGTGGCGCGCTCAAGCCCGACCTCTCCATCTTCAACATCGTGCTCAACGCGTACGGGCAGCTGGACCTCGCGCGCAACGCCGACCGGCTCTTCTGGTCCATGCGCCGGGCCGGGGTGCCGCCGAGCGTCGTCACGTACAACACCATGCTCCGTGTACGGCGACGCCGGGCTGTTCGGGGAGGCGTTGCGTGCGCTTGGGACTAATTAACCAGCAGTCCAGACACAACGAATCGTTTTTTTGCAGTTTTACATAAATGCCCCTGATATCTACGGTAATCATCCCGCAGTCTATTGAAAGTAAATATAAATAAATATTTTCAAATAATTGTATCTTTAAACTGTAGCTCCCATTTTAACATGCTATATATGAAATTCGATTTTAAAAATATGTAAAATCTGAATATGGTGTTATCTTACAATATTTTTAAAATTATATTTAGGATATAATGTTAATCAATGGCGTATGATCCGTCTTTATCTCATACCGACGCGGATCCGTATTGCAACATGTAAAAATCGAACGTTAATAATTGAGAAAGATTATAATCCTTGGGCATGTTGTACTTGCCCAGATTTTCTCTTTGTACATGTTTCATGAGATAAGACCTTGCGTACATACCTTTTCTTTGTAAAATCCACGCGCATACTTACCATCGGACTACATTCTTTTTAGTAAATACACAAACAATTTGTATAGGATGTACATACACTTATCAAATTCATGAATCATCAGAAGTACATGAATGTTTACTTCAAAAATATCCAAACTATTCGTGTGATAGTCATGCACGTATATAGTGAAACCGATAAATACAATCTTAATTTGTGTTCCTCTGTTGCATGTGATGGTGATACATGTAGGCTTTTTTTGTATAAACTTAATCTATAGACGCGGCCTCCTTAGTGTCAAACAACACCACAAAGGTGCTGATTGAGTGTGGTTGTAGGTGCTTGTCATCAAATAGACGAGTCAGAATCAAAATTGAGCCGAAATGATAACGGCTTAGATAAAACTTTTTACTCCCTGTTGCAATGCACGGACACATTTGCTATTACCAATAAACAGTATCTATCTGCGACCGGTTGCAACAACGGGGAGGTAATAGTGATGATTATTTATCAATTTTATAATCAATCAATGATCAACATGGTAAAATCTCAAAGGGCATATAGGCTACCAATATAAATAGAGGTTAGAGACATACTCCCTCCGATCCTATTTAGTTTGTGCCTAAGTTTTTCCAAAAAACTCCGCAATAGTCTGCGCTGAGATCTTTCACCCATTCTTTCCAACTGTACCCCTCCACTACCGCTTCAGCGAGTAACTCTCGCATTAACTACGCCAGCTCGCATGCCTTTCTTTAAACCAGAACGAGGAGAAAAGGAAGGGCTAGCCAATCAACGGACACAACGCATGAGATGGCGTGGGAATCAGCTGCATGCAACATTTATAGCGATTGTGATCTTCCCGTGCAATCCATCCAAGTACAGGGGCAAAGTAGTCCAAAACATCACAACGGGAGCTCTCCTTAGTATCTGTGTTTGCTCTTAACAACCCAGCTCCCCAATGCATAGGTGCTTAGAGGGTGCTTGGATACGTTTTAGTCCCATAACTAAAAGTAGTGGGACTAAAACTTGCTAGCCTCACCCATGCTTGGATCCAAATACTAAAGAGACTAAAATGAAGTTATTGAGCATTTATTATCCTCCAAACCATCCAATCCAGAACTCGCATGTGCTAAAGGAGAGGAATTAAATGAGGAGAGAGAGGGCTAATACATATTTTAGTAGGTTTCATGTGACAAAAGTTTTAGCCTTAAGACTAGTTCTAACCTCTCTTTAGTCAGGGGTACTTGGAACTTTAGCCTCTAAAAGAGACTATTTTTAGTCAGACTAAAAATAGTCCCTTGGATCCAAGCAGGCCCTTAACTTATTGTTGTTAAGCACACCATATTTAATGAGTTAACACCTAAAGCCTTTCATTCATTGGTCAAGTTGCTTCATTTAAGTGGTTTGCCTAGATTCACGCGCTTGACATTGGTTTTTCTTGGGGTCACCAAAGTGCTCTCTCTCTCCTCCTTAATTGTTGTGCCATGTCATTTTTTTTGCTTACGTGGCATGTTTAGCACCTGTCCACCATAGAGCACTGGAAGGGCCTTAGGCGCAGACTAAATAGGATCGGAGGGAGTACTTTCACTTCTTTGTAACTGTGATTGCGTCTTCAGGGTCCGATCTCGCCTCACCACGAGTCGGTGTGGTTGTGTGGGATGCAGCGGCGAGGCTATCTCCGGCAGCCCGCCTGGCCTCCACCGACTCCAGAGGGCACCACACACGCACATGAAACAAGCATCGTGTTGTTTCCGCATGGGACGATCTAGATCATGTTTGGTTCTTCCATTTCTCTCGCACCTCGGCGTATGTTTTTTCCAAACATTGGGCGCAAAAGTGGCTCGTGGATTAGGGAAGGAACTCAGGAGCGACCCCCCCCCCCCCCATAATGACCCCCTAATTAATCACGTGCAATACTAAGAAGACTAGGCCCGTAAGGGTTCGATTTACCTGGTTTTTCTTGAATTTTTTTACAGCCCTTGTTAACGTGACACATGTGATTGATATTTTTATTACTGGTGGACTCGCTCCTTTTCTATTCTTGCGCCACGTCGATTGGTCTTGCACCACGTGGATTGGTTCTAGATGATTGCTTCTAGATTTGTCTGGCTCTGGAAAGATCGTGTCAAATCTTGTGCAACCGGTCACCGGCCTTGTTTGGATACTCTAACTCAGTTAGAGGTTAGAGTTAGATTCTAACCCTGAACTAACCGTGAACTAACTCTAGCCAAAGAGGTGTTTAGATGACAAGGTTAGATGGAGCGCGGATACGGCGAGGCGCCTTCACGGGCGTTGCGAGAGGGAGGGAGGAAGAGGACGAGAAGCTTTGAGGAAGTGGCGAGGGATTTGCTGCGGCGAGAGCGAGAGAAAAATGTGTTTTTTTAGTGCTCTAGAGAAGAACTAATCCAAATAAGCACCTCTTGGGTGGGTTAGATTTTTTGGATGGGTTAGATGCTTCTAACCCAAACTAACCCTCCTGTTTGGATACTTTTGGGTTAGTTGAGTACAAACTAACCCAAACTAACTCTAACCCATGGATCCAAACAGGGTCACCGCTTCGCTGCTGTATTGCAACTATAAAATCTCCCTTGGTATGCGCCCCCAAATCCGGCTGCGTACACGCAACCAATCCCTCCAACCTCGCCGCCCCCGTCTCTGCTTCCTCGATGGAACTCAGGCAGTGGCGCGCCATTCCTATCGCCGTTGTCACACCGCTGACCCCAAGCGGGATCCACCATCCCCACGGCGAGGCCCCTCCTCGGCGGGCGCCCCTCCCTCGTCACCGCCAGCAACAGCCACACGTTTCCAACGTGGCGGAGCACAGCCACACGGTCGGGGCGCTCGGACTCCGCCCGCTCTTTGGCGTACCCGCTGGCTCAACCTGTGCGGTCGGCGGCTCCGGCATGACGGCCCTCCCGCAGAGTCGTCGTTCGTGCGCTCGACCACGCAAGAGGGCTTCAACCATGTGGACCACGCGGGAGCAGGATCCATGCTCGGACCCGTCCTCGCCGTTCTCCCATTCGTGGCGCGCGCCGACGTAGCGGCCAGCCACAGCGGACACCCTCGTTTCTCCCAGGAGTGCCACAACGCCGCCGACGCGGCAGGGTACGACCTGGACGCTCGAGTTCGGGCTATCCCCGCTCCTCGGCGCCGGCGGCTCCACCTCCGTCGCCACGGGAGGGCGACTCGACCTGGGTGATGAAGGTGGCGAGGGCCACGACGAGGAGGACGACAATGCCGTGGGCCTCGCGGGAGCAAGATTCGCGCTCGGCCCTGTACCCGTCGAGTTCCCGTCGTCCGTGGCACAAGCTCTACTCGCGGCCAACCATAACATATGTCGCTGTCTCTCCACGGAGTGCCATGCCGTTGCCGACACGGTGGGGCACGGCTGCACGGCCGAGGCGCTCGGGCTCCGCCCCCTCCTCGGCACACCCGCCCGCTTCCTCGTGGGCTCCATCTCGAGCGCGACTGGTCTCTGAGGCAGAGTCGTGGTCGGCGCGCTCGACATGGGAGATGGAGACGGCGAGGGCGAGGAGGACGTCACGGACGAGCTCAGGTACGTCGACTTCTTGTTCCGTTATCTCATGCGCTGTTTGTGTTGATCAAATCCTCCAATTCTCAGATTTGTGTTCGCGAGCTGCAGGTTTCAGGATGCTCATCGCCATATGTCAGGACTCAGGAGTCGAATCAAAACTGCGGTTCACTGTTCATATTGTAAGCGTCGAGCCCTCTGATCGATTGCTTCCTGCCTATCTTTACTGGTCACAAAGGTTGACTACTCTGATTGGTTGCTTATTTCTTATGTTGACTGTCCTCAATGGTCGATCTGTATACATATGCAGGGGTATTCTATCTGCTGGTAAAAGAACTCAAAGCATGCTCGACATGTACCATTGGAAAATCAATAGGAGTGATGCGGGAAGTCATGGGAGAAAATCTTTACAAGGAAGTGATCGTCGCGACGCCAAAGGAGGACGAAGGCGATTTTGGCTGCATCGTCATATGTGGGAATGAAGTTCTTCACGGAGTTGCCAACTTCATGGTAGCCAACCAACCTTCTCTCACTTCTCTTCTTGTTTTGTATTGCACTGCCTAGCCATAGATGGACGAACACTTTGGTCTACATATATGAACTAAAACACACACAAGCATCAACATCTAGGTTAAGTGCATGTTTGGATTCAGTATTAAGGTTTAGATAGATGCAGGTTATAAGCAGCAAGGTGTCTCTTCAGGAGAAATCTCTTCACATTAAAAACTTGATTCAGGCAATTCGGCGTTTGATTCTACATTGTAGGCTAGCTGGTGCAAAATATATGACCAATATGCTCATTTTTTAATATTCTTTTAGTTTTCTCTTAGTTTTGTTCCTTTCGCTTTGGTGTTGTGCATACTGCTATCATTTTATCAATGAAATAACCAACACTTGCTGGATATTTCAGGAAAATAAGAAGCAGGGCATGAAGTTGTAATCACAAGTCACAAGGTCACTGGATAGCCATTTCATATCATCATTGCGGGAAGTCAAAGAGAAGTTCATAATGATATGACATTTAGCAATTTATATGGAAATTGTTTCTGGCACCTTCCCTATAAACTTCAATGATTTATTGCAAGATGTGAAAATGAAACCATCTTTAACGCAGTACAAGCATGTAGTTTATTTTGTTTTCAAACAGTTTGATCATATTTGATTGGATGCTCCTATTCTTTTTGTGTGTGCTTGCTCTTGGCTAATCCTTAATTGATTTTGCTGTCATGATCTAGTTTTGTATGTTAAATTTCAGTTAATTGTGTTGCCACACTGATACACACTTATTTGGCACAGTTTGGGTGAGCCCTGGTCAAAACTAGGTACTATTCATAATTGTTCTCTTCTGCAAGGATTGTAGTTCTCTTTTTGATTGATAGTGGCAGAGCATGGCTGCGAATATATCATATAGGATCATTACAGTTCACCTAAGAGTGGTTTTACGTGGTAGTGTCAGAAATGCTAACTTGGCTGTACAAGTCTCGATATTCTTGCTGTTATTTAAATTTTTATTAACTGATCCTATCATTTTGTATTTTTCACCAGCCAAAGCTCGCCTGATTATGAGAATGGAACTTGTTAACAGTATATTTTGATTAATTAGCTTTGGTATTCTTGCTGTTATTTCAATTTTTATTTATGTTCACCATGTCGGTTTTCTATTGCGGTTATACCGAAGCAGAAGTTGCTTGCTTCCCTAGCTATTTACGCAAAGTACAGCGTGTTAGCGACTCAACTGCAGGGTGCAATATGTCAGGGGAGTTTGTTCCTACACGAGTATAAAGTTTGTTCTGGGATTATTTGTGTAAGTGCATCTAGTGCCACCCCTAGTTGGTTTTGGAGTATTGACGACAAAGTTGGTTGAGGGACTAATGCGTTTGTGAGAATTGCAGGATAACGCAGGTAGTGTCCCTCACTGATTCGGTTTACCTACCGGAGATGACCCCTAAAAATGTATGAAGACATTGACAACAATGGTGGTATGTGAAGATATTCATATTGAAGACTATGACATGAGAAGGCATTGAGTGAAGACTATGGAGCGCGAAGACTGTGTTGTTTCGCTGTTTCCTTTTCTTCTTTGTTGAGTCATAGGAAGCACCGTACTGTTAAGTGGGGTCCAAGTGAACAAAGTCAGAATGACTGAAGTGATGCTCAATCCAAATCCTATGTCTTCGAGCGAAGACAATAAGAGCAAATCTTATCCAGAGCTGGATGAGTCAGCCTTGCTTGTAGCCCAAGTAAAGTTGCCGTGTGTGTTTGAAATCTGACCGTTGGAACACGTGTCAGTTCCTTAGTGACCCAGGGTCATTTCGGACATATCAGGTCGGGTTGCCCAGTGGCTATAAATAGCCCACCCCCTACACCATAAATTGGTGGCTGCTCAGAGTTAGTGCACGACTTTTGTCGTTTGAGAGCAACCCACCTCGAAGCCTTTGAGAGAGAGAAATCCTTGTGAGGACCAAGCCCAAACACCAAGAGCCAAAGAGTGTTAGGCATCACTGAAGTCTTTCTGTCTGTGTGATCTGAAGACTTATTACACTTGAGGACTGTGAATCCTCCAGCCGGTTAGGCGTCGCGTTCTGAGCATCCAAGAGTCATTGTGGATTGCCGGTGAACGAAGTCTGTGAAGGTTCGGAAGTCTACCTTGAAGACTTACCAGAGTGATTGGGCGAGGACTGTGTTTTCTTAGCTCAAGGGGAATAAGGTGAAGACACGGTCTTCTGAGTTGAATCTCAGCCTCCCTAACCAGACGTACAGTTGTCACAGCAATTGGAACTGGTCCAACACATCCTGTGTCTTCAACAAGTCACTGGTTCTATCCTCTCCCTTCCTTTACTTAGGGTTTGTCTTCGTAAAGTCATTTCCTGTCTGTCATACCTGTTTGACTTCATTGCTTGACCACTATCGTTAATTGGCTTCATACTATCTTCCATCCTGATCCTCACTACTTAGCTACTATTAGTCTAGTATTTTCACATCATTGCATACTTGACTATGGTTTGCCTATTGTAGTTTATCTTCTGCTGCATATCATTTAGGTCATTTCTATTGTTTGTCTTCGAAACTTCCATGTTTTGAATACTTTCATAAAAATCGCCGATTCACCCCCCCTCTAGTCGATAACTAGCACTTTCAATTGGTATTAGAGCAAGGTACTCCCTTGTTCTGTGTGATTCGGTTTAACCACCTGGAGTTTTAGCTATGTCGACTGCAGGGATAATCAAAGTCTCCGCTGCTTGCCCCGTGTTCGATGGAACTGAATATCCCTACTGGAAGAATAAGATGCGTATGCATCTTGAAGCCATTGATGTCGACCTCTGGTATGTTGTCAAGAACGGCGTTCCCAAAACTGGTGAAGGTGTCACCCCTGCTGATGTCAAGAAGTTCATTCAACTGGACTCTACTGCAAAGAACATCATCTGTGGTCATCTGACCAAAGGACAGTATGGCCGTGTGAGTGCTCTGGAAACGTCGAAGCTAGTCTGAGACTGGCTATCCAAGGTCAACGAAGGCGTCTCAACCCAGAGAGATCAAAGGATCAGTGTTCTTCGCAACCTCTTCAACTGCTTCAAGAGAAACGACAACGAAAATGTCCAGCTCACGTTCGATCGCCTCACTGACATCACAAATGAGCTTCAAGCTCTCGGTGCAACTGAGATTACCAAGCATGAAATCATCAAGACACTACTGAGATCACTTGACAGCTCCTTTGACACCCTTGCCCTCATGATACAAGAACGTCCTGACTTCAAGACACTCGATCCGTCTGATATACTTGAGAGGCTCAACACACATGAGTTCCAGCTTTCTGAGAAAAGAGATATCTATGGTCCCAACTATGGCCGAACTCGCGCATTGAAGGCAAAAGTTGTTTACTCATCTGAAGAAGAATCTGACTGCAGTTCTGATGATCCTGAAGACATTGGAAAGGAACTTGCTATGCTTGTGAAGAAGTTCCAGAAATTCACCAAGAAGAAAGGCTTCAGAAAGTCTTCACGATCCAGCTCAAGGAATGATGAAGCTTCCACCCATGACCACAAGAAGAGAACCTGCCACAAGTGCAAAAAGCCTGGTCACTACATATCTGAGTGTCCACAGTGGGACAATGAGAAGAAGAAGAAGAAGAAGAAGAAGAGCAAGGAATATGATTCTGATGACAAGAAGAAGAAGAAATCCTCAAAGTCTTCTTCTAAGTCTTCTTCCAAGTCTTCATCACACAAGAAGAGCTCATCTGGCAAGGCTCGTGCCTTTGTTGGCAAGGAAATGGATTCAGAGGAGGAGTCTGCTTCTGAGGAGGCGGAGGTGGAGTCTAGAGAAGAGTCTGACGCTGGCGTTGCTAGTCTGGCTCTAGCCACAGCCTATGTTGCCAAGTCCATCTTCAACACTGAAGACAATGACTTCCACACCAACGCTGAAGCTGATGACGAAGATGATCCTACTCGCACCTACTGCTTCATGGCACGTGGTGCCAAGGTAAAGTGATGCTTACTTTCAAACATCAAGTGAAGATGACTCTGATTGTGAATCCAAACCCAGCTACAAAACACTTGCTAAAATTGCAACTGAACAACAAAAGGCTATGGAACATACTCAAAAACTGTTAGACAAAAGCGATGACCTGTTGGACGCGGAAATGACACATTCACAGTCCTTAGTTGAAGATATAAAAAATCTTCATGCTAAGTACCAAGAACTTGAAAGTCGTCATGAAACGCTCTCAACCACTTATGAAAAGCTCTCCTATGATTATCTTCAAAGGAAGCAAGAGCTTGAGAAATTGAGAGTGGCTCATGAAGATCTTCAAAAAGAGAATGAGTCACTTCGCGCTCAACAGGTCAGTCCCGCTCAGGATGGATTTGAACCACCATGTCTAAAATGCATTGAGCGTGATAACGCTACATCTGTTGCTGAATGTTCCACTGCTGCTACTGTTGCATTGTCTTCAACTGCTGATGTGGTAACTAACCCCTCTGCGGAGGATACTACTACTATTGCTGATGAAAATGCTAGGTTGAAGACATTGCTTGAAACAGGGATGTACAAAAGTCTGAAAGGACATCACACACTCTGCGATGTCCTCAAAAAGCAGATTCTGAACCGAAACCCTAGGAAAGAGGGTGTTGGGTTCGAGAGGAAAGTGAATGTTGATGGCTCCTACTAGAAGCCTGAGCAGTATCCCAAAACCACATGGGTTGCTGCAAAGGAACCTTTAGTGGATCCATCCACCTTATCTGGCTTTACCTGTGCTAATCCTATTATCATTGATGAATCCTTTGATGCAAACTATAAGTTGTTCAAGAATCAGAATGGTGAAGTGTTTGCCAGGTATATCGGTACTAACTGCAGGAACGGACCACCTATGAAGAAGATCTGGTTACCTAAGCAGTGCATTGAGAATCTTCCTGTGAATGTCGTCATGACACCACCAAGGAAGAAGGCAAACCCCAGACCTATGGCTTCATATGGCCCAAAGGCTTCATACAGATACAGGACTCACCTGAGTCACCCTAACGCCAATGTTTTGCAGGAAAATCATACTCAGACTTATGAATATGAGCGTGTGTCTTCAAACCGCTATGTTCATAGAACTAAGAACTTTTCTGCTTATTCATATGAGTATCATTCATCTCCTGCAAGGCTATTTGCTAGGGCTCCAAAGCCGAAATTCTCAGATGCTGCACTTAGACTCATTGCTTCTAAACCACCCTTGAAGATGTGGGTGGTGAAGAAGAATTAACCTTCTTTTGCAGGGAAAGGTCTCCAGCCTGTAATCAAAGGCGTCCTATGCTATTGCTGGGGACCTAAAACACATTATGGGACGCATGATAAAATGATCTTCCTATGCATTTCATATCTGAATTGCTTACCAGTCATACTATGTGTCCTAACCTTGATCTAAGCTGTGATAACCCTTGTGTGCGTCAAATGCTTATGCTTCACAACGCTCTTCGTGAAGCCCATCCTCCTAACTGCACTGTAGGGTATGACACCAAAAGCTTCAGAATGGATTATGGACAGCGGATGCACAAATCATATGACTGGTGATCGAAGTCTTCTCATGGACTCAACCTTACGTCCATCAGCAAGAGTCACATCACATTTGTTGACACTGGTAAAAGCAAGGTATTGGGTCTAGGTAGAGTTGCAATCTCAAAGGATCAACACATGGATAAAGTGATGCTTGTTGAATCCCTTGGTTTCAACTTAATGTCTGTCTCAATGCTTTGTGACTTGAACATGATTGTGCTATTGGGAAAATATCATTGCCTTGTACTAATGGAATCTGACAAGTCTCTAGTCTTTGAAGGGTATCGGAAAGATGATCTATACATGGTAGATTTCTCAGAAGGTCCACAGCTTGCCGTATGTCTTCTCGCAAAAGCTTCTGAATGCTGGCTCTGGCATCGGAGGCTGGGGCATGCTGGTATGAGGAACTTACAGACACTCGTCAAGAAGAAGCATGTCATTGGCATCGAGGGTGTCAAGTTCAAGAAGGATCATTTGTGTGGTGCCTGCGAAGCTGGAAAGATGACTAGGGCAAAGCACCCTTTGAAGACAATCATGACAACATCTCAACCTTTCGAGCTGCTACACATGGACTTATTTGGACCTACTCACTACTCAACTCTCACAACAACTGCTTGTCTCTATGGCTTCGTCATTGTTGACGACTATTCAAGATACACTTGGGTGCATATAATTCTCTACAAGACTGAAGTGCAAGATGTCTTCAGACGCTTCGCCAATCGAGCAATGAACAATTATGGCGTGAAGATCAAGCATATCAGAAGTGACAATGGCACTGAATTCAAGAACACCGGACTTGATCTTTATCTGGATACAATGGGAATCACTCATGAGTTCTCTGCTCCATACACACCTCAGCAAAATGGCATTGTTGAGTGCAAGAACAGAACCCTCATTGAGATGGCTCGAACGATGCTCGATGAATACAAGACACCAAGAAAGTTCTGGCCTGAAGCTATTGATATAGCATGTCACATCATCAACCGTGTTTACATCCATAAGCTTCTGAACAAAACATCCTATGAGCTCCTTACTGGCAAGAAGCCAAATGTCAGTTACTTCAGAGTATTTGGAGCTAGGTGCTGGATCAAGGATCCCCATCACAAGTCAAAATTTGCACCTAAAGCTCACGAAGGCTTCATGCTTGGCTATGGAAAGGACTCGCACTCCTACAGAGTCTTCAACCTCTATCTCTACAAAATCGTCGAAACTGTGGATGTGCGATTTGATGAAACAAATGGTTCACAAAGAGAACTCCTGCCAAGTACACTAGATGAAGCTCCGCCCAGCAAATCTATCAAGCTGATGGGAACTGGTGAAATCATGCCTTCTGAAGCACAGCCTGAAGAGGAACTTATCATCTCTGCACCTAACCAACCTGAAGACAATGCTCAGACCGAAGACAATCCTCCCAATGATGACAATGATCAGCAAGAGCAAAGTCTTCGTCCAGTTCATCCTCGTGTTGCAAATGAAGTACAAATTGAGAAGATAATTGATAGCATCAATGCACCTGGTCCACTTACTCGCTCAAGAGCAACACAATTAGCAAACTTCTGTGGGCATTTTTCATTTGTGTCAATATCAGAACCCAAGAAAGTCGCTGAAGCCTTTATGGAACCTAAATGGATTCAAGCTATGCAAGAGGAACTTCAACAGTTCAAGCTGAACAATGTTTGGGAACTTGTCAAGCGTCCTGACCCTCGCAAGCATACCATCATTGGAACAAAATGGATATATCGATACAAGCAAGATGAGCATGGTCAAGTCGTCAGAAACAAAGCACGTCTTGTGGCTCAAGGATACACTCAAGTAGAAGGAATTGACTTCGATGAAACATTTGCTCCTGTGGCTAGGCTTGAAGCTATTCGCATACTGCTAGCCTATGCTAATCAGCACAACATATTGCTGTATCAAATGGATGTGAAGAGTGCATTTCTCAACGGCAAGATTGAATAAGAAGTATATGTAGCTCAACCACCTGGGTTTGAAGATCCAAAACATCCTGATATGGTGTACAAGCTAAACAAAGCACTGTATGGTCTCAAACAAGCTCCTCGCGCTTGGTATGATACGATCAAAGACTTCCTGAAGAGCAAAGGCTTCAATCCTGGATCCCTCGATCCCACACTCTTCACGAAGACATATGATGGTGAACTGTTTGTGTGCCAAATATATGTGGATGATATAATCTTCGGCTGCACCAACCAGAAGTATAGTGATGAGTTTGCATACATGATGCAAGAGCAATATCAGATGTCCATGATGGGTGAGCTAAAGTTCTTCCTTGGTCTTCAAATTCGTCAGCAAAGGAATGGCATCTTCATATCTCAAGAAAAATATCTCAAAGACTGTCTGAAGAAATTTGGAATGGAAGACTGCAAAGGTTACACGACGCCAATGCCAGCCAAACACCATCTTGGTCCCGACGACAATGGTAAAGAGTTCGATCAAAAGGTATACCGCTCCATGATTGGTTCTTTACTTTATCTATGTGCATCTAGGCCAGATATTATGCTTAGTGTTTGCATGTGTGCTCAATTCCAAGCGGCACCAAAGGAATCGCATCACTTAGCTGTGAAGCGAATTCTTCGATATTTGGCTTACACCCCAACACTCGGATTATGATATCCAAAGGGCTCAAAATTTGATTTGGTTGGATTCTCGGATGCTGATTATGCTGGTGACAAGGTGGATCGAAAGTCTACATCAGGCACATGTCACTTTCTGGGTCGATCACTTGTCTGTTGGTCTTAAAAGAAGCAGAACTGTGTATCACTCTCAACTGCTGAATCTGAATACATTGCTGCTAGATCTTGTTGCGCTCAGCTTCTATGTATGAAGCAAACTCTCAAGGACTATGGCATCAATCTGAAACAAGTACCTCTCTTCTGCGACAACAAAAGTGCCATCAAGATAGCCAACAATCCAGTCCAGCACTCGAAGACAAAGCACATTGAAATTCATCATCACTTTCTCAGAGATCATGTCATGAAGAAAGATATCGACATCATTCATGTCAACACTGAAGAGCAACTGGCAGATATCTTCACAAAGCCCCTGGATGAGAAAAGATTTTGCAAGTTACGGTGTGAGCTAAATATCTTGGAATCCTCAAATGTCCTGTGATCAGGCACACATCCTAACGCTTATGCATGTTGATGACTTAGATGTGCAACACACTAAGTAAAGTATATCTTCAATCAATGAAGACTTACATTCTGAGTGTGAATACATTAACATGGAATTTGACTTCGGAGCGCCACGATAATTGTGCGCCGTGTATGGGTCTAATACTTGCTATACGGTGGGTAACGCCACCACCAAATTTCTCTGTTTGAAGTGTTTCACTCATGGCGTTATTTTTGCAATGACTTTGCATTTGGTTTGTCTTCAATTTCAATTTATCTTCATGATATTCTTCACTATGATGATTTGATTGCTTTTTGATATATATATATATATATATATATATACTAGTGTTTTGTCCTCTACAACATTCACTTATGGCTATGTCTTCCTAGTTGAATCTTTTGAACTAAGTGAATGTGATCGGACCCTAATCTCTCTATGCTTTCTATCTCAAACTCTATCTGTCCAAATCATATGCATTCTATTGAAACTGTCGAATGTCTTCTCTGCGTCCTTGTCAGCAGAAGACACAGAGACAAACATTAAGTCTGTTTTAAATGACTCATCCTTATTGTTTGGAATCCGGAGAAGCCGGAACAACTATCCGACAAACGTGGCGGGCATGGGAACGTGGGACAACTCTGAGTATGTTGCATGCTTGCCACGTGCCCCTCAGATGTGAACCGCCAGGGGCACCTGCGTAATTGCGCTGTGCTGCACACTTCCTTATAAATACATGTCCCCTGCGGTAAAGAAAACCTTCTTCCACCTCTCCACCTCGTCAAAACCCTAGCGCCACCGCTAGCTCTCGACGACGCCGGCGACGAAGCGCTTAGCTGCCGCGACTTCTCCGACGCCGTCCTCACGCCGGCCGCGGACATCGTCCTCTCCGCCGTCGCCGTAGGTGTCCTCTCTCGCCAAGTTAGGGCACAGTGGATTGAACTGCTTGGTCTCCTGTTCATCCCATCTAGCAGTTCTTCATGCGGTAAATATAACTCTATTTTTACCATCTTTTTGATCTTCAAGATTCATCCTTTTTACCAAAAGTGGTTTCTGCCTACACAGTGTTGGATCTATTCTGTCTGCATCTCATACTGCCTAGTCAATTCACTTAAACTTCATATCTAGTTTGATTCCTCACTTGTACTTATTCACTGATTCGTACAAATCTGGAACCAACTCTCAACATATAAGTGAATGTCTTTGCATCATGAGGTCAATGTCTTCAAACTGATTTATCTTCAAAATCTTCTGAGAATGCATATGACCTCTTCCCCTTCCCGCATCTCTAATGCTCTCACAGGTACATGTCCGTGGGAGAATCCCTTGGTTCTCATAGTCTGCATTCGTTTGCAGAATACTTACAGCATCACATTAACTCTCCCGAAGCCAGTTCCTGTTTGACCAGCAAGCGTAAGTCTTTGAAGCCTTTGAACGTAATGAAGCCATTCAGTTTGAAGTTCATGGCTACAGAGAAATCAGTAAGGGTGGCAGACAGCGTCGTGGGGGAACATCAAAAGATCTTCCTGATGACCTCGCAGAACTTTACAAGACTGATCCTGAAGAGAATTATCATCAGCGCAAGACACGAATCCAATGGATTCGACGCTATTGGGCTGAAGAATGGTTCAAGTACAAGTTCGTGACCCAGGAATATGCAGAGAAGAATGCTATCAAAAGTCCTTGAGGTGATATTCTCTATCGAGGCCTTCAACCCAAGAATAGAGCTAAAGCTATTGCACAGGGTTTCTATCCTTATATGGTCCGTGGACCTCAGCCTGAAAATGCCGACCCATCATCATTGCTCTAGTGTCGTGACGATACTCTCTTTAAGCGCAACTTCCAGCGTGCAAAGGCATCGTCCAAGGAAAACAAGAAGTCATTGGGATTAGACTTCAACCCTGGTCCCTTTGCTCCCCGTGCTGACGGCTCACGTGATGCAGAACCCAATGTCATCGGCCCCTTCTCCAACCTTGATGGCCTCATCACTTACATCTTGGTCCAAGGTGCCAAAGTAGATCATTTTGATAATGATGCTGACACTGATGAAGCCCCAGCTCCTCCTCCAAAGCCGCAGAAGCTAAAGAAGCCTAAGGCTTCAAGATCAGTTGCTCCTCCAAAAGCTTCACGTGCGAAGCCACTGGCCACTGCACCTCCTGAAGACAGTGTGCAGTCTGAAGATCTATCACGTATCTCCAAGAGGACGGAGAAGAAAAAGAAAATCATCAAGCATACTGATTAGACCTTGACTCCTGCTGCCATTCTGCGAGAAGAACCCATTGATCTGTCCAATGATGAGGATCTTGCAGATGATGCCCTTGAGCAACTGATCAAGAGCAAGGAAGAAGCAGAGATCTTCAATAACTTGCCTCTCTTCGATGTGGCAATCATCCATAACTTCATTGATGAGTGGTTTGACACCCCAAATCTCAGCTTTGAAGACCTGCAGCTTCCCATTGGCCTCAGCGTCTCCTTCAATGGCGCCATTGCTTCTGAGCTGGCTCTCGCTCAGCGCATCGTTGAGCTGAAGAACAAGATTGATTATGAGAAAGCTCAGTTCAAGAAGCATGTGGCGAAGCTCAGCGTGCAAGATGTCAGAAACTTCAAGGTCATGCTGCACGAGCTTAAAGAAGCCTTTCTCAAGAAGCGCGAAGAAGCTCAGGGCTCTCGTGAGCGCATGAAGAGTTTGGCTGAAAAATGTGTGCTTGCCTACAATGAGGCTGAGAAGCGCAAGTCTCTTGGTAGTCCTGGAATTAACCCCAGAATGGCTGCAAAGAAGAAGAAGCTCTCTACTGCCCAACCTGCACCTTCAAGGCAGGAAGCACCTCACATAATCTTCCCAAGCAGCATGACTGGCTCGAAGCCAAAGGTCATGTCAACCGCTTCAGAACAGAAGAAGACAAGGGCTACCGAGGCTGAAGCTAGAAAAAGGAAAAATACTGAAGCCTCTGATGCCGCTCCCTCCAAGAAGAAGCGCAAAACCAAGAAGAATCGGGCTGCTCCCAGAGAGCCCTTAGTTGTTGAACCTATCTCAGTGGTTCGCCCTGCATCTGAACATCAAGAACGAAGGATGATAGTTCATGAGCCTGCTTCCACAGAGGCTCATGAAGCTGAAGACATTCCAGCAGCTGAACCTACCGCTGCTGAAGACATTGGTCACGATGACAATGTTGAAGATGATGAAGTTCTTCCTCAGATCGAACACAACGTGGTATCATCGCCTGTTCTCACGAACAACGAAATCATCAGCATTGGTCGTCCTCTGACGCCAACTGCTCAGGATGCATCATGGGCTGATCACCCACAACAACAAGACACCCCAAGTACTCCCCAACAACAACCGCAGGTCACACCACCTGTGCAAGAAGAACAAGAGGAATTTGAGGCCCAGCCTACTCCATCTCCAAAGGCGTCGCCAGCACTACGCAGGCTTCACAAAGGACCAAGGGCTTAGGTCCCTCTTTCGAGCATTCCAGAAGGAGTTGTGCACCACCCATCTGTTGCACGTCAAGTGTTTCCAGAAGCCACTCCGACTGTGAA
Source organism: Triticum timopheevii (assembly GCA_963921465.1). Lineage (NCBI taxonomy): Eukaryota > Viridiplantae > Streptophyta > Magnoliopsida > Poales > Poaceae > Triticum > Triticum timopheevii. Next base: position 225,785,829 of record OY997272.1, read on the forward strand.
TGTCTCAGTGTCTGAAGCCCAAGTTGCTGAAGACAATCCGGCTGCATCAGTCGATGAAAATCAAGAAGACGAATGTGTCCCTACTCCCCCCGCAACTGAAGAAGTTGTTCCTGATGTGAACGTGCCCGTGCCCGACCCGCCAGCTTGTCAAGTGGAGGTTGAAAATCTTGAAGTTGCCACCACCAACGCAAATGAAGCCAGTGACATAGTCATAGCTGAAGCTAATGTGGAGCTTGCACCAACCAGTGTGCCAGAAGCCAATGATGCAACTGCTCCTGAAGCACCTGTTGTGCAGCCTGAAGCCTCAGTTGTTGCCACTGCTCCTGTTCCGCCTCCAAGGCCCTATACAATTGAGCAAGCATACAATCATGGTCAGCTAACCACTGTCCGATGGCCCGTTCTGGTCCCTCGGCCTACTGCCTCTGGACCTCAGTTTGATTATCATGTTGAGCATAGGCCTCAGGTCTAGAAACCAAAGCCAAGACTGCCAAGGTTCCCAAGTACTGCAAACTCTACAGGGTCCTTCAATGCAAATGGCTTCAAAAGCCACAACACCTTCTTTGACAGCGCCAAGAACCCGTAGTCAAAGCCAAGGATATCATCTGATCATTTCTGGAGCTATCAGCAGCGAAGCTATTACTCCTGCGTTCTGTATGATCAAGGGCGCATTTTCCCTCATATGCGCCTCGACACTGAAGCCATTGCTGGACTGCCGTGCTTAGAAGAAGCACTTGACTGCTTTAGTGATGCAGGTCTGCTCAACTTTGTGACAGACAAAGAACATTGGAATGAGGAACTTTTGCTTCAATTCTATGCTACCCTCCACATTCGTGGCTACAACAGGGACATCAAGACATGGGTTCTCGAGTGGATGACCGGAAATGTTCATCATGAAGCCAAAGCTCTTGACGTCATTGAGCTTACAGGCCTATCCACTCCCGGAGAGCTATATGAACCTGATTGTCAACTCCACCGCAATGCACTGGAGAGCATCTTCCATAAGCCAGAACCCAACATGAGCTAGATGTTGAGCATGATGAAGCCTTTGCCATCTGACGCTGAATACCCAACGGAGTTCTTTGTTGATGACCTTGAGTATCTGCCTCGCACAATATATCACATCATCAGGCGAACTCTATGGCCTATCAAAGGACATTCATCCGCTGCTTAACTTGAAGGAGCCATGAAGACATTGGTCTTTTACATCCTCAATGGCATCAGCTTCAATTCCCAAGAATTCTTCATCAGGCAACTTGCTGCGTCTGGATCTGACCTTTTTGGCCTGAAATTCTATGCACCATGGGTCATGCGCCTCATCAAGCGACACTCATCTGTCAACTATCAGCCCTCTGCTCACAATCATCTAATCTTTCTACCAGAGGTTGATATGTCAGTTGAAGCTATATACCCTGAGCCTGCCAGGAAGCCTCTTTGTCTTCAAAATGCTGATCACCAAAGCTTCACTCAGCCCATGGAAGGCGTCCAAGCAGTAACACATATCTATCCAATGGCTGGGAATACTCGTCTGCCTCATCGTGCGCAAACTGAAGCCACCGAAAGCACCATTGCCCAAAGGCCTAAGAAGCGCTCTCGTGTTCTAAATGACCGAGAACTTCTTGTGGCACTTCATCAAAAACAAGATAAGCATCACTATTGGCTCAAGAGATAGATGCAAAGCCTCTTGGTGGACGTCAATCGCATTCGAAATCTTGCCACCAAGAATGCATTTGTCGCTCACGAGACTTGTCGGCGATCATGGAAGAGTTTGACGCTGCTTAGTGCTGAAGCAGATCTTCAAGACGATGGCTTCACTGAAAGATTCAAGTTTGACTCCACTCCTCCACGGACTGCTGTCCTACGTCGAACTCCATCCCTTGAAGACTCTGACTATTCTTCCTCCGCGGCAACTGTGAATGCCAGAGTGATCGATGATGAAGATGATGCTACTTCACCACCCCCTACTTCTGTATGCATCGACACTGCACCAAGTACGTCTGCGCCGCCAAACAACACCGACAACCCTGCTGCTTCACCTACTCATGAGGACGAGTAGATGCTCTATGTCTTCAAACCATTTTGGTCCTTACTGACAAAAGGGGGAGAAGCATATGAGTTTGATAGTCTTCAAGCGGGTTCATATGGGCGGTTGCTTTATATTTTGCCTAGTGTTTACAACTCTCGCTTTTGATATATTTGGTTCGTTGAGTTGTAACACTTAAACTTGATGGTCGTCTGCTACTTATTTGCTTTACTGTGATGCAATGATAAATTCCGCATGTGCGATGATAACTTCCGCACTTAGATCATCCTACAGACGTCCATTTTTCATTATGCATGTCATTTTATTTGCTATATCATTTCATGCATGATGAATTATCTTCATAAGTTGAAGAGGATCTCCACAAGTACAACCTGCCATGTGCATTTGCATTCCAAAAGCAAAATACTTATATGCACATCTTCAGGGGGAGCCCTTGCTACTTATGAAGACAAAACCCTATCCTTTACAATTTCACATACTTTATCCCCGTTGAAAACTTCAACCAGTTTGTCATCAATCACCAAAAAGAGGGAGATTTTAAGTGCATCTAGTGCCACCCCTAGTTGGTTTTGGAGTATTGACGACAAAGTTGGTTGAGGAACTAATGCGTTTGCGAGAATTGCAGGATAACGCAGGTAGTGTCCCTCACTGATTCGGTTTACCTACCGGAGATGACCCCTAAAAATGTATGAAGACATTGACAACAATGATGGTATGTGAAGATATTCATATTGAACACTATGACATGAGAAGACATTGAGTGAAGACTATGGAGCGCGAAGATTGTGTTGTTTCGCTGTTTCCTTTTCTTCTTTGTTGAGTCATAGGAACCACCGTACTGTTAAGTGGGGTCCAAGTGAACAAAGTCAGAATGACTGAAGTGATGCTCAACCCAAATCCTATGTCTTCGAGCGAAGACAATAAGAGCAAATATTATCCAGAGCTGGATGAGTCAGCCTTGCTTGTAGCCCAAGTAAAGTTGCCGTGTGTGTTTGAAATCTGACCGTTGGAACACGTGTCAGTTCCTTAGTGACCCAGGGTCATTTCGGACATATCAAGTCGGGTTGCCCAGTGGCTATAAGTAGCCTACCCCCTACACCATAAATTGGTGGCTTCTCAGAGTTAGTGCACGGCTTTTGTCGTTTGAGAGCAACCCACCTCGAAGCCTTTGAGAGAGAGAAATCCTTGCGAGGACCAAGCCCAAACAGCCAGAGCCAAAGAGTGTTAGGAATCACTGAAGTCTTTCTGTCTGTGTGATCTGAAGACTTATTACACTTGAGGACTGTGAATCCTCCAGCCGGTTAGGCGTCGCGTTCTGAGCATCCAAGAGTCATTGTGGATTGCCGGCGAACGAAGTCTGTGAAGGTTCGGAAGTCTACCTTGAAGACTTACCAGAGTGATTGGGTGAGGACTGTGTGTCCTTAGCTCAAGGGGAATAAGGTGAAGACACGGTCTTCTGAGTTGAATCTCAGCCTCCCTAACCAGACGTACAGTTGTCACAACAACTGGAACTGGTCCAACACATCCTTTGTCTTCAACAAGTCACTGGTTCTATCCTCTCCCTTCCTTTACTTAGAGTTTGTCTTCGTAAAGTCATTGCCTGTCTGTCGTACCTGTTTGACTTCATTGCTTGACCACTATCGTTGATTGGCTTCATACTATCTTCCATCCTGATCCTCACTACTTAGCTGCTATTAGTCCAGTACTTTCACATCATTGCATACTTGACTATGGTTTGCCTATTGTAGTTTATCTTCCGCTGCATATCATTTAGGTCATTTCTATTGTTTGTCTTCGAAACTTCCATGTTTTGAATACTTTCATAAAAATTGCCTATTCACCCCCTCTAGTCGATAATTAACACTTTCAATTTGGTTCTCTAGTATTATTTTTAGTATGTATGCACAAGCCTAACCTTACTTTAAAAGAGTTATATGTACCATATTGTATTGTTCATGTGGATATGCTTGACATCTTACTAGGCCTCTCTTAGTTTAAGGGAGTACAATTATTGTGAGGGGAATCAGGTTCAAAATTGCTCCCTTGTGAGCCTATATGCATTTCCTTTCTTTATTTCCTCCCTGATGCTTCTGTATGTAATTGTTTCTTTTCAATAAACAATCGGGGGATCACCTGGTCATGCACTCTTAAGAGGTAATTCATATATAGCTACGTTTACGTGTTTCGGTATTTGTTGTTTGCTTTGTATGACATTTTGTTGATTCCGTCTACTGATGTTGTTGCTACTACTGTTGGATACCTCTTGCCAGGATTAGTGCAGCGGACTGTGTTCTGCAAGTGTTGTTGACTCAACACCTCTTGAGTCAAGACTGGTTCAGAGAAATTGGTAACTGATTAGTTCACCCTTGATGCACTAGCTTTCTTCACAACATGCACTAGCTTTCTTCACACCATAGTCATCAACGACTACAACTACAATGCCATGAAGACGGATGTACAAGAGCTGCTCAGCCACACAAGAGTTGAGCAAGAACAAAAAGAAGAGTTAGAAATAGAGACATGGCAAAAAGCAAACCTTCAGCAAGTGAAGTAAGGCAAACAAGGATCTCCAAAAAAGTTTTTCTCCGGTTTCTAGATATTCTGCCAATCTGTTAAGAGTCAAGATGTGCATCCAGCAACAACTTCAACATTGTCTACACAGGGAACACATCACCAAAAACAAAAGCAGAAGAAATATATTCATCTCTCTACCACTACATCACAGAGACAAACCAAGCCAGCGGATCAACATCTCTGGTCTAAGAAGTGAACCAAACCTTTGCAATTCGGCATCCAATAGCCATTATTACCACCTACCGTAGATCACATGCGTGTACCAACTAGATGTACTCTTTCTTTGTATGAACTACTTTGGACGACTTACCAAACATTGCAAAAAACCAAATAGCTTACCGGTTCATGTGGCGCGGCGTGCCGCCGCGCACTACACGCTAGTAACTGCTATATCCGTCAAAAGTAGCGGCTAGTAGGAAGGAAATCAGCGAAAATGACGGACGCTCATTTGCAAACAATGCAGTAGATAATACATGGGCGCTAGGCTCATTTTTTGAAAAAGGGAATATATTAACATTAAGAAGATATTACTTACACCCAGCCTCTGCATCTACAAGAAGTCACAAGACCTCCAAGATGCACACAGCCAAAGGAGAAAACAAAAAAGAAAGTAAAAAACAAAGATCCCACCATAGCTAAGCTCATAAGAGAATGGTTAATAATATAGACAACAAGCGGCTATATAAAGTTGCCATGTTACTTGTAGCCAATCTAATGGCCCATTCATACAATACTTAGACATACTAGTATGATATATCATTAATATATGACCTATATCTTTCTCTCACAAAGGATGTTGGAGCTCGTGCTACAACCGGCTGTAAGCTTGTAGCCCGCTTCTCTTGTCTCTCCTCTCCTCTTTCCTCCACCTAGATATAAATCTAATGTGGCATCTCTTATAGCCCGCCTATGTCACTCTATTATACTTGCTCTAAAAGAGCAGAACACATACCTCGGGGCCCGAGGCGGTCGCCCCGTTCGCCCCCCCTCATGGCCGGGCTTGGGCCCTACTAGTCCCCCTGTCTCCGCCACTGGATGGGACAAGAAGCCACCTTAATCATTTCCTAGAAAAGAAACCATCTTAATTCGTACGTTGTGAATTAGATCAGGGACCTTGAAAAGAGAATAAATTGCAACCAGATCCTTAAGGGGCATAAGTGGAATGACTTCGGCATGAGTAAACATGACTCTAGCCCAAGTTGCGGCCTCATGTTTACTCATGCACACGCCCCTTCCACTATCATCATCTCATCTCATCCCATCTGTTCTCCTCTCCCCCACACTACCATCTCACACCAACACAAGGTGAAGCCTAGGGCAGGGCGCTCCTCCCTCGTTTATCTCCTCGCGACGAGATTGACGGCTCATGGTGGACGATGTCATTTCCAACACCAAACAGATCTTGGTCTCATATTTAAAACACCTTATTGGATGATATAAGTGGGTCATGAGAAAAACATGTGATGTTGCTACCTCTTGAGCACTGCGTTGGATTTCCACAAAGAGGAGAGGATGATGTAGCAAAGTAGCGTAAGTATTTCCCTCAGTTTTTGAGAACCAAGGTATCAATCCAGTAGGAGACCACGCACAAGTCCCTCGTACCTACAGAAAACGATAGCTACTCGCAACCAACGCGATTAGGGGTTGTCAATCCCTTCACAGTCACTTACGAGGGTGAGATCTGATAGAGATGATAAATAATATTTTTGGTATTTTTGATAGATAGATGCAAAGTAAAAAGTTAAAAGCAAAGCAAGTAAATAAAGCGATAGAGATTGATATGATGAAAATAGACCTGGGGGCCATAGGTTTCACTAGTGGCTTCTCTCAAGAGCATAGATATTCTACGGTGGGTGAACAAATTACTGTTGAGCAATTGACAGAATTGAGCATAGTTATGAGTATATCTAGGTTATGATCATGTATATAGGCATCACGTCCGAGACAAGTAGATCGAAACGATTCTGCATCTACTACTATTACTCCACTCATCGACCGCTATCCAGCATGCATCTAGAGTATTAAGTAAAAACAGAGTAACGCTTTAAGCAAGATGACATGATGTAGAGGGATAAATTCATGCAATATGATAAAAAACCCATCTTGTTATCCTCGATGGCAACAATACAATACGTGTCTTGCAACCCTTTCTGTCACTAGGTAAGAACACCACAAGATTGAACCCAAAGCTAAGCACTTCTCCCATTGCAAGAACTACCAATCTAGTTGGCCAAACCAAAAAGGATAATTCGAAGAGACTTGCAAAGATAACTCAATCATACATAAAAGAATTCAGAGAAAATTCAAATATTTTCCATAGATAATACTGGATCATAAACCCACAATTCATCGGTCTCAACAAACACACCGCAAAAAGAAGATTACATCGAATAGATCTCCACGAGAGAGGGGGAGAACATTGTATTGAGATCCAAAAAGAGAGAAGAAGCCATCTAGCTACTAGCTATGGACCCGAAGGTCTGAAGTAAACTACTCACACTTCATCGGAGGGGCTATGGTGATGATGTAGAAGCCCTCCGTGGTGGATGCCCCCTCCGGCGGAGCTCCAGAACAGGCCCCAAGATGAGATCTCGTGGATACAGAAGGTTGCGGCAGTGGAATTAGGTTTTTGGCTCCTGTTCTGATCGTTTGGGGGTACGTAGGTATATATAGGAGGAAGGAGTACGTCAGTGGAGCAATAGGGGGCCCACGAGGGTGGAGGGCGTGCTTGGGGGGGGGGGGGCGGCGCCCCCCTACCTCATGCCTTCCCTGTTGGTTGCTTGACGTAGCGTCCAAGTCTCCTGGATCATGTTCGGTGAGAAAATCACATTCCCGAAGGTTTCATTCCGTTTGGACTCCGTTTGATATTCCGTTTCTTCGAAACACTGAAATAGGCAAAAAACAGCAATTCTGGGCTGGGCCTCCGGTTAATAGGTTAGTCCCAAAAATAATAAAAAATGGAAAATAAAGCCCAATATAGTCCAAAATAGTAGATAAAGTAGCATGGAGCAATCAAAAATTATAGATACGTTGGAGACGATCAGATGTGCGTAACCATCAAAGGTGAGATCGAGGCAAAGTCCCTCACCTGCTTAGTGCAAGCGAAGTGAAGAGTGAAGCCGATGCAGGGCGGTCGTGCAGGGGCAGCACCATGGTCTAGGAGCCTCACTAGCATGACCCTAGCAGCGGCAACCTGTGATGGACATGCAACATAGGAGATATGTGGGTGGTACTGGTGATGGCTCTATTTTATACGCATTTTTAGAGCTAATTTGTTGCATATTATCTTCATATATCATGTCTCATTGAACCATGTACATCTCTATTATGCATATTTCTGATTTTCACTCTTTTCATTGTGAGCATGCATATTTTGTAGTTTTGTTAGTCTTCATTAGTTTCCTTTATTTTTGTTGTGTGTCTACAGGTGTTTTGGAGCAACATAGGACCAAGCACGATGAAAAAGCTAAAGATGGGTTAAATACAGAGGACTTTCCGTCATCAAACTTGAGCATTTCGGAGTGTCAAAATGACATTTTTGCATAATACTCAAAATTAAGATCTAACATCGTAGATGTATCAACGTTGCTCACGTGATTCCAACAAACCTAAGAACGTCAAAAAAGGAGTTCATATGAAAAAGTTACGACCATTTTGCCGAAGAGTTCAGAGCCAACTGAACGAAATATGCCCTAGAGGCAATAATAAAGTTATTATTTATTTCCTTATTTCATGATAAATGTTTATTATTCATGCTAGAATTGTATTAACCGGAAACATAATACACGTGTGAATACATAGACAAACATAGTGTCACTAGTATGCCTCTACTTGACTAGCTCATTAATCAAAGATGGTTAAGTTTCCTAACCATAGACATGAGTTGTCATTTGATTAACGGGATCACATCATTAGGAGAATGATGTGATTGACTTGACCCATTCCGTTAGCTTAGCACTTGATCGTTTAGTATGTTGCTATTGCTTTCTTCATGACTTATACATGTTCCTATGACTATGAGATTATGCAACTCCTGTTTACTGGAGGAACACTTTGTATGCTACCAAACGTCACAACGTAACTGAGTGATTATAAAGGTGCTCTACAGGTGTCTCCGAAGGTACTTGTTGGGTTGGCGTATTTCGAGATTAGGATTTGTCACTCCGATTGTCGGAGAGGTATCTCTAGGCCCACTCGGTAATGCACATCACTATAAGCCTTGCAAGCATTGCAACTAATGAGTTAGTTGCAGGATGATGTATTATGGAACGAGTAAAGAGACTTGCCGGTAACGAGATTGAACTAGGTATTGAGATACCGACGATCGAATCTCGGGCAAGTAACATACCGATGACAAAGGAAACAACATATGTTGTTATGCGGTTTGACCGATAAAGATCTAGGTTCCGTTATTGGTTATTGACCAGAGACGTGTCTCAATCATGTCTACATAGTTCTCGAACCCGTAGGGTCCGCACGCTTAAAGTTCGATGACGGTTATATTATGAGTTTATGTGTTTTGATGTACCGAAGGTAGTTCGGAGTCCCGTATGAGATCGGGGACATGATGAGGAGTCTCGAAATGGTCGAGACGTAAAGATCGATATATTGGACGACTATATTCGGACTTCGGGAAAGGTTCCGAGTGATTCGGATATTTTTCAGAGTACCGGAGAGTTACGGGAATTCGCCGGGGAGTATATGGGCCTTATTGGGCCATACGGGAATAGAGGAGAGAGGCCAAAAGGAAGGAGGCCTGCGCCCCCCCTCTGGTCCGAATTGGACAAGGGATGCAGCCCCCTTTTCCTTCTTCCTCTCCCCCTCTTTCCTTCTCTCCTACTCCAACAAGGGAAGGAGGAGTCCTACTCCCGGTGGGAGTAGGACTCCCCCCTTGGCGCGCCCTCCTCCTAGGCCGGCCGCCTCCCCCCTTGTTCCTTTATTTACGGGGGTAGGGGGAACCTCTAGACACAACAATTGATCCCTTGGATCTCTTAGCCGTGTGCGGTGCCCCCCTCCACCATAGTCCTCCTCGATAATATCGTAGCGGTGCTTAGGCGAAGCCCTGCGTCGGTAGAACGTCATCATTGTCACCATGCCGTCGTGCTGACGGAACTCTCCCTCAACACTCGGCTGGATCGGAGTTCGAGGGATGTCATCGAGCTGAACGTGTGCAAGAACTCGGAGGTGTCGTGCTTTCGGTGCTTGATTGGTCGGACCGTGAAGAAGTATGACTACATCAACCGCGTTGTGCTAACGCTTCCGCTTTCGGTATACGAGGGTACGTGGACACACTCTCCCCTCTCTTTGCTATGCATCACCATGATCTTGCGTGTGCGTAGGAATTTTTTTGAAATTACTATGTTCTCCAACGGTGGCATCAGAGCCAGGTTTTATGCGTTGATATTATATGCACGAGTAGAACACAAGTGAGTTGTGGGCGATACAAGTCATACTGCTTACCAGCATGTCATACTTTGGTTTGGCGGTATTGTTGGATGAAGCGCCCCGGACCGACATTATGCGTACGCTTACGCAAGACTGGTTCTACCGACGTGCTTTGCACACAGGTGGCTGGCGGGTGTCAGTTTCTCCAACTTTAGTTGAATCGAGTGTGGCTACGCCCGGTCTTTGAGAAGGTTAAAACAACACTAACTTGACGGACTATCATTATGGTTTTGATGCGTAGGTAAGAACGGTTCTTGCTAAGCCCGTAGCAGCCACGTAAAATTTGCAACAACAAAGTAGAGGACGTCTAACTTGTTTTTGTAGGGCATGTTGTGATGTGATATGGTCAAGACGTGATGCTATATTTTATTGTATGAGATGATCATGTTTTGTAACCGAGTTATCGGCAACTGGCAGGAGCCATATGGTTGTCGCTTTATTGTATGCAATGCAATCGCCCTGTAATTGCTTTACTTTATCACTAAGCGGTAGCGATAGTCATAGAAGCAATAGTTGGCGAGACGACAACGATGCTACGATGGAGATCAAGGTGTCGCACCGGTAACGATGGTGATCATGACGGTGCTTCGGAGAAGGAGATCACAAGCACAAGATGATGATGGCCATATCATATCACTTATATTGATTACATGTGATGTTTATCTTTTATGCACCTTATCTTGCTTTGATTGACGGTAGCATTATAAGATGATCTCTCACTAAATTTCAAGATAATAGTGTTCTCCCAGAGTATGCACCGTTGCCAAAGTTCATCGTGCCCAGACACCACATGATGATCGGGTGTGATAAGCTCTACGTCCATCTACAACGGGTGCAAGCCAGTTTTGCACACGCAGAATACTTAGGTTAAATTTGACGAGCCTAGCATATGCAGACATGGCCTCGGAACACTGAGACCGAAAGGTCGAGCGTGAATCATATAGTAGATATGATCAACATAGTGATGTTCACCATTGAAAACTACTCCATTTCACGTGATGATCGGTTATGGTTTAGTTGATTTGGATCATGTGATCACTTAGATTATTAGAGGGATGTCTATCTAAGTGGGAGTTCTTAAGTAATATGATTAATTGAACTTAAATTTATCATGAACTTAGTCCTGATGGTATTTTGCAAAAATTATGTTGTAGATCAATAGCTCGCATTGTTGCTTTCATATGTTAATTTTGATATGTTCCTAGAGAAAACTGTATTGAAAGATGTTAGTAGCAATGATGCGGATCGGATCCGTGATCTGAGGATTGTCCTCATTGCTGCAGAGAAGAATTATGTCCTTGATGCACCGCTAGGTGACAGACCTATTGCAGGAGCAGATGCAAACATTATGAACGTTTGGCTAGCTCAATATGATGACTACTTGATAGTTTAGTGCACCATGCTTAACGGCTTAGAATCAGGACTTCAAAGACGTTTTTGAACGTCATGGACCATATGAGATGTTCCAGGAGTTGAAGTTAATATTTCAAGCAAATACCCGAGTTGAGAGATATGAAGTCTCCAACAAGTTCTATAGCTAAAAGATGAAGGAGAATAGCTCAAGCAGTGAGCATGTGCTCAGATTGTCTGGGTACTACAATCACTTGAATCAAGTGGGAGTTAATCTTCCAGACAAGATAGTGATTGACAGAGTTCTCTAGTCACCATCACCAAGTTGTTAGAACTTCGTGATGAACTATAGTATGCAAGGGATGACGAAAACGATTTCCGAGCTCTTCGTGATGTTGAAATCGACGAAGGTAGAAATCAAGAAAGAGCATCAAGTGTTGATGATTGACAAGACCACTATTTTCAAGAAAAGGGCAAAGGGAAAGAAAGGGTACTTCAAGTAGAATGACAAGCAAGTTGTCACTCCCGCAAAGAAGCCCAAAGACTAGACCAAAGCCTGAAACTAAGTGCTTACACTGCAAAGGAAATGGTCACTAGAAGCGGAAATGCCTTGAATATTTGGTGGATAAGAAGGATGGCAAAGTAAACAAGGGTATATTTGATATACAGGTTATTGATGTGTACCTTACTAGTATTTATAGTAGCCCCTGAGTATTTGATACTTGTTCGGTTGCTAATAATTAGTAACTCGAAACAGGAGTTACAGAATAAACAGAGACTAGTTGAGGGTGAAGTGACGATGTGTGTTGGAAGTGGTTCCAAGATTGATATGATCATCATCACACACTCCCTATACTTTCGGGATTAGTGTTAAACCTAAATAAATGTTATTTGGCGTTTGCATTGAGCATGAATATGATTTGATCATTTTTATTGCAATACTGTTATTCATTTAAAGTCAGAGAATAATTGTTGTTCTGTTTACATGAATAAAACCTTCGATGGTCATACACCCAATGAAAATAGTTTGTTGGATCTCGATCGTAGTAATACACATATTCAGAATATTGATGCCAAAAGATGCAAAGTTGATAATGATAGTGCAACTTATTTGTGGCACTGCCGTTTGGGTCATATCGATGTAAAGCGCATGAAGAAACTCCATAAAGATGGAATTTTGGAATCACTTGATTATGAATCATTTTATGCTTGCGAACCGTGCCTTATGGGCAAGATGACTAAAACTCCGTTCTCCGGAACAATGGAACGAGATAGTGACTTATTGGAAATAATACATACCGATGTATGCAATCCAATGAGTGTTGATGCTCGTGGCAAGTATCGTTATTTTCTGACCTTCACAGATGATTTGAGCAGATATGAGTATACCTACTTAATGAAGCACAAGCCTGAAACATTTGAAAAGTTCAAAGAATTTCAGAGTGAAGTGGAGAATCATCGTAACAAGAAAATAAAGTTTCTACAATCTGATCGTAGAGGAGAATATTTAAGTTACGAGTTTGCCCTTCATTTAAAAACAATGTGGAATAGTTTCACAGCTCACGCCACATGGAACACCACAGTGTAATGGTGTGTCCGAACGTCGTAACAGCACTTTATTAGATATGGTGCGATCTATGATGTATCTTACCAATTTACCACTATTGTTTTGGGGTTATGCATTAGAGACAGCTGCATTCACTTTAAATAGGGCACCATCAAAATCTGTTGAGACAACGCCTTATGAACTATGGTTTGCTAAGAAACCAAAGTTGTTGTTTCTTAAAGTTTGGGACTGCGATGCTTATGTGAAAAAGTTTCAACCTGATAAGCTCGAACCCAAATCGGAGAAGTGCATCTTCATAGAATACCCAAAGGAAACTATTGGGTACACCTTCTATCACAGATCCGAAAGCAAGATATTCGTTGCTAAGATGGATCCTTTCTAGAGAAGGAGATTCTCTCGAAAGAAGTGAGTGGGAGGAAAGTAGAGCTTGATAAGGTAATTGTACCTTCTCCCAAATTGGAAAGTAGTTCATCACGGAAATTAGTTCCAGTGATTCCTACACCAATTAGTGAGGAAGCTAATGATGATGATCATGAAACTTCGGATCAAGTTACTACAGAACCTCGTAGGTCTTCCAGAGTATGGTCCGCACCAGAGTAGTACGGTAATCCTGTTCTGGAAGTCATGTTACTAGACCATGATAAACCTACGAACTATGAGGAAGCGATGATGATCCCAGATTCCGTGAAATGGCTGGAGGCCATGAAATCTGAGATAGGATCCATGTATGAGAACAAAGTGTGTACTTTGGTGGACTTCCCGATGATCGGCAAGCCATAGAAAATAAATGGATCTTCAAGAGGAAGACAAACGTTGATAGTAGTGTTACTATCTACAAAGCTCGACTTGTCGCAAAAAGGTTTTCGACAAGTTCAAGGTGTTGACTACAATGAGATTTTCTCAACTGTAGCGATGCTTAAGTCTGTCCGAATCATGTTAGCAATTGCCACATTTTATGAAATCTGGAAAATGGATGTCAAAACTGCATTCCTTAATGGTTTTCTTAAAGAAGAGTTGTATATGATGCAACCAGAAGGTTTTGTCAATCCTAAAAGTGCTAACAAAATGTGCAAGCTCCAGCAATCCATCTATGGACTGGTGCAAGCATCTCGGAGTTGGAATATACGCTTTGATAAATTGATCAAAGCATATAGTTTTATACGGACTTGCAGTAAAGCCTGTATTTACAATAAAGTGAGTGGGAGCACTACAGCCTTTCTGATAAGTATATGTGAGTGACATATTGTTGGTCAGAAATGATGTAGAATTTTTCTGGAAAGCATAAAGAAGTGTTTGAAAGGAGTTCCTTAAAAGAAAGACCTCAGTAAAGCTGCTTACATATTGAGCATCAAGATCTATTGAGATAGATCAAGACGCTTGATAAGATTTTCAATGAGTACATACCATTGACAAGATTTTGAAGTAGTTCAAAATGGAACAGTCAAAGAAAGAGTTCTTGCCTGTGTTGCAAAGGTGTGAAATTGAGTAAGGCTCAAATCCCGACCACGGCAGAAAATAGAAAGAGAATGAAAGTCATTCCCTATGCCTCAGTCATAGGTTCTATAAAAGTATGCCATGCTATGGACCAAACCTATTGTATTCTCTGCCCTGACTTGGCAAGGGAGTACAATAGTGATCTAGGAGTAGATCACTGGACATTGGTCAAAATTATCCTTAGTGGAATAAAGATATGTTTCTCGATTATGGAGGTGACAAGAGGTTCGTCGTAAAGGGTTACGTCGATGCAAGATTTGACACTGATCCAAATGACTCTAAGTCTCAATCTGGATACATATTGAAAGTGGGAGCAATTAGGTAGAGTAGCTCTGTACAGAGCATTGTAGACATAGAATATTTTTGCAAAATACATATGGCTCTGAATGTAACAGACCCGTTGACTAAACTTCTCTCACGAGCAAAACATGATCGCACCTTAGTACTCTTTGGGTGTTAATCACATAGCGATGTGAACTAGATTATTGACTCTAGTAAATCCTTTGGGTGTTGGTCACATGACGATGTGAACTATGAGTGCTAATCATATACAAATATGAATATTGGTGTTAAATCACATGGCGATGTGAGCTAGATTATTGACTCTAGTGCAAGTGGGAGACTGAAGGAAATATGCCCTAGAGGCAATAATAAAGTTATTATTTATTTCCTTATTTCATGATAAATGTTTATTATTCATGCTAGAATTGTATTAACCGGAAACATAATACATGTGTGAATACATAGACAAACATAGTGTCACTAGTATCACTACAAAAAAAAAGACACATCCGTGACATTTTGGGCCGAACGAAATTTTTTTCTGTCATACATATGACACTTCTATGATGATAATTGTGACAAAACCCGGTATCATCATAGATGTGGTGGGCTCCTACTTCTATGACAAAAAATCATGACAGAAAATGGGCTTTTCATCCTGG
Source organism: Triticum timopheevii (assembly GCA_963921465.1). Classification (NCBI taxonomy): domain Eukaryota; kingdom Viridiplantae; phylum Streptophyta; class Magnoliopsida; order Poales; family Poaceae; genus Triticum; species Triticum timopheevii. The sequence goes on from OY997272.1 coordinate 225,801,244, forward strand.
GCGGGGCGGAGACGCAGCTGCATGACATTCTTTGGGCCGTCCATGACGGAAAAAACCATGGTAGAAGCGAGGGGGAGGAAAATTTCGGGGAGTTGCCGGTTACGGTGGGAGAGCGATGCACGTTTCTCTCGTACAGGTACGCGCGTGTGTGCGAGGCGTTGGCTCTAACTGAAGCCGAGCGAGGCGTTGGGCTCTAACTGAACCCGAGCGATTGCACTGCAGGCTACGCGTTACTGAACCCGAGTGATCGATCGATGGCTGTTAACTGAACCCGATGGAGCGATTCCTTCACTACTGCTGCTAACTGAAGCTGATCGATGCTGCCTTTGGGATGAACAGTGAGCGTTGGGGGGGGGGGGTTTGGATGAACAGTGAGCGGTGGCATTGCCTCCAGATGAACAGGAACCCGTGGTGTGGAGGGCTGGATGAACAGTAGACGGTGGAGGGGTGGCCGTGGAGGGGTGGTTGAACAAGACCCCGTGGTGTGGAGGGCTGGATGAACAGTAGACGGTGGAGGGGTGCCCATGGAGGGATGGTTGAACAGTAGCCGGTGGAGTAGCACGCGGTGGAGGCTGGATGAACAGGAGCCCGTGAAGGCTGGAGGAGGTCGACGGTAGCCCGTGGAGGCTAGAGGAGGTCGACGGTGGAGATGAACAGTATCCCATGGAGTCCCATATTGCGGTACGCCACACCCCTCCCTCCCGTTTCGACCGTAGCGCTCCAACACAAGTCCGTTTCGTCCGTTTTGCGGTACGCCACACCCCTCCCGATGAACAGGACCCCCGTTTCGACCGTAGCACTCCAACACAAGTCTGTTTCGTCCATTTTGCGGTACGCCACACCCCTCCTGATCAACAGGACCCCCGTTTCGACCGTAGCGCTCCAACACAAGTCCATTTCGACCGCTTTGCGGTACGCCACACCCCTCCCGATCAACAGGACCCCTGTTTCGACCATAGGAGGTCCGTTTCCTCCGTTCTGCGGTATGCCAGGCCTCGTTTCCATCGCCTGTTCCGTCCAAGCCGGTTGGCTCCCACGCATTCCGTTGCCTCTCGATGAACACGACGCATTCCGTTGCCTCCCCATGAACACGACGCATTCCGTTGCCTCCTCATGAACACGACGCATTCCGTTGCCTCCCCATGAACACGACGCATTCCATTGCCTCCCCATGAACACGAGCCCTCGCCGTACGTATGCGCGACTAGGCGTTCGAGACCCCGCCCGTATGTACACATACGTGGCCGTATTTTCTTTCTTGCACTTTGGCCGCTGTACGTACGTGTACATGATACGTGCGCGCCTCTACTACGACACGTACGCGCCTCTACTACGACACGTGCGTGCCTCTACATCGACCAGTATATATATACGTACAAGTTCGCGACCAGAATGACAACGCTACGTACGCTTCGACCAGGTGGGTCCCGACTGTCAGGCAGTTCCTTGCGTGCGAAAATGTAGCTGGTGGGTCCCAGTAGTCAGAGGGCCGAATCGTTTTTTTGCCCGGACACACTTCCTTTGCATGCGAAGATGTAGCTGGTGGGTCCCAGCAGTCAGGGGGGCAAATCGTTTTTTTTTGCCCGGACGCACTTCCTTGCGTGCGAAGATGTAGCTGGTGGGTCCCAGCAGTCAGGGGGGCGAATCATTTTTTTTTTGCCCGGACGCACTTCCATGCGTGCGAAGATGTAGCTGGTGGGTCCCAGCAGTCAGGGGGAAACTTTTTTTCGCGAAATACGGTGGCCCGTCTGGTGGGTCCCCGCTGTCAGGTGGAGGAATCATTATTTTCCGCGTAATAAGGAGGCACTTCCTTACTGCGGCCGTGGACCCAGCTGTCAGCCTCTCCATGTACAGTTCATGTCCGATGGAAGTCGTTCCTTGACCATGTTGACCACGCCGCGCCGAGAGCACCACGGCGGTGGACGACGGTGAGGCCTAGGAAGGGGACGACTCGGAGCCGGGGAAGACGCAGCAGTGAATGCCCACGCGAAGAGGAGTACGAGGGTTCACTGGTTCGGCTGCGGTGTGAGGCTGCTGTCGCCGTAGATTAACAGGGGGTGTGGGTGAGTAGAGGGATGGCCTGGCCAGCGGTGGGAGTAGTAGGGGGCGGTGAGGCCTCTGTGGCATCACAACCGGCCACGGGAGGCAGGAGCACGCGGCACGACCGGCGCTGGTTTGGGCGGCTGGAGCAAGAAGACCAGAGGTTGAAGAAGCACTACAACCGTTGGATGAACATCGTACGGTAACAGGAGCTAGAATCGTTCATATTGACTAAGTTGACAAAGCCCTCCGTCCCCGTCAACTTGGTAGGCCCACAAGTCAGCCTCCCAGTATGCTAGGTTCCAGCTGGCAGGGGGAGTATTCATTTTTTTGTGCATAATAAGGAGGCACTTCCTTGCATGCAAAGATAGCTGGTGGGTCCGACAAGTCAGCATGGGGCACGTTTTTTCACGAAATACAGAGGCCCTTCCGGTGAGTCCCAGATGTCAGGTGGAGGAATCATTATTTTGCGCGTAATAAGGAGGCATTTCCTTGTGTGCGGCCGTGGACCCAGCTGTCAGCCTCTCCATGCACAACCTACTTCCGATGGTGTCGTTCGTTGACCACGTTGACCACGCCGCGCCGAGCGCATCCAAGGTGGTGGACGACGGCGAGGCCCTGGACAGCAACGAGCCGGAGATGGGAAGACGCGGGAGTAGAGTCGCAGACGGAGAGGTGTACTAGGGTTAATTGGTTCTAGTGCGGTGTGGTTCGACAGTCGGTGGAGAAGAACAGGAGGTGTGGAGGATTGGAGGGATGGCCTGGCCAACGGTGGAGTAGCGCTTCATAGCGAAGCATGCTAAGCAGAGCTGCTAGCAGCAGGAGGCGGGAGGTGGTCCCGGCGGCGCTGGAGGAAGAAGACGAGAGATTGAAGATGGATGCCGGCCGTTGGATGTAAATCCAACGGCTAACATGTCAGAATCATTTGTTGACTAAATTTACAACGACTTGCGTTGGCTTCGACCTATTGGCCCACATTTCAGCCTCCAAAAATGTGGCACGTATTCAACCCATTTTTTCAGAATTTACAGTCTTCTTTTGCGCGGTAGAATTTACAGTCAATTTGATCTTTTTTTGAATTACAACCATTAGCTGGGCTGAGTGAACAATTAATGTAGCTTTCATGCGGCCCATTTATTTTATTTCCTAAAAAATTACAGGCCATTTGCACTTTATCTAGATACACGATTTTGCTGGGCTGATTCTAATTATAATGTTGGGTTGGGCCAGCAATGTTATCAAAAAATAAAAAAGGGCTGAGCATTTTGTTATAAATATATTTAAATAATAAGTGATATTATTACATTCGTCCTTAAATCTTACCAAGTTTTTGTACACAATCACTAGGATTTTTGTGCCAAAACAATCCAGGATTTTATTTGTTAAGAAATTATTTTTATAAGTTAATATGATGTGGGATATTGTTTTCTTACATATGTAAGTATCTGTTAAATATATGATGACAATAAAAATAATATATAATAACATATAAAATAATTTAAATATATATAATATAGTTAAAAGGGAAACATAAGTTGTACCTGGCGTTCCTATTCTTATATAGAAAAATAGAACAGACCGCTGCGTTTTCTTCAAAAAAATACATAAATTGGGCTGCCAAAAATAAAATCTCGGATGGGAGGTCCATAGGCCGGTCGATACATGACGACCCTAAGAAAATACAAACAGGCCCTCCCATCCAAGGTCGTGGGCTGCGCATGTTAAAAATGAAAGCCTAGACGGGGCAGCCGAAAACCACGTCCAACACTTACCAAAACTCCGTCCCTTGTTTTCTCTGTGTTTCGCACACTAAACATTGTGTGGGCATTTTGACTGTGCATCATATGAAGATGTGCTATGCATGAATGTTGATCAGTATGATGTTAACTGGCTGGTAGTTCCATTTTCGACCACGAATAAAACTCCCAACATGATGTTAATCCTATTTGAAAAGGCCGTGTTAATATAAATGCTCTGCCTCTCAAAGTTGCAGTTTCTTATCTGAAACTGAGCTTGCAGTTTCTTATCTGAAACTGAAACTTGTAGTTTCTTCTCGTCTGCACTTTTATACTCCTATAAAACTACATTTTTTTAAGTGCTAAAAATAGATCTCTAGAATTCATAAAATTCTTCATGTGCTCAATACTGCAAATCTGAAATTCAAAAGACATTCATATCTGAAAGTACTCTCAAAATACACAACACAAAACACAATTCACAACCTGCAAATACTGACAACCCTAAGCTCCTCCTGACAATTCACAACCTGCCCGACTATTGGGCTGGGGGGCAGTCCCCTCCTATTCCTCGGCGGCAGACAGCCGCCCTGTGAGACGATGTGAACGGCGAGGGAGACGATGGCGGGGAAGCGTCGTTGGGCCAACTGCTTTTCTCCTGTTGCAGTTGGGTTCGGTCGACGAAGACTCCACTGGCTCGCTCTGGCAGGACACCCTCACAAACGGCACCCTGTAGATGCTCGATCCTTCAATCTCTGGTGGATTCTCCATCTAGGATCGATACTCCCACCACCACTCCCTCACGATCGGATTCGGTGAATCTGTTTGCTCCATGGCCCAGAGGAGCAGCTCTATGTACTCCGGCGCGACTCCCTCCGGGAGTATCGCCGCCTTTTTGCTCTATTGCAGATATTTGGCCATGGATGTTGTCATCGCCGCTAGTTGGTCCTTGTTGTCAAACCAAGACTTATCTCCAACATCCTAGCTAGCTTCACAGGGTCGCCGTCTGCGATCCTCACGTATCGGTTGTACTCCTCCATCGATCTACTTCTCCACAGCACCTTCACTCACCGGCGGTGGTTTTCGAATGGAAGAGGAGAGGAGCGGTGCTAGTTTTGGATTAGAACGGGAGAGGAGCGACGCTGGTTTTGGACTGGAACAGGAGAGGAGGGGCGGTGGTTTTGAAATGGAAGAGGAGAGGAGCGGCGCTGGATTTCGATTGGAACAGGAGAGGAGCGGCGGTGGATTTAGATTGGAACAGGAGAAGAGCGGAAGAGCGGCGCTGGTCTTGGAAGTATTTTTTTGTTGTTTTGCGTATTTTGGGTCAAAGTTTGACCACGTACTGTATGTGACAAGCAAAATGTGAATGCATGTCACCAAAACTTGTATCGTTTGGTTCGTATCTGAATGTACTTTCAAATTATATTATTTTTGCAATGTATAACATATATTTTATGTGCGAAAATCATGGTCAATTATGACCCAGAATAAAAGGGAGACTAGTTAATGTGGGGTCGCTTTCTTAATTGAAGGGTAAATTGATTTTGATTTTGATCCAGTCACAGCATGCTGGCCCTCTCGCCCAATCCTAAATCGCTGCCGCACGCTCCTCTCCCTCTTCTCCATTGCAAAACCACCTCCTCTCCTCTCCATCATCTCCATTCCAAAACCACCATCTCGCCTCTCCCTCTTCTGATCTTCTCCATTGCAAAACCACCTCCTCTCCTCTACATCATCTTCATTCCAAAACCACCGTCTCGCCTCTCCCTCTTCTGATCTTCTCCATTGCAAAACCACCTCCTCTCCTCTCCATCATCTCCATTCCAAAACCACCTCCTCTCCTCTCCATCATCTCCATTCCAAAACCACCGTCTCGCCTCTCCCTCTTCTGATCTTCTCTCCATTGCAAAACCACCTCCTCTCCTCTCCATCATCTCCATTCCAAAACCACCTCCTCTCCTCTCCCTCTTCTCTATTGCAAGACCACCGTCTCTCCTCCCATCTTCCAAAGCTAGCACTGGACCACTCATGTCACGCCCAATATGCGATACTATCCTCAAGAGACTCAAAGGTCCCACCAAGGATAGAACCGCATATTGATACACTTTTGCAAGGTGGATATCATTACATCAACATTACATAATAGATGGGGATACATACAAAAGGCATACAGTGCCACACGAATACAACAATACATCATACACAACATCAACATCTGACTACGGATGAAACACAAACAGAAGCTCAAACGACATCCACCCTGCTAGCCCAGGCTGCCGACCTGGAACCTATCCCCTGATCAAAGAAGAAACAGAAGAAGAACTCCAAAACAATCACGCATCGCTCTCGCGTCATGATCATCGCATAACCTGTACCTGCAACTGTTGTTGTAGTAATCTGTGAGCCACAAGGACTCAGCAATCCCATTACCATGGGTATCAAGACTAGCAAAGCTTAAAGTGAAAGGAAGGGGTAAAGTGGTGAGGTTGCAGCAGCGGCTAAGCAAGTATGGTGGCTAACATACGCAAATAAGAGCGAGAAGAGAAGCAAAGGAACAGTCGTGAAGCTAGCAATGATCAAGAGGTGATCCTGAACTCCTACTTACGTCAAACATAACCCAAAACCGTGTTCACTTCCCGGACTCCGCCGAAAAAAGACCATCACGGCTATACACGCGGTTGATGCGTTTTAATTCGGATCTGGTGTCAAGTTATCTACAACCGGACATTAACAAATTCCCATCTGCCACATAACCGCGGGCACGGCTCTCGAAAGTTTATACCCTGCAGGGGTGTCCCAACTTAGCCCATGATAAGCTCTCGCGATCAACGAAGGAAATACCTTCTCCCTGGAAGACCCGATCAGTCTTGGAATCCCGGTTTACAAGACATTTCGACAATGGTAAAACAAGACCAGCAAAGCCGCCCGAATGTGCCGACAAATCCTGATAGGAGCTCCACATATCTCGTTCTCAGGGAACACCGGATTGTCCAAACTTCCGGTAGGCCATCCCAGAGTTGCCCCTGGTGGCCACCGGCGGCTGACAGGTTGGACCAACACTCACGACGAGCACTGGCCTGGGGGGGGGGGGGGTAAATAAAGATGGCCCTCGGGCTCCGGAAACCCAAGGGAAAAAGGGCTAGGTGAGGCAAATGGTAAAACCAAGGTTGGGCCTTGTTGGAGTAGTTTTATTCAAAGCGAACTGTCAAGGGGGTCCCATAAATCACCCAACCGCGTAAGGAACGCAAAATCTGGGAACATAACACCGGTATGATGGAAACTAGGGCGGCAAGAGTGGAACAAAACACCAGGCATAAGGCCGAGCCTTCCACCCTTTACCAAGTATATAGATGCATTAATTAAATAAGAGATATTGTGATATCCCAACCAAAATCCTGTCCACCATGGAGCAATCTTCAACTTCACCTGCAACTAACAACGCTATAAGAGGGCTGAGCAAAGCGGTAACATAGCCAAACAATAGTTTGCTACAAAGGGTGAAAAAGGTTAGAGGCTGACATGTTAATTTGGGTGGCTTGAAGAGCAAATGATAGGTAGCACAACATAGCAATAGAACGAAGCAACTAGCATAGCAATGATAGTAGTGAGATCCAGGGTAGCGGTCATCATGCCTAAAATCCCGCTGGGAAGAAGAACGAGTCCATGAAGAAGACGAACGGGAGTAGTCGAACGAATCCTCACAATCACAACATTACCGGAACTAGGAAGCAACACTAGAAAGAAACAAACAACATGGTAAATGCACAAGCATAAACATGGCATGATGCACAACAAGTATGATGCATGTCCGGTTTAATGAGGCATGGCAAAGTGCGACAAACAATACTACAAGTTAAGTGGAGCTCAATATGCAACGAGTTGCATATTGACGAAACACCACATCACTTATTTAGTTCTCTCTTGTTTATGTACCCAACAATATTAAATGTTTTTAAACATAGCAAGGGGTGAAGCATAATAAAACCACCTAACTAGGCAATTTAAATGAGGCCAGAAACGACAAACAACAATTCCGGAAAATCCTCATAAGCATATTTTGAATTTGCTACTGTTCTGCCAAAACAATATTTTAATGTTGTTAAACAGGGAAATAAAGTGCACCATGTTAAACTAGGCATTTTTCCACCCCATTTACATATAAAGTTTATTTAAAACTGAGCTACGGTTATTTAGTTATGAAATAAATCATTTTAACATGGCATTTGAGCAAATTTAAACAAACATCATTTTAAGCATTTTAAACATCGATGAAAGTGGCATATTACGAAACTAGATACAATTTTAAGCATTTTACATATATAACATGTTTCATTTGGATGCATGGGCATTTAGTTATTAACAATCCAAAACAGTGGCATTCCTGTAATTATGCATGCACTGGAAATTAGGAAAATCGTCAGCAGGGGAAAAAAATGTAGCCGGGCCGAATCTGGTCTACCGGGCTACAACAGGACAGGGGCGCTTGGGGGTGGCCTCACCTAGTGGGCTGAGGCCCAGTCGGTGGAAGAGGCCGGCAGGGGGGCTGCTGGGCCTGGCGACGCGGTCAACGTGAGCGAGGCGAGCGAGCTGCTCCTTCTTCGTTACTGAAGAACCGAGACAGAAGCAGCAGGTTCAGGGCGACGGACGGAGGGAACGGCTGCCGGCGACGAGCGGCACGTGGGGATGGACGAATCCGGGCAGGAGGCAAGGCGGAGTCCTGGCAGGGCGGAACGGATCCACAAGGGCTCGGACGAGGGGGGGTCAACGGGGCATGCGAGCGCTGCTCCTGGCGGCGCGCCATGGCTCCTGTGAAGGTTCAGAGAGAGGGAGAGAACTGCGTGAGAGGGCAAAAAACAGAGGGAGGAAGGAGAAATAAGGGGAGGCGGCGAGGGGGAACCACGGCGGCGCAGGATCTCCAGGCGGAAGGCGAGGATCTCCGATGAGGCAGGGACTTGGCGTGGGCTCGGCGGGGTCCCTGCAGAGGCATCTCCTTAGCGCTGTAGGCTGGGCGCAGAGCAGGCAAGGTGGCGGCGAGGCATGAAGCAGGGTGGGGCACGACACTGGGGACCTGCTGGTGGGTCTCCGGCGACGAGCTGCCGGTGGTGGCGCGAGGTGGTTGAGGAGGCCGGCGTCCATGGCGCTGGTGTGCTCCTGCTTGAACAGAGAGAGAGAGAGAGAGAGGCCGAGAGGTGAGAGGCATCCAAAGGAAGCAAAGAAAGCGAGAGGAGGGAGATGGCAGGGAGCGGGACGACCTGGTGGTGGTGACCGACGGCGAAGGGAGCTCCGGTGGTGCTGCTGCTTGCGGCGACATGCTGGAGAGGAGCTTCGGCGAGGTGGTGCAGGGGATCGGGGCGCAGGCAAGGGAGCGGCTTGGTGGTGGAGCTGCTGGTCTCAGGCGCGGTCGAGGTGGCTGGGGATCGAACAGGGAGGAGCTGGAGAGCGATGGTTGGCTGGTGGCTGAAATCGAGGAGAAGGGATCCCGAGGAGGATTTTGTGTAGTGGCGGCGGCAGCGATGGGTGGATGGGACAGGAGGCCTAAAATTTAGGGTTAGGGGCTATTTATAGGAAGGGGTTAGGTTTAGGGGCTAATCGGAACCTCCGAACATAATCAGACGGTCAAGAAAATAATAGGTAGGGAGTCCAAATACGAAAACGGAGATGTTTTATAGATGTTTGGGGATGAACTGAATCCAACGGTGATGACTGAGCAGGTCGGGTTCGGGACAACTTTCGGATGCACGCGAGGGGTTTGAGTATTGTGCAAAGAGGGTCAAACGGTTGGGCAACAACAGAATGGTCGGTCTGAGAAAGGTCAACAGAGACGAGGAAGAAGCGGCAACTAACAACGGATGCACGCTTTATGAAAACATGTGGATGCAAAGCACATGATGCCATGAGATGAAATGCATGACATGAACAAAATGCAAAAACAAAAGACAAAAACCCAACCACGGAGGAAATATCATATCGCATCTCCGGAAAAGGCAAGAGTTGGAGTTACGAATATGGAAAGTTGTATCAGGGGCATTACAACACTCCACCACTACGAGAGCATCTCGTCCCGAGATCTAGGATGGCACCGGAGAGAAACGGAAGAGGAAGAGCAGAGGTAAACCTCAGTTGCTTCTTCGACAAAAGAGTGAAACCAAAGAACCTTGAGAGGTTGAACAAATTGAAAGAAAGATTACGATGGAGATGAACAAGATTGCAAACACTCCGTTAGCAAAGAGAAACAAGGAATATTTCAAGAACCTTGTAGGTTGAAAGACATAAGAAAAGGGTTTAATGGACAAAATAGAATTCGAAACCACTCCGGTTAAAACAAGATGAGAGAGGAAGAATTCGGGCAACACTCCGTTAGAAAAAAGAAGAAAACTTGATAAGATGAAAAGATATTGAAGAGATGATACAACACTCCGGTTGGACATGGAAGGAATAGAATATGAACTTGAGAAGATGGGATGATACTTGATGAAATCAACAACACACTACCTCCGGAACTATTGAAAGAATGGCATAATGGGTAAGAAGGATTTCAGACAGCACTCAGGTTGAAAAGAGAGGCAAAACTTGATAAGATGAAAGAACTTAAAGAGAGCACAACACTCCGGTTAAATGGATAAGCATGAAAAGAACATGATCCTCACAATTCGAGATGATGAGTCAACAAGAGCAACCTCACAAAGCCTCTGGAATAAAGAATAGAAGATAGATCATTGGAATAACAGAATGGAGTAGAAAATGCCAACTTCTACCACAAATGAATTTGAAGAGCAACCATAGAAAGAAGGATTGAACGGAGTTGTTGGAAAATCAACAACGAAAAGAATAAGTTTGTAGTGGGCTTATTGAAACATCTCAACACTTGAGGTGAAATTCTGCCACTAACAAAAAACAATTGCTTGCTTGAGATCAAAGAAGAGATAAAAACTTCTTTCGCCGAGAGGATAGGAGAAAACTCGGATCATTGATAGCACCATAATTAGCAATATTCCTTAGGGAATGCTTTAGGTGAAATCTTTACCAAGATAACTCCAATGGAGGGATTAATGGATTTAGAGTACCTCATTCTTGACAACATGTGACTCATGAAACATGAATGGAAATTGTCAAGAATGATATAACGCCATCTCAAAGATAAGGTAGAAGGAATTGCACTTCGAAATGCAAGAAGAAGAATACTTGAACTCCTCAGGAAAAACATGTGTTGGGCACCATGTTTATTTTTTTTAGTATAGCTTGGCGGGTCATAACTTCAAGAGAAATCTTAAAGAACAATTGAAGAATGAAAAGAATCCTTGACAAACCACCATTTAGAGCCTCCATGAAGAACTCCGGTAATAAAAGGATGATAAAAAGAAAGAGAACTTGAAAACACAAGGTGAAGCCTTGCGATGATTTAGATGGAGCTTCGCGACGAGATAATGCGGAAAACTTGGAACTCCGGAAAAAATGAAGCATCTCGAACCGAGAAATGTGACATGATGAACAACTCTAGAAAGAAGAAACTAGATCACTTGGATGAAAAAATAATAAAAATTACGTTATGCATATCCTTCGCCAATTTAAATTGATGACAAGCAACGGATTTGGCATACTACTTATTATTCCTGAGGGATTAAGGATAGAGATAGCGCAAACTTGAGAAGGTGTTGATGGAACCACCGGTGAGATTTGGAAACAACGAATGAATTAATATGCTAACGAAAGAAGTGAAATCTTGAACGAACCACCATAAGAATTGAAAATGAGAGTAGCAAAGGCACGATTCACCGGGAAGAATTGGAAGACGAATGAAGATACTTGAGGGGGTTTAAATACATGAGAACAACGATATCATGAACTGATTGGAGGGTATTTGAACGATGCACCGGTAAAATTTGGAGAACGATAGCTACACGCTGAGAATGAAGAATTATGACATGATGGCCTTCGGAGGAAAGAAATGGAAACAACTCATGAAATGCTCCGGATGGTAAGAAAAGAATTGTCACAATCAAAACAATTATGAGGATAGCATGAAGCTAGAACCATGAATATTCAAGAGAATGGACCAAGATTTAAGAGAAATCCTTCTTCGGTCTTCAAATGTTGAGAATGATGATGAGAACCACCATGAATTGTTGATCTCCGGGAGAATTAAAAGAGGAAAGGTTGAGCCAAAGATGAAAAGAATTTGAAAATGACCTTGGAGAAGGCATGTGACTGATGAAAATTCATTCTTACGTCAAACTTGGAAATGAATTTGAGAATCGCTCCTGATAATTCGAAGAGTCAGGTAAGATCCTGGGAAAAGACCTGTGGGTTAGGGCCCACTCAAAAGAAAACACCGTTGGAAATGATTTTAAAGAGAGATTGCACCGGTTGAATAAAATGGCTTGAATGAGATAACAATCTCCAAATAGCTTGAACGGATTAAGAATGGAAACACAAATCTTCTGAGATATCTTTGGCACTCTGGATAAGAATAGAGAGAGGTGAACAATTAAGAGGTGTACCAACATGCAAAAAACATTTGAAACGAGGAAAGGGATATGATCAACACCGAAAGATTGAATTAAATCCACCGGAGAAGAAAAATAATGAAGAATGATGAACTCAAAGCTCCGTTAGTATCTTCCTGAGAATCACCGGATAAGAATAGTGACGGGAAAAGAATGGAGAAACTTCACATCCATAAGATGGATACTTGATTAAGATATCTGAGTCCTTGAAGAAAAGGGTGGGAGGGCGGGAAAACAAAGGCAACTTGGGGACGGATGAAACGGATACCGTTGAGAAAACTTAGAATTTATCTCACAAATGTTGAAATGATCGGATCCACTTGAAGAGAAGCACACCGGTTGGAAAGAATTGACATGACAATCTCGATGATCAAAAGGATAAGTATTCACAGATCAATATGAGAACACCGTTTAGAAAAGGTATGGAATCAATACTTGACATTGAAGCAACTCGAATACCACAAATAAAACAAAACAAAGGTTGGCTTGCAGAAATAAGCAGGAAACAAACATATGATAGAGATTTACCCAATCCCATATCATGCATCTGTCGGAAAGATATTCTAGGAGCTACTTGAATTCCCACCTATAAAACTCCCGAAACTTTCTGGTTATGCAATCTGGTGTTGGGGATACAGGGGAAGCAATATATCTCACCCAAACTAACAATCCCTACATCCAGCTATATCCATCCGTCAACACATAACCAAGAAAACTACGGAAATCATGTGCCTCAACTTTCGAAAAGCATCCATTATACGAGCTATGGCAATACTCCCAAACTCCCCAGTACTCGGTGGCGTCGAGGTTATCTCACCAACAACTGCATAAAAGAGATTTTCGATGTCGGCAAAACTTAGGTATTCCAGAACTGCAACGATAAAATTGTGACGACAACACCTCAGAGCTCAACTCCCCGGGACACTGCCACAACCCCTAAATGTCAGGAGGCACCAAGAACAATGTTCTCGTCACAAGAATATCGGAACGATCCCAAGATACCCGCGTGATCCTAAAAAAAATTTGTGAAAAATTGAGGAGAGGAAAGACAAAACATCTACGTCGAGAGTCCTCACCAGAGCGACGAAGGGGCTGAGGAGTAAAAAGAATCCTACTCTCCGATATATATAATCCTAAGACTCAAAATAGTTTTCTTCTAGACTCAACAACGGCCAACAATCAAGGGGGCTCCTATGGTCGGTCGAGGCTCTGATACCAACTTGTCACGCCCAATATGCGATACTATCCTAAAGAGACTCGAAGGTGCCACCAAGGATAGAACCGCATATTGATACGCTTTTGCAAGGTGGATATCATTACATCAACATTACATAATAGATGGGGAAACATACAAAAGGCATACAATGCCACACGAATACAACAATACATCATACACAACATCAACATCCGACTATGGATGAAACACAAACAGAAGCTCAAACGACATCCACCCAGCTAGCCCAGGCTGCCGACCTGGAACCTATCCCCTGATCGAAGAAGAAACAGAAGAAGAACTCCAAAACAAGCACGCATCGCTCTCGCGTCATGATCATCGCATAACCTATACCTGTAACTGTTGTTGTAGTAATCTGTGAGCCACGAGGACTCAGCAATCCCATTACCATAGGTATCAAGACTAGCAAAGCTTAAAGGGAAAGGAAAGGGTAAAGTGGTGAGGTTGCAGCAGCGGCTAAGCAAGTATGGTGGCTAACATACGCAAATAAGAGCGAGAAGAGAAGCAAAGGAACGGTCGTGAAGCTAGCAATGATCAAGAGGTGATCCTGAACTCCTACTTACGTCAAACATAACCCAAAACCGTGTTCACTTCCCGGACTCCGCCGAAAAGAGACCATCACGGCTACACACGCGGTTGATGCGTTTTAATTCGGATCTGGTGTCAAGTTATCTACAACCGGATATTAACAAATTCCCATCTGCCACATAACCGCGGGCACGGCTCTCGAAAGTTTATACCCTGCAGGGGTGTCCCAACTTAGCCCATGATAAGCTCTCGCGATCAACGAAGGATATACCTTCTCCCAGGAAGACCCGATCAGTCTTGGAATCCCGGTTTACAAGACATTTCGACAATGGTAAAACAAGACCAGCAAAGCCGCCCGAATGTGCCGACAAATCCTGATAGGAGCTCCACATATCTCGTTCTCAGGGAACACCGGATTGTCCAAACTTCCGGTAGGCCATCCCAGAGTTGCCCCTGGTGGCCACCGGCGGCTGACAGGTTGGACCAACACTCACGACGAGCACTGGCCTGGGGGGGGGGGGTAAATAAAGATGGCCCTCGGGCTCCGGAAACCCAAGGGAAAAAGGGCTAGGTGAGGCAAATGGTAAAACCAAGGTTGGGCCTTGTTGGAGGAGTTTTATTCAAAGCGAACTATCAAGGGGGTCCCATAAATCACCCAACCGCGTAAGGAACGCAAAATCTGGGAACATAACACCGGTATGATGGAAACTAGGGCGGCAAGAGTGGAACAAAACACCAGGCATAAGGCCGAGCCTTCCACCCTTTACCAAGTATATAGATGCATTAATTAAATAAGAGATATTGTGATATCCCAACCAAAATCCTGTCCACCATGGAGCAATCTTCAACTTCACCTGCAACTAACAACGCTATAAGAGGGCTGAGCAAAGCGGTAACATAGCCAAACAATGGTTTGCTACAAAGGGTGAAAAAGGTTAGAGGCTGACATGGCAATTTGGGTGGCTTGAAGAGCAAATGATAGGTAGCGCAGCATAGCGATAGAACGAAGCAACTAGCATAGCAATGATAGTAGTGAAATCCAGGGTAGCGGTCATCTTGCCTGAAATCCCGGTAGGAAGAAGAACGAGTCCATGAAGAAGACGAACGGGAGTAGTCGAACGAATCCTCACAATCGCAACATTACCGGAACTAGGAAGCAACACCGGAAAGAAACAAACAACATGGTAAATGCACAAGCATAAACATGGCATGATGCACAACAAGTATGATGCATGTCCGGTTTAATTAGGCATGGCAAAGTGCAACAAACAATACTACGAGTTAAGTGGAGCTCAATATGCAACGAGTTGCATATTGATGAAACACCACATCACTTATTTAGTTCTCTCTTGTTTATGTACCCAACAATATTAAATGTTTTTAAACATAGCAAGGGGTGAAGCATAATAAAACTACCTAACTAGGAAATTTAAATGAGGCCGATAATGACAAAGAACAATTCCGGAAAATCCTCATAAGCATATTTTGAATTTGCTACTGTTCTGCCAAAACAATATTTTAATGTTGTTAAACAGGGAAATAAAGGCACCATGTTAAACTAGGCATTTTTCCACCCCATTTACATATAAAGTTTATTTAAAACCGAGCTACAGTTATTTAGTTATGAAATAAATCATTTTAACATGGCATTTGAGCAAATTTAAACAAACATCATTTTAAGTATTTTAAACATCGATGAAAGTGGCATATTATGAAACTAGATACAATTTTAAGCATTTTACATATATAACATGTTTCATTTGGATGCATGGGCATTTAGTTATTAACAATCCAAAACAGTGGCATTCCTGTAATTATGCATGCACTGGAAATTAGGAAAATCGTCAGCAGGGGAAAAATATGTAGCCGGGCCGAATCTGGTCTACCGGGCTGCAACAGGACAGGGGCGCTTGGGGGTGGCCTCACCTAGTGGGTTGAGGCCCAGTTGGTGGAAGAGGCCGGCAGGGGGCTGCTGGGCCTGGCGACGCGGTCAACGCGAGCGAGGCGAGCGAGCTGCTCCTTCTTTGTTACTGAAGAACCGAGACAGAAGCAGCAGGTTAAGGGCAACATACGGCAGGAACGGCTACCGGCGACGAGCGGAACGTGGGGATGGACGAATCCGGGCAGGAGGCAAGGCGGAGTCCCGGCAGGGCGGAACAGATCCACAAGGGCTCGGACGAGGGGGGTCAACGGGGCATGCGGGTGCTGCTCCTGGCGGTGCGCCATGGCTCAAGGTTCAGAGAGAGGGAGAGAACTGCGTGAGAGGGAGAAAAACAGAGGGAGGAAGGAGAAATAAGGTGAGGCGGCGAGGGGGAACCGCGGTGGCGCAGGATCTCCAGGCGGAAGGCGAGGATCTCCGGCGAGGCAGGGACTTGGCGCGGGCTAGGCGGGGTCCCTGCAGAGGCATCTCCTTAGTGCTGTAGGCTGGGCGCAGAGCAGGCATGGTGGCGGCGAGGCATGAAGCAGGGCGTGGCACGACGCTGGGGACCTGCTGGTGGGTCTCCGGCGACGAGCTGCCGATGGTGGCGCGAGGTGGTTGAGGAGGCCGGCATCCATGTCACTGGTGTGCTCCTGCTTGAATAGAGAGAGAGAGAGGCCGAGAGGTGAGAGGTATCCAGAGGAAGCAGAGAAAGCGAGAGGAGGGAGATGGCAGGGAGCGGGACGACCTGGTGGTGGTGACCGACGGCGAAGGGAGCTCCGGTGGTGCTGCTGCTTGCAGCGGCATGCTGGAGAGGAGCTCCGGCGAGGTGGTGTAGGGGATCGGGGCGCAGGCGAGGGAGCGGCTTGGTGGTGGAGCTGCTGGTCTCAGGCGCGGTCGAGGTGGCTGGGGATCGAACAGGGAGGAGCTGGAGAGCGATGGTTGGTTGGTGGCTGAAATCGAGGAGAAGGGATCCCGAGGAAGATTTTGTGGAGTGGCGGCGTCGGCGATGGGTGGATGGGACAGGAGGCCTAAAATGTAGGGTTAGGGGCTATTTATAGGAAGGGGTTAGGTTTAGGGGCTAATCGGAACCTCCGAACATAATCAGACGGTCGAGAAAATAATAGGTAGGGAGTCCAAATACGAAAACGGAGATGTTTTATAGATGTTTGGGGATGAACTGAATCCAACGGTGATGACTGAGCAGGTCGGGTTCGGGACAACTTTCGGACGCACGCGAGGGGTTTGAGTATTGTGCAAAGAGGGTCAAACGGTCGGGCAACAACATAATGGTCGGTCTGAGAAAGGTCAACAGAGACAAGGAAGAAGCGGCAAGTAACAACGGATGCACGCTTTATGAAAACATGTGGATGCAAAGCACATGATGCCATGAGATGAAATGCATGACATGAACAAAATGCAAAAACAAAAGACAAAAACCCAACCACGGAGGAAATATCATATCGCATCTCCGGAAAAGGCAAGAGTTGGAGTTACGAATATGGAAAGTTGTATCCGGGGCGTTACAACTCAGAACGACATCTATGGAGAGGATGCAACAGCGAATCAGGTAGATCGCCGGCGGCGACCAGGCAAAGTTAGCCAGGTTGAAGGAGATCCTTAGTTGGTTTGACAATGAGTGGGAGATTTCGAGGATGGTGCGGGCCATGTGGCAATGTATGCGAAAGAGCGAGACGATGGCGATGAGGGTGGTGATGTACATGTACTCCTCGGCGGCAGTCACGCCGCAGTCCTTCGAGTTCATCGAGTATCTCCCATGGGCGATGGAGCAGACAGATTCGCCCGAGGCGACAGTCAGGCGGAGGTGGTGGGCGTACATGTCGAAGGTCGAGCACCGAGAGGATAACGAATCGATCGAGTATGGTGTGCCGTTCGTGAGGGTGCAGAGCCAGCCGGAGCCACAGGAGTATTCGTTCTCCCACCGCAAGAGGAAGCCGGATGGTGCGACGTCGCTTCCCCGACGTTCTCCACGGTTCCCTCGACGCTCGCCTTGTTTCAACGGCGGCGGTAGGGTTTAAGGTAAGCTTCGCACCAACCTAATCTTCCACCTGCTCATGCTTACAATCAGTGTGACAGCTAATGAAAATCATGCTTACAATCAGTCTCCGAGTACTACGCCAATCACCCTAAAATAGCTCTGGACCTTTGGGTCAAAGTTGTGACACAGTGTACAAATAAAGAAAAATAGATTGGTGCTTCTTTCAGAAAAGAGTACTCCCTAGAAAACTGCCAATATAAGCTACTAGTATTTGGTTAGAGGATTTGCTGCCGAGAAAGATCCGTCCACAGAGAGCGCCACACATCCCACTGGTTGTGGTGGATGCCAATGCGTGCATGTAGCATGGTTGGTGTCGGTAATTTTTACTTGGCACACCTCGCACTCTGCATATATGTCGGTTCCATACGTACATTTGTGCAGTTCCACCAAAATGCAGCTGAATAACCCTGTTTGCACAGATAATGAAAAAGCGTGATTACATTGTAGTGGCACTAGTTGATGAAACACACAAAATAAATAGAATAAAATATTGTGATAGTATCATAGTATGCCATGCTGCGAGGGCGCGATGGGCCCTGCGACGCCTCATACGGTACGCCTCATACTGGACATCCTCCCAAGTCTCCCAGATACACCTTCTGCTAGTGATGAACATCAGTGTACAGCAGTAGTACAAGGAGGCGCCTTGAGACATTCAAATATCTATTTTAGTACATATCAACTAAAATTAAGCACCCCAGTTTGCAGAAACGCTTAAACATTAACAATGGGACTAGTTGATGAAATGATAGAGATGGCACTCGCTCTATTTTAACTGTATTATTACTTCATTTTATCAGTGACACTAGGTCCGAGCAGGTGGCAAACGAGGTGTACCGTGTGTCGCAAGGATGGAGGCCGGGGGTGCTTAGACTGGGATGCTGAAGCTGGCTCTTTCAATCACCAACATGGATGATTCAATTCATGGGACCTTTTGGTGTATTTCACCTAAAATGAAGCAATGTCCCGTGAGCTAGCAGCTTCTTCTTCAAAAAATTTTTAAGAAAAGGGCTCCAGCCCCGGTTCCATTTCCATCAGAAAACGAAACCCACAGAGCTTCTTCTTCATTAGTTGCAATAAAATTGAGCAACATCAAGGTTGGTTGTGAAGCTCCTGGAATGCTCAACTATAATTTGGATATCATTTGTGCAGTTCAACTAAGATCGAGCGTGAAATGTATATCTCTATTTGCACAAAAAAGGTGGAAAGGAGGGTGACTAACAAGTAACAAGTGATGAAACATGCATCAAATGAAAAGAAGCATGTTCCTTATCTGAATGGCAATCCTACAAGGACAGTAGCAATTTCTAAAGCAGTGGCATTGCTACATATTAGTGTGGGCATCAGGATTAACTATGACAACCATTAAATACGACATTACTTTGGGCACGGGAGAGTAGGCGGACTAGGACAGTTGCATTTCTAACGAAAAGAACTAACTTATCTTAATGGGAAATTTTAGCAGGACATGTAAAGAAGTACAATTGATTCATATTACTGGAGGCATTACATTGAAAACAACATTGGTTTAACGTGTCCTTACTTTTAGCAGTGCGACTGCTACATTTTACCAGTGGCATTACATAAGAGTGGCTCGGGGCAACAAACATCAGAACAGGATATCTGGGTTGGTCCCATTTTTGGTCGGTATAGCCACCTTATACTGTGTGAGGTTAGCAAATCTAGTGCTGGACTTACTCTGTTGACTTGTCCCCCAGTCCCCACTTTCTTTCCTTTTTCATCCAATAGATCGGGTTTATATTGAGTTTGTACTGCGTTTCCCTTTATTTTCCTATTAGACCTAGAGACCAGTTGGATAGCCAGTCTCTGCTACTTTTCGCCCCCATTATTTCCTCTTTCGACCAAGTCCGAGATTCAGGTAACAAATCCTCCCCACCCCACCCCATTTCTTCCTTGTTTGAACCAAGTAGTACTAGATTCGAGTGCATGAACTAGTTTTACCTCTTAAACGTAAAAAAATTAGGTGGTTTTCGAACAGCCGATTGATCCTATCTACGAGGGGGCCTGAGAAATAGTAAAAGTTACAAATGCAGCGGCGTCAGGAGCTCGGGAAGTAGAGCAAGGCCGGTTTCGAAGGAAGTTATACCTTATGGTGGCCGGGATGTCGCTACGTGGGCGGCGGGATGCCGGATCCGCCCACACTACGGCAGCGAGGAATAAGAGGTCAGAGGCCCTCCCTCGCCAGCGGTGCTTGGGAGAGAACGGCAGGGCAGGCTGATCGGGATGCGCCCCGCAGTGGGTAAGAGCCGTCGCCGAGGACGACCGCGTGAACATTGCACCTTCTCACCTTCCCTGGCGGAGAGGATCCGGCTGGATCTATGACCAGCGGTGAGCAGAGAGAGAGAGAGAGAGTGGCCACCACTGTCGTGTTTAGATCTGGAGAGGCCGAGACGGTGTGAAGAGAGCAACACTAGCAAGCAAGCACAGAGGCTCCTTCCTATATAGACATGTACAACACAGCCTGCACGATATGTAGACGATAGCCAAACCAGGCGTGTCTGCTGGAGTCTGGTCACATGCATGGACGAACTGATCTTCCGTGTCTTGCAGGGATCGTCCAGGCACCAACATAGTACAACACTTCTCTAGTACTATCGCTCGTCTCCCTCTTCTATTAAGTCACCCGACTTGCGGGGCGGGGGAGTGTGCCTATGGTCGGTTCTCAGTTGTCGTCCCACATGTCAGACCGACCAACTGTCTGGGGTACGACGCGAACGCGACGTGCGTGCTGTATACTCCGTACATGTGTACCGCCGTTTTCTAGACGCTTTGCTCCATGGCGCGGGCGCAATCCATGGATACAAAATTAGTATACTATATACTATTTAAAAGTCGAGGGCGGGGCTTTTCCTGCCCGGTAGGCAGCGGGACAGTTCCGCCTAGTCGGTTCGACAGAGACGCGAGAAGACGAGGGAGTAGGCTGCTGCAAACGTAGGGCCGTGTGATTTGACAACGAGTTACTGCTGGACAGGTGGGGCCTCGTGATTTGACTTGCCATTATCATTTTAACTGCGGCGCTACGACCGGCGTGAGTCTCCCGATTCCTGACCACCTCCATACAGGTGCCTCTCCCAATGCTCCACCATGTAGTAGTAGAGGCTGGCTCTTGCATGAGAGCCCACTTCTCCACTTTTTCCTTGCCTCTCTTTCCTCCACATATGCAAAAATGCCATGTAAAGCGCACTATTGTACTTACTTGCTCCTATAGGTGCTTAAGCTTGCCACATAGGCATAAAGTCTGATGTGGCAAGTTAATCAAGAAGAGAGCGACTAGTTTGGTGACCCTAGGAAGAAACGGTGCTAAGCGCGTGTACCTAGGTGAAAAGACAATTTTGAGTCTATATCTAATTAAATGAAGCAAACTTAGCAACACCATTTCATTGGAAGAGGTCACTCCTTGGCAAATGCAATAAATAGTACTCCCTGTGTCCCATTATATAAGAACGTTTTTGACACTAGACTAGCTAGTGTCAAAAACGTTCTTATATTATGGGACAGAGGGAGTATGAAGAAAGAGATAGAGAGGAGTAAAAAAATACACTTATAGCCAACCTTGTTGTAGTATGAGTGACTAAGTGATGACTATGTATGACATGCCAACATCAGATAGCCTAACGCACCGTGTTAAATCTCCAAGGGCGCGACCACGTGAGCGATGCGACGGTCGTGGTAGGCGCGACCATGATACGGGCTGCTGGCAGCCCTTGGATCTGAGATCAAAAGGTCGCATGCTAAGTTGCTGAAAATTTTAAGAATAACCCTCCAGGATAGGATATTCACCCATAGGTCTAGAATTACGCCATGCAACCGTTTGATCTCAGATCCAAGGGCTCTCAGAAGCACGTATCATGGGAGAATGGAAAGCCACTACCCTGCCATTCGCACGCTGGCAGTTCGCTCCTACTCTTTCCCGCACGCCCTTTAATACTACGGCGGTTCGCTCCTAGTCGTCCCGTCCATTCACATTATGGCAGTTCCACTAATCCTAACCCTCCTCCCAAATTCATGGCGTCCCAAATCTCCCCGATCGACAGTGAGTACAAGGTTAGAACCATCACCGGCGATGAGTTCGACGTCATCTACACCCGTACTTCCGCGACGGTGAAAGGATGCCTTTCTCGCTTCAGACGCATGTTCGAAAACTCACATGATGAGGGGGTCGCTGGGCTAGATGTTGAGTACACCACAGTTGTGGGACGAGAGAAGGATCTAAAGGGCGAAGAGAGGAAGAAGCCCGCCGTGATCCAGGTTTGCGTACATAACCTTTGCTTGGTCTACCACATATGCCATGCCGACGTTGAGTGCCAGGATTTTAAGAACTTCCTCGAGGACAAAACAGTCAAATTCGTTACTGTAGACTTTAAGAACGACAAAGAAGTCCTGCGTCGGATAGGCCTCGTTGTAGTAAACCCCTTCGACCTCCAGAAGAATCGGCTGGTGCCCTCTCATCAGCCCTCAATGCTGACCCTGGCAGGAGCCATGGTTCATCCTTCGTACCACAAACTGGAGAAACCTCATTACACGTTTCATCGTCATGCATGGCAGCGGAATGTACTAGATATAGACCACATCCACTACGCTGCAATGGATGGCTACCTTTGTTTCAATATCTACAAGGGTTGGATGAAGAGCAACAACCAAGTTGGCGGTTCAAGCAAAGAAGTATCGGCCAAGAGGAAGAGGTACAAGGACGAAGTCGAGGACGTGGACGAGGACTCCGAGTAAGGTGGCAGTGTCGTTGCTCATGGCAGTTCTAAACTTCTAATGCAGTGTCTACCGGATTAGTTGCATAGTTTAGTTTCAGGTGTGCTTAGTTTAATTTGAGGGGTGTGTTGTGCTGAGCCCCCAGCAGAACTATGTTATGTTTCTTCTCGTTACTTTAACTCTTCAGTATGTACATACTAGTACTAGTATTTCTTTAATAGAATTTAGCACCCCAATTAACCTCGTACTAGCTTTTTAATAGTACTATATGCATAATTTGGCGACGAGTGTTCTCTATATGTACCACCTTTTTTAAAAAATTTCAATTTTTGCTCCATGGCGCAATCCATCGATAGTGGAGTACTACTGTATAGAAGTATACATTTTTTAAAAGGCTAGCGTACTGTTCATCACACACACACACACACACACACACACACACACACACACACACACACATATATATATATATAGCCAGTTAAATTCTCAACCTAGAACGACGTGCATGCCATGTAGTAAACCGATCCGGAGGAAGTATAGTAAAAATGAGGTGATTTTACCCAGCGATCGGCGGGGGAGCATGGCCTGTCATGCGGTCCCACGTGTCATGATGTACCAAGGCGATGCGCGTGTCCCTCTTGAGGCAGAAGCAATACTAGTACGTGGTTTGAGATGATGTCAAACCGAAGTGTGAAATAATGGTTCCTTCGTCCGTCTGGGAAGGTGCGGCAATGTGATTTGACGTCTCATTGCTCATTACTAACACTGGGCCGGTACGAGTGGGGTGCGTCCCCCTTGTTGTTCTGCACTGTTATTTGGTGCTTGACACGTCGACCCGGTTGCACATGAGATGACCCCCACATCCTTTGTCAAAATAAACAACACCACGATCAATGCATTTCACTCTTCCATGCAACGGACGAGCACCTTACTTGCTCCTACAGGTGCTTAAGCTTGCCACATATGCATAAAGTCTGATGTGGCAAGTTAATCAAGAAGAGAGAGACTAGTTTGGTGACCCAAGGAAGAAACGGTGCTAAGCGCGTGTACCTAGGTGAAAAGACAATTTTGAGTCTATAGCTAATTAAATGAAGCAAACTTAGCAACACCATTTCATTGGAAGAGGTCACTCCTTGGCAAATGCCATAAATACTAGTACTCCCTGTGTCCCATAATATAAGAACGTTTTTGGCACTACACTAGTGTCAAAAATGTTCTTATACTATCGGACGGAGGGAGTACAAAGAAAGAGATAGAGAGGAGTAAAAAATACACTTATAGCCAACCTTGTTGTAGTATGAGTGACTAAGTGATGACTATGTATGACTTGCCAACATCAGATAGCCTAACGCACCGTGTTAAATATCCAAGGGCGCGACCGCGCGAGGGACGTGACGGTCGTGGTAGGCGCGACCATGATACGGGCTGCTGGCAGCCCTTGGATCTGAGATCAAACGGTCGCATGCTAAGTTGCTGCAAATTTGCAAAATAACCCTCCAGGATAGGATATTCACCCATTGGTCTATAATCACGCCATGCAACCGTTCAATCTCCGATCCAAGGGCTCTCGGAAGCCCGTATCATGGGAGAATGGAAAGCCACTACCCTGCCGTTCACACGGTGGCAGTTCGCTCCTACTCGTCCCCGCACGTCCTTTAATACTACGGCGGTTCGCTCCTAGTCGTCCCGTCCATTCACATTAGGGCAGTTCCACTAATCCTAACCCTCCTCCCAAATCCATGGCGTCCCAAATCTCCCCAATCGGCGGTGAGTACAAGGTTAGAACCATCACCGGCGATGAGTTCGACGTCATCTACACCCATTCTTCCGCGACGGTGAAAGGATGCCTTTTTCGCTTCAGACGCATGTTCGAACACTCACATGATGAGTGGGTCGCCGGGCTAGATGTTGAGTACACCACAGTCATGGGATGAGAGAACGATCTAAAGGACGAAGAGAGGAAGAAGCCCGCCATGATCCAGGTTTGCGTGCATGACTTATGTTGGTCTACCACATATGCCATGCCAACGTTGAGTGCCAGGATTTTAAGGACTTCCTTGAGAGCAACCTAGTCAAATTCGTTACTGTAGACTTTGGTAACGACAAAGAAGTCCTGTGTCGGATAGGCCTCGTTGTAGGCAACACCTTCGACCACCAAAAGAATCGGCTGGTGTCCTCTCGTCAGCCTTCAATGCTGATCCTGGCAGGAGCCATGGTTCATCCTTCGTACGGTAAACTGGAGAAACCTCCATACACGTTTCATCATCATGCATGGCAGCGGAATGTACTAAATATAGACCACATCCAGTACGCTGCAATGGATGGCTACCTTTGTTTCAATATCTACAAGGGTTGGATGAAGAGCAACAGCCAAGTTGGCGGTTCAAGCAAAGAAGTATCGGCCAAGAGGAAGAGGGACAAGGACGAAGTCGAGGACGTGGACGAGGACTCCGAGTAAGGTGGCAGTGTCGTTGCTCATGGTGGTTCTAATGCAGTGTCTACCGGAATAGTTGCAAAGTTAAATTTCAGGTGTGCTTAATTTAAGTTGAGGGGTGTGTTGTGCTGAGCCCCCAGCAGAACTATGTTATGTTTCTTCTTGTTACTTTAACTCTTCAGTAAGTACATACTAGTATTTCTTACATTTCATCTTTTAGTTGGTATAGTACTACCACTTGTTTATTCACATTATATACGTACAATATATATGGCCAACATCATATAGCCAGCAATTTAGTTGTCAAAGAATTTCAGGGTGCTTAGTTTTGTCAAAGAATTCCAGGGTGTTTAGTTTTATTTGAGGGGTGGGTTGTGCTGGACACCATTATTGTGACTAGCCTTTTTAATAGTACTATATGCATAATTTGGCGACGAGCGCTCTCTATATGTACCACCTTTTTTTTAATTTCAAGTTTTTCTCCATGGCGCAATCCATCGATACTACTGCTGTACAAACATATACATTTTTTAAAAGGCTAGAGGGCGGGGCAGTCTAGCTTGGTCGGTTTCACGAGAGGCGAGGGCCTTTGTGATTTGACAGCTCATTACTGCTGGAAGGCGAGGCCTTGTGATTTGACTGCTCGTATAAATGCGCCGACGACCTGATCGAGGAGGAGCAAAGAACCGTGCGGTATACTCAAGTTTTCCACTGGTGTAGTACTGCGACGGAGGAGCACGAAACACGGCAGCCCAGTGCCATATGGCGATAAAAAATGATCTAATTTGCTAGTCATCTCATTGTTAGCATTGTTCTCTTCATTCCCTCAAAAAACAAAAACCATTGTTCTATTCATGCCTCGCAGAGAACGTGACACGTGCGGCGAAACACCCGAAGCAAAAGATGAAACAAAGCAGCAAAAGAAGAAGGAAGATTATTGTTGGAAATATGCCCTAGAGGCAATAATAAAAGCATTATTATTATATTTCCTTGTTCATGATAATTGTCTTTATTCATGCTATAATTGTGTTATCCGGAAATCGTAATACATGTGTGAATAACAGACACCAACATGTCCCTAGTAAGCCTCTAGTTGACTAGCTCGTTGATCAATAGATAGTCATGGTTTCCTGACTATGGACATTGGATGTCATTGATAACGGGATCACATCGTTAGGAGAATGATGTGATGGACAAGACCCAATCCTAAACATAGCACAAGATCGTATAGTTTGTTTGCTAGAGTTTTCCAATGTCAAAGTATCTTTTCCTTAGACCATGAGATCGTGTAACTCCCGGATACCGTAGGAGTGCTTTGGGTATACCAAATGTCACAACGTAACTGGGTGACTATAAAGGTAGACTACGGGTATCTCCGAAAGTGTCTGTTGGGTTGACATGGATCAAGATTGGGATTTGTCACTCCGTATGACGGAGAGGTATCACTGGGCCCACTCGGTAATGCATCATCATAATGAGCTCAGAGTGACCAAGTGTCTGGTCACGGGATCATGCATTGCGCTACGAGTAAAGTGACTTGCCGGTAACGAGATTGAACGAGGTATTGGGATACCGACAATCGAATCTCGGGCAAGTAACATATCGATTGACAAAGGGAATTGCGTGCGGGGTTGATTGAATCCTCGACATCATGGTTCATCCGATGAGATCATCGTGGAGCATGTGGGAGCCAACATGGGATCCAGATCCCGCTGTTGGTTATTGACCTGAGAGTCGTCTCGGTCATGTCTGCTTGTCTCCCGAACCCGTAGGGTCTACACACTTAAGGTTCGGTGACGCTAGGGTTGTGAAGATATGTATATGCAGTAACCCGAATGTTTTTTGGAGTCCCGGATGAGATCCCGGACGTCACGAGGAGTTCCGGAATGGTCCGGAGGTAAAGAATTATATATAGGAAGTGCAGTTTCGGGCATCGGGACAAGTTTCGGGGTTATCGGTATTGTACCGGGACCACCGGAGGGGTCCCGTGGGCCCACCGGGTGGGGCCACCTGTCCCGGGGGGTCACATGGGCTGTAGGGGGTGCGCCTTGGCCTAGATGGGCCAAGGGCACCAGCCCCTATAGGCCCATGCGCCTAGGGTTTCCACAAAGGAGGAGTCCAAGTGGTGGAAGGCACCCCTAGGTGCCTTGGGGGGGAGGGAAACCTCCCCTTGGCCTCCGCCCCCCCCCCCCCTAGTAGATGCCATCTACTAGGGCCGGCGCCCCCCCTGGCACCCCTATATATAGTGGGGGAGAGGAGGGACTTGACAGACCAGCCCCTGGCGCCTCCCTCTCTCCCCGTTACGTCTCTCCCTTGTAGTATTGGCGAAGCCCTGCTGCTGTGACGCCCTGCATCCACCACCACGCCGTCGTGCTGCTGGATCTTCATCAACCTCTCCTCCCCCCTTGCTGGATCAAGAAGGAGGAGACGTCTCCCGTCCCGTACGTGTGTTGAACGCGGAGGTGTCGTCCGTTCGGCGCTTGGTCATCGGTGATTTGGATCACGTCGAGTACGACTACATCATCACCGTTCTTTTGAACGCTTCTGTGCGCGATCTACAAAGGTATGTAGATGCATCCGATAGCTCGTTGCTAGATGAACTCCTAGATGATCTTGGTGAAACGAGTAGGAAAATTTTTGTTTTCTGCAACGTTCCCCAACAGTGGCATCATGAGCTAGGTCTATGCGTAGTTCTTCTTGCGCGAGTAGAACACAATTAGTTGTGGGCGTGGATTTGTCAACTTTCTTGCCGTTACTAGTCTTTTCTTGCTTCAGCGGTATTGTGGGATGAAGCGGCCCGGACCAACCTTACACGTACGCTTACGTGAGACCGGTTCCACCGACTAACATGCACTAGTTGCATAAGGTGGCTGGCGGGTGTCTGTCTCTCCTACTTTAGTTGGAGCGGATTCGATGAACAGGGTCCTTATGAAGGGTAAATAGAAGTTGACAAATCACGTTGTGGCTTTAACGTAGGTAAGAAGACGTTCTTGCTAGAACCCTAATTCAGCCACGTAAAACTTGCAACAACAATTAGAGGACGTCTAACTTGTTTTTGCAGCAAGTGGTTTGTGATATGATATGGCCAAAGTTGTGATGAATGATGAATGATCTATATGTGATGTATGAGATGTTCATGCTATTGTAATAGGAATCACGACTTGCATGTCGATGAGTATGACAACCGGCAGGAGCCATAGGAGTTGTCTTTATTCTTTTATATGACCAAACGCCATGTAAATTACTTTACTTTATTGCTAAACGCGTTAGCCATAGTAGTAGAAGTAATAGTTGGCGAGCAACTTCATGGAGACACGATGATGGAGATCATGATGATGGAGATCATGGTGTCAAGCCGGTGACAAGATGATCATGGAGCCCCAAGATGGAGATCAAAGGAGCTATGTGATATTGGCCATATCATGTCACGTTTATTATTTGATTGCATGTGATGTTTATCATGTTTAGCATCTTGTTTACTTAGAACGACGGTAGTAAATAAGATGATCCCTCATACTAATTTCAAGAAGTGTTCCCCCTAACTGTGCACCGTTGCGACAGTTCGCTGTTTCAAAACACCACGTGATGATCGGGTGTTTTATTCAGACGTTCACATACAACGGGTGTAAGACAGATTTACACATGCAAACACTTAGGTTGACTTGACGAGCCTAGCATGTACAGACATGGCCTTGGAACATAGAAGACCGAAAGGTCGAGCATGAGTCGTATAGAAGATACGATCAACATGAAGATGTTCACCGATGTTGACTAGTCCGTCTCACGTGATGATCGGACACGGTCTAGTTAACTCGGATCATGTAATACTTAGATGACTGGAGGGATGTCTAATCTAAGTGGGAGTTCACTAATAATTTGATTAGTTGAACTTAATTATCATGACCTTAGTCTAAATGTTTTGCAATATGTCTTGTAGATCAAATGGCCAACGTAGTCCTCAACTTCAACGCGTTCCTAGAGAAAACTAAGCTGAAAGACGATGGCAGCAACTATACGGACTGGGTCCGGAACCTGAGGATCATCCCCATAGCTGCCAAGAAAGATTATGTCCTACAAGCACCGCTTGGTGACGCACCCGTTCTCCCTGCAGAACAAGATGTTATGAACGCTTGGCAGGCACGTACCGATGACTACTCCCTCGTTCAGTGCGGCATGCTTTACAGTTTAGAGCCGGGGCTCCAAAAGCGTTTTGAGAGACATGGAGCATATGAGATGTTCGAAGAGCTGAAAATGGTTTTCCAAGCTCATGCCCGGGTCGAGAGATATCAAGTCTCCGACAAGTTCTTCAGCTGTAAGATGGAGGAAAATAGTTCTGTCAGTGAGCACATACTCACTATGTCTGGGTTGCATAACCGCTTGACTCAGCTGGGAGTTAATCTCCCGGATGATGCGGTCATTGACAGAATCCTCCAGTCGCTTCCACCAAGCTACAAGAGCTTCGTGATGAACTTCAATATGCAGGGGATGGAAAAGACCATTCCTGAAGTATTTGCTATGCTAAAATCAGCAGAGGTAGAAGTCAAGAAGGAACATCAAGTGTTGATGGTCAATAAAACCACTAAGTTCAAGAAAGGCAAGGGTAAAAAGAGCTTCAAGAAGGACGGCAAGGAGGTTGCCACGCCCGGCAAGCAAGCTGCCGGGAAGAAGCCAAAGAATGGACCCAAGCCCGAGACTGAGTGCTTTTATTGCAAGGGAAGCGGTCACTGGAAGCGGAACTGCCCTAAGTACTTAGCGGATAAGAAGGCCGGCAAAACAAAAGGTATATGTGATATACATGTAATTGATGTGTACCTTACCAGTGCCCGTAGTAGCTCCTGGGTATTTGATACCGGTGCAGTTGCTCACATTTGTAACTCAAAGCAGGGGCTGCAGAATAAGCGGAAACTGGCAAAGGACGAGGTGACGATGCGCGTCGGGAATGGTTCCAAGGTCAATGTGATCGCCGTCGGCACGCTGCCTCTGCATCTCCTTTCGGGATTAGTTTTAAACCTTAATAATTGTTATTTAGTGCCAGCTTTGAGCATGAACATTGTATCGGGATCTCGTTTAATTCGAGATGGCTACTCATTTAAATCCGAGAATAATGGTTGTTCTATTTATATGAGAGATATGTTTTATGGTCATGCTCCTATGGTGAATGGTTTATTCTTTATGAATCTCGAACGTGATGCTACACATGTTCACAATGTGAGTACCAAAAGAAGTAAGGTTGATAATGATAGTCCCACATACTTGTGGCACTGCCGCCTTGGTCACATAGGTGTCAAACGCATGAAGAAGCTCCATGCAGATGGACTTTTAGAGTCGCTTGATTATGAATCATTTGACACGTGCGAACCATGCTTTATGGGAAAAATGACCAAGACTCTGTTCTCAGGAACAGTGGAGCGAGCAACCAACTTATTGGAAATCATGCATACTGATGTGTGCGGTCCAATGAGTGTTGAGGCTCGCGGTGGCTATCGTTATGTTCTCACCCTCACTGATGATTTAAGTAGGTATGGGTATATCTACTTAATGAAACACAAGTCTGAAACCTTTGAAAAGTTCAAGGAATTTCAGAGTGAGGTTGAAAATCAACGTGACAGGAAAATCAAGTTTCTACGATCAGATCGTGGAGGAGAATACTTGAGTCATGAGTTTGGCACACACTTAAGAAAATGTGGAATAGTTTCACAACTCACGCCGCCTGGAACACCTCAGCGTAACGGTGTGTCCGAACGTCGTAATCGCACTCTGTTGGATATGGTGCGATCTATGATGTCTCTTACCGATTTACCGCTATCTTTTTGGGGCTATGCTTTAGAGACTGCCGCATTCACTTTAAATAGGACTCTGTCGAAATCCGTTGAGACGACACCGTATGAATTATGGTTTGGGAAGAAACCTAAGCTGTCGTTTCTAAAAGTTTGGGGATGCGATGCTTATGTCAAGAAACTTCAACCTGAAAAGCTCGAACCCAAGTCGGAAAAATGCGTCTTCATAGGATACCCAAAAGAAACTATTGGGTACACCTTCTACCTCAGATCCGAAGGCAAGATCTTTGTTGCCAAGAATGGGTCCTTTCTAGAGAAAGAGTTTCTCTCGAAAGAAGTAAGTGGGAGGAAAGTAGAGCTTGATGAAGTATTGCCTCTTGAACCGGAAAATGGCGCAACTCAAGAAAATGTCCCTGAGGTGCCTCCACCGACTAGAGAGGAAGTTAATGATAATGATCAAGATACTTCTGATCAAGCCCCTACTGAAATTCGAAGGTCCACAAGGACACGTTCCGCACCAGAGTGGTACGGCAACCCTGTCTTGGAAATCATGTTGTTAGACAACAGTGAACCTTCGAACTACGAAGAAGCGATGGCGGGCCCGGATTCCGACAAATGGCTAGAAGCCATGAAATCCGAGATAGGATCCATGTATGAAAACAAAGTATGGACTTTGACTGACTTGCCCGTAGAACGGCGAGCCATAGAAAATAAATGGATCTTTAAGAAGAAGACAGACGCGGATGGTAATGTGACCATCTATAAAGCTCGGCTTGTCGCTAAGGGTTATCGACAAGTTCAAGGGGTTGACTACGATGAGACTTTCTCACCGGTAGCGAAGCTGAAGTCCATTCGAATCATGTTAGCAATTGCCGCATTCTACGATTATGAAATATGGCAAATGGACGTCAAAACGGCATTCCTTAATGGTTTCCTTAAGGAAGAATTGTATATGATGCAGCCGGAAGGTTTTGTCGATCCTAAGAATGCTGACAAGGTGTGCAAGCTCCAACGCTCGATTTATGGGCTGGTGCAAGCATCTCGGAGTTGGAACATTCGCTTTGATGAGATGATCAAAGCGTTTGGGTTTATGCAGACTTATGGAGAAGCCTGCGTTTACAAGAAAGTGAGTGGGAGCTCTGTAGCATTTCTCATACTATATGTAGATGACATACTTTTGATGGGAAATGATATAGAGCTCTTGGACAGCATCAAGGCCTATTTGAATAAGAGTTTTTCAATGAAGGACCTTGGAGAAGCTGCTTATATATTAGGCATCAAAATCTATAGAGATAGATCGAGACGCCTCATAGGTCTTTCACAAAGCACATACCTTGATGAGATATTGAAGAAGTTCAATATGGATCAATCCAAGAAGGGGTTCTTGCCTGTGTTACAAGGTATGAAATTGAGCTCAGCTCAATGTCCGACCACGGCAGAAGATATAGAAGAGATGAGCATCATCCCCTATGCATCAGCCATAGGTTCTATTATGTATGCCATGCTGTGTACCAGACCTGATGTTAACCTTGCCGTCAGTTTGGTAGGAAGGTACCAAAGTAATCCCGGCAAGGAGCACTGGACAGCGGTCAAGAATATCCTGAAGTACCTGAAAAGGACTAAGGAAATGTTTCTCGTTTATGGAGGTGACGAAGAGCTCGTCGTAAAGGGTTACGTCGACGCTAGCTTCGACACAGATCTGGATGACTCTAAGTCACAAACCGGATACGTGTATATTTTGAATGGTGGGGCAGTAAGCTGGTGCAGTTGCAAGCAAAGCGTCGTGGCGGGATCTACATGTGAAGCGGAGTACATGGCGGCCTTGGAGGCAGCACATGAAGCAATATGGGTGAAGGGGTTCATCACTGTCCTAGGAGTCATACCGAATGCGTCGGGGCCGGTCAAGCTCTTCTGTGACAACACTGGAGCTATTGCACTTGCCAAGGAGCCCAGGTTTCACAAGAAGACAAGGCACATCAAGCGTCGCTTCAACTCCATTCGTGAAAATGTTCAAGATGGAGACATAGAGATTTGTAAAATACATACGGACCTGAATGTAGCAGATCCGTTGACTAAACCTCTCCCTAGAGCAAAACATGATCAACACCAGAATTCCATGGGTGTTCGATTCATCACAATGTAACTAGATTATTGACTCTAGTGCAAGTGGGAGACTGTTGGAAATATGCCCTAGAGGCAATAATAAAAGCATTATTATTACATTTCCTTGTTCATGATAATTGTCTTTATTCATGCTATAATTGTGCTATCCGGAAATCGTAATACATGTGTGAATAACAGACACCAACATGTCCCTAGTAAGCCTCTAGTTGACTAGCTCATTGATCAATAGATAGTCATGGTTTCCTGACTATGGACATTGGATGTCATTGATAACGGGATCACATCATTAGGAGAATGATGTGATGGACAAGACCCAATCCTAAACATAGCACAAGATCGTATAGTTCGTTTGCTAGAGTTTTCCAATGTCAAAGTATCTTTTCCTTAGACCATGAGATCGTGTAACTCCCGGATACCGTAGGAGTGCTTTGGGTATACCAAACATCACAACGTAACTGGGTGACTATAAAGGTAGACTACGGGTATCTCCGAAAGTGTCTGTTGGGTTGACATGGATCAAGATTGGGATTTGTCACTCCGTATGACGGAGAGGTATCACTGGGCCCACTCGGTAATGCATCATCACAATGAGCTCAGAGTGACCAAGTGTCTGGTCACGGGATCATGCATTACGGTACGAGTAAAGTGACTTGCCGGTAACGAGATTGAACGAGGTATTGGGATACCGACGATCGAATCTCGGGCAAGTAACATATCGATTGACAAAGGGAATTGCGTACGGGGTTGATTGAATCCTCGACATCGTGGTTCATACGATGAGATCATCGTGGAGCATGTGGGAGCCAACATGGGTATCCAGATCCCGCTGTTGGTTATTGACCTGAGAGTCGTCTCGGTCATGTCTGCTTGTCTCCCGAACCCGTAGGGTCTACACACTTAAGGTTCGGTGACGCTAGGGTTGTGAAGATATGTATATGCAGTAACCCGAATGTTGTTCGGAGTCCCGGATGAGATCCCGGACATCACGAGGAGTTCCGGAATGGTCCGGAGGTACAAAATTATATATAGGAAGTGCAGTTTCGGGCATCGGGACAAGTTTCGGGGTTATCAGTATTGTACCGGGACCACCGGAGGGGTCCCGTGGGCCCACCGGGTGGGGCCACCTGTCCCGGGGGGGCACATGGGCTGTAGGGGGTGCGCCTTGGCCTAGATGGGCCAAGGGAACCAGCCCCTATAGGCCCATGCGCCTAGGGTTTCCACAAAGGAGGAGTCCAAGTGGTGGAAGGCACCCCTAGGTGCCTTGGGGGGGAGGGAAACCTCCCCTTGGCCGCCGCCCCCCTAGTAGATGCCATCTACTAGGGCCGGCGCCCCCCTGGCACCCCTATATATAGTGGGGGAGAGGAGGGACTTGACAGACCAGCCCCTGGCGCCTCCCTCTCTCCCCGTTACGTCTCTCCCTTGTAGTATTGGCGAAGCCCTGCTGCTGTGACGCCCTGCATCCACCACCACGCCGTCGTGCTGCTGGATCTTCATCAACCTCTCCTCCCCCCTTGCTGGATCAAGAAGGAGGAGACGTCTCTCGTCCCGTACGTGTGTTGAACGCGGAGGTGCCGTCCGTTCGGCGCTTGGTCATCGGTGATTTGGATCACGTCGAGTACGACTACATCATCACCGTTCTTTTGAACGCTTTCGTGCGCGATCTACAAAGGTATGTAGATGCATCCGATAGCTCGTTGCTAGATGAACTCCTAGATGATCTTGGTGAAACGAGTAGGAAAATTTTTGTTTTCTGCAACGTTCCCTAACAATTATCACCCCAAATGATCTAATTCACCGTGGAGTCATAACTGCTTCTTCATCGCCTCCACGACCTCCATCTCCTTCCGCGTCTCCTCCCCCATCTTCTTCATTCATTCCATGACGCAGGATTTCTCGACGCGAGCCTTCATCATCTGTTCCACGGACGCATTACGTACCTTGACGGCAGCCGGGCGCTCGATGCGGAGCTTCGCCAACTCCTCCTTCTGTTCCATGACGAGGGCCTGCAGCATCTTCATCGAGGAACTACTATTCTCATGCAGCTTCTTCCAGCTGGCGTTCTTCTCCTTCAACAGGTTGATCTCGTGGCAGAGCTTCGCCTTGTCCTCCTGAAGTCGCAGGATTTCAGCGGTCGCCTTCTTCTCCGAGGCAATGCTCTTCTTCAGCAAGATCACCAAACTGGCAGTCAACTCCCCCTGCTGATTGAGCTCAGCGGGCATGTCGTCGAGGCTCTCCTTCAGCAACTCCGTCAAGCCTTGGATGAACTCCTTCTGCTTATTGAGGTGCTTATTGAGCTGATCGGGCATGACATCGAGGGATAACGACTCCAGCTCCGCCGGCTCGGCATGTTCGCCTCCGCGGCTAGGGCGCTCCTGGGAGCCATCGCCTGCCGTGAGACTGCATGGCGGCGAGCCCTCTCTTTTTTTTCCGTAGCCTTGGTTGCCGCTCCCTTGTTATGAGTAGTTCTCGACCTAGAGCTCTGCTCACCGGCCATGGCAACGACGGACGAAGAAGAAGCACTTACGAGGAGGAAAGGTAGAGTAATTTTCGGTTAGGTAGTTCCCCTTTTTATAACCTAAGTACTAGCACTAGTAGTACTAATACCTGCATAGTGGGAACACGTTTGGGTTTGGTATGTAGTACTAGTAGGTGTGAGCAGGCTTTCGAATGTGATGGGAACAAGGTAAAGATTAATTGATGGTTTTGGTTTCGAGGCCCGAAACGGCTCCCGATGAGTTTAGTGGAACATAAATTTCAAGTAGAGTACACTGCTCAAATGCGTAAATATTATATTACTGTCAAAAATTGGCACAAAATACGAAGGAGACCAATGGAAGTACTACTAGCAACCCACGATTTAACTACTCGCATGCGCGCAGTGGAGTAATAATGTCTTTCTTCCGCCCTCACGTCCACACAATTTGCATGCGCTGTATTAATTGACCATCAATGAAGTGAACAACTTTACACGCGTCAAATTATGACATGGGGTGGATCTTGGTACAAAATTGCGTCCACCTGTGTACCCGCGTGTGCGTGCGAGGGAATGAGTGCGTGCGTGGCGTGCGTGCACATCTTCGCTTCGTGCATGTACCGCCAGTATGGCTCAGGGAGGACGAGTACATTCTTCTCGAACCAGCAACACGTCACTGTGATCAATCCACGCAAGGAGGTCGCGACAACGCCTCCACATGTGCCGCGTGGCTTCATGAACTGTAAGAGAGACACTATGTAGCGTGCCATTGGTATTCTAATTTACGTGTTTTGCACATACTCGAAGTACTAGTAATTTACACGTGCATTGCACGCATTAGATTTTGCAACCAAATTATGAATAAATACCACACTATAGCATGTAAGCTCTTAGTCATGTATGCGTGATGTAGCCCTTCGTTTAATTCTTATAGTTCATCTCATTCAAAATCAAATTAGTTTTTATAAAAAAGCTAAGAACGCGTGAATAGGAAAAACATGGGATTATAGTGGAATGTTGTATTGAATCTTACAGGATTGTACGAGTGTTTGATTGTGCATAGAAAAACGCAGAATTCTTTCAAAGAGGTTTGAGTGGATGGGATGTTTCCTATGAAATCTAGTGCAAATGAATCATATGAAAAAATTCCTATGGTTTACAATCCTACGAATCAAACAACCAAGATAGGAAAAATTCCTAATGATTAGAATCCTCCAAATTCCTTTGAGAATCCTTTGAATCAAAGAAGCCCTTAATCTATTTTATTATTCATGGAATTGTGCGTTGTAAAGCATAAAGTAAAAACAAATAATGGCAATCCAACTAGAAAGAAAGTTTGGGCAGTTATGATACGGAAGATTCTAGAACAAAAGGGAACCACTATTGTTTTGAGGTTTGTGCATTATGCTTAAGTTCAACCATGGAGTCTGCTAGATTGTACATGTGGCAAAATCCGGTGGGGGCTAGAAGATGGTGCGAGGGGCCAAGTTGAGGGAGACTATGAAGGAATGCACAAGTGCGAGATCGATATTTAGAGAGAGGGGGCGAACACGTGCGCTGTTGCACGCAGTGGCAGAGCCATGAAAAATAAATGAGCTAGGGGGCCAAGCATTGCTAATCCTTTACAAGGAGGGTCAATTCATGAAATTAAACCTTTTTTAGCAGCAATTGCCTAATGATCACATTCATATTAGCCTCGATATATAGTGATGTTAGGGGGGGCAGGGCCCTTACTGCCCCCTGTCTTCGCCATTGTGCACGCATCTGAGAGATGAAGCGGAAGACATGGATGATGAGAGGGGGACGTTGGATATATAATTAATGTGGGTGTATTAGCTATTTATGTTAATCCTATATAGAGAGGTATAGATTGATCGATGTGGACGTGGGGAAGTGGGTGAGACCTCATTGGATATATCGATTGATCGGTTTGTGTGGAAAACTATGAAAGACCTAGCTATATACACACATACATAGAGGAACATCGATCGTTGCGCATGCACGCGTGAGAGATAAAGAATGCCCGGTATGAGGGAGAGGGGGGGTGTGGGTGTGTGCCTTCATGGGAGACCGGCCTGAAGAAAAAGATTGCATGCGTGCGATAGATAATGCCGACTGGTAGTGTGTGTGCATGCATGCACGAGAGAAAGTTAGTGGTACAGTTATAAAGAGAAGACTACTGTGTGGGTGTAAAAGAATAGGTGAGGTCATAATCAATGTAAAGTTGAATTCAAATATTTGAATAAGAGATCCTGATGTTTGAAATCCATGCATGCATGAATATAACGGAGATCTGCGCGGTGTGCTTTGGAAATGAGCATGTTGTAATGTATACACATTTAACAAGGTCAGATTGATTTGAATTTGAGATACTGATGGCAGACATCATTTTCCCATGTCGCATCCGTGCATGTAATTGGAGATGATGGGTGGCTTTCGCATCACATATCTATATCTATACCCCTATATATATGATATTATATATTTTTTTATATTGTGAGTGGGTAACTTTAACTTTGAAAGATGGTCGTTGGATGAGGCGAATCCGAAGGTCCAAAGATGGCAAATTTGAGCACTATTAGCCATTGGATATCATCTAGATTCCACCAGATTTCGCCACATGTATAATCTAGAAGACTCCATGGTTGAACTTAAGCATAATGCACAAACATCAAAACACAAGCACTTCTTATTTTTTCTAGAATCTTCCGTATCATAATTGCCCAAATGTTTTTCTACATGATTTGCCATTATTTGTTTTTTACTTTATGTCTTACAACACACAATTCCATGAATCTTAAAATAGATTAGCTTTCTTATAAAAACTAGATGTTTTTGAATGAAATGAACTATAAGAATTAAACGAACATCTACATCATGCATATATGACTCAAAGCTTGCATGCTATAATGTGGTATTTATTCATAATTTGGTTGCCAAATCTCATGCGTGCAATGCACATGTACCTTACTCTAGTCTAAATGGTGTTTTTTTTAGGAAAGTCTAAATGTGTGTTGTGCGTGTTGAGGTGCAAATTGTCTTTTTTTGGGTACACGTTAAGCTTGTTCTTCCGAAATTTCAAGCCGCACCTTGTTATGCCGAAAATTGAAGCTAGTGTCTCTGTCTACCGTGCTGCGAAACTCCCGCCTCTTCTACCCGCGCCTTATTAGCCCGAAATATTTAAGATATATTTGTCTCGTTGTGCTCCGACAACTCCCTCCATCTCAACCCGCGCCTTGCTATTCCGAAATTACAACGCGCGCGAAAACTCCTACCTCCTGTGAAATCCCGACACGTGAAATGCCCGTGGTATCCCTGAACCGAAAGAACCGCCTCAAATCAGTGGGGGGTACTTTCGTAACTTACCCCACATTTCGGACAAGCACGTCTGTAAGCCATGGTTCCCCACTGCCATCCCATCCGCCCACCCATTCGTACACCGAGGCCGCGAAAACCCGCGACGAAACCCCACACCCTGCTCCGTCCGCCACCCAGTCGGAGCTTCTTCCCCGACGACGTCGTCCACAGCAACACCTCGACGTCCCTCATCCACCGTACCGGATGAGGATCCGTCGTCGATCTCATCGTCCCGCCAGTTCAGCCACCCCGTCCTCCACCTCCAAGGAGCTGCCCTGACGTTCCCCTCGTCTTTCGCCCCACCTCCATTCCCACACCACCGTCTTCACCTACACCACCGGAAGAGCATCATCATCACCGTTTCCTCGGATGAAGCTGCGGCCTAATCGGTGCCACCAAAGAGGTTGTACACTAATCACTGCATTTTCTTCTTGATTCGATCTCACGGTGCTGCCGGCGCTCGGTCCCGAGCCGACACGGCGCGGCTCCATCCACAGCGGCGTCGCCGGCCACTTCCTCCATAGCGTCGCTCCCTCAGCGGCGATGTCCACATCAGTACGAGCTACTGCTGCTTTAGCTCTCGCTCGCGCTGCTGCTCTGCTCTTGCTCTCGGTCCCCTGCCTGGTCTGCTCTTGCTATTACTCTTGCTCGCGCTGCTGCTCTCGCTCTTGCTCTTGCTTGCGATGCTGCTCCGATTTGGCTACAGTTCAGTCGACTGAATCGACTTTTGGGTCAGTCGATTTCCAAGGGGTGGGCTCGCCGGGGTGAAGGAAGAACCTGCCGCAGCAGGGAGGGGGGCTCACCGGACAGGTACCCCACTATCGATCTTAGGGTTCAGGATGGGGGCGGTGGTCGTCGGCGGTGGCAGGGCGTTGGCGGGGCGGTGGCGTGGGGATCGCCGGAGAAAAAGCTCGGCACGGGGGGGGGGGGGGGTAGAGGGATGGCCGGGGCGGCGGTGGACCGGCGGTGGGGAGTGTTTTCGGGGCGGGCGGGGCGGCGGGGGGCTGCTGTTTGGCCGGTGGTGGCTGGCGGCTCAGGGGGGTGCAGGTTGAAGATGAACCGCAGGCCCTTGATTTCGTATCCAACGGCTGCAAAATCGACTGACCAGAGATGAAAAAGTCAGTCGACCGACGTGTAGCCTCACCTTGCTAGTGCGTTCAGTTTCGACAACAAAATTCAGTTTCGACAGCAAAATTCAGTTTGGACAGTTAGGTTCAGTTTCGACATTTAAGTTCAGTTTCGACAGTTAAGTTCAGAGATGAGCGGCTGATGTATTTTACATCTAGCACTTTGTGGTTATGTATTTTACGTCATGTATTGGAGATGCTATTAGAATTCCACTCAGGTTAATGTTGTTCGTTGTCTCTCTTGTCCTGCTTCAGCCTCGGCGTCGTACAACTCACCGGAGCTGCTCCAAAGACGAAACCCTCCATCACAGCGGAGTAGTACCTCGGGCTCCATCTCCAGACGCCTAAGATCTTCTTCCCCTCCTCCGACAGCAAAGTCAGCCGGAGCATCCTCACCAGCCAACCCAATCACGCTGAGATCGACATGGCTTCGCCAAGGAGGTTGTACACTTGTTGCATCTCTTTTTTACTCTACATGTTATATATATTGTCCACTGAGCACTTGTAGTAACGGGAAATATGATTGTTTTATCCAACTATATGACAAGCAGTGAGGTACCAGGCAACTTAGCTATCTGTGATGGACTCTCTTGAATGCCATCATTATTTATCTCTGCGCGTTTGAGCTGTGCATTTGTCGATGGGCCTGGGAGTTGAGCTAGTATGGGAGTGGCCTGGGTCCAAAGTAATAGAAGTAGCACAAAAACATTTTTTTTAGTGTAGGATTTTCCTTGCTCAAGCCTGCCTGCTAGAATCGCCAGTGCTTGAAAGGAAAAGTGAATGAAAAACATAGGAATTGGAAAGTTTCCTATGGTACTACTTTACATGAATTTGGTGCAAAGGAATGGAGCAAAGGAAAACTGTAGGATTTGTTCCTTTAGTGTCTCCTTGAAAGAAAAACCGTAGGAATTCTAATTTCCACTTCTCCTCCTTTTCATATTCCTATTCATCAAGCACAAGACTAAGAGATAGTAGCATAATAGCATTATAACCGTACATTTTCTTGTGGTTTGACTTAATCTCACTGAGGGAGTCCTGGACTAGGGGGTGTCCGGATAGCCGGACTATCATCACCGGCCGGACTCCAAGACTACGAAGATACAAGATTGAAGACTTCGTCCCGTGTCCGGATGGGACTTTCCTTGGCGTGGAAGGCAAGCTTGGCGATACGGATATGTAGATCTCCTACCGTTGTAACCGACTCTGTGTAACCCTAGCCCTCTCCGGTGTCTATATAAACCGGAGGGTTTTAGTCCGTAGGACGGACAACCATTACAACAATCATACCATAGGCTAGCTTCTAGGGTTTAGCCTCCTTGATCTCGTGGTAGATCCACTCTTGTACTACCCATATCATCAATATCAATCAAGCAGGAGTAGGGTTTTACCTCCATCGAGAGGGCCCGAACCTAGGTAAAAACATCGTGTCCCTTGTCTCCTGTTACCATCCGCCTAGACGTACAGTTCGGGACCCCCTACCCGAGATCCGCCGGTTTTGACACCGACATTGGTGCTTTCATTGAGAGTTCCTCTGTGCCGTCACCGATAGGCTGGATGGCTTCTTCAATCAACAACAACGCAGTCCAGGGTGAGACTTTTCTCCCCGGACAGATCTTCGTATTCGGCGGCTTTGCACTACGGGCCAATCCACTTGGCCATCTGGAGCAGATCGAAAGCTACGCCCCTGGCCATCAGGTCAGATTTGGAAGCCTAAACTTCACGGCGGATATCCGCGGAGACTTGATCTTCGATGGATCCGAGCCGCAGCCGAGCGTGTCGCACTGTCACGATGGGCATGATCTAACTCTGCCGCCGGACAGTACCTTGGAGGCCGCACACGAATCCGCTCCGACCCATAGTTCGGAACCGATCGCGCAGATCGAGGACGGGTGGCTGGACGCCGCCTCGGGAGCTGCAACTTCCACGGTGATGTGGGAAGAGTATGAACTCGAACGCCCCTCCAAGAGCTACCCAAAATGCAAGTTGCTCCCCCGATTAGAGGAGGAAGCATACATACCTTCATCACCAGCGCACAATGCGGCCGACCGACCACCCCGTGGTCGCGACAGAGAGGCATCCAGGCCCTCCATCAAGACCGTACCCCGGCACCGCTCGAAAAGTATGAAGCCACGAGGGAATGCGCCGGACTTGCGGGATATATTGGAGGACAAGGCAAGACAATCCAGATCTATTTACGGATCACGTGGGCGCCCCACGACCCATGACGACTACCGTCGCACCGGATACAACAACTCCGGCCGGGCCGAACACAGCAGACAACGCTCCCTTGAGTTACGTCGTGATATTGCTCAATACAGAGGCGCCACACACCCACTATGCTTCACTGACGAAGTAATGGATCATCAAATCCCTGAAGGGTTTAAACCCGTAAACATTGAATCCTACGATGGCACAACAGACCCCGCGGTTTGGATCGAAGATTATCTCCTTCATATCCATATGGCCCGCGGAGACGATCTCCACGCCATCAAGTATCTCCCACTCAAGCTTAAAGGACCAGCTCGGCATTGGCTTAACAGCTTGCCCGCAGAGTCAATTGGGTGTTGGGAGGACCTGGAAGCCGCATTCCTCGACAACTTCCAAGGCACATATGTGCGACCACCAGACGCCGATGACCTAAGCCACATAATTCAGCAGCCAGACGAATCGGCCAGGCAATTCTGGACATGGTTCTTAACAAAGAAAAATCAAATTGTCGACTGTCCGGATGCAGAGGCCCTCACAGCCTTCAAACATAACATCCGCGACGAATGGCTGGCCCGGCACCTAGGACAGGAAAAGCCGAAATCCATGGCAGCCCTCACATCATTAATGACCCGCTTCTGTGCGGGAGAGGATAGCTGGCTAGCTCGCAGCAACAACCTCAGTAAAAATGCTGGCAGTCCGGATACTAAGGACAACAATGGCAGGTCACGTCGAAACAAAAACAAACGCTGCGTTAACGGCGATAACTATGAGGATATGGCAGTAAACGCTGGATTCCGAGGCTCTAAACCCGGTCAGCGGAAGAAGCCATTCAAAAGAACCACTCCGGGTCCGTCCAATTTGGACCGAATACTCGACCGCTCTTGCCAAATACATGGCACCCCCGAAAAGCCAGCTAACGACACCAACAGAGATTGTTGGGTATTCAAGCAGGCAGGCAAGTTAATTGCCAAAAACAATGACAAGGGGCTGCACAGCGATGACGAGGAAGAGACCCGGCCGCCGAACAATAGAGGACAGAAGGGCTTCCCCCCACAAGTGCGGACGGTAAACATGATATACGCAACCCATATACCCAAGAGGGAGCGGAAGCGTGCACTAAGGGACGTATATGCGATGGAGCCAGTCGCCCCGAAGTTCAATCCATGGTCCTCTTGCCCGATCATTTTCGATCGAAGAGACCATCCGACCAGTATCCGCCATGGCGGATTCGCCGCATTGGTTTTAGACCCAATCGTCGATGGATTTCACCTCACGAGAGTCCTGATGGACGGCGGCAGTAGCCTGAACCTGCTTTATCAGGATACAGTGCGCAAGATGGGCATAGACCCCTCAAGGATTAAACCTACAAAGACGACCTTCAAAGGCGTCATACTAGGTGTTGAGGCCAATTGTACAGGCTCAGTCACACTGGAAGTGGTCTTCGAATCCCCGGATAATTTCCGAAGCGAGGAGTTAATCTTCGACATAGTCCCATTTCGCAGCGGCTATCACGTTCTGCTCGGACGAACCGCGTTTGAAAAGTTCAACGCGGTGCCGCATTATGCATACCTCAAGCTCAAGATGCCAAGCCCTCGTGGAGTCATCACGGTCAATGGAAATACGGAACGCTCCCTCCGAACGGAGGAACATACAGCGGCTCTCGCGGTAGAAGTACAGA
Source organism: Triticum timopheevii (assembly GCA_963921465.1). Classification (NCBI taxonomy): domain Eukaryota; kingdom Viridiplantae; phylum Streptophyta; class Magnoliopsida; order Poales; family Poaceae; genus Triticum; species Triticum timopheevii. The sequence continues at coordinate 225,845,166 of OY997272.1, forward strand.
GCAGCTTTCTAAGGCAATTTTCGAGTCCGGCCGTTAAACGACCGGACACGGCCAAACGCGCCCGGAGCAACATCAATCAAGAGAACCTGGCACGTTCCGAGCACGTGTAGCAATGCGGCCCCAACCCCAGCCCTCGCATGATTGCAAGACCAGCTCTCCGCGTACATCATTACGCTCTGGAGATACCATGGGCATGGGGGGAGGGGCACAACCACAACAGGCCCAGAGTGCGGCTTGACCACACCAGGGGCTCCCAAGTGTGTCACTCTTTTCATTTTTATTTTTCTTCCTTTTTGTACACAGGACTCCGTTCACCAGAGGCCCTGTTCGGCGGCGAACCTGCCGAACTCACGATGCAACAACCAAGGAGGGACAAAGGCTGTGACGAACACTCAGGTGGTCTCCATTACGAGCATTAAATTTGTTAAATACACCATTCCGCAGCCTACCCCTGGAGGGAGACACGTCTAATTAGTCCAACCCTTGCTTACCGCACTATTTGTATCATTCCGCACTCATAGCAGAATCCCTTGAATAAACAATGCATCACTTTTTGCCTATAATTGCATTACTTTACATATATGTTCGTTAATGACATCTTGCACCCGTATATTTTGGTACAGCCGAATACACCAGGGGCTTATGTTCCCCGCATTATGGTGTGATAAGTCTGAACACTTTCACAAGTGCGGCACCCCGAACTTATAGCATTATATGAATCGGCTCCGAATCATGTCTTGGGTCAATAGTTGGGTTTGCCCGGCTCCCATGTTTTGGTACCTTACCTTCCGTTCTGTCGGCAAAGGTAGCAGTGGGAGAACCACTGCGATTGCGCCCCGGTTGAGCTGGGCGAGCGCCTCAGTGGAGAAAGCTAAAACTGACTGTCATGATAAGGCGAGAGACTGGTCGCTGTTCGAGAGGTCTTTTCGAGTCCTTAAAGACTTATGCCGCTTCGAGCGAAGAACCGGATAATGTCCGGCCAAGGCGTGGATAGAGCCCCGAACTCGGTCTCCCGAATACTAGGGGCTTCGCCGAAATTTAAAATTATAGAATTCTATGGCTAAGTGAGAGTGTTCAAGCATTATAAGTCCGGTTGCCTTGTTCGTTGTGTTGAGCGCCTCCCTAGATGGACCCAAAAATGGGAACAAGAGCGCTCAAGTTTATCCCGAACACCCCAGCACTCGTGGCATGGGGGCTGAAGCCGACGACTTGCCATCTCTCAGATTTAATAAACGGCCGCACAGAAGGTAATATGTTAAATCAATAAGCGTTGCTTAGAGCATATGAACAAAGTTTTCAGCGCACAGGATAACACATAGCGAGTTTACTCAATAATTACATCTCTGGGGCACTCATCCGCAATCTTGCGGGCACCCTTCAGGACAGTCTTATAGTACATCTCGGGCGTACGATACTCCTTGCCCGCTGGCGGCGCGTCAGTGATAAGCCTCTCCGCATCCAGCCTGCCCCAATGCACCTTTGCGCGGGCAAGGGCCCGACGAGCACCTTCAATACAGGCGGAGCGCTTGATGACCTCCACCCGGGGGCACGCATCCACCAGCCGCCACACGAGGCCGAAGTAGCTCCCAGGCATGGCCTCTCTAGGCCACAGCCAGACTATGAGGCCCTTCATGGCCTGCTCGGCTACCTTGTGGAGCTCGACCAGCTGCTTCAGCTGGTCGCTAGGGGGCACCGGATGGCCGGCCTCAGCGTACTGAGACCAGAAGACCTTCTCCGTTGAGCTCCCCTCCTCGGCTCGGTAGAATGCGGCGGCATCGGACACGCTGCGAGGCAGATCTGCAAACGCCCCTGGAGAGCTCCGAATTCGGGTAAGTGTCAGGTAGTTTACATTAACATGCTTGCTTTGCATGAAAAATGCCTTACCCACCGCTATTTTCTACACATCCTTAATCTCCTGGAGGGCCTTACGGGCCTCGGCCTTAGCGGCTCTGGCACTTTCAAGAGCCGAGGCAAGCTCGGACTCTCGAGTCTTCGAGTCGCGCTCCATACTCTCATGCTTTTCCATGAGAGCCTGGAACTCTTGCCGCACCTCCGCCACCCACGCCTCCTGTTTCTCTCGCTCCGCTCGTTCCGCGGCCGCATTGTGTTTGGCCGCGGACACGGCCTCCTTCAGGGTTTCCACCTCGTTCGTGGCCCCTGCAGTACCCACGTTATCCTTGTTATTTTCATTGCAACCAAAATCCTTTTCTGCAAGGTACAAATTTAAAGATGGTATTACTCACCTTCTTTGTCCTCGAGCTGCTTCTTGGCAAGACTGAGCTCTTGCTCGGACCGCTCGAGGTCCTGCTTCAACGCACCGACCTCCGCAGTCAGTGCGGCAGAGGTCAGCAGCGCAGCCTGCAAACCCATATTGACATAATTTTTAGCACTCCTGCGTATATCTTTTTTAGATCCTCAATCCGGTTTTTCTTTCCGAACACCAAACCGAGCATCAGGGGCTACTGTCTATGCGGTACTACATTACATATTTTTAACTTCTTACCTCAAAGCCTGTTAGAAGGCTACTACAGGCTTCGGTCAGCCCGCTCTTGGCGAGCTGAACCTTCTGAATCACCGCACTCATGATAATGCGGTGTTCTTCCTTGATGGAAGCGCCTTTGAGCGCCTCCAACAAGTTGTCCGGTGCCTCCGGTTGGACGGAGGCCGCCGGTTTCATGGTCTTTCCCTTCTTGCGAAGGGGACGCCTGCCGGACTCCGGAACCACTACGGGTTCCGGCGTGGAGTCCGGCGCAAAGTCCGGGAGGCTGCCTTGTGGCGCCTCCGGAGCCTCCTCCCGATGGGTCCCTTCCTGGGATCCCACCTCGGCGTCCTCAATGTCGCGAGGGGTGGAGGCAGTCAGGATGGAATCTACATCTGACGGAGCCAACGACCCGCTCGATGAAGCGGGGAGATCATCATCGGCCGGACTGCAGGCAGTGTGCAGCGTTAGAAGGACACTATGTGACACAAAAGAGAAATTATAAATCATTCAGGAATCCGGATACTTACGATCTTTCCGGAGGCCTGGCCCTTGAGGGCCACTCTTCATCGCCAACATTGGCGTTGGCGGAGCTGTCCGGGGGAATAGTTCTTCCTCCCTTGGACCCTTCGGCCTCCCCCGTTGGGGAAGCCTTCCTCTTCCTCTCTCCCTCCTCTGGGAGAGAGTCCTCTTCCTCCTCCTCGTCTTCGGGGGAGGAGTCCGCCGGGAACTTCTTCGAGTTCCCGTGGCCTTCTTCTTGGCCTTCTTCTCCGGAACCACATAAAGTGTCGGGACCAGCAGCCTCGTTAAACGAGCGTCCGCTGGGTCTTCGGGAAGGGGAGCCGGACAGTCTACCTGTCCGGACGTCCTCTGCCAGTCCTGTTAAACGCATCGGGAGTTTTAGATCCCACAATAGAGTCAAACTATGAAAGAAAATAAGTGTCCCATAGAGGATAACAAAGCTTACCTCACCGGCCGGGCGCTTGGTGCTGAATCCGCGATCTTCAGTCGTGGATGCGGGGGCTTCTCCGCCCTTGAACAGCACCCTCCAGACGGCTTTGTACGTCGTGTCGAAGAGCCCGCTTAGAGTCCGGTGCTGTGCCGGATCAAACTCCCACAGAATGAAGGCCCACTGTTGGCAGGGGAGAATCCGGCGGACGAGCATGACCTGGATCACATTGACAAGCCTAAGCTTCTTGTTCACCAAGGTCTGGAGGCAGGACTAGAGTCCTGCCAGCTCCTCCGAACTGCCCCATAGCAAGCCCTTCTCTTTCCAGGAGGTGAGTTGCATGGGGATGCCAGATCTGAATTCGGGGGCCGCTGCCCATTTAGGGTCATGCGGCTCGGTGATGTAGAACCACCCCGATTGCCACCCCTTGACGGACTCCACGAAGGCCCCTTCGAGCCAGATGACGTTGGGCATCTTTCCCAACATGGCGCCTCCGCACTCCGCTTGAACGCCCTTCACCACCTTCGGCATAACATTGAAGGTCTTGAGCCACAAGCCGAAGTGGGGCTGGATGCAGAGGAAGGCCTCGCACACGACGATAAACGCCGAGATGTTGACGATGCAGTTTGGCGCCAAGTCGTGGAAATCCAGGCCGTAATAGTACATGAGCCCCCGGACAAAGGGATGCAAAGGGAAGCCTAGTCTGCGGAGGAAGTGGGGAAGGAATACGACCCTCTCGTGGGGCCTGGGGGTGGGGATGAGCTGCCCCTTGTCGGGCAGCCGGTGCGCGATGTCGCCGGAAAGGTATCCGGCGCTGCCCAGCTTTGCGATGTGCTCCTCCGTAATGGAGGAGGCCAACCACTTGCCTCCCGCTCCAGACATGGTCAGAGAAGGTCGAGACGAGATGCGCGGACTTGGGTGCTGGAGCTCGAGTGCGCGGAGATGGATAAGCAAAGGAGGAAGAAGGCGTAGGTGAAAAAGGTGGATCCCTATCCCCTTATATATGGGCGGACGAAGACTATGCGTCCCCACCGGCCTGGTAAAACTCGCTTATCTCCCAAGCGCCACCATCAATGGCGCGGTTGGGTTACCCACGTCCGTATTGATGAGAATCCCGGAATAAGGGGAACACGATCTCTGCTTCGACAAGACGTGCCAAGGAAACCGCTTCGCTAAACGCGCTGAGGTGGTATAATAAAAAACGATTCCAGTAAAGGCTTGGTGGTGGTATGACATCATGCCACAAAAAACGTCAGCAGATTGAACTTGTGTACATATTATTCTCTCTACGGTGGTATGTGGAATTTATTTTGCAGAGCCGGACACTATCCTGGCATTCACAATCTTCTACGAATTATTCGGAGGAGGAACCCGCCTTGCAATGCCGAACATTATGCGCGCCGGACTCATCGTCATTGAAGCCTGGTTCAGGGGCTACTGAGGAGTCCTGGACTAGGGGGTGTCGGGATAGCCGGACTATCATCATCGGCCGGACTCCAAGACTACGAAGATACAAGATTGAAGACTTCGTCCCGTGTCCGGATGGGACTTTCCTTGGCGTGGAAGGCAAGCTTGGCGATACGGATATGTAGATCTCCTACCATTGTAACCGACTCTGTGTAACCCTAGCCCTCTCCGGTGTCTATATAAACCGGAGGGTTTTAGTCCGTAGGACAAACAACCATTACAACAATCATACCATAGGCTAGCTTCTAGGGTTTAGCCTCCTTGATCTCGTGGTAGATCCACTCTTGTACTACCCATATCATCAATATCAATCAAGCAGGAGTAGGGTTTTACCTCCATCGAGAGGGCCCGAACCTGGGTAAAAACATCGTGTCCCTTGTCTCCTGTTACCATCCGCCTAGACTCACCATGCTTTTTTGCATCCTGTGATCTTCCAATTGTTGTGAATCAAACACCCAGATTGGCAGAAATCTTGTGTTTTTAAATTCTCTATTTTGCACGTGCATTCCTATCCTATTCATGTTTATTTCCTATCCCTGCATTGTTAGAATCCTCAAATTCAAACAAGCCCTTACTCAGTTACTTCTCTTACAGATATGTGTCAAGGAAAACCTTGTGTGGTTTGTCCTTCTCCTGTGGCGCTGTGTTCCACCCCAGCTCAGCTGCTCCAACGACGGAAGGGTTCACTACAGCAGGGATCCGCTCTCCAGACTGTCTTTCGCCGCCTCAGATCTTCTTCCCCGCCGCCGGCAGCCACGACAACTGCATTACCATTGTCAACTGAGCAGATGACCTTGAGGACTATACGGGTCTGCAAGAGAGGTCGCACTCTTCCGTGTCTGCTTACGTTATGCGTCGCTTAATATGATGGCATGCTACATTATCGTCGTGTTCACCTATTAGACTCCGAGTCAGGTCCAAACTAATGCTGAAACTTGAGTTTTTAAATGGTTGTGGGGTACATATTGGGGCAGCAATCAGTATTATCTGTCTACTATCTGGTTAATCTTTGGTGTCTACTATGTGTTTCATGTTGGGTGCAAACAAACATTAAATGAGCCATTATCTGTATTTTTTAACTAAAGCTATTATCTGCCTGCTATCATTGGTTTTGGGTCTACCACAGTTTGCTACCATCACTCTAGATTTGTGCATGCACTCCTTACATAATCTCACTATGTTTTATTCCTATGCATGCCAGTTATTGTACACAACAGAACTGATCATGTAGAGCAAAAGAGACGAGCCTTGCGTGGCAATAAAATTTCATGCAGACGTCGTTCCATGGTGGGCGCAAAGGCAGCCCCCCCTCCACCCATTTTGGATCATAATCAAGAGGAAGATAACTGTTCTGAGGGGGGTTTAGAAGGAGAAGACCACTCCTATTTACCCCATGAGGTCTTCGCTCTAACTTGGCATGCTGATGTTGGTAATATCATGCATATGGTGCCTTGCATTGCTTACTGTATACATTAAAGATGTCATCTGCTTAGTTTAGACATGCTTTGTGTCAATGCCATCTATTTTGTTTCTTTATCGTATATGTGAATCACGCAATGCCATCTTGTCTAGCCAGGCATCATATATGTGAATTTTTCAATGCCACCCTGGTTAGCCAGTTATCTTATATGTGAATTATATCATTCCATCATCTTTTTATTATGTGTTAAATTTGTCAACAATTTTAGTACATTCAATTACTCTTCCTGTGCATCAGCCATTCAGCACGGTCATGGAAAAATCTGGAGTGGAAACAAGGTCTTTAGAGCAGACAATGCTATTTGACGAAGCGCATGTCTTGCTGGTTACCGATAGCTCCTCAGAGGAGGATTCAGAGATAGATGACCAGTCATATTTCCCCCCTGAGGTGCATGCCCTAACTTGGCAGGGTTATGTTACTCATATCGTGCGTATGGTATCTTGCATTGCTATGTCATTTGCTTAGTTTAGACATGCTTTGTGTGAATGCCACCTGTTTAGTGTCTAATTACCATATATGTGAATTATGCAATGCCATCTTGTTGCAAGACATTATATATGTGAATTATGCAATGTTATCTTGTTGCAAGGCATTATGTATGTGAATTTTATGCAATGCCATGCTGTTTAGGCAAGCGTCATATATGTGAATTATATCATGCCGTGCTTTTTTTGTATTTCTCATTGCTTTTGTCGACAATGTTTGTATATTCAACTGCTCTTCCTGTGCATCAGCCATTTGAACTGGTGATGGAGAAATCTGGAGTGAAAACAAGGTCTTCAGAGCAGACAATGCTACCTGCTGAAGCAGATATCTTGCTGGTTACAGATAGCTCTTCAGAGGATGATTCAGAGGCAGATGACCAGTCCTATTATCCCCCTTAGGTGTATGCTCAAACTTGGCAGGGTTATATTACTCATATAATGCATATGCTGTATTGCAATGCTTATTGTTTACATCATATACACAATATTGAATGCCATCTCCTTAGTTGACACATCATATATGCAATTGCCCTCTGCTCACTTCCTTAGTATATAAATCATATATTTGAATTATGTCACGCCATGATGTTTACATAGACAGCATGTATCTGAATTATGGCATGCCAACCCATTTTCTAAAGACATAATATAGTTATATCATCTCATCCTGTTTACATAGTCATCATATTTTAAATTATGTCATTCTATCTGTGAATTATATCGTGCCATCATGTTTGCATCGACGACATGTTTGTGATTTATGGCATGCCAACAACTTTAATAGACACATCGTATAGTTATATCATGTCATCCTGTTTACATAGTCATCATATTTTGAAGTATGTCATTCTATCCTGTTTAGTTAGCCATCATACATGTGAAATTGTGTCATGCTATCCTGTTTAATTAGCCATCATATATGTGAAATTATGTCCTGCTATTCTGTTTGCTTAGACAACATATGTGAATTACTTCATGCCCTTTTTTCTTCCCTAATATCCATTGCACCTGTCTATCTTACAATGTCTGTATATTCAATTACTTTTCTTGTTTATCATCCATTTCAATTGGAGGGAGTGATGGCAGTATCTGTGGGAGTAAAAACACGGTCTTCAGAAAAGATCATGCTACCTGTCGATGCAGATAGAACCACGGTTGTACTTGCCCAAGAATCAGCCCCACCAAACATAACCCACACTCATGCAGATTGTACCCCTACCTAGTTGGACAGAGAACCAGCTACACCCCTTCTAACCCCAACCCCAGCAGATAGACACCCAGTTCCCGTTGACACAGCACCCTCTCCACCACAGAGCACCCAAACATGAGCAATTAGTAAGGCAACTGCAGTGCCCAAATCACGAGGACCACCACTCCGAACCCGAAGTCAACGCTTAAAGCAGAAGAAGAATTGTTCTCAGGTCAAGTTCCGTAGCTATGGTTCATACTACTTTGCTCTTGCATCACTGTATTTACTAATACCAACCAATTTCAAATTTGAAGGATGCAATTGAAACTCCAATGGTGCAATAGGTATGTTTTAAACCTGTTTCTTCAACGTGTTTGGCTATTTGCTATTGTAACTTGCTCTATGTTGATTTTAGTTTCAATTGAATAAACAGTTATGTTCTCATGCCATGCACATTACGAGTGTTGTTATTGTTGTGTAGTTTCCCACACTTATATTCTGTCTATGCTGCTTTGCCCTAAATAGATATGATTCGAACTGTATCTATCTTGATTTGGCAACATAAACTAGAATGATATAGACCATACAGTGACCATACTACATAGATATATGTTTGTTTCATGTTGTTATCCTGTCCACCTTACTACTGAACTGGTTTACCAAAATGAGTTTCATATACTACATTGTAAACTTGAGATGTGTTTGTTTGTTTCCCTTTTAGAACGCGGATAAAATATTGGAGAAGAGTACCCTGTTATGCAATGGTAAAGGAAGTAATGCAGATAAGGTTCAAGATAGTGAGATATCCCTGTTGGTCTCCAAGAAAGCTGATAAAAACTATATTGAGGACACTGAGACAACCCCAAAGTCCTGTCTTGATGTAGTGTTCGAGTTACTAGCTACCACTGCTGGCACCAGCTCTTCGAACTCGTTGCCTGAATCAGTTCGGCTTCTTGAGTCTCAACTTCAAGTTGAAAGACATCGATCAGATGTTATGCGACAGGAAGCCGAAGGACTGAGGAAGTCCCTGCAGAATTCAGATGCATACTTTCTGGTGCAACAGCAGGCGCTGGAGGACTTAAGCGCCAAACAAGAGAAAGTTAATAAGCTTGCTAAGCATCTTGCCAGCATTATGGGTACCCAGGATATTGTTTCCTGAGCTCTTCTGAAGTGGTTTCAGTTCTGGACTTGTTTTGTTGCGGCGTTTATATGCTGCTGTGTTCCCTATATTTGCACTGGTGGTGAACTTTGATGCCCAGTGGATGTAATATGTGTAATAGCCGTGATAGCCTAGTGTAAGTTGCTTGCTTATTTATTTCCTTGTTGTCTTGTTTATTTGTTTGCTTGTAGTCAGTGCAGTTCTTTTTCTGCGGTTTGCTAGTGGCTGCAACAACCTATTTTTTAAAACTAGGCCACAATAACCATGGGCTAATATTTACTGTAGTGACACTGCACCTACGAGCCATAGAAACAGTGGGCCTTCTACGGGCCGTATAAACAGTGGGCCTTCCACGGGCCGTAGAAACAATGGGCCTTCTACGGGCCGCAGAAACAATGGGCCTTCTATGGGCCGTATCATCAATGGGCCTTATACGGGCAGTATGATCGATTGGCCAAACATGGGCCAATAACAGGCCGCATTATGGCCGCAAACGGGCTAGAGTTGGAATCGTCCGTTCATGGGCCGACCATAACGGGCCATCGTTAATAGGCCATATTTCATGACGCTATGAAAACGGCCCAACGTGTTAACGGACCACAAACGGGCCGACTGTAACCATGGGCTGAATTTGGCCCATAAGCAGAAAATGACAGTAACGAGCCGTAAGTAAATGAATGCTGGAAATGAGCCCAAGAATAAATGGGCTCTGAGAAGGCCGAAAGATAACATGGGCTAGAAACGGCCCAGCGGAATAATGGGCCCTTAATGGGTATAAAGTGATACACTGTTCATTACGGGCCAGTTTCACCACGGGCCGTTAATGGGTGTAAAGTAATACACTGTTCATTACAGGCCAGTTTCACCACGGGCCGTTAATAGGCCAAGAGTTACATAGGGCCTCATATGGGCCGAAAGACGTCATGGGCCGTACATGGGCCAGAAGTTAAAATGGGCTGGAATCATATTGGGTGGCCCAGATGACGCTACTGGGCCTAATTCGGATAGGGCGTAATGGGCCTAGGGTTAGCAGGCTGTAAATGGGCCATATGCGAACATGTCGTTAACATGCTTTACATGGGCCGGTCTGCCACCTTTTGACCAAGTCAAATGGGCCAGCCTTTTCATAGGAATGGGCCTCTGTTGGGCCGTGCCACGTGTCGACGTATCATAGGCGCCTTCTGTCCAATGAGTGGATGACATCTGTCCCAATGGTGAGCCGACCCGTGTTTCCTCCAGCCAATGATGATTTTACACGTGGAAAATCCCCATTGGTCGGGCTATTAACAGGTTATCGGATCCAAAACCCGACCCGATAGCTTAACGGCGTTTCATTACGGTGGATCCCACGTGTCGGTCACCCTTGACGAAAGCACTTCTGTGACGCGCGATTTATCGTCATGGAAGTGGACACTTCCATGATGATAATTTTGGTAATGTCATGGAACACTTCTACGACAGCACAGGTATGACTATCTTGATTCTGTCATAAATTTGTCATGGATGTACATGCATGACCAAAAACGCGACCTACTGTGACAAACACGTATCATCACGGAAGTGTATTTTTTTGTAGTGTATGCCTCTACTTTACTAGCTCATTAATCAAAGATGGTTAAGTTTTCTAACCATAGACATGAGTTGTCATTTGATTAACGGGATCACATCATTAGGAGAATGATGTGATTGACTTGACCCATTCCGTTAGCTTAGCACTTGATCGTTTAGTATGTTGCTATTACTTTCTTCATGACTTATACATGTTCCTATGACTATGAGATTATGCAACTCCCGTTTACCGGAGGAACACTTTGTGTGCTACCAAACGTCACAATGTAACTGGGTGATTATAAAGGTGCTCTATAGGTGTCTCCGGAGGTACTTGTTGGGTTGGCGTATTTCGAGATTAGGATTTGTCACTCCGATTGTCGGAGAGGTATCTCTGGGCCCATTCGGTAATGCACATCACTATAAGCCTTGGAAGCATTGCAACTAATGAGTTAGTTGTAGGATGATGTATTACGGAACGAGTAAAGAGACTTGCCGGTAACGAGATTGAACTAGGTATTGAGACACCGGCGATCGAATCTCGGGCAAGTAACATACTGATGACAAAGGAAACAAGGTATGTTATTATGCGGTTTGACCGATAAAAATCTTCGTAGAATATGTGGAGCCAATATGAGCATCCAGGTTCCGCTATTGGTTATTGACCAGAGACGTATCTCGGTCATGTCTACATAGTTCTCGAACCCGTAGGGTCCGCACGCTTAAAGTTCGATGACGATTATATTATGAGTTTATGTGTTTTGATGTACCTAAGGTAGTTCAGAGTCCCGGATGAGATTGGGGACATGACGAGGAGTCTCGAAATGGTCAAGACGTAAAGATCGATATATTGGACGACTATATTCGGACTCCGTAAAGGTTCCGAGTGATTCGGGTATTTTTCGGAGTACCGGAGATCGATATATTGGACGACTATATTCGGACTCCGTAAAGGTTCCGAGTGATTCGGGTATTTTTCGGAGTACCGGAGAGTTACGAGAATTCACCGGGGAGTATATGGGCCTTATTGGGCCATACGGGAATAGAGGAGAGAGGCCAAAAGGAAGGAGGCATGCGCCCCCCTTCTGGTCTGAATTGGACAAGGGGTGCAGCCCCCTTTTCCTTCTTCCTCTCCCCCTCTTTCCTTCTCTCCTACTCCAACAAGGGAAGGAAGAGTCCTACTCCCGGTGGGAATAGGACTCCCCCCTTGGCGCGCCCTCCTCCTAGGCCGGCCGCCTCCCCCCTTGCTACTTTATATACGGGGGCAGGGGGGCACCTCTAGACACAACAATTGATCCCTTGGATCTCTTAGCCGTGTGCGGTGCCCCCCTCCACCATAGTCCTCCTCGATAATATCGTAGCGATGCTTAGGCGAAGCCCTGCGTCGGTAGAACATCATCATCGTCACCACGCCGTCGTGCTGACAGAACTCTCCGTCGACACTCGGCTGGATCAGAGTTCGAGGGACGTCATCGAGCTAAACGTGTGCAAGAAGTCGGAGGTGTCGTGCTTTTGGTGCTTGATCGGTCGGACCGTGAAGACTTATGACTACATCAACCGCGTTGTGCTAACGCTTCCGCTTTCGGTCTATGAGGGTACATGGACACACTCTCCCCTCTCATTGCTATGCATCACTATGATCTTGCATGTGCATACAATTTTTTTTGAAATTACTACGTTCCCCAACACCAACAACGGCCCATAGTACGTCCATGCCAAGTCGTATGGCATCGAGACAGGGTCGAAAAAACGTACATCAACCGTGATTCTTCCCAGATTTTATCCTTGTTTGTTCCTACTACTTCCTTGGCCATCAAGGGATGTATTGGGAATGGATTTGGCTCACCTAGATCCCTTGGATCAAAGTGGTTGCCCTACATCAACGGAGGAGATCCGAAGAGGCCTCCTATATGTACACCTCCAACACTAGCCACCGCGAAGGATGCTCACACCCATCTTGTTGCTCCAAGACCACCTCCATAGAAGAAGAAGGGTCGATGGAATAAAAAGGAAGGTGAGGCTCTGCCACCGAGCTGCACTGGCCTTCAGGTCGGTGCCATCTCTGATGAGTCCCTTTAGTAACCCTAAGTTATCAGACCCACGAGTGGATGTGCACCTTGAAGGCAAGGGTTTCTACCAAGCTTTTGCAAGAGCATTTTTAAGTGCGTCTAGTGTCACCCCTAGTTGGTTTTGGAGTATTGACAACAAACCTGGTTGACGGACTAATGTGTTTGTGAGAATTGCAGGATAACACAGGTAGTAGTCCCTCATTGATTCGGTTTGCCTACCAGAGATGACCCCTAAAAATGTGTGAAGACATTGAAGACAATGGTGGTCTGTGAAGCTATTCACAATGAAGTCTATGACATGAGAAGACATCGCATGAAGACTATGGAGCGCGAAGACTTAGTTGTTTCGTTGTTTCCTTTTCTTCTTTGTTGAGTCATAGGAACCACCGCACTGTTAAGTGGGGTCCAAGTGAACAAAGTCAGAGTGACTAAAGTGATGCTCAACCAAATCCTATGTATTCGAGCGAAGACAATGAGTGCAAATCTTATCCAGAGTCGGATAAGTCAGCTTTACTTGTAGCCCAAGTCAAGCTGCTGCGTGTGTTTGAAATCTGACCGTTGGAACACGTGTTAGTTCCTTAGTGACCCAGGGTCATTTAGGACAAATCAGGTCAGGTTGCCTAGTGTCTATAAATAGCCCACCCCCTACACCATAAATTGGTGGCTGCTCAGAGTTAGTGCACGGCTTTTGTCGTTTGAGAGCAACCCACCTCCGAAGCATTAGTGAGAGAGATCCTTGCGAGGACAAAGCCCAAACCACCCAAAGCCCAAACCACCCAAAACCCACCTCCGAAGCATTAGTGATGGGTTTCTTTGTAATAGTTGTAATCTAGGAGGGCAACCAATGTTTTGAAAGTAATGACCCATTGTAAGAAGTGATGTTTCTTATTTGCTAGGAAACCCATCACTATTTGCATCATGTCAATGCATGTATATTAATAGTTCATTTTCTTATTTTGTTGGTAGATTCAAAAGGTATATGGACGATTATATGGGTGCGTGGCAAGTATACTGCAAGGATGATGATGTGGTTCCGGTTCACGATGATGACGATGATGGCTGTTTTCAGTTTTAGTTTAGTTTTAGGGATGCTTTTCCTGTTGGATGATCTTCCTCGGTTAAGTTTTAGTTAAGTTGTAGGGATGTTGATGGATGATTTCAGTTTAAGTTTTCCTGTCAAGAGAATATTCAGATTATGCATCACATTTGGATGTTATTCCTCCTGTAATATCAACTATTGTAATCCCACATTTTTTTTCAATATATGATTTCTTCCTCTCGTGCGTATATTTTTTTTCCGACTTGATATACATACTTATCACCATTATGTGGAGCATTAATTTAATTGCTGGCAATATATAAATATTATTCACATTTTATATGTAAAACTCCTTTAGTGTTGTAACCTTGTAGATGAATTTGAATTCCTGAACATTAACCACCAACGTATATGAGTGTTGTAAAAGTTGGTTTTATGTGTTGTACTCTTGCAACGGTTCCTTTTACCAACGGAAGTACTCCCTCCGTCCGGAAATACTTGTCGGAGGAATGAATGTATCTAGACGTATTTTACTTCTAAGATACATTCATTTTTGTTCATTTCTCCGACAAGTATTTTCGGACGGTGGGAGTATAACCGTTGCATTATGCGCTAGCAACTCTGGATAAGGCCATGCATCCCAAACCGTTGGTAAAGACCCTAGCAACGCATATATGGACTTTTAGATACGAAAACATGCATTGCTATATGTGGGTCCTATTGCAGTGCAAGCTTCTAAAGAACTTCTGAAGAAGACATCCTATGAACTCCTAACTGGTAAGAACCCAAATGTCAGTTACTTCAGAGTATTTGGTGCTAGGTGTTGGATCAAGGATCCACATCACACTTCAAAATTTGCAGTGAAAGCACATGAAGGATTTATGCTTGGTTACGGAAAGGATTCGCACACCTACAGAGTCTTCAACCTCTTTCACTATAAAGTGGTTGAAACCGTGGATGTGCAGTTCGATGAGACTAACGGCTCGCAAAGAGAGCACCTGCCAAATGTGCTAGATGAAGTACCTCCTAGTGAATCAATTAAGCAAATGGGAACTGGAGAGATCATACCTTCTGAGGCTCAGACTGAAGAGGAACTTATCATTTCTGCACCTAATCAACCTGAAGACAATGCTCAGCCTGAAGACAACCCTCCTAATGATGACATTGATCAGCAAGAGCAAAATCTTTGTCCAGTTCATCCTCGTGTTGCAAATGAAGTACAGATTGAGAAGATAATAGATAGCATAAATGCACCTGGTCCACTCACTCGTTCAAGAGCAACACAGCTAGCAAATTTTTGTGGGCACTTTGCATTCATCTCAATCTCTGAACCCAAGAAAGTTGTTGAAGCCTTCATGGAACCTGAATGGATTCAAGCTATGCAAGAAGAGCTTCAACAGTTCGAGCTAAACAATGTGTGGGAATTGGTCAAGCGTCCTGATCCTCGTAAGCAAAATATCATTGGCACCAAATGGATATATCGCAACAAGCAGGATGAGCATGGTCAAGTTGTCAGAAACAAGGCTCGTCTTGTTGCTCAAGGATACACTCAAGTTGAAGGGATTGACTTTGATGGAACATTTGCTCCGGTGGCTAGGCTTGAAGCCATTCGCATACTGCTAGCCTATGCAAATCATCACAACATCCTTCTGTATCAAATGGATGTGAAGAGTGCCTTTCTCAATGGAAAGATTGAAGAAGAAGTATATGTTGCACAACCTCCCAGCTTTGAAGATCCAAAACATCCTGATATGGTATACAAGCTCAACAAGGCATTGTATGGCCTCAAACAAGCCCCTCGTGCATGGTTTGACACACTCAAATACTTCCTGAAGAGCAAAGGCTTCAAACCTGGTTCACTAGATCCTACACTCTTCATGAAGACATATGATGGTGAACTATTTGTGTGCCAAATCTATGTGGATGACATTATCTTCGACTGCACTAACAAGAAATACAATGATGAGTTTGGTCACATGATGCAAGAGCAATATCAGATGTCCATGATGGGCAAGCTGAAGTTCTTCCTGGGTCTCCAAATCCGCCAGCAACACAACGACATCTTCATATCTCAAGAAAAATACCTCAAAGATTGCCTGAAGAACTTTGGAATGCAATACTGCAAAGGATACACGACGCCAATGCCAACCAAAAGTCATCTGCGTCCCGACGCCAATGGTAAAGAGTTCGATCAAAAGGTATACCGCTCCATGATTGGTTCTTTACTTTATTTATGTGCATCTAGGCCAGATATAATGCTTAGTGTTTGCATGTGTTCCCGATTCCAAGCGGCACCAAAGGAATAGCATCACTTAGTTGTGAAGCGAATTCTTCGACATTTGGCTTACACCCCAACACTAGGATTATGGTATCCAAAGGGCTCAGAGTTTGATCTAGTTGGATTCTCAGATGCTGATTATGCTGGTGACAAGGTTGATCGCAAGTCCACATCAAGCACATGTCACTTTCTGGGACGGTCATTTGTTTGTTGGCCTTCAAAGAAGCAGAACTGTGTATGTCTCTCCACTGCTGAATTTGAATACATTGTTGCTGGATCTTGCTGTGATCAGCTTCTCTGGATGAAGCAAACTCTCAAGTGCTATGGTGTTCACCTGAAGCATGTGCCACTCTACTGCGACAATGAAAGCGCCATCAAGATTGCCAACAATCCAATTCAGCACTCGAAGACAACATTGAAATTCGTCATCACTTTCTCAGAGATCATGTCATGAAGGAAGATATTGATATCATTCACGTCAACATTGAAGAGCAATTGGCAGATATCTTCACAAAGCCCTTGGATGAGAAAAGGTTTTGCAAGTTGCGGTGTGAGCTAAATATCTTGGAATCCTCAAATGTCCTGTGATTGGACACACATCCTAACACTTATGCATATTGATGACTTAGATGTGCAACATACGAAGTAATGTATATCTTCAATCAATGAAGACATACACTCTAAATGTGAATATATTAATGCGGAATTTGACTTCGGAGTGCCACGATAATTGTGCACCATGTTTGGGTCTAATACTTCCTATACAGTGGGTAACGCCACCACCAAACTTTTGCTTGAAGTGTTCTTCTTGGCGTTATAATTGCAAAGTCTTCGCATTTGATTTGTCTTCATCTTTGACTTAAGTTCATGATTATCTTCACCTTGTTGATTTGGTCTTATACTAGGATATATACATATTTGTGTTCTTTCCTCTACAGCATTCACTTATAGCTATGACTTGCTTGAATCTTTTGATCTAAGTGAATGTGATCGGACCCTAACCTCTTCTATGCTTCTACCTCAAATTCTATCTATCCAAATCATATGCATTCTATTGAAACTGTCGAATGTCTTCTCTGCGTCCTTATCAATAGAAGATACAGAGACAAGAATTATATCTGTTTTTAATGCTATATCCTTGTTGCCTGAAACCCGGAGAAGCCGGAACGACCCCCCGACAGTCCAGGCGTGCGTGGGAACATGGAACAACTTCCAATGTGTTGCATGTTTGCCACGTGCCCTTCAGATGTGAACCGCCAGGGGCACCTGTGTAATTGCATTGTGCCGTCCCTTTCCTTATAAATATACATCACATCACGGTCAAAATCCTTCTCCCACCTCGCCACCTCCCACAAACCCTAGCGCCACCGCTAGCTCTCGACGACGCAGGCGACGAAGCGCTTAGCTGCCGCGACCTCACCGACGTCCTCCGCCGGCCGCGGACCTCGTCTTCTCTACCGCTGTTGTAGGTGTCTTCCGTCGCCAAGTTAGGGCACGGGAGATTGAACTGCTCGGCCTCTTACTCCCTTCCGTCTAGCAGTTCTTCGTGTGGTAATTAAAACTCTCTTTTTACTGTCTTTTTGATCTGATCGACTCATCGTTCTCCACCAAAAGCGGTTTCTATGTCTATCTGATGAATCTATCATGTTCTGCATCTCATATCATGCTTAGTATATTCACTTATGCTTCACAACAAGTTAGATTCCTCACTTGTACCTATTCTTGGATTCGTACAAATCTGGAACCAACTCTCACCTAATAAGTGAATGTCTTCGCGCTATGAGGTCAATGTCTTCAAACTGATTTATCTTTTAAAAATCTTCTGAGAATGCATATGACCTCTTCCCCTTCCCTCACATCTCTAATGCTGTCACAGGCACATATCCGTGGGAGAATCCCTTGGTTCTCATAGTCTGCATTCATTTGCAGAATTCTTACAGCGTCACATCAATTCACCTGAAGCCAGTTCTTGTCTAACCAGCAGACGGAAGCCCTTGCAAGTTCTGAAGCCACTCAGTTTAAGCTTCATGGCAACAGATAAGTCAGCTAGAAAGGGCGCAGACAGCGCCACGGAAATACATCCAAAGATTTGCCACCAGATCTGCATGAAATGTACAAGACAGACCCTGAAGAAACCTATGGTGAACGCAAAACTCGAATCCAATGGATTTGAAGATATTGGGGTGAAGAATGGTTTAAGTACAGATTTGTCACTAATGAGTATGCTGAGAAGAATGCCATCAAGCAGCCCTGGGGAGATATATTATTCAAAAATCTTCAACCCCAGTCCCTGTCTGAAGCTATTGATCAAGGGTTCTACCCATTCATGTTTCACGGACCACAGCCAGAGAATGCTGACCCATCTTCTCTGCTATGGTGTCGCGAAGAAAATCTGTTCAAGCACAACTTCAAGTTTGCCAAAGATTCTGCTGTGAAGAATAGGAAGGCATTTGGACTTGACTTCAACCCCGGTCCATCTGCTCCTTGGGATGATGGCACCCGTGAAGCCAATGAAAACAGAATCGGTCCCTTCTATAACCTCGAAGGCCTCATCTCTCACATTGCAGTTCAAGGGGCCGCTGTGGATCAGTTAGCTAATGATGCAGATTCTGATGAAGCGCCAGCTCCGCCCAAGCCACAAAAGCAGAAGAAAACAAAGGCTTCAAAACCCTCTGCTGAACCAAAAGCTTCACGTGTGAAGCCACTGACCACTGCTCCTCCTGCACCAAGTATTAATTATTAAGATCTATCTTGAGTCTCCAAGAAGAAAGAGAAGCCCCAGAAGAAAATTGTCAAGAGTTCTGGTCAAGCACTGACCCCAGCTGCCGTGCTGTGAAACAAGAATGAAGCTATTGATCTGTCAACTGACGATGAGTGTGGTGATGATGCCCTTGAGCAGCTGATTAAGAGCAAACAAGAGGCGGAGATCTTCAACGATCTGCCCCTTTTCGATGTGAACATCCTGAACAATTTCATTGATGAGTGGTTTGACAACCCAAGCCTCAGTTTTGATGATCTTCAGCTCCCAATTGGCATCAGCGTCGCCATCTAAGGCGCCATTTCTCCTGAGCTGGCTCTGGCTCAGAAAATTGTTGAACTGAAGAACAAAATTGACTATGAGAAAGCCCAGTTCAAGAAGCACATGGCCGAGCTCAGTGTGGCTGATGTTCAAAACTTCAAGCTGATGTTGCATGACCTCAAGGAGGCATTTCACAAGAAACGTAAGAGGCCAAAGGTTCACGTGAGCGAATGAAACACCTCGCTGCCAATTGTGTTCAAGCTTACAATGAAGCTGAGAAGCGCAAGGCACTTGGGCGTCCTGGCATAGACCCCAAGATGACTGCCAAAAAGAAGAAGCCTGCCGTGGCACAAGCTGAAGCATCTGGGCGGGAAGCACCTCGCATTGTCTTCCCTACCAGCATGACAGGCTCGAAGCCTAAGGTCCCCACAGCGGCTTCGGAACTGAAGAAAACAAGGGCGGCTGAAGCCGAAGCCAGAAAGCGCAAGTCCATGAACACCACTGATTATGCTCCCAAGACCAAGAAGAGAAAGGCAAAGTCTTTGAAGAAAGATCGGGCTGCTCCCACAGAGCCCCTCTTTGTGGAGCCAATCTCAGTTGCTCGTCCTGCATCCGAACACCAAGAGCGTCAGTTAATAGTTCACGAGCCTACTTCAACAGAGGCTCCTGAAGCTGAAGAAGTTCTAGCTGTTGATCCCATCACAGCTGAAGAAATTGGTCCCCAAGACAATGTAAATGATGATGAAGTCCTTCCTCAGATCGAGCACCAAATGGTATCATCGCCTGTTCTCACGAATAGTGAACTCATCAGCATTAGTCGTCCTTTGACGCTAATCACTCAGGATGCTTCATGGGCTGATCACTCACAACAAGACACCCCAAGTCAAGTATCTCCAAGTACTCCCCCACCTCAAGTCACCACTCAGGTGCTTGATGATGACGACTATGTGGTCTAGCCAACTCCCTCTTCAAAAGTGTCGCCCACATTTCGCAGGCTTCGCAAAGGACCAAGGCCACAAGTCGCTCCATCGAGAGTTCCAGAAGGAGAAGTGCAAGACAACTCAGTTGCATGACAAGTGTTTCCTGAAGCCACTCCCACTGTGAACATCTCTGAATCTGAAGCCAAAGCTGCTGAAGATACACCGGCTGCATCAGCCGCAGAACCACAAGAAACCTGTGAAGAAGAAGAAGAACGTGTTGCCACACCCCGTACCAACCAAGAAGTTGTTCTTGAGGAGAACGTGTCCAACCCTCCAGCTACTCAAGTGGAGGCTGAAAATACTGAGACAGCCATGAACAACACTACTGAAGCTAATGACATTGTCATGGCTGAAGCTAATGTGGCTCCTACAGTAAATACGGTGTCTGAAGCCAATGATGCACCTGCCACCAGTGTGCAGTCTGAAGACCTTGTCAATGCTTCTGCTCCTATACCGCCACCAAGGCCTCACACCATTGAGCAAGCATTTTATCAAGGCGAGCTTGTCACTGTTCGTCGGCCCATTCTAGTTCCTCCACCTGCTGCCGGGCCACAATTTGATTATCATGTGGAGCACAGGTCTCAGATCTAGAAGCCAAAACCGAGGCTGCCAAGGTTTCCAGGTACTGCATCTGCGCCAGGATCATTCAACGCTAATGGATTCATAGCACACAACACATTCTTTGATAGCGCCAAGAACCAATATTCCAAGCCAAGAATATCATCTGATCAGTTCTAGAGTTATCAACAGCGCAGTTACTATTCATGCATACTATACAATCAGGGGCGCATCTTTCCCCATATGCGTCTAGACTGTGAAGCCATTGCGGGCCTGCCTTGCTTAGAATAAGCCCTCGACTGTTTCAGAGATGTAGGTCTTCTATAGTTTGTGACTGATAAAGAAAATTGGAATGAAGAACTTCTGCTGCAATTCTACGCAACTCTTCACATTCGCGGCTACAACTGGGATCCGAAGACATGGGTCCTTGAGTGGATGACAGGCAATGTACATCATGAAGCCAAAGCTCTTGACATTATTGAGCTTACTGGCCTGCCCACTCCAGGTGAACTTTATGAGCCTGGTTGTTAGCTTCACCACAATGCTTTGGAGAGCATCTTCAAGAAGCCTGAACCTAATATGAGCCAAATGCTGAGCATGATGAAGCCACTGCCACAAGATGCTGAATATCCAAAGGAATTCTTTGTTGAAGACCTAGAATATCTGCCCCGCACAATCTATCATATTATAAGGCGAACTCTATGGCCCGTCAAAGGACATTCTTCTTCAGCAAAGCTTGAAGGCTCCATGAAGACATTGGTTTTCTATATACTCAATGGCATCAACTTCAATGCTCAAGACTTATTCATCAGGCAACTGGCTACATCTGGCTCTGATTTATTTGGTCTGAAGTTTTATGCTCCATGGGTTATGCGCCTCATCAAGCTTCATTTTGCTGTCAACTATCAGTCGTCTGTGCGCAACCATCTGATATTCTTGCCAGAGGTTGATATGTCTGTCGAAGCCATATACCCAGAGCCTGCCAAGGAGCCAATTTATCTTCACAACGCCGATCACCAAAGCTTCACTCAGCCCATTGAAGGAGTTCTTGCTGCAACTCATGTTTATCCTCTGGCTGGACGTACACGTGCACCTCATCGTGCCTATACTCAAACCACTGAAAGCACAATTGCTCAAAGGCCTCGGAAGAGATCTCATGTTCTCAATGACTGAGAGCTTCTCGTCGCCCTGCATCAAAAACATGATAAGCATCATAACTGGCTAAAGCGTCAGATGCAAAGCCTCTTGGCGGATGTTAATCGCATTCAAAATCTTGCCACCAAGAATGCGTTTGTCACTCATGAAACCTGTCGGTGGTCATGGAAGAGTCTGACATTGCTTAGTGCTGAAGCTGATCTTCAAGACGATGGCTTCATAGATAGATTCAAGTTTGATACCACTCCTCCCAGGAATGTTGTCTTGCGTCGGACTCCATCACTCGAAGATTCTGAGTACTCCTCCGCGGCAACTGTCAATGCTAGAGACATTGATGACGACGATGATGCAACTTCACCACCTCCAACTTCGGCGCGTATCGACACTGCACCAAGTTCGTCTGCACCACCGAGCCTCAACGGCGACCCTGCTGCTTCACCTACTCCTCATGGGAACGAGTATAGGCTCTGTGTATTCAAACCTTTTTGGTCCTTAATGACAAAAGGGGGAGAAGCATATGAGTTGATAGTCTTCAAGCGGGTCCATATGGGTGGTTGCTACACTTTTGCCAAGTGCTTACAACTCTCGTTTTTGAAACATTTGGTTCTTTGAGTTGTAACACTTAAACTTGATGGTCGTCTGCTACTTTTTCTGCTATTCTATGATGCAATGATAATTCCGCATGTGCGATGATAAATCCCGCATGAAGTCATCTTGTAGACGTCCATTTTTTATTATGCATGTCATTATCCTAGTTATATCTTTTCATGCATGATGTATTGTCTTCATAAGTTGAAGAGGATCTCCACAAGTACAACCTGCCATGTGCATTTGCATTCCAAAGCAAAACCTTATATGCACATCTTCAGGGGGAGCCTTTTGCCACTTACGAAGACAATATCTCAATCCTTTACAATTTCACATACTTTTATCCCCGTTGAAAACTTCAACCAGTTTGTCATCAATCACCAAAAAGGGGGAGATTGTAAGTGCATCTAGTGCCACCCGTAGTTGGTTTTGGAGTATTGACGACAAACCTGGTTGAGGAACTAATGTGTTTGTGAGAATTGCAGGATAACACAGGTAGTAGTCCCTCATTGATTCAGTTTACCTACCGGAGATGACCCCTAAAAATGTGTGAAGACATTGAAGACAATGGTGGTCTGTGAAGCTATTCACAGTGAAGTCTATGACATGAGAAGACATCGCATGAAGACTATGGAGCGCGAAGACTTAGTTATTTTGTTGTTTCCTTTTCTTCTTTGTTGAGTCATAGGAACCACCGCACTGTTAAGTGGGGTCCAAGTGAACAAAGTCAGAGTGACTAAAGTGATGCACAACCAAATCCTATGTCTTCGAGCGAAGACAATGAGTGCAAATCTTATCCAGAGTCGGATAAGTCAGCTTTACTTGTAGCCCAAGTCAAGCTGCCGCGTGTGCTTGAAATCTGACCGTTGGAACACGTGTCAGTTCCTTAGTGACCCAGGGTCATTTCGGACAAATCAGGTCGGGTTGCCTAGGGGCTATAAATAGCCCACCCCTACACCATAAATTGGTGGCTGCTCAGAGTTAGTGCACGGCTTTTGTCGTTTGAGAGAAACCCACCTCCGAAGCATTAGTGAGAGAGATCCTTGCGAGGACAAAGCCCAAACCACCCAGAGCCAAAGAGTGTTTGGCATCACTAAAGTCTTTCTGTCTGCGTGATCTGAAGAATTGTTACACTTGAGGACTGTGAATCCTCCAGCCGGTTAGGCGTCGCGTTCTGAGCATCTAAGAGTCATTGTGGATTGCCAGTGAACAAAGTCTGTGAAGGTTTGGAAGTCTACCTTGAAGACTTACCAGAGTGATTGGGCGAGGACTAAGTGTCCTTAGCTCAAGGGCAATAAGGTGAAGATGCGGTCTTCTGAGTTAAACCTCAGCCTCCCTAACCAGACGTACAGTTGTCACAACAACTGGAACTGGTCGAACAAATTGTTGTCCTCTCCAAGCTACTGGTTCTATCTCTTACTTCTCTTTACTTATAGTTTGTCTTCGTGAAGTCATTGCCTGCTTGCATTATCTGTTTGACTTCACTGAGTGACTACTTGTTCTGATTGGCTTCATACTATCTTCAATCCTGATCCTTACTACCTAGCTGCTAATAGTCTTCGTGCTTTCACTTCATTGAATACTTGACTATGGCTTGCCTAGTGTAGTCTATCTCCCGCTGCATATAAATAGGGTCATTTCTATTGTTTGTCTTTGAAACTCCCATGTTTTGAAGACTTTCATAAAAATCGCTTATTCACCCCCCTCTAGTCGATATCCAGCTCTTTCAGCATTAAATTTCATTTTTAGACCGGGTCGAAATCAAGTTGCAACGTAGATAATAAAAATAGGCATGGTTATGAGGACTTAATTCTTATAACCATATACTTGCAACGTGATCACTATGGTATTAATTTGTGCCCTAGAAGACAATCGTCAAGATGTTCTTGCAACGTATCGAAGTGGGGGATGTGTCCAAAATATGTCTTGACTGGAGCGCGTCCTACATCAAGAGTCATTTGTCCCACTGAAGGCCCTATCCATCCCACGGGGTTGCCATGATAATTAAGATAGAATTAGGCAAAAGCATTGGGCATTTAATGACTACACCTCTTGTATCCCCGGAGATAGGATTAGGCAAAACCTTTTTGTCACTGCTGTTTAGAATAGCGCTTCACGGTCTCTCTTTCCTTAGCCACCTTGTGGCTCAAACTCCATGAACTTGGGTGTCAGGGTTAAATCCAGCAGATCTTTGGTAGGGGGTCTATAACAGCCCCAGAGGTTAGCTACAGTGACCACTTTCTAGTGATGCCATGTCACCATGGTTGCTAAGCAAAATTGCCACTTGATAAAAATCTACGCCAAATTCCAATTTGCAATGCAAGTCAAATATTTACATCTTCAAACATGCAAGAAAAATAGTTCATAATATTGCAAATATTCCCTAAGTATTTATAGTATTTATGCTAAGGAAAACTACATCACCTAAATTCCAAAAATGCCCCTGGAAATTAATTAAGTGGATCAACAGCAAAATACTTGACCCTTTTATTTTCTAAAAATGTTTAGACATTTCCAAGTGCCTTGAAACTTTTTGTGCAGCTTCACAATGTTGCCATCTATTTATGTGCACACTTTCACAATTAACAAAAATATTATAGTAGCTGATTTAAATAGAAAACAACGTGGAAAAAGTGAATCAAAAAAGAAAAAGAAAAGGAGGAAAGGTGCACTATGCACATGGGCTCTATGTGCACACTAGCCGCCCCATCCCGCCAGGACGTTTTTCCCTACCTCCTGTTCACACGAGGCTCGGTGGCCGGCGTGCGCACATCCACGCCGTGGATCGGCCACGTGTCGGCCATTCCCCGCATCCACGGGGCCTACTTAGGTCGCCCTCGACCCCGTAACAAACCCTAGACACCCTTGTTCCCCTCTTTCTCGCTCTCATCGTTTTTGTCTTCACCGAACACAACCGTCGTCGCGCCGCCATGATTGCCATGGCCACCGAGCATCCCGCACCACTCATTAATGTCCACGAGCTCCGCCGCATCCTTCTTCTTCAACTCCTCCACCGTATCGAACCCGGGGAGTAGCACCGATGACGCCCGTGCCTTCTTCCTCCGATTGTGGCCGCTGTTCGTCTTCACTGATTCGTCGGCTCCCGTCCAGCCCGAGCACGTCTACGGCTCCATTGTGAGCCACTCCTCCGGATCCCCCCTTTTCCTGTCCGTTCCATCACCATTTGGCCCCGCCCCTGCACTTCGGCCGCCATGGCCGGACCGCCGGAGCTCCGCTCCCGCTGCGCCATTATGCAGCCCCCGCGTGCTGCCGCCCAGCCCGCACCCTGCCTCACCCCGGCTCGTGCTCGCTTGCACCCTATGTGCCCCACCACGCCTGAAGCCCGTGTGCTCGCCGCATCCATCCAGCCCCGCAGCCGCCTCGCGCCCGTGCCCTGGCCACTCCCCGCCTGCATCGCTGCCCGTCGCCACCCTTACCTGGCCGCTCCGGTGCGAGCTGCTGGCCCTTGCCACCGTCGCCGCGCTATGTGCGCCTGTGCATGAGCGCGACCACACTATGGTGGCCACCTGTGCCACTGCCATGTGGACCCCCATTGCTAATTAGTTTAATTAACTAATAACTAAAATTAGTTAAGTTTATAGTCATTGACACTTGGGCCACCTCTTGATTAGCCTGATTAGTTTAATTAAAAACAATGTTTAATTATCCCGAGCCTATGACATGTGGGCCCCTGGACCTAGTTGACCAGTCAACTGTCGACTGGTCAACTATTGACTCACTGCTGACTAAGCCCCCTGGACCCCACCTGTCAGCCTCTATGGACACTGCTGGGTACACTTCTCTGTGTACCATAGCAATCAACTATTTAAAATA
The DNA here is from genome assembly GCA_963921465.1 of Triticum timopheevii. Taxonomy (NCBI): domain Eukaryota; kingdom Viridiplantae; phylum Streptophyta; class Magnoliopsida; order Poales; family Poaceae; genus Triticum; species Triticum timopheevii. Next base: position 225,871,442 of record OY997272.1, read on the forward strand.
GTTTCAAATTAATAATAATCCACTAAATAAAGAAAGTCATTTAAACTTCAAAAAATCATATAAAATAACCCGTAACTCGGATGAAAATAATTTAAATATGAAAAATGATTAGAAAAATAAGACGAATATGTTTAGGCCATTCTCATACCTGCCACATGTCCCCAACACTACAAACATGGAACCTTCCCCTCCGGTTTGTCTGTCCGATAATTGTCTAAAGTTGGGAAAATATTCCCAGATATTTTTCCGCTCCGTCTATAACGCGTAGCACTGCATTAAGTCACCCCTAACATAGCATATTGCCATGTCATGCTCTGTGATGCATTTGTTAGCTTTATATTTATTGTTTATTTCCCCTTTTCTTCTCAGGTAGACCTCGAGACCGATGTTAATGCTTCCCCCGAGTACGACTACACTCCTAACCACCAGCCCCTTTCAGCAGAGCTTCCAGGCAACCAAAACCTCCTTCATCATTGCTATATCGCCCATTCTTTCTCTCTCATGTTTGCATTAGATTTTGCTACTGTTGTTCGATAGATCATATTCTGATGCATAGCCTACTTTTGTAACCTGTTGTTGTTACTTTACTTGTCATCCTATATGCTTAGTATAGATTGGATAGTGATCCATCAGTGGCCCCGCACCCTTGTCCGTGTTGCCATGCTTTGCTTCCGGATGTCTCGATCAATGAGAACGATGTGCAGAGACCAACGCATCACCAATAGCCCCTCCCCCTTAGTTGTACGACTCTGCAGAGCCACTATCGAGTGACGAGGGTGATACCTTGCATCTACTCCTGATGATTTCTCTTTAGTGTAGACAGTCGGTCATGGATTACATAGGGTGCTTGCTCATTCACCACTCCTGATGATGACTCTATCGTGCAACACCTCAAGTGTGAACCCTTCGAGGGTGATACCTCCAGGGTCACCTTGACGGTTACATCGAGTAGGAATCCATCGAGGGTGATTCCTCAGGTTCCCCTTGATGTTATGGACACACAGGTACCTTGACCTTCATCTCAGTCCTTTCTTAAAGTCGGGCCGACCCAAGGGGTACGCACGAGAGTTATTGAAGTTGGCTTGACCATGAGGGTACCCGCGAGATAATGAAGAGGCATGACCAGGGAGGCAGACCACCCTAGAGAGGGATGGGCATGGCCCTTGTCGTAAGTCCGCAAGACGGGGCGACAGGATCACTGATCATCTCTGCGAGCTCCCAATACACTAATGGTTTGGATATATGATCTGACTAGGCCTCTGGCCTTTTCGCACTAACCACCACGCAGGGTAAGTTATGGGCACTCGACATCGTACGATTCTCCCGAAAGCTCTTCAGATATCACAGCTCAAAGATGTGGGCTGATTGTTGGGGGTGCACAATAACCGCATGCGCTTGTATAAGGAGGTGGGTCTGGTCCCCAACAAGTCGCGCAACGCTTGGTAGTACGTAGGAGGACTGTCCCATGACCCCTTCGCACTTAGGATGTAGACCGGCGTGTTGACCTCTCTGTTGACCCTAGATAGGACTACGGCACGTCAATCAGCCAAGGCTGAGCATGACCTGGGAAAGTGTGTTCGATCGAAGTTAATCGAGCGTGATGGGTAAGTTGGTGTACCCCTGCAGGGAAGTAATCTATCCGATTAGCCATGTCCACGGTAACGGACACTCGGAGTTGTATCCCGATCTATTACAACTAGAACTGGATACTTGTGACACTAAATGGATATGGTAGCTCCGGGATCGCTTTCTCGTAGGGAGTCAAGGATCTCTAGGCATGGCTAATATATACTCCCTCCGTCCCAAAATAAGTGACTCGACTTTGTACTAACTTTAGAGTTAGTACAAAGTCGAGTCACTTATTTTGGGACGGAGGGAGTACTTGTTACTATATGTTATGTTACTCTATCTCTTCTGTTGCTACAAGACGTTGCAAGATGCTAGTCTTCGATAGGCTAGGCCTTACCCCTCTACTCTGGCATTCTGTAGTATAGTCCACGGATACAACCCCTTCCCATAGATACTGATGCATACTTAGTTTAGATCTGATGTAAGTCTTACGAGTACTTTGGATGAGTACTCATGGTTGCTTTGCTACCTTTTCCCCTTTACTCGATTGTTGTGATCAGATGACGCAGCCCAGGAGCCCGCTGATCCCGCCAATGACTACTACAACCCTGATGGAGCCTACTACTACGTGGAGACCACCGATGTAGCGACCCGACCTCAAACGGTCAAGCCTCTATGTATCTGTGCCATCCCTAGATTAATATGCTCACACACACAGTACATCAATGTATATATCAAAGTGCAATCACATGTTTAAAAAACGTAAAACTGATATATATACCTCATAAGTCTCAGCGGAAACAAACAAATGGGTGTGGAGTCCCATCAACGCTATCGACAAGTTGAGTGTAGACCGTAACTCTGTATCGTAACTCTTACTCGTCGAAGAAATATCTGCAACATGAGATGTTGCAGCCGTGTAGGTCGGTACATTGAATGTACCAACAAGATCACAATAAGAGAAAATAGATGATAAACTATTCTATATGCAATATGGCTTTGTGGCTCGTCTCTAGGTTTTGTTTGCGTAAAAGCTTCCCTTATTTTCCCTACAACAAAGAATATTCTAGGAACCTGCACTACGGAGTTTTCTACTATGAGATGGTTCTGCCAACCGAGGTCTCATAGCCCAAATCATCATAAGTTGCCCACAATTAATTTATCAGTCCAGTATTAAGAGTTCCAAGATAGATCCAAGTCCACATGCTCAAATTGTCTGTAATCAAGGACATGACTAATCGATTAGGTTTTAACTCTACAGGGTGTTGTGCACTTTAACCGCAAGATTCAATCCCTCTTTTTACGTTCTGGCACTTCAGGGTGTTTGAGAACAAGACGACCGAAACATGGTCTTCCAAAGAGTTCCTCTGACCATTGTCCAGTGCTCATCCAATCCTACCTAGTTCTACATCTACTAGAACCGTCCCAACCAGAGTCACAAGGTCAACCAAGCCACAGCCCATAGTGACTTTGGGTTGCACAGGTAAGCTTCCGGGCATGAAGTATTCTTCCATCTCTTTGAGTCTGGGTGGAACTTTCCTCATGAGTACTGGGCAAATCCAGCTCACTAGACATCCATTGGGTACTCCAGGATGCCTCGCAACCAGTCCGCCCAGTAGTGTGTATTGAAATCTTGTCTCGAGTCTTGAAGTGTTAAGGTCTTGAAGAAGCACTCCTTGCAGATGCCATCATGAAATTGTCATCATTGACGTAGAATCCTCCTTCTCACACCACTTCCGAGCACTCATACCAAACCCCATCTAATATAGCATAGCATTAAAAGCTATATGACGTCCTAGCTTGATAACAGGGAGATGGGTTCCTACCTCATGCATTCTTCTCAACTACAAGAAGTCAATATCACTACAGGAGGGATTATGAATGGCGACACTAAATGCAAAAGCATAGATATGAAAAACATGGTCAAAGTGAACTTTCCTGTACTGTTGATGAAGTTTATCACTCTCACAATTCCTGATAAATTCTACTCGTCACACTCCAAGCAATCTATTGTAAGAAATTATCATTCAATAAATAACCATGCCATATAGAAGAATCCAAATAAACACAAGAACAAAATATGGCGTAGTACAACAGAACAACAACAAAAAATTAATATATATAAAACAAGTTTTTATGGCACTGTAAGGTGAAAGGTGAAAGAATCAACTCAAAAGAGTTAAAGGATGATGAACTATCGCTATATAATCTTAGGTTGAAGACACTATGGAAGATGATCCAAAGTATAAGGAGAACAACTTGAATGTTGCTCGGCAGATAGCATATAGGCATAAGAATCTATTTAAAAAAACCCAATTGAAACGAAGCAGTACAATGCAAGTTATAGCAAATTGAAGCATGAATTGAATCGGAATTCAAAAACTCAAAAGTATTTGAATTGGAGCGCGGTGGATATGAACATAAAGTATATAGCACAGGTGTTTAGGTGTAAAAGGGATCAATTGAAAGGGTGTTGCGGTTTGCAAGATATGATCAAATGAATGTTCAAATACAAATTTGAATTGCTCAAATTTCAAAGCTTTAAATGTTAAAACTAACGATGCTATTGGATATAGGAAGTCAATATGAATATGTAGGAAAAAGAATCAATAGATTTGAAATAACGGATCAAAAATACAAGTGATTCAATATGGCATTGAATCAGCTTAAAATAGTGTGAACATTTTCTTGTGACTAATAAGTAATCTGAGTATGATCAAAATTATGTGCTAAAAAGATAACACTAATGGTATGAACGAAAAGATTACTTCGACACAAATCCGACATAATTGGATTCGTCGAAAACAAAGTTACGGACAAAAAGATATGATCAAAAGAAGTTTGATTATGAATCTAAAAAAAAGAAACTAAATTTCAAAATTTCAAAAAATTGATGCGATGGATAGGTGGAATGAAGACAGAACTCTAGGCTGGTTTCCTCTAATTTAGATAAATCAATAAAAAGTTACTATTTGAAAAACGAGGGTCAAGCTGTTTTACGGGAAAAAAGAGCTACGGCCAGAAGAATTCTAGGGCTAATGTGTAAATACAAAGACTAATTAATAATCTAATTATTCTACCATATACTAGTTTAGAAATAATACACTGCAGGGAATAAAGGAAAATACGAAGAGAGTACTTTCAAAACGCAAAGAGTACTTTCAAAACGCAAAGAAGAGGCAACTTCATAGAGGAGACGACTTCTAGAATTCCCGCCGGAGAAAAAAAATAATATTTATTTTTGTGAAGCTAGTCAAATTAAAATATTGATTTAACCTGAGTTGGATGATTTTTGGTGTATATTGGGTCTATATTTATAGATGGAAGGAAGGCTTTTAGAGATCAAATAATAGGCAATGTGGGACTAAACATAGACGAATAAATAAAAGGGAGAGAATCACTTGAGCCTAAAAAGGCGTCGTCGGCCGCCCTACGCGTGCATAGTGCGCGCCGCACTTTTTTTTTCCGAAATATTCTTTTTGCTGAAAATAAATCTTTCCCTTCTAATAAACGAGAGATCGCTTCTGGTCGTCCGTCGTTGGTCGTTTTGCAAAAAAGTCCCCCTCTTTCTTAGAAATTAACGCGCGGTCCTACTTAAATCTGGATGACGTTTCGTTTTTTGCAGATTAACCCCTGTGACTTATTGCAGGGGGCAGCCATGGCGGGAAAGCGGCGCTGCGGTCGGGCACCGCATCTGGCGGTGGCGGCTAGGCGGGAGGAGCGCACTGAGATGGAGGAGGAGAAAAGTGGAGAGTCGGCAGGGTCGGTCAACCCATCGGGGTCTCCCGATCGATCCGGATCGAAGCTACTCAACGAGCGTGCGGGGCGGCATGCGGCTCTCCTGCAGAGGGCGACGGCGGACGGGCTGGGCTTGCGGAATAACAGCGGCGGCCAGATCCAGGTGAGCAGCGGCGGGACCTTGGAAGGCAGCGGGTTTCACCAAGGCGGTGCCATGGTTGCTCCAGATTGCTCCTGAAAGAAAACGAGGTAGGATGAGTGAGAGAGAGAAAACTGGGAGGAAGGAGAGAAACGAGGGGAGGCACGGCAGGGCACTGTCCTGCTGGTTGCTCCGGCCGAGATGGGATGAGACGCGACACTCGTCTCCTGTTAAAACAATAAACAAGTGTGAAGATTCTGCCGAGCTTTATTGCTGGTCGAACTTGTCAGCTTCACAAGTTGACTCCCTGGTCACCAACGACGAACACAGAAACCCAGAGTGGAGTGGGGATTAAAATAGTCGGATTGAAACTAGCAACGGAGCTGGATCTTACTTAGCCAAGAACTTCTTTTCCTCCCAAAAGGAAATGAAAGGAAATCAAATAGCGGCTAGCAAGAACCTGTAGTTGTTGGATTCATGTCTGCGTAAACTAATCCCACAAATAAATTGACAGCAGAGGGAAAAAGCAGGATGAATCGAAGAAAGAGAGCAACCAAAATAGTCAAATGCAGGGGCGCCTCCTCCTTCCCCACTAAGAACACCAAGGATCCCCTCCGAGCTCTCGGAGAGAGAGAGAGAGAGAGAGAGAGAGAGAGAGAGAGAGAGAGAGAGAGAGAGAAGCATCACAAGGCGGCAGTGGTGGCGAGGTGGCCGGCCGGACCGGACCGGAGCAGAGCAGACGGTGGATGGAGATGGCCAGGCCGGCAGGAGCGAAGTCGCCGAGGTGGAGTAGTAAGTAGGAGTATATACAGATATCCACACAACCCCAGCGTGTGGATCGGAGGAGGGGGGAGAAAATCAGGTGGTGGGCGGTGATCTTTTTTCTTTTTCTTTTTTCTTTTTCTTTTGCTAATTGGTGGGCGGTGATCTGATGAGAAGGCTCGAGAGACTTCAAAAGTAGGTGGGCTGGGGGCAAGAAAAAGGATTTTTTTTTTAAGATTGGAGGCTATAGTGCAGCATACTTTCTCCTGCTGCGGACGAACGATCGGTTCGGAATCTGGGAAAAAACGCTGTGTTTGCCTCGGAAAATCGACCGATCTTCTATTGTTTTCGCACAAAAATTGCTTTCAGAGCACAGAACGCATGCTCTACTCACGCTGCTAGGTCAGTACAGTAGTGCATTCGTATTTCGCGGGTCAACAACAGTGCATGCTGTTACACGATATTGTAGACGAATTTAATGAATGCAATGTATGGGATCCTCAGGTGCCGGTGCTGCTCATGCTCAAACCCTCTGTCAGTGCATACTTTTCCCGTGACGCCGGAATTAAGTAGTCTCCGCCGGTTCATCACGCATATCATGTTGTACCACCATGCCACCGGCTGACCGACCTATACAACTTGGATGTTCTAGAGATATAAGTTTCACTAAACCCGAAACACAATGTGCACGCAGAGCCTAACAATGAATGTATTATGTCAGTTCAATTCGTTCACGAAGAGACAGATAAATAAAGCTCGAGATTGCTCGAAGGTGTGTGTGTGTTAAGATATTAATGTAGTTTCACAAGGCACCAAGAAGGATCCACAATCTCTACCCATAGAAATAGCATTCAACTCGCCCAGTTGACCCCTAGCCGTCCTTAGATCCAGCCAATTCTAAAATATGCAAGACATAGTAGGACCCAGTTTGAAATCAGCAAAAAAGAAATTGGTGGGGCGAACGGCGAACTTATTATAATAAAGTTACACAAATTTGTATTCATTTGCTACTTGGAAATTATATCGTGCATGTTGGTGAGTAATTTTAGTGATTTAGTTTTGCATAAGTTTATACAAAGATTTGCTTGATCATCATGTCCAGAGGTAATTCTGCATTTTGAAGGAAATTCTTTTCTTGGGAAACAAAGGTAGTTGATTTTGATCCAAATCCAATGATGTTTTTCTCATTTCCTTGTGAAATCTACGGAAGTGGCATATATTTGATCGATAATCTGGTAAAAACCTTTATAGACCAATGTTACATACATATATAGACAGTATCATTTTGTTTTTGTTTTTTTAGGATCAATGTTGTAGCCCAATAGTTACACACCAATGACACGATAATAAACATTAAATTTTCTCCCGTTGCAACGCATGGGCATTTGTGCTAGTAATATACATATATACTTTTCTGCAAATCCTAACGAAAATAAATAAAAAAACAATACGTCCAGCCTGCTGCTACTATGCTGCGCACGTGGGTGACAGTTAATTATGGGGTGCACATACAATTTTTTGTTTAAATAAAAATAGAAAAGATAAACGGAATAAGGAAAATAAAACAAAAAATTCCATACGCATATTACATATCAAAAAATTTATAATAAAATTTCCTAAACCATGTACATATTTTCATGACCAAATAAAATACTTTTAAAAAATATTTTTTTGCAATAACTCCAAAATGAAAAGGAATTTGGATTACAAATAAATTGCAAATAGTTTCTGTCTTCAAATTTGAATCTCAAACAAAACATTGTCTCTGATTTTGGAGTGTCATTTTCCTCCTCTCATTTTATTTGTTTATCAGAGGGTTTCGAAAGGATTCAAACTCAAAACTGAATGCGGATTCAAATGGAAAATTTTGGGAAAGTCCTTTTATTCCCTCTCAGTATTTTTTTTAAGTTTCGAATTCTAGTCAATTCACACAAACAATCACACAACATCCAAGCAAACAACCCTAATTATTTATTTAATATAACATTACAAAATTTGGAATTTTGGGATGTTACAAACTACCACCCTTAAAATGAATCTCATCATCAAGATTTGAAGAGGCTAGAAAGAAGGTTAGGTTTGGAGGGTCTTCTTGAAAATCCATTGTTTGCCACAAAGGTCTGTGGTGCTACCACCCTTAGAAGCATGGTTACGATTCCAACAAAACTCATGTACACCATCCTTTGGGTTGACGGTGTTGGCCTTCTCATATTCTCTGGGTTAACTCCTTCATTGAGGCTCTTCCGGTAGGACTTGACTTTTTCATCAGAATCTTGTGGCCTTTCATTATGGTAAAGTTCTTCCAAGACTGGGTCTTCTTAGCTGACAGGTCTGTCGCTAATTCTAAACAACTGTAGAAATATTTCATGGTGGTCAACAATTACGGGTTTCTCCTGTAGGAAATGGGTCTGGGTTGAATCTCACCGTATAACCTACGTTTGGCAACGGTTGCCTGTACAGGGTTCCATCATCCTACCATTATAAGGTTTTTGGCTTATCGTGTCAACACTCTTATAAGGTTTTCAAGGATCACTGATTTTTCATCAACATATGATAATTCATGATAGAAGTCTCCGTTATGGGGGCCGTTCCATCCCGTACTTGAATCATTACTTCATCCACAGATAGTGAATCATGTATTCTAACACTTGGGCATCCTCACAAGCCTTGCAGAAATCTCTCTTGTCCTCAAGCTGGGTTCGGGTAAATCCATTGATTCTATATGTTGAACAAAACATCTATCATTTCTTCATAACTCTCAGGTTTTCCTATCCTCCTAAGAAACGTCTGGTGATCAAAGCATGACTTCTTCCATATTTCTTCCTTCAACAAGGTATAGCTTGATCCTTATAAACTCCCGGGCCTGTGGGTTATGGACCCACTTCAACTCTTGTGTAGTTTCAACTCATCCTTGGTGTTGCTATTGTTCCATATTCCAACATTACACCTCCTTTAAATCCAATAGTACTTCATTCCTTCATACTCTTGGGGTAACCAACATATATTAAAATAAAACTCAAAATTATTCTGTCCAAACTCCACTCTGTGGTATACATTTTCCTTTCCATTTGTGAAGTGTTCTCATAGGGTAGTACTACCACCCTTGAAATGCACAAATTCATCCATGTACCATATTTCTCGTATCCTCGGAAATGGTCAAAAACCTTTGTTCTTAGAGTAACATCTCATACAATTCAACATATGAAACCATGGTACATTAATTTTATTGATTCATGAATTCATTACAATATCTGAGACTCCCATTACATAACTAAACTCCACATTCTCATGTAAATAAAAGTGTTTCCTACTACACTTATTACTGATACCAAAATTTTCAGCTACTCCGCTCCAGCTTTCATCTTGTCGGGACATTTAGCAACATATGTCTTGCTTCCTTGCAGCGAAAACAAATGATTTCTGACAAGTCTCGGGGCTTCTTGGTGATTTTGTAGTCTCCTTGGGTTCTTTGCTTCTTTTTTGGACAAACATTGGCATAATTTCTAGCGGTCTTGCACTCAAACACATGTAATATGGCTCTTATCCTTCTTTACAGAAACTGGGTCGTCCGGGGGATTCATTCTCTTTCTCTTCCTGGTCTTCTTCATTCCGATAAATCCTTCTATTTCCTTGGATCATACTCTACTTCTTCTGTCAGGAAGTCTCTCAGATACTCTTGGCTTTCCTTCGTGCAATACAGTGAAAAATGTCCTTCGTCTCCACATGAATAGCAGGCATGGGCGTAAAATCTATTTAGGCCTTCCCCATCGTGGTCCTCAACAACTTCCTTTATCACAAGTTCTTCTAAACTTTCCCCGAGGGATTCTTTCATGGCTTCCTTATGCTGCTTGGTAATTTCTTATACCTTGGGGTAAATTTGGCACTGAGCTAGGTAATGAGTAATTCCTTCACACAAGAAACAAGTCACCTGCCTAGTGGGGCATTTTCCTCTGGATGATGTTCTTCACAATGAGGGTATCCATCCTTGTGTTCTTCCTGGGTGTGTCCTATTTCTCCATAGATCTTGCATGCACAAGGCTTCTTCGATTTATCGCCACATGGCTTCTGGATAAAACGAGACCTCAGTAGAATCGTCTTGAATTCTTCCCAAGCATTTTCTCCATTCCATCCTTATACAGCTTGATGTATCTCTCGCCATGTTGCAGCACCTTTTGTGAGTTGTCGTAGGGTGTATGGAACCATACACTCTCCTTCATTACGGCGCTCCTTCATAAGATCTTCCATGTTTCGTATCCACTGTGCTACCTCCAACTATTTCATTGATGTCGAAAACACATGTTCATCTTCATTCACCATCTATTGGGTCCTAGGGTTTTGGGATGAGATACGAGAGAGTAGAGAAAGGTACACACAATACAAACAATATAGTTTTTTTAAATAGGTTTTATCTTGTGGCTTTCGGGAAAAACACACACAAATGACAGCTCACGAATCATCGCATCTAATGTGTGTATATATCAGGGGTTTGGCCTTCTAAAAGGCCAATTAAACCTTGGAATTCTTCACAGTCTTCAATTTCTTCAAGTCTTCAGAGTCTTCAACAGTTGTAGCTTCAACTCTTCTAATGCATGGTGAAATCCTCTTTACTCCAAAGTGGCCATCGGTTGTCCAATATCTTATCCTTCTTGGAGTGGCTTCAGTTGATCCTCCATGTGGTCAAAAGGGGTATATTCTAACTATTTGAGGTAAGAGGGATTATTTGATAAAATCAGAAAAGATGAGAAGTAAAGGATCTTTTTCAAAATAAAGTTTTAGAGGTATCCTGTCCTAGGGGCTTTTTAGTTTCTAGGGTCATGTCCTACAGTGAACATGTGCTCTGATATCATATCTGTAGCGACCCGGCCTCAAACGGTCAAGCCTTTGTGTATCTGTGCCATCCCTGGATCAGTATGCTGGCACACACAGTACATCAATGTATATATCAAAGTGCAATCACAAGTTTAAATAATGTAAAACTGATGTATACCTCATAAGTCTCAGCGAAAACAAACAAACAGGTGTGGAGTCCCATCAACGCCATCGACAGTTGAGTGTAGACCGTAACCCTGTATCGTCACTCTTACTCATCGAAAAAATATCTACAACATGAGAAATTGCAGCCGTGTAGGCAGTACATTGAATGTATCGGCAAGATCACAATAAGAGAAAACAGATGATAAATTATTCTATATGCAATATGGCTTTGTGGCTCTGTGTCTGAGTTTTGTTTGCGTAAAAGTTGCCTTTATTTTCCCTACAACAAAGAAAAGTCCAGGAACCTTCACTGCAGAGTTTTCTACTATGAGATGGTTTCGCCAACTGATGTCTCATAGCCCAAATCATCATAAGTTGCCCACAATTAAGTTATCAGTCCGGTGTTGAGAGTTCCGAGATAGATCCAAGTCTAGAGGCTCAAATTGTCCGTAACCGGGGACATGACTAATCGATTAGGTTTTAACTCTACAGAGTGTTGTGCACTTTACCCGCAAGATTCAGTCCCTCTTTTTACATTCTTGCACTTCAGAGTGTTCGAGAACAATACGACCGAAACATGGTCTTCTTAAGGGTTCCTCTGACCACTATCCAGTGCTCATCCAATCATACCGTAGTTCTACATCTGCTAGTACCGTCCCAACCATGTGTCACAACTAGGGTCAATCAAGCCAGAGCCCATAGTGACTTGCGTTTGCATAGGTAAGCTTCCAGGAATGAAGTATTCTTCTGTCTCTTTGAGTCTGGGTGGAACTGTCCTCATGAGTATTGTCTAAATCCATCTCACTTGGCATCCACTGGGTACTCCAGGGTGCCTCACAACCAGTCCACCCAGTAGTGTGTATTGAAATCTTGTCTCAAGTCTTGAAGTCTTGAGGTCTTGAAGAAGCAGTCCTTGTAGATGTCATCATGAAGTTGTCATCATTGGCGTAGATTCCTCCTTCTCACACCACTTTCGAGCACTCATACCAAACCCTGTCTACTATAGCGTAGCATTAAGAACTATATAACGTCCCAAGCTTGATAACAGGGAGATGGGTTCCTACCTCATGCATTCTACTCAACTACAAGAAGTCAATATCACTACTGGAGGGATTATGACTGGTGAGTGGTGACACTAAATGCAATAAAACATAGGTATGAATAACATGGTCAAAGTGAACTTGCATGTACGGTTGATGAAGTTTATCGCTCTCACAATTCCTGATAATTCTACTCGTCACACTCCGAGAAATCTATTGTAAGCAATTATCATTCAATAAATAACCATGCCATATATAAGAATCCAAATAAACACAAGAACAAAATATGGCGTAGTGCAACAGATCAACAATAAATTTTTTTAATATATAAAACAAGTTTTTATGATGCTGTAAGGTGAAAGGTGAAAGAATCAACTCAAAAGAGTTAAAGGATGATGAACTATCGCTATATAAGCTTAGGTTGAAGACACTATGGAAGATGATCCAAAATATAAGGAGAACAACTTGAATGTTGCTTGACAGATAGCATATAGGCATAAGAATCTATTTACAAAAGAATCAATTGAAATGAAACACTACAACCCAAGTTATAGGGAATTGAAGCATGAATTGAATCAGAATTCAGAAACTCAAAAGTATTTGAATTGGAGCATGGTGGACATGAACATAAAGTATACGACATAAGTGTTTAGGTGTAAAAGGGGTCAACTGAAAGGTGTTACAATTTGCAAGATACCATCAAATGAATGTTCAAATACAAATTTGAATCGCTCAAATTTCAAAGGTTCGAAGGTTGAAACTAACGATGCTATTGGATATAGGAAGTCAGCATGAGCATGTAGGAAAACAAATAAATAGATTCGGAATAACGGATCACAAATACAAGTGATTCAATATGGCATTAAATCAGCTTAAAATAGTGTGTGAACATTTTTTGTGACTAATAAGTAATTTGGGTATGTTCAAATTATATGTTGAAAATATAACACTAATGGTGCGAACCAAAAGATTACTTCGATACGAATCTGACGTAATTGGATTCGTCGAAAACAGAGTTACGAACAAGAAGATATGATCAAAAAAGTTTGAATATGAATCTGGAAAAAAATTGAAATATGAAAAATTCAAAAAGTTGATGCGCTGGATAGGTGGAATCAAGACGAAACTCCAGGCACTGTTTTCCTCTAATTTGGATAAACCAGTAAAAAGTTATGCTATTTGAAAAATCAAAAATCAGGGTCACGCTGTTTTACGGAAGAAAAAGAGCTACGACTAAAAGAATTCTAGGACTAATGTGTAAATATAGAGACTATGATAATCTAACTATTCTACGGTATACTAGTCTAGAAATAATACACTACATGATATAAAGGAAAATACGAAGAGAGTATCTTCAGAACGCAGAGAAGAGACAACTTCATAGAGGAGATGACTTCCAGAATTCCCACTGCAGAGAAAAATAATATTTATTTTTATGAAGCTAGTCAAATCAAAATATTGATTTAACCCAAGTGTGATGATTTTTGGACGCACATTGGGTCTATATTTATAGGTGGAAGGGAGGCTTTGAGATTAAAGGCTAGGCAATGCGGGACTAAACGTAGACGGAAAAATAAAAAGGAGGGAACCGCATGAGCCTAAAAAAGGCATCGTCGGCCGCCCGGCGCGTGCACAGTGTGTGTCGTGCCTTTTTATTTTTTTCCGAAATATTTTTTGCTGAAAATAAATAATATACATATATATATATATAGGGTCGCGCTATTCGTCACCCTGGGTGAGGAATAGTTATTCTTCACCCCATCTATTTTAACATCAATGCACCGTAATTTTATGTTCCTTAAATTTTGTGTTATTCCAGACATAAAAAGAGAACGTAAGAAAAATATATAATCGCCGTAAAAAATATTTTATGTTACGTAAACTACAGATATAAAAACATAGTGTAAAATGTACATAAAATGTATTTTTTCTGCTCTTCTGACCTTTCTATGCCAAATTTTACGCAGTGAATCAATATGACCGTAACTATTTGTATTTGAAACATAATTTATTTATGAAATGATCGTAATATTACCTCGGGTGAAGAATAATTTATTCTGCACCCTGGGTGACAAATCTTTCCTACTACCGGGTGTAGTTACACCCACTTTTGTTTCGTACGTTCTAGGTAGTATCTATCACATCGAAGAGAATGTACGCGTAGTATGTAGTATATAAGAATGTTTAGATAGTATACATACTACGTTTTTGGTAGTATGTACCATATTTTGTGCATACTCCATTTTGCGTACAAATATGTATGTATTTCACAAATACAATAAAATTATGGGATCACTTGCAATTTTTCCATATAATTCACTTTGGAGTATCTTAGATATAGTATATAAACATACTAAAAATAATAAAATAGATTATATACTACCACATGGTAGTATATAAGAAATGGGTGTAACTACACCCGGTAGTAGGATGCATTTTCCCTATATATATATATATATATATATATATATATATATATATATATATATATATATATATATATGTATGTATGTATATTTTCTGCAAATCCTAATGAAAATAAATAAAAAAAGAAGAACAATACAGGCCGGCATGCTGCTACTATGCTGTGCTTGTGGGCGACAGTTAGTTATGGGCCGCACATCCAGTTTTTTGTTTAAATAAAAGCAGAAAAGATAAACGGAATAAGGAAAATAAAATAAAACATTTCCATAAGCATATTATATATCAAAATTTCCAGAATAAAATTTCCTAACTCATGAACATATTTTCAAGACCAAATGAAGAACTTTAAATAATCATTTTTTGCAATAACTCCAAAATGAAAAGGAATTTGGAATTCAAATAAATTGCAAATAGTTTCTATCTTCAAATTTGAATGTCAAACAAAACATTGTCTCTAATTTTGGAGTATCATTTTCCTCCTCTCATTTTATTTTTTTATCAGAGGGTTTTGAAAGGATTCGAACTCAAAACTGAATGGGGATTCAAATGGAAAATTTTGGGAAGTCATTTTATTTCCTCTCAGAATGTTTTTATGTTTCGAATTCCAGTCAATTCAACACAACCAATCACACAACATCGAAGCAAACAACCCTAATTATTTATTTAATATAACATTCCAAAATTTGGAAATTTTGAGATGTTACAACCGACGACCAGGAGTAGATAGGAGGCCCCAGGGAGGAGGCTTGCGCATTTTCGATCTAGTTGTTGTTGTTTAGCTAGCCTTCTTAAGGCAAACTTGTTTAATTATGTCTGTACTCAGACACTACTAGAGATAACCTTATACACATAATCTTATCAGTAGCGCTGGATAAAAACAGGCGCTGCTGCTACTTAGCAGGAGCGCGTGCTCACAAAGGGCGCTACTGCTATCTACATAACAGTAGCGCGTCAAAAAAAGTGCTACTACTATAATTGTCACTCTGAAAACGCGCTATAGCTTTGGTGTTTAGCAGTAGCGCTTTCCCCTAACACATGCTACTGCTAAACCCGTCCTATCTTCTCCACCGGCCGCCCCTCACTCTCCCCTCTCCACTCCACTCTCACTCTCCCCCGCACCCCGTCGTCCGCTGTCGCCAACTTTCGCCCCTCCCCGACCATCGTTGTCGCCCGCCACCGCCGATGCTCCTACTCCCCTCCACCGAGGTAGTTCCTCCATCCCTCCTTCTTCCACCTCCCCCTCCTCGTCCCTCTCCCAATCCCCTCCCTCCCTCTTTCCACCTCCCTCTTCCCGCCTCATCTGGCCTCCTCCCTCCCACCTCCCTCCCTGCCTCGTCTATCCTCCTCCTCCTTGCCTCATCCGGCCTCCTCCCTCCCACCTTCCTCCCCGCCTCGTCCGTCCTCCTCCACTCTGCCTCATCAGTCCGCCTCCTCCCTGCCTCATTGATACGTCAATTTTGCATCATGTTTACCTACTGTTATTTATAATGTTTTTATGCATAATAATGCTTTTTGGAGTAATTCTAATGCCTTTTCTCTCATAATATGGAAGGTTCACACAAAGAGGGAAAATTCCAGCAGCTGGAAATCTGGACCTGAAAAAGCTACGTCAGGCTACCTATTTTGCACAACTCCAAATGAGCTGAAACTTCACGAGGGATTTTTATGGAATAAATAAGAAATACTGGAGCAAATAACTACCGGAGGGGGCCACCTGGTGAGCACAAGACACCAGACGCGCTAGGCCCCCCAGGCGCGCCCTGGTGGGTTGTCCTCAGCCCAGCCCACCTCTGGTGCCCATCTTCTAGTATATAAGTCATTTTGACCTAGAAAAAATAGAGAGAGGACTTTCAGGACGAAGCGCCACCGTCTCGAGGCCAAACGTGGGCAGGAGCACTTTTGCCCTCTGGCAGAGCGATTCCGCCAGGGGACCTTCCCTCCCGGAGGGGGAAATCATCGTCATCATCTTCACCAACAACTCTCGCATCTTGGGGAGGGCAATCTCCATCAACATCTTCAACATCAACATCTTCACTCAAACCCTAGTTCATCTCTTGTGTTCAATCTTTGTACTAGAACTATAGATTGGTACTTGTGGGTGACTAGTAGTGTTGATTAGATCTTGTACTTGATTACTATATGGTTTATTTGGTGGAAGATTATATGTTCAGATCCTTTATGCTAGTTAATACCCCTTTGATGATGAACATGTTTATCACTTGTGAGTAGTTACTTTTGTTCTTGAGGTCACAAGAGAAATCTTGTTGCAAGTAATCAAAATTTTATATGTGTTCGATATTTTGATAGTATGTATGTTGTGATTTTATATGTCTCCAATGTATCTATAATTTTTGATTGTTCCATGCTATTATATTATCTGTTTTGGATGTTTTATATGCATTAATATGCTATTTTATATGATTTTTGGGACTAACCTATTAACCTAGAGCCCAGTGCCAGTTTCTATTTTTTCCTTGTTTTGGAGTTTCACAGACAAGGAATACCAAACGGAGTCCAAACGGAATAAAACTTTCGTGATGATTTTTCTTGGACCAGAAGACATCCGGGGGACTTCGAGTGCAAGTTAGAGGAGCCTCGAGGCGGCCACAAGGGTAGAGGGCGCGCCCCCCGACCTTGCAGGCCCCTAGGCCTCCTGACCTAATTCTTCCTCCTATATATACTCGTATACCCCAAAAACATCCGGGGGCGCCACAAAACCACTTTTCCACCAACGGTACCTTCTGTACCCGTGAGATCCCATCTTGGGGACTTTTCTGACATCCTTCCGGAGGGGGAATCAATCACGGAGGGCTTCTACATCAACACCATTGCCTCTCCGATGAAGCGTGAGTAGTTTACTTCAGACCTACGGGTCCATAGCTAGTAGCTAGATGGCTTCTTCTCTCTCTTTGATTCTCAATACAAAGTTCTCCTCGATGTTCTTGGAGATCTATTCGATGTAATACTCTTTTGCGCTGTGTTTGCCGAGATTCGATCAATTGTGGATATATGATCAGCTTATCTATGAATATTATTTGAATCTCCTCTGAATTCTTATATGCATGATTTGATATCTTTGCAAGTTTCTTCGAACTATCGATTTGGTTTGGCCAACTATATTGGTTTTTCTTGCAATGGGAGAAGTGCTTAGCTTTGGGTTCAATCTTGCGGTGCTCAATCCTAGTGCCAGAAGGGGAACCGACACGTATTGTATTGTTGCCGTCGTGGATAAAAAGATGGGGTTTTCACCATATTGCTTGAGTTAATCCCGCTACATCATGTGAAAGGATCGATACGATCGACTAGAGGGGGTGGGTGAATGGGAGACTACAAATTTTAATCTTTCTTGTCAATTTTAAGGCTTAGCGGATAAATAGGGTTCACTAGATATGCAACTAGGTAAATGCAACCTATATGACAAGCAAGCTCCAAGTTAAATATGCTAGGCAACAAACTAAGTAGTAAGCCAACAAGCATACTGCTACGTCTTGAGCTTGCGTTGGTTTTCCTTGAAGAGGAAAGGGTGATGCAGCAAAGTAGCGTAAGTATTTCCCTCGGTTTTTGAGAACCAAGGTATCAATCCAGTAGGAGGCTCCTCAAAAGTCCCACACACCTACACAAACAAACAAGAACCTCGCAACCAACGCAATAAAGGGGTTGTCAATCCCTTCACGGCCACTTGCAAAAGTGAGACCTGATAGAGATAATATGATAAGATAAATATTTTTGGTATTTTTATGATATAGATTGGAAAAGTAAAGATGCAAATAAAAGTAGATGGAAAACTATATGATAAAAGATAGACCCGGGGGCCATAGATTTCACTAGTGGCTTCTCTCAAGATAGCATAAGTATTACTGTGGGTGAACAAATTACTATCGAGCAATTGATAGAAAAGCGCATAGTTATGAGATTATCTGGGCATGATCATGTATATAGGCATCACGTCCGTGACAAGTAGACCGACTCCTGCCTGCATCTACTACTATTACTCTACAGATTGACCGACTCCTGCCTGCATCTAGAGTATTAAGTTCATAAAGAATAGAGTAACGCATTAAGACAGATGACATGATGTAGAGGGATAAACTCATGCAATTTGATATAACCCCCATCTTTTTATCCTTGATGGCAACAATACAATACGTGCCTTGCTTCCCCTGCTGTCACTGGGAAAGGACACCGCAAGATTGCCAAAGCTAAGCACTTCTCCCATTGCAAGAAAGATCATCTAGTAGGCCAAACCAAACTAATAATTCGAAGAGACTTGCAAAGATAACTTAACCACACATAAAAGAATTCAGAGGAGATTCAAATATTTCTCATAGATAAACTTGATCATAAACCCACAATTCATCGGATCTCGACAAACACACCGCAAAAAGAGTTACATCAAATAGATCTCCAAGAAGATCGATGAGAACTTTGTATTGAGATTCAAAGAGAGAGAAGAAGCCATCTAGCTAATAACTATGGACCCGAAGGTCTATGGTAAACTACTCACAACTCATCAGAAAGGCCTTGGAGATGATGTAGAGGCCCTCCATGGTCGATTCCCCTCCGGTGGAGCGCCGGCGAAGGCTCCAAGATGGGATCTCGCGTATACAGAAGGTTGCGGCGGTGGAAATAGTTTTTCGTGGTGCTCCTAGATATTTTCAGGGTACATGGGTATATATAGGAGGAAGAAGTAGGTCGGTGGACGCTCGAGGGGCCCACGAGGGTGGCGGGCGTGCCCAGCCCTAGGGGGCGTGCCGGGCACCCTCATGGCCGCCTCTGTTTCTTGATGTCCACTCCAAGTCCCGTGGATCACGTTTGTTCCAAAAAGATCGCTCCCAAAGGTTTCATTCCGTTTGGACTCTGTTTGATATTCCTTTCCTTTAAAACACTGAAATAGGCTAAAAACAGAAATTTGGGCTGGGCCTCCGGTTAGTAGGTTAGTCCCAAAAATGATATAAAAGTGTAAAGTAAAGCCCATAAACATCCAAAACGGGTAATATAATAGCATGGAACAATAAAAAATTACAGATATGTTGGAGATGTATCAAGCATCCCCAAGCTTAATTCCTGCTTGTCCTCGAGTAGGTAAATGATAAAAATAGAATTTTTTAGGTGGAATGCTACCTAGCATAATTCTCAATGTAATTTTCTTTATTGTGGCATGAATGTTCAGATCCAAATGATTCAAAATAAAAGTTCATATTGACATAAGAGTAATACTTCAAGCATACTAACTGTCGTGGAATTAACACGGCAGATGTCCTTAGTGTCAGGACTTAGTCGCGAGGCCAACACATCTATGTGGTAGCTTGAGAGGGGTTGATCGGGACGAGAGACGCAACACACAAGATGAGGATTTAGACATCTTCGGGCCCCGGAAACATCATCCGGTAATAACCCTACATGCTGTTTGTGGCTAGGTCTTACTATCATCATGAGGGAGTCGCCGTAAGCCGTCTCTCCTCTTTGTGTCTAGCCCTAGATATTGTTTCTTGCTGCTTGTCCCTCTTTTGGGGGAGCCCTGCCCCTCCTTATATAAGTTACAGGGGCAGGTTACATGTGGAGTCCTAGTAGGACTAGGACTAGCCTATCTTCTACTACAAGCCGGATACAAGTCCGGGTCTTGATTCCTTGTAAGGGAAATATTCCTCACACCTTTCTTCTTAAGTCGGCCCACCATCGCATGAACCGGCCTACTAGGCCTTGGGCCTTGTCGTCCGTTTGACCCGCCGTCGGGGCCATCCGTGAGTCGCCAGGCTCGTGAGTCGTCAAACCAGTGAGCCGCCAGACTCGTAAGTAGCCAAACCTCAGGCGGGTTATCAGTGAAACGCCAAGTCCCAGCAGGGTCATCCATCCGGCCGGGTCATACCGCCGGGTATATCCCCAACATTAGCCCCCAGTTTAATTTGGATTTATCCTTGTTAAACTGATCCTGCAAAATAACTCAACAACAATTTTGACAGGTTGTGCTCCGGGTTAAATACTCATGTAAGCCGGCGCTTGATCATCTTTAAGTCCTTGTCATTTCCTTCTTGACACATGCCCATGAACTCATAGAAAATCTCCTTTGCAGATATGTTTCAACTTTGTCAATGCAAAAGATCCAGATACTTCCTTTGAGAAATCCGGGTCAATAGGCCAGCTTCAGAGTCAATTTGCTGACCTTGGTCTCTTGTTGAGAAATATTATAAGAAATAATCCATTTGAGTTGGTTTCCAAAGCTCCGGCTTAATAAACATATTGGATGCAAGATTCATCTGGTGATCTGCCGGTTTAAAGATGTAAAGGTTGGCTAGTTATAACTGCCAAAATTGCCAGCTTGTAAATATTGATAACACCAGGTAATAACTGTTTCCGACGCGGGGTCATAATTATTGGTGACACCGGATCATGATTGTTGCAAACACCGGGTCAATCTAACCTACTCAAAACTGAGAATTTGAAGATTTTCCCCCCTTATATGTATATCACCTGTAGCCCCTAAGTGCCGGGTTGTCATGCTTACAGCAACCTGGGACTTGTAATTGCCTTATGCTCATAAAACTTCAACCGGTGTAGCCCTCAAAGGCCGGGTCATTATGCAATAATGAGCAGGGACTTTGTAAATATTATCATGTAAACTGGAGCAACAACGTGTAGCCCCCAAGGGCCGGCTCAGTAAGATATTACTGAGCTGGAACTTTGTATATAATTCATTGATAATAACATCATATGATGTAATCTCCACCATGGGGCTTGAACCCATGTCCACAAGGTTAGGAGCTTTGTGGTTTACCAACTGAACAATGGATCCTTCAATATAATGGATTAAGACTTGTGTACCTTGCACTGTTGACAGGAGCAATTGGTAGCCCCCAAGGGCCGGCTCATTACGATGTGATGAGTCGGGTCTTCAATGAGGTGAACGAAAATGACTTTGCATTAGCCCCCAAGTGTCATGGTGCATGCTTGCAGCGACATGAGACTTGCATATTTGATGTAACCTCAATTTGAATAATGTAGCCCCCAAGTGCCGGGTCGTAAGCCTGCAGCGACTCGGGACTATTCCTTCCATTGTAGAATAAATCATATCCATTAATAAAATAATATCCACTGCGCTAAAGAGACTTTGAATACCTCATCTGTTGATAAGTAAATCTAGAGTTTAAATACCCGGCGGCTCTTGGCCGATGGCGATTTAATACACCTCCATTGTAAGCCGGAATTTTTATAACCCGGCGGCTTATAGCCTTTGAGAAAAATCCAGAACGGATAATCATTTTGAAGCATCAACTTTGGTAACGAGCTTGAACTTAATCATTTATATGTCATATTTCTGCAAATCCTGCAAAGAGTTTAAACAACATACGCCCTGACGACTTAACATCAAAAGCCAGGGCGGGTAACCACCCAAATGTAGTCTTATCCTGCACACAAGTAGATCACAAGATCCCTATGATCCTCTGAATGATACCGCTGGTTTATGTGACCCGGACAGTGAAGTTGATAACTCAACTCTGTAAGAGCCGGCACATATGATATTTGTGACAACTCAAATACTTGTGATTGTATAAAAACAGATAAAAATTTTGAGGCTTCTGATTCGAATACGATCAATAAACCATTCCAAAGGGGTTAAGCTAAGATTCGAATATGATCATATAGCCCCCAGTGGCGTTGGCGTTGCCGATCAAAATGGGTATCGACAGCTATGTTCTCTTTGGTTCGAATACGACCTATGTTTGAACAGGAAGCCCCCAAATGACCTTAAAAGTTGTTTAATGACGTTGATTCGAATACGATCCACGTCGATTCCCAAAGGGGTTGAGCTATGATTCGGATACGATCAAGAAGCCCCCAAGTAGGTTCAGCAGTTTGCTAATCAAAAGGGTATCGATAGCTATGTTCTCTTTGGTTCGAATACGACCTATGTTTGAACAGGAAGCCCCCAAGTGACCATATAAATTTTGGCATTGCACCGATCAAGAGGGTACTGATAGCTATGCCCGATGAGCAGGAAGCCCCCAAGTGACCATAGTAAGATAAGCCGTAAGGCATGGTACCTATGTTTGAACCGCGCATCATGGCAGCAAGTTCTTTTTGGCACCCTTTAATCTTTCTGAGAACTCAAACTTGCGAGAGATTAATTCTTTTTGAACCGGAAGTTTAAACCGGATTTGAAAGCTTCAAAACTTTGAGAGAGATAAATTTACCTTGAGCCGGATTTGAGAGCTTCAAAGCCTTGCGGTAAATAAATTTTCCTTGAACCGGTTTTAAACCAGATATTAAGAGTGTCAATGCTTTGTGGGAGAGAGACGTCTCTTGAACCGGATTTTAAACTGGAGTCCTTCTTTTTAGGCCGGAAATTTTCTAACGGCCTTTAAATTTTTCACCAATAAAACGGTAGCCTCTGGAACCGGGTTACCTTCCCTCCAATGACCCGGAGTTCTTGAATCCATTGAAACCGGAAATTTTGTCGTGCCATACCATTATAGCCCCCGAGTCTCAAGATGACTCGAAGAGTTGGCTTGAGATTCTTCATATTTGACCATAACAGAATGTATATATCATTGGCGTTGATAGCGCGATGTGAATCCACAGAAGGTTGAGGTGACTGCGGCGGGTTATAAATGATCCCGTATGAGCCGTGTCAACAACTCGGCCAATGGTTCCTTCCAACTGGCTGTTTGAAGTTAACCAAACTGTAGTGGCGACGACTAGTGCGCCTGCCCATTGAGCCATCCAGTGCAGACGGCGACTGATAATACCTGATAATTCGTCTCCAATTTGTTGGAAGAAAACTGGGCTTCCCAAGCAGTGACTTGTTCATACTCAATAAACAACTCATGCATACAGGCGCGGCTCGGTGTGTTGATGTAGACTAGGTCGTGAGAGACGGTCGGTAAAGACGACTGCCGCATCAGAGGCGGCTCAGACGGATGAATCGGCCGCGGTGCTGTAAACCGGCGCGAGCGAGTCAACCACATCGTTTTGATGTAATGAACAATTGTCTTGCATCAACAATATTGCAGAGGCAAAGATAAACTGCTCTTTGAAAAAAATAATATGTGCCAATAGAATATATTTAAAATGGATATCACCTGATGTGTCAGGCCAGAAATAATCCGCCATGAAGTTGATGATCACTAGGTTAAGTTGAAATCACTCACGGGTAATTCGCCCGCGGGAGCAGACAGATGAATCAGCCGCAGCGTTTGTAAGCCGGTGCGGACGGGCGAGTCCTCCTCCTTGTTGTAAGCCTGCATGGTCGCGAGAGACAGCCACGGCGTTGTAATCCGGCGCGGTCGCGAGAGATAGCCACGGCATTGTAAGCCGGCATGGTCGCGAGAGATGGCCACGACGTTGTAAGCCGGCGCGGTCGGGCAAGTCAATCATAGACGCAGTAAGCCACGCGGACGGCCAATCAATCGCGGGTGCGATCATATCGAGTTGATGTAGATCAATCTGCACGGGCGGCGGCTTGCGCACACCCGTCCAACAGCAAACGATGAATCATTGTCCTGCATATATAAAAATATACAGACAAAGTAATTGTTCCTTTTACAAAAATAATATGTGCTAAAAATAGCCAGAAAAGATAGCACCTTGCGTTTGTTGGACGAATGAGTATCATAGTACTTGCTGTACTGTGCTAGGCCTCCGCGTGAGGGTAATACGGCAGCTAGCTAGCCTTTGGCTTTTGTTTCTGTTAACCTTCTGAACTTGCTTTGCTCAATCAGCATCAGACGTCCACTCTACGATTGATGTCTTAGCCACTTGAGCTTTCATTTACAGCCTAAGGACCTAGCCACCTGACTTTTTGTCCAGACAATCTCGAGACGCACGAGAGGAGGGGGCAGGGCCGTAAGGCGTCTTGCGGAAGCCGGCGAGGCAGCAGGACCTGTGGTTGAAGCGGCTTGATGGCTCGTCAGAAGCAGGAGTTGTCGCAACCGCTCGGCGAAGGCGGTGATCTGGCGCGGGCGACTCATATGGCAGCTGAAGCATGTTGCTCAGGCGTTGGTGACGCCGGCAAAGGTGATTTGACGGCCGGGTCTTGGCTGTTAGGCATTGGGCGGCTCGACCAGGCTCGGTCAGGTAGCGGTGACAACTGCAATCCGGCCCACAGCATCGGGTTGACTCGGACTCGGCGGCACTCAGCGTAGCGGTGGCTCACAGGCGGTGGGTCGGGGCGGCTCACGGCGGTGAAGCAGCAGCAAGGGCCAGCGTACAGCCGTCTCCGGCAGCTCGGAAGGCGGGGTGCGACAGCGGAGGGCCGCGGCGGCTTGGGCGTCGAGGCGGCCGGCGGCTCGCAGGTAACAACAACAGCCGACAGCTCCCGGCAGTGGTGAAGAGTGCCCTGGTAGCCACGGCGGTTTGAAGCGGGCAGAGGCGAAGGTCCCGGCGGCTGCAGCGGCTTGAGGCAGGCGGAGGCGGACCAGAAGCCGAGGCGGACAGACGGGGCAGGGTCAAGTCCACGGCGGCGGGTGAGAGAGGCGCCGGCTCGGCAGGGCTGCGGCCGAGCTACAGTCGGAGGCGCGCCCGACAGTGGCAGCTCCGAGATGAGGACGGAGAGGAAGATTCCATGACCTTATCCCCTTCCGTCGTGGAGTTTTTTTTGAACCACGAGACTTCAAACGACTCGGAAGCCGTGTGTATTGCAGCGGAAAATTGCTCTCCGTCTAGGCGACATAGTGAAAGTTGATCCGGTTTCGACGGATCATCCGATCACGGCGACAAGCATCATGCAACCCTAATTTTTTCTTCAACTCAAATCTTGTACTCCAGATCCAAAGTAATCCTGTGTGACTGTCTCGTGCCGGTTCTTCATCCGGCCGATCGTGAGCTCCTCGATCCCTGAATAGATCCCTCCAAAAACTCAACACCACCATGCGCAGGCCCCACGGTGGGCGCCAACTGTCGTGGAATTAACATGGCAGATGTCCTTAGTGTCAGGACTTAGTCGCGAGGCCAACGCATCTATGCGGTAGCTTGAGAGGGGTTGATCGGGACGAGAGACGCAACACACAAGACGAGGATTTATACATCTTCGGGCCCCGGGAAACATCATCCGGTAATAACCCTACATGCTGTTTGTGGCTAGGTCTTATTATCATCATGAGGGAGTCGCCGTAAGCCGGCTCTCCTCTTTGTGTCTAGGCCTAGATATTGTTTCTTGCTGCTTGTCCCTCTTTTGGGGAGCCCTGCCCCTCCTTATATAAGTTAGAGGGGCGGGTTACATGTGGAGTCCTAGTAGGACTAGGACTAGCCTATCTTCTACTACAAGCCGGATACAAGTCCGGGTCTTGATTCCTTGTAAGGGAAATATTCCTCACACCTTTCTTCTTAAGTCGGCCCACCATCGCATGAACCGGCCTACTGGGCCTTGGGCCTTGTCATTCGTTTGACCCGCCATCGGGGCCATCCGTGAGTCGCCAGGCTCGTGAGTCGTCAGACCAGTGAGCCGCCAGACTCATAAGTCGCCAAACCTCTGGCGGGTTATCAGTGAAACGCCAAGTCCCAGCAGGGTCATCCATCTGGCCGGGTCATACCGCGGGGTATATCCCCGACACTAACTAAGCAATCATGTCTTCTCAAAATATCATGGCATTAGAAGGTTCATCCCTACAAAATCATATAGTTAGGCTATGTTTCATTTTCATCACTCAAAATACTCCCATCAAGAACAACCCCGGTTTCAGCCAAGCAATTGGTTCATACTTTTTAATGCGCTTCAGCCTTTTCAACTCTCACGCAATACATGAGCGTGAGCCATGGATATAACACTATGGGTGGAATAGAATATGATAATGGAGGTTGTGTGGAGAAGATAAAAAGAGAGAAAGTCTCACATTGATGAGGCTAATCAACGGGCTATGGAGATGCCCATCAATTGATGTCAACATGAGGAGTAGGGATTGCCATGCAACGGATGCACTAGAGCTATAAATGTATAAAAGCTCAACAAAAGAAACTAAGTGGGTGTGCATCCAACTTGCTTGCTCACGAAGGCCTAGGGCATTTTGAGGAAGCCCATTGTAGGAATATACAAGCCAAGTTCTATAATGAAAAATTCCTACTAGTATATGAAAGTGACAACATAAGAGACTTTCTATATGAAGAACATGGTGCTACTTTGAAGCACAAGTGTGGAAAAGGATAGTAACATTGCCCCCTTTTTTTGGGCCTTCCTTTTTTTCTTTTGGCCTTTCTTTTTTTTCTTTGGCCTTTCTTCTTTTTTTGGCATTTCTTTTTTTCTTTTTGTTTGGGGACAATGCTCTAATAATGATGATCATCACACTTCTATTTATTTACAACTCATGAATTACAACTCATGAATTACAACTCAAAACAAGAACAAGATATGACTCTATATGAATGCCTCCGACGGTGTACCGGGATGGGCAATGAATCAAGAGTGACATGTATGAAAAATTATGCATGGTGGCTTTGCCACAAATATGATGTCAACTACATGATCATGCAAGGCAATATGACAATGATGATGCGTGTCATGATAAACGGAACGGTGGAAGTTGCATGGCAATATATCTCGGAATGGCTATGGAAATGCCATAATAGGTAGGTATGGTGGCTGTTTTAAGGAAGATATAAGGAGGTTTATGTGTGATAGAGCGTATCGTATCACGGGGTTTGGATACACCGGCGAAGTTTGCACCAACTCTCAAGGTGAGAAAGGGCAATGCACGGTACCGAAGAGGCTAGCAATGATGGAAAGGTAAAAGTGTGTATAATCCATGGACTCACATTAGTCATAAAGAACTCATATACTTATTGCAAAAGTTTTATTAGCCCTCTAAGCAAAGTACTACTACGCATGCTCCTAGGGGGAGGTTGGTAGGAGTTAACCATCGCGCGCCCCCGACCTCCACTCAAGGGAAGGCAATCAAAAGAGCACCCCATGCAATAAATTTGTTACACAACTTTTACCATACGTGCATGCGACGAGACTTGCCAACTTCAACACAAGTATTCTTTAAATTCATAATCACAAAACTAGCATGACTCTAATATCACCACCTCCATATCTCAAAACAATTATCAAGTATAAAATTGATCATAGCATCCAATTCACTTCCTATGATTGTTTTTATTATACCCAACTTGGATGCTCATCATTCTAGGACCAATTTTATAACCATAGCAAATAACATGTTGTTCTAAGAGACCTTCCTTGACCTTCAATGATTTGAGTTATCATTGACAACCCCCCTTGTGTTCTTTCCAACACATGTTTGACCATGTCTTGGTTATACCTTGGACTCCTTGCTATTCCTGCAATTGTTCTTTGAGTATTTCTTGTGATCTTCAACTCCAACCCCTACTTGGAACACCATGTTAATGCTACCTTGAAGCATGACTGAGATATTCCGAACATCAACAAGAACATTGGAAGCGCATTGCCAAATGTTTCTTGCTCTATTATCCAAACACCATTGTATGGGTAAACCTCATAAATTCCTTGCCCCTTTGTCCAACTGGTATCATACTTGGAGCCTTAACATTTATATCATGCTATGCCTTTCCTTGGGAAAGATATACTCTTATACCCAGGTATAAACACATTTTCCTTACCATTGGTCTGTTTAATCTGATAATCACATTTTCCTTTTCCATTGTTTTGTTTAACCTTTCTGGTAATCAAACTTGTCTGAGCATTCCCTTGTTATAAAACACCCCGATGTACAACCTTGTCAGTGAGACCGTGTTACTATTGTTGATGACATTCCGGTAACCACCAATGGACGCGAACCTTGCCGATTGGTCCGCCTCGTTCAATGAGCAGGAAAATGGTTCTCTTCGTCCCACGCCCTTGGTACCAAACTTTGTTGCCAACATAACTGACATGCTATCCTCTGACCTGCCTTGGTATCATGACCGTTCAAGATTTTAGCGCCTTCCTGCTTTTAACCCACATGGTGGGCCCATAACCCACAGTTCCACAGGATCGAAACCTGACTCTCCTGTACACCCTTATTTCTAAGGTTATTTCTCACGATTGGCTTCATATGAAAATCCCAAGCCGGCTTCCGAGAGGCGATCTATGCTGGTATCAGACGCAATACTTATTCCCATTGCTCTGAACCCTTTCACCCCTTGTTTCAGACAACAAATGATTGTCTACCCGGTTGAAGCTTCTTATTGTACCTCACCTTGCTCTCAATGACTTTCTTGAATTTCAACTCGAGAGATGCCTCTATGCTACGCTCACTGAGATAGTCCCCACGTACCTATCTTGTGTTGAGCTCCGTCTTTCCCTAGTCATTCCCCCTTACTCCACCTTTTAAATCTCGGGACGAGATTTGTTGTAGTAGGGGAGATTTGTAACACCCCCAGTGTCATGATACAATAACCTCACCCTAATCTACCATGTCATCATGTTTTATTAAGCCAATTTGCCACTTGATAAAAATCAAAGTCAAATTCAAATTCAAATTGTAAGTCAAATTATTAATTCCTCAAACTGTCCAACAAAAATGTTCATTAGGTTGAAAATATTCATTAGGTAATTTTCATGCATTGACAAACATTTTTACAAAGATTTAAAATGCCCCTGGATATGGAAGCAGTACCCGAAACAGCCCCATTTAAGTCATTTTCACCTAATCAAAATCCAAACAACTTCAAATCACTGCCAAACTTTTTGTGGCAGTGAGGTATATTGCATACTAACTATTGAGACCAGCCACACTTCTTACCAAAGTGATTTCTTGTTTAAAGAAAGTGCAAGCAGGAAATAAGATAGAAAGCAGAAAAGAAAGAGGAAAGACCTAAAGCCTACTGTGCTACTAGGCCTAATTGAACTACAGTTGAGGCCCAGCCCAGCTCCTCCTTATCCCCTTCCTCTGTTCATTGAACAGAGGCGTGGCGGCCATCCGCCGGCGCCATAACCGGCAGGGTGCATGCGTCGTCCATCCACTACCTCCCCGCTGTCTATAAGACCACCCCGACGGCCTGGACGAACCCTAGTTGTCCTCCCCCTTTCCCCCCGCGCCGTTTTCTTCCTCTCCCGCACACGCCCCACCCGCCATGTCCATCGTCGTCCTCGTGTCCATCGTCCACCTCATCGACTGAGGCCTCTGCAGGAGCTGCGTGTGCTTCATCTGCATCGACTCCAAGGAGCAGCTCCAGTAGGAGATCGCCACAATGCAGGGATCGATGTCGTCTTCTACCTTCGGCCACCGCGACACCATTGCCGGATTTCGTCGCCTCCAAGACTCCCCCGAGCCCGCTATGCACACCTACATGCTCGATGTGAGCCCTTCTCCCTTTCCCCTCTCTCTCTCTGACCTCGAGCTCGTCCCCTAGCACCGTTGTCGCCGTGTTCGAGAGCTCCTAGCCGTTTTTCTCCGTGAGCGTGCTGCTTTACTGCTACCGCTTTGCCTCCGCCGCCGCTCTGCTTACTGATGCCACTGCATTGCTGCCGCGTGGCCGCCCGCACCTGTCCGCTGTCGCCCGCGGCCGCCGCCGCCGTGCTGGTCGCATCCGCTGTCGCAACTTCTCGTCAGGCCGCGCCCACTTCTTGCGCCACAGCACCCCGTGCGTGCCCCTGGCCGCGTCCGGCCACGACCAGCCGCGCGCCAGCCGTCCCCTGGTCGCACCCCGCCGCTCCCGTCGTCGTGCGTTGCACCAGCAGCCGCCCTTGGCCGTGCGTGACTGTAACTGCTGCTGTTCGCGGCCGCTACCTACTGCTGTAGCTGAAACTCTGCTGCTGATGCCGGCTTCCTACTGCTGCTTCTTGCTACTGTGGTCGCTGCTGGCTGCTCCTCATGCGACTGTTGCCGGCACTGCTTCTGCTGCCAGCGCCGCACCACGCCTAGGTGCTGCGGCTGCTTGCCGCGGTCGCTCCCCGCTGCTGCTGCAGCTGCTCCGCGTATTGCTTTACCTTACCTGCTGCTGCTCCATGGCCCTGCTGCTGCTCGCATGCTATTGCTACTGCCTCTAGCGCCACCGCTGCTTGCATGCTAATGGCCATGGCAGTGTGTGCGTGAGCATGTGTGTGTGAGCCGGCCCTTGTTTTGTTTTGGGGCTAACCACTGTCAGTGCTAACCCCTCCACCCCTTAAGTCAGTTAAAATACTTTTGCCTGTGTGCCAATGACATGTGGACCCCCCCATTACTTAAGTAAATAATTAAATTGATTTAAGCTAGCAGTCCATGACACGCGGGTCCTTCCTGCCAGTTTGACCAAGTCAACAGTCAAACTATTTGACTGCTGACTGGACGTTGACTAGGCGGTCAATAGGGCCCACTGACCCCTCGTGTAAGCTATTGTGGCTAGCTCACAGTGTGTACACATAACTTTTGTCTATTTATTTTCGAATTTAAAATAATTGCAGAAATTGTACAAATTGTTTAAAAACTTTAAAAATAATAGAAAATAAATCGTAACTCGGATGAAAATATTTTATATATGAAAGTTGCTCAAAAAAATCCAGCGAACCCGGATACGCGGTCCGTTCATCTTTCACATGCCCTTAGCAAGCTGAACATTGAACCGTTCCCTCTCTTTTCATTTGTCCGGAAAACGTCAGACGTCAGGAAAACCCCTCCGGATGTTTTCCCTCTCCGTCTGCAACGTCTAGCACTACATTAGTTCACCTCTAACATCGCGTATTACCATGTTATGCTTTATGGTGCTTCGTTTGCTTTATATTCATTGCTTCTTCCCCCTCTTCTCTCCGATAGACCCCGAGACCGATGCTGCCCCTGTGATCGACTACGTCGACGACGACCCCTCCTTGCCAGAGCAACCAGGCAAGCCCCCCTTTGATCATCCCGATATCGCCCATTCCATTCTCCATGCTTGCATTAGATTTTGCTATAATTATTGTTGGCTCCTATTCTGATGCATAGCCTACTTTTGTAACCTGCTTATTGTTACCTACCTGCTTATCCTAAACTACTTAGTGTAGGTTTGGTTAGTGATCCATCAGTGACCCCCACCTTGTCCTTGTTGCCCCTGGTTCATCATCGAAGACCCGATCAACGGGATCGGAGACCAGGCCCCGACACCGCACATCACTTTCCCCTTAGTTGCTCGACACTGCTGGGTTACTATCGAGTGCCGAGGGTGAGACCTTTACAGCACTTCTGATGTTAACCCTGTAGTGTAGCTATTCGGTCGTGGTCATCGAGGGTGATTCCGCCTTAACCACTTCCGATACGACTCTGTCATGCAACCCCTCAAGTGTGAACCTCGGGGGTGATTCCTCTTACGTTCACCTTAATGATTACATCGAGTGGAATTCACCGTGGGTGATTCCTCGGGTTTTCCCCTTGATGTTCAGACACACAGTTACTATGATTACTATGACTTTACACTGAACCATGTTACTAAAGACGGGTCGACCCTGAGGGGTACCCGCACAAGCATAATTGCGAGTGATGTGGAGTCGGGTTGACCTGAAAGGTGCCCGCGAGATAATTACGAGGCGTGGCCGGGCATTCTTAGCCCTTGCCGCAAGTCCTCGAGACGGGCAACGGGGTCACATCTTTCGTGAGTCTCTTCTTGTTACCGCGTGCTCCTAATCCACTACGATTTGGATATTTGATCCGAGGGGCCTCTGGCCTGATAGCACTAACCATCACGTGGGCATAGTATGGGCGTTCTGCGTCGTATGCATCAGCTGAAGCTTAATAGATGTCAGCGACTAAGCGGCGCGCGCCGGGTTGGACTGGTAAGCACCTGCCTTTTTAAAGGAGGTAGCTAGGTCTGCTCACCGGCCGCGTACGCAACGTGCAGGAGTTTCCGGGGAGATGGCCCATGACCCCTGGGGGCATAGGTTTAGTCCGGCGTGCTGGCCTCTCTGTTAAGTCTAGGTCGGGTTGCGGCGTATTGTTTGGACGAGGCCGGGCATGACCCAGGAAAGTGTGTCCGGCCGGAGTTAATCGAGCGTGGTGGGTAAGTTGGTGCACCCCTGCAGGGAAGAAAACATCTATCGATAGCCTGTCCTATGGTAACGGACACTTGGAGTTGTATACCGATCGATACAACTAGAACTGGATACTTGTGCTGAGAATTGGATGGTGATGAGAATTTGATTGTGATGACAATTGGATAGTATTGCTCTGGGATTGCTTTCTCGCAGGGAGTCGAGAAAGGATCTCTGGCCGAGGTTGATAACACTACTACTACTTTACTTTATGCTACTCTACTCCCTCCTATTTGCTGCAAGATGATGGTTTCCAGAAGATGCTAGTCTTCGATAGGACTAGCTTCTCCCCCTCTTATTCCGGCATTTCTGCAGCCCAATCCACATATACAACCTTCCTTTTATAATGTTGCATATGTAGTGTAGATCCTTGCTTGCGAGTACTTTGGATGAGTACTCACGGTTGCCTTGCTCCCCCCTTTCCCCCTTTTCCATTCTTCTCGGATGTCGCAACCAGATGGTGGAGCCCAGGATCCAGACGCCACCTTTGACGATGACTGCTACTACACTGAGGGTGCCTACTACTACGTGGAGGCCGCCGCCGACCAAGAGTAGTTAGGAGGCTCCCAGGCAGGAGGCCTTGCCTTTTCGATCGTAGATGCTTTTGTGCTGGCCTTCTTAAGGCAAACTTGTCTAACTTATGTCTGTACTCAGATATTGTTGCTTCCGCTGACTCTTGTGTATTCGAGCTTATGTATTCGAGCCCTCGAGGCCCCTGGCTTGTAATATAAAGCTTGTATTATTTTAATTTGTGTCTAGAGTTGTGTTGTGATATCTTCCCGTGAGTCCTTGATCTTGATCGTACACATTTGCGTGTATGATTAGTGTACGATTGAATCGAGGGCGTTACAAGTTGGTATCAGAGCCGACTGCCTGTAGGTAGCCCCCTTCCAACTCCTTGGCCCAAGTTGAGTCTAGTCATCCAAAACTTTTTTACTAACACTTGGTTGTGTGGCTTACGGGCCCACGTCGCCATTGGATAGTATTAGGATCTTTTATTCCTCGTCTTTACTCTGGGATTCTGATCTCTCCTTTATTTGGGTTAAATGATTTTGCTAACTCTGACTCTAGGATCTCGTAACCACTTCCACCCGGAGAGCCCCTTCATTCCAGATGACCGCCTGCTTCAACAGAAGACTTCGAAGTTACTCTCGGATGTTCTCTTGAGACTTGTGCCATCGCTTTTGAAATTCCCTTCCATCGATAAACCCCTTGGATAACCACCTACACTTGCTATTCATACAATCATTCCCCGTTGATCTTGTTATTACAAGATACCTCAAAATTCTCTCTATTGTTCCGAGAATACTATGTCTATTGCCTTGCAGTTCCTTGCCACATGAATACCCCTTCGGATAATTCCTCGCACTTACCGAGTATCCGCTCATCCCCAGTTGTTCATGTTTTTCACAAAGGTCTTCGCAATACTATTGGATCTTCTGAAAATCCTCAGCAGCCTTTTGCTCTTGAAATTCTTGCTTGCTTGAATTATGGTTAATCCCATAAGTCTAGTAATCCTATTGACATCCTTTGTAATTATCATTTTGTGTCCGTTGATTCAATATGTTACGGTTGCTCGCAATCCTCAACCGAATCGTACAGTTCATCGTTCCAGCTCAGACATTATTTTGAACAGGAGCTGGTTCTCGACCAATCAAATTACCGTCTATTGTACCCCTAAGTCTATTCAATTTTTCCATCCTTAATCAGAGTGTTTGCTTCTGATCCTTTGATTCAGAAATCATAATTCTTTTGTATTTAAGCTTTGGATTATCCAGATATTTCTATAATCCGATGCCTTTTCTTTCTTTCTTCCTCTGATTAAGTACCGACACTCACCTCAGCTCCATTGTGGACCGCCAGATCCAATGTTGGTTTATTATCCGATAATGTCCTTCATATTCAATCACCTTGTGAGTTCTTCCCCCGATACATAGTGCCTTTGGTAAATTGTACCCCCTGCTTTTGTCAACCATGCTCTACCTACGAATTTGCGTCATTTATTCTTGAAATTTCTGGTATATGTTCCTAAGATGCCCCTATGGGTTGAACCTATGCTTTCCCTAATCCATGTGAACCCAAGGGTTTTCACAAGTCATACTCTTATGATATTTTGCCAGATAAAATTTCAACACTACAACTTCTTCGAACGCGAGAAGTGAATGTAAGGTTGCATTGAAGAAGTGGGAGTCGACCTTGAACTTCGTGTTCATGCCCATGGACCCGATGTGGCACTTATCATGGAAGCTTCTTGTAATAATAATAATCCCCTTGTTATAAGTTCATCTGGTATCTATGTTTGGTCCTTTCCAACCATGGTTCTGACCATGATTGTTCCCCTTTGATTCCATTTCTCGGACAAGTTCACGCACTTGTCTTCTGCAGATCAATGCATCTCCGCAACCTCTATTTTGATCTTCCTTCGAGTATTACCCTCCGGTACCTCGAGAATATCAAAGAACTGTGTTGCTTCCTATGAGTCTTCATCTAGTATTGCTTCTCACCGATTTCAAATTTCCCTCGGAATCTGAGTTATTAATCACTCGAGGACACCGATAAGTGAATCGGTTGAATCAATCCCGCACCCCAATTCTATAACTCTAAGTAATTTTCATTGCTTACAAGTTTAATATTCCTTCTAGTCATTCCTAGCCTCGCCGGCTATGTCATTATCGTGCTAAATTTTAACTGTGCTACCTGGTCCTTCTTCCCGGAATAGAATTTTCAACGATGAGGTAAGCTTATGTCGATCTTCCTCATTTTATCAATTCACCTCGAACAACAAGCTTGATTTTGAGCTTATGTCGTATCCGTGGTTCCAATAGCCTTTCGCTTCATCCTTCCTGTTGCTTGATGGCATTGCTCCTCGATGGCATCTCCATAGAGCCTCTAGACAAATGCGTCGTGATCAACATCAACATTTTGACTTCCGTTGAGATGACAATTGAATTCATGGTGAGAAATACCATCCTTGACCTTCAATGATTTGAGTTATCATTGACAACCCCCCCTTGTCTTCTTTCCAACACATGTTTGATCATGTCTTGGTTATACCGGACTCCTTGCTATTCCTGCAATTGTTCTTTGAGTATTTCTTGTGATCTTCAACTCCAACCCCTACTTGGAACACCATGTTAATGCTACCTCGAAGCATGACTGAGGTATTCCGAATATCAACAAGAACATTGGAAGCGCATTGCCAAATGTTTCTTGCTCTATTATCCAAACACCATTGTATGGGTAAACCTCATAAATTCCTTGCCCCTTTGTCTAACTGGTTTCATACTAGGAGCCTTAACATTTATATCATGCATTGCCTTTCCCTGGGAAAGATATACTCTTATACCCAGGTATAAACACATTTTCCTTGCCATTGGTCTGTTCAATCTGATAATCACATTTTCCTTTTCCATTGTTTTGTTTAGCGTTTCTGGTAATCAAACTTGTCCGAGCATTCCCTGGTTATAAAACAACCCCGATGTACAACCTTGTCAGTGAGACCGTGTTACTATTGTTGATGACATTCCGGTAACCACCGATGGACGCGAACCTTGCCGATTGGTCCGCCTCGTTCAACGAGCAGGAAAATGGTTCTCTTCGTCCCACGCCCTTGGTACCAAACTTTGTTACCAACATAATTGACATGTTATCCTCTGACCTGCCTTGGTATCATGACCGTTCAAGATTTTAGCGCCTTCCTGCTTTTAACCCACATGGTGGGCCCATAACCCATAGTTCCACAGGATCGAAACCTGACTCTCCTGTACACCCTTATTTCTAAGGTATTTCTCATGATTGGCTTCATATGAAAATCCCAAGCCGGCTTCCGAGAGGCGATCTATGCTGGTATCAGACGCAATACTTATTCCCATTGCTCCGAACCCTTTCACCCCTTGTTTCAGAAAACAAACGATTGTCTACCCGGTTGAAGCTTCTTATTGTACCTCACCTTTCTCTCGATGACTTTCTTGAATTTCAACTCGAGAGATGCCTCTATGCTACGCTCACTGAGATAGTCCCCACGTACCTATCTTGTGTTGAGCTCCATCCTTCCCGAGTCATTCCCCCTTACTCCACCTCTTAAATCTCGGGACGAGATTTGTTGTAATAGGGGAGATTTGTAACACCCCCAGTGTCAGGATACAATAACCTCACCCTAATGTACCATGTCATCATGTTTTATTAAGCCAATTTGCCACTTGATAAAAATCAAAGTCAAATTCAAATTCAAATTGTAAGTCAAATTATTAATTCTTCAAACTGTCCAACAAAAATGTTCATTAGGTTGAAGATATTCATTAGGTAATTTTCATGCATTAACAAACGTTTTTACAAAGATTTAAAATGCCCCTGGATATGGAAGCAGTACCCGAAACAGCCCCATTTAAGTCATTTTCACTTAATCAAAATCCAAACAACTTCAAATCACTCCCAAACTTTTTGTGGCAGTGAGGTATATTGCATACTAACTATTGAGACCAGCCACACTTCTTACCAAAGTGATTTATTGTTTAAAGAAAGTGCAAGCAGGAAATAAGATAGAAAGCAGAAAAGAAAGAGGAAAGACCTAAAGCCTACTGTGCTACTAGGCCTAATTGAACTACAGTTGAGGCCCAGCCCAGCTCCTCCTTATCCCCTTCCTCTGTTCATTGAACATAGGCGTGGCGGCCATCCGCCTTCGCCATAACCGGTAGGGTGCATGCGCCGTCCATCCACTACCTCCCCGCTGTCTATAAGACCACCCCGACGGCCTGGACGAACCCTAGTTGTCCTCCCCCTTTCCCCCCACGCCGTTTTCTTCCTCTCCCGCACACGCCCGAGCTCCACCCGCCATGTCCATCGTCCACCTCATAGACTGAGGCCTCTGCAGGAGCTGCGTGTGCTTCATCTGCATCGACTCCAAGGAGCAGATCCAGCAGGAGATCGCCACAACGTAGGGATCGATGTCGTCTTCTACCTTCGGCCACCACAACACCATTGCCGGATTTCGTCGCCTCCGAGACTCCCCCGAGCCCGCTATGCACACCTACAGGCTCGATGTGAGCCCTTCTCCCTTTCCCCTCTCTCTCTGACCTCGAGCTCGTCCCCTAGCACCGTTGTCGCCATGTCTGAGAGCTCCTGGCCGTTTTTCCCCGTGAGCGTGCTGCTTTACTGCTACCGCTTTGCCTCCGCCGCCGCTCTGCTTACTGATGCCACTGCATTGCTGCCGCGCGGCCGCCCGCACCCGTCCGCTGTCGCCCGCGGCCGCCGCTGCCGTGCTGGTCGCGTCCGCTGTCGGACCTTCTCGTCAGGCCGCGCCCGCATCTCGCGCCACAGCACCCCGTGCGTGCCCCCTGGCGGCGTCCGGCCACGACCAGCCGCGCGCCAGCCGTCCCCTGGTCGCACCCCGCCGCTCCCGTCGTCGTGCGTTGCGCCAGCAGCCGCCCTTGGCCATGCGTGACTGTAACTGCTGCTGTTCGCGGCCGCTACCTGCTGCTGTCGCTGAAACTCTGCTGCTGATGCCGGCTTCCTACTGCTGCTTCTTGCTACTGTGGTCGCTGCTGGCTGCTCCTCATGCGATTGTTGCCGGCACTGCTTCTGCTGCCAGCACCGCACCACGCCTAGGTGCTGCGGCTGCTTGCCACGGCCGCTCCCCGCTGCTGTTGCCGCTGCTCCGCCTATTGCTTTACCTTACCTGCTGCTGCTCCATGGCCCTACTGCTGCTCGCATGCTATTGCTACTGCCTCTAGCGCCACCGCTGCATGCATGCTCAAGGCCATGGCAGAGTGTGTGTGTGAGCCGGCCCTTGTTTTGTTTTGGGGCTAACCACCGGGGAAATGTTTCCGCCCGGCGGCCCGGCCGAAGCGACGCGCCGGTCGCTCGCGTGTCGTAGGATACGCGTAGATCCATCACCGCTCGTAGAGCCATGTCATCCTATGCGGGGCCCAGCCCACCAACACACAGGAACCCTATCCCCTCAACCCATCATTTTCCCCCAATTCCATCTCCCAGAACACGCTCTCCTCGCGAAAGCCAGCAAGCGGCCCTCTTCCTCCTACCGGCCGGAAGCAACATGGCCGCCGGGCGTTTGCCGCAAATCGCGATTTTGGCTCCACCTCGTGTGCCACCACTTTTTTTTGCTGCTGCTCAGATGCTTTTCTGCTAGAGCGACCCTCGGGGCAGCAGAGGTTGGACGAGACCAACAGCTGTGACGCTTTCGCCGGCGACGACGCCCTCGTGCGTGACGGCCTTCCCGACATGGTTCAAGCTCCAAGCCGAGCAGGGCATCATGCTCAAGATTAGCTAGAACCGGCCGACGGCCGACCGCGCAGCTGCAACAGAGAGCCCCCCGCGTCGCCCCCGCTCGGACGACTCGGGCGGGATCTCGATCCCTAGCCGCCGCCGGTCCCCTCCCCTCCCTTCCTCCCCTCCCTCCGCCGCCGCCGAAGGACGCCGCCGGCGATGGCCCGGGGCTGACGGCGGTGGCGGGGGTCCTCCCTCTTGCCTGCGCCGTGGGGGTGGTGCGGCGCCCCGCGGCATGGGTGGCGCGGCCGATCTGGCCTGGCGACGCGGCGGCTGCCTCGGCCAAGGGCCGATCTGGCCTGGCGGCGCGGCGGGCCTGCCTTCCGACGGCGGCGCGGCGGCTGCCTTGGCCAAGGGCGGCGATGGTGGGGTGCGGCAGCCGGTTCTGCCTCGGGCTGCGTGGCGGCGTTCGGCGGCGGCGGCCGGGTCTGCGGCGACACACCATCTGACCTCGGATCGGCGGTGGCGGCATGGAGGGCCTGGTGGTTGGGTCGGCACCATGCGGGTTGTGCTCTCCGGACAGATCTGATCTGGCCGGTGCGGCCTGCTCGTTGTGCGGCGGCTCAGATCGGCGGCGACCCGTACACACATTACGTGATGGAGGTTCTTCGAGCGGATCCGGGTGAAAACCTTGTGCTCGGCTTCATGCCATGGCCGGCGTTGGTGACACCCTGTTGTGTCATTACCTTCTTGAAGGCATAGCCGTGGAGAAGCTCTAGACCTCTATCCGCTACCTCCGGGGGAAACCCTAGATCAGTTGATCGGATGACGACGGCGCATTGGTGTCGTTTCCTCCTTGGGGGCGTCATTCTTGGAGGCGTACACGGGATCGAGGGACCAGCGGGCGCCTTTTTGGTGGAGCGGTGCTTCATCCTTCACATTGATGACGGCGGATCTCGGCGGCGTGGTGCGGTGGAGACTCGGCGCCCGATGCGCGGTGATGGACTCGCGCAGGTGGAGGTAGTTGTCTGGCGTCAAGGTGGCGTCGATGACGGAGTGACCTCACAAGGTAGAAGCCTCAATATCTGCTCTGAAGACGGACATGTGGAAGATGGCGGCGACGACACATGTGAGTGCGTCAGACCAGTTTTTGCCCCAGACCCAGTATGTGGCTCGGATGGGGCTTCTGGCTTTGGATGATAGGATTAGGTGAGTAGTCTGGGTATGTGGCCCAGGTAGCACCCCTGCATCATTTGGATAGGAGTAGTGGCATATGTTGCCAAGATGGCGGATTCAGGCATATTGTTGTAATACTTTGTAAGGTCCTCGAGAATAATCAATAAAGTGGCCATATGCATCTCCCAGATGCAGAGGCCGGGGGTCATCCTCCTTTTTTTAAAAAAAAGAAGCTTGAACCACATAGACGAGATAGAACCGGGTCAGGGATTTTTTTTGCTGCATTGATTTTTTTTGCTGGAACCAGCACTTGCTTTTGCTGGAACCGGTCAGCGATTTTGCTTCCTTCGACAGATGGTGCTGGGCTCTACGCCGGTGGCCGCGCGATTTTTTTGCTGCATCAATATTTTTGCTGGAACCAGCAATCAATTTTGCTGGAATCGGCCAGATATTTTGCTTCAGCTGGTCGGCGACGCCAGTGGCTGCAATAAATTTGTGCTGCCTTGATTTTTTTTGCTGCAACCGGCCATGAGGTTTGCTTCAACCCGGAGGTGAGATAGTGCTGGACGGCGACGATGATGCCCAAGGTGATTTTTGCTGTATTTTTGTCTCCATGGTGAATTTTGTCGTTTTTTGTGTCTATGGTGATTTTTGTTGTATTTGTGTATCAACATTTGATTTTGCTGGAAGCGGCTCAAGCAGAGCTGGAACCTCCCTTATCTTTCGTTTTTGATGCAACCATCCAGCCGACGAGCGCCCCGGCGAGCTGCACCTACGAAGCCGATGAGTGCCGACAGTGAGCCGGTGAGTGGCGCCACAGAGCTTCAAGCCGAAGGCCAGGGAGGGGGCGGGGGGAGGGGCGACAAGCGCCGCCACAGAGCTTCAAGCCGGAGGCCAGGGAGGGGGCAGGGGGAGGGGCGACAAGCATCGCCATGGAGCTTCAAGCTGGAGGCCAGGGAGGGGGCGGGGGGAGGGGCGACAAGCGCCGCCACGGAGCTTCAAGCCGGAGGCCAGGGAGGGGGCGGGGGGAGGGGCGACAAGCGCCGCCACGGAGCTTCAAGCCGGAGGCCAGGGAGGGGGTGGGGGGAGGGGCGACGAGCAGCACATGTTTCAGAGATACTGATGCGAGGAAGAAAAAAAAGACACACGCGAGGGTGAATCGTGCAGTATGGGACGCACATATCGGGCGGCTGGGGCGCGACCGAACGAAACTTTGGGCCGGCGCGCCGGCGCCTATCAGCGCCCTAACCACCGTCAGTGCTAACCCCTCCACCCCTTAAGTCAGTTAAAATACTTTTGCATGTGTGCCAATGACATGTGGACCCCCCATTAGTTAAGTAAATAATTAAATTGATTTAAGCTAGCAGTCCATGACATGCGGGTCCCTTCTGCCAGTTTGACCAAGTCAATAGTCAAACTATTTGACTGCTGACTGGACGTTGACTAGGCGGTCAACAGGGCCCACTGACCCCTCGTGTAAGCCATTGTGGCTAGCTCACAGTGTGTACACATAACTTTTGTCTATTTATTTTTGAATTTAAAATAATTGCAGAAATTGTACAAATTGTTTAAAAAATTTAAAAATTAATAGAAAATACATCGTAACTCGGATGAAAATATTTTATATATGAAAGTTGCTCAGAAAAATCCAGCGAACCCGGGTACACGGTCCGTTCATCTTTCACATGCCCCTAGCAAGCTGAACATGGAACCGTCCCCTCTCTTTTCATTTGTCCAGAAAAAGTCAGACGTCGGGAAAACCCCTCCGGATGTTTTCCCTCTCCGTCTGCAACGTCTAGCACTACGTTAGTTCACCTCTAACACCGTGTATTACCATGTTATGCTTTATGGTGCTTCGTTTGCTTTATATTCATTGCTTCTTCCCCCTCTTCTCTCCGATAGACCCCGAGACCGATGCTGCCCCTGTGATCGACTACGTCGACGACGACCCCTCCTTGCCAGAGCAACCTGGCAAGCCCCCCCTTTGATCATCCCGATATCGCCCATTCCATTCTCTCATGCTTGCATTAGATTTTGCTACTGTTATTGTTGGCTCCTATTCTGATGCATAGCCTACTTTTGTAACCTGCTTATTGTTACCTAACTGCTTATCCTAAACTGCTTAGTATAGGTTGGTTAGTGATCCATCAGTGACCCCCACCTTGTCCTTGTTGCCCCTGCTTCTTCATCGAAGACCTGATCAACGGGATCAGAGACCAGGCCCCGGCACTGCACATCACTTTCCCCTTAGTTGCTCGACACTTCTGGGTTACTATCGAGTGTCGAGGGTGAGACCTCTACAACACTTCTGATGTTAACCCTATAGTGTAGCTATTCGGTCGTGGTCATCGAGGGTGATTCCGCCTTAGCCACTTCCGATACGACTCTGTCGTGCAACCCCTCAAGTGTGAACCTCGGGGGTGATTCCTCTTACGTTCACCTTAATGATTACATCGAGTGGAATTCACCGTGGGTGATTCCTCGGGTTTTCCCCTTGATGTTTAGACACACAGTTACTATGATTACTATGACTTTACACTGAACCATGTTACTAAAGACGGGTCGACCCTGAGGGGTACCCGCACAAGCATAATTGCGAGTGATGTGGAGTCGGGTTGACCTGAAAGGTGCCCGCGAGATAATTACGAGGCGTGGCCGGGCATTCTTAGCCCTTGCCGCAAGTCCTCGAGACGGGCAACGGGGTCACATCTTTCGTGAGTCTCTTCTTGTTACCGCGTGCTCCTAATCCACTACGATTTGGATATTTGATCCGAGGGGCCTCTGGCCTGATAGCACTAACCATCACGTGGGCATAGTATGGGCGTTCTGC
Organism: Triticum timopheevii; assembly: GCA_963921465.1. Classification (NCBI taxonomy): domain Eukaryota; kingdom Viridiplantae; phylum Streptophyta; class Magnoliopsida; order Poales; family Poaceae; genus Triticum; species Triticum timopheevii. The sequence goes on from OY997272.1 coordinate 225,914,245, forward strand.
GTCGTATGCATCAGCTAAAGCTTAATAGATGTCAGCGACTGAGCGGCGCGCGTCGAGTTGGACTGGTAAGCACCTGCCTTTTTAAAGGAGATAGCTAGGTCTGCTCGCCGTCCGCGTACGCAACGTGCAGGAGTTTCCGGGAAGATGGCCCATGACCCCTGGGGGCATAGGTTTAGTCCGGCGTGCTGGCCTCTCTGTTAAGTCTAGGTCGGGTTGCGGCGTATTGTTTGGCCGAGGCCGGGTATGACCCAGGAAAGTGTGTCCGGCCGGAGTTAATCGAGCGTGGTGTGTAAGTTGGTGCACCCCTGCAGGGAAGAAAACACCTATCGATAGCCTATCCTACGGTAACGGACACTTGGAGTTGTATACTGATCGATACAACTAGAACTGGATACTTGTGCTGAGAATTGGATGGTGATGAGAATTGGATTGTGATGACAATTGGATAGTATGGCTCTGGGATTGCTTTCTCGCAGGGAGTCGAGAAAGGATCTCTGGCCGAGGTTGATAACACTACTACTACTTTACTTTATGCTACTCTACTCCCTCCTATTTGCTGCAAGATGATGGTTCCTAGAAGATGCTAGTCCTCGATAGGACTAGCTTCTCCCCCTCTTATTCTGGCATTTCTGCAGCCCAATCCACATATACAACCTTCCTTTTATAATGTTGCATATGTAGTGTAGATCCTTGCTTGCGAGTACTTTGGATGAGTACTCACGGTTGCCTTGCTCCCCCCTTTCCCCTTTTCCATTCTTCTCCGATGTCGCAACCAGATGGTGGAGCCCAGTATCCAGACGCCACCTTTGACGATGACTGCTACTACACTGAGGGTGCCTACTACTACGTGGAGGCCGCCGACGACCAAGAGTAGTTAGGAGGCTCCCAGGTAGGAGGCCTTGCCTTTTCGATCGTAGATGCTTTTTTGCTGGCCTTCTTAAGGCAAACTTGTCTAACTTATGTCTGTACTCAGATATTGTTGCTTCCGCTTACTCTTGTGTATTCGAGCTTATGTATTCGAGCCCTCGAGGCCCCTGGCTTGTAATATAAAGCTTGTATTATTTTAATTTGTGTCTAGAGTTGTGTTGTGATATCTTCCTGTGAGTCTTTGATCTTGATCGTACACATTTGCGTGTATGATTAGTGTACGATTGAATCGAGGGTGTTACAAATATCTTGGGGTACCATGGGCATCCCCAAGCTTCGGCTCTTGCCACTCCTTATTCCATAGTCCATCAAATCTTTACCCAAAACTTGAAAACTTCACAACACAAAACTCAACAGGAAATCTCATAAGCTCCGTTAGTGCAAGAAAGAAAAACCACCACATAAGTTACTGTAATGAACTCATTCTTTATTTATATTGGTGTTAAACCTACTGTATTCCAACTTCTCTATGGTTCATACCCACCGATTCTAGCCATAGATGCATCAAAATAAGCAAACAACACACGAAAAACAGAATCTGTCAAAAACAGAACAGTCTGTAGCAATCTGTAACTCTCGAATACTTATGAAACTCTAAAACTCCTACAAAAATAGTAATTCCTGGGAAATTTGTCTATTGATCTACAACAAAAAGAAGGAACGCAAAATCACGTTTCAGTGAATTACTAAAATTATTTTCGTGCGCGCAAAGTTTCTGTTTTTCAGCAGAATCAAATTAACTATCACCGTAGGTTATCCTATAGGTTCTACTTGGCACAAACACTAATTAAAACATGAAAACACATCTAAACAGAATCTAGATGAAATATTTCTTACTAAACAGAAGCAAAAACAAAAATAAAATAAAATTGGGTTGCCTCCCAACTAGCGCTATCGTTTAACGCCCCTAGCTAGGCATTGATAATTTTAATGATGCTTACATGAAAGACAAGAATTGAAGTGCAAAGAGAGCATCATGAAACACGTGACAAACACATCTAAGTCTAACATACTTCCTATGCATAGGCATATTATAAGCAAACAATTTTGTAAGGCAAGCAAAATCTAGTATATGCAAGGAAGAAGAAAGAGACGATAGCAATCTCAACATGAAGAGAGGTAATTTAGTAACATGAAAATTTGTACAACCATATTTTCCTCTCTCATAATAATTACATGTGTATCATAGGCAAATTCAACCAAATAGCTATCACATAAAATATTTTCAACACGATCCACATGCATGCGAAGTTGACACTCTTCCAATATAGTGGGATTAACATTAACTAAAGTCATGACCTCTTTTAATAATATTGCAAACACTATTATCAATCTCATATTCATCATGGGCGTTGAATAAATTTTCAAGATCAAAAGAAGAATCACCCCAATCATGATCATTGCAACAAGTAGTAGACATAGCAAAACTAGCATCCCCAAGCTTAGGGTTTTGCATATTATTAGCACAATTGACATCAAGAGAATTTATAGTGACATCATTGCAATCATGCTTTTCATTGAAGGAACTACCAAGTATGGGTGCAATAGCAATGATCTCATATTTAACATAAGGAACTATAGCAAATTCATCTTCATAAATATTGGCATCATGGCCACAAGAATAGCAAGCATCATGTTCATCAAGGGATATTTCAATCAAATCATCGGAATCATTATCTATAGATTCATGCATATCATTATTTTCTTCCAAAGCAACAGTCATTCTCTCAATAAATTCTTTGACATAGACATTATGAGCATAGTTTTCATAGCAATATTTAAGTATGTCAAAATTTTCAGATTTGTATAGAGTAATATCATACTTTTCAACCAAAGAAGCAACTTCATAAGCATCCTTAAAAGCAACAACATTTGTTCGATATCATAGTAACTATAAACACCCTTTGCATAAGAAGTTAAGATTTCATTATCATTAAACTCACATAGGTAGGTAAGGTGTTTTTTATGGTTCTTAGAGCAACAAGTAAAATAATTAATTTCACAAAGATTCCAAGCATAACACAGCAATCTGTTTATTTGATCCCATAAGAGTCTCCCTTTACGGTGACGTACAAAATGAGCATGCTCATCTAAAGATTTCCCATCAACCAGGCTAGTTGGGGTTTCAGCACGAGCGCATAAGGATCAAAGATGAACCAAGTAGAATACTTTAAGTGGATCCATATCAATAGATTTATAGCAAGCAAAGATGCAAGCACATAGAAGGCACAGAGAGACACAAGCAAACATAAGATCAAATGAAAGAAGGGCGATCAAACGGCAAGGGTGAAGTGGGGAAGAGGAAAACAAGAGGCAAATGGCAAATAATGTAATGCAAGGGAGATGAGTTTGTGATGGGTACTTGGTATGTCTTGACTTGAGCGAAGACCTCCCCGGCAACGGCGCCAGAAATCCTTCTTGCTACGTCTTGCGCTGGTTTTCCTTGAAGAGGAAAGGGTGATGCAGCAAAGTAGCGTAAGTATTTCCCTTAGTTTTTGAGAACCAAGGTATCAATCCAGTAGGAGGCTCCTCAAAAGTCCCATGCACCTACACAAACAAACAAGAACCTCGCAACCAATGGAATAAAGGGGTTGTCAATCCCTTCACGGCCACTTGCAAAAGTGAGATCCGATAGAGATAATATGATAAGATAAATATTTTTGGTATTTTTATGATATAGATTGGAAAAGTAAAGATGCAAATAAAAGTAGATGGAAAACTTATATGATAAAAGATAGACCCGGGGGCCATAGGTTTCACTAGTGGCTTCTCTCAAGATAGCATAAGTATTACTGTGGGTGAACAAATTACTATCGAGCAATTGATAGAAAAGCGCATAGTTATGAGATTATCTAGGCATGATCATGTATATAGGCATCACGTCCGTGACAAGTAGACCGACTCCTGCCTGCATCTACACATTGACCGACTCCTGCCTGCATCTAGAGTATTAAGTTCATAAAGAATAGAGTAACGCATTAAGAAAGATGACATGATGTAGGGGGATAAACTCATGCAATATGACATAAACCCCATCTTTTTATCCTCGATGGCAACAATACAATACGTGCCTTGCTGCCCCTGCTATCACTGGGAAAGGACACCGCAAGATTGAACCCAAAGCTAAGCACTTCTCCCATTGCAAGAAAGAGCAATCTAGTAGGCCAAACCAAATTGATAATTCGAAGAGACTTGCAAAGATAACTTAATCACACATAAAAGAATTCAGAGGAGATTCAAATATTTCTCATAGATAAACTTGATCATAAACCCACAGTTCATCAGATCTCGACAAACACACCGCAAAAAGAGTTACATCGAATAGATCTCCAAGAAGATCGAGGAGAACTTTGTATTGAGATTAAAAAGAGAGAAGAAGCCATCTAGCTAATAACTATGGACCCGAAGGTCTGTGGTAAACTACTCACAACTCATCGGAAGGGCCTTGGAGATGATGTAGAGGCCCTCCATGGTCGATTCCCCCTCCGGCGGAGCGCCGATGAAGGCTAAAGATGGGATCTCGCGGATACAGAAGGTTGCGGCGGTGGAAATAGTTTTTCGTGGTGCTCCTGGATGTTTTCGGGGTACATGGGTATATATAGGAGGAAGAAGTAGGTCGGTGGATGCTCGAGAGGCCCATGATGGTGGGGGGCGCGCCCAGCCCTAGGGGGCGCAGCGGGCACCCTTGTGGCCACCTCCTCTGTTGCTTGACGTCCACTCCAAGTCCCCTGGATCACGTTTGTTCCAAAAAGATCGCTCTCGAAGGTTTCATTCCGTTTGGACTCCGTTTGATATTCCTTTCCTTCGAAACACTGAAATAGGCTAAAAAACAGCAATTCGGGCTGGGCCTCCGGTTAGTAGGTTAGTCCCAAAAATGATATAAAAGTGTAAAGTAAAACCCATAAACATCCAAAACGGGTAATATAATAGCATGGAACAATAAAAAATTATAGATACATTGGAGACGTATCACATACAAAGCAAAGTAAGGTGCGGGAAAGGATTAACCACAAGTGAGACGAGGACACGGATTTTATCCCGAAGTTCACTCTTCCTTGGGGAAGAGCTACTCTCCATTTGGAGCGGTGCCGGAGCCAAAGGTTGCGGAACGCCATCAAAGGTTCACCGTAATCTCCTTCGAGTCACCCCCAATGGATGAGCCTCGAATGACTCGGGGTTGGTCTTGAAGGCGACCACCACACCTTTACAAACTTCTTCAGAGCACCCCACAAGCAAGGAATCTTCCGGCGGAACCTCTAACCACCTAGGATCCCAAGATCCAAGAGTAACAAGTCAATGGGGAAGAAATGTTGCGGGGAACATGATTTGGTTTGGTCAAGATGTAGATCGGGTCTTGCTCTCGCAATCCCCAAAGTTTCAACAAGTTTGGGTGGAGGGATTGAGAGTATTGAGCAAAATGAGGTGGAGCAATGGTGGAGCTCAACAAGACATGAGGTGGAAGAAAGGGCTTTATATAGTGTTCTTGGCCGGGTGGGGAAGTATGCCCGTTGGACCCCGTGCGCACGGGCTAAGTCAGCCCTGTGCGCACGTGGTACTCAGAGAGTTTCACACCACCCCGTGCGCATAGGGTACACAGAAAGTTTACACGGTACCCCGTGTGCACGGGGGTCAAAAGACCCCGTGCACACGGGGTACTTAGAGAGGATCGAGCTGTAGCCTCACTGTCTTGGTCCTCTGACCCTAGGCTGACCACCTCACCGGCCGCAGCCCTCGTTGCCTTTTGCTCATGGCTTACTAGCTTCTCCCGGTTGATCTCCTTAACCTGACGATGCTGGATAGACTGGCACATCTTGAACATGTTGCTCAAGGTCTTGAATAGGGACTTCTTTTATCCCTTGGCAAAGACGGCCTCAGAACCAACAGACTTGGCCTTACCACGAGGGATCCGTGCAGTGGAAGACATTCCCAGAGTGTAAGTAGCACGATCCTTAGGCCTTGGTGAGGGAGTCCTAGATTAGGGGGGTGTCCGGATAGCCAAACTATCACCTTTGGCCGGACTCCTGGACTATGAATATACAATATTGAAGACTTCGTCTCGTGTTCGGATGGGACTTTCCTTGGCGTGGAAGGCAAGCTTGGCCATACGGATATATAGATCTCCTACCATTGTAACCGACTCTGTGTAACCCTAACCCTCTTCGATGCCTATATAAACCGGAGGGTTTTAGTCCGTAGGACGAACAACAATCATACCATAGGCTAGCTTCTAGGGTTTAGCCTCTCTGATCTTGTGGTAGATCTACTCTTGTACTACCCATATCATCAATATTAATGAAGCAGGAGTAGGGTTTTACCTCCATCGAGAGGGCCCGAACCTGGGTAAAAACATTGTGTCCCTTGTCTCCTGTTACCATCCGCCTAGACGCACAGTTCGAGACCCCCTACCCGAGATCCGCCGGTTTTGACACCGACACTAGGGTTGCGCCCCTTCTTGATAGGCACATATGGAGCAGGAGCAGCTGGGGTCCAGTTGGAGTTGCACTTGGGAACAAAAGGCTTGTATGAAGCAATGTACTTGGCTGGGCAGACGGTCTCAATCAAAGCCTGAATGAATGGGGCAAAGATCAATGACTTGTTCTGTTGCACACACTGACGGAGCTCATAGAACATGAAATCCAGAACATCCACCCTCTTCTTTTTGATGCAGGTACACAAACACATCCAACATGGATCTTTGAATGTTGTGGAAATCACCGGCCTTAGGAGTGAGTGTATACCTTAAGATATGGCGCATGGTGCCATATAGGGGCACAAGGTCTTTGATGGACCCGATGACAAATGACTTCTCCTGCTTGTAAGAAAATGCAGTCTCATCCTTAGTGCGCTGCCCACTTTCACGAACTTTGCCAAACTCATTAGATGCATCTTCTTCATCAATGAAAGGATAAGAAATGATCTCTGAAAGCTTAGCCATAGGAGCAGAGCACCGATGAGTCCCTCACATCCTAGTGAGGGTGCGAGCAGAGTCATTGGAGAAAAATAAAGTGGCAAAGAACTGCATCACCAAATCTTCATTGTATGGATGGTTGACTGTGACAAACAGAGTGAGTCCCAACCTCCCAAGAGCTGAATATACACTGGGATATAAATGATCATTGTCGCGCAGACTCTCGGTGTTCACTTACTTGTGCGGTAAAAAACTTCTTTGACTTGGTCATGAGGAGCTCATGATAAACTCTTTGCTGAAACTCGTTCTTGAAATGGGGATCCACACCCAAACCAGTGGCAGCCGCATAAGGATGGCTTTGTCTCTCAGCCCAAATCTCTAGCTTGGTCCACTTGGCAAGAGGCATATTTCGGAGGTCATGTCCGCCTTGAATGGCTTGCTCGGGACTAGACTCCTCTTCCACCTCTTCATCCTCATCAACACAATCATCCTCTGCTTCTATCCCTTCATCATCATTGGGGTTGACATAGTGAGCATCATCTTGTGAGTCATACTCTTCCTCAGAATCATCGAAGGCCTCAAAAACAGGCCACCTGGAGGCAGCACGACGAACACGATCCTGCCCATACCCGGACCCCTGTCCCATGCCTTCAGACGGCCGGCGACGAGCAACTGTGAACTCCTTAGATCCTCCTTTTGGGCGCTTGCGACGAAGCTCGGCCCTCTTGTCAGCGGAGTCTGAAACACACACGAACACCCAAAAACACAAAGCATGAAACACAAATGAGTACCAGTGCATGAAAGAAGGCAAAGAGATATATAGATAAGCAGGTAAAAAGCTCCTGGATATCTCTTGCACACGGTAAAGGACCGTGGACACGGGGCCCCGTGCGCACGTGGGTCAAACACCCCGTGGACACGGGGGTCTCCCAGTAGTAGCCCCTTCCGGATCGAGATCTGGGAGTGGGTGCGGCAGGTAATCCAGAGGATCTAAGCACCTGATTACTACCTAGAGAGGAGGAGTGGCCAAACTAATCTAAGGAGCAAAGAAACCCTAGAACTAGAAAACTTGATAGGCATCCATGGAGGGAGAACAGGGGGACAGGACCAACCGGAGGAGGACCCCATCTTGATGAAGATCCACGGAGCAAGAAGCTCGACGAAGCCCGAAGGAGCTTCGGCGAGCGGAGGCGACGGTGGCGACGCTGGAGGCTTCATGAGGAGTGGAGGGGGCGACTGGGTGGGAATGAACCCAAGCCCCCACGCCCCGCCTCTTCAGGACAGAAACCACATACCCTGTGCGCACATGCAAGTGAGCCCCGTGCGTACGAGGGTCCTGTGTGCGCGGTATAGAGCCCGTTGGCACGGGGTCCCCGTGCACACGGTACAGGCCCGTGGGCACGAGGTATTCAGGAATCTTGACAAGAGGGGCCTTTTTGAAGGTACAACTGAGTGTGAACTCTTACCACACCTTTGCAAAGCACTCGGTTTATATTTCTGAATACGCCACAAGAGAAGTCCTATCACTACGAGAAGGGGATATGTGTAGCACTTGTACCAGAAGAGAAACGAGAAACACAAACCAAAAAAAACTAGAGAGAAAAGGCAAGAAAACCAACACACCACATACATGAAGAAAACACGGACATAACCCTCAAGAGAGGGCGGTGGATGAAGCCACCATATTTGAGTTTATTTGGTATGGCACCACGAAGGTATGAACCTTGGGCCCAAGACGAATACTCATCTTTGAAGCACAAGTGCCACCTAAAGTGGCTAATGTGACAGATTTTGTTTGATTTCTGCACTTCTAGGATAAGGTAGCTCATGAGTTGAGCTAGCTCCCCCTAGACATGTGCCTACATCTAAGCAAGATATTACAAGAGGATGTGTGTATGAGCAAGGATTTCATCCCAAGTTACATATATCCACGATATTTAGCTCATACCTTAACTTGCGGAATCTTGCTTGTTCTAGTGGCTTGTGAAGATGTCGGCTAGTTGATTCTCGGTGTTGACATGGAGTAACTCAATGTTTCTCTCTGCCACATGATCTCTAATGAAATGATGGTGAATCTCAATATGCTTGGTCTTGCTATGTTGAACCAGATTCTCGGCGATCTTGATTGCACTTCCATTGTCACACCAAAGAGGCACTTTGTCACATTTGACACCATAATCCATCAAAGTTTGCCTAATCCATAATAATTGGGCACAACAACTTCCGGTGGCAATGTACTCAGATTCGGCGGTTGAGACAGATATACAATTTTGCTTCTTTGAGGACCAACTTACCAACGATCTCCCTAGGAATTGACATGAACCAGAAGTGGACTTGCGGTCAACCTTGTCTCCGGCCTAATCGAATCCGAGTATCCCATTAACTCAAAAGATGATCCTTTGGGATACAAAAGGCCCAAGTTTGTGGTATGAACCAAATATCGAAGGATTCTTTTCACTACTGAATAGTGGCTCTCCTTAGGAGCGGATTGAAATCTTGCACACATACACAGACTCAATATAATATCTGGCCTAGATGCACAAAGCTAAAGAAAGGAACCAATCATAGAGCGATATACCTTCTGATCCACTTCTTTACCATTGGGATCAAGATGAAGTTGACCATTTGTGGGTGAGGGAGTCCTGGACTAGGGGGTGTCCGGATAGCCAAACTATCATCTTTGGCCGGACTCCTATACTATGAAGATAGAAGATTGAAGACTTCGTCCCGTGTCCGGATGGGACTTTCCTTGGCATGGAAGGCAAGCTTGGCGATACGGATATGTAGATATCCTACCATTGTAACCGACTCTGTGTAATCCTAGCCCTCTCCGGTGTCTATATAAACCGGAGGGTTTTAGTCCATAGGACGAACAACAATCATACCATAGGCTAGCTTCTAGGGTTTAGCCTCTTTGATCTCGTGGTAGATCTACTCTTGTACTACCCATATCATCAATATTAATCAAGAAGGAGTAGGGTTTTACCTCCACCGAGAGGGCCCGAACCTGGGTAAAAACATCGCGTCCCTTGTCTCCTATTACCATCCGCCTAGACGCACAGTTCGGGACCCCCTACCCGAGATCCGCTGGTTTTGACACCGACATTGGTGCTTTCATTGAGAGTTCCTCTGTGTCGTTGCTTTTAGGCCCGATGGCTCCTTCGATCATCAACAACGACGCGGTCCAGGGTGAGACTTTTCTCCCCGGACAGATCTTCATATTCGGCGGCTTTGCACTGCGGGCCAACTCGCTTGGCCATCTGGAGCAGATCGAAAGCTACGCCCCTGGCCATCAGGTCAGATTTGGAAGTTTGAACTATACGGCTGACGTTCGCGGAGACTTGATCTTCGACGGGTTCGAGCCACAGCCAAGCGCGCCACACTGTCACGATGGGCATGATCTAGCTCTGCTGCCGGACAGTGCCCTGGAGGCCGCACAAGTGTCCGCTCCGACTCTTAGCTCGGAGCCGACTGCGCCGATTGAGGACGGGTGGCTGGACATCGCCTCGGGGGCTGCTACCTTTACGGCGATAGAGCCGAACACCAACCCTGTCCTTTATGAAGCTCGTGACTCCAAGGTGCCGGACTCCTCTCCGGACTCTGAACCTTCCGCGCCCCTGCCAATCGAATCCGATTGGGCGCCGATCATGGAGTTCACTGCTACGGACATCTTTTAGCACTCGCCCTTTGGCGACATCCGGAATTCGCTAAAGTGTCTCTCTTTATCAGGAGAGCCCTGGCCGGATTATGGTCAGGACGATTGGGATGCAGACGACGAAGAAATTCAAAGCCCACCCACCACCCACTTCATAGCCACGGTCGATGACTTAACCGACATGCTAGACTTCGACTCCGAAGACATCGACGGTATGGACGACGATGCAGGAGACGACCAAGAACCAGCGCCTACAGGGCACTGGAAGGCCACCTCGTCATACGACATATACATGGTGGACATCCCAAGGGATGGGAACGGCGATGGAACAACGGAGGACGACCCCTCTAAGAAACAGCCTAAGCGCCGGCGTCAACGGCGCCGCTCTAAATCCCGCCATAGCATGTCGGTGTACTAAAGTAGGGGGGTACCTTAGTATCCCGAACTTGTGCACGGGCAGTCGCAGCGACCCGCGGCAGGGCTTGCCGGGCGCCCGCCAAAATCCTCCATGGCTACTTTGATGCCATTCAAGATTGAAGTACTCAAACCAAGGCCCCGGCAAGAGGAGCTTGCCGGGAAGGCCAACCAAGGCCCCGACAAGAGAAGCTGGCCGGGAAGAATACAAGGTCCCGGCAAGAGAAGCTGGCCAGGAAGAAAACAAAGGCCCCGGCAAGAGGAGCTTGCCGGGAAGGCCGACCAAGGCATCTCCAGAAGACTTGCCGCGGCGCCCCGCGCGTCCCGGCAAGGCCCGACGGCCGGCAAGCTTGCCGGCACGACAAGAGAAGGGCCGCGGCAAGGCACTTGCCGCGGCAAGGCGGCCACCCAAAATCCAGCACATCCAGCGACGTGTCACCCCAGGGCCACCCCAGGGGCACGTGGCGGGGCGTTGCGTAGCCATGCAGAGCGAGGTGGCAAACGGAGCTGACGGAGACGCCATCGTGGCAATCGGTGGCGCCTCTAACGGTCGTTTCCTTGCACTGTTGGGGCGACCGGACGGGCATTAAATGCCCTTGTCCCCTGCTGTCAGAGTTGGGTAGGGGACACTATTGGTAGCAGTTGTACCAACCCGCGTTTTTACCTTTCTACCCCTCTTTATACGCTGCCACCTGTCGGTGACCCCTTTAGCCTATAAAAAGGAGGCCCATGCACACGTAGAAGGGGTTCGGAATTTTGGTTCCGCAGCTTGGAGGTTCGGTCCAGTCGACACACGCAACACCACCATACGCTCGCTCTCGAGCAAGATCAAATAAGAACACAAAGCAGCAGTAGGAGTTTTATCTCTCCGGAGAGCTCCGAAGCTGGGTAAAAATCGCCCGTCTCCCCGCGCGCGCCCGACCTCGATCTGCTCTGCGGGCGGCCTCCGCCCCCCTTGCCGGACTAGAAGGGGCCCCCTGTGCCCCATAGGTGCTCGTGGCCACAGAAAGAAACGGCCCCGACATCTTTGGCGTGCCAGGTAGGGGGCGCGTCGAGGTCGTGAGCATCTGATCTGGTCTCCGCGCGCGCTGCATCAACGCCCTCATTAACATGCCACCGAAGAAGAAGCCTTCGGAGGTGGCCGCTCCGTCTACATCGATTCCGCCACCACCGCCGGAGCAAACGGGCGGTGGAGTGGACGCCGGCGGAGGAGCGGGCGCCGACGGTGGGACTCACGTCGTCACTAGATCCAAAAACAAGGCCCCGCAAGCGTCGGCGACCGTGCAGACACCACACCCTTCCCAGGGAGTGCAAGGTCGACAACGCCCCGGTGCTCCTAGCACCGTGCTCGCGTTGGAACAAGGCCAAGCTGGTGGGTCATGGGACGCTCGAGGTCAGCATGCACGCCCGCATGCTGGCGCGAGCGAGGTACGGTCGCCCGGGCGGGGTGTTGCACCTCCCAATCCAGTTGGGAGTCCGAGCACATCCCGCTCCTCGCGCCGCTCGTCGCCACCACCACCCAAGACAGCAGAGGAAGCGCTGGCTCGAGCCCAGCTGCTTCTAGACTACCCTCCGGCGTCGCACAAGATCGACGACTGGAGGATGACCATATACAGTCTCATCAGCTTCGCCAACGGCGACAAGCCCCGGCAACCGAGCGCATCGAGGCCCCGGCAAGGCGCCCAGGCGCAAGCCGACGCCGACAAGACCGGTGGGGGTGCCACCTCCGTGCACTCCCAGCCCCGAAGGCCAAGATCGCCGGCTCGTCGGGCCAACCCCGACGGCGACTCCACCGCGTCGTCGGACCCGCGAACCCGACGCGATCAACGCCACGTTCTCCAAGAACGGCGGCACGAAGACGCTCGCACTCGCATCGAGCGCAGAAGGGAAGCGCGACGTCAATCCGACCAGCGTGCTGGGCCCACTGTCGATATGCACGCACCCGGGGAACCAAGCGACTTGCCGTACGCGGCAGGTTGCCCTGCGTTCACCCGCGAGCTGCGGCAAGTCCAGTGGCCCAAAACCAAGAACTTCAAGCCAGACGTGCCCGAGAAGTACGATGGCAGGATACATCCATCGGAGTTCCTCAGCATCTACACCATCGCGGTGCAGGCTGCCGGAGGGCGCGACGAGAAGATCCTCGCCAACTACTTCCCGCTGGTGCTCAAGCCCAATGTCAGATCTTGGCTCATGCACTTGCCGGACGGTTCCATCTCTTCATGGGCGGACCTGTGTCATCAGTTTGTCGGCGCCTTCACAGGTGGCCACAAGCCTCATGGCCAGGAGAGTGACCTCCACTTGCTCGTCCAGAAGGAGGGAGAACCCCTGCGCAAGTACATACAGAGATTTAGCCAAGTGCAGCGCAACATCCCAGACGTCCACCCTGCCACAGTTATCAGCGCGTTTCATCAGAACGTGCGTAACCGCAGGATGAGGGAGGAGATGGCGATGTGCAAGATCAGAGACGTCAGCGAGATCTATGCTCTGGCCGACAAGTGTGCACGGGCTGAGGAGGGGAGGAAAATCCCCGGAGAGGTTGCAAGAGCAGAAGGATCTGACAGTGAGGATGCCGCCCCGGCAAGGAAGAACCGGAGGCGGAACAACAGGAAGAGAAAGGCTAAGGATGTGCTAGCTGTTGAGCATTCCGGCAACGGAGGCGGCTCCGACAAGGCCAAAGCCGATGACTCCGGCGAGGCTGTGGCAGCCGCCGACAAGCAGGATGGCTCCGGCAAGCGGTACTGCAAGATCCACCGCACCAAGGGCCATGATCTCCAAACCTGCAAGAAAGTGGAGCAGATGGCGGAGCTACAGAAAGCCGAATACGAGCGCCGCGACAAGGAGAGAGCCCAGGGAGGTGGCGGAGGATCCGGCAAGAAGCTTCCCGCCCGGGGAGGACACCGCGGCAAGGCCAAGCCGCGGCAAGGAGATAGGCCTCCCCGCGGCCGCGACAAGGACGAAGATGAGGATGAGGATGATGAGATGGAGGAAGATGAGGCCGATGACCAAGAGTTTTAGAAGGCGACAGAGGTGTTGTGCATCGACGGCGGCGCCTCTCTGCACGCCTCGCACCGCCAACTCAAGCAGTGGGTGCGAGAGGTGAATGTAGCGGAGCCGTCCGTCGAGGCGCGCAAGCCTCTGAAATGGTCCAGCACGCCCATCATCTTCGATGTTGAGGACCACCCTGATCGCATCACTGCGGTCGGGTGCTTGCCGATGTTGGTCTCACCAACAATCCGCAACCTCAAGGTCACGAAGATGTTGGTTGACGGCGGGGCCGGCCTGAACCTGATTTCCTCCGCAGTGCTCAAGAAGCTCCAAATCCCCGACAGCGAGCTCAAAGAAACTGGTACCTTTCAAGGGATAAATCCGGGAAGGAGCAAGCCCAAGGGGAAGATCACGCTGCCAGTGACGTTTGGCAGCGAGCTGAACTTCAGGACAAAGAGGGTCACCTTCGATGTTGTTGATATCCCATTACCCTACAATGGGATACTCGGCCGTCCAGCGCTTGCCAAGTTCATGGCAGCCTCTCACTACGCATACAACGCGCTCAAGATGCCTGGTCCGATAAGTGTCATCTCTGTCCAAGGTGACAAGAAGGATGCACTTATCTGCACCGACAAGATCTACCGGGAAGTAGCAGCCGCAGCAGAGTGCAAGCCACTTGCTGCTGGAGCTCCCCGGGGGAAGAAGAAAGTCAAGTCCGGCAAGAGCAGCTCTGATGCCCACTCCGGCAAGCACACCTCCCCGGAGTGCTGCGCTGCCGTCGAGGACGCACCATCGAGCTCCACCAGCAAGTGCAATAAGGCAAAGGCTGATCCACCAAATACTAAGCCCGGCAAGAACAGCTCTGGTGCCTGCTCCGGCAAGCACGCCTCCCCGGAGTGCCGCGCTGCCGTCGAGGATGCGCCATCGAGCTCCACCGGCCAGTAGGGCGAATGAAGCGTCCAGTTTCGAGCTTTTGAATCGTGTTCCCCGAGAATCCGTACCTTGTATGAAGAACCTGTGCGCAGAAGGGTCGAATCGTGGCTAAGTTGCGCCCTTGATCTGTTTCGAGTCCGCTCAACGATGAAAGCGCGCCGCAACTAGCCCGACGAGTTCTTCCTGCTGGAAGCAACACCGCCAGCGGGCTGCTGATGTCCCGCACTCAGCAAGTGTGTTTGCGCCGGTGGGTTCCCTGAAAGCGTGGGGGTGAAAACGTACAAGGGAGGAAGTCAAGGGAGAAGTGCGGCTTCGTCGGATCGCGGAGGACAGAAAAGCTAAGCCGCCCGAGCTTGAGTACAGAGCACTTTTTAGTTCTAAGCTCTTATGTTATATTCCTCGAACGTTCGTCCTTTGTACGAAAAACCTGTGCGCGGAGGAACCAACTCGTGGTTAAGTTGCGTCCTTGCTTTGTTTTCGAGTCCGCTCAACAATACAAGTGCGCTGCAACTGGCCCGAGAAGGTTTCTTGCCGGGTACAACACCACCAGCGGGCTGCTGATGTTCCGCACTCAGCAAGTGTGTTAGCGCCGGAAAGTTCCCTAGAAGCGCAGGGTAAAAACGTACAAGGGATGTAATGAAGTAGAGGACGTAACATAGCAAGCCTTGCCGTGGGACGTCCTTCGTATGTAAAACTTGTGCACAGAGGAGCTAACTCGCGGCTGAGTTGCACCCTTGATTTGTTTCCGAGTCCGCTCGGCAATGAAAGCGCGCTGCAACTAGCCTGACGAGGTTTCTTGCCGGAGGCAACACCGCCAGCGGGCTGCTGATGTTCCGCACTCAGCAAGTGTTTTAGCGCCGGCAAGTTCCCTAGAAGCCTAGAGTGTAAACATACGAAGGGCGAAGCATGGCATTATGTTGCCCAACCTAAATAGTCACGCCACGAAAGAGTAACTTATTACGGCGCTGTCTTAGTTATTTTCGTGACTATAATAACAGCGACAGGGAAAAACCAGAAGGGCGCACTGGCGCAGAGGCCCCGGCAAGCCGATTTCACCGGGGGCTGCAAGTACCGAAGTTCCTTCGCGGCAGGCCAGGATCCCCGGAGGCCGCAGCGTCAGCGACAAGGGCAAAGAAAGGCGCACCGGCACCTAGGTCTCAGCGGAGCCAGAGTTGCCGGGGGCTGCAAACGCCAAGATTCATCCCCAGCGAGCTAGAGTCGCCAGGGGCTGCGGTATCAGATAAGTTTTTCATCCCTCGTCATGCATCCTCTTATGGGCTGGGGAAAGCGAGGCCGCGCCCTTGAACGAATGTGTCTTGTAAACCCCCCCCCCCCCGTGCGCGAAGGAGCCAAGTAGCGGCCAAGTTGCGCCCTGGGTTTGTTTCCGAGTCCGCTCAAACAATACAAGTGCGCTGCAACTGGCTCGACAAGGTTTCTTGCCGGAAGCAACACCGCCAGCGGGCTGCTGATGTTCCGCACTCAGCAAGTGTGTTTGCGCCGGCAAGTTCCCTAGAAGCGTAGGGTGGGAACATACAAGGCACAAAATCTAGTAAAGGGCATAATCCGGCAGGCATTCCCCTCTTTTCATTAAAAAACATCCCAATTTAGTACAAGTCCATAGAGGATGAAAAACATGATAGAGAGGATTACAAATTTTAAATACAGCTAAGGCCCGAGGGCTTACAAATTGAAAGATAAGATGCCCGTAATCCCTCTCCTGTTTCTCTCTTCAGGATGCAGGTCAAGGAGGCCCCGACAAGAGAAGCTTGCTAGGGAGGGCAAAAGGGGCGCCTAGGTGAGCTACGGGTGCCAGAAGACACCAAGAGAACATCCCGGGGGCCGGCTAGGAGCTTGGTGGAGACGGAGGCGCCGGAGGCAGAGCTCGAAGACGGGGCAGCAGGACGTCAGCACGCTGTCGAGGGCACCTCGCCCTCGTACTCTGACTTGACGGCCTTGCCGCCACCCCTCTTCCTCTTCCGCAGCCTCCCTACGCCAGCCGCCCAAGGAGACGGCCCCGGGGAGTTCAGAAGGCCGGCGACCCGGATGATGGGGTCGCCGGTGGCGCGTGAGGCGGCGTCCGGCGCCTAGTCGGACCTGTCGTCCTCGTCGTCGCTGTCGCTCCCCTCCTCGTCACTCTCGCTCGAGGAGGGGCCTTCGCTATCGGAGGAGCTGTCCACGCAGCATCTCGCTCGGATGCCGGAGTCCCCGAAGACCTTGACGGCGAGAAGGTCGCCCTCCATTAACTTAAAATGGAGGGTAAACCCCGCCGTCAAGCTGTGGATGCGGGCGAACGTCTTCCACCCTCGATCAAGATACATCACGCCAGGGGCTGGGGATACAACGTGGACTCGCGTGCCGCTGATCCCGCAGCCCCTCATCTGCAGTCTCAGCATCTCGGGCGGGTCCGGTTCCATCGCGCTTGCGAATGGAGTTGGAAGCCGGAGGCGACGACGAGGCGCCCGACGCAGCCTGACGAAGAACTTGCAAGGGTCGTCCCCCATGTGGACCGCCATGGGGGGAGGAATCGCCGGCGGAGGCGAAGCTGGCGCGCTGCCCCGTCCGCCTCTTCCCCGCGCGCCTCGGCCTCGTCCTCGACCTCGTCCGCGACCATGCCCCCTCCCTCTTCCCCTTATGGCCGGTTCCCCCGCCAAGGGTGCGAGAGAGGGAGAGGTGCGCTGCCTGGCGGCAACCCTCGCCGCCACCGATGAAGAGCCAGGATTCCCTTTCTCCATGGCGAATGGGAGAAAGGAGAACAGAAGTTGAAGAAAGAAGGAGATGAGAGAGTGCGGGCTTCTGTGCCCCCCCTCCTGCTCTTTATAAAGGAGCAGGGTGGGAGCCCGGCCGCCCCGCTCAGCGAATCAAGGCACGGGAAGAGCAGGGAATCGGGACCGACCCGCTGCCTCTGCTCGCGACGGCCCGGATTCCTACTCCCACCGTCTGTGACCCCAAGTGCATGGGAGCCACGTGGCGGGGATGCAGGGCCAAGGTGACGGGTGAGGCAGCCTCGCCCCACCCCGTGATCATGGGGTTGGGCGCCTCGAAAACCGCGCACCGGTCCCATCCAGTAAATGCACCACGCCCACACGCCTACCTCCGTTTAGGTAGGAGGGCGTGAGCCGTCCCCTTCATCATGGCTTGATGCATGCTCGCGAGGCTCAGCCCCGCACGCGCCGCCCACGTCGCCCACGACGCCGCGTTTGACGCGTGCCGCTCTGGGCGTGCGCGGTGGAAGCGGAGAGATATGCGATGTGACCTAGGCCGCACGTGCCCGTGCACTGTTTTGGGCCTGGCCCAACAGCGCTCGGCACCGTGTATGGCCCAGGCCCGGGGGCTCCTATCGGTGTACTAAAGTAGGGGGGTACCTTAGTATCCCGAACTTGTGCACGGGCAGTCGCAGCGACCCGCGGCAGGGCTTGCCGGGCGTCCGCCAAAATCCTCCACGGCTACTTTGATGCCATTCAAGATTGAAGTACTCAAACCAAGGCCCCGGCAAGAGGAGCTTGCCGGGAAGGCCAACCAAGGCCCCGACAAGAGAAGCTCGCCGGGAAGAATACAAGGTCCTGGTAAGAGAAGCTGGCCGGGAAGAAAACAAAGGCCCCGGCAAGAGGAGCTTGCCGGGAAGGCCGACCAAGGCATCTCCAGAAGACTTGCCGCGGCGCCCCGCGTGTCCCCGCAAGGCCCGACGGCCGGCAAGCTTGCCGGCACGACAAGAGAAGGGCCGCGGCAAGGCACTTGCCATGGCAAGGCGGCCACCCAAAATCCAGCGCATCCAGCGACGTGTCACCCCAGGGCCACCCCAGGGGCACGTGGCGGGGCGTTGCGTAGCCATGCAGAGCGAGGTGGCAAACGGAGCTGACGGAGACGCCATCGTGGCAATCGGTGGCGCCTCTAACAGTCGTTTCCTTGCACTGTTGGGGCGACCGGACGGGCATTAAATGCCCTTGTCCCCTGCTGTCAGAGTTGGGTAGGGGACACTGTTGGTAGCAGTTGTACCAACCCGCGTTTTTACCTTTCTACCCCTCTTTATACGCTGCCACCTGTCGGTGACCCCTTTAGCCTATAAAAAGGAGGCCCATGCGCACGTAGAAGGGGTTCGGAATTTTGGTTCCGCAGCTTGGAGGTTCGGTCCAGTCGACACACGCAACACCACCATACGCTCGCTCTCGAGCAAGATCAAATAAGAACACAAAGCAGCAGTAGGAGTTTTATCTCTCCGGAGAGCTCCGAAGCTGGGTAAAAATCGCCCGTCTCCCCGCGCGCGCCCGACCTCGATCTGCTCTGCGCGCGGCCTCCGCCCCCCTTGCCGGACTAGAAGGGGCCCCCCGTGCCCCATAGGTGCTCGTGGCCACAGAAAGAAACGGCCCCGACATAGCAAAAATGGAGATTCCGGCACCGGAGACAATAACACCCCGGATAGTGCCGAAGACAACCCCCTCCAGCAAGATTCAACGCAGGAGGATGGAGAAGCCAGCCCTCATGAGAGAGCGGCAGACAGAGAGGTAGAGGACGATAATTATATGCCTCCCTCCGAAGACGAGGCAAGCCTCGACGACGACAAATTTGTCGTGCCTGAGGATCCCATCGAACAAGAGCGTTTCAAACGCAGGCTTATGGCCACGGCAAGCAGCCTCAACAAAAAGCAGCAACAACTTATAACTGACCAAGACTTGCTAGCCGACAGATGGACTGAAGTCCTTGCGGCCGAATAGTATGAACTCGAGCGCC
The DNA here is from genome assembly GCA_963921465.1 of Triticum timopheevii. Taxonomy (NCBI): domain Eukaryota; kingdom Viridiplantae; phylum Streptophyta; class Magnoliopsida; order Poales; family Poaceae; genus Triticum; species Triticum timopheevii. The sequence goes on from OY997272.1 coordinate 225,933,792, forward strand.
CCTCCAAAAGCTACCCAAAACGCAGGCTGCTACCCCAATTAGAGGAGGAAGCACCCAAACCTACATCACCAGCGCATGACGCGACCGACCGCCCACTTCGTGGCCGCGACAGAGAGGCCCCTAGGCCCTCCACTAAAGCCGCACCCCGGCGCCGCTCAAAAAATACCAAGGCACGGGAAAATGCGCCAGACTTGCGGGATATACTCGAGGACAAGGCAAGGCAAACAAGATCAATCTACGGATCGCGTGGGCGCCCCATGATACATGGTGATAACCGTCACGCCGGATACAGCAATTCCGGCCGGGCCGAACACAGTAGACAAAGCTCGTTTGAGCTGCGTCTTGATATAGCCCAATACAGAGGCGCCGCACACCAGATATGCTTCACAGACAAAGTAATGGATCATCAAATCCCCGAGGGTTTCAAACCCGTAAACATTGAATCATATGACGACACAACAGATCCTGCGGTTTGGATCGAGGACTATCTCCTTCACTTCCACATGGCCCGCGGTGATAATCTACACGCCATCAAATATCTCCCACTCAAGCTTAAAGGACCGGCTCGACATTGGCTCAACAGCTTGCCAGCAGAATCAATTGGTTGTTGGGAAGACCTGGAAGCCGCATTCCTTGATAACTTCCAGGGCACATATGTGCGACCACCAGACGCTGATGACCTAAGCCACATAATTCAGCAGCTAGATGAATCGGCCAGACAATTCTGGACACGGTTCTTAACCAAGAAAAATCAAATCGTCGACGGTCCGGATGCAGAGGCCCTTGCAGCCTTCAAACATAACATCCGCGATGAGTGGCTTGCCCGGCACCTGGGACAGGAAAAGCCGAAATCCATGGCAGCCCTCACATCACTCATGACCCGCTTCTGCGCGGGAGAGGACAGCTGGCTAGCTCGTAGTAACAACCTGACCAAGAGCCCTGGTAATTCGGATACCAAGGACACCAACGGTAGGTCGCGTTGCAACAAGCACAAGCGCCGCATTAATGGCGACAATACTGAGGATACGACAGTCAATGCCGGATTCAGAGGCTCTAAACCCAGTCAGTAGAAAAAGCCATTCAAAAGAAATACTACGGGCCCGTCCAGTTTGGACCGGATACTCGATCGCTCGTGCCAGATACACGACACCCCCGAAAAACCAGCCAATCACACCAACAGGGATTGTTGGGTGTTCAAGCAGGCAGGCAAGTTAACTGCCGAAAACAATGACAAGGGGCTGCATAGCGATGAGGAGGAGGAGACCTGGCCCCGAACAATAGAGGACAGAAGGGTTTCCCCCCACAAGTGCGGACGGTGAACATGATATACGCAACCCACATACCCAAAAGGGAGCGGAAGCGTGCACTCAGGGACGTATACGCGATGGAGCCAGTCGCCCCAAAGTTCAATCCGTGGTCCTCCTGCCCGATCACTTTTGATCGAAGGGACCACCCCACTAGCATCCGCCATGGCGGATTCGCTGCATTGGCTCTAGACCCAATCGTCGATGGATTTCACCTCACTAGAGTCCTGATGGACGGCGGCAGCAGCCTGAACCTGCTTTATCAGGATACAGTGCGCAAGATGGGCATAGACCCCTCAAGGATTAAACCCACAAAGACGACCTTCAAAGGCGTCATACCAGGTGTAGAGGCCAACTGTACAGGCTCAGTTACACTTGAAGTGGTCTTCGGATCCCCGGATAACTTCCGAAGTAAGGAGTTAATCTTCGACATAGTCTCGTTCCGCAGCGGCTATCATGCACTGCTCGGACGAACCGCATTTGCAAAGTTCAATGCGGTGCCGCACTACGCATACCTCAAGCTCAAGATGCCAGGCCCTCGAGGAGTCATTACGGTCAACGGAAACACCGAACGCTCTCTCCGAACGGAGGAGCATACAGTGGCTCTCGCGGTGGAAGTACAAAGCAGCCTCTTAAGGCAATTCTCGAGTCCAGCTGTTAAGCGGCCGGACACCGTCAAGTGCACCCGGAGTAACCTACAACAAGACCACCTGGCACGTTTCGAGCACGTGTAGCAATGCGGCCCCAACCCTAGCCCTCGCGAAGTTGCGAGACCAGTACCACGCGTACATAATTACGCTCTGGAGATACCATGGGCATAGGGGTAGGGGCACGACCACGGCATGCCCGGAGAGCGGCTCAACCGCACCAGGGGCTCCCAATTGTGTCATTCCTTTTTTTCTTATTCACAGGACTCCGTTTTCCAGAAGCCCTGTCCGGCAGTGGAATTATCGGACTCACGATGCAACAGCCAGGGAAGTAGAAAAGCTACGTCGAGTGTCCAGGTGGTCTCTATTACGAGCAGTATACCTATTTTACATACCATCCCGCAGCCTACCCCTGGAGGGGGACGTGTTAAATAGTCCCATCCCTTGCTTATCGCACTATTTGTATCGTTCTGCTTTCATTGCAGTATTTTTTATAAACAATGCATCGCTTTTTGCCTATTATTGCATTACTTTTTCTATCTATACATGTTCACTTATGACATGCTGCACCCGTACACTTTGGTACGGCCAAATACACCAGGGGCTTCAGTTCCCCAAAATATGGTGTGATAAGTCCGAACACTTTCACAAGTGTGGCACCCCGAACTTATAGCATTATATGCATCGGCTCTGAATCATGTCTTGGGTCAATAGTTGGGTTTGCCCGGCTCCCATGTTTTGGTACCTTACGTTCCGTTATATCGGCTAAGGTAGCGCTAGGAGAACCACTACGATTGTGCCCCAGTTGAGCTGGGTTGAGCACCTCAGTGGAGAAAGCTAAAACTGACCGTCATGATAGGGCGAGAGCCGGTCGCGGTTCGAGAGGTTTTTCGAGTCCCTAAAGACTTATGCCGCTTAGAGCGAGGAGCCGGCTTTGTCCGGCCCAGGCGTGGATAGTGCCCCGAATTCGGTCTTCCGAACACTAGGGGCTTCGCCGAAATTTAAAATTATAGAATTCCATGGCTAAGTGGGAGTGTTCAAGCATTATAAGTCCGGTTGCCTCGTTCGTTGTGTTGAGCGCCTCCCTCGAAGGACCCAAGAATGGGAACAAGAACGCTCAAGTTTATCCCGAATACCCCAGCACTCGTGGCATGGGGGCTGAAGCCAACGACTTGCCATCTCTCAAATTTGATAAACGGCCGCACAAAAGGTAATATTTTAAATTAACAAGCGTTGCTTAGCGCATATGAACAAAGTTTTCAGCGCACAGGATAACAAATGTGAGTCAACTCAAAAATTACATCTTTTGAGCACTCACCCGTAATAAGGCGGGCACCCTTCAGGACACCCTTTTAGTACATCTCGGGCATGCGATATTCCTTGCCCGGTGGTGGCGCGTCTGTCACAAGCTTCTCGGCGTCCATCTTGCCCCAGTGCACTTTAGCGCGGGCAAGGGCCCGACGGGCACCTTCAATGCAGACAGAATGCTTGATGACTTCAATCCACGGACAGGCGTCCACCAGCCGCCGCACCAGACCGAAGTAGCTCCCAGACTTGGCTTCTTTAGGCCACAGCCGAACTATGAGGCCCTTCATGGCCTGTTCGGCCACCTTGTGGAGCTCGACCAGCTTCTTCAGCTGGTCGCTCAGGGGCACCGGATGTCCGGCCTCAGCATATTGAGACCAGAACACCTTCTCCGTCGAGCTCCCCTCCTCGGCTCGGTAGAACGCGACAGCATCAGACACACTACGGGGCAGATCTGTGAACGCTCCTGGAGAGCTCCGGATTCGGGTAAGTAACAGATTACTCACTTTTACATGCTTGCTTTGCATGAAGAATGCCTTACCCGCCGCTATCCTTTTTATCTCCTCAATCTCCTGGAGGGCCTTCTGGGCTTCGGCCTTAGCGGCTTTGGCACTCTCAAGAGCCGAGGCGAGCTCGGACTCTCGAGTCTTCAAGTCACGCTCCAAACTCTCGTGTTTTTCCACGAGAGCCTGGAGCTCTTGCCGCACCTCTGCCACCCGCGCCTCCTGCTTCTCTCGCTCGGTGCGTTCCGCGGCCGCATTGCTTTCGGCCTTGGACACCGCTTCCTTCAGGGTCGCCACCTTGTTCGTGGCCCCTGTAATACTCACGTTATTCCTGTCATTTTTTGCAACAAAATCCTTTCTATAAGGTATTACTTTAATAAGGTATTACATACCTTCCTTGTCCTCGAGCTGCTTCTTGGCACGGCTGAGCTCGTTCTCGGACCGCTCGAGGCTCTGCTTCAATACATTGACCTCCGCAATCAGTGCGGCAGAGGTCAGCAGCGCAGCCTGCATTCCCATATTGACATGCTTATGTTAGACTCCTGCGTATATCTTTTTAGATCCTTAGTTCGGCTTTTCTTTCCGAACACCAAACTGAGCATCAGGGGCTACTGTCTATGTGGTACTATTTTTACATATCTTAATCACATACCTCAAAGCCTGTTAGAAGGCTGGTACAGGCTTCACTCAGCCCGCTCTTGGCGGACTGAACTTTCTGGATCACCGCACTCATAACAGTGTAGTGCTCCTCGTCGATGGAGGCACCATTGAGCGCCTCCAGCAAATTATCCGGTGCCTCCGGCTGGACGAAGGTCACCGGTGCCGCAGTCTCGCCCTTCTTACGAAGGGGCCGCCCGCCGGACTTCAGAGCCTCTAAAGGTTCCAGTGCGGATTCCGGCCCAGGGCTGAACTCAGAACCCTTCAGGGGTTGATCCCCCTCGTGCCCAAAGTCAGGGAGGTTGCCTTGCGGCACCTCCGAGACCTCCTCCTCCTCCTGGCTGGGCCGCTTTTGGGACCCCACCTCGGCGTCATCAGCAGCGCGAGGAGAGGAGGCGGCCGGAAGTGAAGTACTATTCACGTCCGACGGAGCCAGGGAGCCGCTCGTTGAAATATCGAGCCCGTCCTTGGGCGGGCTGCAGGGTTGTATTCGGCGTTACGAGATCCTATGCGACAAACGAAATGCCTTGAATTATTCTGGTGTCCGGACACTTACAATGTCGCCAAGGGCTTAGTCCTTGGTGGCCACTCCTCTTCATCGTCGTCGGCGTTGGTGGAGTAGTCCGGGGGGAGGGTCCTTCCCTTCTTGGACCCTTCGGCCTTCCCTGTTGGGGAAGCCTTCTTTTCTTCTCTCCCCCGCTGGGGGAGAGGCCTCTTTTTTCTCCTCCTTGTCTTTGCGGGAGGAGTCCGCCTCAGAGTCATCGGACGATGAGTCCGATAACACCTGGCGCCGGGAACTCCTCCGAGTTCCCGTGGCCTTCTTCTTGGCCTTCTTCTCCGGCACCACGTAAGGCGCCGGAGCCAGTAGCCCCGTTAATTGGGCGTCCGCTGGGTCTTCTGGCAAGGGAGCCGGACAGTTAACCTGCCCGGACGTCTCCTGCCAGGCCTGTCAAAGGTAAGGGAGTTTAGATCCCGCATAGAGTCAATCTATGAAAAACAAGTGTCCCATAAAGGGTAAAATAGCTTACCTCGCCGGCTGGACGCTGCGAGCTGAATCCGCAATATTCGGTAGCGGATGCGGGAGCCTTGGCGCCCTTGAACAGCACCTTCCAGGCATCTTCGTACGTAGTGTCGAAGAGTCTGTTTAAGGTTTGGTGCTGTGCCGGATCAAACTCCCACAAATTAAAGGCCCATTTCTGGCACGGGAGGATCCAGCGGATGAGCATGACCTGGACTACGTTAATAAGCTTGAGCTTCTTGTTTACCAAGGTTTGGACGCAGGATTGGAGTCCGGTTAGCTCCTCCGAATCACCCCATGATAGGCCCTTCTCTTTCCAGGAGGTGAGCCGCGTGGGGATGCCAGATCTGAATTCGGGGGCCGCTGCCCATTCAGGGTCACACGGCTCGGTGATGTAAAACCACCCCGATTGCCACCCCTTTATGGTCTACACAAAGGAACCCTCGAGCCATAGGACATTGGGCATCTTGCCCACCATGGCACCTCCGCACTCCACTTGGCGGCTGCCCACTACCTTCGGCTTGACATTGAAGGTCTTCAGCCATAAGCCGAAGTGGGGCTGGATGCAGAGGAAGGCCTCGCACACGACGATGAACGCCGAGATGTTGAGGATGAAATTCGGGGCCAGATCATGGAAATCCAGGCCGTAGTAGAACATGAGCCCCCGGACAAATGGGTGAAGTGGAAAACCTAGTTCGCGGAGGAAATGGGTGAGGAACACCACCCTCTCATGGGGCCCGGGGGTGGGGATGAGCTGCCCCTTGTCGGGGAGCCGATGCGCGATGTCGCTGGACAAGTATCCGGCCTTTCGCAGTCTTTTGATGTGCCCCTCCGTGACAGAGGAGGCCATCCACTTGCCTCCCGCTCCGGACATCGCTGGGGAAGGTCGAGGCGAGATGTGCGGACTTGGGCGCTGGAGCTCGAGTACGCGGAAATGGATAAGGAAGGGAGGAAGAAGGCGTAGGTAAAAAGGTGGATCCTTATCCCCTTATATGGACGGACGAAACTATGCGTCCCCACCAGTCTGGTAAAACTCGCTTATATCCCAAGTGCCGTAATCAATAGCGTGGTTGGGTTACCCACGCCCATATTGATGAGAATCCCGGAATAAGGGGACACGATCTCTGCTTTGACAAGATGTGCCAAGGAAACCGCTTCGCTAAACATGCTGAGGTGGAACAGTAAAAACAATTCGAATAAAGGCTTGGCCGTGGTGTGACGTCACGGCACAAAATACGTCAGGAGATTGAACTTGTGTAAATATTATTCTCTCTACGGTGGTATGTGGAACTTATTTTGCAAAGCCGAACACTATCCTGGTGTTCAAAATCTTCTATGAAGTATTCGGAGGAGGAACCCGCCTTGTAATGCCAAAGACAATATGCGCGCCAGACTCGTCGTCATTGAAGCCTGGTTCAGGGGCTACTGAGGGAGTCCTGGACTAGGGGGTGTCCGGATAGCCGAACTATCATCTTTGGCCGGACTCCTATACTATGAAGATACAAGATTGAAGACTTCGTCCCGTGTCCGGATGGGACTTTCCTTGGCGTGGAAGGCAAGCTTGGCGATACGGATATGTAGATCTCCTACCATTGTAACCGACTCTGTGTAACCCTAGCCCTCTCCGGTGTCTATATAAACCGGAGGGTTTTAGTCCGTAGGACGAACAACAATCATACCATAGGCTAGCTTCTAGGGTTTAGCCTCTTTGATCTCGTGGTAGATCTACTCTTGTACTACCCATATCATCAATATTAATCAAGCAGGAGTAGGGTTTTACCTCCACCGAGAGGGCCCGAACCTGGGTAAAAACATCGTGTCCCTTGTCTCCTGTTACCATCCGCCTAGACGCACAGTTCGGGACCCCCTACCCGAGATCCGCCGGTTTTGACACCGACAGTGGGCATGGGTGTTTTCATTGGCTTGACATCTTGCATTTTGAGCCTCTTGAGCATGTCTTGATTGATGAAGTTTCCTCCGATCTGAATTGCTTCACTTGAAAACTGAGGAAGAACTTCAACTCTCCCATCATGCTCATAGCAAATTCCTTAGTCATAAGATTCTCAAACTCAACGTTAATAGCATGGTTAGTGGACCCAAAGATAATATCATCAACATATATTTGGCAGACAAACAACTCTCCTTTTACCCTCTTTGTGAAGAGAGTGGAATCTATTACCCCAATCTGGAACCCTTTCTCGCTTAGGAACGTCGTAAGGTGATCATACCAAGCACGAGGTGTTTGTTTGAGTCCATAGAGTGCCTTATGGAGTTCATAAACGTGAGAGGGGTGATCGGGGTCTTCGAAACTGGGAGCTTGTTTGACATACACCAAATCCTTAAGAGGACCATTAAGAAATGCACTCTTCACATCCATTTGATATAATTTAAAATCATGATGAGAGTCATAAGCAAGCAAGATGCGAATGGATTCGAGACGGGCAATAGGGGCAAAAGTTTCACCAAAGTCCAAACCTTCAACTTGGGTGAAACCTTGTGCCACTAACCTTGCCTTTTCCTTATTACTTGTCCATGTTCATCTTGTTTGTTCTTGAAGATCCACTTTGTTCCAATGACATTATGATATTCCTTGGGTATTTCCACAAGGGTCCACACTTTGTTACGGGTGAAGTTATTGAGTTCTTCATGCATGGCATCTATCCAATCCGGATCGTCAAGTGCATCTTCCACCTTAAGGGGCTCAACACAAGAGACAAATGAGTGATGCTCACAAAAGTTTGCCAAACGTCTACGAGTAGTTACCCCCTTTTTGATGCTTCCGTAGATGCTCTAGGTGAGATGCTGAAGATGCTTTAGCTTGGTGGCCACTTTTTGCTCTTTGAGGTCAATCTCTTATTCACTTGGTTTTGGACTTGATGAACAAGCTTGCCCTTGAGATTGTTTTAGCCTCGGAGACACCCTTCTCTTTGCAACCACATGTTCTTGCTCATTGGGAAGTGACGAAGATGAAGACACTTGTGGTTGGGGTTGATCTTGATCTTGATCTTGATCATGAACTTGAGCTTGATCTTGAGCCTCGCTAATTGGTTCTTCATCATTTGAAGGATCTTGCTCTTGATCTTGCTCGGTAATATGAGATAGGTTCATGATCTCCCGTGGCATCTTGTATAAGAGGTGTCGGTGATGACTTCCCTTGTGGAGACTCCACAAGAGGGGCTCTTACTCCTTCTTCTTCTACTTGGACTTGGGGTGTTTCTTGTGGAAGAATGTGGCCTATCGCCATTGTCCTTATATCTTGTGAAGGAGGCTCATCACCTACAACACTAGGAACAATTTGCTCCACACGGGAGCCATTATCTTCATCAAACTCCACATTTACCATTTCCTCAATGCACCCGGTAGATTTATTGAGAACTCGGTAAGCATGAGAGTTTGATGCATATCCAACAAACATGCCCTCATAAGTTCTAGACTCAAACTTAGCTAACCGGGATTTCTTGTTTAAAATGAAACACTTACAACCGAATACCCGAAAGTATTTGACGTTAGGCTTTCTCCTGATTAGGAGCTCATAAGGGGTCTTGTTCTTGAGCTTGCGAAGATAATGCCAGTTTGAAGCATGGCATGCGGTGTTGATGGCTTCGGCCCAAACCTTGTATGGAGACTTGTACTCATCAAGCATGGTCCTATCCATCTCAATAAGAGTCCGATTCTTCCTCTCCGCAACACCATTTTGTTGGGGTGTACATGGTGCGGCATATTGGTGCTTTATCCCCTCTTCACTCACAAATTCATCCATTGTATAGTTCTTGAACTCGGTGCCATTTTCACTTCTAATTGCCTTGATCTCACTTGACGTTGAGCTTCTTTGGCAAAGTTGATGAAGGTTTCTTGAGTTTGATCTTTGGTCTTGAGAAAGAACACCCAAGTATATCTTGTGAAGTCATCAACAATGACAAGGCAATACCTCCTCCCTCCCAAACTATCATATGTTGGAGGCCCAAAAAGATCCAAATGGATAAGCTCAAGGGGCTTCAAGGTGGTGATGATAGTCTTCACTTTATGAGCTTTTTCATGAAGCTTTCCGGCAATGCAAGCACTACAAGTACGATCTTTGGCAAAAGACACATTGGTTAGTCCAAGGATGTGCTCCCCCTTTAAGAGAGCTTGAATATTTCTCATAACCACGTGGGCTAGCCTATGGTGCCATAGTCATCCCACGTCGGCCTTGGCCATTAGGCATGTTGCAAGATGAGTTTTCTCTTTTGAGAAATCAACCACGTAAAGGTTGTCTTCAACATGCCCAACAAAGACCACTTTGAGATTTCTTCTCTTAAAGACAGTCACATGGAATTCACCGAAATGTGAATCATATCCGGCACGAGCCAATTGAATAGTTGAAAGTAAATTGTAGTGAAGGGATTGGACAAACATGACATTTGAAAGTGATGAATCATTAGAGATTACCACCTTGCCCTTGCTATTGTCATCAAAAGAGATGTTCGAAGAGGACTTGAGTGAATCAATGAACTCCACAAGCATCTCCCTTTCTCCGGCCATATGATTGGTGCATCCACTATCGATCACCCATTGTTTTCCACCAGAGACATAATCCTACAAGAATCAAGCTTTGGTTATAGGTACCCATTTTGCAATGGGTCCTGGAGAGTTAGCAACAAGGGTCTTGGGGACCCAAATAGTCCAGGCATAATCATCTTAGTTAGTGCCAACAAATTTTGCAAAGGTATAGCCATCATCTCCTCTCATGAGGACATAAGATGGATTATTCTTGCCGGCAAAATTCTTGTGAATGGCCTTGTCCCTAATGACCTTGCCACTCCCAACACCCTCCTTTTCCTTCTCCCTCTCCTTGTGCCCTTCTTGCACAAACACTACCTTTTGGGGAGGGGAAGGAGTTGGACCGATCTTCTTATTCTTCTTCTTTTCTTTGCCTAATAATTTTTTTCAAGAACTAACCTACAAACTAACCTAACTGACCTAAAAACTGACCTAACTAACCTAGTCTATAACCTAGAAAATCAAACTAACCTAACTAACAGTACTAACTACCTAATTACTAGCAGTAGAAAAAAAGAAACTAACAGTACTAACTAACCTAATTACTAGTAGTAGGAAAAAAACAGGGGGAGGGGGAGCTCACCGGAGTGGGTCGGCGGGGCACCGGTGCGGCGGGGTGTTGGGCCAGCTAGGGCGTCGGGACGACGGGGGCTCCTGGTTGTCAAGGCAGCGGGGCGCCGGGGCACCGGGGCGGGGAGGGCGTCGGAGCACCTGGTTGTTGGGGCGGTGTGGTGGCGAGGCGGCGAGGGCGTCGGGGCGGTGGAGTGAGATACCGCGGGGTGGTGTGGGCGGCGGGGGGTCGGGGGCGTGGGCCAGTGGGGGTCGGGGGCGTCGGGGGTGGTGGAGGTCGGGTCGGCGGGGTTGATGGGGGTCGGGGCGGTGGGGGTCGGCGGCGGAGCCAGCGGGCACGGGGGCGGCATGGATGAGGTGAGGGAGAGAGAGAGGGGAGAGAGAGGGGTGGGCGCGGGGCCGACCGCTTTTTAGTTAGGTTTAGTTTCTTTGCTGTCTGCTAGCAGACGACAAAGAGCGTAGCTAGTGGTGTGGGGCCGGGGGGAAACTGCCGTTAGGTTAGCTATTCTCTTTGCCGTCTGCCGACGGACGGCAACGAAGCTTTGCCGTCCGCTAGCAGATGGCAAAGAAAGTGACCGTTAGGTGGTACTCATTAGTGGGCCACCCTCCCTCTTTGCGGTCGGCTAGCAGACGACAAAGCTTCTATGTCGTCCGCTAGCAGATGGCAAAGAGACGGCTGACGGCAAACAATATTTTTGCCGTTCACTTCTTCTTTGCCATTAGTTTTTCTTAACCTGATGGCAAAGACCTTCTCTGCCATTAGCTAGCGGACGGCAAAGAGCCAGCTGATGGCAAAGATCCTGATTCCAGTAGTGTGTGTAGTTTCCCACACTTATATTCTGCCAATGCTACTTTGTCTTAAATAGATACGATTTGAAGTGTCTCTATCTTGATTTGGTAACATAAACTAGAATGATATAGACCATATAGTGACCATACTACATAGATATATGTTTGTTTCATGTTGTTATCATGTCCACTTTACTATTGAACCGGTTTATCAAAATGAGTTTCACACTACTAGGAAAAGGCCTACTAGTGGCGCACCAGTTTTGCCTACTAATGGCGCACTACTGGTGCACCACTAGTACCACGCCACTAGTATTTTTTACTAATGGCGCACCAGCACTACTGGTGCGCCATTAGTATATACTAATGGCGCACCAGTGGTGCGCCATTTGTATGCCTAGAGGTGTGCCATTACTATCTGACTTAGTAATGGCGCACCACATAGAAGTGCGCCATTAGTAATAAAAATTTTCAATTTTTTTTGTTTTTTTTTCTTAATCTCGGGTCACTATGGCTTAATCTCGGGTCAATATGCTTAATCTCAGGTCAAATCACACTTTGTGGTCAAACTTCCCGAAAGGTCACCCATCCTCACACTACTCCAACCCAAGCACGCTTAACTTCAGAGTTCTATCCAACCCTAGCACCAGCTCACTTCACAGGCACTTGCTGATATATCTAGCATATCAATCCTATTAAACCTTGTTGATGTTTAGGACTTCGTTCATGTTCATGAGTGTGATGAAATTTTGAAAAAATATTTCAAACTTCCGTTCATATTACGTGTCGTGGGAAACGAACACCTATGGGGCAGGGCCCCTTTTCGGTCCGGCAAGGGAGCGGAGGGCGCACGAAGAGCAGATCGAGGCGAAGCACGCAAGGGATTTTACCCAGCTTCGGAGCTCTCCGGAGAGATAAAACTCGTACTGTTGCTTGGTGTTTCTATTCTGTTCTTGCTCGAGAGCGTGGGTGTGTTGTAGTTTCGAATGAGTCGAACCCCTTCTACGTGCGCAGGGGCCTCCTTTTTATAGTCTAAAGGGGTCACCAATAGGTGGCAGCGTAGAGAGAGGGGTAAAAAAGTAAAAACAGGGGTTGGTACAACCGCTAACAACAGTGCCCCCTACCTAACTCTGACGGCAGGGAACAAGGGCATTTAACGCCCGTCCGGTCGCCTAAACAGTGCAAGAAACGACCGTTAGGGGCGCCACCGATCGCCACGATGGCCTTCTAGTCATCTTCTCTTGCCACCTCGCACCGCTTGGCTGCACAGCTACCTGCCACATGCACCAGGAGCGATCCTGCGGCGACACGTCGTCGGATGCGCTGGAGCGTGGGCGCAGAGTGCTGGCTTCGCCATGGCAAGTGCCTTGCCGCGGTCGCTGTCTTGTCGTACCCGCAAGCTTGTCGCCCGCCGGGCCTTGCCGGGACGCGCGGTGCGTGACGACAAGTCTCTTAAAATGCCTAGGTTGGCCTTCCCGGCAAGCTCCTCTTGCTGGGGTCTTGTCCTTCCTGGCAAACTCCTCTTGCCGGGACTCTATCTTCTCAGTTAAACACTTTGTTCTTGAATGGCAGTAATAGGAATAGCGAAGGATCTTGGCGGATGCCCGGCAAGCCTTGCCGCGGGATGCTGCGACTGCCCGTGCACAAGTTCGGGATACTAAGGTACCCCTACTTTAGTACACTGACAGGAGCCCTCGGGCCTGGGCCATACACGGTGCCGAGCGCTGTTGGGCCAGGCCCAAAACAGGGCACGGGCACACGCGGCCTGGGTCCACACTAAATCTGACTCCATATCCACCGCGCCCTCCCGTAACGGCACGCGTCAAACGTGGCGTCGTGGGAGAGATCGTGGGCAATTCTTTAATCAGGAAAGGCGTAACGTTCGCCTCCCCTGTTTATAAGCAGAGGAAACAGGGCCGTTCCCCAACTTTGCCACTTGCAGTATCTTCCTCCGAAAGCTCCGCCGCTCCCCTCCGCTTCCCAAGCCGAAGGAGAGCAGCGCTCCGCCGCCCGTCGCCGCCGTCGCCCTCAACACCTCCGCGCTCCCCCGCCGCTTTCGCCATGGCTCCGAAGACCGGCAAGAGCTCAATGTCGAGCACAAAGTCGGCCGAGGCGTTGCGGCTTGAGGCGCTGCGCAAGGAGCGAGTGCTTTCCCCCCCCCCCCCCGAGCTCACTCCGAAGGCGCTGCGGGAGGAGTTTTACCTCTTCTGGTCGACGGAGACGCGGGCGCATCCGCGCACGCCGGTGCTCTCCGCCGAAGCTTCCACTTCGAAGCGGTGCCCAAAAGGGTACTATTTCTTTCCGGTGTTCTTCTATTGCGGGCTCTGCCCACCTTTTTCCGATTTCTTCTGCGACATCATGAATACCTACGGGTTTCATCTTCTTGATTTCACCCCCAACGCCGTTCTGACAATGGCGGTTTTCGCACACCTCTGCGAGAACTTCGTTGGCATCCAGCCAAATGTTGCTCTTTTTCGCCACTATTTCACCCCCCGAGCCGAGAAAGGAGAGCCATTGGCTGGCGGAATCGCCTGGACCTCACGAATCGGCATGAAGGAGGTGTATCTGGGGGGCGAGCTCCGCAGCAAGTGGGATGAGTGGAGGGCGGAGTGGTGCTGGATCGTTGACGCCAATCCGCAGCCATTCACCAACCTGCGCCAGACCCGGGTAGTGCGCGGCGGCGACTGGAGCGCTCTGTCGCCGGACGACGCCAAGCTGAAGATCGCCACCACCCGAATCCTGCGGCTCAGGCTTGCCGGGCTCACAGCAGGGGCCGTTGGCGCGGATTTCCTTCGCCGTCGCATCGCCCCTCTGAAGAAGAGGGGGAGGCCCGCCTGGCTGTTTGGCGGCCCGGCGGATATCATGAGGCTGCGTCCAGGCCTCAACTTCAACTTCACAGTTCCGGAGCTTGACGGGATGCTCAAGGAGCTGTTCAAGCACGACGCCAACCATCCAGAGTGGTTTAGGCTGCCGCAGGGCATCATCCCACTGTGCAACAACTCCCAGCGTGATCGCATCTGTGCAATGATGCGGAGTGCGACTCGCACGGGATAAGCCCAACTTGGATGGAGCCCGCCGACGATGTCGTGCGGCAATTCTTCGATGGCTTGGCGGAGGTGGCAGTCCACGCCGACAAGCAGAGGCTCCTCACCCGCGACACCACCGACGACGAGATGCGATACATCGCCACCAGGGCCGAAGAGGCGACGGCCGCCGCCGCAGCGGGCGAATTTGGCTTCACGTTGGAGGAGGCAGAGGCGGCCGAGGCGGCAAGCCTTGCCGACCGGGAAGACCTTGCCAGAGGGGCCGTTGGCGAGGGAGAGCCCGAAGCCGAAGCGAGCGAGCCCGCCGAGGGCGCGAGCGGCCAGCTGTCTTCGAGCAGCTTGCCGCAGGCGGAGCCCCCAGCGCAGCCCCAATTTCAACCAAGAAGGCGCCTCCGTCGAATTGGAGATATAGCAGGGCGGCAGACAGGCCAACAGCCGCAGTGCCGTGGGACACGCTCCACCGTGGCAAGTACCGTTGCCACGGGAGCATCTCAGGCCGCGCCGGCAACTGAGGCAGGATCTTCCTGGGCCGCCACGCCTGACCCTGCCGCAGCTCCTGGTAAACATCGAAGGGAGCCTACTCCTCCGCCACACCGCGCAGAAAGGGTACCAGACTTCGACCTCTCTGCGCTGAGCTCCGACGAGGATGAAGAAGAGGAGGAGGAGTAAGACTTTTCCCTTGTTGTACTTGTATTTCTTCAATCTTTGTTGTTTCCTGTCTTGCATCTGATCTGCTTCCCTCTGAATCCCTATTCCATTTCAGGACTCTGGCCGAGAGAGCGGCGAAGAGGGCCAAGGTCCCTGTGGTTGTCATCGAGGACGATCCTGCTGTGATGGCAGAAGACACGTCCGAGACCACCTTGATGGACCCGGTTCCTTCTCCTCGCAGCAGCCCCCAGCATAGCCCCCAGCGTAAGTGTTTGGTTCACTTCCTGTTGTGGGGCGCGCATGGGTGTTTCTTCTTTTGCTGACAGCTTGATTGTTGATTCATTTGTGTAGGAGCAGAACAGGCCCATCAGGAGCAAGCAGAAACCGCCCCGGAGGTGCTGTCTGCTTCGACTACGCCGCCAAGGGGCGATTCCCCGACAAGGGAGCGCTCCCCGGCAAGGGAGAGGTCACCGGCAAGGGATGGAACCAGTGAGCCCTTGGTGGAGGAACCCATGGTCACAGAGCCCAGCACAGGTAACCTTCCTTGTCGGAAATCTTCCCTTGGGTTCTTCTTCTGATCTTCTTTTTGGATCTTTGCTTGACGGGCCGCGCATGAGGGCAGACGGCAAGGTGGTGCTCAATTACTTTCCTGGGAACACCGAGGATGTCAGATGGTTGCCATGCAAACACATCGACATTCGCCCGCAGGAAAGCAACGAGCGCGCTTTCCTATTTAGGGTCAAGCGTGGCACAAATGGTGAAGGTACCACCAGTGCCGTCCTCCTTGGCGGCCACTTTCTTGGTCTTTGGTGAAGCTGCCTTTGCCTTCTTGCACTTGCCGGTGGAGCTCGATGGTGCGTCCTCGACGGTAGCGCAGCACTCCGAAGAGGTGCGCTTGCCGGAGTGGGCACCAGAGCTACTCTTGCCGGACATGGTCTTCTTCTTCCCCCCGGGAGCTTCAGTGGCAAGTGGTTTGCGTTCTGCTGTGGCTGCTGCTTCCCGGTAGATTTTGTCGGTATAGATAAGGGCATCTTTCTTGTCGCCATGGACAGAAATGACACTTATCGGACCGGGCATCTTGAGCACGTTGTAAGCGTAATGAGAGGCTGCCATGAATTTGGCGAGCGCTGGACGGCCAAGTATCCCATTGTAGGGCAATGGGAAATCAGCAACGTCAAATGTAACTCTCTCTGTCCTGAAGTTCAGTTCGCTGCCAAACGTCACTGGCAGTGTGATCTTCCCCTTCGGCTTGCTCCTTCCCGGGTTGATTCCTTGAAAAGTGCCGGTCTCTTCGAGCTCGCTGTCGGGGATCTGGAGCTTCTTGAGTACCGCTGAGGAGATTAGATTCAAGCCGGCCCCGCCGTCAACTAGAATCTTTGTGACCTTGAGGTTGCGGGTTGTTGGCGAAACCAACATCGGCAAGCACCCGACCGCAGTTATGCGATCAGGGTGATCCTCAACGTCGAAGATGATGGGCGTGCTGGACCACTTCAGGGGCTTGCGCGACTCAACGGACGGTTCTGCTGCGTTCACTTCCCGCACCCACTATTTGAGTTGGCAGTGCGAGGTGTGCAGAGAAGCACCACCGTCAACGCACAAAACCTCTGTTGCCTTCTGAAACTCCTGCTCGTCGGCCTCATCCTCATCCATCTCTTCATCTTCGTCCTCATCTTCGTCCTTGTCGCGGCCGCGGGGAGGCCTGTCTCCTTGCCGCTGCTTGGCCTTGCCGCGGCGCCCTCCCCGGGCGGGACGCTTCTTGCCGGATCCTCCGCCACCTTCCTGGGCCTTCTCCTTGTCGCGGTGCTCGTATTCAGCTTTCTGCAGCTCTACGAGCTGCTCAATCTTCTTGCAGGCCTGGAGGTCATGGCCCTTGGTGCGGTGGATCTTGCAGTACTGCTTGCCGGAGCCGTCCTGCTTGTCGGCGGCCACCACAGCCACGCCGGAGTCACCAGCTTTGGCCTTCTCGGCGCCACCTCCGTTGCCGGACTGCTCGACGACTAGTATATCCTTAGCTTTTCTCTTTCTGTTATTCCGCCTCCGGTTCTTCTTTGCCGGGGCGGCATCCTCACTGTCAGATCCTTCTGCTCCCGCGTTCTCTCCGGGGAGTTTCCTCCCCTCCTCAGCACGTGCACACTTGTCGGCCAGAGCATATAGCTCGCTGACATCTCTGATTTTGCGCATCGCCATCTCCTCCCTCATCCTGCGGTTAGGCACGTTCTGATGGAACATGCTGATAACCGCGGCAGGGTGGACATCTGGGATGTTGCGCTGCACCTGGCTGAATCTCTGTATGTACTTGCGCAGGGGTTCTCCTTCCTTCTGGGCGAGCAGATGAAGGTCGCTCTGCTGGCCATGGCGTTTGTGGCCGCCTATGAAGGCGCCGACAAATTGATGGCATAGGTCCGCCCACGAAGAGATGGAGTTGTCCGACAAGTGCATGAGCCACGATCTGACGTTGGGCTTGAGCACCAGCGGGAAGTAGTTGGCGAGGATCTTCTCGTCGCGCCCCCCGGCAGCCTGCACCGCGATGGTGTAGACGCTGAGGAACTCTGACGGATGTATCCTGCCATCGTACTTCTCGGGCACGTCTGGCTTGAAGTTCTTGGTACTGGGCCACTAGACCTGCCGCAGTTCACGGGTGAACGCAGGGCAACCTACCGCGTACGGCAAGTCGCCTGGTTCCCCTGGCACATGCATATCAACAGTGGGCCCAGCGCGCTGGTCTGACTGACGCCGCGCTTCTCTTCGACGCTCGATGCGAGTACGAGCGTCTTCGTGTCGTCGTTCTTGGAGAACTTGGCGTTGATCGCGGCGAGCTCGTGGGTCCGACGACGCGGTGGAGTCGGTGTCGAGGTTGGCCCGGCGAGTCGGCGATCTTGGCCTTCGGGGCGGGGAGTGCACGGTGGTGGCACCCCCATCGGTCTTGTCGGCGTCGGCTTGCGCCTGGGCATCTTGCCGGGGCTTCGATGTGCTCGGTTGCCGGGGCTTGTCGCCGTTGGCGAAGCCGATGAGGCTCTGAATAGTGGCCCTCCAGTCGTCGATCTTGTCTGGCGCTGGAGGGTAATCTAGAAGCAGCTGGGCTCGGGCCAGCGCTTCCTCTGGAGTCTTGGGTGGCGGTGGCGAGCGACGCGAGGTGCGGGATATGCTCAAACTCCTAACAGTGTTAGAAGGAGCAATATCTCGTCCAGGCGACCGTACTGCGCTCGTGCCAGCGTGTTGGCGTGTATGTTGGCCTTGAGCGTCCCGCGACCCACCAGCTTGGCCTTGTTCCAACGCGAGTACGGTGCTAGGAGCACCGTGGCGTTGTCGATCCTACACCTCCTGGGAGGGGTGCGGCGGATGTACAGACACTGAAGCTTGCGGGGCCTTGTCCTTGGACCTGGTGACGACGTGAGTCCCCCCGTCGGCGCCCGCTCCTCCGCCGGCGTCCACCCTACCGCCCGTTTGCTCCGGTGGCGGTAGGATAGTCGTAGACGGAGCGGCCACCTCCGAAGCCTTCTTCTTCGGTGGCATGTCGATGAAGATGTTGATGTAGCGCGCGCAAACGCCGGATCAGGTTCGCACAACCTCGACGCTCCCCTACCTGGCGCGCCAAAGATGTCGTGGGAAACGAACACCTTTGGGGCAGGGCCCCTTTTCGGTCCGGCAAGGGAGCGGAGGGCGCACGAAGAGCAGATCGAGGCGAAGCACGCGAGGGATTTTACCCAGCTTCGGAGCTCTCCGGAGAGATAAAACTCCTACTACTGCTTGGTGTTTCTATTCTGTTCTTGCTCGAGAGCGTGGGTGTGTTGTAGTTTCGAATGAGTCGAACCCCTTCTACGTGCGCATGGGCCTCCTTTTTATAGTCTAAAGGGGTCACCGACAGGTGGCAGCATAGAGAGAGGGGTAAATAAGTAAAAACAGGGGTTGGTACAACCGCTAACAACAGTGCCCCCTACCTAACTCTGACGGCAGGGGACAAGGGCATTTAATGCCCGTCCGGTCGCCTAAACAGTGTAAGAAACGACCGTTAGGGGCGCCACCGATCGCCACGATGGCCTTCTAGTCATCTTCTCTTGCCACCTCGCACCGCTTGGCTGCACAGCTACCCGCCACGTGCACCAGGAGCGATCCTGCGGCGACACGTCGTCGGATGCGCTGGAGCATGGGCGCAGAGTGGTGGCTTTGCCGCGGCAAGCGCCTTGCCGCGGTCGCTGTCTTGTCGTACCCGCAAGCTTGTCGCCCGCCGGGCCTTGCCGGGACGCGCGGTGCGTCACGGCAAGTCTCTTAAAATGCCTAGGTTGGCCTTCCCGGCAAGCTCCTCTTGCCGGGGTCTTGTCCTTCCCGGCAAACTCCTCTTGCCGGGACTCTATCTTCTCAGTTAAACACTTTGTTCTTGAATGGCAGTAATAGGAATAGCGAAGGATCTTCGCGGACGCCCGGCAAGCCTTGCCGCGGGACGCTGCGACTGCCCGTGCACAAGTTCGGGATACTAAGGTACCCCTACTTTAGTACACCGACATTACGTATCATATTTTGAAAAAAAAATCCTAAAAAAATCGAAACTAATTTTTTTTTCTGTTACTAGTGGCGCACCTAGCAAACGGTGCGCCACTAGTAAGTTTGAAATTTTTAGAATTTTTTTGCCTCCAGATCTTAAAAGCCCCGTAACTTTTTTTCTGTTAGGTTTTTGAGGATTTTGAAAATGTTTAACGATGTTCCCCGGTTAAATTCAGATGTAACTTTTCGAGTAGATGATTTTTCATATAGAAAACTTTTTAATCCGAGTTCGTATGCAAAAGTTATACCCATTTTACAAATTCCAGGGAGATTTTGCAAATAAAGTCGAATTCATATTTGTTAATTTTCCCAACAACTAGACCACAGATCACATGGGAAACTTATTTTCTTTTATTTTTTTGACATTTTCATCATTTTCTTTTATTTTTTAAAACTGAAAAGACGGTCCACGGGGAGGGGGGGGGGGTGCATGCGGTGGAATTTTTGGGCCAAGTTAGTAATGACGCACCACTCCCACGATGCGCCATTACTAGTTTTGACAAAAATATAAAAAAATTAAAAAAATTTGAAATTTTTTTACTAGTGGCGCACCGTGGATGTGGTGCGCCATTACTAGTTTAACTAGTAAAGGCGCACTATCCCCTGGTGCGCCATTACTAGTTTTGAAAAAAAATTGAAAAAAATTGATTTTTTTTTTACTAATGGTGCACCGTGGATGTGGTGCGCCATTACTAGTTTAACAAGTAATGGCGCACTATCCCCTAGTGCACCATTACTGGTTTTGAAAAAAAATAAAAAAAATTGTTACTAATGGCGCACCGTGGATGTGGTGCGCCATTAGTATTTGGACACTAATGGCGCACCAACACATGATGCGCCATTAGTATATAGTAGTGGCACACCACATGTCTGGTGCGCCATTATTGTCCATTTCATCTATAGCCCTTTTCCTAGTAGTGTCATATACAACATGGTAAACCTGTGATGTGTCTGCTTGTTTCTCTTTTACAATGCGGACAAAATATTGGAGAAGAGTACCCCATTATGCAATGGTACAGGAAGTAATGTAGATAAGGTTTAAGATAGTGAGGCATCCCTGTTGGTCTCCAAGAAAGCTAATAAAAACTATATTGAAGACACCGAGACAACCCCAAAGTCCTGTTTTGATGTAGTGTTCGAGTTACTGGCCACTACTGCTTGCACCAGCTCTTGGAACTCGCTGCCTGAATCAGTTTGGCTTCTTGAGTCTCAACTTCAAGTTGAAAGACATTGATTAGATGTTCTACGATAGGAAGCCGAAGGACTGAGGAAGTCCCTACAGAATTCAGATGCATACTTTCAGGTGCAACAGCAAGCACTGGAAGAGTTAAGCGCCAAACAAGTGAAAGCTAATAAGCTTGCTAAGCGTCTTGCTAGCATATGGGTACCCAGGATATTGTTTCTTGAGATCTTCTGAAGTGGTTTCAATTTTGCACTTGTTTTGCTACGACGTTTATTTGCACTGGTGGCCAACTTTGACAACCAGTGTATGTGATATGCTGCTTTGTTCCCTATATTTGCACTGGTGGCGAACTTTGAGGCCTAGTGGATGTAATATATGTAATACTCGTGATAGCCTAGCGTAAGTTGCTTGCTTATTTATTTCCTTGTTGTCTTGTTTATTTGTTTGCTTGTAGTCACTGCAGTTCTTTTTCCGCGGTTTGTTAGTGGCCGTAATAACCTATTTTTTCAAACTAGGACACAATAACCATGGGCTACATATTTACAGTAGTGACCCTGGGCCTCCTACGGGCCATAGAAACAATGGGCCTTCTATGGGGTGTAGCATAAATGGGCCTTCTACGGGCTGTATGATCGATTGGCCAAACATGGCCCAATAAGGGACCACATTATGGGTCGTAAACGGGCTAGAGTTGGAATCGTCCGTTCATGGGCCGACCATAACGGGCCGTCGTTAATCGGCCGTATTTGATGACAATATGAAAACGGCCCAACGGATTAACGGGCCACAAACGGGCCGACTGTAACCACCGACTGAATTTGGCCCACAAGTAGAAAAGGCTGGTAACCGGCTGTCATTAACCGAATGCTGGAAATGAGCCCAAGAACAAAAGGGCCCTGGGAAGGCCGAAAGATAACATGGGCTAGAAACAGCCCAGTGAAATAATGGGCCGTTAATTAGTCTAAAGTGATACACTGTTCATTACGGGCCAGTTTCACCACGGGCCGTTAATGGGACAAGAGTTACAAAGGGCCTCATATGGGCTGAAAGACGTCATGGGACATACATTCGCTGGGAGTTACAACGGGCTGGAATCATATTGGATGGCCCAGATGATGCTACCAGGCCTAATTCGAATAGGCCGTAACGGCCCTGAGTTAGCGGGCTATAAATGGGCTATATGCGAACAAGCCGTTAATAGGCTTTGCGTGGGCCGGCCCGCTACCTTTTGACCAAGTCAAACGGGTCGGTCTTTTCACAGGAATGGGCCTCTGTTGGACCGTGCCAGGTGTCGACGTATCATAGGCGCCTTCGGTCCAATGAGTGGATGGCATCTGTCCCAACGGTGAGCCGACACGTGTTTCCTCCAGCCAATGATGATTTTACACATGGAAAATCCCCATTGGTCGGGGTTGTTAACGGGTTATCGGATCCAAACCGGAACCCGATAGCTTAACGGCGACCCATTACGGTGGATGCCACATGTCGGTTACCCTTGACGAAAGCACCATGACGTGCCATTTATGGTCATGGAAGTGGACACTTCCATGGTGATAATTTTGGTATTGTCATGGAACACTTCTACGACAGCACAAGTATGACAAAAACATGACCTACTGTGACAAACACGTATCATCACGGAAGTGTACTTTTTGTAGTGTAGAGATGTGGACCCCTCAAAATGCTAAGGACACATATTGGCAAAAGTGCAAGACTCTTCATTTATATTTAGTGATCCAAGATCACATTGAGTCCATAGGGAAGCCAATACTATTAAAAGGGGATGAGGTGTTGCTTAATGGTCTACTTGCTCAAAGTGCTTAGTTATACTGCTCCAAAGCCCTCAACCACTTTCTCATTTCCAAAAAATATGTCCAAAACTCAAAGTCAAACTCGGCCCCACCAAAATGATCCATCCGGCGCCACCGAGTTCATTTGACATAGCCACTGCCAGAAACCCTAACACTTTGGTCACACCGATACGGATCTCGGTCTCACCGAGATGGACTTGCAAACTCTCTTTTTCCTATTGCAATTATTTTGGTCTCATTGAAATGTTCCCACCGAGTTTGCTTGACATCCTCTTTATTGCCCTATTGCTTCACTTCGGTCTAACTGAGTTGATGCTATCGGTGCCACCAAGTTGGTGTTTGCCCTAACCCTAGCACATCCGTCCCACCGAGTTGTTCCAGTCAGTCCCACCAAGATTCCTAACATTCACATTTTGAACTGAATCGGTCTCACCGAGTTCTTCTATTCGGTACGACCGAGTTGGGTCAAATGTGTGTAACGTTGGATTTTGTGTGGAGGCTATATATACCCCCCACCCCCTTCTCCATATGTGAGAGAGCCATCAGAACATGCCTACACTTCCACTACTCATTTTCTGAGGGAGAACCACCTACTCATGTGTTGAGACCAAGATGTTCCAATCCTACCACAAGAATCTTGATCTCTAGCCTTCCCCAAGTTGCTTTCCACGCAAATCATCTTCCCATCATAGCCAAATCTGTGTGAGAGAGTTGAATGTTGGGGAGACTATCATTTGAAGCACAAGAGCAAGGAGTTCATCAACAACACACCATCTATTACCTTTTGGAGAGTGGTGGCTCATAGATTGGTTAGGTGTCTCTTGGGAGCCTCTGACAAGATTGTGGAGTTGAACCAAGAAGTTTGTAAGGGGAAGGAGATCGCCTACTTTGTGAAGATCTACCCGAGTGAGGCAAGTCCTTGATGGGCGATGGCCATGGTGGGATAGACAAGGTTGCTTCTTCGTGGACCCTTCGTGGGTGGAGCCCTCCGTGGACTCGCGCAACCGTTACCCTTCGTGGGTTGAAGTCTCCATCAACGTGGATGTACGATAGCACCACTTATCGGAACCATGCCAAAAATCTTCATGTCATCATTGCGTTTGCACTCTCCAAACCATTCCCTTTACCTTCATGTGCAATGTTTCACTTTTCGCTGCTATACTCTTAGAATTGCATGTGTAGGTTGATTGCTTGACTTGTACTAGTTACTAAAATCTGCCAACAACTAAAATTGGGAAAAGGTTAGATTTTTATTTGGTCAGGTAGTCTAATCAACCCCCCTCTAGACCTACTTTCGATCTGACAAATGCTCGCAAGGCCTTGTGGCCAGGTGGTAGTGGTAGACAAGGACGTCATGTCGCACGCACAACTGGGTGACGGCAACCTTCTAATCTTTCCCGGCACGACCGCTGGTGAACTCAAGGTCGAAGTCGACCACTTGGTACTTGTCCTCAGCAAGCAACTGCTCTATAGTTTGGATGGAGCTCTCCACTGAGATTAGCTCGTTCGTGTACACCACCGAGAGGTCGTTCCCCCTCACGTGGGTGTCCACTACGTGATGCGTGGTGAACTACCCCCCGTTGTTATCGTCGGTCGTTGGTAGCGCCATTGGAGCCACAGGGAGCGCCATTGGAGCCACAGGGAGCGACACTAGAACCGCTGCATGTTCTCTCTGTATATGTCATCGTGAGTGTGCTTATTGTGTCGTGTGGCGCAAGAGATGAAGGTGAATGGCCGCGGGAACAAATGGGTGCCGGGCGGCCAGGATTCTCGGCGCATGTGCATCGCAGTTTTTGCAGCGAGTAACTGCATCGTGGCGCCGTGCCCGGCGCAACCGCATGCATAATGGCAGCATGAACGGACGTGATCGTGCACCGTCCCCAAACACTGGCAACACGCGTGGAGGGACGAGGAGAGAGCACGCGCGGCAGGACGCAAGCAGAGCGCATCGCGGCCGCCTCAACTGCGAGCAACCACATGCATAGAGCAGCTGAACACGCAGTGAATGGTCGTCTACAAGCCGGCCGGCAGTTGCGACGCTGCATAGAGAGCGGCCGTGTGCTACTACCTCCGTCTTGGTCTATTAGTCCTCTTTATATTATGTGCCATATTTTGACCTTAAATTTAACTAACAATAATGTTAATGCATGTTCTAAAAATTATATAATTGGAAACTATGTTCAAATATGAATCCAACGATATAATCTTTGGCGACATGTATTCGTATTTTATTAGTTAAATCTGCAGTCAAATTTGGCACAAAAATACAAAGAGGACTTATAAACCAGGACAGGGGTAGTAGGTAATTAAATCGCAATGTTTTTTATTAACCGTATGTGTACATGTCCTTTCGTCCTCCTCTCGCACGTCTTGTCACCCCACTGCCACAAACGGCTTCGAGCGTAAGCTTGAGTAGCGCGTGGAGGCATTATTTTGGCCAAACGGTGGCTTGAAGTGGCGCCAACGAATCGTCGGTGAGCCTGTTCCAGCGCAACTGCGCAGGTTCCCGCGCAAGCTTCCCGGCTGACTTGGTGAAATCCCCCAAAATCCCAATGCTTATCGGCTTGCTATATAAACCCTCACGGTCGGCGAGTCCTCGCATTTTCCCCTCCCTCCCTATAGCTTACCTCGTCTGCTTCTCCCACAATCGCTAATGGCACCAGTCCGTCATCATCGCTCAGCCACTCTGCCATCATCGGAGGACAGCTCCATCTAGGAGGCTACACCGCAGCAGCGGTGCAGTCCGGGGCATAGTGTAGTGCGCACGGCGTCCCTGTTGGGTGGGTGCAGAACACCCACAACTCGCTCCGCCACCGCTATCTGTCGGCAGCTGTTGCCGGCCGCCATTGCCGCCACCCCATCGTCTGCCGCCGTGGCCTCCACACCACCATCAAAAGCCAGGGCCATCATCCACTCCATCGTCGCGGCCCGAAGGTGGGAGGTGGCCGTCATGGCTGCCACCCCACCGTCTACCACCGTGGCCATCACCCGCTCCGCCATCATGACCTGAAGGCGGGACCGCCACCCCATCATCGACCGCCATGGCTGCCAGCTCACCGTCGACCATCGGGGTCATCATCCGCAACGCCATCGCCTCCCGAAGGCGGGAGGCGGAGGTGGAGGCCCGCACGTGCGTCAGCAAACTTGAGCGCTACATCGAGTTCCTGTGGGAGGTGGAGGAGCGCCTCGTCGAGCACGCAGAAGAGCCTTACCGCCGCCGTGGCCACAACACATGCCACCACAAAGGCGAGTAATGAAGAGATCTACGAGGAGTCCTGCCGATTCGAGAGGGGTCGTCTGGAGTAGCACAGGGCGTTCGAGGTGAGCATTGTTGAAGGTGCAGCAGCGGCAAGCACCATACTATAATTGTCCAGCTCGTCGGTAGGCTCCTCCTCTTCTGCCTCTTACTGAGCGTTCTCGGCAGAGGAGAGGCTCCTGGAAGTAGTACAAAGCCCCTCCATAGTAGTACTAGTATTTATGGGCTATTTTATTCAGTTCATCTGACTATAGATGTGGTTGAATTGTACAATGTACTTAAAATTAGCTAGTATATATAGTTGAACTAGCTATTTCAGTATGTGGCTGGCAACAATTGCGAAAATGTTTGGTCGGTTCTGTAAGTGCATCTAGTGCCACCCCTAGTTGGTTTTGGAGTATTGACGACAAACCTGGTTGAGGGACTAATGTGTTTGTGAGAATGGCAGGATAACACAGGTAGTAGTCCCTCTCTGATTCGGTTTACCTACCGGAGATGACACCTAAAAATGTGTGAAGACATTGAAGACAATGGTGGTATGTGAAGATATTCACATTGAAGACTATGACACGAGAAGACATTGAGTGAAGACTATGGAGCGCGAAGACTTAGTTGTTTCGTTGTTTACTTTTCTTCTTTGTTGTGTCATAGGAACCACTGCACTGTTAAGTGGGGTCCAAGTGAACAAAGTCAGAATGACTGAAGTGCTGCTCAACCAAATCCTATGTCTTCGAGCGAAGACAATGAGAGCAAATCTTATCCTGAGTCGGATAAGTCAGCTTTACTCGTAGCCCAAGTCAAGCCGCCGCGTGTGTTTGAAATCTGACCGTTGTGACACGTGTCAGTTCCTTAGTGACCCAGGGTCATTTCAGACAAATCCGGTCGGGTTGCCCAGTGGCTATAAATTGCCCACCCCGTACACCATAAATTGGTGGCTGCTCAGAGTTAGTACATGACTTTTGTCGTTTGAGAGCAACCCACCGCCGAAGCTTTTGAGAGAGAATCCTTGCGAGGACAAAGCCCAAACCACCCAGAGCCCGAAGAGTGTTTGGCATCACTGAAGTCTTTCTGTCCGCGTGATCTGAAGACTTGTTACACTTGAGGACTGTGAATCCTCCAGCCGGTTAGGCGTCACGTTCTAAGCATCCAAGAGTCATTGTGGATTGCCGGTGAACGAAGTTTGTGAAGGTTTGGAAGTTTACCTTGAAGACTTGCCAGAGTGATTGGGCGGGGACTAGGTGTCCTTAGCTCAAGGGGAATAAGGTGAAGATGCAGTCTTCTGAGTTGAATCTCAGCCTCCCTAACCATACGTACAGTTGTCACAGCAACTGGAACTGGTCGAACAAATCCCTGTCCTTCTGAAGCCACTGGTTCTATCTCTTCTCTTTACTTTAGTTTGTCTTCGTGAAGTCATTGCCTGCTTGCATTATCTGTTTGACTTCACTGTGTGACTACTTGTTCTGATTGGCTTCATACTATCTTCCTTCCTGATCTTTACTACCTAGCTGCTATTAGTCTTCGTGCTTTCACTTCATTGAATACTTGACTATGGCTTGTCTAGTGTAGTCTACCTTCCGCTACAATCGAATAGTGTGTTTGTATTGTTTGTCTTCGAAACTCTCATGTTTTGAAGACTTCCATAAAAATCACCTATTCACCCCCTCTAGTCGATAACTAGCCCTTTCAATTGGTATCAGAGCAAGGTACTCCCTTATTTTGTGTGATTTGGTTTAACCACCTGGAGTTTAGCTATGTCGACTGCAGGGATAATCAAAGTCTCCGCTGCGTGCCCCATCTTCGATGGCACTGAATATCCCTACTGGAAGAATAGGATGCGCATGCATATTGAAGCCATTGATGTCGATCTATGGTATGTCGTCAAGAATGGTGTTCCCAAGACTGGTGAAGGTGTCACCCCTGCTGATGTCAAGAAGTTCATTCAGCTGGACTCTACTGCCAAGAACATCATCTGTGGCACCTTACCAAAGGACAGTATGGCCGTGTGAGTGCTTTGGAAACGTCGAAGCTAGTCTGGGACTGGCTCTCCAAGGTCAATGAAGGTGTCTCAACTCAGCGAGATCAATGTATCAGTACTCTCCGCAACCTCTTCAACCGCTTCAAGAGACACGACAACGAGAATGTCCAGCTCACATTTGATCGCTGAGGGAGTCCTTGATTAGGGGGTATCCGGACAACCGGACTATATACTTCGTCCGGACTATTGGTGCGTGAAGATACAAGACTCAAGACTCTGTCCCGTGTCCGGATGGGACTCTCCTTTGCGCGGAAGACAATCTTGGCGATCCGGATATTATATTTCCTTTCTTGTAATCGACTCCATGTAAATCCTAGCCCTCTCCGGTGTCTATATAAACCGGAGAGGTTGGTCCTTAGAAGGCCGATCACAATTACAATCATAATCATCATAGGCTAGCTCCTAGGGTTTAGCCTCTATGATCTCGTGGTAGATCTACTCTTGTACTACTCATATCATCAATATTAATCAAGCAAGAAGTAGGGTTTTACCTCCATCGAGAGGGCCCGAACATGGGTAAACATTGTGTCCCTTGCTTCCTGTTACCATCAGCCTAAGACGCACAGATCGGGACCCCCTACCCGAGATCCGCCGGTTTTGACACCGACATTGGTGCTTTCATTGAGAGTTCCTCTGTGTCGTCGCTGCGAGGCTTGATGGCGCCTCCAATCGTCAACGACACGGTCCAGGGCGAGACTTTCTTCCCCGGACAGATCTTCGTGTTCGGCGGCTTCGCACTGCGGGCAAATTCGCTTGGCCATCTGGAGCAAATCGACAGCTACGCCCCTGGCCACCAGGTCAGGTTCGGAAACCTGAACTACACGGCCGATATCCGCGGAGACTTGATCTTCGACGGAGTAGACCGCATGGCCCAAGGACGGGTGGATGGACCCCGCCCCGCAGGCCGCACACTCATCGGCGGTGGAGCCGAACACGGGCCTCACCTCCGAAGAAGCCTGTGACACCGGACCCCCGGACTCGTATCCGGCTGTAGGTCCCAGTCTGCGCTCTCCTGAGCCCGCCGAATTTGGTTGGGCTCCTGTAATGGAGTTCACAGCTGCGGATATCTTCCAACACTAGCCCTTTGGCGACGTGCTGAACTCGTTAAAGTCTCTCTCCTTGTCAGGAGGCTCGTGGCCGAACTATGTCCGGCTCGAGTGGGAAGCAGGCGACGAAGGAATTCGTTGCCCACCCACCACCCACTTCATTGCCACGGTCAATGATCTAACCGACGTGCTTGACTTCGATTCCGAAGACATCGACGGTATGGACGACGATGTAGGAGAAGAACATGAACCACCGCTCACTGGGCAGTGGACAGCCACCTCTTCCTATGATATATATATATATGGTGGACACTCCAAAGGAAACCAATGGCGATGAGGCAACGGAGGATAACCCCTCATGGAGAAAAGCAAAGCATGGGTGTCTTCGGTGCCGCTCCAAACCCCACCATAGCAATACCGGCCCAAGAGATGAAAACAATCCGGATGGTGCCGAAGAGGAATACAACCCTGATCAGCCCGCCTTCGAGCAGGCCGAGCAGGAAGATGGGCAGGTCAGCCCAGACGAACAGGCGACTGACGGATATCCGGAGGAGGACAACTACATGCCCCCCTCCGAAGACGAGATTAGCCTTGGCGACAACGAGTTTGGCATGCCTGAGGACCCCGTCAAGCAGGAACGCTTCAAGCGTCGGCTTATGGCCACTGCGAGGAGCCTGAAAAAGAAGTAGCAGCAACTCCAGGCTGATCAAGACCTGCTCACAGATAGATGGACTAAAGTCCTGGCAGCTAAGGAATACTGACTCGAGCGCCACACGGTTGACCGGCCACCCCGTGGCCGGGATAAAACGGCATATCAACCCGAATACCAGCCCACACCCCCACGCCAATACACTATGGCCCGGGGCAACAGGCAAGACCTGCAAGATATACTGGAAAACAAAGCAGGACAGCCAAGATCGATCTACGGATCAGGGGGTGCGCCCCAGCACGCGACGATGACCGTCACGCCGGATACATTATCAAGAAGTCCGGCCGGGCCGAACACAGCCACCCAAACCAATTCGAACTGCGTAGCCACATAGACCGGCACAGAGGCGCCACACACCCTCTCTACTTCACTGACGAAGTGATTGATCATGAATTCCCAGAAGAGTTCAAACCCGAAAACATCGAATCATACGATGGCACAACAGACCCTGCAGTATGGATTGAAGATTTTCTTCTCCATATTCACATGGCCCGCGGAGATGACCTACACGCCATCAAGTATCTTCCTCTTAAGCTCAAAGGACCCGCCCGGCACTGGCTAAACAGCCTGCCCGCAAATTCCATTGGCAGTTGGGAAAACCTGGAAGACGCATTCCTCGACTACTTCCAGGGCACGTATGTGCGACCACCGGACACCGATGACTTGAGCCACATTACTCAATAGCCCAGAGAGTCAGCCAGGAAATTCTGGACTCGGTTCCTAACTAAAGAGAACCAAATAGTCGACTATCCGGACGCCGAAGCCCTGGCAGCTTTTAAGCATAATATCCATGACGAGTGGCTCGCCCGACACCTCGGCCAGGAAAAACCCAAATCCATGGCAGCTCTCACAACACTAATGACCCGCTTTTGCGCGGGCGAGGACAGCTGGCTGGCTCGCAGCAGCACTACGCCACATTCTGGTAATTCGGATGTCTGCGACAATAACGGCAAGCCACGGCGCAATAGACACAAGCGATGGAATAACAGCGACAACACTGAAGACACAGCAATCAACGCCAGATTCAGCGGATCCAAGTCCGATCAGCGGAAAAAGGCATTCAAAAGAAACAATCAGGGACCATCCAGTTTGGACCGCATACTGGAGCGCTCATGCCAAATTCATGGCACCCCAGACAAGCCAGCCAACCACACCAACAGAGACTGCTGGGTGTTCAAACAGGCTGGCAAAATAAACGCCGAACACAAGGACAAGGGGCTGCACAGCGACGATGACAAAGAGACCTGGCGTCTGAACACGGGGGGACAGAAGAAATTCCCACCCCCCCAGGTGAAAACGGTCAACATGATCTATGCCACTCACATTCCCAAGCGAGAACACAAGCGAGCACTACGGGACGTCTATGCGATGGAGCTAGTCGCCCCCAAATTCAACCCATGGTCAGCTTGTCCGATGACCTTTGATCGTAGGGATCACCCTACTAGCATCCGTCACGGCGGCTCAGCCGCATTGGTCCTAGACCCAATCATCGACGGATTCCACCTCACGCGAGTCCTTATGGACGGCGGCAGCAGCCTGAACCTGCTCTATCAGGACACAGTGTGCAAAATGGGCATTGACCCTTCAAGGATCAAGCCCACCAAAACCACCTTTAAAGGTGTGATTCCTGGAGTAGAGGCCCGTTGCATGGGCTCTATAACATTGGAAGTGGTCTTTGGATCCCCGGATAACTTCTGAAGCGAAGAGTTAATCTTCGATATCGTCTCCTTCCGCAGTGGTTATCACGCACTGCTGGGACGAACCCAATTCGCTAGATTCAATGTGGTACCACATTACGCATACCTCAAGCTCAAGATGTCAGGACCACGTGGGGTCATAACAGTCAACGGAAACATGGACCGCTCTCTCCGAACAGAAGAGCATACTGCAGCCCTTGCGGCGGAAGTATAATGCGGCCTCCTCCGACAAACCAATCCGGCGACAACAACTTCGAGCACCGTCAAGCGAGTCCGGAGCACCCCGCAACAGGATCATCAGGCACGCCAAGAGCGCGACTAGCAGTCTGGCTTCCGCTCAAGCCCCATCAAAGCAGCATTCGTGCCACGCGTACACAATTACGCACTCAAAATACCATTGGCGTAGGCGGAGGCGCAGCAGTGACTCAGTCAACAGTGCGGTATAACCGCCACATACCTTCATAAACATCCCATTTAATTTTCAGGACATTGCTGTAGAAGCAGCCTCTTCAGAAGAGCCGGATTGTCGGACTTACATAGGAGAGAAAACCAAGGAGGAAACAGGCTTTGCGCACAAAAGGCAATACCCAGGTGGAATCTATTCACGATCGTTATACCTGTTTTACATACCTACATGCAGCCTGCCCTTGGATAGGATATGTTAAATAGTCCTATTTACTTCTGCCTAAATGCAACCATTGTAAACATACGCTTAAACGTATTATTCATCAATGGGAGATAATATATAGTGTCAGCTTATTATCCCTATCTGCACATTTTCCTTGCAAATATTTATTTAATATTGCATCCGTACATCTTGGTACGATTAGTTTGCCAGGGGATTCATATAGCACCTCATAATACGACAAAACAAGTACGAACACTTTCAACAGTGCGGCACCCCGAACTTACAGCACTATATGCATCAGCTCCGAATCACGTCTTGGGTCAATAGTTGGGTTTGCCAGGCTCCCTTGTTTTGGTACCTTACGTTCCATTATATCGGCTAAGGTAGCGCAGGGAGAACTACTGCGATTGTGTCCCGGTTCTTCCGGACTAGCACCTCAGTGGAGAAAGCCGAAAACTGACCGGCATGATGCGGCCAGAGCTGGTCGCTGTTCGAGAGGTCTTAAAATCCTTAAAGATTTTTTTCCGCTTTAGGCGATGAATCGGCCTCGTCTGATTTAGGCGTATATAGCGCCCCAATGTCACGCCCAATATGCGACCCTATCCAAAAGGAACTCGAAGGTTCCACCAAGGATAGACCCGCATATTGAAACGCTTTTGCAAGGTGGATATCATTACATCAACATTACATAATAGATGGGGATACATACAAAAGACATACAATGCCACATGAACACAACATCATCATACAAGAGTTCAACATCCGACTACGGATGATACATAAACAGAAACTCAAACAATATCCACCCTGCTAGCCCAGGCTGCCGACCTAGAACCTATCCCCTGATCGAAGAAGAAGTAGAAGAAGAACTCCAAAACAAGCAAACATCGCTCTCGCGTCATGATCATCGCATAACCTGTACCTGCAACTGTTGTTGTAGTAATCTGTGAGCCACGAGGACTCAGCAATCCCATTACCATGGGTATCAAGACTAGCAAAGCTTAATGGGAAAGGAAGGGGTAAAGTGGTGAGGTTGCAGCAGCGACTAAGCATGATATGGTGGCTAACATACGCAAATGAGAGCGAGAAGAGAAACAAGCGGAACGGTCGTGAAGCTAGCAATGATCAAGAGGTGATCCTGAACACCTACTTACGTCAAACATAACACAGAAACCGTGTTCACTTCCTGGACTCCGCCGAGAAGAGACCATCACGGCTACACACGCGGTTGATGCATTTTAATTCGGATCAGGTGTCAAGTTATCTACAACCGGACATTAACAAATTCCCATCTGCCACATAACCGCGGGCACGGCTCTCGAAAGTTTATACCCTGCAGGGGTGTCCCAACTTAGCCCATGACAAGCTCTCGCAATCAACGAAGGAATAGACCTTCTCCCAGGAAGACCCGATCAGTCTCGGAATCCCGGTTTACAAGACATTTCGACAATGGTAAAACAAGACCAGCAAAGCCACCCGATGCGCCGACAATCCCGATAGGAGCTGCACATATCTCATTCTCAGGGCAACACCGGATGAGACTAGCTACGAGTAAAACCAGACTTCGAGTTTCCCCGAGGTGGCCCCGCAGGCAGCTCAGTTCGGACCAACACTTAGACAAGCACTGGCCCGGGGGGGGGGGGGGGGCTAAAATAAAGATGACCCTCGGGTTGGCCGACCCAAGGGAAGGGTATAGGTGGTGGTGAGGCAAATGGTAAAACCAAGGTTGGGCCTTGCTGGACAAGTTTTATTCAAAGCGAACTGTCAGGGGGGTCCCATAAATCACCCGACCGCGTTAGGAACGCAAAATCCGGGAACATAACACCGGTATGACGGAAACTTGGGCGGCAAGAGTGGAACAAAACACCAGGCATAAGGCCGAGCCTTCCACCCTTTACCAAATATATAGATGCATTAATAATATAAGAGATATTGTGATATCCCAACCAAAATCCTGTCCACCATGGAGAAATCTTCAACTTCACCTGCAACTAGCAATGCTATAAGAGGGGCTGAGCAAAGCGGTAACATAGCCAAGCAATGGTTTGCTAGGAATGGTGTCAAAGGTTATAGGTTCATGGCAATTTGGGAGGCTTGATGAGCAAAAGATAGGTAACGCAGCATAGCAATAGAACGAAGCAACTAGCATAGCAATTATAGTAGTGAGATCCAGGGTAGCGGTCATCTTGCCTGAAGTCCCGCAAGGAAGAAGAACGAGTCCATGAAGGAGGTGAAGCCACGAAGACGAACCACACGTAGACGAACGCATCCTCATGATCGCAACGAAACGGGAACTATCGAGAAGAAGCACACAACATGGTAAACACACCACACATGACAAGACATGATGCACAACAAGCATGATGCATGAGAAAGCTAGATGAGGCTACTCATGGCAAGAGATGATGCAAACAAGAACAACACATCAAGGCAAGTTTAAATGAGGCCGGAAACAACATATAACAATTCCGGTAAGTCCTCATATGCATATTTCGAAATTGGTCCAGAACTGAATAAACCTTATGTTTAAGTTGTTAAACAGCAAGTTAAGATGCACCAAGATGATCTACACGAAATTCTAGTCAAGTTACATATAAAGTTCATTTAATTCGGAGCTACGGCCTAGAAGATGTGAGCGAAACAAGTTCAACATGGCATTGATGCAAAATACATACAAACATCAAGCAAACACCTCAAAACAAGGATGCAACATGATAATATGAAACTACATGCAAAATCGAGCAAGTTTCATATAGAGCACACTCAAAACGGGGCAACGGTTCAACACATACACTCTATACAAGACATAACAACAATCTGTCCATAACAGCAACTAGGCATCTTGCAAGCATCAAAACAATATGCTACAGCACCCCAACATAAAAACAAAAGGCATGAGCATGAAGTACAGGTAAAGCACTACAAAACATGAACACTGAGCTATCTCCAGAAACAACTAGAACATGCTCAAAAAGACATGGGAAGATTGCAAATAATAACAGTTTCAGACTTATCAGGAAATAACATCAGGTTGCAATGTTTAGAGCTATCAAACAACATGTTACTGGAACATATCTTGGCAAACAAAGGCATGCCATGATACTACTAAATGCATAGAACAACAGTCCCTTACTGACCATAAGCCAAAAGGGTACGGAAAATATGATGGCACCCATGTAAACATGGCAAGTTATATTACAGATTCATACATGGCAGAAACAACAATAAGTAGGCATGTTGGTGAGCTTGAACCACTCACCACATAGCAATACATGGCATGGCAAGGAAAGCAACAGTAAGAAGGCATGTTTATGAAGCTAGACATGGCAATAGCAAGGTCATAGGGTGCATGGAACACTAGCAAAACACATGGGAACTAGTGAACTTAATGTTAACAGGCTGATAGCAACATTATCAAGCAACTTTGGAGCAAGATTACAACAAGCTACAGCAGGGTATAATTGCAACCAAGGGCATGAATGGATAGAGCATGACATGTACATCAAAACATGTTTATAGGACATCTCAAGATTATGCATAGAATGATTAGTAGAAGCATGTTAACATAGCAACAAAATATAACAGAATCTGCCTAGCAAAACAGCAACAGCAAGTGCTCTACTTAACAAGCTCGATGCACTCAGCACACGACTCACAAAAATACATGGTCGGCACCTCTGGAAAGATGGCATAGCATAGATCAAAACACATGTAGAAATCAACCTCATAGGATGCACACATCAATCATGGCAAAAATGACAAAAGAGCAAGTTATAACACTTTCAGCAGGTTAACATTAACATGCACACTTCCAACAGCATTTCGGGCGTCAAGATGAGCTCAAATGAAAATGATGCAATGGAATGAAATAAAGTACTTGTCAAGGCGAACAATTTGACATATTACACGCATGAAACGGAGCTACGGATGCAGAGATACAATGCGATGAACATGGCATGATTATATGAAAAACTGGGGACTTGGGCAAATTTCGGGTCAACCTCTATTCGCACGGAAATCGAAGCGGCGACGGATCTTGCCGGAGGGACTCGCTGGAGAGCGGCCGGAGTCGAGGGAGAGACCGGAGGAGGCTGGATCCGGCCCTCCCGTGGCCGGATCTGGCCGGGGCGACGGGCGGGGCGCCGGATCTGGAGGAGGCCGGGGCGGGGGACGACGGGGCCGGGCAGAGGAGCTGAGCCGACGGCGGAGCTTCGGCTCGCCGGCCATGGCGGGGCTGGCGGGGCCGAGCGGGGCCGGCCAGTGCGGAGCACGGGGAGCAGAGGGCGCGGCGGCGGGGACGGATCGGCGGCAGCGGGCCCTGGCGGCGCTCGGGACGGCGGCCGCGAGCGGCGCCGGCGGGCAGGCGCGGCGGACCGGTGAGGCGGCGGCGGGAGCCGGCGCGGGAGCCGGCCGGGGCGCGGGCCGCGCGGGTCGGCTGCGGGCCGGGCGGGCCCGACGGCGGAGGCGGCGGGGAGCGCCACGTGGCGGCTGCCGGTTCGTCCGGGGCGGCGGGCGGACGTGTCCGGTCCGAATCGGACACGTCCGGCGGCGGCGAGAGGAGCGGGGCTAGGGTTAGGGGTGAATTTCGCGGGAGGCCACATATTTATAGGTAGAGGGAGCTAGGAGAGTCCAAATGAGGAGCGGTTTTCGGCCACGCGATCGTGATCAAACGACCGAGAGCATGGAGGGGAGTTAGATGGGTTTTGGGCCACTTTGGAAGGGGTGTTGGGCTGCAACACAAAGGGGGCTTTACGGTTACCCGGTTAATCGTTGGAGTATCAAACGACCTCCAAATGGCACGAAACTTGACAGGCGGTCTACCAGTGCTATACCAAGGCCGCTTGGAAAGACTCGGTCCATGCCGAGAACGTTTAACACCCGCACATGAGAAGAGGTAAAAGGGGAACGCCGGGGGACATAGGAGTGCCGGATTGCAAAACGGACAACGGGGAAAATGCTCGGATGCATGAGATGAACGCGTATGCAATGCAATGCACATGATGACATGATATGAAATGCATAAGATGACATGGCAAAGTGCAACACGCAAGCAAATGACATGGCAACAATGACAAATAACTGGCGGACACCTGGCGCATCGAATCTGGAGCGTTACAACACTCCTCCACTAACAAGAGATCTCGTCCCAAGATCTTAGGACCGAGACGGAAGGGAAAAGGGATGAGGTGAAACAAGAACTCAAGAGAAGAAGCAAAGAATCAAGAGCACTCGAGAAGAAGAGAGGAACGACGAGAATGATGAGAATTGCAAACTCATGGAATCAGATAGACTATGAAATCACTCGTTCTAACCGGAGTGGTTAGAATGAGAAAGGAAACGAATAAGACTGAAAGGGTTTAGGCAACACTCCGGCTGAAACATGGAGGAATAGAACACGAAGAACTCTTGAACAAAAATCTTGATGAACTCTTGAAGAATGAACTAAATCATGAAGAACCACCATGAAGAACTCCGGTAACATAAAGGCTGATGAGATAGAACGAAGGATGAAAGAATAAGATGAGCCTTGCGATGATTTAGATGGGGGTACCAACGAGATGGCCGAGGAAATTGAACTCCGGAAAGGAAAAGATGAAACACTTGAAACTAGAATTTATTTACCAAGAACAAACTCCGAAGGAAGGGATTATTCACTTGGATGAAATAAGAATAAGATTTATTGTATGCTTATCCTTCATCAAATTAAATTGATGACAAGCAATGGATTTTGCATACTACTTATTCTTCTTGAAAAGGATTGAGAAGTGACATATCGCAAACTTGAGAAGGTCTTCATGAACTACCGGTAGGATTGAAAAGAACGAAAGGATTAATATGATGACAAAGGAAAAAGAATCTGAATGAACCACTGTTAGAATTCGAAAATGTCTGATGAAAGAGAATGAATCACCGGGAAGAATTAGAAGAACAAATGTGCTAGAGGGGATTTAGATGCGAGAGAACAATGAGATCATGACCTGATTAAAGAACACTTGATCGAAGCGCCGGGATAAATAGAGAACGATAACAGGAATGATGGCCTCTAATGGAAAAAAAATGGAATAACAACTCCTGACATGCTCCGGATGGGTAAGCAAAGGAATATCTGACAAACGGAATAATATGAGAGGATAACATGAAGCTAGAACGATGAATCTTCGGAAGAATGGACAAGATTTAGAGGAAAAACTCTTCTTCAATCTTCAAATGATGATGAGAAACACCACCAAAATTACTGAGATACTCCGGGAGGATGAAAAGCAAAGAGGTTGAGCCAACAATGAAAAGAATTTGAAAACGAACTTGAAGAAAGCATGTGACTGATGGGATCCATTCTTACGTCACACTTTGAAAAGATTTGAGAATAACTCCGGGGGAATTAGAAGAGTCAGGTAAGATCCTGGGAAAAGACCTGTGGGTTAGGGCCCACTGAAGAGATAACACCGTTGGAAAGGGATGTTGAATAGATAGATGATGCACCGGAAGAATTGAAATATCGGAATGAGGTGACCACCTCGAATTAATTCGAACACAGACGAATCTCCTGAGATGTCTTTAACACTCCGGAAGGATAAACTGGCAAGAGGAGAACGAGCAGGGAAAACACTCAATCCAATGAAAAGAATATGATCAACCCGAAAACTTGAATTGATTTCACCGGAAAAGAAAAAGAGATGAAGAATGACGAACGAGACGAGAATTCACCGGTTGAAATAATTAAGGGAAGACTGAAGAGACTCCGTACGAATGAAAATTGATTCTCGAAAAAGACTCAGGCTCCATGAAGAAGAGGGTGGGAGGGCGGGAAAACAAAGACAACTTGGAAGGGGGAACCGACGAACAACTTGAAGAGAAAACACCGGTTGGAATAATTGAGGAAAGAAAGCAAAGACTTCGCACGAGTAGGATGGATACTCGATCACGGACTCCGGGTCCGAGAAGAAAAGGGGTGGGCGGGTGGGAAAAGAAAACAACTGAGGATTGAACTTGGCAAAGATGAAGAGGCTTGAGTCAACTTGACGAGAAATGCACCGGATGAAAAGAGCTGAGAACCAACGATCGGAAAACCAACTGCGTGATCCTAGAGAAAATTTTTGAAGGGGAAGAGGAGTAAGTCAAAACACCTACGTCGAGATTCCTCACCAGAGCGACAAAGGGGGATGAGGAGTAAAAGAATTCCTACTCTCCGATATAACTAGACTCCGAAAACAGTTTTCTTCTAGACTCAACAGTGACCAAACTACATGATCAATCAAGGGTGCTCCTAGGGTCGGTCGTGGCTCTGATACCAACTTGTCACGCCCAATATGCGACCCTATCCAAAAGGAACTCGAAGGTTCCACCAAGGATAGACCCGCATATTGAAACGCTTTTGCAAGGTGGATATCATTACATCAACATTATATAATAGATGGGGATACATACAAAAGACATACAAAAAATATCCCCTGATCGAAAAAGAAGCAGAAGAAGAACTCCAAAACAAGCAAACATTGCTCTCGCGTCATGATCATCGCATAACCTGTACCTGCAACTGTTGTTGTAGTAATCTGTGAGCCACGAGGACTCAGCAATCCCATTACCATGGGTATCAAGACTAGCAAAGCTTAATGGGAAAGGAAGGGGTAAAGTGGTGAGGTTGCAGCAGCGACTAAGCATGATATGGTGGCTAACATACGCAAATGAGAGCGAGAAGAGAAACAAGCGGAACGGTCATGAAGCTAGCAATGATCAAGAGGTGATCCTGAACACCTACTTATGTCAAACATAACACAGAAACCGTGTTCACTTCCCGGACTCCGCCGAGAAGAGACCATCACGGCTACACACGCGGTTGATGCATTTTAATTCGGATCAGGTGTCAAGTTATCTACAACCGGACATTAACAAATTCCCATCTGCCACATAACCGCGGGCACGGCTCTCGAAAGTTTATACCCTGCAGGGGTGTCCCAACTTAGCCCATGACAAGCTCTCGCAATCAACGAAGGAATAGACCTTCTCCCAGGAAGACCCGATCAGTCTCGGAATCCCGGTTTACAAGACATTTCGACAATGGTAAAACAAGACCAACAAAGCCACCCGATGCGCCGACAATCCCGATAGGAGCTGCACATATCTCATTCTCAGGGCAACACCGGATGAGACTAGCTACGAGTAAAACCAGACTTCGAGTTTCCCCGAGGTGGCCCCGCAGGCAGCTCAGTTCGGACCAACACTTAGACAAGCACTGGCCCGGGGGGGGGGGGGGGGCTAAAATAAAGATGACCCTCGGGTTGGCCGACCCAAGGGAAGGGTATAGGTGGTGGTGAGGCAAATGGTAAAACCAAGGTTGGGCCTTGCTGGACAAGTTTTATTCAAAGCGAACTGTCAGGGGGGTCCCATAAATCACCCGACCGCGTTAGGAACGCAAAATCCGGGAACATAACACCGGTATGACGGAAACTTGGGCGGCAAGAGTGGAACAAAACACCAGGCATAAGGCCGAGCCTTCCACCCTTTACCAAATATATAGATGCATTAATAATATAAGAGATATTGTGATATCCCAACCAAAATCCTGTCCACCATGGAGAAATCTTCAACTTCACCTGCAACTAGCAATGCTATAAGAGGGGCTGAGCAAAGCGGTAACATAGCCAAGCAATGGTTTGCTAGGAATGGTGTCAAAGGTTATAGGTTCATGGCAATTTGGGAGGCTTGATGAGCAAAAGATAGGTAACGCAGCATAGCAATAGAACGAAGCAACTAGCATAGCAATGATAGTAGTGAGATCCAGGGTAGCGGTCATCTTGCCTGAAGTCCCGCAAGGAAGAAGAACGAGTCCATGAAGGAGATGAAGCCACGAAGACGAACCACACGTAGACGAACGCATCCTCATGATCGCAACGAAACGGGAACTATCGAGAAGAAGCACACAACATGGTAAACACACCACACATGACAAGACATGATGCACAACAAGCATGATGCATGAGAAAGCTAGATGAGGCTACTCATGGCAAGAGATGATGCAAACAAGAACAACACAACAAGGCAAGTTTAAATGAGGCCGGAAACAACATATAACAATTCTGGTAAGTCCTCATATGCATATTTTGAAATTGGTCCAGAACTTAATAAACCTTATGTTTAAGTTGTTAAACAGCAAGTTAAGATGCACCAAGATGATCTACACGAAATTCTAGTCAAGTTACATATAAAGTTCATTTAATTCGGAGCTACGGCCTAGAAGATGTGAGCGAAACAAGTTCAACATGGCATTGATGCAAAATACATACAAACATCAAGCAAACACCTCAAAACAAGGATGCAACATGATAATATGAAACTACATGCAAAATCGAGCAAGTTTCATATAGAGCACACTCAAAACGGGGCAACGGTTCAACGCATACACTCTATACAAGACATAACAACAATCTGTCCATAACAGCAACTAGGCATCTTGCAAGCATCAAAACAATATGCTACAGCACCCCAACATAAAAACAAAAGGCATGAGCATGAAGTACAGGTAAAGCACTACAAAACATGAACACTGAGCTATCTCCAGAAACAACTAGAACATGCTCAAAAAGACATGGGAAGATTGCAAATAATAACAGTTTCAGACTTATCAGGAAATAACATCAGGTTGCAATGTTTAGAGCTATCAAACAACATGTTACAGGAACATATCA
The DNA here is from genome assembly GCA_963921465.1 of Triticum timopheevii. Taxonomy (NCBI): domain Eukaryota; kingdom Viridiplantae; phylum Streptophyta; class Magnoliopsida; order Poales; family Poaceae; genus Triticum; species Triticum timopheevii. The sequence continues at coordinate 225,975,403 of OY997272.1, forward strand.
TGGGAAACAAAGGCATGCCATGATACTACTAAATGCATAGAACAACAGTCCCTTACTGACCATAAGCCAAAAGGGCACGGAAAATATGATGGCACCCATGTAAACACGGCAAGTTATATTACAGATTCATACATGGCAGAAACAACAATAAGTAGGCATGTTGGTGAGCTTGAACCACTCACCACAGAGCAGTACATGGCATGGCAAGGCAAGCAACAGTAAGAAGGCATGTTTATGAAGCTAGACATGGCAAGAGCAAGGTCATAGGGTGCATGGAACACTAGCAAAACACATGTGAACTAGTGAACTTAATGTTAACAGGCTGATAGCAACATTATCAAGTAACTTTGGAGCAAGATTACAACAAGCTACAGCAGGCTATAATTGCAACCAAGGGCATGAATGGATAGAGCATGACATGTAGATCAAAACATGTTTATAGGACATCTCCAGATTATGCATAGAATGATTAGTAGAAGCATGTTAACATAGCAACAAAATATAACAGAATCTGCCTAGCAAAACAGCAACAGCAAGTGCCCTACTTAACAAGCTCGATGCACTCAGCACACAACTCAAAAAATAAATGGTTCGCACCTCTGGAAAGATGGCATAGCATAGATCAAAACACATGTAGACATCAACCTCATAGGATGCACACATCAATCATGGCAAAAATGACAAAAGAGCAAGTTATAACAGTTTCAGCAGGTTAACATCAACATGCACTCTTCCAACAGCATTTCGAGCATCAAGATGAGCTCAAATGAATATGATGCAATGGAATGAAATGAAGTACTCGTCGAGGCGAACAATTTGACATATTACACGCACGAAATGGAGCTACGGATGCAGAGATACAATGCGATGAACATGGCATGATTATATGAAAAACTGGGGACTTAGGCAAATTTCGGGTCAACCTCTATTCGCACGGAAATCGAAGTGGCGGCGGATCTCGCCGGAGGGACTCGCCGGAGAGCGGCCGGAGTCGAGGGAGAGACCGGAGGAGGCTGGATCCGGCCCTCCCGTGGCCGGATCTGGCCGGGGCGACGGGCGGGGCGCCGGATCTGGAGGAGGCCGGGGCGGGGGACGATGGGGCCGGGCAGAGGAGCTGAGCCGGCGGCGGAGCTTCGGCTCGCCGGCCATGGCGGGGCTGGCGGGGCCGAGCGGGGCCGGCCGGTGCGGAGCACGGGGAGCAGAGGGCGCGGCGGCGAGGACGGATCGGCGGCAGCGGGCCCTGGCGGCGCTCGGGACGGCGGCTGCGAGCGGCGCCGGCGGAGCGCTGCAGTGGCGGGCAGGCGCGGCGGACCGGCGAGGCAGCGGCGGGCGCCGGCGCGGGAGCCGGGCGGCGCGCGGGAGGCGGCGGCGGCGGCGCACGGGGCGCGGGTCGGCTACGGGCCGGGCGGGCCCGACGGCGGAGGCGGCGGGGAGCGCCACGTGGCGGCTGCCGGTTCGTCCGGGGCGGCGGGCGGACGTGTCCGGCCCGAATCGGACACGTCCGGCGGCGACGAGAGGAGCGGGGCTAGGGTTAGGGGTGAATTTCGGGGGAGGCCACATATTTATAGGTAGAGGGAGCTAGGAGAGTCCAAATGGGAGCGGTTTTCGGCCACGCGATCGTGATCGAACGACCGAGAGCATGGAGGGGAGTTAGATGGGTTTTGGGCCACTTTGGAAGGGGTGTTGGGCTGCAACACAAAGGGGGCTTTACGGTTACCCGGTTAACCGTTGGAGTAACAAACGACCTCCAAATGGCACGAAACTTGACAGGCGGTCTGCCGGTGCTATACCAAGGCCGCTTGGCAAGACTCGGTCCACTCCGAGAATGTTTAACACCCGCGCATGAGAAGAGGTAAAAGGGGAACGCCGGGGGACATAGGAGTGCCGGATTGCAAAACGGACAATGGGGAAAATGCTCGGATGCATGAGACGAACGCGTATGCAATGCAATGCACATGATGACATGATATGAAATGCATAAGATGACATGGCAAAGTGCAACACGCAAGCAAATGACATGGCAACAATGACGAATAACTGGCGGACACCTGGCGCATCGAATCCGGGGCGTTACACCCAATTCGGCCCTCTGAATTTGAGGGGCTTCGCCAAAATTTAAAATTATAGTCTTCTATGGCTAAGTGAAAGTTATAAAGCCGCATAGTCCGATTGCCTTGTTCGCTGCGCTGGATACCTCCTTAAGGGACCAAAAATTTGGATAAAGTGTATCCGGGTTTTTCCAGGAACACCACGGTACTAGTTATGTGGGGGCGGAAGCCGACGACTGGCCTACTTTCAGAATTCTATAAACAGCCGCAGAGAAGGTAATATTTTAAATCAGACAGTGTTACATAGCACAAGTAACTTCGTCTTTAAATTATTACAGCGACAGATGTACATTTATTCAAAGATTTTGTCCTTGGTACATTCATCGGCCACGAGTTGAGCGCACTTCATAACACCATCGTAATACTTCTCGGGATAGCGATGTGCCTTGCCCTCTAGCGGCCCGTCCTTCACCAGCTTCTCCGCATCCAGCTTGCCCCAATGCACCTTCGCATGGGCAAAGGCCCAGCGGTCACCCTCAATGCAAATGGATCGCTTGATAACTTCAAGACGCGGACAGGCATTCACCATTCGCTTGATGAGGCCGAAGTAGCTAGTGGGAAGGGGCTCACCAAGCCACATCCAGACTATGAAATCTTTCATAGCCACTTCGGCCGCCCTGTGGAGTTCAACCAACTGCTTCAATTGGTCACTCAGAGGCATCGGGTGTTCGGCCCCAGCATACTGGGACCAGAATAGCTTCTCCTTGGAGCTCCCCTCCTCGGCACGGTAGAACTCCGCGGTGTCTGAGACGCTGCATGGCAGATCTGCGAATGCCCCTGGAGAGCTCCGAATTCGGGTAAGTAAAAGAAACGCCTCCTCCACATGTTTGCTTTGCATAAAGAATGTCTTACCCGCCGCTATCTTCTTGGCCGCCTGGATTTCCTATTGTGCCTTCTCGGCTTCGGCCTTGGCGTCTTTCATGCTCACAAGGGCCTTCGCAAGCTCGGCCTCTTTCATCTTAAGATCATGCTCCACGGACTCGAACTTCTTGCCGAGCTCCTGGAGCTTTTGCTGTACCTCGCCCACTCTAGCATCTTGCTTTTCGCGCTCCTTGCATTCCAAGGCCGCCCTGTCTTCGGCCTCGGACAGCGCTTTCTTTAGAGATGCCACTTCGGTGGTGGCCCCTATTACACAGTCATGACGCTTTGTCGTTAGAATAACCAATTTTTATCTATTCTTCATTATATGAGAGCGGGGAATTACTCGCATTTGTTCTCTTCGAGCTGCCTCTTCGTGAGGTAGAGCTCTCCCTGCGCCTGCTCCAGGTCCTATTTTAGTCTGGCGACCTCGGCTGTACGGACAGCAGCGGCAAGCAGCACAGCCTGCTTATTGACATACACACTTACTATTAGACTCCTGCGGATTATAATTGACCCTCTGTTTCGCTTTTCCTTCCGAACCATGAATAGAGTATCAGGGGCTACTACCTATCGGGTGGTAATTTTACATATTTCCTACTTACCTCGAAGCCCGTCAAGAGGCTTGTGCAGGCTTCGGTTAGTCCGCTCTTGGCGGACAGAACCTTTTGAATCACCGCACTCATAAGAGTACGGTGCTCATCATCCATGGAAGCGCCTCGAAGCGCTTCCACCAGACTATCTGACGCCTCTGGCGTGACGAAAGTCCTTGGCACGGACGGCTCGCCCTCCCTAACGAGGGGCTGCCCGCCTGAGTCCGGAACCATTGAAGGTTCCGGAGTAGGGTCCGGCTGAGAGCCGGGCTTACTGCGGCTCTCATCGACATGATCCGCGGGGATCTTGAACCCTGCATGTCCGACATCTGGAATTCCGCCTTGGGGCGTCTCCAGAGTCACCTCCCCCCGCTCTGGGAGCCTTCGAGATAACACCTCCGTGTCATCCGCGGGCTGAGGAGTAGTGGCCGTCGGGAGCGAGTTCATCGCTGAATCGCTCAGGGACCCATCCGAAGACGATACCTCGGGATGAACCCTGGCTGGACTGCATATATGTTCGGCGTTATAACAAGACTATGAAGTAAAATCACGATAGAGTGCGGATACTTACGATCACGCTAGGGGCTTCCCCATGGGCAGCCACCCCTCCTCGCTATGGGCGGCCGTGGCGGAGTAGTCCGGAAGGGACACCTTTCCCTTCTTGGACGTCCCAGCCTCCTCCTCCGGGGAGGCTTTCCTCTTTTTCTCCTCCCCAGTGCGGGGAGGTAGAGTTTCTTATTGCTTCCCCCCGCCTCCGCGGGAGGAATATGTCTCGTCATATTCGGACGACGTGGGCATGACAGCCTTGCATCGAGGGCCTTACCCGGCCCCCTGGTCTGCCTTCTCAGGCCCCCCATCCTCGCCAGATGGGGCGGCCCCTTCTTATTCTTTTTCCTCCCCTTCAGGGGAGGAGTGTGCCTCGTCGTCTTCGGACGAGGCTTCCGGTACAACCTTACGTCAGAGACCCTTCCTGGTCCCCGGGGCCTTCTTTTCGGCCTTCTTCTCCGGTGCCTTGTAGGGCGCCAGTACTAGCATCTCCGTCAGGAGAGCATCAGCTAGGCCTTCTGGCAGCAGAGCCGGACAGTCAATCCCCTCTGCTGTCTCCACATAATCCTGATTAAATATGCACAATTACTTAAGACTCCCCCCACGAATATATTGGGAGGAGCTGAATCCGGTGGTAGTCAGAAAACTCACCAGACGAGGAGGCCGTGCGGCGTGAAGTCCACGGTCCTCGGATGTGGGAGGAGGTACTTTGGAGGCCTTGAACAGAGCCTTCCATGCGTCTTTATGTGTCATGCCGTAGAGCCTCCGAAGCGTCTGGTGTTCGTCCGGGACAAACTCCCACAGATTAAATGCCCGCCTTTGGCACGGCAGAATCTGGCGAACGAGCATGACCTGGATCACGTTGACAAGCTTGATGTTCTTGTCCTTCATGCTCTTGATGCAGTTTTGGAGTCCGGTCAGTTCTGTAGGTTCGCCCCAGGCCAGGCCCTTCTTTTCCCAGGAGGTGAGCCGCATGGGGGTTCCGGATCGGAACTCGGGGGCCGCTGCCCAGTTGGCACCGCGCGGCTCGGTGATGTAGAACCACCCCGACTGCCACCCTTTCACGGTCTCCGCAAAGGAGCCGTCAAGCCAGGTGACGTTAGGCATCTTGCTCACCATGGCCCCTCCACACTCCGCTTGTTGGCCGCTCACGATCTTCAGCTTCACGCAGAAGATTTGCAGCCACAAGCCAAAGTGAGGCTTGATGCGGAGGAAGGCCTCGCATACGACGATGAACACCGAGATGTTGAGGACGAAATTTGGGTCTAGATCATGGAAATCTAGCCCATAGTAAAACATGAGCCCGCAGACGAAGGGATGAAGTGGAAATCCCAGTCCACGAATGAAGTGGGGGACAAACACGATCCTCTCGTGAGGTTCCGGGGTTGGAACGGCCTGCCCTTTGTCTGGTAGCCGGTGCGCAATGTCTGTGGCCAATTATCCGGCCGCCCCAAGATTCGCGATATGCTTCTCCTTCACAGTGGAAGCCACCCACTTGCCTCCTGCTCCAGACATATTCAGCTGTGCGGAGATGACTTGGACTAGGGCGCTGGAGCTTGAGGAGGTAAGGATGAGCAAACGAGGGGGAAGGCGTGGGTGAAAATGGGGAGCCCTTATCCCTTTATAAGAGGCGACAAAAGCGGTGCGCCTCCCCACTTGCCCGTTGAGAATCGCTTACTTCCCAAATGCCACGATTGATGGTGCGGTTGACCCATACCCGTATTGATGAGAATCCCGTGATAAGGGGACACAATCTCTGCTTTGACAAGACGTGTCAAGGAAACCGCCTCGCAATATGCGTTGTGGCTGGTTGTGGGAAAACGGTTCGAATAATGACCCAGCCGTAATGACATATCACGTCGTCTAAAAAGTTGTCAGCTGAAATATCATTCTCTCTACGATGGTATGTGAAGATCATTTTGCAGATCTGGACATGGTTTACGTGTTCGATGATTACCTTGGAGTATTCGGAGAAGGAACCCGCCTTGCAATGTCGAAGACAAAACTGCGCGCCGGACTCATCGTCATTGAAGCCTGGTTCAGGGGCTACTGAGGGAGTCCTGGATTAGGGGGATATCCGGACAGCCAAACTATATACTTCGTCCGGACTATTGGAGCGTGAAGATACAAGACTCAAGACTCCGTCCCGTGTCCGGATGGGACTCTCGTTTGCGTGGAAGACAAGGTTGGCGATCCGGATATTATATTTCCTTCCTTATAACCGACTCCATGTAAACCCTAGCCCTCTCCGGTGTCTATATAAACCGGAGAGGTTGGTCCTTAGAAGGCCAATCACAATTACAATCATAATCATCATAGGCTAGCTCCTAGGGTTTAGCCTCTACGATCTCGTGGTAGATCTACTCTTGTACTACTCATATCATCAAATATTAACCAAGCAGGAAGTAGGGTTTTACCTCCATCGAGAGGGCCCGAACCTGGGTAAACATTGTGTCCCTTGCTTCCTATTACCATCAGCCTAAGACGCACAGATCTGGACCCCCTACCCGAGATCCGCCTGTTTTGACACCGACAATCGCCTCACTGATATCACAAATGAGCTCCAAGCACTCGGCACCACCGAGATCACGAAGCATGAGATAGTGAAGACACTACTGAGATCTCTTGACAACTCATTTGACACCTTAGCCCTGATGATACAAGAACACCCTGACTTCAAGACTCTCGATCTGTCTGACATACTTGAGAGGCTCAACAGACATGAGTACCAGCTATCTGAGAAACGAGATATCTATGGCCCCAACTATGGCCGAACTCGAGCTTTGAAGGCAAAGGCTGCTGCTTCCTCATCTAAAGAAGAATCTGACTGCAGTTCTGGTGATCCTGAAGACATTGGAAAAGAGCTTGCTATGCTTGTGAAGAAGTTTTTGAAATTCACCAAGAAGAAAGGCTTCAGAAAGTCTTCATGATCCAGCTCTAGGAATGATGAAGCTTCTGCCTATGATCACAAGAAGAGAACCTGTCACAAGTGCAAGAAACCTGGTCACTACATCTCAGAGTGTCCACAGTGGGACAATGAGAAGAAGAAGAAGAAGAGCAAATAATATGATTCTGATGATAAGAAGAAGAATAAATCCTCAAAGTCTTCTTCCAAGTCTTCGTCACACAAGAAGAGCTCCGCCCGTGTTTTCGTTGGCAAGGAAATGGATTTAGAGGAGTCAGCTTCTGAGGAGGCAGAGGTGGAATCTGAGGAGGAGCCGGACTCTGGTGTTGCGAGTCTGGCTCTGGCTACAGCCTACGTCACCAAGTCGATCTTCAATACCGAAGACAATGGCTCCGTCACCAACGCTGATGATAATGACAAGGACGACTCGCCTCCCACCTACTGCTTCATGGCACGTGGTGCCAAGGTAAAATCACGTGACGCTTACTTTCAAACATCAAGTAAAGATGACTCTGATGGTGAATCCAAACCTAGTTACAAAACACTTGCTAAAATTGTAATTGAACAACAGAAAGGTATGGAGCATACTCAAAAACTGTTAGACAAAAGCGATGACCTGTTGGACACGGAAATGACCAAGTCTCAGTCCTTAATTGAAGACATAAAAAATCTTCATATTAAGTACCAGGAACTTGAAGGTCGACATGAATCGCTCACAACTTCTCATGAAAAGCTTTCCTATGATTATCTTCAAACGAAGCAGGAACTTGAGAAATTGAGATCAGATCATGAAGATCTTCAAAAGGAAAATGAGTCACTTCGCGCCCAACAGATCAGTCCCGCTCAGGAAGGATTCGAACCACCATGCCAAAAATGCATTCAGCGTGATAACACTGCTTCTGTTGCTGAATGTTCTACTGCTGCTACTATTGCAATATCTTCAACTGCTGATGTGGTAACTAACCCCTCTGCTGAGGATACCACTACTATTGCTGATGAGAATGCCAGGTTGAAGACACTGCTTGAGACAGGGATGTACAAAAGTCTCAAAGGGCATCAGACATTATGTGATGTCCTCAAAAAGCAGATTTTGAACCGAAACCCTAGGAAAGAGGGTGTTGGGTTCGAGAGGAAAATGAATGTTGATGGGTCGTACTGGAAGCCTGAGCAGCACCCCAAAACCACATGGGTTGCTGCAAAGGAACCTCCAGTTGATCCATCCACCTTATCTGGTTTCACTTGTGCTAACCCCATTATCATTGATGAATCCTTTGATGCAAACTATAAACTATTTAAGAATTAGAATGGTGAAGTGTTTGCCAGGTATATTGGTACTAACTGCAGGAATGGGCCACCTATGAAGAAGATATGGGTTCCCAAAAGTTGTCTTGACAATCTTCCAGTGAATGTCATCATGACACCACTTGTGAACAAGACAAATCCCATACCAAAGGCTTCATATGGTCCAAAATCTTCATACAGACCTAGGACTCATCTGAGTCACCCTAACGTCAATGTTTTGCAGGGAAATCATACTCAGTCCCATGAATATGAGTGTGTTTCCTCAAACCGCTATGTTCATAAAACAAAGAATTTTTCTGCTTATTCCTATGAGTATTATTCACCTCCTGCAAGGCTATTTACTAGGGCCCCAAAGCCGAAGTTCTCAGATGCTACACTTAGACTCATTGCTTCTAAGCCACCCCTGAAAATGTGGGTGGTTAAGAAAACTTAACTTTCCTTTGCAGGGAAAGGTCTCCAACCGGAAATCAAAGGCATCCAAAACTAATGCTGGGGACCTTAAACATCTTGTAGGGCGCAAGATAAAATGACCTAATGGTCTTGTTATGTATTTCGTTCCAGGATTCCTCGATACTCACCCTATCTATCCTAACCAAGATCTGAATTTTCATGTTCCACTTGTTCGTCAAATGTTTATGCTTCACAACTCGCTTGGTGAAGCCTATCCCCCAAACTGCACTGTAGGCTACGACACCTCGTACTTCAGAATGGATTATGGATAGTGGATGCACTAACCACATGACAGGCGATCGAAGTCTTCTGATGGATTCAACGCTACGTCCATCAGGCAACAGTCACATCACATTTGCTGACACTGGTAAAAGCATGGTATTGGGTCTAGGCAGGGTTGCAATATCAAGGGATTAGCACATGGATAAAGTGATGCTTGTTGAATCCCTTGGTTTCAACTTAATGTCTGTCTTAATGCTTTGTGACTTAAACATGATCATGCTATTTGAAAAATATCGATGCCTTGTACTAATGGAATCTGACAAGTCTCTAGTCTTTGAAGGGTATAGGAAAGACGATCTATATATGGTAGATTTCTCAGCAGGACCACAGATGGCCGTATGTCTTCTTGCAAAGTTTTCAGAATGCTGGCTCTGGCATCGAAGGCTAGGACATGTTGGCATGAAGAACTTGCACACTCTCGCAAAGAAGAAGCATGTCATGGGAATCGAAGGCGTCAATTTCAAGAAGGACCATCTGTGTGGCACCTGCGAAGATGGAAAGATGACTAGGGCCAAGCATCCCTCGAAGACAATCATGACTACATCTCAACCTTTCGAGCTGCTTCACATGGATCTATTCGGCCCTACTCACTACTCTACTCTCACTGCTACTGCTTGCCTCTATGGCTTCATAATTGTTGATGATTACTCTAGATATACTTGGGTGCATATAATCCTCAACAAGACTGAAGTGCAGGATGTCTTCAGACGCTTTGCCAATCGTGCCATGATGAACTATGGCGTCAAGATCAAGCACATCAGAAGCGACAATGGCACTGAGTTCAAGAACACTGGCCTCGACCTCTATCTGGATACACTTGGTATCACACATGAGTTCTCTCCTCCTTATACACCTCAGCAGAATGGCATCGCCGAGCGCAAGAATAGAACTCTCATTGAGATGGCCCGAACGATGCTTGATGAGTACAAGACTCCACGGAAGTTCTGGCCTGGAGCTATTGACACCGCTTGCCACATCATCAACCGTGTTTATCTTCACAATCTTCTGAAGAAAACATCCTATGAGCTCCTAACTGGTAAGAAGCCAAATATAACCCACTTTAGAGTATTTGGTGCTAGGTGATGGATCAAGGATCCACATCACACTTCAAAATTTGCACCGAAAGCACATGAAGGTTTTATGCTTGGTTCTGGAAAGGATTCGCACTCCTATAGAGTCTTCAACCTCTTTCACTATAAAGTGGTTGAAACTGTGGATGTGCGGTTCGATGAGACTAATGGCTCGCAAAGAGAGCACCTGCCAACTGTGCTAGATGAAGCACCTCCAAGTGAATCTATCAAGCTGATGGGAATTGGAGATATCATACCCTCTGAGAATCAATCTGAAGAGGAGCTTTTCATTTCTGCACCTAATCAACCTGAAGACAATGCTCAGCCTGAAGACAATCCCCCAAATGATGACATTGATCAGCAAGAGCAAAATCTTTGTCCTGCACATCCTCGTGTTGCAAATGAAGTTCAGATTGAGAAGATAATTGACAGCCTGAATGCACCTGGTCCACTCACTCGTTCAAAAGAAACTCAAAGAGCAACACAGCTAACCAACTTCTGTGGGCATTTTGCATTTGTCTCAATCTCTGAACCCAAGAAAGTTGATGAAGCCTTCATGGAACCTGAATGGATTCAAGCTATGCAAGAAGAGCTTCAACAGTTCGAGCTGAATAATGTGTGGGAATTAGTCAAGTGTCCTGATCCTCGGAAGCACAATATAATTGGCACCAAATGGATATATCGCAACAAGCAAGATGAGCATGGTCAAGTGGTCAGAAACAAGGCTCGTCTCATTGCACAAGGTTACACTCAAGTGGAAGGAATTGACTTCGATGAAACATTTGCTCCGGTGGCAAGGCTTGAAGCCATTCGCATACTGCTAGCCTATGCAAATCATCACAATATCCTTCTGTATCAAATGGATGTGAAGAGCACCTTTCTCAATGGAAAGATAGAAGAAGAAGTATATGTCGCACAACCTCCTGGCTTTGAAGATCCAAAACATCCTGATATGGTATACAAGCTCAACAAGGCCCTGTATGGCCTCAAACAAGCCCCTCGTGCTTGGTATGACATGCACAAAGACTTCCTAAAGAGCAAAGGCTTCAAACCTGGTTCACTAGATCCTACACTCTTCACGAAGACTTATGATGGTGAACTGTTTGTGTGCCAAATCTATGTGGATGACATTATCTTCGGATGCACCAACAAGAAATATAGTGATGAATTTGGTCATATGATGCAAGAGCAATATCAAATGTCCATGATGGGCGAGCTGAAGTTCTTTCTGGGTCTCCAAATCCGTCAACAATGCAACGGCATCTTCATATATCAAGAAAAATATCTCAAAGATTGCCCGAAGAAGTATGGAATGCAAGACTGCAAAGGATACACGACGCCAATGCCAACCAAAAGTCATCTGCGTCCTGACGACAATGGTAAAGAGTTCGATCAAAAGGTATATTGCTCCATGATTGGTTCTTTACTTTACTTATGTGCATCTAGGCCAGATATAATGCTTAGTGTTTGCATGTGTGCCCGATTCCAAGCGACACCAACGGAATCGCATCACTTAGTTGTGAAGCGAATTCTTCGATATTTGGCTTACACCCCAACACTAGGATTATGGTATCCAAAGGGCTCAGAGTTTGTTCTGGTTGGATTCTCTGATGCTGATTATGCTGGTGACAGGTTGATCGCAAGTCCACATCAGGCACATGTCACTTTCTGGGATGATCTCTTATCTGTTGGTCTTCAAAGAAGCAGAACTATGTATCCCTCTCTACTGCTGAATCTGAATACATTGCCGCTGGATCTTGTTGTGCTCAGCTTCTCTTGATGAAGCAAACTCCCAAGGACTATGGAATCCATCTGAAGAATGTGCCTCTCTACTCCGATAATGAGAGTGCCATCAAGATTGCCAACAACACAGTTCAGCACTCGAAGACAAAGCACATTGAAATTCGTCATCACTTTCTCAGATATCATGTTATGAAGGAAGATATTGATATCATTCACGTCAAGACAGAAGAGCAGTTGGCTGATATCTTCACAAAGCCCTTGGATGAGAAAAGGTTTTGCAAGTTGCGGTGTGAGCTAAATATCTTGGAATCCTCAAATGTCCTGTGATTAGGCACATATCATAACACTTATGCATTTTGATGACTTAGATGTGCAATACATGAAGTAATGTATATCTTCAATAAATGAAGACATACACTCTAAGTGTGAATACATTAATGCAGAATTTGAATTCGGAGCACCACGATAATTGTGCGCCGTGTCTGGGTCTAATCCTTCCTATACGGTAGGTAACGCCACCACCAAACTTTTGTTTGAAGTGTTTCTCTTGGCGTTATGTTTGCATAGTTTTCATGTTGGATTCATATTCATCCTTGGCTTATAATCAAGTTTATCTTCAATTGGTTGATTTGGCCTTATATTGACACAAAAGTAATAATACTTCAAGCATACTAATCAAAGCAATCATGTCTTCTCAAAATAGCATGGCAAAAGAAAGTCCATCCCTACAAAATCATATAGTTAGGCTATTCTTCATTTTCGTCACACAAATATGTTCCCAACTTCTATACCCCCGATGACAAGCCAAGCAATTGTTTCATACTTAAATAATCTCAAACTTTTTCAACCTTCACGCAATACGTGAGCGCGAGCCATGGATATATCACTATGGGTGGAATAGAATATGATGATGGGGATTGTGTGGAGAAGACAAAAAAAGAGAAAGTCTCACGTTGACGAGGCTAATCAACGGGCTATGGAGATGCCCATCAATTGATGTCAACATGCGGAGTAGGGATTGCCATGCAACGGATGCACTAGAGCTATGAATACTCAACAAAAGAAAACTTATATATATATATATATATATATATATATATATATATATATATATATATATATATATATATATATATATATATATATATATATATATATATATATTTGTGTTCTGTCCTCTACAACATTCACTTATAGCTATGGCTTCGTGTTGAATCTTTTGAACTAAGTGAATGTGATCGGACCCTAACCTATCTATGCTTCTACCTCAACTCTATCTGTCCAAGTCATATGCATTTTATTGAAAACTGTCGATTATCTTCACTGAGACCTTGTCAGCTGAAGTCAATCTAACAAACATTTATATCTGTTTTAATGCTATATCTTATTTGCCTGAAACCCGGAGAATTTGGAATGACCACTCCGACAATCCAGGCATGCGTGGGAACATGGAACAACTCCCAAGGTGTTGCATGCTTGCCATGTGTCCGTCAAATGTGAACTGCCAGGGGCACTTGCGTAATTGCACTATGTCGTCTATTTCCATATAAATACCCGTCACGTCTCGGTCAAAAAATTCTTCTTCCTCCTCGCCACCTCTCATAAACCCTAGCGCCTCCGCTAGCTCTCAACGACACTGATGACGAAGCGCTTAGCTGCCGCGACTTCTTCGACGCTGTCCTCACGCCGGCTGCGGACCTCGTCCTCTCTGCCGTCGCCGTAGGTGTCTTCCGTCACCAAGTTAGGGCACGGGAGATCGAACTGCTCAGCCTCCACCTTCGCTCCGTCTAGCAGTTCTTCGTGTGGTAATTAAATTTCACTTTTTACTGTCTTTTCGATCTGATAGTGTAACGCCCCGGATACAACTTTCCATATTCGTAACTCCAACTCTTGCCTTTTCCGGAGATGCGATATGATTATTTCCTTCGTGGTTGGGTTTTTGTCTTCGTTTTGCATTTTGTTCATGTCAGGCTTTTCATCTCATTGCTTCATGTGCATTGCATCATGGCATGTTGCACCCCCTTTTTAAAACTCAACTAAATAAACCGTATGGATCTTCGGTCCATTTAAATCGAGGGAAATTCACATGGTGAAATTCTCTTTAAAACATATCAAAGTCTCCCAATATTATTAAGGAGCTATAATAAAATGTTCCATTGATTTGGAATCACCAAAAAAACAAACTTGCATTTTAATCTCTCGCGTTTCCAACTATCCTAATCCTTGATCCTTCTCCTTTTATTCCAAATCAAGTGGTGGTGCTTCGAAATTATGTCAAGTAGCCACATTCCAAGTTTGAGCTCGACTCGAATTTATTTGATCCTTCAAATAAATTCAAACCCCTTTTCCTTTTTTTTCTCCCGGTCCAACCAACTTTCCTTCTCTTTCATTTTTTTTCTCTGTTTGCCATTAGCCCACAAACCAGGCCGGCCCAGCCATCCATTAGCCCAGCCAACCCACCTAAACCTGTAACCCTAACCGATCAAGAGCCCTAGCCCCTCACCACGCTCTCTTCTAATCCCCATCTCTCCCCCCTCGTTCCCATGCCGCCGCCACACATCGCTGCCAGGAGCCCGATCCCATCTCCTTCCACTCGATGCCTTCTCTCCCTCTCGATCTCCCACGCACGCCGCCACCCACAGGAGGGCCACCCTGCGTGTGACCCCGCCACCTTGCTGCCTCGTCCCCGCCTCCTCGTCTACCTGGTGCTGCCGTCGGATCTCGCCAGTCATCGGCCTCCAGCTTGTCCAACGGCCTCCTTTCTTCTCCTCGCGCCCACCGCCATCCCCACGCCCTAGCCTTCTTCCCTGCCTCCTGGCCATGGTCGCGTGCCACTCGAGCCAGCAGGCCGCTACCCTGTGTCGCCGCCCTGCGCCGCACCTCCACCGGCCTCGGCCTCCCGCGGTTGCCTGCTGCTGGCCCCGCTGCCGAGCGTCGCCCTCCATGCGAGCCTCCTCCGGCGGCCCCGTCGCCCATGCGCCGCTCCGACGACCCCACCATCGCGCCTCCCGACGTCGTCAAGACCTCGTCTCCCTGCCATCGTGTTGACTCCTCAAGCTATCCCTGTCGGCCTCGGCTTGAAGACCTTGTTGACCCTTTTGTTGTTGCCAATTTCCTCAATCGAGGGACCCCAAGACCGCCAAGTCCCTGCTTCGCGCCCCTGTTGCTGTTGACGCCAAGTCCAACAGTCACCGAGCGTGGATTCGCCATGTACAACTACTGACACCCGTGGATTTCACCAAGTACCTCTATCAATGACTGAGACCCTAGTTTCGACAAGTTCCTCACGGCGACCCTGAACATCTACGGGATATGTACGACTTCGAATCGTGTACCACGACGAACATGTATGGCTACACGACGACCCGCCAAGACCCTGATCAACTACCGCCACGAGAATGACTACTTCCACTACCGTCGCCACGTGAACAACTACTTCCCACGATGACCCATGAACGACTACTTCCTCCCCATTGTACCGAACCCGAACCGCTCCGAAAATGCATGCTTCAATGGTATAATCTCGAGATGATCACCCGTGGACCGAATGCATGTTGTCTGAGATGAACCGTATGTTTGCTCCGTGCCTGTTTGCTTCATGCACGTTCCTCCTTGTTTGCCATGCCGCCGTCCCGTGGGAACCCGGAATCCGGGATCACCCCACCATCTTTTGCATGTCCCATTAATCCACACTTTCTTTCGCACCGACATCCCGACGAGTTGTCGGATCATCGGAATGTTGCCGTGGCACCATTTTCGTTGTCATTGCCGTGGCACCCCTTTCATTTCCGCCATGGTGACAAGTGTTTCATATCATGCTCATGTCAACATTTTCATAAGATTGCCTAAAACTTGCATATGTCATCCGCATCATGTTAACAACATTTAAATGCTTAAAAATTGTTGTTGCATTAAATTGCTAATTGCCATGGGGATTTTCTGGAATTATTGTTTGTTGTTCCGGCCTCGTTTAAACTTGCCTAACTAGTTAGTTTAATTTTGCTTCACCCCTTGCCATGTTTAACAACATTTAATATTGATGAGTAGCATAACCGAGAGAAAACTAAATAATTGATGTGGTGTTTTGTCAATATGCAACTCGCTGCATATTGAGCTCCACTTAACTTGTAGTATTGTTTGTTGCATTTTTCCATGCCATTCCTCATTAAACCGGTCATGCATCATACTTGATTGTGCATCATGCCATGATTATGCTGGTGTGTTTACCATGTTGTTTGTTTCTTTCCGGTGTTGCTTCTTAGTTCCAGTAATGTTGCGATTGTGAGGATTCGTTCGACTACTCCCGTTCGTCTTCTTCATGGACTTGTTCTTCTTCCTAGCGGGATCTCAGGCAAGATGACCGTCACCTTGGATCTCACTACTATCATTGCTATGCTAGTTGCTTCGTTCTATCGCTATGCTGCGCTTCCTATCACTTGTTCTTCAAGCCTCCCAAATTGCCATGAACCTCTAACCTTTGTCACCCTTCCTAGCAAACCATTGCTTGGCTATGTTACCGCTTTGCTCAGCCCCTCTTATAGCGTTGCTAGTTGCAGGTGAAGTTGAAGATTGCTCCATGGTGGACAGGGTTATGTTGGGATATCACAATATCTCTTATATTATTAATGCATCTATATACTTGGTAAAGGGTGGAAGACTCGGCCTTATTCCTGGTGTTTTGTTCCACTCTTGCTGCCCTAGTTTCCGTCATACCGGTGTTATGTTCCCGGATTTTGCGTTCCTCACGCGGTCGGGTGATTTATGGGACCCCCTTGACAGTTTGCTTTGAATAAAACTCCTCCAGCAAGGCCCAACCTTGGTTTTACCATTTGCCTCACCTAGCCCTTTTTCCCTTGGGTTTCCGTAGCCCGAGGGTCATCTTTATTTTACCCCCCCGGGCCAGTGCTCCTTCGAGTGTTGGTCCAACCTGAGCGATGTCCGGCGCCCCCGGGCAACCAGGGTCTATGCCAACCCGTCGTCTTGCTCATCCGGTGTGCCCTGAGAACGAGATATGTGCAGCTCCTATCGGGATTTGTCGGCACATCGGGCGGCTTTGCTGGTCTTGTTTTACCATTGTCGAAATGTCTTGTAAACTGGGATTCCAAGACTGATCGGGTCTTCCTGGGAGAAGGAATATCCTTCGTTGATCGCGAGAGCTTATCATGGGCTAAGTTGGGACACCCCTGCAGGGTATAAACTTTCGAGAGCCGTGCCCGCGGTTATGTGGCAGATGGGAATTTGTTAATGTCCGGTTGTAGATAATTTGACACCAGATGCAAATTAAAATGCATCAACCGCGTGTGTAGCCGTGATGGTCTCTTCTCGGCGGAGTCCGGGAAGTGAACACGGTTTTTGGGTTATGTTTGACGTAAGTAGGAGTTCAGGATCACCTCTTGATCATTGCTAGCTTCACGACCGTTCCATTTGCTCTCTCCTCGCTCTTACTTGCGTATGTTAGCCACCATATCATGCTTAGTCGCTGCTGCAACCTCACCACTTTACCCCTTCCTTTCCCTTTAAGCTTTGCTAGTCTTGATACCCATGGTAATGGGATTGCTGAGTCCTCGTGGCTCACAGATTACTACAACAACAGTTGCAGGTACAGGTTATGCGATGATCTTGACGCGAGAGCGATGCTTGCTTGCGTTGAGTTCTTCTTCTGCTTCTTCTTCGATCAGGGGATAGGTTCCAGGTCGGCAGCCTGGGCTAGCAGGGTGGATGTCATTTGAGTTGTTGTTTGTGTTTCATCCGTAGTCGGATGTTGCTCTTATGTAAGATGATGTTGTATTGGTGTGGCATTGTATGCCTTATGTATGTATCCCCATCTATTATGTAATGTTGATGTAATGATATCCACCTTGCAAAAGCGTTTCAATATGCGGGTCTATCCTTGGTGGGTCCTTCGAGTTCCTTTTGGATAGGGTCGCATATTGGGCGTGACAAGTTGGTAATCAGAGCCTCGACCGACCATAGGAGCCCCCTTGATTGTTGGCCGTTGTTGAGTCTAGAAGAAAACTATTTTGAGTCTTAGGATTATATATATATATATCAGAGAGTAGGATTCTTTTTACTCCTCAGCCCCCTTCGTCGCTCTGGTGAGGACTCCTGACGTAGATGTTTTGTCTTTCCTCTCCTCAAATTTCACTAAATTTTTTTTTAGGATCACGCGGGTATCTTGGAATCGTTCCGATAGTCTTATGACGAGAACATTGTTCTTGGTGCCTCCTGTCATTTAGGGGTTGTGGCAGTGTCCCGGGGAGTTGAGCTCCGAGGTGTTGTCGTCATAATTTTATCGTTGCAGTTCTGGAATACCTGAGTTTTGCCGACATCGAAAATCTCTTTTATGCAGTTGTTGGTGAGATAACCTCGACGCCACCCAGTACTGGGGAGTTCGGGAGTATTTCCATAGCTCGTATAACGGATGCTTTTCGAAGGTTGAGGTACACGATTTCTGGAGTTTTCTTGGTTATGTGTTGACGGATGGATACAGCTGGATGTAGGGATTGTTAGTTTGGGTGAGATATATTGCTTCCCCTGTATCCCCAACACCAGATTGCATAACCAGAAAGTTTCGGGAGTTTTATAGTTGGGAATTCAAGTAGCTCCTAGAATATCTTTCCGACAGATGCATGATATGGGATTGGGTAAATCTGTATCATATGTATTTGTTCTGGCTTATTCTGCAAGCCAAATCCTTTGTTTTGTTTTATTTGTGGTATTCGAGTTGCTTCAATGTCAAGTGTTGATTCCATACCTTTCCTAAATGGTGTTCTCATATTGCTATGTGAATACTAATCCTTTTTGATCATTGATGTTGTCATGTTAATTCTTTTCCAACCGGTGCACTTCTCTTCGAGATGATCCCATCATTCTCCCCATCCGCAAGATCAATTCTACGTTTTCTCAACGGTGTTTGTTTCGTTCATCCCAAGTTGTCTTTGTTTTTCCCCACCCTCCCACCCTTTTCTTCAAGGACTCATTTATTTTAATCAAGTATCCATTTATTCATGTGAAGTCACTTCACTCTTTTCAATCAATGTTCTGATCCGGTGATCCCTCATGAAGATGTTCACGAGATTCAAGTTCATCATCCTTCGTTCTTTTTTCTTCTCCGGTGGATCCAATTCAAGCTTTTAGTGTTGGTCATATTCCTTTCCTCGTGTCAAATGCTTTCTCATGCCGGTGCACCTCTCAATCACTCACCTCTTGCTATTCACTTATTCCAGAGTGTTGAAGATATCTCAGAAGATTTGTGTTTCCATTCTTAATCCGTTCAAGCTATTTGGAGATTGTTATCTCATTCAAGCCATTTAATTCAACCGGTACAATCTCTCTTTAAAATCATTTTCAATGGTGTTTTCTTTTGAGTGGACCCTAACCCACAGGTCTTTTCCCAGGATCTTACCTGACTCTTCGAATTATCAGGAGCGATTCTCAAATTCATTTCCAAGTTTGACGTAAGAATGAATTTTCATCAGTCAGATGTCTTCTTCAAGATCGCTTTCAAATTCTTTTGATCATTGGTTCAGCCTTTCTATTCTTCATCCCGGAGTGTCTCAACAATTTTGGTGGTTCTCGTCATCATTCTCACCATGTCAAGACCGAAGAAGGATTTCTCTTAAATCTTGCTCCATTCTCTTCAAGATTCATGGTTCTAGCTTCATTCCATCCTCATAATTGTTTTTGATTGTGATAATTCTTTTCTTCCCATCCCGAGCATTTCATGAGTTGTTTCCATTTCTTTCCTCCGAAGTCCATCATGTCATAATTCTTCATTCTTAGCGTGTAGCTATCGTTCTCCAAATCTTACCGGTGCATCGTTCAAATACCCTCTAATCAGTTCATGATCTCTTCGTTCTCATGTATCTAAATCCCTTCAAGTATCTTCATTCATTTTCAAATTCTTTCCGGTGAATTGTGCCCTTGCTACTCTCTTTTGCAATTTTTATGGTGGTTCGTTCAAGATTTCACTTCCTTCGTTATCATATCAAATATTCGTTGTTTCCAAATCCCACCGGTGGTTCCATCAATACCTTCTCAAGTTTACGCTATATACCGCTTAATCCTTTCTACGAGAATAAGTAATATGCAAAATCCATTGCTTGCCATCAATTTAATTTGATGAAGGATAAGCATACAATAAATCTTATTCTTATTTCCTAGAGGTGATTCAATTCTTTTCTTCCGGAGATTGTTCATGATGAAGTAATTCTCGTTTCTAGTGTTTCATCTTTTCTTTTTCCGGAGTTCCAAGTTTTCTCGGTTATATCATCGCGAAGCTCCATCTAAATCATTGCAAGGCTTCACCTTGTGTTTTCAACTTCTCTTTCTTTTTATCATCCTTTTATTACTGGAGTTCTTCATTGAGGCTCTACATGATGTGTCGTCAAGGATTCTTTTCATTCTTCAATTGTTCTTCAAGTTTTCTCTCGAAGTATGATCCGCCAAGCTATACTCTAAAATAAACATGGTGCTCAACACATGTTTTGTTTTGAGGAGCTCAAGTATTCTTCATCTTGCATTCCAAAGTGCAATTCTTTCTATCTTATCTTTTGAGGTGGTGTTATGTCACTCTTGACAATTTCCCTTCGTGATTCAAGTTGTCAAGAATGAGATAGTTTAAATCCATCATTTTCTCTTCGTTCAGGAGATCGTTTCAACCTATCAATCCCTCCAATGGAGTTATCTTGGTATAGATTTCACCTTAAGCCTTCCCTATGGAATATTGCTAGTGTGGTGCTTATTAATGCTCCAAGTTTTCTCCTATCCTCTTGGTGAAACAAGTTTCCATCTCTTCGTTGATCTCAAGCAAGCAATTGTTTTCGTTAGTGGCAGAATTTCACCTCAAGTTTTGAGATGTCTCCATAAGCCCACGAGGATCATATCCTTTCGTTGTTGGTTTTCCAACAATTCCGCTCTAACCTTCTTGCAAGGATGCTTTCCAAATTCAATTGTGGGAGAAGTTGCCATTTTCTCCTCCGTTCTCTTATTCCAATGATCCATCTTCTATTTTTCTTCCGGAGGCTTTGTGATGTTATTCTTTTCACTCATCATCTCGATTTGTGAGGATCGTGTTCTTTTCATGCTTATCCATTTAACCGGTGTGTCGTGTCCTCCATTCAAGTTCTTTTCATCTTATAAAGTCATGCGTCATGCGTCTCTGTTCAACCGGAGTGCTGCTCGAATTCTTCCTCTCTCATCTTGTTTTAACCGGAGTGGTTTCGAATTCTATCTTGTCCATTAAACTCTTGATTCATGTCTTTCAACCTTCAAGTTCTCGTAATACTCCTTGTTCCTCTTTTCTAACGGATTGTTTGCAATCTCGTTCATCTCTGTTGTACTCTTTCTTTTTAATTGCTCAACCTCTCAAGGTTCATGGTTTCACTCGTTTGTCGAAGAAGCAACTTAGTTTTACCTCTTCTCTTCATCTTCCATTTCTTTCCGGTGCCATCCTAGATCTCGGGACGATATCCTCTCGTAGTGGTGGAGTGTTGTAACGCCCCGGATACAACTTTCCATATTCGTAACTCCAACTCTTGCCTTTTCTGAAGATGCGATATGATTATTTCCTTCGTGGTTGGGTTTTTGTCTTTGTTTTGCATTTTGTTCATGTCAGGCTTTTCATCTCATTGCTTCATGTGCATTGCATCATGGCATCTTGCACCCCCTTTTTAAAACTCAACTAAATAAACCATATGGATCTTTGGCCCATTTAAATCAAGGGAAATTCACATGGTGAAATTCTCTTTAAAACATATCAAAGTCTCCCAATATTATTAAGGAGCTATAATAAAATGTTCCATTGATTTGGAATCACCAAAAAAACAAAATTGCATTTTAATCTCTCGCGTTTCCAACTATCCTAATCCTTGATCCTTCTCCTTTTATTCCAAATCAAGTGGTGGTGCTTCGAAATTATGTCAAGTAGCCACATTCCAAGTTTGAGCTCGACTCGAATTTATTTGATCCTTCAAATAAATTCAAATCCCTTTTCCTTTTTTTTTTCTCCCGGTCCAACCAACTTTCCTTCTCTTTCATTTTTTTTCTCTGTTTGCCATTAGCCCACAAACCAGGCCGGCCCAGCCATCCATTAGCCCAGCCAACCCACCTAAACCTGTAACCCTAACCGATCGAGAGCCCTAGCCCCTCACCACGCTCTCTTCCGATCCCCATCTCTCCCCCCTCGTTCCCATGCCGCCGCCACACATCGCTGCCAGGAGCCTGATCCCATCTCCTTCCACTCGATGCCTTCTCTCCCTCTCGATCTCCCACGCACGCCGCCACCCACAGGAGGGCCACTCTGCACGCGACCCGCCGGCTTGCTGCCTCGTCCCCGCCTCCTCGTCTACCTGGTGCTGCCGTTGGATCTCGCCAGTCGTCGGCCTCCAGCTTGTCCAACGGCCTCCTTTCTTCTCCTCGCGCCCACTGCCGTCCCCACGCCCTAGCCTTCTTCCCTGCCTCCTGGCCATGGTCGCGTGCCACTCGAGCCAGCAGGCCGCTACCCTGTGTCGCCGCCCTGCGCCGCACCTCCACCGTCCTCGGCCTCCCGCGGTTGCCTACTGCTGGCCCCGCTGCCGAGCGTCGCCCTCCACGCGAGCCTCCTCCGGCGGCCCCGTCGCCCATGCACCGCTCTGACGACCCCACCATCACGCCTCCCGACGTCGTCAAGACCTCGTCTCCCTGCCGTCGTGTTGACTCCTCAAGCTGTCCCTGTCGGCCTCGGCTTGAAGACCTTGCTGCCCCTTTTGTTGTTGCCAATTTCCTCAATCGAGTGACCCCAAGACCGCCAAGTCCCTGCTTCGCGCCCCTGTTGCTGTTGACGCCAAGTCCAACAGTCACCGAGCGTGGATTCGCCATGTACAACTACTGACACCCGTGGATTTCACCAAGTACCTCTATCGACGACTGAGACCCTGGTTTCGACAAGTTCCTCACGGCGACCCTGAACATCTACGGGATATGTACGACTTCGAACCGTGTACCACGACGAACATGTACGGCTACACGACGACCCGCCAAGACCCTGATCAACTACCGCCACGAGAATGACTACTTCCACTACCATCGCCACGTGAAAAACTACTTCCCACGACGACCCGTGAACGAGTACTTCCTCTACATTGTACCGAACCCGAACCGCTCCAAAAATGCATGCTTCAAAGGTATAATCCCGAGATGATCACCCGTGGACCGAATGCATGTTGTCTGAGATGAACCGTATGTTTGCTCCGTGCCCGTTTTCTTCATGCACGTTCCTCCTTATTTGCCATGCCGCCGTCCCGTGGGAACCCGGAATCCGGGATCACCCCACCATCTTTTGCATGTCCCATTAGACCACACTTTCTTTTGTACCGACATCCGGACGAGTTGTCGGATCATCGGAATGTTGTCGTGGCACCATTTTCGTTGTCATTGCCGTGGCACCCCTTTCATTTCCGCCATGGTGACAAGTGTTTCATATCATGCTCATGTCAACATTTTCATAAGATTGCCTAAAACTTGCATATGTCATCCACATCATGTTAACAACATTTAAATGCTTAAAATTGTTGTTGCGTTAAATTGCTAATTGACATGGGGATTTTCCGGAATTATTGTTTGTTGTTCCGGCCTCGTTTAAACTTGCCTAAATAGTTAGTTTAATTTTGCTTCACCCCTTGCCATGTTTAACAACATTTAATATTGATGAGTAGCATAACCGAGAGAAAACTAAATAATTGATGTGGTGTTTTGTCAATATGCAACTCGTTGCATATTGAGCTCCACTTAACTTGTAGTATTGTTTGTTGCATTTTGCCATGCCATGCCTCATTAAACCGGTCATGCATCATACTTGATTGTGCATCATGCCATGATTATGCTGGTGTATTTACCATGTTGTTTGTTTCTTTCCGGTGTTGCTTCTTAATTCCGGTAATGTTGCGATTGTGAGGATTCGTTCGACTACTCCCGTTCGTCTTCTTCATGGACTTGTTCTTCTTCCTAGCGGGATCTCAGGCAAGATGACCGTCACCTTGGATCTCACTACTATCATTGCTATGCTAGTTGCTTCGTTCTATCGCTATGCTGCGCTTCCTATCACTTGTTCTTCAAGCCTCCCAAATTGCCATGAACCTCTAACCTTTGTCACCCTTCCTAGCAAACCATTGCTTGGCTATGTTACCGCTTTGCTCAGCCCCTCTTATAGCGTTGCTAGTTGCAGGTGAAGTTGAAGATTGCTCCATGGTGGACAGGGTTATGTTGGGATATCACAATATCTCTTATATTATTAATGCATCTATATACTTGGTAAAGGGTGGAAGACTCGGCCTTATTCCTGGTGTTTTGTTCCACTCTTGCTGCCCTAGTTTCCGTCATACCGGTGTTATGTTCCCGGATTTTGCGTTCCTCACGCGGTCGGGTGATTTATGGGACCCCCTTGACAGTTTGCTTTGAATAAAACTCCTCCAGCAAGGCCCAACCTTGGTTTTACCATTTGCCTCACCTAGCCCTTTTTTCCCTTGGGTTTCCGGAGCCCGAGGGTCATCTTTATTTTACCCCCCCCCCCCCCCCGGGGACAGTGCTCCTTCGAGTGTTGGTCCAACTTGAGCGATGTCCGGCGCCCCCTGGGCAACCAGGGTCTATGCCAACCCGTCGTCTTGCTCATCCGGTGTGCCCTGAGAACGAGATATGTGCAGCTCCTATCGGGATTTGTCGGCACATCGGGGGGCTTTGCTGGTCTTGTTTTACCATTGTCGAAATGTCTTGTAAACCGGGATTCCGAGACTGATCGGGTCTTCCTGGGAGAAGGAATATCCTTCGTTGATCGCGAGAGCTTACCATGGGCTAAGTTGGGACACCCCTGCAGGGTATAAACTTTCGAGAGCCGTGCCCGCGGTTATGTGGCAGATGGGAATTTGTTAATGTCCGGTTGTAGATAACTTGACACCAGATCCGAATTAAAATGCATCAACCGCGTGTGTAGCCATGATGGTCTCTTCTCGGCGGAGTCCAGGAAGTGAACACGGTTTTTGGGTTATGTT
This sequence comes from Triticum timopheevii, assembly GCA_963921465.1. Lineage (NCBI taxonomy): Eukaryota > Viridiplantae > Streptophyta > Magnoliopsida > Poales > Poaceae > Triticum > Triticum timopheevii. The sequence continues at coordinate 226,000,282 of OY997272.1, forward strand.
TGACGTAAGTAGGAGTTCAAGATCACCTCTTGATCATTGCTAGCTTCACGACCGTTCCATTTGCTCTCTCCTCGCTCTTACTTGCGTATGTTAGCCACCATATCATGCTTAGTCGCTGCTGCAACCTCACCACTTTACCCCTTCCTTTCCCTTTAAGCTTTGGTAGTCTTGATACCCATGGTAATGGGATTGCTGAGTCCTCGTGGCTCACAGATTACTACAACAACAGTTGCAGGTACAGGTTATGCGATGATCTTGACGCGAGAGCGATGCTTGCTTGCGTTGAGTTCTTCTTCTGCTTCTTCTTTGATCACGGGATAGGTTCCAGGTCGGCAGCCTGGGCTAGCAGGGTGGATGTCGTTTGAGTTGCTGTTTGTGTTTCATCCGTAGTCGGATGTTGCTCTTATGTAAGATGATGTTGTATTCGTGTGGCATTGTATGCCTTATGTATGTATCCCCATCTATTATGTAATGTTGATGTAATGATATCCACCTTGCAAAAGCGTTTCAATATGTGGGTCTATCCTTGGTGGGACCTTCGAGTTCCTTTTGGATAGGGTCGCATATTGGGCGTGACAGATAGATTCATCCATCTTTACCAAAAGTGGTTTCAAGATCTCCAAACTTGAATCTATCTCATTCTGCATCTCATATTCTGCCTAGTCTATTCACTTATGCTTCTTTACAAGTTAGATTCCTCACTTGTACTTATTCTTGGATTTGTACAACTCTGGAACCAACTCTCATCAAATAAGTGAATGTCTTCGCGTTATGAGGTCAATGTCTTCAAACTGATTTATCTTCAAAATCTTCTGAGAATGCATATGACCTCTTCCACTTCCCTCGCACCTCTAATGCTGTCACAGGTACATGTCCATGGGAGAATCCCTTGGTTCTCATAGTCTGCATTCATTTGCATAATTCTTGCAGAGTCACATCAATTCATCTGAAGCCAATTCTTGTCTGACCAGCCGTCTGAAGCCATTGCAAGTACTGAAGCCTTTCAGTTTAAACTTCATGGAAACTGAGAAGTCAGCATGAAAGGGAGGTAGACAACACCGTGGTAACACTTCCAAGGATTTGCCTCCAGATTTGCGCGAGCTGTACAAAACAGACCCTAAGGAAACCTATACCGGCCGCAAGAATTGAATCTAGTGGATTCGAAGATATTGGGCTGAGGAATGGTTCAAGTACCGCTACGTCACTGAAGAATATGCGGAGAAGAATGCCATCAAAGGACCCTGGGGATATATTGTGTACAAAAATCTTCAACCCCAGTCCCTTCCTGAAGACATTCAACGAGAATTCTATCTGTGCATGATTCGCGGACCGCAGCTAGAGAACACTGACCCTTCTTCTCTGTTGTGGTGCCGTGAAGACCATCTGTTCAAGCGCAACTACCATTTCACCAAAGACTCAGCTGCAAAGAACAAGAAGGCTCTACGACTTGATTTCAACCCTGGTCCTTCTTCACCTCGGGATGATGGCACCCACGAAGCCAATGAGAACAGGATCGGCCCCTTCTACAACCTTGCAGGCCTCACACACATTGTTGTCCAAGGTGCAAAAGTGGATCATTCTGATGATGGTGCTGACACTGATGAGGCTCCAGCTCCCACTCCAAAGCCGCAGAAGCAAAAGAAGGCTAAAGCTTCAAAATCATCTGGTGCTCCAAAAGCTTCTCGAGTCAAGCCATTGGCAACAGCCCCTCCTGCTCCCAGTAACACCTCTGAAGATCTCTCTCGCATCTCCAAGAAGCGCGAGAAGCCACAGAAGAAACCTGTTCAGAGATCCAGTCAAGCACTGACACCAGCTGCCGTTCTGAGGAACGAATCTGAAGCCATTGATCTGTCTTCAGATGAAGAATTTTGCAATGATGCTCTCGAGCAGCTGATCAAGAGCAAGCAAGAGGCGGAGATCTTCAATGATCTGCCCCTCTTCGATGTGAACATCTTGCATAATTTCATTGGTGAGTGGTTCGACAATCAAGATCTCAGTTTTGATGATCTTCACCTCCCCATTGGCATCAGCGCCTCCTTTCAAGGCGCAATTGCTCCTGAGCTGGCTCTGGCCCAGCACATTGTTGAATTGAAGCACAAAATTGACTTTGAGAAAGAGCAATTCAAGAAGCATGTGGCCAAGCTTAGTGTGGCTGATGTCCAAAAATTCAAGCTGATGTTGAATGACCTCAAAGAGTCGTTTCGCAAGAAACGTGAGGAATCCAAAGGCTCAAGAGAGCACATGAAAAATCTTGCTGCCAAGTGTGTTCAGGCTTACAACGAAGCTGAAAAGCGCAAGGCTCTTGGGCATACTGGCATTGACCCCAAGATGGCTGCCAAGAAGAAGAAGAAGCATACTGTGGCTCAGACTGAAGCTCCACCGTGGGAAGAACCTCACATTGTCTTCCCAACCAGCATGATAGGCTCAAAGCCTAAGTTCTCCGCAGTGGCTTCAGATCAGCAGAAAACCAAGGCAGCTGAAGCCGAAGCCAGAAAGCAAACAATCATGCGCACCACTGATGATGCACCACCCCCAAGAAGAGAAAAACCAAGAAAAGAGATCGAGCTGCTCCCACAGAGCCCCTTATAGTTGAACCCATTGCTTTTGCGCACCCTGACCCTGACAATCAAAAGAGTCAGTTGATAGTCCATGAGTCTGCTTCCACAGAGGCTCCTGAAACTCAAGAAGTTCCAGTCGTTGACCCCATTGCGACTGAAGACATTGGTCCACATGACAATGTAGAAGATGATTAAGTCCTTCCTCAGATTGAGCACCCAAAGGTATCATCGCCTGTTCTCACGAACAGCGAGCTCATTAGTTTTGGTCGTCCTTTGACGCCAATCTCTCAAGATGCCTCGTGGGCCGATCGCCCCCAACCAGCAACTCCAAGTCAAGATTCACCAAGTACACCCCGTCCTCCACCAGTGCAAGACACCAGTCCGTTGGTGAATGATTATAATTACATGGAGATCACACCCTCGCCAAAGGCGTCGCCCGTGTTTCAACGGCTTCACAAAGGTCTCACGCCATCTGTCTCCATGACTACCATCACAGAAGAAGACTCAAACCAGTCTAGCTCAGTGGCACATCAAGTGTTCCCTGAAGGTAATCCTTCTGTGATGGTTCCCTTGTCCGAAGCCAATGTTGCTGAAGACAATCCGGCTGCATCAGCCAAAGAAAAACAAGAAGAAGAGCATGTTGCTACTCCCCCCCACCACCCAAGAAGTTGTTCTCGCGGAGAACGTGTCTGTGCCCGACCCTCCAGCTACTCAAGTGGAGGTTGAGAATCCTGAGGCGGCCACCATCAACACAACTGAAGCCAATGACATTGTCATGGCTGAAGACAATGTGGCACCCATGATGAACACTGTGCTTGAAGCCACTGATGCTCCTGCAACGAACGTGCAGCTTGTCGCCTCTGCTGATGACACTGCTCCTGTTCCGCCTCCAAGGCCCCACACTATTGAGCATACATTCTACCAAGGAGAGCTTGTTCCTGTCAGATGGCCAATTCTGATTCCTCCGCCTACTCCTGGACCTTAGTTTGACTATCATGTGGAGCACAGGCCTCAGGTTCAGAAGCTAAAACCAAGGCTGCCAAGGTTCCCAGGTACTGCATCGGCACCAGGCTCATTCAATGTCAACAGCTTCATTGCACACAACACCTTCTTTGATACTGCCAAGAACCCATATTCCAAGCCGAGAATATCTCAGATCGATTCTGGAGCTATCAGCAGTGCAGCTACTACTCATGTATTCTATACAATCAGGAGCGCATATTTCCTCATATGCGTCTGGACACTGAAGCCATTGCTGGTCTGCCTTGCCTAGAAGAAGCCCTTGACTGCTTTCGCGATGCTGGCCTTCTGCAGTTTGTCACCGACAAGGAACATTGGAATGAAGAGCTTCTACTGCAATTCTATGCAACCCTCCACATTCACGGCTACAACAGGGATACAACGACATGAGTCCTTGAGTGGATGACAGGCAATGTTCATCATGAAGCCAAAGCCTTTGATCTCATTGAGCTTACCGGCCTCTCCACTCTAGGTGAACTGTATGAACCTAGTTGTCAGCTTCACCGCGATGCATTGGAGAGCATTTTTCAGAAGCCAGAACCCAACATGAGCCAGATGCTAAGTATGATGAAGCCACTGCCCCAAGATGCTGAGTATCCCAAGGAATTCCTTGTTGAAGACCTAGAGTATCTGCCCCGCACCATCTATCACATCATAACAAGAACTCTATGGCCCATCAAAGGGCATTCCTCCTCGGCAAAGCTTGAAGGTGCAATGAAGACATTGGTCTTCTATATTCTCAATGGCAAAAGCTTCAATACTCAGGATTTCTTCATTCGCCAGTTTGCTGCATCTGGGTTTGACATTTTTGGTCTAAAATTCTATGCTCCTTGGATTATGCGTCTGATCAAGCTTCACTCGGCCATTGACTATCGACCCTCTGCTCGTAACCATCTCATATTTCTACGAGAGGTTGATATGTCCATTGAAGCCATTTACCCAGAGCCTGCCAAGGAAGCACTATATCTTCACAATGCACATCGTCAGAGCTTTTCCCAGCATGTTGAAGGTGTTCAATTTGCTTCTCGTGTTTATCCACTGGCCGGCAACACTCGCCATGCACGCACTGAAGCCACTGAAAGCACCATTGCTCCAAGGCCTCGGAAGTGATATCGTGTGCTCAATGACCGAGAGCTTCTCGTGGCCTTGCATCAGAAACATGACAAGCACCACTACTGGATGAAGCGTCAAATGCAAAGCCTCTTGGTGGATGTCAATCGCATTCGCAGTCTTGCCACCAAGAATGCCTTTGTCACCCATGAAACCTGTCGGAGGTCCTGGAAAAGTCTGACATTATTAAGTGCTAAAGATGATCTTCAAGATGATGGCTTCACTGAGAGATTCAAGTTCGACTCCACTCCTCCCAGGAATGCTGTCTTATGTCAAACCCCGTCTCTTGAAGATTCAGAGTACTCCTCCTCCGCAGCAATTGTGAATGCCAAAGTCTTGGATGACGCAGATGATGCTACCTCACCACCTCCAACCTCAGCGCGTGTCGCCACTGCACCAAGTTCTTTTGCACCACCAAACCTCAACGACGACCCTGCTGCTTCACCTACTCCTCATGGGAACGAGTAGAGACAATGTCTTCAAACCTTTTTGGTCCTTACTGACAAAAGTGGGAGAAGCATATGTTGATAGTCATCAAGCGGGTCCTGATGGGATATACTTTTTGCCTAGTGCTTACAACTCTCGTTTTGATACATTTCGTTCTTTGAGTTGTAACACTTAAACTTGATGGTCGTCTGCTACTTTTCTGCTATTCTGTGTGATGCGACGATAAATTCCGCATATGCGATGATAAATCCCGCATGAACTCATTCCACACACGTCCATTTTCCATTATGCATGTCATTATTCCTGTATATCTGTTCATCATGATGTATTGTCTTCATATGGTGAAGAGGATCTCCACAAGTACATCCTGCCATGTGCATTTGCATTCCAATGCAAAACATTTATATGCACATCTTCAGGGGGAGCCTTTCTGCCATCTATGAAGACAATATCTTAATCCTTACAATTTCACATAGTTTTATCCTCGTTGAAAACTTCAACCAGTTTGTCATCGATCACCAAAAAGGGGGTGATTGTAAGTGCATCTAGTGCCACCCCTAGTTGGTTTTGGAGTATTGACGACAAACCTGGTTGAGGGAGTAATGTGTTTGTGAGAATGGCAGGATAACACAGGTAGTAGTCCCTCTCTGATTCGGTTTACCTACCGGAGATGACCCCTAAAAATGTGTGAAGACATTGAAGACAATGGTGGTATGTGAAGATATTCACATTGAAGACTATGACACGAGAAGACATTGAGTGAAGACTATGGAGCGCGAAGACTTAGTTGTTTCATTGTTTCCTTTTCTTCTTTGTTGTGTCATAGGAACCACTGCACTGTTAAGTGGGGTACAAGTGAACAAAGTCAGAATGACTGAAGTGATGCTCAACCAAATCCTATGTCTTCGAGCGAAGACAATGAGAGCAAATCTTATCCTGAGTCGGATAAGTCAGCTTTACTTGTAGCCCAAGTCAAGCTGCCGCGTGTGTTTGAAATCTGACCGTTGCAACACGTGTCAGTTCCTTAGTGACCTAGGGTCATTTCGGACAAATCCGGTCGGTTGCCCAGTGGCTATAAATAGCCCACCCCCTACACCATAAATTGGTGGCTGCTCAGAGTTAGTACACAACTTTTGTCATTTGAGAGCAACCCACCGCCGAAGCTTTCGAGAGAGAATCCTTGCGAGCAGAAAGCCCAAACCACCCATAGCCCAAAGAGTGTTTGGCATCACTGAAGTCTTTCTGTCCGCGTGATCTGAAGACTTGTTACACTTGAGGACTGTGAATCCTCCAGCCGGTTAGGGGTCATGTTCTGAGCATCCAAGAGCCATTGTGGATTGCCAGTGAATGAAGTCTGTGAAGGTTTGGAAGTCTACCTTGAAGACTTGCCAGAGTGATTGGGCGGGGACTAGGTGTCCTTCGCTCAAGGGGAATAAGGTGAAGACGCGGTCTTCTGAGTTGAATCTCAGCCTCCCTAACCAGACATACAGTTGTCATAGCAACTAGAACTGGTCGAACAAATCCATGTCCTTTTAAGCCACTGGTTCTATCTCTTACTTCTCTTTACTTTCAGTTTGTCTTCGTGAAGTCATTGCCTGCTTGCATTATCTGTTTGACTTTACTGTGTGACTACCTGTTCTGATTGGCTTCATACTATCTTCCATCCTGATCTTTACTACCTAGTTGCTATTAGTCTTCGTGCTTTCACTTCATCGAATACTTGACTATGGCTTGTCTAGTGTAGTCTACCTTCCGCTGCAATCGAATAGTGTGTTTGTACTATTTTTCTTCGAAACTCTCATGTTTTGAAGACTTCCATAAAAACCGCCTATTCACCCCCCCCCCCTAGTCGATAACTAGCCCTTTCAGGTTCAGCTGTCGAGTTGAACTGTTTGTATAAAGAAGGAACCGCTTAATCTATGAATGAAATATATGCTTAATTACTGAATTTTAGTTGCAAAAATTAGATAGTGCTAGTGATTTTTAGCTGCAATTTTTGACAAATGGCAGTCTTACAAGGTTGACAAAGGCCAATGTTATTATATCAACAAATGTCAGTCTTTCTAGTTTGACAAATGACAATACACCATATATGTCAGATGCAAATCTTACCAAATTGTCTGTACGTGGTTGTGATAACCCACAAGTATAGGGGATCAATTGTAGCCTCTTTCGATAAGTAAGAGTGTTGAACCCAATGAGGAGCTAAAGGTAGAACAAATATTCCCTCAAGTTCTATCAACCACCGATACAACTCTACGCACTAGACGTTCGCTTTACCTATAACAAGTATGAAACAAGAAGTACATTGCGAGAATAAAACTACGAATAAATTGCAAGGTAATAAAAGTGGATAGCTTTGGTCAACAAGAAAGTTATTTGTCCCTAGGCAATCGATAACAAGTACTGTAATCATTCTTGTAGTTTTATATGAGGGATAGGCCTGAGCTAACATACTTTCTCTACTTGGATCATATGCACTTATGATCGGAACTCTAGCAAGCATCCGCAACTACAAAAGATCTTAAGGTCGTGAAACCTAACCATAGCATTAAGTATCAAGTCCTCTTTACTCCCATACGTCATACCCCAGTTACTCGGGTTTAAGTTTCTGTCACTCTCGCAACCCACCGTAAGTGAACCATGAACATATTGCAACACCCTACAGCAAGGGCCCCTCATGTTTGCGCAAGAACGGAGGGCACTGTAGGACAACACCATAAATAAAATATACAATCATACCAACCAAGATCATGATTAACCCACAGGACAAAACTGATCTACTCAAACATCATAGGATAACCATAGATCATTGGGAAATAATATATGGAGTTTAGCACCATGTTTAAGTAGAGATTACAGTGGGGGGAAGAGGTGTTACACCACTGCATAGAGGGGGAGAAAGTTGGTGTTGACGGTAGCAAGATTGTTGATGTAGATTGCTATCCCGATCGTTTCTCTGGTGGCACTCCCGCGCCACCGGAAGCGAGGGGGGGAGAGCCCCCTCCTCCTTCTTCTTCTTCTTCCTTGGCCTCCCCCAGATGGGAGGAGAGCTCCCCCTCTGGTCCATGGTCTCCATGGCGGCGGAGTGGCGGGATCCCCTCCGAGATTGGATATCCCTCTATGTTCTCTTCTGTTTCGCGCTCCCCAGATCTGGCCGAAAACCGTTTCTTATATTCCCAAAGGTCTGTAACTCCGATTGAGCTGAGATTTTAACACATTTTTTTCCGAATATAAGCTTCCTTGCACCCGAAGTAGAGGTTCAACCGACGTTCAAGGAGGGCACAACCCACCATTTGGACACGTTTTGTGGGCTGTGTGGGCCTCTGTTTGCGGTGATTCCAACTCCCAAAAATCACATATATTCCAAAATAATTCTCCGTGAAATTTTATTGCATTTGGACACCTTTGATATGGATTTTCTTCGATACAAAAAACATGCAGAAAACAGGAACTGGCACTGGGCACTAGATCAATAGGTTAGTCCAATAAATCATATAAAAAGTTGCCAAAAATATGTGAAAGTTGTATAATATTGGCATGAAACAATCAAAAATTATAAATACGATGGAGACGTATCAGCATCCCCAAGCTTAATTCCTGCTTGTCCTCGAGCAGGTAAATGATAAAAAAAAGATAATTTTTTATGTGGAATGCTACCTAGCATAAACTTGATCATATATCTAATCATGGCATGAATATTAAGACATAAGTGATTCAAAGCAATAGTCTATAATTTGACATAAAGACATCAATACTCAGGCATGCCATAAAACAATCACGTCTTTCAAAATATCAACGCTAAAGAAAGCTATCCCTAAAAAATCATATAGTCTTGTCATGCTCTGTCTTCTTAACACAAAGTATTTATCATGCACAACCCCGATGACAAGCCGAGCAATTGGTTTATACTTTTTAATGTGCTTTAGCTTTTTCAACCCTCACGCAATACATGAGCGCAAGCCATGGATATATCACTACGGGTGGAATAGAGTATAATGATAGGGGTAAATATAGAGAAGACAAAAAAGTAAAAAGTCTCACATCGATGCGGCTAACCAACGGGCTATGGAGATGCCCATCAATTGATATCAACGTGAGGAGTAGGGATTGCCATGCATCGAATGCACTAAGAGCTATAAGTGTATGAAAGCTCAATGTGAAAACTAAGTGGGTGTGCATCTAATCCTATAATGAAAAATTCCCACTAGTATATGAAAGTGACAACATAGGAGACTCTCCATATGAAAAACATGGTGCTACTTTGAAGCACAAGTGTGGTAAAGGATACTAACAATGCCCCTTCTCTCTTATTATTATTATTATTATTATTATTATTATTCTTTTTTCTTTCTTTCTTTCTTTATTTTTTTCTTTCTTTTTTTATATTTTTTCTCTCATTGTCCGGAGTCTCATCCCGACTTGTGGGGGAATCATAGTCTCCATCATCCTTTCCTCACTGAGGCACTGCTCTAAAAATGATTAATGATGATCATCACACTTCTATTTACTTATAACTCAAAAGAAAATAAAAATTACAACTCGATACCGATGACAAAGTATGACTCTATATGAATGCCTCCGGCGGTGTACCGGGATGTGCAATGAATCAAGAGTGACATGTATGAAAGAATCATGAACGGTGGCAATGTACCAGGATGTGCAATAATCTAGTGCAACATGTACGAAAAATGATGAACGATGGCTGAGCCACAACTACTATGTCAGCTATATGATCATGCAAAGCAATATGACAATGAATGCTCAAGTCATCAAACAGAAGCGGTGGAAGTTGCATGGCAATATATCTCGGAATGGCCATGGAAAAAGCCATAATAGGTAGGTATGGTGGCTGTCTGTAGGAAGATATAATAAGGCTTATGTGTGATAGAGCGTATCATATCACGGGGTCTGGATGCACCTGCAAAGTTTGCACCACGTCTCGATGTGAGAAAGGGTAATTGCGGAAAGGTAAGAGTGTGTATAATCCATGGACTCACATTAGTCATAAGAACTCATATACTTATTGCAAAAGTTTATTAGCCCTCAAAGCAAAGTACTACTACGCATGCCCCTAGGGGGATAGATTGGTAGGAAAAGACCATCGCTCATCCCCGACCGCCACTCATAATGAAGACAATCAATAATAAATCATGCTCCAACATCATAGCATAACGAGAGACTATACGTGCATGCTTCGGGAATCACAAACCTTAACACCAATATTCCTACTATCACAACCATTTACTAGTACCTCCCACATATTATCATCTCTGTATCGCAGAACTAATGCAAGGAATCAAACATATCATATTCAGTGATCCATTAGTTTTATGTAGGATTTTATGAATAACCATGCAATTGACCAATTCCTTTTGACTCTCTAAATAAATATAAGTGAAGCATGAGAGTTTAATTCTTTCTACAAATGACCATGCTCTAACAAATATAAGTGAGTTAAAGATAATTCTTCAAACAATGGTTTTCTATGTGAAGAGAAACAGGCAATCCAAACTTCAAATGATATAAGTGAAGCACATGAAGCATTCTACAAGGCCATACTCAAAAGATATAAGTGAAGTGCAATGAGCATTCTATAAATCAACCATGGAATATCTCATACCAGCATGGTGCATAAAATAAAAATGAAAACTAAATGCAAAAGATGCTCCAAGATTTGCACATATCACATGAACGAAACGAAACCGAAAACATACCGATATTTGTTGAAGAAAGATGGGATGCCTTCCGGGGCATCCCCAAGCTTAGACGCTTGAGTCTCCTTGAATATTTACTTGTGGTTCCTTGGAAATCCCCAGCTTGAGCTCTTGCCTCTCCTCCTTCTCTTCATATCGAGACCTCCTCGATCTTTGATCACTTCATCCACACAAAACTCAACAGAAAGTTCGGTAAGATCCGTTAGTATAATAAAGAAAATCACTACTCTAAGCACTGTTGCAAACCAATTCATATTTTGTTTTTGAATTGTATCTACTGTAATATAACTTTTCCATGGTTTATACCACCGATAAAAATCAATAGTTTCATCAAAACAAGCAAACAATGCATCAAAAAAACATAATCTGTCTTAAACAGGACAGTCTGTAGTAATCTGAACATTCACCATACTTCTGGTACTTCAAAAATTCTGAAAACATTTGTAAAAGTAAAAAAGATTCATAGCAAGACAGTGCAAAAGGCTTCAGAACCATTTGACGTTCCAGTAAAAAAATGTAAAATCGCTCACTACAGCCAAAGTTTCTGTTTTGCACTGCACAAACCAACAAGCAATCTAAACACCCCAAAGGAAAATCTTGGCACATTATTTTTATAATACAATGGAATTTTACAAGGGGATAATTATTTTTGTTGAAAAGTTTCTGTAATTAAGATTCACAAAGTTTCCATGGGCATGAACAAAGTTCAAGGCATGCTCCCACTTCCACGGTGCTCGTCTATCTCACTTTCAATTTTCTTTTTGTGAAGTTTTAAGTTCCCCTCTATATTTTTTTGTATTTAAACTTTATAAAAGCACTCAACAGAAATGAATGACTCTCTAAAACTTCCAGGTTGTCTCCCTGGCAGCGCTTTCTTTAAAGCCATTAAGCTATGCATAAAGTGCTCAAGTAATGGATCCACCCGGATCCCATGGTATATCAAAGCCAATTTGAATCAACAGTGATTTAGCATTTAGTAGTGAGAACAAAGCAACATATATCAAGCAATGACGAAGTCTAGCTCTCTTCCTATGCATCGGCATGTCATACAAGAACAATTCATGCACATCAAGTAAAGGCCAATACATAGTATAAGCAGTTTCTTGCAATTTTTTTGTGTTGGAAACATAGAGAGGTGGAGATATAGTTCCTCTCTCATAATAATTGCAAGTAGGAGCAGCAAGCACATGCGTATTATATTCATCAAAATCATCATGTGTAGTAGCAAAATGCAACCCATCAACATAATCCTTAATAAGAGCAAACTTCTCCGATATAGTGTTGTTTGGAGAGTTCAAAAAGATAATAGGACTATCATGCGTGGGTGCAATAGCAACAATTTCATTCTTAACATAAGGAGATATAGCAAGTTCATCTCCATAAGCATAATTCATATTGGCATCTTGGCCACAAGCATAGTAAGCATCAGTTTCATCAAAAAGGGATATTTCAAATGAATCAACGAGATCATAGCAATTATCATAGCATTCACCCTTCGGTAAGAACGAAGGGACATTAAACAATGTATGAGTTCGAGGGTTACTCTCATTAGAAGGTGGGCCCAGGTAGCTAATCCAATCTTCCTCCTTTTGTTCTTCGCTCTCCTCATCATCTTTTTCATCCAATGAGCTCACAGTTTCATCAACTTCTTCTTCCATAGACTCCTGCAAAATATTAGTCTCTTCTTGGGCAGTGGAGACTTTCTCAATAAATTCATCAATATTGGAATTATATATATAATTATCATAGCAAAATTTAAGGATGGCAAAATTTTCAGGTCTATAAACATCATCATCAAAAGCTTCATATTTTTCAAACAAAGATTCAATTTCATAAGCACCCTTAAAAGCAACAAATTCTTCTATTCGTTCCACATCATAGTAATCATATATACCTCTAGCATAAGAAGCCAAGGTTTCATTATCATTAAATTCACATGAAAAGGGAATATGTGGAGTGTTCATCTTAGAGCAACAAGTATAATCATATCTCAAGCATAGCTCCTGAGCATACCAATGCAACATATGAATTTGATCCCATAACCATTTCCCTTTATGATTCAAGCAATAATCCCTAAAGTATTCACGTTGATATAATGTTACTCCCATTATATAGTTGAATGGTGTTTTCTAAGGATTAGCAAAGTAGTGCATAATATCTTTTACATAACGAGCATCGAGGGTTTTAGGAGGTTCCCCATCTCCATGAGTAGCAAGTACAACTAAATTTTTTTGGTGTTTCGTGTTCCATATCCATAACTAAAGATAGAGAACAACTTAGAACAGGAAATAAAAACTACTTAGTGATAAAGCAAACAAGCACACATGAGAATATTCACCCCCACACTATTGCTCCCCGGCAGCGGCACCAGAAAAAGGTCTTGATAACCCACAAGTATAGGGGATCAATTTTAGCCTCTTTCGATAAGTAAGAGTGTCGAACCCAACGAGGAGCTAAAGGTAGAACAAATATTCCCTCAAGTTCTATCGACCACCGATACAACTCTACGCACACTAGACGTTTGCTTTACCTAGAACAAGTATGAAACTAGAAGTACTTTGCGAGAAATAAACTACGAATATAAATTGCAAGGTAATAAAAGTGGATAGATTTTGTCAACAAGAAAGTTATTTGTCCCTAGGCAATCGATAACAAGTACCGGTAATCATCCTTGTAATTTTATATGAGGGAGAGGCCTGAGCTAACATACTTTCTCCACTTGGATCATATGCACTTATGATTGGAACTCTAGCAAGCATCCGCAACTACTAAAGATCATTAAGGTCGTGAAACCCAACCATAACATTAAGTATCAAGTCCTCTTTACTCCCATACGTCATACCCCAGTTACTCGGGTTAAATTTTCTGTCACTCTCGCAACGCACCGTAAGTGAACCATGAACATATTGCTACACCCTAGAGCGAGGGCCCCTCACGTTTGCGCAAGAATAGTGGGCACCGTAGGACAACACCATAAATAAAATATACAATCATACCAACCAAGATCATGATTAACCCACAGGACAAAACGGATCTACTCAAACATCATAGGATAACCATAGATCATTGGGAAATAATATATGGAATTGAGCACCATGTTTAAGTAGAGATTACAACAGGGGGAAGAGGTGTTACACCACTTCATAGAGGGGGAGAAAGTTGGTGTTGACTGTAGCAAGATTGTGGATGTAGATCACCGTCCCGATCGTTGCCCCCGTGGCACTCCAGCGCCACCGAAAGCGAGGGGGAGAGAGCCCCACTCCTTCTTCTTCCTTGGCCTCCCCCCTAGATGGGAGGAGAATTCCCCCTCTGGTCCATGGTCTCCATGGCAGCAAAGGGGCGGGAGCCCCTTCGATATTGGATCTCCCTCTCTATTCTCTTCTGTTTCGTGTTCCCTAGATCTGGCCGAAAACCGTTTCTTATATTCCCGGAGATCTGTAACTCCGATTGCTCTGAGATTTTAACACGATTTTTTCCGGATATAAGCTTCCTTGCACCCGAAGTAGAGGTCCGACCGACATTCGAGGAGGGCACAACCCACCACCGCGCACTAGGGGCTTCTGGCGCGCCCTGGTGTCTTGTGGGTTGTGTGGGCCTCCGTTTGCAGTGATTCCAACTTCCAAAAATCGCATATATTCCAAAATAATTCTCCGTGAAATTTTATTCAATTTGGACTTTGTTTGATATGGATTTTCTGCGATACAAACATGAAGAAAACAGGAACAGGAACTGGGCACTGGATCAATAGGTTAGTCCAATAATTCATATAAAAAGTTGCCAAAAATATGTGAAAGTTATATAATATTGGCATGATACAGTAAAAAATTATAGATTCGATGGAGACGTATTAGGTTGCACATGGGTCATCCGAAAAAAAATCATTTGTGTTAAAGGGATGTACAAATCTTGCATGCCAGATTTTCTCTTGGCTTAGGGGCGAAGGAGCCATAGCTCTCGCTCTGCATACCGTATACAATCTGAACTGTTTGTGATGAAGGGATGCACAAATCCTGCGAGACAATTTTTTCTCTTGGCTTACTAGGGAAGACCATAGCTCTTCCTCTTCATACGGGTGTTCTATCTAAAACGTTTGCGATGAAGAGCTCCACAAATCCTGCTCGACACATTTTCCCTTGGCTTTCTCGGGAAGCTGTCGGTTTGCATACATGTGTTCTACCTTAAACATTTGTGATGAGTGTTTTAAATTTAAAACCCATTGACGTTTTTTAATCATTTGATAAGTCTGTAATTCACAGAGAAGAACACAAGTTTGCTCAAACCATATGTTTCATTCAGTCACACTGTGACTTTATGTAAGTGCATCTAGTGCCACCCCTGGTTGGTTTTGGAGTATTGACGACAAAGTTGGTTGAGGGACTAATGCGTTTGTGAGAATTGCAGGATAACGCAGATAGTGTCCCTCATCGATTCGGTTTACCTACCGGAGATGACCCCTAAAAATGTATGAAGACATTGAAGACAATGGTGGTATGAGAAGATATTCATATTGAAGACTATGACATGAGAAGACATTGCCTGAAGACTATGGAGCACAAAGATTGTGTGGTTTTGTTGCTTCCTTTTCTTCTTTGTTGAGTCATAGGAACCACCGTACTGTTAAGTGGGGTCCAAGTGAACTAAGTCAGAGTGACTGAAGTGATGCTCAACTCAAATCCTATGTCTTCGAGCGAAGACAATGAGAGCAAACCTTATCCAGAGCTGGATGAGTCAGCTTTGCTTGTAGCCCAAGTAAAGTTGCTGCGTGTGTTTGAAATCTGACCGTTGGAACATGTGTCAGTTCCTTAGTGACCCATGGTCATTTTGGACAAATAGGTCGGGTTGCCTAGTGGCTATAAATAGCCCACCCCCTACACCATAAATTGGTGGCTGCTCAGAGTTTGTGCATGGCTTTTGTCGTTTGAGAGCAACCCACCTCGAAGCATTTGAGAGAGAAAAATCCTTGCAAGGACAAAGCCCAAACACCCAGAGCCAAAGAGTGCTAGGCATCACTGAAGTCTTTCTGTCTGTGTGACCTGAAGACTTATTACACTTGAGAACTGTGAATCCTCCAGCCGGTTAGGCGTCGCGTTCTGAGCATCCAAGAGTCATTGTGGATTGCCAGTGAACGAAGTCTGTGAAGGTTTGGAAGTCTCCCTTGAAGACTTACCAGAGTGATTGGGCGAGGACTGGGTGTCCTTAGCTCAAGGGGAATAAGGTGAAGACACGGTCTTCTGAGTTAAATCTCAGCCTCCCTAACCAGACGTACAGTTGTCACAGCAACTGGAACTGGTCTAACAAATCCTATGTCTTCAACAAGCAACTGGTTCTATCCCTTCCCAACCTTACTTAAGTTTGTCTTCGTGAAGTCATTGCCTATCTGTGTATCTGTTTGACTTCATTGCTTGACTACTACTATTGATTGGCTTCATACTATCTTCCATCTTGATCCTTACTACCTAGCTGCTATTAGTCCTGTACTTTCACATCATTGCATACTTGACTAAGGCTTGCTTAGGGTAGTTTATCTTCCGCTGCATAACAATTAGGTCATTTCTGTTGTTTGTCTTCGAAACTTCCAAGTTTTGAAGACTTTCATAAAAATCGCCTATTCACCCCCCTCTAGTCGATAGTAGCACTTTCAATTGGTATCAGAGCAAGGTACTCCCTTGTTCGGTGTGATTCGGTTTAACCACCTAGAGTTTCAGCTATGTCGACTGCAGGGATAATCAAGGTCTCCGCTGCTTGCCCCGTGTTCGATGGAACTGAATATCCCTACTGGAAGAATAAGATGCGTATGCATCTTGAAGCCATTGATGTCGACCTCTGGTATGTCGTCAAGAATGGCGTTCCCAAAACTGGTGAAGGTGTCACCCCCACTGATGTCAAGAAGTTCATTCAACTGGACTCTACTGCAAAGAACATCATATGTGGTCATCTGACCAAAGGACAGTATGGCCGTGTGAGTGCTCTGGAAACGTCGAAGCTAGTCTGGCACTGGCTATCCAAGGTCAACGAAGGCGTCTCAACCCAGAGAGATCAAAGAATCAGTGTTCTTCACAACCTCTTCAACCGCTTCAAGAGAAACGACAATGAAAATGTCCAGCTCACGTTTGATCGCCTCACTGGTATCACAAATGAACTTCAAGCTCTTGGCGCAACTGAGATTACCAAGCATGAAATCGTCAAGACATTGCTGAGATCACTTGATAGCTCCTTTGACACCCTTGGCCTCATGGTACAAG
Source organism: Triticum timopheevii (assembly GCA_963921465.1). NCBI lineage: Eukaryota > Viridiplantae > Streptophyta > Magnoliopsida > Poales > Poaceae > Triticum > Triticum timopheevii. The sequence goes on from OY997272.1 coordinate 226,017,376, forward strand.
ACCGTCCTGACTTCAAGTCACTCGATCCGTCTGATATTCTTGAGAGGCTCAATACACATGAGTTCCAGCTATCTGAGAAAAGAGATATCTATGGCCGAACTCGCGCTTTGAAGGCAAAAGTTGTTTCCTCATCTGAAGAAGAATCTGACTGCAGTTCTGAAGATCCTGAAGACATTGGAAAGGAACTTGCTATGCTTGTGAAGAAGTTCCAGAAGTTCACTAAGAAGAAAGGCTTCAGAAAGTCTTCACGATCCAGCTCAAGGAATGATGAAGCTTCCACCCATGACCACAGAAAGAGAACCTGCCACAAGTGCAAGAAACCTGGTCACTACATATCTGAGTGTCCACAGTGGGACAATGAGAAGAAGAAGAAGAAAAGAAGGAATATGATTCCGATGACAAGAAGAAGAAGAAGTCCTCAAAGTCTTCTAAGTCTTCTTCCAAGTCTTCATCATACAAGAAGAGCTCATCGGGCAAGGCTCGTGCTTTTGTTGGCAAGGAAATGGATTTAGAGGAGGAGTCTGCTTCGGAGGAGGCGGAGGTGGAGTCTGGAGAGGAGTCTGACCCTGGCGTTGCAAGTCTGGCTCTAGCCACAGCCTATGTCGCCAAGTCATCTTCAACACTGAAGATAATGACTTCCACACCAACGCTGAAGCTAATGACGAAGACGATCCTACTCCCACCTATTGCTTCATGGCACGTGGTGCCAAGGTAAAATCACGCGATGCTTACTTTCAAACTTCAAGTGAAGATGACTCTGATTGTGAATCCAAACCCAGCTACAAAACACTTGCTAAAATTGCAACTGAACAACAAAAGGCTATGGAACATACTCAAAAACTGTTAGACAAAAGCGATGACCTGTTAGACGCTGAAATGACACGTTCACAGTCCTTAGTTGATGACATAAAAAATCTTCACTCTAAGTACCAAGAACTTGAAGGTCGTCATGAATCGCTCTCAACTACTTATGAAAGGCTCTCCTATGATTATCTTCAAAGGAAACAAGAGCTTGAGAAATTGAGAGCGGCTCATGAAGATCTTCAAAAGGTGAATGAGTCACTTCGCGCTCAACAGATCAGTTTCGCTCAGGATGGATTTGAACCACCATGTCTAAAATGCATTGAGCGTGATAACGCTACATCTGTTGCTGAATGTTCCACTGCTGCTACTGTTTCATTGTCTTCACCTACTGATGTGGTTACTAACCCCTCTGTGGAGGATACCACTGCTGTTGCTGATGAAAATGCTATGTTGAATACATTGCTTGAAATAGGGATGTACAAAAGTTTGAAGGGACATCAGACTCTCTTCGATGTCCTCAAAAAGCAGATTCTGAACCGAAACCCTAGGAAAGAGGGTGTTGGGTTCGAAAGGAAAATGAATGTTGATGGCTCGTACTGGAAGCCTGAGCAGTACCCCAAAACCACATGGGTTGCTGCAAAGGAACCTTCAGTAGATCCATCCACCTTATCTGGCTTTACCTGTGCTAATCCTATTATCATTGATGAATCCTTTGATGCAAACTATAAGCTGTTCAAAAATCAGAATGGTGAAGTGTTTGCCAGGTACATTGGTACTAACTGCAGGAATGGACCACCTATGAAGAAGATCTGGGTACCTAAGCAGTACATTTAGAATCTTCCTGTGAATGTCATCATGACACCACCAAGGAAGAAGACAAACCCCAGACCTATAGCTTCATGTGGCCCAAAGGCTTCATACAGATACAGGACTCACATGAGTCACCCTAACACCAATGTTTTGCAGGGAAATCATGCTCAGACTTATGAATATGAGTGTGTATCTTCGAACCGCTATGTTCATAGGACTAAGAACTTTTCTGCTTATTCATATGAGTGTCATTCATCTCCTGCAAGGCTATTTGCTAGGGCTTCAAAGCCAAAATTCTCAGATGCTGCACTTAGACTCATTGCTTCTAAGCCACCACTGAAGATGTGGGTGGCAAAGAAGAACTAAGTCTCTTTTGCAGAAAACAGTCTCCAGCCAGCAATCAATGGCGTCCGATACTATTGCTGGGGACCTAAAACTCATTTAGGACGCACGATAAAATGTCATTCTATATACTTCACATCTGAATTGCTTATCAGTCATACTATGTCCTAACTTTGATATAAGCTGTGACTGTCCCTATATGTGTCAAATGCTTATGCTTCACAACACTCTTGTGAAGCCTATCCTCCTAACTGCACTGTAGAGTACATCACCAAAAGCTTCAGAATGGATTATGGACAGTGGGTGCACAAATCATATGACTGGTGACCGAAGTCTTCTCATGGACTCAACCTTACGTCCATCCGACAAGAGTCACATTACATTTGCTGACACTGGTAAAAGCAAGGTATTGGGTCTAGGTAGAGTTGCAGTCTCAAAGGATCAACACATGGATAAAGTGATGCTTGTTGAATCCCTTGGTTTCAACTTAATGTCTGTCTCAATGCTTTGTGACTTGAACATGATTGTGATATTTGGAAAATATCGTTGCCTTGTACTAATGGAATCTGACAAATCTCTAGTCTTTGAAGGGTATCGAAAAGATGATCTATACATGGTAGATTTCTCAGTAGGTCCACAGCTTGCCGTATGTCTTCTCACAAAAGCTTCAGAATGCTGGCTCTGGCATCGAAGGTTAGGACATGCTGGCATGAGGAACTTACACTCATTCGTCAAGAAGAAGCATGTCATTGGCATCAAGGATGTCAAGTTCAAAAAGGATCATCTGTGTGGTGCCTGTGAAGCTGGAAAGATGACAAGGGCAAAGCACCCCTCGAAGACAATCATGACAACATCTCAACCCTTCGAGCTGTTACACATGGACTTATTTGGACCTACTCACTACTTCACCCTCACAACAACTGCATGTCTCTATGGCTTCGTCATTGTTGATGACTACTCAAGATACACATGGGTTCATATAATTCTTTACAAGACTGAAGTGCAAGATGTCTTCAGGCGCTTCGCAAATCGAGCAATGAACAACTATGGCGTGAAGATCAAGCACATCAGGAGTGACAATGGCACTGAATTCAAGAACACTGGACTTGATCTGTATCTGGATACAATGGGAATCACTCATGAGTTCTCTGCTCCATACACACCTCAGCAAAATGGCATCGTTGAGCGCAAAAACAGAACCCTCATTGAGATGGCTCGAACAATGCAAGATGAGTACAAGACACCAAGAAAGTTCTGGCCTAAAGCTATTGATACAGCATGTCACGTCATCAACCGTGTGTACATCCATAAGCTTATGAACAAAACATCTTATGAGATCCTTACTGGCAAGAAGCCAAACGTCAGTTACTTCAGAGTATTTGGAGCTAGATGCTGGATCAAGGATCCCCATCACAAGTCAAAATTTGCACCTAAGGCTCACGAAGGCTTCAAGCTTGGCTATGGAAAGGATTCACACTCCTACAGAGTCTTCAACCTCTATCTCTACAAAATCGTTGAAACTGTGGATGTGAAATTTGATGAAACCAATGGTTCACAGAGAGAGATTCTGCCAAGTACACTAGATGAAGCTCCTTTAAACGAGTCTATCAAGATGATGGGAACTGGTGAAATCATGCCCTCTGAAGCACAGCCTGAAGAGGAACTTATCATCGCTACACCAAATCAACCTGAAGACAATGCTCAGACCGAAGACAATCCTCCCAATGATGACAATGATCAGCCAGAGAAAAATCTTCGTCCTGTTCATCCTCGTGTTGCAAATGAAGTTCAAATAGAGAAGATAATTGACAGCATCAATGCACCTGGTCCGCTCACTCGATCAAGAGCAACACAGCTAGCAAACTTCTGTGGGCACTTTTCATTTGTGTCAATATTAGAACCCAAGAAAGTTGTTGAAGCTTTTATGGAACCTAAATGGATTCAAGCCATGCAAGAAGAACTTCAACAGTTCAAACTGAATAATGTCTGGGAACTCGTCAAGCGACCTGACCCTCGCAAGCATAACATTATTGGAACAAAGTGGATATATCGAAACAAGCAAGATGAGCATGGTCAAGTCGTCAGAAACAAAGCACGTCTTGTGGCTCAAGGATATACTCAAGTTGAAGGAATTGACTACGATGAAACATTTGCTCCTGTTGCTAGACTTGAAGCTATTCGCATACTGATAGCCTACGCTAATCATCACAACATCTTGCTATATCAAATGGATGTAAAGAGTGCATTTCTCAATGGCAAGATTGAAGAAGAAGTATATGTCGCACAACCACCTGGCTTTGAAGATCCAAAACATCCTGATATGGTATACAAGCTAAACAAAGCACTGTATGGCCTCAAACAAGCTCCTCGTGCCTGGTATGATACAATCAAAGACTTCCTGAAGAGCAAAGGCTTCAAACCTGGATCCCTCGATCCCACACTCTTCACGAAGACATATGATGGTGAACTGTTTGTGTGCCAAATATATGTGGATGACATAATCTTCGGCTGCACCAACCAGAAGTACAGTGATGAGTGTGGATACATGATGCAAGAGCAATATCAAATGTCCATGATGGGTGAGCTGAAGTTCTTCCTCGGTCTTCAAATTCGTCAGCAAAGGAATGGCATCTTCATATCTCAAGAAAAATACCTCAAAGATTGTCTGAAGAAGTTTGGAATGGAAGACTGCAAAGGCTACACGACGCCAATGCCAGCCAAACACCATCTTGGTCCCGGCGACAATGGTAAAGAGTTCGATCAAAAGGTATACCGCTCCATGATTGGTTCTCTGCTTTATTTATGTGCATCTAGGCCAGATATTATGCTTAGTGTTTGCATGTGTGCTTGATTCCAAGCGGCACCAAAGGAATCGCATCACTTAGCTGTGAAGCGAATTCTTCGATATTTGGCTTACACCCCAACACTCGGATTATGGTATCCCAAGGGCTCAAAATTTGATTTGGTTGGATTCTCGGATGCTGATTATGCTGGTGACAAGGTGGATCGCAAGTCTACATCAGGCACATGTCATTTTCTTGGTCGATCACTTGTCTGTTGGTCTTCAAAGAAGCAGAACTGTGTATCACTCCCAACTACTGAATCTGAATACATTGCTGCTGGATCCTGTTGTGCTAAGCTTCTATGGACGAAGCAAACTCTCAAGGATTATGGCATCAACCTGAAACAAGTACCTCTCTTCTGCGACAACGAAAGTGCCATCAAAATAGCCAACAATCCAATCCAACAATCGAAGACAAAGCACATTGAAATTCGTCATCACTTTCTCAGAGATCATGTTATGAAGAAATATATCGATATCATTCACGTCAACACTGAAGAGCAACTGGCAGATATCTTCACAAAGCCCTTGGATGAGAAAAGGTTTTGCAAGTTACGGTGTGAGCTAAATATCTTGGAATCCTCTAATGTCCTGTGATCATGCACACATTCTAACACTTATGCATGTTGATGACTTAGATGTGCAACACACAAAGTAATGTATATCTTCAATCAATGAAGATTTACACTCTGAGTGTGAATACATTAACATGGAATATGACTTCGGAGCGCCAGATAATTGTGCGCCGTGTCTGGGTCTAATACTTCCTATACGGTGGGTAACGCCACCACCAACTTTCTCTGTTTGAAGTGTTTCACTCATGGCGTTATATTGCAATGACTTCGCATTTGGTTTGTCTTCAGTTTCAATTTATCTTCATGACATCCTACACTATGATGATTTGATTGCTTTCTGATATATATATATATATACTAGTGTTTTGTCCTCTACAGCATTCACTTATAGCTATGTCTTCAAGATTGAATCTTTTGAACTAAGTGAATGTGATCGTACCCTAACCTCTCTATGCTTCCTATCTCAAACTCTATCTGTCCAAATCATATGCATTCTATTTAAACTGTCAAATGTCTTCTCTGCATCCTAGTCAGCAGAAGGCAAAGAGACAAACATTAAATCTATTTTAAATGACTTATCTTTATTGTTGAAATCCGGAGAAGCCGGAACAACTCTCCGACATGCCTGGCGGGCCTGGGAACGTGGGGCAACTCTGAGTATGTTGCATGCTTGCCACGTGCCCCTCAGATGTGAACCGCTAGGGGCACCAGCGTAATTGCGCTGTGTCTCTCACCTACTTATAAATACTTGTCCCCTGCGGTAAAGAAATCCTTCTTCCACCTCTCCACCTCCGTCAAAACCCTAGCGCCACCGCTAGCTCTCGACGACACCAGCGACGAAGCGCTTAGCTGCCGCGACTTCTCCGACGCCGTCCTCACGCCGGCCGCGGACATCGTCCTCTCCGCCGTTGCCGTAGGTGTCCTCCGTCGCCAAGTTAGGGCATGGTGGGCTGAACTGCTCGGTCTCCTATTCATCCCATCTAGCAGTTCTTCGTGCGGTAATTATAACTCTATTTTTACCACCTTTTTGATCTTCAAGATTCATCCTGTTTACCGAAAGTGGTTTCTGCCTATTCAATGTTAGATCTATTCTGTCTGCATCTCATACTGCCTAGTCAATTCACTTAGATTTCCTGTCTAGTTTGATTCCTCACTTGTACTTATTCACGGATTGGTACAAATCTGGAACCAACTCACTTATATAAGTGAATGTCTTCGCATCATGAGGTCAATGTCTTCAAACTGATTTATCTTCAAAATCTTCTGAGAATGCATATGACCTCTTCCCCTTCCCTCGCATCTCTAATGCTGTCACAGGTACATGTCCGTGGGAGAATCCCTTAGTTCTCATAGTCTGCATTCGTTTACATAATACTTATAGCATCATATCAATTCTCCCGAAGCCAGTTCCTGCTTGACCAGCAAGCATAAGTCTCTGAAGCCTTTGAATGTATTGAAGCCATTCAGCTTGAAGTTCATGGCTACAGAAAAATCAGCAAGGAAGGGTGGCCGACAGCGCAGAGAAGGAACATACAAAGATCTGCCTGATGACTTAGCAGAACTCTATAAGACAGATCCCGAAGAGAATTATCATCAGAGAAAGACGCAAATCCAATGGATTCGACGCTATTGGGCTGAGGAATGGTTCAAGTACAAGTTTGTGACGAAGGAATATGCAGAGAAGAATGCCATCAAGAGACCTTGGGGTGATATCCTCTATCGAGGCCTTCAACCCAAGAACAGAGCTGAAGCCATTGCTCAAGGCTTCTATCCTTGCATGGTCCTGGACCACAGCCTGAGAACGCCGATCCCACCTCACTACTCTGGTGTCTTGACGACTCTCTCTTCAAGCGCAACTACCAGTTTGCTGTGGCTTCGGCCAAGAAGAACAAGAAGTCCTTGGGCTTGGACTTCAACCCAGGTCCCTCTGCTCCCCGCGCTGACGGCTCCCGTGATGCTGATCCCAATGTGATCGGCCCCTTCTCCAACCTTGACAGCCTCATCACCTACATCATGGTCCAAGGCGCCAGAGTAGATCATTCTGAAAATGATGCTGACTCCGATGAAGCCCCTGCTCCTCCTCCAAAGCCGCAGAAGCAAAAGAAGCCAAAGGCTTCAAGATCAGCTGCACCTCCGAAGACTTCTCGTGCGAAGCCACTGGCCACTGCACCTCCTGAAGCCAGTGTGCAGTCTGAAGATCAATCATGTGTCTCCAAGAGAACGGAGAAGAAAAGGCAACTTGTCAGACCATCTGATCAAAGAGCCTTGACTCCTGCCGCCATTCTGCGGAAGAACCCATTGAACTGTCAAGTGATGAAGATCTTGCTGATGATGCCCTTGAGCAGCTGATAAAGAGCAAGGAAGAAGTAGAAATCTTCAACAACTTGCCTCTCTTTGATGTGGCCATCATCCACAATTTCATTGATGAGTGGTTCGACACGCCCAATCTCAGCTTTGAAGATTTACAACTTCCCATTGGCCTCAGTGTCGCCTTCAATGGCGCCATTGCTTCTGAGCTAGCTCTCGCTCAGCGCATCGGTGAGCTCAAGAACAAGATTGATTATGAGAAGGCTCAATTCAAGAAGCATGTGGCCAAGCTAAGTGTTCAAGACGTCAGAAACTTCAAAGTCATGCTACATGAGCTTAAAGAAGCTTTTCTGAAGAAGCGTGAAGAAGCCCAGGGCTCTCGTGAGCGCATGAAGAGTTTGGCTGATAAGTGTGTGCTCGCCTACAATGAGGCTGAAAAGCGCAAGTCACTTGGCCGTCCTGGCATTGACCCCAGGATGGCTGCAAAGAAGAAGAAGAAGCTTCCTGCTGAATAGCCTGAACCTTCAAGCCAAGAAGCCCCTCGCATTATCTTCCCAAGCAGCATGACTGGCTCGAAGCCAAAGGTCACCACAACCGCTTGAGAACAGAAGAAGACGAGGGCTGCCGAGGCTGAAGCCAGAAAGAGAAAGAACACTGAAGCCTCTGATGCTGCTCCCTCCAAGAAGAAGCGCAAGACCAAGAAGACTAGGGCTGCTTCCACAGAGCCCTTAGTTGTTGAACCCATTTCAGTGGTTCGCCCAGCGTCAGAACATCAAGAACGAAGGATGATAGTCCATGAGCCTGCTCCCACAAAGGCTCATGAAGCAGAAGATATTCCAGTAGTTGAACCCACCGCTGCTGAAGACATTGGTCATGATGACAATGTAGCTGATGATGAAGTTCTTCCTCAGATCGAACATGACGTGGTATCATCACCTGTTCATACGAACAGCGAACTCATCAGCATTGGTCGTCCATTGACGCCAATTGCTCAGGATGCGTCGTGGGCTGATCACCCACAACTACAAGACTCCCCCAGTACTCCCCAACAACAACAACAAGCTACATCCCCCGTGCAAGAAGAGGATGAAGACTTTCAGGCCCAGCAAACTCCATCTCAGGCGTTGCGAGCATTTCGCAGGCTTCGCAAAGGACAAAGGCCTCAAGTCCCTCTGTCGAGCGTTCCAGAAGGAGAAGTGCAACGTTCACCTGTTGCACGCCAAGTATTTTCTGAACCTTCTCCAACTGTGAATGTCTCCGAGTCTGAAGCACATGCTGCTGAAGACATTCCGGCTGCATCAGCCGAGGAAAATCAAGAAGAAGTACGTGTACCTACTCCCCCAGTAATTGAAGAAGAAGCAGTTCCTGATGTGAACATGCCTGTGCCCGACCCTCCTGTTCATCAAGAGGAGGTTGACAATGTTGAGGCTGCCACCGCCAACGCCAATGAAGCCAATGACGTAGTCATGGATGATGCTAATGTGGAGCCTGCACCAACTAGTGTGCCTGAAGCAAATGCGGCCACTGAACCTGAAACCACTGAGGCTGCTGCACCTGAAGCTAATGAGACAACCGCTCCCGAAGCACCTGTTGTGCAGCCTGACGCCTCAGCTGTTGCCCCTGCTCCTGTTCCGCCACCAAGGCCTCACACAATTGAGCAAGCATACAGTCATGGTCAGCTTACCACTGTCCGATGGCCCATTCTGGTGCCTCCGCCTACTGCCTCAGGACCTCAATTTGACTATCATATTGAGCATAGGCCTCAGGTCCAGAAGCCAAAGCCTAGGTTGCCAAGGTTTCCAGGTACTGCAAACTCACCAGGGTCCTTCAATGCAAATGGCTTCAAAAGCCACAATACCTTCTTTGACAGCGCCAAGAACCCCTACTCCAAGCCAAGTATATCATCCGATCAGTTCTGGAGCTATCAGCAGAGAAGCTATTACTCATGCGTACTATATGATCAAGGGCGCATTTTCCCTCATATGCGCCTTGATACTGAAGCCATTGTTGGACTGCCGTTCTTAGAAGGAGCACTTGATTGCTTTCGTGATGCTGGTCTGCTCCACTTTGTGAAAGACAAAGAACATTGGAATGAAGAGCTATTGCTTCAATTCTATGCTACTCTACACATTCGCGGCTACTACAGAGACATCAAGACATGGGTTCTTGAGTGGATGACTGGAAATGTTCATCATGAAGCCAAAGCTATGGATAGCATCGAGCTTACAGGGCTAGCCACTCCTGGAGAACTATATGAACCTGACTGTCAGCTACACCGCAATGCAGTAGAGAGTATCTTCCATAAGCCAGAACCCAATATGAGCCAGATGTTGAGCATGATGAAGCCCCTGCCATCTGACGCTGAATATCCAACAGATTTCTTTGTTGAAGACCTTGAGTATCTGCCTCGCACCATATATCATATCATCGGGCGAACTCTATGGCCTGTCAAAGGACATTCATCAGCGGCCAAGCTTGAAGGAGCTATGAAGACTTTGGTCTTCTATATTCTCAATGGCATCAGCTTCAACACTCAAGAATTGTTCATCAGGCAACTTGCTGCTTCTGGCTCTGACCTATTTGGTCTGAAGTTTTATGCTCCCTGGGTCATGCGCCTCATCAAGAGACACTCATCTGTCAATTATCAGCCCTCTACTCGCAATCATATGATCTTTCTGCCAGAGGTTGATATGTCAGTTGAAGCTATATACTCTGACCCTGCCAAGAGGCCTCTTTGTCTTCAGAATGCCGAGCACTAGAGCTTCACTCAACCCATTGAAGGTGTTCAAGCAGCGACACGAATCTATCCATTGGCTGGAAACACTCGTCTGCCTCATCGGGCACCCACTGAAGCCACTAAAAGCACCATTGCACAAAGGCCTCGAAAGCGTTCTCGCGTTCTCAATGACCGAGAACTTCTTGTGGCCCTTCATCAGAAATAGGATAAGCATCATTTCTGGCTCAAGAGACAGATGCAAAGCCTCTTGGTGGATGTCAATCGCATTCGCAACCTTGCCACCAAAAATGCCTTTGTTGCTCATGAAACTTGCTGGCGATCATGGAAGAGTTTGACCCTGCTTAGTGCTGAAGCAGATCTTCAAGATGATGGCTTCAATGAAAGATTCTAGTTTGACTCCACTCCTCCATGGACTGCTGTCCTACGTCGCACTCCATCTCTTGAAGACTCTGAATATTCTTCCTCAGCGACAACGGTAAATGCCAGAGTGATCGATGATGAAGATGATGCTACTTCACCACCTCGTACTACTGCGCGCATCGACACTGCACCAAGTTCATCTGCACCGCCAACCAACGACACAACCCTGCTGCTTCACCTACTCAAGATGACGAGTAGATGCTCTATGTCTTCAAACCTTTTTGGTCCTTACTGACAAAAGGGGGAGAAGCGTATGAGTTGATAGTCTTCAAGCGGGTTCATATGGGCGGTTGCATTATATTTTGCCTCGTGCTTACAACTCTTGCTTTTTTAAAAAACATTTGGTTCTTTGAGTTGTAACACCTAAAACTTGATGGTCGTCTGCTACTTATTTGCTTTACTGTGATGCGATGATAAATTCCGCACTTAGATCATTCTGCAGACGTCCATTTTTCATTATGCATGTCATTCTACTTGCTATATCATTTCATGCATGATGAATTATCTTCATAAGTTGAAGAGGATCTCCACAAGTACAACCTGCCATGTGCATTTGCATTCCAAAAGCAAATTACTTATATGCACATCTTCAGGGGGAGCCCTTGCTACTTATGAAGACAATTCCCTATCCTTACAATTTCACATATTTATCCCCGTTGAAAACTTCAACCAGTTTGTCATCAATCACCAAAAAGGGGGAGATTGTAAGTGCATCTAATGCCACCCCTGGTTGGTTTTGGAGTATTGACGACAAAGTTGGTTGAGGGACTAATGCGTTTGTGAGAATTGCAGGATAACGCAGGTAGTGTCCCTCATCGATTCGGTTTACCTACCGGAGATGACCCCTAAAAATGTATGAAGACATTGAAGACACTGGTGGTATGAGAAGATATTCATATTGAAGACTATGACATGAGAAGACATTGCGTGACGACTATGGAGCACGAAGACTGTGTGGTTTCGTTGCTTCCTTTTCTTCTTTGTTGAGTCATAGGAACCACCGTACTGTTAAGTGGGGTCCAAGTGAACTAAGTCAGAGTGACTGAAGTGATGCTCAACTCAAATCCTATGTCTTCAAGCGAAGACAATGAGAGCAAACCTTATCCAGAGCTGGATGAGTCAGCTTTGCTTGTAGCCCAAGTAAAGTTGTCGCGTGTGTTTGAAATCTCACCGTTGGAACACGTGTCAGTTCCTTAGTGACCCAGGGTCATTTTGGACAAATCAGGTTGGGTTGCCTAGTGGCTATAAATAGCCCACCCCCTACACCATAAATTGGTGGCTGCTCAGAGTTTGTGCACGGCTTTTGTTGTTTGAGAGCAACCCACCTCGAAGCATTTGAGAGAGAAAAATCCTTGCGAGGACAAAGCCCAAACACCCAGAGCCAAAGAGTGTTAGGCATCACTGAAGTCTTTCTGTCTGTGTGACCTGAAGACTTATTACACTTGAGGACTGTGAATCCTCCAGCCGGTTAGGCGTCGCGTTCCGAGCATCGAAGAGTCACTGTGGATTGCCGGTGAACGAAGTCTGTGAAGGTTTGGAAGTCTCCCTTGAAGACTTACCGGAGTGATTGGGCGAGGACTGGGTGTCCTTAGCTCAAGGGGAATAAGGTGAAGACACGGTCTTCTGAGTTAAATCTCAGCCTCCCTAACCAGACGTACAGTTGTCACAGCAACTGGAACTGGTCTAACAAATTTTGTGTCTTCAACAAGCAACTGGTTCTATCCCTTCCCAACCTTACTTAAGTTTGTCTTCGTGAAGTCATTGCCTATCTGTGTATCTGTTTGACTTCATTGCTTGACTACTATTGTTGATTGGCTTCATACTATCTTCCATCTTGATCCTTACTACCTAGCTGCTATTAGTCCTGTACTTTCACATCATTGCATACTTGACTAAGGCTTGCTTAGGGTAGTTTATCTTCCGCTGCATAACAATTAGGTCATTTCTGTTGTTTGTCTTTGAAACTTCCAAGTTTTGAAGACTTTCATAAAAATCGCCTATTCACCCCCCCTCTAGTCGATAGTAGCACTTTCACTTTACATTCATACGATCGAGATACAGTATAAACCCCACAAAAACTAATTCCAGAGGCGGCGTGTCGTGCCAGCATTGTCGTTGTCATCCTCCGGGACGCCGTTGTTGAGGTCTTCAAGGCAACACATAACGTTCTTCACTTGGAAATCAAACATCCTGTCGTCGCGAGATCGACGGGTGGGGCGCGGGAGAATGGTAACTCACGGTGTTGCGAGGTGGAGGTTGACGGCGGCGTCCCATGACACTGAGGGGGGCGCGCACGAGCACGGGCGCGATGGGTGCAGGGAAACGCACGGGGACCGGCACCATGGTGGGTGCAGGAGCGCGCACAGGCACAGGCGCTGGCTCTGGCATGTACACGAGCTCGCGCGGGTCCCCGACGACCTTGCTGACGCCCGCGGCTTCTAGCTCTGCTATAGTGATTGGCGACTAGCCCACTAATGCTAAGGGGATGGTCGCTGGCGCGGGCGCGGGGATGGGATCTGGGACGGGCGCGGGGGTAGCAATCGCCGCGGCCAGCTGGTTCAGGGCCATGTCCCCATTCCTCCTTATTTTCTATCTCGTCCGACTCGGAGTCGACTTCACCAAACTGGAAGACTAGTGGCAGATGATCCTTCTGCGCCATGGCGTTGGTGGAGGTTCGTGGGAGGGGAATGGGAGGCAAATAGTAAGGCCGCCCATATTAAACAGTGGCTCGGGTGCCATTAATGGAGAGGATGTGAGCAAGGCGGGCGGCCATGGAAGTCAAAGGGCTCGCTTCCCACTGAGCCTGCACAGCGTACAGCTCGCACGCTTCCCATGAGCCTACCCATTGGAGGACAGCTTGCACGCCTCCTAGTCAGCCTGCATAGCGTACTGTGCTCGCATGCCTCCAGTCTACTCAAGAAGTTGTCCGCACGACACCTCCTAGCCATTAAAAGTGTGATGGGTGATGTCACGTAAATGGTTAACAGAACGCCCTCGATTTAAATAATATAAAATGTTTGAGATGATAGGTGGTAGCTATTTGTTTCAAAATGTGTTGTTGGCTATTGATTTGAGTGCGCCTTCTCTCAAATTGGACACAAAAAATATAACAGCATGTCAGGTGGCATTCCATGATAGCATGCCAAGTTTCATAAAATTTAGACGAGTTTTGGATTTACTAGAATTAAAAAAGAAAGTATCTCAACATTTTGCCAGCAAGCAACGGTGCCCTCGTGTTTGAAATTCATTCCCATTTCTTGCATGGTACCTAAGCATGCACCCAAGGACACATATTTGGTTTTTGAACCAATTTTTCTGCACTGGAGCATGTGCATGTAGTTCAAAATTGAATTATGCACATAAAATGCCTACAGAACATAGTTAATGTATAAAAATGTCCAAAAGAACCCTCGAAATTCCAAATTTTAACACGACACTCCTGTTGCTCTATGTTGCCACTAGGACAAAATTTGAAAGCAAGAGGAGGCAACGAATATAGTTTCATCCACGAAGAAGGCACATTCCCTATCGGGGCCATGAGGCTCATTGTGAGAAGCTCTTGTTTGTGAGAAGTTTATGCCAAACCTACCGGCAAATGGGACAATGTTTTTACCACAGCATGTTGATGTTGTTCCATGATAGCATGCCAAGTTTCATGAATTTCAAACGAGCTTTGGATTTACTAGAACTTTAAAATTATGTATCTAAATGTTTGCGGCCAAGCGATGGTGCCCTGGTGTTTGAAATTCATTCCCATTTCTTGCATGGGACCTAGGATTCCAACCAAGGACACTCATTTGATTTTTAACCTATTTATATGCACTTGAGCATGTGTTGTAGTTCAAATTTGAATTATGCACATAAAATGCCTAGAAAACTCAGTTAATGTATAACGAACCCCAAAGAATTCCAAATTTTAACACAACACTCCTGTTGTTCTATGTTGATGAAAGGATTGAGAAGAGGTGTCTAGATGGGGGTGATTAGACCCTCAATAAAGAAAAGTAGCAGTTTTTAATTTCTTCAAGTTAAGGTGGAGTTTTAGCACAAGTTTAAACATTCACAATACATTTCAAGCAAGCATGGTAAGAGTATATGAGCAGCGGAAATTAAAGCATGCAAGTTGCAAGAAAGTAAAGGGATGGGATTGGAGTATGCAAATGCAACTGGAGACACGGATATTTTGGCATGGTTCCGATAGGTGGTGCTATCGTACATCCACGTTGGTGGAGACTTCAACCCACAAAGGGTAATGGTTGCGCGAGTCCACGGAGGGCTCCACCCACGAAGGGTCCGCGAAGAAGCAACCTTGTCTATCCCACCATGGCCATCGCCCATGAAGGACTTGCCTCACTTGGGTATATCTTCACGAAGTAGGCGATCTCCTTGCCCTTACAAACTCCTTGGTTCAACTCCGCAATCTTGACGGAGGCTCCCAAGTGACACCTAACCAATCTAGGAGACACCACTCTCCAAAAGGTATTAGATGGTGTGTTGATGATGAACTCCTTGCTCTTGTACTTCAAATGATAGTCTCCCCAACACTCAACTCTCTCTCACACAGATTTGGATATGGTGGAAAGATGATGTGAGTGGAAAGCAACTTGGGGAAGGCTAGAGATCAAGATTCTTGTGGTTGGATTGGAATGTCTTGGTCTCAACACATGAGTAGGTGGTTCTCTCTCAAAAAATGGATACTGGAAGTGGAGGCACGTTCTAATGTCTCTCTCCACAAATGGAGAATGGGTGGAGGGGTATATATAGCCTCCACACAAAATCGAGCCGTTACACACAATTTACCAAACTCGGTGGGATTGAATAGTGAAACTCGGTCAGTGTCGGTGTCAAAACCGGCGGATCTCAGGTAGGGGGTCCCGAACTGTGCGTCTAAGTCTAATGGTAACAGGAGGTGGGGGATACGATGTTTACCCAGGTTCGGGCCCTCTCGATGGAGGTAATACCCTACTTCCTGCTTGATTGATCCTGATGATATGAGTATTACAAGAGTTGATCTACCACGAGATCGTAAAGGCTAACCCTAGAAGCTAGCCTATGATTATGATTGTTGTTGTCCTACGGACTAAGCCCTCCGGTTTATATAGACATCGGAGGGGGCTAGGGTTACACAGAGTCGGTTACAGAGAAGGAGATCTACATATCCGAATTGCCAAGCTTGCCTTCCACGCAAAGGAGAGTCACATCCGGACACGGGACAAAGTCTTCAATCTTGTATCTTCATAGTCCAACAGTCCAGCCAAAGTATATAGTCCGGCTATCCAAGGACCCCTTAATCCCAGACTCCCTCAATAGCCCCTGAACCAGGCTTCAATGACGATGAGTCCGGCGTGTAGATTGTCTTCGGCATTGCAAGGCGGGTTCCTTCTCCGAATACTCCATAGAATATTTTGAACACAAGAATCGTGTCCGGCTCTATAAAACAAATTCCACGTACCACCGTAGAGAGCACAATATTCCACAAATCTAATCCGCTGACAACTTTTCATAGCGTGACATCACGCCATGGTCTGGTCATTATTCGAACCGTTTTTCACAACCAGCCACTATACGTGTTGTGAGGCGGTTTTATATGCACGTCTTGTCGAAGCAGAGATCATGTTCCCCTTATCACGGGATTCTCATCAATACAGGTGTGGGTAACCCAACCGCGCTTGTTTAATATGACTCCTCGATTTTAGGCAAGTCCCAAATGGTCACGCGGGGGACGCTTGATATTCGTCCTCTTTATAAGGGGGCCAAGGCCTGTCCTTTTCTTCCCACGCTCGATCCTTCCCCTCCTGTACCTCGAGTTCCAACACCCAAGGCTCAAGCTAAGTGCTTCAGATCTTCAACCATGTCCGGATCCAACCTTCAAGGCCGGTGGATGGCCTACCCTATCACAGAGGAGGATATTCAAGAAGCTTAGGGAGGCCAGGTATCTCACCGCTGAAATCCCGCACAGGCTGCCTGCTCCAGGGCAGGTCATCCCCACTCCCGAACCCAACGAGAGTGTCGTATTTATTTCCCACTTCCTCCGAGGGCTAGGTTTTAGTCTTGATCCCTTTGTGAGAGGGCTCATGTTCTATTACGGGCTAGACTCCCACGATCTAGCTCCGGATTCCATCCTTCACATCTGGTCATTTATCGTCGTGTGTGAAGCCTTCCTCTGCATCACCCCCAACTTCGGCCTATGGCTCAATGATGACCCACAAGTGTAGGGGATCAATCATAGTCCTTTCGATAAGTAAGAGTGTCGAACCCAACGAGGAGCAGAAGGAAATGATAAGCGGTTTTCGGTAAGGTTTTCTCTGCAAGCACTGAAATTGTAGGTGATAGATAGTTTTGTGATAAGATAAATAGTAACGAGTAACAAGTAAATAAACTAAATAAAGTGCAGCAAGGTGGCCCAATCCTTTATGTAACAAAGGATAAGCCTGGACAATTTCTAATAATGAGAAAGAAGCTCCCGAGGACACATTGGGAATTATCGTCAAGCTAGTTTTCATCACGTTCATATGATTCGCGTTCGGTACTTTGATAATTTTATATGTGGGTGGACCGGTACTTGGGTACTGCCCTTACTTGGACAAGCATCCCACTTATGATTAACCCCTATTGCAAGCGTCTGCAACTACAAAAGAAGTATTAAGGTAAACCTAACCACAGCATTAAACAAATGGATCCATATCAGCCCCTAACGAAGCAACGCATAAACTAGGGTTTAAGCTTCTGTCACTCTAGCAACCCATCATCTACTTATTACTTCCCCATGCCTTCCTCTAGGCCCAAATAATGGTGAAGTGTCATGTAGTCGACGTTCACATAACACCACTAGAGGAAAAGACAACATACATCTTATCAAAATATCGAACGAATACCAAATTCACATGACTACTAATAGCAAGACTTCACCCATGTCCTCAGGAACAAACGTAACTACTCACAAAGCATATTCATGTTCATAATCAAAGTAGTAATAATATGCATAAAGGATCTGAACATATGATCTTCCACCAAGTAAACCAATTAGCATCAACTACAAGGAGTAATCAACACTACTAGCGACCCACAGGTACCAATTTGTGGTTTTGATACAAGATTGGATACAAGAGATGAACTAGGGTTTTGAGAGGAGATGGTGCTGGTGAAGATGTTGATGGAGATTGACCCCCTCCCGATGAGAGGATCATTGGTGATGACGTTGGTGATGATTTCCCCCTCCCGGAGGGAAGTATCCCCGGCAGAACAGCTCCGCTAGAGCCCTAGATTGATTCCGCCAAGGTTCCGCCTCGTGGCGGTGGAGTTTCGTCCCATAAGCTTGCCCATGATTTTTTCAGGGTAAAATCTCTGATATAGCAGAAGATGGACACCGGAGGCCCACCAGGGGGCCCAGGAGATAGGGGGCGCGCCCTATAGGGGGGGCGCCCTCCTCTATCCTGGACAGGGTGTGGGCCCCCTGGTGTATTTCTTTCGCTCAAAAATTCTTATTTAATCCAAAAAGATGTTTCGTGGAGTCTCAGGACTTTTGGAGTTGTGCAGAATAGGTTTCCAATGTTTGCTCCTTTTCCAGCCAGAATTCTAGCTGCCGGCATTCCCCCTCTTCATGTTAAACCTTGTAAAATAAGAGAGAATAGCCATAAGTATTGAGATATAATGTGTAATAACAGCCCATAATGCAATAAATATTGATATAAAAGCATGATGCAAAATGGATGTATCAACTCCCCCAAGGCTTAGACCTCGCTCGTCCTCAAGCGGAAGCCGAAATCAAAAAAATATGTCCACATGTTTAGAGATAGAGGTGTCGATGGAAATAAAATACAGACATGAGGGCATCATGATCATTCTAATAACAGCAACATATGTAGATTTTATCATATGATTTCTTATGCTCAAGTAACAATCAATTCACAATGTCAAGTAAGGTTCAAAAACTTCATTGGGAACTAACAAACTATAATCTTAGTCATTGAAGCAATTGCAATTTGTCGTAACATCAGAAAGAGTCAACAATAGAGCTTTTCAGCAAATTCAGATACTCAACTATCTTGTAATCTTCTATAATTGCTAACACTCATGCAATACTTGTGGTTATGGAGTTTCAGCTGGACACTGAGAAAGATAGGGGCTTATTGTGTTGCCTCCCAACGTATTCACCTTTAAGTGATGTCAACAATAATATCCCATGCTAACTTACATCCAACTGGATATATATATCATGATCTTTCAAACACGAGGAGCTTGCCAAAGGATAAAACGAAAAAGGGAAAGGTGAGTATCACCTTGACTCAAACATAAAGTAAAAGATAGGCCCTTCACAGAGGGAAGCAGAGGTTGTCATGTGTGTTTAGGGTTGATGCACAAAATCTTAATGCAAAAGAACGTCACTTTATATTGCCCCTTTTATGTGGACCTTTATTATGCAGTCCGTTGCTTTTATTACTTCCACAACAAGTTCGTACAAAGCTTATTTTCTCTGCTTAAGCCATACATATTTAGATAGCAATTTTTATTGCTTGCAACATGACAACTTACTTGAAGGATCTTACTCAATCCATAGGTAGGTATGGTGGACTCTCATGGCAAAGCTGAGTTTAAGGATATTTGGAAGCACAAGTAGTATCTCTACTTGGTGCAAGGAATTTGGCTAGCATGAGGGGGGAAGGCAAGCTCAACATGTTTGGAAGGTCAATGACAATATGCTTTAACTGAGATGTCGGAAAACATAAACCATTACGTTGTCTTCCTTGTCCAACGTCAACTCTTTTAGCATGTCATACTTAATGAGTGCTCCCAATTATAAAAGGTGTCCAAGATAATATATTTATATGTGAACCCCTCTTTCCTTATCACTTCCTATTAATTGCAATGATGACCAAAACTATGTTCATCAACTCTCAACAATTTTTATGCCTCATACTTTCTATGTGTGAAGTTATCACTATCCATAAGATCAATATGAACTCTTTTATTCTTTCTACTTTCTCAAGATCATAGCAACATAGCAAAGCCCTTGACTCAACACTAATCTTTATTATAGATAGCTCACGGACTCGATTACAAAAAGAGATCACAATGCAAAACTCAAAACTACTTGATATCAAAACTTCAAAACTACTAGATCAAGATACTACTAAAAGGATTGAACTAAATAAAGCGGTAAAGATAGGAGTGTGATGGTGATATGATACCGGGGCACCTCCCCCAAGCTTGGCGGTTGCCAAGGGGAGTGCCCATACCCATGTGCTTAGATCTCTTTCTTTGGAAGTGGTGATGGTGGAGTTGCTGCATTTTTCTTCTCTAGCTTGCGCCTGAGGCTAAAATTTTCCTCCCTCGGATCCTCATTATCGAGCTCAAGTTTCATTATCTTTTTGCATAACGCCGCCTTGCTGTCCTGCAAAAAACGTGGTGGGATAGATTGGACCTTAGGGAGGCTTGACTTCTTGAACTCCACATGCATATCGCCAGGTTGAGGTAGTGGATCGTCCTCTTCATTGGAGCTTGTCTCCTCCTTCTCCTTTGGATCATAGTCTTCTTCTTCCTCCGTGGTCCAGCCATAATGTTCCACATCCCCATATGATTTTGGGTTTGCAGTATAATCAGCCATGTAGCTCTCTCCCTCCGAATATTGGGACCACATCTTGCTCCAAATCTGCAACAGGAACAGTTCGAAATGAAAACAGAGGATATTTGCGTGATACGGTGGTCAAAACCTTCGGGAGTATATATAATGAATTTTTACCGACCAAAATACGTAACGTGCAAGAAAATGGAGTCCGGGAGGCACACGAGGTGCCCACGAGACAGGGGGTGCGCCCTATAGGGAGGGGCGTGCCCTCCTCTCTCCTGGGAGCCTCGCGTCCCTTTCGGACTACTTCTTTCTTCCTAAAATTCTTAAATATTCCAAAATTGATAAAAATTGCCATTGGAGTTGTTTTGGAGTCGGTTTACTTACCGTACCACATACCTATACCTTTTCGGAGTCTGGAACATTCTAGAAAGTGTCCCTTATGTATTCCTCAGGGGTTAGGGTTTCAATAATATTAGTTTCAACATTGATAGGATTACCTGAGATATAATGCTTAATTCTTTGACCGTTTACCACCCTTGGACTCGTGCCTTCGAAGTTGTTGATTTTTATGGCACCAGAACGATAGACCTCCTCGATAACGTAAGGACCTTCCCATTTTGAGAGAAGTTTTCCAAAAAAATCTTAAACGAGAGTTGAATAATAACACATAATCTCCCACGTTAAACTCACGCTTTTGTATCCTTTTATCATGCCAGCGCTTGACTTTTTCTTTGAATAGCTTGGCATTCTCATAGGCTTGAGTTCTCCATTCATCAAGTGAGCTAATATCAAATAACCTCTTCTCACCGGCAAGTTTGAAGTCATGGTTGAGCTCTTTAATAGCCCAATATGCCTTATGTTCAAGTTCAAGAGGTAAATGACATGCTTTACCGTAAACCATCACCCATAGGATTTTTGTATGCAGTTCTATAGGCCCATAATGCATCATCAAGTTTTTTGGACCAATTCTTTCTAGATCTATTCACAATCTTTTGCAAATGTAATTTGAGCTCTCTATTGCTCAACTCTACTTGACCACTAGACTGCGGATGATAAGGAGATGCGATTCTATGATTGACATCATACTTAGCAAGCATCTTATGAAAAGCACCATGAATAAAATGTGAACTACCATCAGTCATAAGATATCTAGGGACTCCAAACCTTGGAAAAATAACTTCTTTAAGCATTTTAATAGAAGTGTTATGATCAGCACTACTAGTTGGAATAGCTTCTACCCACTTAGTAACATAATCAATAGGAACTAAAATATGTGTATAACCATTAGAGGCAGGAAAAGGTCCCATATAATCAAAGCCCCAAACATCAAATGGTTCAATAACAAGAGAATAATTCATAGGCATTTCTTGACGTCTACTAATGTTACTGAGGGAGTCCTGGACTAGGGGGTGTCCGGACAGCCGGACTATCATCGTCCGCCGGACTCCAAGACTACGAAGGTACAAGATTGAAGACTTCGTCCCGTGTCCGGATGGGACTTTCCTTGGCGTGGAAGGCAAGCTTGGCAATACGGATATGTAGATTTCCTACCATTGTAACCGACTCTGTGTAACCCTAGCTAAGGGAGTCCTGGACTAGGGGGTGACCGGACAGCCGGACTATCATCGTCCGCCGGACTCCAAGACTACGAAGATACAAGACTGAAGACTCCGTCCCGTGTCTGGATGGGACTTTCCTTGGCGTGGAAGGCAAGCTTGGCGATACGGATATGTAGATCTCCTACCATTGTAACCGACTCTGTGTAACCCTAGCCCTCTCCGGTGTCTATATAAACCGGAGGGTTTTAGTCCGTAGGGGACAACATCCATTACAACAATCATACCATAGGCTAGCTTCTAGGGTTTAGCCTCCTTGATCTCGTGGTAGATCCACTCTTGTAATACACATCCTCAATATTAATCAAGCAGGACGTAGGGTTTTACCTCCATCAAGAGGGCCCGAACCTGGGTAAAACATTGTGTCCCTTGTCTCCTGTTACCATCCGCCTAGAGGCACAGTTCGGGACCCCCTACCCGAGATCCGCCGGTTTTGACACCGACATTGGTGCTTTCATTGAGAGTTCCTCTGTGTCGTCACCGATAGGCCCGATGGCTTCTTCGATCAACAACAACGCTGTCCAGGGTGAGACTTTTCTCCCCGGACAGATCTTCGTATTTGGCGGCTTCGCTCTGTGGGTAATTCACTTGGCCATCTGGAGCAGATCGAAAGCTACGCCCCTGGCCGTCAGGTCAGATTTGGAAGCCTAAACTTCACGGAGGACATCCGCGGAGACTTGATCTTCGACGGACTCGAGCCACAGCCGAGCGTGCCGCAATGTCATGATGGGCATGATTTAGCTCTGCTGCCGGATAGTGCCTTGGTGGCCGCACACGAATCCGCTCCAGCCCTCAGTCCGGGGCCGATCGCGCAGATCGAGGACGGATGGTTGGACACCTCCTCGAGAGCTGCAACTTCCACGGCGATGGAGCCGAACACTAGCCTTGTGCCCTATAAAACTCGTGACTCCGAGGCGCCGGACTCCTTGCCGGACACCGAACCTCCTGCGCCCCTGCCAATCGAATCCGATTGGGCGCCGATCATGGAGTTCACCGCTGCTGACATCTTTCAGCACTCACCCTTTGGCGACATCTTAAATTCGCTAAAGCATCTCTCGCTATCCGGAGAGCCCTGGCCGGATTACGGCCAGGAGGGTTGGGATGCGGACGACGAAGAAATTCAAACCCCACCCACCACCCACTTTGTAGCCACTGTCGACGATCTAACCGACATGCTAGACTATGACTCTGAAGACATCGACGATATGGACGATGATGCCGGAGACGAACAAGAACCAGCGCCCACAGGGCACTGGAAGACCACCTCGTCATATGACATATACATGGTGGACACCCCAAAAGATGG
Source organism: Triticum timopheevii (assembly GCA_963921465.1). Lineage (NCBI taxonomy): Eukaryota > Viridiplantae > Streptophyta > Magnoliopsida > Poales > Poaceae > Triticum > Triticum timopheevii. The sequence continues at coordinate 226,040,703 of OY997272.1, forward strand.
GGACGGCGAAGAAGCAGCGGAGGCAGATTCCTTAAAGAAACAGCCCAAGCGTTGACGTCAGTGGCGCCGCTCTAAATCCCGCCACAGCAAGAATGGAGATTCCGGCACAGGAGATAATAACACCCCAGAAAGTGCCGAAGACAATCCCCTCCAGCAAGATTCAGCGCAGGAGGATGCAGAAGCAAGCCCTCACGAGAGAGCGGAAGATGAAGAGGTCGAGGATGATAATTACATACCTCCCTCCGAAGACGAGGCAAGCCTCAACGACGACGAATTCATCGTGCCCGAGGATCCCGTGGAACAAGAGCGTTTCAAACGCAGGCTAATGGCCACAGCAAATAGCCTAAAGAAAAAGCAGCAGCAGCTTCAAGATGATGAAGACCTGCTGGCCGACAGATGGACCGAGGTCCTCACGTCCGAAGAGTATGAATTCGAACGCCCCTCCAAAAGCTACCCAAAATGCAAGTTGCTCCCCCGATTAGAGGAAGCATACATACCTTCATCACCAGCGCACAATACGGCCGACCGACCACCCCGTGGTCGCGACAGAGAGGCATCCAGGCCTCCCATCAAGACCGTACCCCGGCATCGCTCGAGAAGTACGAAGCCACGAGGGAACGCGCCGGACTTGCGGGACATATTGGAGGATAAGGCAAGACAATCCAGATCTATCTATGGATCACGCGGGCGCCCCATGACCCACGACGAATACCGTCGAGCCGGATACAACAACTCCGGCCGGGCCGAACACAGCAGACAACGCTCCCTTGAGCTACGTCGTGATATCGCTCAATACAGAGGCGCCGCACACCCGCTATGCTTCACTGACGAAGTAATGGATCATCAAATCCCTGAAGGGTTTAAACCTGTAAATATTGAATCCTATGATGGCACGATAGACCCCATGGTTTGGATCGAAGATTATCTCCTTCACATCCATATGGCCCGCGGCGACGATCTCCACGCCATCAAATACCTCCCGCTCAAGCTTAAAGGACCATCTCGGCATTGGCTTAACAGCCTGCCCGCAGAGTCAATTGGGTGTTGGGAGGACCTGGAAGCCGCATTCCTCGACAATTTCCAGGGCACATATGTGCGGCCAACAGACGCCGATGACCTAAGCCACATAATCCAGGATCCAGACGAATCGGCCAGGAAATTCTGGACACGATTCTTAACAAAGAAAAATCAAATCGTCGACTGTCCGGATGCAGAAGCCCTCGCAACCTTCAAACATAACATCCGTGACGAATGGCTAGCCCGGCACCTAGGACAGGAAAAGCCGAAATCCATGGCAGCCCTCACATCATTAATGACCCGCTTCTGTGCGGGAGAGGATAGCTGGCTAGCTCGCAGCAACAACCTCAGTAAAAATGCTGGCAGTCCGGATACTAAGGACCACAACGGCAGGTCGCGTCGAAACAAAAACAAATGCCGCGTTAACGGCGACAACAATGAGGATACGACAGTCAACGCCGGATTCCGAGGCTCTAAACCCGGTCAGCGGAAGAAGCCGTTCAAAAGAACCATTCCGGGTCCGTCCAATTTGGACCGAATACTCGACCGCTCATGCCAGATACATGGCACCCCCGAAAAGCCAGCTAATCACACCAACAGAGATTGTTGGGTATTCAAGCAGGCAGGCAAGTTAATTGCCGAAAACAATGACAAGGGGCTGCACAGCGACGACGAGGAAGAGACCCGACCGCCTAACAGTAGAGGACAGAAGGGTTTCCCCCCACAAGTGCGGACGGTGAACATGATATACGCAACCCATATACCCAAGAGGGAGCGGAAGCGTGCACTAAGGGACGTATATGCGATGGAGCCAGTCGCCCCTAAGTTCAATCCATGGTCCTCTTGCCCGATCACTTTCGATCGAAGAGACCATCCGACCAGTATCCGCCATGGCGGATTCACCGCATTGGTTTTAGACCCAATCGTCGATGGATTTCACCTCACGAGAGTCCTGATGGACGGTGGTAGTAGCCTGAACCTGCTTTATCAGGATACAATGCGCAAGATGGGCATAGACCCCTCAAGGATTAAACCTACAAAGGCGACCTTCAAAGGCGTCATACCAGGTGTTGAGGCCAATTGTACAGGCTCAGTCACACTGGAAGTGGTCTTCGGATCCCCGGACAATTTCCGGAGCGAGGAGTTAATCTTCGACATAGTCCCGTTCCGCAGTGGCTATCATGCTCTGCTCGGACGAACCACGTTCACAAAGTTCAACGCGGTGCCGCATTACGCATACCTCAAGCTCAAGATGCCAGGCCCTTGTGGAGTCATCACGGTCAACGGAAATACGGAACGCTCCCTCCGAACGGAGGAACACACAGTGTCTCTCATGGCAGAAGTACAGAGCAGCCTTCTAAGGCAATTTTCAAGTCCGGCCGTTAAACGGCCGGATACGGCCAAACGCGCCCGAAGCAACATCAACCAAGACCACCTGGCATGATCCGAGAACGCGTAGCAATGTGGCCCTAACCCCAGCCCTTGCATAATTGCAAGACCAACCCTCCGTGTACATCATTACGCTCTGGAGATACCATGGGCCTAGGGGGAGGGGCATGACCACAACAGACCCATAGTGCGGCTCGACCACACCAGGGGCTCACAAGTGTGTCGCTCTTTTTTATTATTTTTCTTCTTTGTATACACAGGACTCCGTTCACCAGAGGCCCTGTCCGGCGGTGAACCCGCCGAACTCACGAAGCAACAGCCAGGGAGGGAAGAAGGCTGCGACGAACACTCAGGTGGTCTCCATTACGAGCATTAAATTTGATTATATACACCAGTCCGCAGCCAACCCCTGGAGGGGGACATGTTTGATTAGTCCAATCCCTTGCTTACCGCACTATTTGTATCATTCCGCACTCATAGTAGAATCCCTTGAATAAATAATGCAGCACTTTTTGCCTGTTATTGCATTACTTTACATATATGTTCACCAAAGACATCTTGCACCCGTATATTTTGGTACGGCCGAATACACCAGGGGCTTATGTTCCCTGCATTATGGTGTGATAAGTCCGAACACTTTCACAAGTGCGGCACCCCGAACTTATAGCATTATATGAATCGGCTCCGAATCATGTCTTGGGTCAATAGTTGGGTTTGCCCGGCTCCCACGTTTTGGTACCTTACGTTCCATTCTGTCGGCTAAGGTGGCACTGGGAGAACCACTGCGATTGCGCCCCGGTTGAGCTGGGCGAGCGCCTCAGTGGAGAAAGCTAAAACTAACTGTCATGATAAGGCAAGAGACTGGTCGCTGTTCGAGAGGTCTTTTCGAGTCCTTAAAGACTTATGCCGCGTCAAGCGAAGAACCGGATAATGTCCGGCCAAGGCATGGATAGCGCCCCGAACTCGGTCTTCTGAATACTAGGGGCTTCGCCGAAATTTAAAATTATAGAATTCTATGGCTAAGTGAGAGTGTTCAAGCATTATAAGTCCGGTTGCCTTGTTCGTTGTGTTGAGCGCCTCCCTAGATGGACCCAAGAATGGGAACAAGAGTGCTCAAGTTTATCCCGAACACCCCAGCACTCGTGGCTCGGGGGCTGAAGCCGACGACTTGCCATCTCTCAGATTTTATAAATGGCCGCACAGAAGGTAATATTTTAAATCAAACAAGCTTTGCTTAGCGCATATGAACAAAGTTTTTAGCGCACAGGATAACACATAGTGAGTCTACTCAATAATTACATCTCTGGGGCACTCATCTGCAATCTTGCGGGCGCCCTTCAGGACAGTCTTATAGTATATCTCGGGCGTACAATACTCCTTGCCCGCTGGCGGCGCGTCAGTGATAAGCTTCTCCGCATCCAACCTGCCCCAGTGAACCTTTGCGCGGGCAAGGGCCCAACGAGCACCTTCAATACAGGCGGAGCACTTGATGACCTCCAACAAGGGGCACGCATCCACCAGCCGCCGCACGAGGCTGAAGTAGCTCCCAGGTGTCGGTGTCAAAACCGGCGGATCTCGGGTAGGGGGTCCCGAACTATGCGTCTAGGCGGATGGTAACAGGAGGCAAGGGACACGATGTTTTACCCAGGTTCGGGCCCTCTTGATGGAGGTAAAACCCTACGTCCTGCTTGATTAATATTGATGATATGGGTAGTACAAGAGTGGATCTACCACGAGATCAAGGAGGCTAAACCCTAAAGCTAGCCTATGGTATGATTGTTGTAATGTATGTTGTGTCCTACGGACTAAAGCCCTCCGGTTTATATAGACACCGGAGAAGGCTAGGGTTACACAGAGTCGGTTATAATGGTAGGAGATCTACATATCTGTATCGCCAAGCTTGCCTTCCACGCCAAGGAAAGTCCCATCCGGACACGGGACGGAGTCTTCAATCTTGTATCTTCGTAGTCTTGGAGTCCGGCGGACGATGATAGTCCGTCTGTCCGGACACCCTCTAGTCCAGGACTCCCTCAGTAGCCCCTGAACCAGACTTCAATGACGATAAGTCCGGCGCGCATAATGTTCGGCATTGCAAGGCGGGTTCCTCCTTTGAATAGTCCAGAGAAGATCATGAACACTAGGATAGTGTCCGGCTCTGCAAAATAAATTCCACATTCTACCGTAGAGAGAATAAAATGCACACAAGTTCAATCTGCTGACGTATTTTGCGGCATGACATCACACCACTACCAAGCCTTTACTTGAATCGTTTTTTATTATACCACCTCAGCACGTTTAGCGAAGCGGTTTCCTTGGCACGTCTTGTCGAAGCAGAGATCGTGTTCCCCTTATTCCGGGATTCTCATCAATACGGACGTGGATAACCCAACCGCGCCATTGATGGTGGCGCTTGGGAGATAAGCGAGTTTTACCAGGCCGGTGGGGGGCGCATAGTCTTCGCCCGCCTATATATAAGGGATAAGGATTCACCTTTTCACCCACGCCTTCTTCCTCCTTTGCTTATCCACCTCCGCGCACTCAAGCTCCAACGCCCAAGAACGCGCATCTCGTCTTAACCTTCCCCGACCATGTCCGGAGGAGGAGGAAAATGGTTGGCTTCCACTGTCAAGGAGGAGCACATCACCAAGCTGCGCAGCGCCGGATACCTTTCCGGCGATATCGCGCACCGGCTGCCCAACGAGGGGCAGCTCATCCCTACCACTGGGCCCCATGAGAGGGTCGTTTTCCTTCCCCACTTCCTCCGCGGGCTGGGCTTTCCACTTCACCCCTTTGTCCAGGGGCTCATGTTCTACTACGGCCTGGATTTCCACGATCTGGCGCCGAACTTCATCCTCAACATCTCGGCGTTCATCGTCATGTGTGAGGCCCTCCTCTGCATCCGGCCCCACTTCGGCTTGTGGCTCAAGACCTTCAACGTCAAGCCGAAGGTAGTGAAGGGCACGCAGGCGGAGTGCGGAGGCGCCATGTTGGGCAAGATGCCCAACGTCCTCTGGTTCGAAGGGGCCTTCGTGGACTCCGTCAAGGGGTGGCAATCGGGGTGGTTCTATATCACCGAGCCGCGCGACCCTGCGTGGGCGGCGGCCCCCGAGTTTAGATCTGGTATCCCTACGCAGCTCACCTCCTGGAAAGAGAAGGGCTTGCTGTGGGGTAATCCGAAGGAGCTGACAGGACTCCAAGCCTGTATCCAGAAGCTGGTGAACAAGAAGCTCGGGCTCGTCGACGTGGTCCAAGTCATGCTCGTCCGCCGGATCCTCCCATGCCAAGAACGAGCATTCAATCTGTGGGAGTTCGATCCGAAACAGCACCAGGCGCTAAGCGGGCTCTTCGACACGACGTACGAAGGCGCCTGGAGGGTGCTGTTTAAGGGCGCCGAAGCCCCCGCATCCGCGACGGAAGATCGCGGATTTCACTCGCAGCATCCAGCTGACGAGGTAAGTGATTCAACCCCTTTACGGGACACTTGTTGTAAATAGATTGATTCTAAGAGGGTTTCAATCTCTCTCTTCCTTTGACAGGAATGGATGAAGAAGGCCGAGCAGCTCATCTGCCCGGCTCCCATGCCAGAAGACCCAGTGGATGCCCGCCTAGCGGGGCTACTGGTTCCGGCACCGCACGTGGTGCCGGAGAAGAAGGCCAAGAAGGCGGCCACGGGCACTCGAAAGAGTTCCCGTAATCAGGCGTCCGACAACGAGGCGGACTCCTCCCCCGAAGATGAGGAGGAGGAAGAAGACTCTCTCCCGGAGGAGGGAGAGAGGAAGAGGAAGGCTTCCACAACAGGGGAGGCCGAAGGGTCCAAGAGGGGGAGAACGATTCCCCCGGACAGCTCCACCAACACCGACATTGGCGAGGAGGAGTGGCTTCAAGGGCCAGGCCTCCGACGAGATCGTAAGTATCCGGATCCCTGATACGCAATTTCTTTCGTGTCACATAGTGTCCTACTAATGCCGCATACTGTCCGCAGTCTGGCCGATGATGATCTCCCCGCTTCATCGAGCAGGTCGTTGGCCCCGTCGGATATGGATTCACTTCCGACTGCCTCTACCCCCCGCGCCGATGAGGACGCCGAGGTGGGATCCCAGAAAGGGACCCATCAGGAGGAGGCTCCGGAGGCGCCGCAAGGCAGCCTCCCGGACTTTGCGCCGGACTCTACGTTGGAACCTGTAGTGGTTCCAGAGTCCGGCAGGCGGCCCCTTCGAAAGAAGGGCAAGACCATGACACCGGCGGCCTCCATCCAATCGGAGGCGCCGGACAACTTGCTGGAGGCGCTCAAAGGCGCTTCCATCGAGGAAGAACACCGCACTGTTATGAGTGCGGTGATTCAGAAGGTCCAGCTCGCCAAGAGCGGGCTGACCGAAGCCTGCAGTAGCCTTTTAACAGGCTTTGAGGTAAGAAGTTAAAATTGTGTAATGTAATACCGCATAGACAGTAGCCCCTGATGCTTGGTTCGGTGTTCGGAAAGAAAAGCCGTACTGAGGATCTAAAAAGATATTCGCAGGTTGCTAATAAATTATGTCAATATGGGTTTGTAGGCTGTGCTGCTGACCTCTGCCGCACTGACTGCGAAGGTTGGTACATTAAAGCAAGATCTCGAGCGGTCCGAGCGAGAGCTCGGCCATGTCAAGAGACAGCTCGAGGACAAAGAAGGTGAGTAGCACCACTTTGAATTGTTACCTTACAGAAAAGGATTTTGGTCGCAATAAAATTAACAAGGATAATATGGGTATTGCAGGGGCCACAGACGAGGTGGCAGCCCTGAAGGAGGTTGTGTCCGCGGCCGAACGCAGTGCGGCCACGGAACAGGCAGAGCGAGAAAAGCAGGAGGCACTGGTGGCGGAAGTGCGGCAAGAGCTCCAGGCTCTCATGGAGAAGCATGAGAGCTTGGAGTGTGACTCCAAGACTCGAGAGTCCGAGCTCACCTCGGCTCTCGAAAGTGCCAAGTCCGCCAAGGCCGAGGCCCGTAAGGCCCTTCAGGAGGTTGAAGATGTAAAGAAGATAGTGGCGGGTAAGGCATTTTTCATGCAAAGCAAGCATGTTAATGTAAACTACCTGACACTTACCCGCATTCGGAGCTCTCCAGGGGCGTTTGCAGATCTGCCGCGTAGTGTATCCGATGCCGCTGCATTCTACCGTGGCGAGGAGGGGAGCTCAACGGAGAAGGTCTTCTGTTCTCAGTACGCTGAGGCCGGCCATCCGGTGCCCCCAAGCGACCAGCTGAAGCAGCTGGTCGAACTCCACAAGGTAGCTGAGGAGGCCATGAAGGGCCTTATAGTCCGGCTGTGGCCTGGACAGGCCATGCCTGGGAGCTACTTCGGCCTCGTGCGGCGGCTGGTGGATGCGTGCCCCTGGGTGGAGGTCATCAAGCGCTCCGCCTGTATTGAGGGTGCTCGTTGGGCCCTTGCCCGCACAAAGGTGCACTGGGGCAGGCTGGATGCGGAGAAGCTTCTTACTGACCCGCCGCCACCGGGCAAGGAGTATCGTACGCCCGAAATGTATTATAAAACTGTCCTGAAGGGAGCCCGCGATATTGCGGATGAATGCCCTAGAGATGTAATTTTTGAGTAAACTCGCTATGTATTATCCTGTGCGCTGAAAACTTTGTTCATGTGCGCTTTAAGCAACTCTTTTTTAATTTAAAATATTACCTTCTGTGCGGCCGTTTTATAAAATCTGAGAGATGGCAAGTCGTTGGCTTCAGCCCCCAAGCTACAAGTGCTGGGGTGTTCGGGATAACTTGAGCACTCTTGTTCCCACTTTTGGGTCCATCTAGGGAGGCGCTCAACACAACGAACAAGGTAACCGGACTTATAATGCTTGAACACTCTCACTTAGCCATAGAATTCTATAATTTTAAATTTCGGCGAAGCCCCTAGTATTCGGAAGACCGAATTTGGGGCGCTATCCACGCCTTCGTCGGACATTATCCGGAACTTCGCTCGAAGCGGCATGAGTCTTTAAGGACCCGAAAAGACCTCTCGAACAGCGACCAGTCTCTCGCCTTATCATGCCGGTCAGTTTTAGCTTTCTCCACTGAGGCGCTCGCCCAGCTCAACCGGGGTGCAATCGCAGTGGTTCTCCTAGTGCCACCTTAGCCGATGGAACGGAACGTAAGGCACCAAAACGTGGGAGCCGGGCAAACCCAACTATTGACCCAAGACATGATTCGGAGCCGATTCATATAATGCTATAAGTTCGGGGTGCCGCACTTGTGAAAGTGTTCGGACTTATCACACCATAATGCGGGGAACGTAAGCCCCTGGTGTATTAGGCCGTATCAAAATATACGGGTGCAAGATGTCATGTAATGAACATATATATGTAATAACAGGCAAAAAAAGTGCTGCATCATTTATTAAAGGAAGTCTGCTATGAGTGCGGACTGATACAGATAGTGCGGTAAGCAAGGGTTTTGGACTAATTAAACATGTCCCCCTCGAGGGATGGGCTGCGGACTTGGTGTATATAATCAAATTTAATGCTCGTAATTGAGACCACCTGAGTGTTCGTCGCCGCATTCTTTACTCCCCGGCTGTTGCATCATGAGTTCGGCAGGTTCACCGCCGGACAGGGCCCCTGGCTAACGGAGTCCTGTGTACAGAAAGAAGGAAAATAATAATAAAAAAGAGTGGCACACTTGCAAGCCCCTGGTGTGGTCGAGCCGCACTCTGGGTCCATTGTGGTCGTGCCCCTTCCCCTGCGCCCATGGTACCTCCAAAGCGTAATGACGTACACGGAGGGTTGTTCTTGCAATCATGCGAGGGAGGGGGTTAGGGCCGCATTGCTACGCGTGCTCGGATCGTGCCAGGTGGTCTTGGTTGGTGTTGCTTCGGGCGCATTTGGCTATATCCGGCCGTTTAACGGCCGGACTCGAAAATTGCCTTAAAAGGCTGCTCTGAACTTCTGCCGCGAGAGCCGCTGTATGTTCCTTCGATCGGAGGGAGCGTTCCGTATTTCCGTTGACCGTGATGACTCCATGAGGGCCTGGCATCTTGAGCTTAAGGTATGCATAATGTGGCACCGCGTTGAACTTTGCAAACGCGGTTCGTCCGAGCAGAGCGTGATAGCCGCTGCGAAATGGGACTATGTCGAAGATTAACTCCTCGCTCCAGAAATTATCCGGGGATCCGAAGACCACTTCCAGTGTGACTGAGCCTGTACAATTGGCCTCCACACCTGGTATGACGCCTTTAAAGGTTGTCTTTGTAGGTTTAATCCTTGAGGGGTCTATGCCCATCTTGCGCACTGTATCCTGATAAAGCAGGTTCAGGCTACTGCCGCCGTCCATCAGGACTCTCGTGAGGTGAAATCCATCGACGATTGGGTCTAAAACCAATGCGGCGAATCCGCCATGGCAGATGCTAGTCGGATGGTCTCTTCGATCGAAAGTGATCGGACAAGAGGACCATGGATTGAACTTCGGGGCGACTGGCTCCATCGCGTATACGTCCCTTAGTGCACGCTTCCGCTCCCTCCTGGGTATATGGGTCGCGTAGATTATGTTCACCGTCTGCACTTGTGGGGGGAAACCCTTCTGTTCTCTATTGTTCGGCGGTCGGGTCTCTTCCTCGTCGTCGCTGTTTAGCCCCTTGTCGTTGTTTTCGGCAATTAACTTGCCTGCCTGCTTGAACACCCAGCAATCTCTGTTGGTGTGATTAGCTGGCTTTTCAGGGGTGCCATGTATCTGGCATAAGCGGTCGAGTATTCGGTCCAAATTGGACGGACCCGGAGTGGTTCTTTTGAATGGCTTCTTCCGCTGACCGGGTTTAGAGCCTCGGAATCCGGCGTTGACTGCCGTATCCTCCTTGTCGTCGCCGTTAATGCGGCGTTTATTTTTACTTCGACGCGACCTGCCGTTGTGGTCCTTAGTATCCGGACTGCCAGAATTTTTACTGAGGTTGTTGCTGCGAGCTAGCCAGCTATCCTCTCCTGCGCAAAAGCGGGTCATTAATGATGTGAGGGCTGCCATGGATTTCGGCTTTTCTTGTCCCAGGTGCCGGGCTAGCCACTCGTCGCGGATGTTATGTTTGAAGGCTGCGAGGGCCTCTGCATCCGGACAGTCGACGATTTGGTTTTTCTTTGTCAAGAACCGTGTCCAGAATTGTCTGGCCGATTCGTCTAGCTGCTGAATTATGTGGCTTAGGTCATCGGCGTCTGGTGGCCTCACATACGTGCCCTAGAAGTTATGGAGGAATGCGGCTTCCAGGTCTTCCCAACACCCAATTGACTCTGCGGGCAAGCTATTAAGCCAATGCCGAGCTGGTCCTTTAAGCTTGAGTGGGAGATACTTGATGGCATGGAGATCGTCGCCGCGGGCCATATGGATGTGAAGGAGATAATCTTCGATCCAAACCGCGGGGTTTGTTGTTCCATCATAGGATTCGATGTTTATGGGTTTAAACCCTTCAGGGATTTGATGATCCATTACTTCGTCAGTGAAGCATAGCGGGTGTGCGGTGCCTCTATATTGAGCAATATCACGACGTAGCTCGAGAGAGCGTTGTCTGCTGTGTTTGGCCCGGCCGGGGTTATTGTATCCGGCGCGACGGTATTCGTCGTGGGTCGTGGGGCGCCCACGTGATCCGTAGATGGATCTGGATTGCCTTGCTTTGTCCTCCAATACATCTCGCAAGTTCGGCGCGTTCCCTCTTGGCTTCGTACTTTTGGAGCGATGCCGGGGTACGGTCTTGGTGGAGGGCCTGGATGCCTCTCTGTCGCAACCACGGGGTGGTCGATCGGCCGTATCGTGCGCTGGTGATGAAGGTATGTATGCTTCTTCCTCTAATCGGGGGAGCAACTTGCGTCTTGGGTAGCTTTTGGAGGGGCGTTCGAGCTTATACTCTTCGGCCGCGAGGACCTCGGTCCATCCATCGGCCAGCAGGTCCTGATCAGCTTGAAGCTGCTGCTGCTTTTTCTTTAGGATATTTGCCGTGGCGATAAGCCTGCGTTTAAAACGCTCTTGTTTGACGGGATCCTCAGGCACGACGAATTCGTCGTCGTTGAGGATTGCCTCGTCTTCGGAGGGAGGTGTATAGTTATATTCCTCGACCTCTTCGTCTGCCGCCTTCTCGTGAGGGCTTGCTTCTGCATCCTCCTGCGCTGAGTCCTGCTGGAGGGGATTGTCTTCGGCACTCTCGGGGGGTATTATTATCTCCTTTGCCGGAATCTCCATTCTTGTTGTGGTGGGACTTAGAGCGGCGCCGCTGATGCTGGCGCCTGGGCTGTTTCTTTAAGGAATCTGCCTCCGCTGCTTCTTCGTCGTCCCCGTCTTTTGGGGTGTCCACCATGTATATGTCGTATGACGAGGTGGTCTTCCAGTGCCCTGTAGGCGCTGGTTCCTGTTCGTCTCCGGCATCGTCGTTCATAGCGTCGATGTCTTCGGAGTCGAAGTCTAGCATGTCGGTTAGATCGTCGACAGTGGCTACAAAGTGGGTGGTGGGTGGGCTTAGAATTTCTTCGTCGTCCGTATCCCAACCATCCTGGCCATAATCCGGCCAGGGCTCTCCGGATAGCGAGAGATGCTTTAGCGAATTTAGGATGTCGCCAAAGGGCGAGTGTTGGAAGATGTCCACGGCGGTGAATTCCATAACCGGCGCCCGATCGGATTCGATTGGCAGGGGCGTGGGAGGTCCGGAGTCCGGCACCTCGGAGTCACGAGCTTCGCGAGGGACAAGGCTAGTGTTCGGCTCCATCGCCGTGGAAGTTGAAGCCCCCGAGGCGGTGTCCAACCACCGGTCCTCGATCTGGGCGATCGGCTCCGGACTAAAGGCCGGAGCGGATTCTTGTGCGGCCACCAAGGCACTGTTCGGCGGCAGAGCTAGATCATGCCCATCGTAACAGTGCGGCACGCTTGGCTGTGGCTCGAGCCCGTCGAAGATCAAGTCCCCGCGGATGTCGGCCGTGAATTTTAGGCTTCCGAATCTGACCTAATGGCCAGGGGCGTAGCTTTCAATCTGCTCCAGATGGCCAAGTGAATTAGCCCGCAGTGCGAAGCCGCCGAATACGAAGATCTGTCCAGGGAGAAAAGTCTCACCCTGGACAACGTTGTTGATTGAAGATGCCATCGAGCCTATCGGTGACGACACAGAGGAACTCTCAATGAAAGCACCAATGTCGGTGTCAAAACCGGCGGATCTCGGGTAGGGGGTCCCGAACTGTGCGTCTAGGCGGATGGTAACAGGAGGCAAGGGACACGATGTTTTACCCAGGTTCGGGCCCTCTTGATGGAGGTAAAACCCTACGTCCTGCTTGATTAATATTGATGATATGGGTAGTACAAGAGGCTAGCTTTAGGGTAGATCCACTCTTGTACTACCCATATCATCAATATTAATCAAGCAGGACGTAGGGTTTTACCTCCATCAAGAAGGCCCGAACCTGGGTAAAACATCGTGTCCCATGTCTCCTGTTACCATCCGCCTAGACGCACAGTTCGGGACCCCCTACCCGAGATCCGCCGGTTTTGACACTGACACTAGCCCTCTTCGGTGTCTATATAAACCGGACGGCTCTAGTCCGTAGGACACAAGACAACCATTACAACAATCATACCATAGGCTAGCTTCTAGGGTTTAGCCTCCTTGATCTCGTGGTAGATCCACTCTTGTACTACCCATATCATCAATATCAATCAAGCAGGAGTAGGGTTTTACCTCCATCGAGAGGGCCCGAACCTGGGTAAAAACATCGTGTCCCTTGTCTCCTGTTACCATCCGCCTAGACGCACAGTTCGGGACCCCCTACCCGAGATCCGCCGGTTTTGACACCGACATTGGTGCTTTCATTGAGAGTTCCTCTGTGCCGTCACCGATAGGCTTGATGGCTTCTTCAATCAACAACAACGCCGTCCAGGGTGAGACTTTTCCCCCCGAACAGACCTTCATATTCGACGGCTTCGCACTGCGGGCCAATTCACTTGGCCATCTGGAGCAGATCGAAAGCTATGCCCCTGGCCGTCAGGTCAGATTTGGAAGCCTAAACTTCACGACAGATATCCGCGGAGACTTGATCTTCGACGAATCCGATCCGCAGCCGAGCGTGCCGCACTATCACGATGGGCATGATCTAACTCTGCCGCCGGACAGTACCTTGGAGGCCGCACACGAATCCGCTCCGATCCATAATTCGGAGCCGATCGCGCAGATCGAGGACGGGTGGCTGGACACCGCCTCGGGAGCTGCAACTTCTACGGCGATGGAGCTGAACACTGACCTTGTCCCTTATAAAGCCCGTGACTCTGAGGTTCCGGACTCCCTGCCGGACTCCGAACCTCCTACGCCCCTGCCAATCGAATCCGATTGGGCGCCGATCATGGAGTTCACGGCCGTGGACATCTTTCAACACTCACCCTTTGGCGACATCTTAAATTCGCTAAAGCATCTCTCGCTATCCGGAGAGCCCTGGCCGGACTATGGCCAGGATGGTTGGGATGCGGACGACGAAGAAATTCAAATCCCACCCACCACCCACTTTGTAGCCACTGTCGACAATCTAACCGACCTGCTTGACTATGACTCCGAAGACATCGACGGTATGGACGACGATGCCGGAGACGATCAAGAATTAGCGCTCACCGAGCACTGGAAAGCCACCCCGACCCATGGTGTATATATGGTGGACACCCCAAAAGGAAGCGATAACGAGGATCAACGGGGCGCGGCAAAGGATAATCCCGCCGACAAGCAACCAAAACGGCGACGCAGACGCCGCCCTAAGTCCCGCCTCGACAAAAACAGCGCTCCTAATGACCCAGCAATAGAGCAGGGCAAACCAGTGGACGACGAACATGCAACCAAGCAACCGTCTGAACAGGACGAATCGGATAATCAATCCATGCCCGGCGAAACCAACAGTCCAGACGACCTCACGCCGGACACACCACCGGAGCATAAGAACCTTCACAAAAGACTCGTCGCCACTGCAAGAAGTCTGAAGAAGGAAAAACGGAAGCTCAAAACAGCGGAAGACATACTCAGAATGAGGTGGAGCAAAGTGCTCAATACCGCAGACAAATACGGCAATGGCCATCAATCAAAGAGCTACCCGAAGCGCAAGCTGCTGCCAGAATTTGACGAGGAAGCCATAGAACCACCACAGTCAAAAATTAAAGAAGCCGCCTGGCCGGATGGAAGACCAGATGACAGGCCAAAAGCGACAAACGGCACCACACACAAGCCAACTCATGATCCTGGGAAAACAGACGGCCCAGCCAGGTCCATTTACGGGCCAAAACAGAGGGCCCCAGGAAGCAGCACAACACGCCAAGTATTCGAAGACAGCGGCACACCGAAATACAGGGGCGCCGCACACCCACTATGTTTCACCAATGAGGTGCTGGATCACGAATTTCCAGCAGGGTTCAAACCCATAAACATAGAGGCTTATGACGGAACAACAGACCCTGGAGTCTGGATAGAGGATTATATACTACACATACACATGGCTAGAGGAGATGATCTCCACGCCATAAAATATCTACCCCTCAAGCTCAAAGGGCCAGCCAGGCATTGGCTCAAAAGCCTCCCAGAAAACACTGTTGGAAGTTGGGAAGAGCTTGAGGACGTGTTTAGAGCAAATTTTCAAGGGACTTATGTCCGCCCTCCGGATGCAGACGATCTAAGTCATATAACTCAACAGCCCAGAGAGTCAGCGCGCAAATTTTGGAACAGGTTCCTTACCAAAAATAACCAAATAGTCGACTGTCGGGACACTGAAGCCTTAGCAGCTTTTAAACACAATGTCCGAGACGAATGGCTCGCCAGACACCTCGGCCAAGAAAAGCCGAGGACAATGGCCGCGCTAACAAGCCTCATGACCCGCTTTTGCGCGCGGGAAGATGGTTGGCTAGCAAGACGCAGCACCAGCGACCCGAGTACATCCGAGATCAGAGATGGAAACGGAAAATCACGGCGCTGAAAGGATCAGCGCCGGAATAAAGAAAAAAGCCCAAAGAACACGGCGGTCAACGCCGGATTCAAAAGCTCGCGGCCAAACAACAAAACACTGCCTCTGAAGGACAACAGTGATGAGCTATCCAACTTAAACAAAATCTTGGATCGGATATGTCGAATCCACAGTACCTCCGGAAGACCTGCAAACCACACCCACCGAGATTGTTGGGTTTTCAAACAGTCCGGCCGACTCAACGCCGAACACAAGGGGCTCGACGCACCAAGCGAGGATGATGATGAACCCCACCAGCAGAGCACCGGAAAACAAAAGACTTTCCCACAAGAAGTCAAAACAGTAAACTCACTTCATGTGATATTACGGAAAAACAATGCGGCACCAGCTATAATAAGTGCCGCACGGTCCACCCCAGCGGAACATCGAAGCTGGATGTCAAAACCAATCACTTTCGACCACCTGGATTATTCCAGAA
Organism: Triticum timopheevii; assembly: GCA_963921465.1. Classification (NCBI taxonomy): domain Eukaryota; kingdom Viridiplantae; phylum Streptophyta; class Magnoliopsida; order Poales; family Poaceae; genus Triticum; species Triticum timopheevii. The sequence continues at coordinate 226,056,505 of OY997272.1, forward strand.
GCATTTGAAATGCAGGATGGACTACTCTGATATTGGATCCTATAATCGACGGACTACAACTTACACAAGTCCTGATGGACGGCGGCAGCGATTTAAACCTGCTATATCTGAACACAATCCGCAAGATGGGGATAGACCTTACTAAAATTCGATATAGCCGCACTTCCTTTAAAGGAGTGACGCCAGGCCCTTACGCCAAGTGCACAGGCTCCTTATTATTAGAAGTTGTGTTCGGGTCACCGGACAACTTCCGACGCGAAAAGCTAATCTTTCATGTCGCCCCATTCAAAAGTAGCTATCAAGCACTATTGGAACGTGAAGCTTTTATCCGCTTTAACGCAATACCACATTACGCGTCTCTTACACTTAAAATGCCCGGTCCACGTGGCATCATTTCATTAAAAGGTCGTTCAAAGACCCCGGACACGGCTAGACGAGTCCGGCATAAATAAGCTAGGGGCTCCCTAGCCGCACACCCCTTCACAAGGGGCTGTGCATATAAGCAACAATGAGCTAATATAAGCTCAGCTTTATTAATTTATTAATATTTTGATTTTTTTTATGCACTTTTCACACGATTTCTTTTCAAACTAAGTTCCTCTCTTTTTACAGATGAACAACATGCACACCCATCCAGGATATGGCACAACGGAGACACAGGCGCAGACGTGCAGTAGGGACCCGTTGCAAGGATTCTTTTCATATTAAGACCCTGCGTAAACCTTTTTTACTGTCTCTTGTTGCTATAATCCCCTGGTTTTTCCTGATAACCAGAGAGGAGACTGACGTTTTGGCATTGGCCGCGTCAGAGGACCTCGCCCGTACCTGGACACTAGGGGCTTAGGGCATTGTTCCGCCCATTATTATAAAGACCGAACACCTTAGGGAGTGTTCGGCGTCTTGAGTTAGGCCTTATATGCATCAGCTCCGAATCATGTCTTTGGTCAAATGTTGGGTTTGCCCGGCTCCTGTGTTTTGCTGCCTTACGTTCCGTATCATCGGCTAACGCGGCACCAGGAGAACTACTGCGATTGTGCCCCAGTTCGGCTGGGCGAGCACCTCAGTAGAGAAAGCCGAAAACTGACTGTCACGATACAGCGAGAGACTGGTCAACCACTCGATCGACCACCAGAATGTTTAGAATTCCTCCGCTTTGACGAAGGACCGTTTCCCGGTCAGGCACATATGCGCCCCGAGTTCGGAGAGCGCGGTGCCCCCAGGGGCTATATCGTAGTCCCACCCTCGAACTCCAATGGCTAAGTGAAAGTGATAAAGCATTATAGTCCGGTTGCCTCATTTGCTACGCCATCACCTCCTTAACAGGACCGAGACGTCGGATTAAGTGTGAAAATGCGCTATTTTTGCGAACACCCCCGCACCTTGTGCGTGGGGGCTGAAGCCGACGACTGCCATCTTTCAGGTTATACATACGTATACATAAACGGCCGCACAGGAGATATTTCAATACTTGAATTCACAAGTACAAAAAGCGCCTACATCATAAACATTGTTTTATAAAATTAAACGTTCATTCGAACGTGACATTTTTCGAGCACTGCGACTCTATTACACGAGCACCACGCAGAACTTCCCCAAAATAGTGCTCGGCAGGTAACCGGATTTCGTCTGAACCCTGGGTCGCAACAGCGGTGGCATCCATCTCCGTCCAATGTGTCTTCACACGGGCGAGTGCCATTCATGCACCCACTATGCAGGCCGACCACTTCATCTCCTTGATATGCGGCACCGCTCCAAGAAATTGCTGCAATAAGCCAAAATAGCTCTTCGGCTTGGACCTATCCGGCCAGACATGAGTCACAATATCCGTCATGGCAAGTCCGGACAACCTATTCAGCTCAGCCCATTCGGCCAACCGATCGGTCAGCGGAAGTGAACGATCCGGACTATGGAATTGAGACCAAAACAGCTCTTCCATCTTGTGATCCTTCTGACTTCGGAAGTGCACAACGGCATCCCCGCACTCGCCGCTAAGTCCATATAAGGATCCTCCGGACCCCACAGCTGGCCAAGCTGGGCATACTTTGGATCCGTAAACCTGCGGCGTAGCAGAAAAGGCTTGCCAGCCACAATGTCTCCGGCCTGGCGCAACTCCTCCAATATAGCCCGCATTGCAGAACGGGCATCCTTGGCTTCGGCGGTAGCCTTCCCCAGGTCTTCTCGCTCCGATAGGCGCTCCTTTTCAAGAGCCTCATTGCGGTCGGTAGCATCCTTCAACTCAACAGCCATTTCGGCCATCTCTTCCCTGCTTCGGCAGTGTGCAGCCCTTTCGGCTTTTAACTCCTCGGCCGCCCTTGAGGCAGCCGCATCACTCCTTCTGGCTTGCTCCTTGGCTTGAGCAAGTTCTGCCCGAAGGCTCTCCACAGCAGCAGCACCATCTGCGTCAAGCATAAATATTGTAAGAGGTGGGCTTTGTCTCCCTTAATAGGTGACTGCGGAGAAACAACTTACCTTGCGACTCGTCAAGTCGCTTGTTGATTAGCGCAATGTCCGCATCCACAACATCGAGTTGCCGCTTTAATTCAGCAACTCCATCAGTCCGGCTAGCCCCCGGACTATCCGCCACCTGCATAGGAAAGGCGACACTCAATACCTGCGATTTTGATCCTCGGCACGCTGTCGCTTTCGACAACCTACCGAGTCTCAGGGACTACTATCTATACAGGGCGCACCTTATGTGCAAAACTGTCAAAAAGGGGTGTCATTTTTACATACCTCAAACCCCGCCAGGACACTTCTGACGGCATTATGCAATCCGCTTTCGGCGGACGAAATCCTTCCAATCACCATGCTCATCAATGCACGGTGATCTTCTGAGATGGACGCCCTCTCAAGCAAATCCCTCAGCTCCCCGGCCGAACACTAGTCGGCGCCGAACTCTTCGGCTCTGCCGGACTCGGGGATACCCTCCATGATGACACTTCAGGCTCATCCGCCCTATCCGACGGCGTAGCAGACGGAGGCGTCTCGCTCTCCACCATCTCCGGACGAAGGTCCCCCGAAGACGAGCTCATCTGAGAAGGTCGGAGATCCGAACTACAAGGTAAAAATCTCGGTTATCCTCAGAAGCACAAATAGGGCTTTCTCTTATTACCAAGCTCTTTTTTTTTACTTACGGCTCGCTGGAGGGCTGATCCTTTAAGGGAGACTGTGCGGCCGGGGCCTCCCCGGACGCAGGACCCTCTGGTGAAGATTTCTTCCCCCGCTTAGGGGCTTTGGCCTCCGGGTCTCCAGAGGCGGTCCTCTTCTCCCCTTGGAGGGAGGGACTCTCGATCCCCCCTTTTTCAAGAGCCTCCTTTGGCGAGGCGGTAGCTCCCTTATTTTCCCCTCCGCCTTCTTCTGAAGGCGCAACCTCCAGCATCTTGACCAGCACGGGATCCGGCGCGGTCTCTGGGAGGGGGGCCGGACACCGTATCAGCTTTGCTTGCGCTATCACTCCTGTTGAAGGATAATGGGTTAAAAGGCGAATTATAGAAAGGCAAACAAACGGTACTTCCGAACACTGAGCTACTTACTTGAGTATCCGGGCGATTGCAGCTTAGGCCGGCGTCCTCGGTCAATTCTGGACACACCGCCCATGATCCGAAGAACAACTCATACATCTCCACCGGTGTCATACCCATAAAGTGTTGGAGAATCCGTGGTCCCTATGGATTGAACTCCCATAGCCGGAGAGGACGGCGCTTGTAGGGCAGGAGACGCCTAATCAGCATAACCTGCATCACTACGACCAGATCGATCTCCCTTGCCTGGAGGTCTCGAATCCGGCCCTGCAATAGGGGCACGTCTTTTGACGGCCCCCAGTTGAGCCCTTGGTTAACCCACGACATCAACCGTCGTGGAGGTCCCGAGCGGAATAAGGGCGGCGGCTTCTGCCTGCTGCCCTTTGGAGCGGTGATATAAAACCACTCCTGCTGCCACAAGCCAAGCTCCTCTTGGAAGGAGCCCTCGGGCCACGGGGCATCGGCCCTCCTGCTTACGGCCGCCCCGCTGCACTCTGCTTGACTCCCCCCGATCATCTTCGGCTCCACATTGAAGGTCTTCAGCCATAGGCCGAAGTGGGGGGTGACGCGGAGGAAGGCTTCGCAGACGACGATGAATGCGGAGATATGGAGGATGGACTCCAGAGCCAAGTCGTGGAATTCCAGCCCATAGTAAAACATGAGCCCTCTCACAAAAGGATCCATCGGGAAGCCTAAACCCCGACGGAGGTGGGACACAAAGACGACTTACTCGCCGGGCTCGGGGGTGGGGATGGCCTGCCCTTCGGCGGGCAACCTGTGCGAAATCTCGTAAGACAGGTACTTGGCCTCTCGCAGCTTTAGCACGTCCTCCTCCGTGATGGAGGAGGGCATCCACCGGCCCTGAAGGTCGGAGCCGGACATTGTTGAAGGTCCGATGCGCTCGAATCTGGGGCTCTGGGTGTTGGAACTCGGGGCAAGGAGAAGATTCGATGGAGGATTGAAGAAAAGAAACGAGCCTTGGTCCTGTTATAAAGAGGAAGAATACCAAGAGCCGTCTCCGTGACCGTTCGGGACTCACCTTCGATAGAGGGGGCGTGGCGACGGGCGCGATTGGGTTACCCACGTCCGTATTGATGAGAATCCCGGAATAAGGGGAACACGATCTCTGCTTTGACAAGACGTGCCAAGGAAACCGCTTCGCTAAACGCGCTGAGGTGGTATAATCAAAAAAACGATTCAAGTAAAGGCTTGGTAGTGGCGTGACGTCAGGCCACGAAATACGTCAGCAGATTGAACTTGTGTACATATTATTCTCTCTAGGGTGGAATGTGGAATTTATTTTGCAGAGCCGGACACTATCCTGGTGTTCACAATCTTCTATGGATTATTCGGAGGAGGAACCCGCCTTGCAATGCCAAACATTATGCGTGCCGGACTCATCGTCATTGAAGCCAGGTTCAGGGGCTACTGAGGGAGTCCTGGACTAGGGGGTGTCCGGACAGCTGGACTATCATCGTCCGCCGGACTCCAAGACTACGAAGGTACAAGATTGAAGACTTCGTCCCGTGTCCGGATGGGACTTTCCTTGGCGTGGAAGGCAAGCTTGGCAATACGGATATGTAGATTTCCTACCATTGTAACCGACTCTGTGTAACCCTAGCCCTCTCCGGTGTCTATATAAACCGGAGGGCTCTAGTCCGTAGGACACAAGACAACCATTACAACAATCATACCATAGGCTAGCTTCTAGGGTTTAGCCTCCTTGATCTCGTGGTAGATCCACTCTTGTACTACCCATATCATCAATATCAATCAAGCAGGAGTAGGGTTTTACCTCCATCGAGGCGGCCCGAACCTGGGTAAAAACATCGTGTCCCTTGTCTCCTGTTACCATCCGCCTAGACGCACAGTTCGGGACGCCCTACCCGAGATCCGCCGGTTTTGACACCGACAGTTACCTATTCTTTGGCATTCATCACAAGATAAGACAAACTTGCGAGCATCTTTGAAGAGAGTAGGCCAATAAAAACCAGATTGTAGTACATTGTGTGTAGTTCTATCACTAGCGTGGTGTCCTCCATAAGATTCAGAGTGACACTTGCATAGAATCTATTCCTGTTCATGCTCAGGCACACAACATCTAATAACAACACCTACTCCTTCTTTATAAAGGTGTGGATCATCCTAGAAGTAATGTCTTAAATCATAAAAGAACTTTTTCTTTTGCTGGTATGTGAAACTAGGCGGTATAAATTTAGCAACAATGTAATTAGCATAATCAGCATACCAAGGAGCAGTACGAGAAGCATTAACGACCGCTATTTGCTCATCAGGAAAGCTATCATTAATAGGCAGTGGGTCATCAAGAACATTCTCTAACCTAGACAAGTTGTCTGCAACGGGGTTCTCAGCTCCCTTTCTATCAATAATATGCAAGTCAAATTCTTGGAGCAAGAGAACCCATCTAATGAGTCTAGGCTTAGCATCTTTCTTTTCCATAAGATATTTAATAGCAGCATGATTAGTGTGAATAGTAACTTTGGAATCAACAATATAAGGTCTAAACTTATCACATGCAAACACAACTACTAAGAACTCTTTTTCAGTAGTAGCATAATTTCTCTGGGCAGTATCAAGAGTCTTACTAGTATACTGGATAACATTCAATTTCTTATCGACTCTTTGCCCTAGAATAGCACCTACAGCATAATCACTAGCATCGCACATAATTTCAAAAGGTAAATTCCAATCAGGTGGCTGAACAATAGGTGCAGTGATCAAAGCTTTCTTAAGTGTTTCAAATGCTTCTACACAATCATCATCAAAGACAAAAGGAATATCTTTTTGCAATAAATTAATCAGAGGCCTAGAGATTTTAGAAAAGTCCTTAATGAACCTCCTATAAAAACTGGCATGACCAAGGAAACTTCTTATACCTTTTATGTCCTTGGGACATGGCATCTTTTCAATAGCATTAACCTTGGCTTTATCAACTTCAATACCTCTCTCGGAGATCTTGTGCCCCAAGACAATGCCTTCATTAACCATAAAGTGACACTTTCCCAATTCAGGACGAGAATAGTGTCTTTGTATCTCTGCAAAACTCGATCAAGGTTGCTCAAACAATCATCAAAAGAGGATCCATAAACAGAAAAGTCATCCATGAATACCTCACAAATCTTTTCACAAAAATCAGAGAATATAGCCATCATGCATCTTTGAAAGGTAGCAGGTGCATTACATAAACGAAAAGGCATACGTCTATAAGCAAAAGTACCAAAAGGGCAAGTAAAAGTAGTTTTAGATTGATCCTTCGCTGACACAGGTATTTGAGAGAAGCCAGAATGACCATCTAGAAAGCAGAAATGAGTGTGTTTGGATAGTCTTTCTAGCATTTGATCAATAAAAGGTAAAGGGTAATGATCTTTCTTAGTAGCTTTATTTAACTTACGGAAATCAATTACCATCCTATAACCTGTAATAATTCTTTGCGGGATCAATTCATCTTTATCATTAGGAACAACGGTAATACCTCCCTTTTTAGGAACATAATGGAAAGGGCTTACCCATTCACTATCAGCAACGGGATAAATAATACCTGCCTCAAGGAGCTTTAGTATCTCCTTTCTTACCACTTCCTTCATCTTGGGATTTAATCGTCTTTGAGGATCTCTAACTGGTTTGGCATCTTTTTCCACTGTAATTTTGTGTTGGCATAATGTGGGACTAATGCCCTTAAGATCATCCAGAGTATATCCGATAGATGCTCGGTGCTTCTTCAGAGTTTTCAATAATATTTCTTCTTCTTTCTCTGAAAGGTTAGCACTAATAATAACAGGATATATTTCTTTTTCATCAAGATAAGCATACTTAAGATTATCAGGTAATGGTTTGAGTTCAAACACGGGATCACCCTTGGGTGGAGGGGGATCCCCAAGAATTTCAACGGGAAGGTTATGTTTCAACACAGGTTCCTGTTTAAGGAACACTTCATCTATTTCCTCCCTTTCCTTCATAAACATATCGTTTTCATGGTCTAGCAGATATTGTTCTAACGGATCAGTTGGAGGAACAACAATGGAAGCAAGACCAATAATTTCATCCTTACTAGGTGGTTCCCTATCACAAGGTTGTCTACTAAAATTAGCAAAATTAAACTCATGAGACATACCATCTATGCCAATGGTGACAGTATTCTTTTCACAATTAATCTTAGCACTAGTTGTATTCAAGAAGGGTCTATCAAAAATAATGGGACAAAAATCATCTTGTGGGGAACCAAGAACAAGAAAATCAGCAGGGTATTTAACCTTCCCACACAAAACTTCAACATCTCTAACAATCCCAAAGGGTTTAATGGTATCCCTATTAGCAAGCTTAATAGTAACATCAATGTCTTCTAATTCAATGGGTGCAATATCATGCATAATTTCTTGATATAAGGTATAAGGTACTGCACTAGCACTAGCACCCATATCACATAAGCCATGATAACAATAATCTCCTATTTTAACAGAAATAACAGGCATGCCTACGACAGGTCTACGTCTCTTAGTATCTAGCCTAGCAATATTGGCAGTCTCACCACGGAAAGAAATAACATGCCCATCTAATATTGGCAGTATCTAGCCTAGCAATATTGGGTGTGTTGGGGACACAAGAGACTCTTTGTTATTTGGTTGCAGGGTTGCTTGAGAGAGACCATCTTCATCCTATGCCTCCCACGGATTGATAAACCTTAGGTCATCCACTTGAGGGAAATTTGCTACTGTCCTACAAACCTGTGCACTTGCAGGCCCAACAACGTCTACAAGAAGAAGGTTGTGTAGTAGACATCAAGCTCTTTTCTAGCGCCGTTGCCGGGGAGGTGAGTGCTTGAAGGTATATCTTTAGATCTTGGAATCGAATCTTTTTGTTTCTTGTTTTATCACTAGTTTAGTTTATAAAAGAAAACTACAAAAAAATGGAGTTAAGTTTGTCTCATACGCTTCGTCTTTTTAATATCTTTCGTGAGTATGATGGAAAAGAAAATTGTGCTCAAGTGCTAGAAGAAGAATGCATTAAAATGCTTGCTACTGAATCTTTGAATGATGAGCATGATTGCAATGTTGTTAGTATGAATTCGTTGAATATGAATGATGCTAATGATATGCAAAGCCACAAGCTTGGGGAAGCTATGTTTGATGAATATGATATATTTTGTCCCCCAAGCTTTGATGAGCAAATTTATTTTGATGATAGTATGCCTCCTATTTATGATGATTATATTGATGAAAGTGGGTTTGGAAGAGTGTCAACTTTAGAAAGTAGTGATCCCACTATTTTGGAGGATGTTGAATCTTATTGTGATGAACATGAAAGTGGATTTGGAAGAGTGTCAACTTTATTTAGTGATGATTCCACTATTTCGGAAGAGGTTCCAATTGATTATGAGAACAAAGTTGCTATCTATGATGATTATTGTGATGACTTGTATGCTATTAGGAATAATGATAACCATGAAACTTGTCATCATGATTTTAGTTTTCAATTGGATTATGCCTCACTTGATAATTATTTTGTTGAGTTTGCTCCCACTACTATTCATGAGAAGAATTTTGCTTATGTGGAGAGTAGTAAATTTTCTATGCTTATAGATCATGAAAAGAATGCTTTATGTGCTGGTTATATTGTTGAATTCATTCATGATGCTACTGAAAATTATTATGAGGGAGTAAAATATGCTTGTAGGAATTGCAATAATATCAAGTTTCCTCCCTATGTGCTTAAAATCTTGAAGCTATGCTTGTTTTACCTTCCCATGCTAGTTGATTATTGTTCCCATAAGTTGTTTGCTCACAAAATCCCTATGCATAGGAAGTAGGTTAGGCTTAAATGTGCTAGTCATATGCTTCATGATGCTCCCGTTATGTTTCAATTCTTATCTTTCTTGTGAGCATCATTGTCATCATCATGCCTAGCTAGGAAGGCATTAAAGAAAAACGCTTGTTGGGAGACAACCCAATATTTACCCTTACTGTTTTTGTGTTTTCACATGATTATTCTACTGTAGTAATCATGTTTTATAGCTTTTGTTTCAATAAATTGCCAAGTAAGACCTTTAGGATAGCTTACGGTGATAGTTGTGTTGATCCTGCTGAAAATCAGAAACTTTTGCACCCAGTAAATTAGTTTTGTTAATTCAGCGAAGTGTGATGCTGATCTGATTCTTTTTGCTATGGATTGGTACATAAATTTATTAGGACTTCCTAATTTGGTAGGATTTTTGGAGTTCCAGAAGTATACGTTTGATACAGATTACTGCAGACTATTCTGTTTTTGACAGATTCTGTTTTTCGTGTGTTGTTTGCTTATTTTGATGCATCTATGGCTAGTATTAAGTGGTATGAACCATAGATAAGTTGGAGTACAGTATATATTACACGAATATGAATTTAGAATGAGTTCATTATAGTACCTAAGTGGTGGTTTTATTTTCTTATACTAACGGAGCTTACGAGTTTTCTGTTAAGTTTTGTGTTGTGGAGTTTTCAAGTTTTGGGTAAAGATCCGATGGATTATGGAATAAGGAGTGGAAAGAGACTAAGCTTGGGATGCCCACGGCAAACCAAGGAAATATTCATGGATGGCCAAGGGCCTAAGCTTGGGGATGCCCCGGGAAGGCATCCCCTCTTTTGTCTTCGTCTATCGGTAACTTTACTTGGAGCTATATTTTTATTCACCACATGATATGTTTTTTGCTTGGAGCGTCATTTTCTTTTGTTAGTATTTGCTTGCTGTTATTTAGAATAATGTTTTGCATCTTTATTTTCAATAAAAAAAAGTCAAGGATAACCTTTGCCATGCTTATTTTGCTACTATACATGTTGCTGTTTGAAAACACAAAGTTTACCGCTGTTGAAAAAATTCCCTAGAAAAGTCAGAGAATGATATAATGATGAAGCCTTTTGAATAATGAGTTCTGATAAATTTATTACAGTGGGAATTTTAGTTCATAATTTTTGGAGTTAGGGAAGTATTGATACTCTTGCATCCTTTACAGACTGTACTGTTTTGGCAGATTGCTGTTATGGTTGCATTGTTTGCATATGTTTGCTTGTTTAATGATTCTATTTGAGGATATGAGTATTAAATATGTAGAGGCATTTAGTATTCAATGTTGAATAATAATTTTAGTGATTTGTTACAGTAGAAAATGATAAGGTTTTGCATTGGTTTATACTAACCTATCTCACGAGTTCTTGTTGAGTTTGTTGTGGATGAAGCTTTTGAGAAATAGAGAAACCATGATATGAGAGGAATTAAGGAGACACAAAAGTTCAAGCTTGGGGATGCCCAAGGCACCCCAAGATAATGTTTCAAGAAGTCTCAAGCATCTAAGCTTGGGGATGCCCCGGTAGGCATCCCACCTTTCTTCTTCAACAACTATCGGTTAGTATCGGTTGAGCCTAAGTTTTTGCTTCTTCACATGAGTTGTGATATCCTTGCAATGTCATTTTATTTTGTTTTGCTTGCTGTTTGATCAGAGTACCAAGATCTGAAATTCTTTAATGAGAGAGAATCTTTGCATAGTTACATACTTATTTAGCTACTCATTGATCTTCACTTATATCTTTTCGGATTAGTTTGTCGTTTGCTCTAGTGCTTCACTTATATTTTTAGAGCACGACGGTGGTTATATTTTGTAGAAATTGCTAGTCTCTCATGCTTTGCTTATATCTTTTTGAGAGTCTTTTAGAACAGCATGGTATTTGCTATGGTTATAAAGTTGGTCCTAGAATGATGAGCATCCAAGTTGGGTATAATAAAAACTATCATAGAAAGTGAATTGGATGCTATAATCAACTTGATACTCCCTCCGTCCCAAAATTCTTGTCATAGCTTTGTCTAGATACGGATGTATCTAATACTAAAACGTGACTTGATACATCCGTATTTAGACAAATCTAAGACAAGAATTTTGGGATGGAGGGAGTACTTGATAATTGTTTTGAGATATGGAGGTAGTGATATTAAAGTCATGCTAGTTGGGTGATTATGAATTTAAAGAATGCTTGTGTTGAAGCTTGTGATTCCCGTAGCATGCACGTATGGTGAACCGTTTTGTGATGAAGTTGGAGCACAATTTTATTTATTGTTTGTCTTCCTTATGAGTGGCGGTCGGGGACGAGCGATGGTCTTTTCCTACCAATCTATCCCCCTAGGAGCATGCGCGTAGTGCTTTGGTTTTTGATGACTTCTAGATTTTTGCAACAAGTATATGAGTTCTTTTTATTAATGTTGAGTCCATGGATTATACGCACCTCACCCTTCCACCATTGCTAGCCTCTCTTGTATCGTGCAATTTTCGCCGGTACCTTACACCCACCATTTACCTTCCTCAAAACAGCCACCATACCTACTTACTATGGCATTTCCATAGCCATTCCGAGATATATTGCCATGCAACTTTCCACCGTTCTGTTCATATGACACGCATTACTTTTGTCATATTACTTTTTGCATGATCATGTAGTTGACATTGTATTTGTGGCAAGGCCACCTTCATAATTTTCATACATGTCGCTCTTGATTCATTGCTTATCCCGGTACACCGCCGAAAGCATTCATATAGAGTCATATCTTGTTCTAGCTTTGAGTTGTAAACCCATAAAAGTGTGATGATCTTCATTATTAGAGCATTGTCCTAGTGAGTAAAGGATGATGAAGACTATGATTCCCCCACAAGTTGGGATGAGACTTCAGACTTTACAAAAAGAAAAAAAAGGAGAAAGAAAGAAAAGAGAAAGGCCAAAAAAAAGAGAAGGCCAAAGAAAAAAAGGAAAAAATAAAAAAAAAGAAAAAAATGAGAGAAAAAGAGAGAAGGGACAATGCTACTATTTCTTTTTCCACACTTGTGCTTTAAAGTAGCACCATGATCTTCATGATAGAGAGTCTCATATGTTGTCACTTTCATATACTAGTGGGAATTTTTTCATTATAGAACTTGGCTTGTATATTCCAATGATGGGCTTCCTCAAAAGTGCCCTAGGCCTTCGTGAGCAAGCGAGTTGGATGCACCCCACTTAGTTCCTTTTGTTGAGCTTTCATATATTTTTAGCTCTAGTGCATCCGTTGCATGCAATCCGTACTCACTCACATTGATATCTATTAATGGGCATCTCCATAGCCCGTTGATACACCTAGTTGATGTGAGACTATCTTCTCCTTTTTGTCTTCTCCACAACCACTGTCGGTGTCAAAAACGGCGGATCTCGGGTAGGGGGTCCCAAACTGTCGGATGGTAACAGGAGACAAGGGACACGATGTTTTTACCCAGGTCCAGGCCCGCTCGATGGAGGTAAAACCCTACTCCTGCTTGATTGATATTGATGATATGGGTAGTACAAGAGTAGATCTACCACGAGATCAGAGAGGCTAAACCCTAGAAGCTAGCCTATGGTATGATTGTTATTCTGTCCTACGGACTAAAACCCTCTGGTTTATATAGGCACCGAAGAGGTTTAGGGTTACACAGAGTCGGTTACAATGGTAGGAGATCTACATATCCGTATCGCCAAGCTTGCCTTCCACGCAAAGGAAAGTCCCATCCGGACACGTGACGAAGTCTTCAATCTTGTATCTTCATAGTCCATGAGTCCGGCCAAAGGCTATAGTCCGGCCATCCGGACACCCCCTAATCCAGGACTCCCTCAGTAGCCCCTGAACCAGGCTTCAATGACGACGAGTCCGGCGCGCATATTGTCTTCGGCATTGCAAGGCGGGTTCCTCCTCCGAATACTTCATAGAAGATTTTGAACACAAGGATAGTGTCCGGCTCTACAAAATAAGTTCCACATACCACCGTAGAGAGAATAATATTTACACAAATTAAGTCTGCTGACGTATTTCGTGGCGTGATATCACACCACGGCCAAGCCTTTATTCGAATCATTTTTACTGTCCCACCTCAGCGCGTTTAGCGAGGCAGTTTCCTTGGCACGTCTTGTCAAAGCAGAGATCATGTCCCCTTATTCTGGGATTCTCATTAATACTGGCGTGGGTAACCCAATCGTGCCCATTGGCACGTCTCCTCTATCGAAGGCGAGTCCTGAACGGTCACGGGTAAGGCTCTTGGTATTCAACCTCTTTATAAAGAGACCAAGGCTCCACTCCCTTCTTTCAATCTCAATCGAATCCACCCCTCGCCTCGAGTTCCAACACCCAAAGCTCCAGATTCAGGCGCTTCGGACCTTCGATAATGTCCGGCTCCGACCTGCAAGGCCGGTGAATGCCTTCCTCCGTTACGGAAGAAGACATGCTAAAGCTAAGACATGCCAGGTATCTAACCGGCGAAATTTCGCATAGGCTGCCTGCCCAAGGGCAGGTTAATCCCACTCCGAAGCCTGGCGAAAGCGTAGTGTTCGCGTCTCACTTCCTTCGGGGGCTAGGCTTCTGTAACATCCCAAAATTCTAAATTTTGGAATGTTATAATAAATAGATAGTTTTGATTGATTGTTTGATTGATTGATTGATTGAGTGAAATTCGAAACCTTTTTGAAAGTTAAATGAGAGGGAATAAAAGGACTTTCCCAAACTTTCATTTTCTTTTCTGATCTTCATGAATTCAAATTCTTTTCAAATACAAAACCCTTGAGCGAAGATGATATGACTTCTTCCATTTAATTAAATGGAAGGGTATTTGAAAATATTTGAATTTCATTTGAAAATATTTCAATTCATAAACTTCATGCAACTCAATGATTTTCATGAGAGAAGATAAAATGACTTCTTCAAATTATATGAAATATGAGTTGGGAGTTTAAAAGAAATCAAATTTAAAGTCCTTTTGAAATTATTTTTCAAATTGGAGTTATTTGGGTTTTATTCAAATTATTTTTCTCCAAAAATACAATATATGGAAATTAGGGTAAAATGATTCCCTACATCAGAAAATTGGAGAGAAATAAATTTGAATTAATTTTGGTATTTTTAAAATGATTTTGTTGGATTTTATTAGAGCAATAGCACTGTTTAAATTATTAAAATTAGTGTGAATTTTATTTGATGCTATAAAAATGTCCACGTTGTAGAAAATCTTTTTCTGAAAATTTTGATATATTATATGCCTATAGTATTTATTTATTTATTTTGGTTTTATTCTATTTTCTGGAAATTTGATTAAAAAAACTTTCTTCCGCCGAACTGGGCCGGCCCTGCTCCAACCAGGCCAAGGCCCAGCACCACGCCGCCTTGCCCGTCGTCCCCGACCGGGACTCCTCCCGGAGTTCAGCGCCGCCCCGCCACCTTGCCCCCTTCCCCACGCCACCGCTCTCCCCTGCCCCTTTAAAAAGGCCAGCCCCGACGTCGCCGCCCCTCTCTTCCTCCTCTCGCCTCGCCTCTCTCTACATCTCGCGCCGCCGCCGCATCTCACCACCACTGCTACCTCGTCGGATGCCGCAACCGCCGCCCGCGACGTCGACGACCGCCATTGACGCCACCATCGCAACCGCCGGTCCACACTGCCCCTCCCGTGCTCTTCACCGCCTTCCCCGACGCCCGGAGCCACTGCCCCGACCGGAGCCGAGCCGCCGCCGCCGTCCCGCGTCGCCGGACTTCGCCGCCGCCGCCGCGGTAACCGCCGCCCTCCCCTCGCCGTTGGATCTGGATCCAACGATCCAGATTCGTTTTAAAAAAACGTTTTTTTTATTATTCGGTGAACGTTCATTTTGTTAGGGTTTGCACCGAACGGGTTTTGTTAGTTCGCGTTCTGCAGCGAACGTTCGCTCGATAGAATTTTCTTATTACTTTTTAATTTCGGCCAGGGAACCGTCTGTGAATATTTTATTTACGGATTAGCCCCTGGACTTCAAACACTCACAACTTTTTACTCGTTTGTCCAAATCCAACGAAACCAACGCCCACTTCTTTGTTACGATATCCTCTATCCAGTAATCCAACTCAAACATGTTTTTGAACGTTTAAAAGTTGAATTAGATCAGATTTGAATTTGAACTTCTTTTGTTCATAACTCGAGTTGTATAACTCCGATTTAGTTGATTCTTTTTGCAAATTAAAGCTCTTGACCTAAACTTTCTGATAAGGCCAAATTCACATAATTTCGGTACTATTAGAAATTGTTTTATGTTGCAAGAGTTATTTTCTTGGATTTGATATTTTTCTGAATTGTTTTTCGTTCTTCCCGATCTTTTGAGTGATTGCTTATGTGTGGTTACTATTGCTTGCTTACGATAGATTGACCGGAGTGTGACGAGTAGAACTATCAAGAGTTTTGAGTGTGAATCATCTTCATCAACATTGCAGGCAAGTTCACACTTTGATCATATCCCTTTATTACCCAGTTTTCATGCATTAGTTCAATCCTCAAACATTGCATGATTAGGATGTCATTAACTTGTGGGTTGGGAAGTAGTTGATGAGGTAGAACCTATTGCCCTGTTTATTATCAAACCCTTGGGAGTTACTTCTCCGTGTTGCTTACTTTTGCCATGCTATGCTCGTAGACGTGGATTGGGTTTGAGTGTATCCATGACAGATGTGAGATTATTAATTAATGGTTTACTTAAGGTGGCAACTTAAATACACATCTGGGTGGATTGAGGCACCTGGGGTATCCAGTGATTGCCTGTTTTTTTGGAAATCCCGGGGTTACCGTGTGATTTTTTCTATGGACCGCCACCCAGGCTCAAAGGGAACTGAGATTATTCATGCTAGAAACTTCCGTGTGCAGCCACAAGCTATTATGGGCTCTAGCATAGTTGAGTAAGTTACGTGAAGCTCTTGAAGAGGTAGATCAGCAGGTAGTGGGTTTTGTAGGTTTGGTATGGTCTACCCGGAGTAGAGAGTTAATGTTTCCGAAAGACTGTGTCTCGGTCATCCGTTTCTCAAACACCGTGTAGTGCGAGAAATCCAATGGAGGCGATCGGGTCTTGTGGGGAAAAGTGGGCAAACCTCTGCAGAGTGTACAAACTAATCATGGTTAGCCGTGTCCCCGGTTATGGACAATCTTGAGTATCTAGTACTTGGAGTATCTTAAGTATCTCATCATATTACTTAATTAATTTGTTCGGTTGTTAATGATTACTTTTAATTGGGATTGAGAGGGGGTTTACCTTCTCAATGTTTTCAACAAACTTTGTAGTTAAATAAAATATATTCCTTTCCAGTAGGGAAAAATTGGCTTTTCGCAAAAACATTATAAACTTAGAGCTTTCCACCAGCCAAATATGCATGTAGTGATAGCTATTGGTCATCGTTATCCTATGGTGTGAATTTGCCAGTACATTCAATGTACTGACCCTTTGTGGCTGCAACGTCTCATGTTGCAGGATATCTTACGACGAGTAAGTGATACGTCAGGGTTACGATTTCTACACTCAACTTTGCCGTTGGTGTTGATGGTAATCCACAACCTTGTTGTTACTTCCGCTATTTTGGATTGAGGTAATAGTATTTACGTTATTTTATACATGTGATTTACATCTGTTATAAATCCTCGAGTACTGTGTGTGTTAGCATACCGATCCGGGGATAACACTTAAGCACAGAGACTTGATCCATTCGGGTCGGGTCGCTACAAGATGGTATCAGAGCAAATGTTGACTATAGGACATGACACTACAAACTGGCAAGCCCGTAGGAAAGATTTTTCTCTACAACTTTCTTTTCAAAAGAACCTTTTTACCTCTCTTCTCTTCTGAGCTTATTCAAATATTCCCTTTTAGTGAGACCATACCCCTTTCCCCTTTTGACCACGAAGATTCGACTGATGAGACCACTCCCAGAAGTACAAGATATCAGACTACTAAGACCACTTCAGAAATGAAGAGGATTTTTACCGTGCGTTACAATGATGGAAACTACGACAGATAAAGACTTCGAAGACTAGGATAATATGAAGAATTTCCAGATTTGGTATGACCAAGGAAGGCTACACTTATGGAAATTGTCAGACCATTGAAGCTGTCAATACCCGAGATCAAGGTGTGTTGGAGAAAGACCGGAACATGGAGCGTTAGAACTCAAAGGTTTTGTCAAGAAAGCCCCAAGGCAGGAGATATCCATTATGGAATGATAGCTCATGGCAGTAACATGGGCATAAACATGGTTATCCATGATGTTATTGCCCGCTTATACTATTATCACCGGGCTGAGTTAACCATGCAGATGCATGGTAGGATTGGATGGTAGAAGGCTGATGTAGCATCTGTCAGCAAAGGATGCAGTTTTAACCTTAGCCGGTGTATCACCAGGATCTGGATGGACCTTCAGGAAGCTGCATTTGATAAGGGAGCATTTTGTGAAGAACTCGGGACCTTGAAGCTGAAAGTAGACAAGCTGGAGGAACAAAACCTTAAGATATCGGAGATTTGTCAGGAACTGAAGGACATTAGGACCATGGTTCATGCCAAGGATGTTGAAACCCAGAAGTTTGGAATGCAACCCCAGAAATATAAAGGATGCCATGAGAGACTTCGCGTCAACGGAGATGATTTGGCAAAAGAACTTGAGAAGGACAAGCATGATCAGAAGGAGCCACCGGAGACATGACCAAGACTTGAAGAGTTTGATGACGTTGAGATCTATAGACCATTAGAAGACCCAACCCCTGTTACATACTTACGTTAGATGCGACGATTGTGAGTTGTCATTTGTTTGTTGTTTTTCCAACAGCCACAATAAAATCTGCCTTTTCAAAACTTTTGTTTGTATTGTGTGCATCCCTCTCTATCTCTCTTATCCCACCACAATACCCTTGGACCCAATAGAGGATGAATGGAGATGAGCTTGTATTTTCTGGACCGATGAGTCAATTGGAGACGGACTGATGGATTCAGAACTGGAGGATCACATGAAGAATAACCATGTAGTCGGAAAGGATATGACCCAACATGCTTTTCGGTGCTTTGTAAGAGTTGCTGCTACTTGGTGGAGGATGTACCAAACCATCAATGGATGGCAAAGAGTAACCACTTGAGAAGAATTTAAGTTGAATCTGCAAAGGTCTCGTCTTGCGTCCCAGAAATTGAGGCCTTATGGAAAGGATATGAAGAAACCTTGTGCATACAAGCTTTGTGGAGAAATAGGACACAACCATAAATAAAACAAGGACGAATACCCTCATAAGCGAGGGATTACCAAAGGAAGTTAGCCGAGGATCTCAGGGAACTTCGGTTGGAGATTGTTCCCGAAGGTTTTGTTGCAGCAATGGAAGTTTAGTCTACATTGTTGGGAAGGATTTGTGAAGCTCAGAAGTATGGCAAAGAGATTGCTGAGATAAAAGAGAGGATGAGCAAAGGAAAGGCCAAAGGTTTTCGTAAGGATGAGCACGACATCTTATGGTTTGAGGACCGTGTATATGTTCCCAATAATGCAAAGATCAGGAAGTAAATACTTCAAGAGGCTCATGACTCACCATACTCGATTCGCCCTAGAAACACCAAGATGTATTTGGATTTGAAGGAGTGTTTCAGGTGGACTAGTATGAAGAAGGATATTGTGGAGTATGTAGTCGTAGGTGATGTATGCCAGAGAGAGTAAAAGCAGAGCATTAAAAGCCAGTAGGATTACTACAGCCTATGCCGATACCCGAATGGAAGTGGGGATAAGCTTGGCATGGATTTCATTACCGGATTTCCCAGAACCCGAACGGGATATGACTCTATCTGGGTAGTAGTTGATTCGCTTGACCAAAGTGGCTCACTTTATCCCAGTTAAAACCACTTATACAAGTGCGAAGTTGGCCAAGATATATTTGACCAGGATCGTATGTCTGCATGGAGTTCCGAGGACCATCGTATCAGATAGAGGAACACAATTTACCTCAAAGTTTTGGAATCAGCTGGGCCACACTTTGGGTACTAGGCTAGAGTTCAGTACAGCCTTTCATCCGCAGACAGATGGATAGACCGAGAGAGTCAATCAGATTCTGGAGGACATGTTGAGATCGTGTGCGCTAAAGGATGATAATCTACCTTACGCGGACTTCTCATACAACAGCAGTTACCAAGCCAGTTTGAAGATGGCCCCTTTTAAAGTTTTGTTTGGAGAAGGAGCCAGACACCGTTGATGTGGGATGAAGTTGGAGACCGTCAGTTGTTTGGATCAAATGTGATCAAGGATTCAGAAGAGAATGTTAAGTTGCTTCGAGATTATGCAGACTCAAAAATGCAAGGAGGAAGTCAAAGAAATTGGAGATAGAGCATGTCTTCGTGTGTCCCCTCTGCGAGGAGTTAAACTATTTGGAGTTAAGGGAAAGTTAGCCCCGAGATTTGTAGGACCATACCGAGTTTTGGAGCGTATGGGAGAAGTGGCCAACAAATTGGAGTCACCCGAAGGACTGTCAGAAGTTCATGATGTGTTTCACGTTTCCCAGTTGAAGAAGTACCATGTAGAGATGGCCAATATTCCCCTGTAAGGACGCTTGACCCTGGAAAGGATAATGATGCTCCATGAAGCGGAGTATGGATTTCATAAGTATAAGTTTTTTTTATCTCGGTATGTGGGATATCCCACGAGGATGAAGAAATAAATTACTATTGGATATAAAGGAGGTATGATGTTGGAAATATGGATCAATGGAAATTCCATGATGAGTCTGAGTAATCATGTCCTAGTTTGGTGCCAATAGAAGGAAGAAAGACATTACAATTGGATGGATTTTGAGTATGCTAGGAAGATGGAAGTTGAATGTTGGAATAACGATCAGTTGCCCAGAGGATGAGTTCAAGGTTTACAAGTGATGAGATGGGCCATAACCCACAGGCCCCAGGACCTGCCAATAAGCAAGCACACTCTTGCTGAAGGAAAAACCCTGGAAGAGATTACGACCTTACCCACAGACGAATTTATAGGAGTAACGCAAAACCTGAGAGTTATGAAGGACCGATAGATGTTTGTTTGGCTTGCAGAATCCATGGATTATCTGAACTTGGTTCGGCGACAAGAGAAAAATTCTGCAATACTTGTGAGGATGACCGAGTGTTAGCATGCGAGATTCGCTAAACCATATACAAGATAATGATTTGGGTGCGGGATGGATTGAGCACCATACCAACTTACTCTTATTGTTCGCCTTGCTATACGGGATGGTAAATCTGAGTGACTTACCTATAGTAGAGAGACGACGATCAAAACCTTGTTTAAACCTTAGAATGGTATAAGTATTTATACCTTGTACAAGGCATTTGTTGCCAATCGTAGGTCATACGGTGAGGTTCAACCCAGACCGATTTTCTGCAGGAGAAACCATAAATTGTTGACCACCATGAGATATTGATAGTTGTTTAGTATTGGCGCCAGACCCGTCAGCTAAGAAGACCCAGTCTCGGAATAACCGTACCAAGATGAAAGGACAGAAGAATTGAGGAAAAGGTTATGCCACTACCGGAAGAGCCCAGAGAAGGAAAAATTTTAGAGGATCTGAGAAGATCGACACTTCCAACAATAAGGATGGAGTATATGAGTTTTGATGGAACCGTAACAATGCTTCTAAGGATGGTAGCACCCGAGACCCCGGAGACGAACATTGGATTTTGAAGACCCCCAAACCCTAACCTAATTCTTGCTAGCCTCTCCGAATCTCGAGGACGAGATTCATTTTAAGGGTGGTAGGTTTGTAACATCCCAAAATTCTAAATTTTGGAATGTTATTATAAATAGATAGTTTTGATTGATTGTTTGATTGATTGTTTGATTGATTGATTGATTGATTGAGTGAGTGAAATTCGAAACCTTTTTGAAAGTTAAATGAGAGGGAATAAAAGGACTTTCCCAAACTTTCATTTTCTTTTCTGATCTTCATGAATTCAAATTCTTTTCAAATACAAAACCCTTGAGCGAAGACGACATGACTTCTTCCATTTAATTAAATGAAAGGGTATTTGAAAATATTTGAATTTCATTTGGAAATATTTCAATTCATAAACTTCATGCAACTCAATGATTTTCATGAGAGAAGATAAAATGACTTCTTCAAATTATATGAAATATCAGTTGGGAGTTTAAAAGAAATCCAATTTAAAGTCCTTTTGAAATTATTTTTCAAATTGGAGTTATTTGGGTTTTATTCAAATTATTTTTCTCCAAAAATACAATATATGGAAATTAGGGTAAAATGATTCCCTACATCAGAAAATTGGAGAGAAATAAATTTGAATTAATTTTGGTATTTTTAAAATGATTTCGTTGGATTTTATTAGAGCAGTAGCACTGTTTAAATTATTAAAATTAGTGTGAATTTTATTTGATGCTATAAAAATGTCCACGTTGTAGAAAATATTTTTCTGAAAATTTTGATATATTATATGCCTATAGTATTTATTTATTTATTTTGGTTTTATTCTATTTTCTGAAAATTTGTTTAAAAAAACTTTCTTCCGCCGAACTGGGCCGGCCCAGCTCCAGCCAGGCCAAGGCCCAACACCGCGCCGCCTCGCCCGTCGTCCCTGACCGGGACTCCTCCCGGAGTCCGGCGCCGCCCCGCCACCTTGCCCCCTTCGCCATGCCACCGCTCTCCCCTGCCCCTTCAAAAAGGCCAGCCCCGACACCGACGCCCCTCTCTTCCTCCTCTCGCCTCGCCTCTCTCTGCATCTCGCGCCGCCGCCGCATCTCACCGCCACTGCTACCTTGTCGGAAGCAGCAACCGCCGCCCGCGACGCCGACGACCGCCGTCGATGCCACCACCGCAACCGCCGGTCCACACTGCCCCTCCCCGTGCTCTTCGCCGCCTTCGCCGACGCCCGGAGCCACTGCCCCGATCGGAGCCGAGCCGCCGCCGCCGTCCCGCGTCGCCGGACTTCGCCGCCGCCGCCGCGATAACCGCCGCCCTCCCCTCGTCGTTGGATCTGGATCCAATGATCCAGATTTGTTTTAAAAAAAACGTTTTTTTATTATTCGGTGAGCATTCATTTGTTAGGGTTTGCACCGAACGGGTTTTGTTAGCTAGCATTCGGCAGCGAACGTTCGCTCGATAGAGTTTTCTTATTTCTTTTTAATTTCGGCCAGGGAACCGTCTGTGAATATTTTATTTACGGATTAGCCCCTGGACTTCAAACACTCACAACTTTTTACTCGTTTGTCCAAATCCAACGAAACCAACGCCCACTTCTTTGTTACGATCTCCTCTATCCAGTAATCCAACTCAAACATGTTTTTGAAAGTTTAAAATTTGAATTAGATCAGATTTGAATTTGAACTTCTTTTGTTCATAACTCGAGTTGTATAACTCCGATTTAGTTGATTCTTTTTGCAAATTAAAGCTCTTGACCTAAACTTTCTGATAGGGAAAAATTCACATAATTTTGGTACTGTTAGAAATTGTTTTATGTTGCAAGAGTTATTTTCTTGGATTTGATGTTTTTCTGAATTGTTTTTCGTTCTTCCCGATCTTTTGAGTGATTGCTTATGTGTGGTTACTATTGCTTGCTTACAATAGATTATCCGGACTGTGACGAGTAGAACTATCAAGAGTTTTGAGTGTGAATCATCTTCATCAACATTGCAGGCAAGTTCACACTTTGATCATATCCCTTTATTACCCAGTTTTTATGCATTAGTTCAATCCTCAAACATTGCATGATTAGGATGTCATTAACTTGTGGGTTGGGAAGTAGTTGATGAGGTAGAACCTATTGCCCTGTTTATTATCAAACCCTTGGGAGTTACTTCTACGTGTTGCTTACTTTTGCCATGCTATGCTCGTAGATGTGGATTGGGTTTGAGTGTATCCATGACAGATGTGAGATTATTAATTAATGGTTTACTTAAGGTGGCAACTTAAATACACATCTGGGTGGATTGAGGCACCTGGGGTATCCAGTGATTGCCTGTTTTTTTTTTTGGAAATCCCGGGGTTACCGTGTGATTTTCCTATGGACCGCCACCCAGGCTCAAAGGGAACTGAGATTATTCATGCTAGAAACTTCCGTGTGCAGCCACAAGCTATTATGGGCTCTAGCATAGTTGAGTAAGTTACGTGAAGCTCTTGAAGAGGTAGATCAGCAGGTAGTGGGTTTTGTAGGTTTGGTATGGTCTACCCGGAGTAGAGAGTTAATGTTTCCGAAAGACTATGTCTCGGTCATCCATTTCTCAAACACCGTGTAGTGCGAGAAATCCAATGGAGGCGATCGGGTCTTGTGGGGAAAAGTGGGCAAACCTCTGCAGAGTGTACAAACTAATCATGGTTAGCCGTGTCCCCGGTTATGGACAATCTTGAGTATCTAGTACTTGGAGTATCTTAATTATCTCATCATATTACTTAATTAATTTGTTCGGTTGTTAATGATTACTTTTAATTGGGATTGAGAGGGGGTTTACCTTCTCAATGTTTTCAACAAACTTTGTAGTTAAATAAAATATATTCCTTTCCAGTAGGGAAAAATTGGCTTTTCGCAAAAACATTATAAACTTAGAGCTTTCCACCAGCCAAATATGCATGTAGTGATAGCTATTGGTCATCGTTATCCTATGGTGTGAATTTGCCAGTACATTCAATGTACTGACCCTTTGTGGCTGCAACGTCTCATGTTGCAGGATATCTTACGACGAGTAAGTGATACGTCAGGGTTACGATTTCTACACTCAACTTTGTCGTTGGTGTTGATGGGAATCCACAACCTTGTTGTTACTTCCGCTATTTTGGATTGAGGTAATAGTATTTACGTTATTTTATACATGTGATTTACATCTGTTATAAATCCTCGAGTACTGTGTGTGTTAGCATACCGATCCGGGGATAACACTTAAGCACAGAGACTTGATCCATTTGGGTCGGGTCGCTACAGCTTCCCGACGGACCCCTTCGTGAGGGGGCTCATGTTTTATTATGGGTTGGAATTTCACGACTTGGATCCGGAGTCCGTCCTCCACATCTCATCGTTCATTGTCGTATGCAAAGCCTTCCTCCGCATTACCCCTCACTTCGGATTGTGGCTCAAGACCTTCAAAGTGGAGCCGAAGATGATCAGGGGGCAGCAGGCAGAGTGCAGAGGGGCTGTTATAAGCAGGAATGCTGATGCTCCGTGGCCCGAGGGCTCTTTCCAAGAGGAGCTCGGCCTATGGCAACAAGAATGGTTTTATATCACAGCTCCCAGGGGGATCAAATGGGTGGCGCCGCCTACCTTTCGCTCGGGTCCTCCACCGCGGTTGGCGTCATGGGTCAATAAAGGACTTGACTGGGGGCCGTCCAAGGACGTGCCCATGTTGCAGGGCCGCATTCAAGACCTCCTAGAGAGAGTGATCACTCTGGTCGTAGTAGCGCAAGTCATGCTGATTCGTCGCACCCTGCCCTACAAACGTCGCCCCCTCCGCCTGTGGGAATTTAACCCGGAGGGACCACGAGCTCTCCAACATTTTATGGGCGCAACGCCCGTGGAGATGTATAAGATTTTCTTCGGATCACAAGCGATGTGTCTAGACTTGACCGAGGACGCAGGTCTGAGCTGCAATCGCCTGGATACTCAAGTAAGTAGCCCTGTACCCGGACACGCTATCCCATATTCATCATGAATTTGCCCTCAAAAGAGTTGTCCCTTGAACAGGAATGGATAGCGAGAGCAAAGTTAATCAGGTGTCCGGCCCCCCTTCCTGAGACCACGCCGGATCCCGTGTTAACCAGGATGCTGGAGGTTACGCCTTCGGAAGAAGGTGAAGGGGGGAACAAGGAAGCTACCACCTCCGCGAAGGAGGCTGTCAGGAAAGGAGGGATCGAGAATCCCTCCATCCAAGGGAAGAAGAGGACCGCCTATGAAGACCCGGAGACCATGGTCTCAAAGCGGGAGAAGAAATCTTCGTCAGAGGGTCCTGCGCCGAGAGATGCCTCGGCCGCATCGTGCCCCCAAGGGGATCTGCCCTCCACCAAGCCGTAAGTAAAAAGGGGAGTTAAAGGATATCCCTGCCTTATTTCTGATGAAGATAACCGAAATTTTACCTTGTAGTTCGGATCTCAGCCCTTCTCAGCAGAGCTCATCTTCAGGGGATCTTCGTCTGGAGATGATAGAGAGCGAAACGCCTCCCCCTACCGTACCGTCTTGCGAGGCGGGCGACCCTAAGGTGTCGTCGCGGAGGGTTTCTCCGAGTCCGGCGGGGCCGGAAGGCAGTCGTATGTCCCCCCCCCCCCCCCCCCAAAGCCCTCCATGTCCGGCCTTCGAAAAAGGCCATCGGACCAGTCCGGCACCACCTGGTGTACGGTCGGAGGAGCTGAAGAATCTGCTCGGGCGAGCGTCTATCTCAGAAGATCACCGTGCGTTAATGGGTACGGTGATTGAAAGGATTTCATCCGCTGAGAGCGGATTGCATGAAGCCGTCGGAAGTTTACTGACAGGTTTTGAGGTACACAAAATGATGTACCTTCTGACAGTTCCGCATATAAAATGCGCCCTGTGTTGATAGTAGCCCTTGAGGCTCGGTGTGTTGTCAAAAAATGACAACGCACCGAGGATCATAATCCCAGGTATAATATGTCGCCTGTCCTATGTAGGTGGCGAAGGGTCCGGTGGCTAGCCAGACTGATGAATTTGCCGAACTAAAGCGGCAACTTGACGTGGCGGATGCCGACATCGCGCTTGTCAATAAGCGACTTGACAAGTCATAAGGTATGAAATTTCTCCGCGGACACCTGGTAAGGGAGCTTGATGCCCGTGCCTTACAACAGGTATGCTTGATGCAGATGGTGCCGCTGCCATGGAGAACCTTCGGGTGGAGCTCGCCCAAGCTAAGGAGCAGGCCAGAAAGAGTGATGCGGCTGCCTTGAAGGCGGCCGAAGAGCTAAAAGCCGAACAGGCTGCTCACTGCCGAAGCAAGAATGAAATGGCCGAGATGGCCGTGAAGTTGAAGAATGCTGCCGACCGCTGCAAGCTTCTTGAAAAAGAAGATCGAGCGGTACAAGAGGACCTAAAGAAGGCCACTATCGAGGCCAAGGATGCTCGCTCTGCGATGAGGGCTATGAAGGAGGAGCTGCGTCAGGCCGGAGATATCGCGGCTGGAAAGCCCTTTCTACTGCGGAGGAAATTCATGGATCCTAAATATGCTCAGTTGGACCGGCTGTGGAATGTGAAGGATGCTTATCTGAGCTTGGCGGCAAGTGCCGCGGACGCGGCCGAACACTTCCGAGATCAAAAGGATCACGAAATGGAAAAGGTTTTTTGGTCGCAGTTCCATAATCCAGAGCGCCCACTTCCATTAACCGATCGCTTGGCCGAATGGGCGGAGCTGAATAGGTTATCCGGACTTGCCATGAAGGATGTCGTGAGTCTTTTGTGGCCGAAGAGGCCCGAGCCGAAGAGTTATTTTGGCTTGGTGCAGCAGTTCCTTGGTGTGGTGCGACATATCAATGCAATGAAGAGGTCGGCATGCATAGAGGGTGCGCGGATGGCTCTTGCCCGTGTCAAGACATACTGGGCGAAGATGAAGACCACCGATGTTGCATCCCAGGATTCGGACGAAAGCCGAGTACCTGTCGAGCACTATTTTCAGGAAGTTCTGCAGGGCGCTCGTTTAATAGAGACGCAGTGCTTGAAGGGTATTATGTTCGAATAACATGTATTATTGTGAAACGATGTTTCGATGAAATATAAAAGCTTTTTATACTTGTGCCTTCAAGAATTAAAATACCTCCTGTGCGGCCGTTAATGTATATGTGTATATAACCTAAAAGATGGCAGTCTTCGGCTTCATCCCCCACGCATATAATGCGGGGGTGTTTGCAAAAGGCGCATTTTCACACTTGATCCAACGTCTTGGTCCTATAAAGGAGGTGGTAGCGCGGCAAACTAGGCAACCGGACTATAATGCTTTATCACTTTCACTTAGCCATAGGAGTTTGACAGTGGGGCTACTATATAGCCCCTAGGGGCACCACGCTCACCCGAATTCGGGGCGCGTAAGTGCCTGGCCGAGAAATGGTCCTTCGTCAAGGCGGAGGAATCCTAAAGATTCTGGCGGGTCATCGAATGGTTGACCAGTCTTATGCTATATCATAACAGTCAGTTTTCGGCTTTCTCTACTGAGGTGCTCGCCTGGCCGAACCGGGGCATAATCGCAGTAGTTCTCCTGGTGCCGCCCTTGATAGAGCGGAACGTAAGGCAGCAAAACACAGGAGCCGGGCAAACCCAACATTTGACCAAAGACATGATTCAGAGCTGATGCATACAAGGCCTAACTCGAGACGCCGAACACTCCCTAAGGTATTCGGTCTTTATGAAAACGGGTCGAACAACGCCCTTGGTAATAAGCCCCTGGTGTCTAGGTACGCGCAAAATTCTGACGTGACCCATGCCAAAACGCCAGCCTCCTCCTTGGTTATAACAAGAAACCAGGGGATGTGTATCAACAAGAGACAGTAAAAAAGGTTTACGCAGGGTCTTAATCTAGAAAGAATCCTTGTCACGGGTCCCTACTGCACGTTTGCGCCCGTGTCTCCGTTGTGCCGTATCCTGGACGGGTGTAGCACGGTGTTCATCTGTAAAAGAGAGGAACTTAGTTGAAAAAGATCGTGCAAGAATGTACATTATATTAAATAAACAAAGTACGATTCAAAAAATGAATAAAATTGAGCTTTATTGTCTCTTGTTGTACATGCGCGGAGCCCCTTGTGCGGGGGTATGCAGATAGTAAGCCCTTGTATGTTTACGCCGGACTCGTCTAACCGTGTCCGGGGTCTGAACGACCTGTTTAGGTGCTTTGATTAGTGAAGCCAGTTTAGTGTGTGGCTGTCAAGGCAGTCACACAATATTCCACTCTCGAGGAACACTCGATATTTCCCTTTAAGGAGATGATGCCTCGCGGACCGGGCTTTTTAAGTGTGAGGGATGCATAATGTGGTATTGCGTTAAAGCGGGCGAAAGCTTCGCGTCCCAGTAGTGCTTGGTAGCTACTTGCAAATGGGGCGAGGTGGAAGTTTAACTTTTCGCGACGGAAGTTGTCGGATGAGCCAAACACAACTTCTAGCAGTAGAGAGCCCGTACAATGGGCATATAGGCCCGGCATTACCCCTTGAAAGGAAGTGTTGCTATGGCGAATTTTGGCTGGGTCTATCCCCATTTTGCGGACTGTGTCCTGATATAGCAGGTTTAGATCACTGCCGCCTTCCATTAGGACTTGTGTAAATTGGAGTCCGTCGATTATTGGATCTAATATCAAGGCAGTCCATCCTGCATTCCGGATACTTCTAGAGTAATCCTGATGGTCGAAGGTGATTGGTTTTAATAACCAGTGGCGGGACTCCTCTAGGATAGGCCGCATGGCGTGTATCTTTATGGGCGCCATTTTGTTTTTCCCTTTTGTCACGTAAAGTGAGTTTACTGTTTTGACTTCTTGTGGGAAATTCTTTTGTTTTCCGGTGCTCTGCTTGTGGGGTTCGTCATCGTCCTCGCTTGGTGTGTCGAGCCCCTGGTGTTCGGCGTTGAGTTTGTCGGACTGCTTGAAGACCCAACAATCTCTGTCGGTATGGTTTGCAGGCTTCCCGAGAGTACTGTGGATTTGGCATATCTTGTCCAAGATTTTGTTTAAGTTAGATAGCTCGTCCTTGTTATCCTTAAGGGGCAGTTTTTTATGATTCTGCCGTGAGCTTTTGAATCCGGCATTGACTATCGTGCTCTTCGGGCTGTTTCCCTTTGTCCGGTGCTGGTCCTTGCTGCATTGTGGTTTCCCGTTTCCATCCCTGACTTCGGATGTACTTGGGTCGCTGGTACTGCATCTTGCCAGCCAACTATCCTCTCCCGCACAAAAGCGGGTCATGAGGCTTGTTAATGCGGCCATTGTTCTTGACTTTTTTTGGCCGAGGTGTCTGGCGAGCCATTCGTCTCGGACGTTGTGTTTGAAAGCTGCTAAGGCTTCGGCATCCAGACAGTCGACTATTTGGTTCTTTTTAGTAAGGAATCTGTTCCAGAATTTTCGGGCTGACTCTTCGGGTTGTTGAGTTATGTGACTTAAATCGTCTGCATCCGGAGGTCGGACATAGTCCCTTGAAAATTTGCCCGAAAAGCGTCCTCGAGCTCTTCCCAACTTCCAATGGTGTTTTCGGGGAGGCTTTTGAGCCAATGCCGGGCTGGCCCTTTGAGCTTGAGGGGTAAGTATTTTATGGCGTGGAGGTCATCTCCTCTAGCCATGTGTATGTGGAGGATGTAATCCTCGATCCAGACTCCAGGGTCTGTTGTTCTGTCGTATGCCTCTATGTTTACGGGTTTGAATCCCGCTGGAAATTCATAATCCAGAACCTCATTGGTGAAACATAGGGGGGGTGCGGCACTCCTATATTTAGGTGTACCGTAATATTCGGATACTTGATGTGTTGCATTGCTTACTAGAGCTTGCTTTCTTGGCACGTAGATAGATCTAATTGGGCCATCTTTTTGATCGAATCTGTGTGCGGATCGCGTGCTGGCTTGTGTGCGGTGCCGTTTGCTGCTGTATGTTTGCCATGGGGTCATCTATCCGACCAGGTGGTCTCCTTGTTCTTTGATTGCGGGGGCTCTACGGCCTCCTTGTCAAATTGAAGCAGTAGTTTTCACTTCGGGTAGCTCTTTGTTCGGCGAATATCGCCGTATTTGTCTGCGGTGTTGAGTACTTTGCTCCATCTCATTCTGAGTGCATCTTCCGCTGTTTTGAGCTTCTGCTTCTGCTTTTTCAGGCTACGCACAGTGGCGACGAGCCTTTTGTGGAGGTTCTTCTGCTCCAGCAACTTGTCCGGCGTGAGATCGTCCAGACTGGTATCTTCGCCAGGGATGGATTGTTTATCCATATTGTCCTGTTCGGACGGTTGCTCAATAGCATGTTCGTCGTCCACCGGTTCGCCCTACTCTATGGCTGGGTCTAAATGGCTGTTGTCTTTGTCGAGGCGGGACTTTGAGCGGCACTTACGTCGCCGTTTTGACTGCTTTTTGAGGGGATGATCCCTCGTGGCATCCCGTTGTTCCTCGTCGTCGCTTCCTTTAGGTGTGTCCACCATGTATACATCATGAGATGAGGTGGCTGTCCAGTGCCCTATAGGTACTGGTTTATGTTTGTCTCCTACATCGTCGTCCGTATCGTTGATGTCTTCAGAGTCAAAGTTGAGCACGTCGTTTAAACTTTCGACAGTGGCTACAAAGTGGGTGGTGGGTGGGAGTCGAATTTCTTCGTCGTCCGCATCCCAACCTTGCTGACCATAGTCCGGCCAGGGCTCTCCTGATAGAGAGAGAGACTTTAGTGAAGTCAGGATGTCGCCGAAGGGCGAGTGCTGAAACATGTCCGTGGTGGTGAACTCCATGATCGGCGCCCAATCGGCGATTGGCAGGGGCGCAGAAGGTTCGGAGTCCGGAGAGGAGTCCGGCGCCTTGGAATCACGAGCTTCGCAAAGGAGAGGGTTGGTGTTCGGCTCTATCGCCGTAGAGATAGCAGCCCCTGAGGCGGTGTCCAGCCACCCGTCCTTGATCGGCACAGTCGGCTCCGAGCTAAGGGTCGGAGCGGACACTTGTGCGGCCTCCAGGGCACTGTCCGGCGGCAGAGCTAGATCATGCCCATCGCGACAGTGCGGCACGCTTGGCTGCGGCTCGAACCCGTCAAAGATCAAGTCTCCGCGGACGTCAGCCGTATAGTTCAAACTTCCAAATCTGACCTGATGGCCAGGGGCGTAGCTTTCAATCTGCTCCAGATGGCCAAGCGAATTGGCCCGCAGTGCAAAGCCGCCGAATACGAAGATCTGTCCGGGGAGAAAAGTCTCACCCTGGACCGCATCATTGTTGATGATCAGAGGAGCCATCGGGCCTAAAGATGACGACATAGAGGAACTCTCAATGAAAGCACCAATGTCGGTGTCAAAACCGGCGGATCTCGGGTAGGGGGTCCCGAACTGTGCGTCTAGGCGGATTGTAACAGGAGACAAGGGACACGATGTTTTTACCCTGGTTCGGACCCTCTCGATGGAGGTAAAACCCTACTCCTGCTTGATTGATATTGATGATATGGGTAGTACAAGAGTAGATCCACCACGAGATCAGACAGGCTAAACCCTAGAAGCTAGCCTATGGTATGATTGTTATTCTGTCCTACGGACTAAAACCCTCCGATTTATATAGGCACCAAAGAGGGTTAGGGTTACACAGAGTCGGTTACAATGGTAGGAGATCTACATATCCGTATCACCAAGCTTGCCTTCCACGCCAAGGAAAGTCCCATCCGGACACGGGACGAAGTCTTCAATCTTGTATCTTCATAGTCCAGGAGTCCGGCCATCCGAACACCCCCTAATCCAGGACTCCCTCAACCACCATTCTATTCCCCATATAGTGCTATGTCCATGGCTCACGCTCATGTATTGCGTGAAAGTTGAAAAAGTTTGAGATTATTAAAGTATGAAACAATTGCTTGGCTTGTCATCGGGGTTGTGCATGATTAAAATTTTTGTGATGAAGATAGAGCAACAACCAGACTATATGATTTTGTAGGGATAACTTCCTTTGACCATGTTATTTTGAGAAGACATGATTACTTTGATTAGTATGCTTGAAGTATCACCATTTTCATGTTAATATGAACTTTTATTTTGTATCATTTGGATCTGAACATTCATGCCGCAGTAAAGAAAATTACATTGAGAATTATGCTAGGTAGCATTCCACATCAAAAAATTTGTTTTTATCATTTACCTACTCAAGGACGAGCAGGAATTAAGCTTGGGGATGCTTGATACGTCTCCAACATATCTATAATTTTTTATTGTTCCATGCTATTATATTACCCTTTTTGGATGTTTATGGGCTTTATTTTACACATTTATATCATTTTTGGGACTAACCTATTAGCCGAGGCCCAGCCCATATTGTTGTTTTATTGCCTGTTTCAGTATTTTGAAGAAAAGGAATATCAAACGGAGTCCAAACGGAATGAAACCTTCAGAAAAGTTACTTTTGGAATAGAACCAATCCGGGAGACTTGGAGTTCACGTCAGAAGATCCCCGAGGAGGCCACGAGATAGGAGGGCGCCCCCCCCCCATAGGGCGCGGCCCCCTGTCTCATGGGCCCCTCGAGCACCTCCCGACCGACTTCTTTCTCCTATATATGCCTACGTATCCTAAAACCATTGAAAATGAAGATAGATCGGGAGTTTCGCCGCCGCAAGCCTCTGTAGCCACCAAAAACCTCTCGAGAGCCCGTTCCGGCACCCTGCCGGAGGGAGAATCCATCACCGGTGGCCATCTTCATCATCCCGACGCTCTCCATGATGAGGAGGGAGTAGTTCACCCTCGGGGCTGAGGGTATGTACCAGTAGCTATGTGTTTGATCTCTCTTTCTCGTGTTCTCTCTCGTGTTCCCTCTATGGCACGATCTTGATATATCACGAGCTTTGCTATTGTAGTTGGATCTTATGATGTTTCTCCCCCTCTACTCTCTTGTGATGAATTGAGTTTCCCCTTTGAAGTTATTTTATCTGATTGAGTCTTTTATGAGAACACTTGATGTATGTCTTGCCGTGCTTATCTGTGGTGACAATGGGATATCATGTGCCTCTTGATGTATGTTTTGGTGACCAACTTGCGGGTTATGAACCTTTGCATAGGGGTTACCACACGTTCTTGACTCCCCGGTAGAAACTTTGGGGCACTCTTTGAAGTACTTTTATGTTGGTTGGATGAATCTGAGATTGTGTGATGCTTATCGTATAATCATGCCCACGGATACTTTAGGTGACAATGGAGTATCTAGGTGACATTAGGGTTTTGGTTGATTTGTATCTTAAGGTGCTATTCTAGTACGAACTCTTTTATAGATTGATCCGAAAGAATAACTTTGAGGTGGTTTCGTACCCTACCATAATCTCTATGTTTGTTCTCCGCTATTAGTGGCTTTGGAGTGACTCTTTGTTGCATGTTGAGGGCTTGTTATATGATCTATCTATGTTATTATTGTTGAGAAAACTTGCACTAGTGAAAATATGAACCCTAGGCCTTGTTTCCTATCATTGCAATACCGTTGACGCTGACTTTATCATTAGTTACTTTGCTGTTTTTATATTTTCAGATTACAAAAACCTTTATCTACTATCTATTTTGCACTTGTATCACCATCTCTTCGCCAAACTAGTGTACCTATACAATTTACCATTGTATTGGGTGTGTTGGGGACACAAGAGACTCTTTGTTATTTGGTTGAAGGGTTGCTTGAGAGAGACCATCTTCATCCTACGCCTCCCACGGATTGATAAACCTTAGGTCATCCACTTGACAGAAATTTGCTACTGTCCTACAAACCTGTGCACTTGCAGGCACAACAACGTCTACAAGAAGAAGGTTGTGTAGTAGACATCAGCATTGTACTTCATAAATCTGATCTTCTGGCAATTTTTGCCCGGCGTGCTCCTGTATCGTGGCCTGGCCCAACACGAGCTAGTTTTTACTTGGCCTCCCCCAATACGCGTTGCGAGGCAGTTTTACTGGCACGCATCACCGAAGCAGAGATCATGCTCCCCTTAGCGTGGGATCTTCCATTAATATAGGCGCACACGTCCCCATGACGTCTGTTGGTATGACTCTGTGTTTTTAGGTAAGTCCTGAGCGGTTATGCTGAGGACGCTTGATATTCACCCCCTATAAAAGGGGCCGAGGCCTATCCCTCTTTTACACCACTCTTGCGCCTTTTCGCATCTCGAGTTATAACACCCGAAGCCCAAGCTCAAGCACCTCAGACCCTTAATCCATGTCCTGATCCGACCTTCAAGGCTGGTGGGTGGCCTCCTCGGTCATAGAGGAGGATATTGCGAAGCTTAGGGAGGTCGGATATCTAATCGCCGACATCAAGCACAGGCTTCCTGCTCCAGGGCAGGTCATCCCTACTCCCGAGCCCAATGAGAGTGTCGTATTTGTTTCCCACTTCCTCCGCGGCTTGGGCTTCACCCTTGATCCCTTTGTGAGAGGGCTCATGTTCTATTACAGGTTAGATTTTCACGATCTAGCTCCGGACGCTATCCTCCATATCTCGTCATTCATCGTTGTGTGCGAAGCTTTTCTCCACGTCACTCCACACTTCGGCTTATGGCTCAAGACCTTCAATGTGAAGCCGAAGATGATTGAGGGGTGACACGCGGAATGCGGAGGTGTTGTAATAGGCAAGAATGCCGACGCCCCATGGCCAGAGGGCTTCTTTCCATAGGTGTCCGATCTATGGCAGCGGAGGTGGTTTTACGTCACGGCTCCTAGAGGCACAAAGTGGGTGGCTGCCACCGACTTCCGTCCGGACCCTCCTTCTCAACTGGCGTCATGGACCAATGTAGGACGGGATTGGGGATCTGCTAGTGATGTACCAATACTGCAGGGCCATATTCGGGAGCTTCTTGAGAGGGATATTAGTCTTGTCAGCATAATTCAGGTAATGCTAATTCGACGGATGTTGCCGTGCAAACGCCGGCCTCTCCGGATGTGGGAGTTCAATCCGGAAGGTCCGCGGACTAGTCTGCACTTCTTCGGCCTGACGCTTGAAGGGATGTGTAAATTATTCTTTGGACCACAAGTAAAGTGTCCGGATACCACCGAAGATGCGGGCCTGAGCTGCAATCGCCCAGATACCCAAGTAAGTAACCCACAAACCGAACACTTCGTCTATTTTTGTCATAGTCATTATTCTGAAAATCCTCCGTGGCCAAGAAAGGCTCAGCAAGGCGGAGAGAATCAGGTGTCCGGCGCCACTTCCCGAAGGCTCGCCAAGTCCCACCATAGCCAAGATGCTTGGCCGTGTGCTAAGCAAAATGCCCTCAGGGAAAGACGAAGGGAAGAACATGGAAGCAGAACTCCACACATTGTGCATCCAAATCGGGGGAATTGCTACCTCCCCAAAGAAGGATAGCCGGGAAGGGGAATCTAAGGCCTCCTCCCCTCGCGGGAAGAAGAGGGCCGCCTCCGAAGACTTGGAGATGGAGGTGCCCAAACAGGGAAGAAAGCTTCACCAGGGGGCCCTGCCCCGAAGGGCGTCTGTCGGTGTCAAAACCGGCGGATCTCGGGTAGGGGGTCCCGAACTGTGCGTCTAGGCGGATGGTAACAGGAGACAAGGGACACGATGTTTTTACCCAGGTTCGGGCCCTCTCGATGGAGGTAAAACCCTACTCCTGCTTGATTGATATTGATGATATGGGTAGTACAAGAGTGGATCTACCACGAGATCAAGGAGGCTAAACCCTAGAAGCTAGCCTATGGTATGATTGTTGTAATGGTTGTGTTGTCCTACGGACTAAAACCCTCCGGTTTATATAGACACCGGAGAGGGCTAGGGTTACAAAGAGTCGGTTACAATGGTAGGAGATCTACATATCCGTATCGCCAAGCTTGCCTTCCACGCCAAGGAAAGTCCCATCCGGACACGGGACGAAGTCTTCAATCTTGTATCTTCATGGTCTTGGAGTCCGGCGGACGATGATAGTCCGGCTGTCCGGACACCCCCTAGTCCAGGACTCCCTCAGTAGCCCCCGAACCAGGCTTCAATGATGATAAGTCCAGCATGCATGTAGTCTTCGGCGTTGCAAGGCGGGTTCTCCCTCAAGTTCCATGTACCTGCCGAACAGTGTCCGGCTTCCTCATCAATGTTGCACTTCTTGGCTTCCATGCCCAATAATGGCCATCTTCCACGCGTCGCATGAATGCGAAAAGCCAGGGTATCTTTTATGTTTTACCCCCTAGCTGTGCAAATAATCTGCCTATAAGAGAGGCAAGAATCCAGATCCAAATCACACCATCCTCCTTCCGCGAGTACTCATCGGAACGCTTCTGGCCAAGAATCCATTTCATCATGGACCGTCGACGCGGCTCCTCTTCTCGCGCTCCCAGCCCTCTGCCGGGAGATTGGAGGAGATGTTCTGTCCCGCACAACGAGCTGGTGACGCTCCAAGCGAAGGGATATCTCCCTCCGGTCTTCATGGTTCCGGTTCGAGCCGGGTTGGCCACCTACCAAGGTGGGAAGCAAGCGGAGGCTACCCCAAATCCCAACAAAGTGGAGCGGATATGCTTCGTCCCTTATTTAATAAGGGGGCTCGGATTTCCTATACATCCGTTCCTACGCGGACTCCTGGAGTTCCATGGACTCCAGCTCCATCACCTCACGCCTGCCTCTATCCTGCATATCGCGAGTTACGTTGCTCTTTGCGAGTTATTTCTGGGTGTCGAGCCCCATTTTGCGTTGTGGAAGAGGTTGTTCTGCCTTGTACCCCGCTCTCACGAGGGGTCCATATATCAAGTGGGCGGTGCCGAAATATGGCGCATCGCCGGGACCGGATATCCATCCGGAACCCCTAAGAAGGCGTCCGAAGACTGGCCTTCGGAATGGTTTTACATAGAAGACGCTCCGCTGCCGGACCCTGTTCGGATCGGCCTCCCGGAGTTCAGTAATGCTCCCCTGAAGAAACGCCTTAGTTGGCGCCCACGAAGCCCCCAACTGGAGGAAGACAAGAGCGTCCATTATTTGATGGGCCGGATAAGGTTACTGGCCCATTCCGGGTTGAGCATGATTGGAGTCATGGCAACATGCATTATGCGGGGGGTGCAGCCGCTGCAATACAGGGGCCACCCTATGTGGGATTTCAATGGGGAGGACGATGCCACCCGTCACGGCCGCAAAGGGCCAGGTTCGGCCGAGGACCTAGCGAAGATCCTGTCCGGCCTGTACAAGGGGGAGAAGGAGGACTTCCTTCAAACGAACCCGTTGAATGGGTTCTCCATGAATAATCCCCGGCGTTGGGTAAGCGAACACTCTGTGTGTTTGACCCATGCTTTCGAAGTTTAAGCTTCTTATATGATGTCTTCGACGCAGGAACTACGTCGGATTGTGGAGGGCATGCTCAGCCCAGCTCCGCAACCCGAGGATCCGGAAAGATCCCAGGATCCGGCCTCTGAAGAGGACCCGGACATAAAGGTGGAGCTAATTGACGGGGTGTTCCACCAGCTCAGCATGGATAATGCTTTAGTCGCCATTACGGCTGACTACCCCGGACTATATCCAGCTTCCCAGGTGATTGTAACCGAAGTCCTGACACCATTATTCCTTCCTTGCTCATTTCTGACCACCGTATACGATGGCGCTTTGCAGGAGGCGCCTCCAAGGCGGGAAGCCGAGCCCGCGGCGGCTGACCAACAGGGGTCAGTCCGGCCCAGTAGGTGGAAGAGGAGTGCGGCGCGGACCGAAACGTCGCCGCAAAGGTATAGCTCACAGTTTGTTATTTAGAGCAACGTTCCTAGGAAGCGTTTGAGTGCTCATGACTTTTTGTAGGAGAAAAAGCGCCCGCCGAACTGCGGGCGTAGAGGTTGCCAATCCAACCTCTACCAGCCAGGCTCCAGCACCTGGTCTGGAGGGGGAGGTGAGTGCAAGGCGCAGGCCGGACACTCCTCCAACGGAGGATGCCGACAGACTGTCCGCCACCAAGTCTGAGGTGGAGAGCGCCATGAACCACAGGCGCCGCCAGACATTTTTTCGTGACGCGTGTTTCTCCCCTGAGGCGTTGAATGCCTTTAACGCGGGGGACGCGCACCTCCGTGCTGCTCAAGATGGTTTAACCAGAGCCACGGAGCAGTATGTAAAAGACATACGGGTAAAAGAATTTAATAGTTGTATATGCCAGTAGCCCCTGAGACTTAAAGTAGTTATATTAACTGATTTAAGGATCACTTGAAACGCAGGATCTTACGGAGAAGAATACCCAACTGTCTCAGGAGCTGCAAGAGTGCAAGGCCCAACTCGAGGCCGCACTTGCTGCCGCAGGAGGAAACACAGAGACCCCCCCCCCTGGTAACACATTATTTTAAAAAGATAAGTGATGTGCAGCGTGCGCGCAAGTCTAATAATGACATTGCAGGTGCCGCCGGATAAGATCCCGACAGGCAAGAACTACTGCGCCAGCTGAAGGCCAGCGAGAGGGTGCTGAATAAGGTGCAGCAGGAAAGGAACAAGCTCCAGGATGCCCACGCCCAGCTTGGAGAAGAGCTGAAAGGCGTTCGGGCCGAGCTGTCTGGCTCCATTAAGGAGAATCAGCGGCTTCGTCGCGGCATCTATTGTAAGTGCTTAAGCGAACTCCTTTGAAAAGAAGAGTTCGGCGAGGAAGTCAATTGACAAAATACGTCTGTAGGTATGCTCACAGGTCGCCCTGCGGAGGAGATGCCCGTATCAGCGGGTGATCAACTTCCCGAGCTGGTGCAACTACTCGAACGAGTTTGGCAGGCAATGAGCGGCGTCGTTCAGGCTTTATGGCCGGCCCTCTCCCTGCCCGAGGGCCTTGGGGAGCTTGCGGAGAAGCTTCAGGGAGTGCGGCAGCGCTTCCGTTTATGGAAGATTTCGGCCAGCCGCCAAGGTGCCAGGGAGGCCTGGGCCATGGTGAAGACGCGATACAAGAAGGCGGATCCCAACCACATGGCCGAGGTCGGACCTATGGGGCCCGATGGGAAGGAGATCCCTGTGAGTTTAGTATACGTCCAAGTAGAGTTGGCCGCTAAATTTTCCCAACGGGACTGTAAATTAGACAGCCTGTTAGACGGGATTGAGGAGGAATACAGTCAGTCGATTTGACAATGTATTTTAAAATGACATGTAAAATGCCTTCTAGCCGGATTTTAGATTGTTTGTCTTTGCCGACCTTTTCGCTTCAACCTCGGGACCCTAGAGTCTGGAGTGTGTCCAAATACCTTCTCGGTTAAGAAACAACCAGGGCATGCATGGAGACCAAGCGTAGGGGTCATTAGTGCTTTATTAGACAAGTGCCCAACTAGTTATGTTATATTACATGGTTAGTAAGAAACATCTTCCAGGGATAATAGTTCCGTTAAGGGTTCCTTTCCCTGGGAGGCATGCCCTAAAGTGCATGTCCGAACTGCGAAAAGAGTAGAAAAGCATCTGGGGGCAGATAAATAAGTAGGTAAAAAATCATCTTTCAAGTCACCGACCGAATATTCCCTTAAGAACACTAGCTTTTGGCTTCACCCAGTCTGAGGTACACATCCGGCTAACCCGGCAGTAGCAATCGCAGAGGTGCTCCCTTTACCTCCTAGCCGAACAATCGGGAACGTAGGGGTAAGCACATTAGCCAGGCAACCCAGCTTGGCCAAAACTTAAGTCATATCAATGCATATTATGGTGAATAAAAGGTACATGTGGAAGTTTGACACATGTGTTGGGCATGAAGCCCTTATAATTGAGCTTCTGGTAAAGAAGCCCCCAGGTATAATGAGTGCGGATGGCACGTCAAGTGTGTGCGAACAATGCGCAAGTAGGCCTTTAAGGGCTTTTTAGGAAAAGGGGTGAGAGAGGAAAGAGAAACAAGAGACAGATGAAATGTAAAAATTTGGACGGGGGAAGGGGACGGACTCTTAGTCCGGCGCTAGGCATAGAATCTTTGGAGGCGGGCTGCGTTCCATGGGTTCGGCTCGAGTCGGTTTTCCGACGCATTTCGTAGACGGTACGCTCCACCGGTCAGGACTTGATCGATAATGAAGGGGACCTCCCATTTGGGCTTGAGCTTGTCCTTTTTCTTGTCCGGCAGGCGTAGAACTAGTTCGCCAACGTTGTAAGTCTTGGCCCGTACTTCTCTGCTTTGATATCTTCGAGCCTGCTACTGATAGAATGCGGAACGAGCCTTGGCGACGTCGCGTTCTTCCTCCAATGCGTCCAAGCTGTCCTGCCGATCCAGCTCGGCTTCTCTTTCTTCGTACATGCGCACTCGAGGTGAGTCATGAATGATGTCGCAGGGCAGAACTGCCTCTGCGCCGTATACCATAAAAAATGGTGTGAATCCGGTAGTACGGTTGGGCGTTGTCCGCAGCCCCCAGAGTACAGAGTCGAGCTCCTCTACCCAGTGCGTGTCAGATTTCGTAAGTGACCGCACTAGTCTGGGTTTGATGCCGCTCATTATCAGACCATTTGCTCGTTCCACTTGACCGTTGGTTTGAGGATGATAGACTGAAGCGTAATCGAGCTTAATGCCCATATTTTTGCACCATGATTTAACCTCGTCGGCCGTGAAGTTCGTGCCATTATTGGTGATGATGCTGTGGGGGACACCATAACGGTGTACTACCCCAGATATAAAGTCTATCACTGGTCCGGACTCTGCCGTTTTAACTGGCTTGGCCTCTATCCATTTGGTGAATTTGTCCACCATGACCAATAGGTACCTTTGCTTGTGGGTTCCCCCTTTAAGGGGTCCAACCATGTCAAGCCCCCAGACCGCGAACGGTCAGGTAATGGGTATAGTTTTGAGGGCGGTGGGTGGCATATGGCTCTGATTAGCAAAGAGCTGACAACTGACGCATCTTTGGACTAAGTCCTGAGCATCTGCCCGGGCCGTCGGCCAATAAAATCCTGTACGGAATGCCTTTCCTACAAGGGCCCGAGCTGCGGCGTGGTGTCCGCCTAGTCCGGCATGAATTTCAGCCAGAAGGTTTCGCCCTTCCTCTTCGGAGATACACCTTTGAAGGACTCCGGTTGTGCTTTTCTTATAGAGTTCTCCCTCATGGACCTTGAGGGCTTTAGATCGCCGGACTATGCAGCGGGCCTCATTTTGGTCTTCGGGAAGTTCCTGCCTAAGCAAGTAGGCTAGGAATGGTTCTGTCCACTGGGCGATTACTGCCATTATGTCGTGGGCTGAAGGTGTTATTTCATCGGCTGAATCGCCGGTTATGTCAGATTGCTCTGTGTCGGTTGGTGCGGCTGCTTCCGGTTTGTTATTTCCGGACTCCTCTTCCCATAGTACGGATGGCTTAAAGAGCCGTTCCAGGAAGATGTTTGGAGGGACAGTGTCACATTTTGCGCCGATGCGTGTCAGTACGTCGGCTGCTTGGTTAGTATCCCGGGCTACGTGGTGGAATTCGAGTCCTTCGAACCGAGCTGACAGTTTGAGGACAGCGTTACGATAGGTTGCCGTTTTCGGATCCTTGGCATCAAAGTCTCCATTTACTTGGGATATTGCAAGGTCTGAATCCCCGCGCACCTCTAGGCGTTGAATGCCCATGGAGATTGCCATCCGAAGGCCGTGTAGAAGGGCCTCGTATTCGGCTGCGTTGTTGGAGTCCGTGTACATTATTTGAGGTACGTATTGGACTGTGTCCCCGGTTGGGGACGTCAATACGATGCCAGCCCCCAATCCGGCCAACATTTTAGAGCCGTCGAAGTGCATAATCCAGTTGGAGTATGCACCGTACTCTTTAGGGAGTTCGGCTTCGGTCCATTCAGCGACAAAGTCAGCCAAAACTTGTGACTTTATAGCTCGCCGAGGTTTGTAAGTTATATCGAATGGTAAGAGCTCAATGGCCCATTTTGCAATCCTGCCCGTCGCGTCGCGATTGTTTATAATGTCATTGAGGGGTACTTCGGAGGCCACTGTTATCGAACACTCTTGAAAGTAGTGTCGGAG
This sequence comes from Triticum timopheevii, assembly GCA_963921465.1. Taxonomy (NCBI): domain Eukaryota; kingdom Viridiplantae; phylum Streptophyta; class Magnoliopsida; order Poales; family Poaceae; genus Triticum; species Triticum timopheevii. Next base: position 226,098,337 of record OY997272.1, read on the forward strand.
CTTCCGGGATGCCATGAACACCGCATACGCTATCTTTTGATAGTGCTGGTAACGGGACTTGCAGGGGGTTAACACAGTGGATACGTAGTACACTGGTTTTTGAAGAGGGAATTTATGCCCTTCTATCTCTCGTTCGACGACGAGTACCGCGCTTACAACTTGATGTGTTGCCGCGATGTATAACAACATTGGTTCGCCCAGGTTGGGCGCAGCCAGGACTGGATTTGTTGCCAATATGGCTTTTATTTCTTCGAGTCCGGCAGTGGCAGCATCCGTCCCCTCGAAGTGTTCGGTGCGCCTAAGGAGGCGATAGAGGGGCAATGCCTTTTCTCCTAGGCGGGAGATAAAGCGGCTTAGAGCCGCCACACATCCAGTCAATTTTTGTATTTGTTTGAGGTCCTTTGGGATATCCAGCTATGACAGAGCTCGAATCTTGTCTGGGTTCACTTCAATTCCTCTGCCGGATACAATGAAGCCCAGGAGCTTTCCGGCTGGTACGCCAAAAACGCATTTTTCCGGATTCAGCTTGATGTCATATGCTCTGAGGTTGTTGAATGTGAGCCTCAAGTCGTCTACTAGAGTTTCGACATGTTTGGTTTTGACGACTACGTCGTCTACGTATGCCTCTACTGTTTTGCCGATTTGGGTGGCCAGACATGTTTGAATCATGCGCTGGTATGTTGCGCTGACATTTTTAAGTCCGAAGGGCATCGTGTTGAAGCAGAATGGTCCATATGGGGTGATGAATGCTGTTGCGGCTTGGTCCACTTCCGCCATCTTGATTTGATGGTAGCCGGAGTATGCGTCAAGGAAGCACAATGAATCGTGTCCTGCGGTAGCATCAATTATTTGGTCGATGCGGGGGAGGGGGAAGGGATCCTTTGGGCAAGCCTTGTTGAGGTCCTTAAAATCGACACATAGGTGCCAGGATTTGTCCTTCTTTGGTACCATTACAAGGTTTGCTAGCCAATCTGGATGTTTGATGTCTCTGATGAATCCGGATTCCAATAGCTTGGCTAGTTCTTCTCCCATTGCCTGTCTTTTAGGTTCGGAAAATCGTCGAAGAGCCTGTTTGACTGGCTTGAATCCTTTTAGGATATTTAGGCTATGCTCTGCCAATCTGCGTGGGATTGCCGGCATATCCGAAGGGTGCCAGGTGAAAATGTCCCAATTTTCCCGAAGGAATTCTCGCAGTGCGGCGTCTACATCAGGGTTCAACTGTGCCCTGATGGAAGCCGTCTTTGTCGGGTCCGTTGGATGGACCTGGAATTTTGCTATTTCGTCCGCTGGTTTAAAGGAGGTGGACTTGGATCTCTTATCGAGTATCACATCGTCCCTATTTACCGTAGAGCGCAGGCGGTGAGTTCTTCTGCCGCTAGGGCTTCGGATAGTGCCTCCAGGGCTAATGCGGCTGTCTTGTTTTCGGCGCGGAGTGCTATGTCTGGATCACTAACGAGAGTGATGATTCCGCCGGGCCCAGGCATTTTGAGCTTCATGTACCCGTAATGGGGTACGGCTTGAAAAATTGTGAATGCCTCTCGTCCTAATATAGCGTGATATCCGCTGTTGAACGGGGCCACTTGGAACGTGACTTCTTCGGACCTGTAATTGTCCGGCGAGCCGAACACCACATCGAGTGTGATTTTTCCGGTGCAGCGCGCTTCCCGGCTAGGGATTATTCCTCTGAAGGTTGTGCTGCTTCGCTCAATGCGGCTCCAGTCTATTTCCATTTTTTGAAGAGTTTCCTCGTAGATGAGGTTTAATCCGTTGCCGCCATCCATGAGGACCTTGGTAAGTCGAAAGCCGTACACTATTGGACTAAGTACCAGTGCGGCTGGTGCTCGGGCTGTTCGGAATTTAGGTTCGTCGCTGGCGTTGAAGGTGATGGCTGTGTTGCTCCATGGATTTGTTGTTGCTACTTGGTAGACTTCGGCGAGGCTGCGGATTGTTTGTTTCCGCATATTATTTGATGTGAAAGTCTTGAAGACTGTTGATACCGTACCGGTATTGTTGGAGTGGTTTTCCGGGGCTAGAAACTCCTCGCCACTTTTGGCCACCTGCCGTAATATCCAACATGCTCGAAGGCTATGTGCTGGGAATTTTACAGGGTCCGCTAAGCCATCCTTCCAGTACGGTTCCGTGCCCTTTGTGGGGTTTTTGCTTTTTGGTTTTTGTACCTGGTGCCTGAGTGTAATGCACCCTTTTGTTGCGGACTAGGGTTGTATTTGGGGCCGGATTGTCCCAAAACTTATTTTTGGTTTTCCGGAAACTCTCCATCGCACAGTACTTTCGTACTATGGACGCCAGGTCGGCGAAGCGTGTAATTTCACGACGGCTGACGGCGTTCAAGATTCCCTTGTCCGTGCAATTATTGCAAAAAATTGAGATTGCGTTTTCCTCTCGGCAGTCCTTTATCCTGTTCATAACCAGGAGGAATCTGGCCCAGTAGTGATGTACTATTTCAGCGGGCTCTTGCCGGATTAGAGATAGATCGCATATGTCTGGGCGGGTGGATGGAATTAAGTCCGGAACCCTACCCATCTCGAGGCTCAAGGGAAAGAAGTTTCCAAATTTGGAAGCTTGGGTTGCTGGACGTTGTCCAGCGAGTCCGGTCCGATGCCTGACTTTAGGTTCAGTGCTTAATCGAAGTCCGTCCCTCCGCGGGAATCCGGCATGGAGGGTTCGGGAGCCCGGACATGACTAGTTTTCGATACAGGAGAAGAGTCGTCGCATTGTTCCTCTACCACTGCAACGTGGTGGGTGACCTGGGGAGAGTTAATCTCTCTCAGATCAGTTTTAAGCCCAATCTGACTGTAGTCTGTAGCGACTCCCAGGGGAGCGATGCGATCCAAGAGCTCGTTTATGGACGAGAGCTCTATTGGATCCAGCCGCTCGACGAATTCCGAGCTGACGTGAAGATTGCTTTTGATGACCTGAGAGGTCATTGTCGAAGCGGTGGCCGGACAGGCGGTCATAAGAAAACCACCTAGCCGGATAGTTTGGCCGGCGGCCAAGGCTCCTTTGGCGAAAATACCGTCCTTGAAGACGGGATGAGGCATCCTTCCTATCGGTGACGGCACAGAGGAACTCTCAATGAAAGCACCAATGTCCGTGTCAAAACCGGCAGATCTCGGGTAGGGAGTCCCGAACTGTGCGTCTAGGCGGATGGTAACAGGAGACAAGGGACACGATGTTTTTACCCTGGTTCGGGCCCTCTCGATGGAGGTAAAATCCTACTCCTGCTTGATTGATATTGATGATATGGGTAGTACAAGAGTGGATCTACCACGAGATCAAGGAGGCTAAACCCTAGAAGCTAGCCTATGGTATGATTGTTGTAATGGTTGTGTTGTCCTACGGACTAAAACCCTCCGGTTTATATAGACATCGGAGAGGGCTAGGGTTACAAAGAGTCAGTTACAATGGTAGGAGATCTACATATCCATATCACCAAGCTTGCCTTCCACGCCAAGGAAAGTCCCATCCGGACACGGGACAAAGTCTTCAATCTTTTATCTTCATGGTCTTGGAGTCCGGCGGACGATGATAGTCCGGCTGTCCGGACACCCCCTAGTCCAGGACTCCCTCAGCGTCTCCACCGCGTCATGCCCGCCAACGGGCCAGCCCTCAGCTGAGCTATAAGTTAATCGCAAATACGAGGGTAATGCTTTTCTCTGAGAACAATAACCATGATCCATTCTTTGCAGTCCGGCTAGCAGCTCTTCTCGACAGAGTTCGTCTTCGGGGGCTCTCCTTCCGGAGATGATGGAGAGTGAGACCCCACCAACCTCTCTGCCTCATGAGGCGGGCGACCCCGAGGTGTCGTCACGGAGGAGTCCAGATCTGCCGAAGCCAGAAGCTAATCCTTTGGCCGCCCTAAGCCCGGAGCGTTCGGCTCCCACGGGGGGCGATGAGAAGGGTCCGGCACAGTTCGGCGTTCGGCCGGACACACTGACGGGCCTTCTGGAGTGAGCTGCTCTCTCGGAGGAGCACCATTCATTAATGAGCATGGTGCTCGAGAAGATTTTGTCCGCCACAAGCAGTTTGAATGAAGCCTTTACGAGCCTGCTCAGAGGCTTTGAGGTATGTAATGAAAAATACATAATTTTTTGGCTGTGACGCACGCGCTAGGTGTGCTCCATATGGATAGTAGCCCCTGAGACTCTGGTTGCCAACCCTCGGCGGCAAACGGAGGATCACATTGTTAAGTAACGATTGCGCTGTAATTATGCGCAGGTGTCCAAGGATCCGGCAGCCGACCGGTCCGTTGAAGTTGCCGAACTAAGGAGGCAAATTGGGGTTATTGATGCCGATATCACATTGGTGAACGAGTGGCTTAACGAGTCATAAGGTATGTGCTCTGCTATCCTCTATTATTTTTATAGGAAAAATTTGAGAGGAGCATAATATTAATGCGATATGCTTGGACTGCAGACGGCGCTACTGCCGTGGAAGCCTTGAGGGTGGAACTTACCCTAGCCAAGGAACAGGCCCGGACTAGCAATGCAGCTGCCCTAAAGGCGGCCGAAGAGTTGAGAGCCGAACAGGCTGCTCATCGCCGAAGCAAAGACAAAATAGCCGAAATGGCTGTGGAGCTAAAGACCGCCGCCAACCGTTATGAGCTTCTTGAAAAAGAAAATCATGCGAATAAGGCTGACCTGAAGAAGGCCCTTGATCCGGCCGAGACGCGTTCTGACCTTAGGGATGCGTGGGAGGAGCTTCGACGGGCCGGAGAAATCGCGGCTGGAAACCCCTATCTGTTGCGGATGAAGTTTTTAGATCCGAAGTACGCTCCTCTGGATCGACGCTGGAGTCCTGCAGACGCCTATGCGGATTTGTCGAAGAGTACGACTGATGCAGCCAAGTTTTTTGAGGATCAAAAAGATGATGAAGTGGAAAAGCTGTTCTGGTCGCAGTTCAGCGCTCCAAAGCGCAAATTGCCTTTGAGTGCGAAGATGGCTGCTATGGCCGAGCTCCACAGGCTGTCCAGTCTTGCAATGCGGTCTGTAATAGACCATCTATGGCCGAAGGGGCCGAAGCCGGACAGTTATTTTGGTTTAGTGCATCAATTCCTTGGTGCCGTATCGCGGATCGATGCCATTAAGAGGTCGGCGTGCATAGAGGGTGCCCGGATGGCTCTTGCCCATGTTAAAGCATACTGGACAGATATGGAGGCCACTGTCGTTGCGACCCAAAATCCGGCAGGGGGCCAGGATCCGACCGAGCACATCTTGGAGCAGGTAGCAGCAGGTGCTCGCTTAATAGAGGCTCATTACTCGATGAATGTCATGTTCGAGTGACAAATCGTGTCATTGTAAAAACAATGTTATTTTGATTATGATGCTATATTTATACTTTTTGCTCGAAAGTGTTATTGTGCCTCATGTGCAGCTGTTTTTATGTATATGTGTAATCTGAAAGTTAGCAGTCGTTGGCTTCAGCCCCCACGCATACAATGCGGGGGTGTTCGCGGAAAATATGCGTAATTACACTTGATCCAGCGTCTTGGTCCATTAAGGAGGTGATCGCACGTCGAACTAGGCAACCGGACTATATAGATGTAACACTTTCACTTAGCCATAGGAGTTTGACAGTGGGGCTACTATGTAGCCCCTGGTACCTTTGCATGCATCCGAATACGTGCGCATATGTACATGGCCGGAAAACGGTCCTTCGTTAATGCGGCGGAATCCTAAAGATTCTGATAAGTCTTCGACTGGTTGAACATTCTCTCGCTATATCATGATAGTCAGTTTTCGGCTTTCTCTACTGAGGTGCTCATCCGGAATAACCAGGGCACAATCGCAGTAGTTCTCCTTTGGCCGCCTTAGCCGATAAGAACGGAACGTAAGGCGGCGAAGCCAAGAGCCGGGCAAACCCAACATTTGACCAAAGACATGATTCGGAGCTGATGCATATAAGGCCAAACTCATGATGCCGAACACTCCCGAAGGTATTCGGACTTTATAACATATACTGAGCTGAGTAACACCCTTTATTGTGAACCCTATATTCCCAGGTACGTGCATTAGTCTATCGTGGCGAAATGCCAATAACGGCAGTATCCCCCGTGGGTGTTGTACTCGTGGGATGTGTAAGCAACAAGAGACAACAAAGAAGGTTTACACAGGGGCTTAATCTAAAGAGAAACCTTTGATCGGGGCCCTGCTGCACGTCTGCGCCTTTGTCTTCATTGTGTCGTGTCCTGGGAGGGTGTCGCATGAATGGTGTCTGTAAAAAACTCATGTAGAAGAGTATGGCGTAAGCGTGCGAAAAGTTGACTATCACTAATGGATAGTAAAGGTGTAAGACAGTGGCCTATTAATAAGGTCAGGCCGAAAATTGGACTTTATTAATTATCTATAGCCCCTGGTGTCCTCTAGGAGATTACATGTGTGGCGCCTAGATAAGGTTTATCTGGGCTGCCGGACTCGTCTAACCATGTCCGTGGTCTTAACGACCAGTCATGTTTTCAGGTATTAGAGTCCGCTTAGAGTCCGGCGGCTGGAGCCGTCGTGTACTCTTCCGCGCGTAAGGAACGCTCTCTGTTTCCGTTAACAGTGATGATGCCACGTGGACCGAGCATCTTGAGTTTAAGGTAGGCGTAGTGCGGTACTGCGTTGAAGCGGGCGAAGGCCGTTCTCCCAAGCAATGCATGATAACCGCTTTGGAGTGGGGCGATGGTGAAGAGTAGTTCTTCGCTTCTGGAGTTGCATGGGGAACCGAATGTTACCTCCAGTACGAGGGAGCTCCTGCAGTGGGCTTTGACGCCTGGTATCACCCCTTCCAAGGTGATGTTACTGTGGTTGATTCTGGATGGGTCTATCCCCATCCTGTGGATAGTGTCCTGGTATATTAGATTAAGACTACTGCCGCCGTCCATGAGGACGTGAGTAAGATGGTATCCGTCGATTATTGGGTCGACCACCAAGGCAGCTGATCCTTCGTGCCGAATACTAGTCGGGTAGTCCCTGTGATTGAAAGTGATCGGGTAAGCCGACCAGTGGTTAAATTTGGGTGCGACGGGCTCTATAGCGTATGCGTCTCTGAGCGCGCATTCGCGCCTTCTCGTGGACATGTGAGTCGCGTGGATCATGTTTACTGTTTTTACCTCTGGTGGGAATTTTTTATGTCCCCCAGTGTTCGGCTGGCGAGGCTCATCCTCTTCTTCACTTGGTGTTTCCCTTCCCTTGTGTTCGGCATTTAATTTGCCGACCTGCTTGAAGACCCAGCATTCTCTGTGAGTGTGGTTCGCAGGTTTTTCGGGGGTGCCATGAATTTGGCATAGTCTGTCCAAGACTTTTTTCAGGCTGGACAGTCCTTCTTTGCCGCCTTTAAGTGGCTTCTTTTGAGGGTCGGGTCGAGAGTCCCTGAATCCGGGATTGACCGTTGTGTTGTCCGGACTTTCTTCCTTGTTTTGACGTTTGTTTTTGTTACGTCGTGGCCTCCCGTTGCTATCCCTGATTTCGGATGTACTTGGGTCGATGGTGCTTTTATGGGCCAACCAGCTATCTTCCCCGACGCAAAAACGGGTCATAAGGCTTGTTAAGGCTGCCATTGTCCTCGGTTTTTCTTGGCCGAGGTGTCTGGAAAGCCACTCATCCCGGATGTTGTGCTTGAAGGCCGCTAGGGCTTCGGCATCCGGACAATCGACGATTTGATTCTTCTTAGTGAGGAATCTGTTCCAAAGCTTGCGGGCGGACTCTCCAGGCTATTGAATTATGTGACTTAAATCGTCCGCATTCGGAGGCCGGACATAGGTCCCTTGAAAATTGGCCCTGAAAGCGTCCTCGAGTTCCTCCCAACTTCCGATTGAATTTTCGGGGAGGCTTTTCAATCCAGTGTCGAGTTGGTCCCTTCAACTTGAGGGGAAGGTATTTGATGGCGTGGAGGTCATCCCCACGAGCCATGTGGATATGCAGGATAAAATCCTCAATCCAGACCCCGGGGTCTGTCGTCCCGTCGTATGCCTCTATGTTCACAGGTTTAAAACCCTGTGGAAATTCATGGTCCAGCACCTCTTCGGTGAAGCACAGGGGGTGAGCAGCCCCTCTGTATCTGGACGTGTTGTGGCATGCCATCAGCTGTTGTTGTGTCCGGTGCTGATTCCGAACTGGTATCCGATCGGTATGATTGTTTTGGTGACCATAGTCCTCCGTCGGGGTGTGTCCTTTAGATCCATAGATGGTCCTAGCCGCGCTGGCCTTTTTATCCAGGAGCTCACGTAAATCATGTGCAGCGTCGGTAGTTGCTCTATTGCGGTTACGAAGTGGTTTGTCCGGCCTCCTGGCCGTATTGTTCTTTGGTGGAACGGCCTCATCGTCAAATTTTGGCAGCAACTTGCGTTTAGGATAGCTCTTTGTGTGGCGATCGTTGCCGTACTTTTCTTCAGTGTCTAGCACTTTATTCCATCTGCGATTGAGCGTTTCATGTGCGGCCTTAAGCCATTGCTTCTGCTTCTTTGGACTTCTCGCAGTGGCCATAAGCCTTCTGTGGAGGTTATCTCGCTCCAAACGTGTTTCTGGGATGATGAGTGCATCATCGTCCGGAATGTGCACTTGTCCCGGGGTGGTTTGATGAATCCGTCCCTCGGGATCATTGTGATCGGGCGTCTGCTTCGAGCTGTGTTCGGCGTGACCTGGCTCATCCTGCTCCATTGTTGGGTCCATATGGTCATTGTTGCCTTCGGAGTTGACTGGGGTGTCGATCTTTCTAGTGTTGTTATCGCTATTTTTACTATTGCTGGACTTGGAGTGGCGTCTGCGCCGTCGTTTTGGCTTTTGCCCGGGGGTTTTGTCCTCCGGTTTGTCGTCGTCGTCATCTTTAGGCGTATCCACCATATAAATATCATATGACGAGGTGGCGGTCCAGCGCCCCGTTGGTTCTGAATCGTCTCCTGCGCTGACGTCCATACCGTTGGTTTCATCGGAGTTGAAGTCAAGCATGTCTGATACATCGTCTACAGTGGCTATGAAGTGGGTGGTGGGTGGGCTATGGATTTCTTCGTCGCCTTCCTCCCCTTTGAGCCGGACATAGTTCGGCCAAGAGTCTCCTGACAAAGAGAGAGACTTTAATGAGTTCAGCATGTCGCCGAAGGGCGAGTACTGAAAGATATCCGCAGCGGTAAACTTCATTATCGGAGCCATCCAGATTCGGCGGGCTCGGGGGTGCGCGGACTGGGACCTACAGCCGGATACGAGTCCGGGGGTCCGGTGTCACAGGCTTCCTTGGGGGTGAAGTCTGTGTTTGGCTCTACCACTGATGGGTGTGTGGCCTCTGGGGCGGGGTCCATCCACCCGTCCTTGGGCGACGCAATCTGCCCCGGGTTTAGGTCCGGGATTCCTACAGGGCGATATCCCGAGCATTGTCCGACAGCAGGTCTAAGCCGTGCTCATCGTGACTGTCCGGCGCTCCTGGCGTAGGCCCGAATCCGTCGGAGATCAAGTCTCCGCGGATATCGGCCGTGTAGTTCAAGTTTCCGAACCTGACCCGGTGGCCAGGGGCGTAGCTATCAATTTGCTCCAGATGGCCAAGTGAGTTGGCCCGCAGCACGAAGCTGCCGAACACGAAGATCTGTCCGGGGGGAAAAGTCTCACCCTGGACTGTGTTGTTGTTGATCGAAGGAGCCATCAAGCCTTGCAGCGACGACACAGAGGAACTCTCAATGAAAGCACCAATGTCAGTGTCAAAACCGGCGGATCTCGGGTAGGGGGTCCCGATCTGTGCGTCTTAGGCTAATGGTAACAGGAGGCAAGGGACACAATGTTTACCCAGGTTCGGGCCCTCTTGATCGAGGTAAAACCCTACTTCCTGCTTGATCGATATTGATGATATGAGTGTTACAAGAGTTGATCTACCATCAGATCGTAGAGGCTAAACCCTAGGAGCTAGCCTATGATGATTATGATTCTGTCTTTAGGGACTAAACCCTCCGGTTTATATAGACACCGGAGAGGGCTAGGGTTTACATGGAGTCGGTTACAAAGAAGGAAATATAATATCCGGATCGCCAAGCTTGTCTTCCACGCAAAGGAGAGTCCCATCCGGACACGGGACGAAGTCTTGAGTCTTGTATCTTCACGGTCCAACAGTCCGGCCAAAGTATATAGTCCGGCTGTCCGGATACCCCCTATTCCAGGACTCCCTCACCGGCGGCGGGCCTTCGTAGCCGCAGACGGGCACGGGGCATTTGCAGGGCGCGAGCGGACACATGCTCTGGTTATCGGCGAGCTTGTGGTAAGTGACGTAGAGCCCATAGCCTTCATGCGGGCACTCCACCCTCACTGAGAAGAGGACGGCATCCACCGTCGTGTTCCACACGTCAAAGCCACCATCGCGCTCGCACTTCTGGCACTACCGCTGGTTCTCGGGGTGCTCGACGCGACAGTCTGCGCAGGCCAGGTGCCCTCCCTTGCACTGCACAAATCAATCGAACAACACATCAATCAAGAAACCTGCACCTTGCTCGATCAGCCGAACGGAGGAGGTGTATTCGAACCTCATACACTGGAGGCTTCAAGGGGCGGAGGCACAAGGGGCAGTGGAGCAAGGTGAGGTCCATTGAGACCATAGAGAGCTCCATCGTCGGGTCATGTTCCGTCTGCATGATCTCGCCCTCCTCGGAATTCCGCCCTCCTCGTGCACAACCATCTCTCGCTTTATTACAAAGCTTTACCGTCACATATTCATACTACTTCAAGGTGCATTAAATCAACACGTGCAAGTATCAAAAGGAGAGTCACGGCATGCATGCATGCTTTGTAATTAATGCATCAGTAAACACAAATTATTGAAATATATCGAGTGCAGTGCTTTAATGTGTCGCGTCAACTCGTACAAGACCAAGAAGTTTGATTACTACAACGCCCTCTCGCCTTAACCGCACCTGCCTTTGGCTGCATGACAGGTGGGCCACCGACCTGTTGGGCCCACTTGTCATAGACGCAAAGGCAAGAGCAGTAAGTCAATGAAGCTGCATCCCTCCCATGCCCATGAGCGTGGTGGCTGGCAGGGCTAGGAGAATCTTTCATTCGCTACACGCTCTCCCTCCTGCACGCGGTGGACATGCGGTAGTTCAATCAGTGTCAGATGGCCAGAAGCATACTGTAATACTCCTCCACTGCAGTAGTACTCCATCATTGTTTGACTTCCCAAAGAGGCGAAGAGCCAAGCGCAGCCCGGACGCTCGTGTGGCAGTTTCATGTGTAGAGTAGTCCAGGATAGCGTGTACCGTGCCTGTAAGCTTAAAATCATTGGGGTCGGCTCCATGCTTTTTTTATTAAAATAATCTTGTGGCCCTACCTGTCATCCTGGTGATTCTAGTTTGCACGCTCATCTGGTCAAGACAGGAATATATATTTTAATTTGTGGTGCGGTAAATGTTAGAGGTTGCAGCAAATGGAGTACTGTACACTGCGGGTCTTTCAGCCAAGTTTAGAGGCAACCATGTGGGGCCAGTGCTATGATGTGTCGCGTCAACTCGTACAACGAGGAGAAGCTTGATTTTACTACTACACGCCTTCTCCCTCGCCCATGCGCGCGGTGGCTATCCCTCCCGCACGTGGTGGACGGACATGCAGCAGTGGATTTGATACTGTAGAAGCAATAGTAGTGACATCATTGTTCATCTTCTCGAAGAGGCGAAGAGCCAAGCGCAACCCGAACGTGGCAGTTTTGAACCTTGGAGCACGCATATAGCCAGGCTCTTGCATGAGACAAAATTGCTATGTGAGCCCACTATTACTTGCTAGTATAGCCCTGTAAACCAGAAAGGAGTATTTGCCTTTCTAGAGATTTCAACAAGTGACTAGACTACACCGAGACGGAGTACAAATGGAGCAAATGAGTGAATCTACACCGTAAATAAATACGTAGTTCTCTCGTTTTCCTCTCCGCCTTGGTCGCGGTGCACAATAGGCACCATAGGCACCTTGTCATCGACGGGAACGTCTCCTGACACGTGATAGACGCGAGCGGCAGTCGCCTCCATAGGTGCTTGAGGCCCTATTTGGTTCATTAGTCCCAGGACTTTTTATAGTCCCAACTAAAAAGTCCCTAGTCCCTAGTTTTTTTAGCTGGGTTAGAGCAAACTAGCTCAAACTAACCCCTCATGTTTGGATAATTTGAGGCTATTTCAACCCAAACTAGCTCTAACTCAGGGATCTAAACAAAGAGGAGTAGTATTGTACATGCTACAGTCTGGACCGTAGCACATTGTTTTTTATGGCCATATCAGCACATTGTTTTCTACTGCTGATTCACCGGGCTACCGTGGTTCGCACTCCTCTGTCATGGTTCGCACTCCTCCTACATACTTCGCCAACATGTGGGAGAGCCAGCATCCGGGTTGACGTGTAATGCACCAGATTAGGGTGCGGATCGGAAGGGGGGCATCACCCCGGTCATACCGCCAGTAATTCATGACTATAGTGAGTAGTCATATCACAAGTCTTTCCAGCAGTAACACGCCGTCAAATTGGACAGCCCGACCTTTCCAGCAGTAAGTAAGTTGAATCCGCTACTCCCTCACCCTCCTCGCCTGTCTGTCAAACCGCCTACGCGAAAACTGTCGTGCGTACTGCCCGGGAAAAGCCCCACCCTCAACTTTTAACTACGCGAAAATAGTTTGAGCTTGTTCGTTCTATATAAATACTAGTACTGTATGTTTATTCACCCATGGAGTTGGTCAATGAATGGAGGGCCGGGGAGCACAAGTGAACAATACTACTACTACTACCTCCGTCCTAGTTTATTGGTCCCCATTGTATATTGTGTCAAATTTTGACTATAGATTGAACTAACAAAACATTCATGCATGTTACCAAAAATTATATCATTGATAACTATGTTGAAATACGAATCCAATGATATAATTTTTGTTGACATGCATTAACATTTTGTTAGCTAAATATTTGGTCAAATTTTGGCACGAACTACAAAGGTCACATATAAACCAGGACGGAGGTAGTGATAGTAGTAAGTAGGAGTCGTACAGTTACTCACCTTAAATAGAGAGTTTCTTTTCTTTAATGCCACGTACACAAATTGAAATGCTTGTTGTGGAGAGAAAAAGATAATCACTCCACTATATATGTACGTCGGGGCCTGAGCGCTTGCTTTACTAGGGTTGCTCTCTTTACTCTCATCCTCTCCAGATCTAAACAAGACAGCGGTAGCGACATTTTCTCTCTGCTCACCGTCGGTCACAGATCCGGCTGGATCCCTTTGGCTGGTGTGTGTAGAGGACTAGGTGCATTGTTCACGCGGTCATCCCGGCGAGGGAGGAAACCCACAGCTGCCGGAGGGGCCCGGTCCTCTGCTCGTGCTGTTCTCTCCGGCACAACGCTGACTCGGGAGGTCCTCCAACCCTTCTTCCTCCCTGCCGTATTGTGCGCAGATCCGACCTGCCACCACCAACATCCCGACGACCCTCGGGTATAAGTTCTTTGAAAGCGGCCTTGCTCTACTGCCCCAGCTCCCCACGTGTCTGTATGTGCATCTTTTTCTACTCCCATTAGCTCTACCAAAGCCACCTAAATTTTTAGTATTATTAGAGGTAAAGCTACTTCATGCATTCGAATCTAGGACTTTGTTCAAAAAACAAAGAAAGGGGGAAAAGTTGTAGCATGAATCTAGGACTTGACTCAAAGAGGAAATAATATGGTGAAAGTAGTAGAGACCGGATACCCAACCGTTCTCTTGGTTGAAAAGGGAAATAATGGCAAAATGCAGTAGATAAGGAACAGATCTATTATTGGTTGAAAAAAGGATAGAAAGTGGTGGCTGGTGGACAAGTCAACAAAGTATGTATAGGATTAGATTTGTTGCCCTCACATAGTAAAAGGTCTCCAGGATTAGAATTGCTACCCTCACATAGTAAAAGGTCTCCAGGATTAGATTTGCTGCCCTCACATAGTAAAAGGTCTCCAGGATTAGAATTGCTGCCCTCACATTGTAAAAGGTCTCCAGGATTAGATTTGTTGCCCTCACATAGTAAAAGGTCTCCAGGATTAGATTTTCTACCCTCACATAGTAAAAGGTCTCCAGGATTAAATTTGATGCCCTCACATAGTAAAAGGTCTCCAGGATTAGATTTGCTGCCCTCACATAGTAAAAGATCTCCAGGATTAGATTTGCTGCCCTCACAGAGCATGAACAAACTCGGCATCACCACTTTATGCCTCCTTGTAGGTAAATTGTGCTGATGCGTCCACTGTCGCATGTCCTTATACCAACCTTTTGTTGTTGTTAATGTAAGGGCGCATGTAAAATGAAGCGATCACACTGTTACCCTTAGGGACATGTCTAACCAGTGTTATTGTTAATCTAATGCCTCCAGCGATAAGATGCAATTAAACTGTGTTACAAATGGCACTCCTGCTTCTTTTCATTTCATGTATGTTTCGTATATTCTTATTGACCAACAACTGTTTACTTTCTATCTTTTTGTGCAGATAGGGATATCCGTTTCACCTTGTTGCTATTGTGACCTTTTGGTGAACTGCACAAAACACTCTTTTTTGGAATGAGTGTCTTGTGCCGTTCAACCAAAATGTCATGTGGGGAACATCTCTCAATTTTGGTGGAACTGCACAAAATGGTGATTGGAGTTTCCAACATCTCCGTCAAATTCTGCTCATAATCTCATGCAACATTTTATTAGACTTTGCAAGATGAGCCGTCACCGTCACCACAATGGCACTTTATTTTAGTGGGATTCCACAAAAGGATTAGCAAATTATAGTTGCACCTTACATGAGCAGGACAGCCAACCTTAATGTTCCTCAATTTTTGTGCAACTACTAAAGAACCTGCCAGCTCACGAGAGCAAGTACTTCTTGCTAGCTGAATGATGCAATCTTTGCTTCATTTGAGGTGAACTGCAGAAAAAGGCGCATGAATTGAATCATGGAAGTCTAGGCAGGCCTCATCCAAGTGGAGCTGCAGGTTGAGTTCAAGGAGTGCCACAATTATAGTAATTAGGCTCTTCTTATTTGTGTTGTGCAAACAGTAATACTCAACTACAGATGTTGTGACGGTCAAGAGCATTCGCCAAGTTCTTCGGTTGTATGACACGGCTAGCCAAGATGGATTTAATCCCGATATTCACTTTATCAAAAGGCTCTAATGGGTTGGTTCTGAATCTTGCAAGCTGAGAATCAATGAGATGTGTAGGCATCTTTGTTGTACTTATGAGTTGAATCTTATTTGTTGGTTATGAATTTTGCAAGCTGGGAATCAATGAGATGTGTAGGCATCTTTGTTGTACTTATTATTTGGATCTTATTAGTTGGTTCTGAATCTTACAAGCTAGGAAACACGGCATGATGATGCAAAGGACAACAACCATAACAAACTGTTCAAATTTGGTAGTATTATCTGTGTGAAAGTGCCAATACAGACCCGCTCATGAACCGACGTGTGGCTGGAGTAGGTTTCTTAATGGAGGCGTTTGAATGTGCCAAGGGAGCATCTTCTGCCGGGCATGCAGTAGGCGAGGGATGGGTAGTAACTTTGTCGCCTGTACACACTCAGTTTACTGTTGAATCCAGTTCCCCAAGAGCTGAAAAACGAACTGTTGCCGCCGCCTACCCACTTGTTCACTTGAAGAGACTCCAATGGCAGTCTGAGGGGTGAGCCTGCTGGATATGGACTTCAGCAAGGAGTTCCCCTTTGAGTTCGCCGTTCAGTCCTATGGGTGCACCAAGTTCAATGTGATGTACACCAACGATCCGGACTCGGTGAAGCTCTGCCTCGCCGAGTTCAAGTAGTACCTACAGGACGAGAAAGCATAAGGTCGCAGGACTTAGACCTTGTGCCCATCCATTCGCCTCCTGACATGGACCAGCGGATCGCCGTCGCCCAGGTATGTGTGCGGGACGAGGTTCTCGTCTACCACTGCTGTAGGGCCATCAGAGGTTCTGGAGCATTCGCCCGTTTCATCGGCAGCGCCGACTGCACCTTCGCTACGGTGGAGAGAAGGAAGAACGCGACGATTCGGCCATCTAGTGTAACAAGCTTGTCGACATCCAGAAGAAATACAAGATCATCGGCAACAGGCAGGAGAAGGACTCTGTGGTTGACCTCTCCGAGACCATCATCGACCCCTGATACGCCATCATGAAAGAAGACAATGATACCAAGGACCTGAACACGTGGGAGGTACCTCTGAATCTAGCCTACATAACCTATGCGGCCAAGGATGCATACGCATGCTACGACATGTACAGGCGGATCTTGGACATGAGGGCGTGTCTACTTCCTGTAACCGACGAGTACACGGACAACTGCAGCGTCATGATCAAGCATGCCAAGAAGGTCTAGACGTTGTACTTTATCTATTTATAAGCACCTTTATCATCTGAGTGTTTCATGCATTAGCCTATGTGTCGTAATTATCTATTTTGTCTGAAATATTTCTTTTAAGAACGCATTAACCTGTTTGCTTTTTTTAGTGGCTATTTGCTTATGTATGTAACTAGTTCACTTGTCCGTTAAAAAAACTAGTTCATTTGGCTGTCGTGCTTTGAATCTCCTTCCTGCCAACATATTCCCCTTCTCAGGTGGACCCAGCAGGTCTCGTACATAGACATATGGGACCAACCACCTATCCATTTGTAGCTCTTTATTTTGTTCAATCTTTCGTCCTCTTCCTATACAGCGGCTGGCCATCCCTCTACTCCCACACATTGTCCAGTGGCGGCAGCTCCATCGGCCCACTCTGCACCCGAACAAGTCAACCCTCGTACTCCCCTCTGCCAGCGTCTTCCCTCGCTCTGGTTCGTTGGTCCGAGGTCTCGACGTCGTCCTCCGCCTTGGCGCTCTCGCCGCGACACCGCCGTCTGTCCTTCCCAACATGGTCAGCAAAACAAGAGGAATCAGGAGACAACTTTTCGTCGAGAGGTTGACAGTCCCGGGCCCACCAGGTCCATGGCCTAGGTTTTGTTGTTTAACATGGGCAAGCCACGACATGTTTCAACATTTTTTGGATCCAGCAGGTATCAAGCGTCCTCTGGGCCTCCCAACCTAGCTTGTCTATAACATCAGCAACCCAAGTTATGTTTGTTTTTTCAAGACGATGCACAGCTCAGTTATATTTTTCTATAAGAATGCAAAACTGAACCTATGTTTTCTATAAGAATGCAAAACTGAACATGTATTTATATCTTATTTTATTACATACATACATTCATTCATATATATATATATATATATATATATATATATATTCATCTGAGTGTATATACATACATATATACATACTATTCTGCACACCACTTCCGCACTGCACACTGACCGCAAGTGCACTGCATCTTCTTGACGACGAGCACTGCAATATAGACTAGTGAACTTCGTGTCGAAAAAAACTGCACGCGTTCTTTTTTCGGTACTGTTTTCGCTCTAATTTTTTAACCGTTTATCGGAATGAGGCATGTAATATACTGTTGAAAAGCTATAGATTAGGCGCAACTTCAACATGTTGAACACTTTTCGAGATTCCACACGGTTTAAGAGCAGTTTTGAAAATTGTGCGGCGGATGACGAGTGGCAGCGAGCGTTTTTTCACGTTTATTTCTAAACCGCTTGTCGGAATGAAGCAAATGATACGCCATTGGATAGATATCGTCGAGGCGCATCTTTTTCATATATAAATGTTTCTCTAATTCGTTACGGTTTAACAGCAGTTTCAAATTTACTAAATCGTGGAACTCTGTTTTTCAAATTTTTTGAAATTTTCAGTACTGTTTTTGCTCCAGTTTTCTAACCGTTTGTCGGAACGAGACGTATGATACGCCGTTGGAAAGCTACGGACAAGGCGCAACTTTGATATGTTGAAATGGTTTTGAGATTCCTTACGGTTTTTATTTAATTTTGAAAATCGTGCGGCTGACTTCGAGAGGCAGCGGCTGTTTTTTCGTGAAATTTTTACAAACGGCTGGTCAGAATAATTCAAATCATACGCCTTTGGAAAGATATCAACGAGACACAACTTTTTCATGTAGAACACTCTCTCTAATTCCTTACGGTTTAAGAGCAGTTTCGATTTTACCGAAAAGCGGACACTCTGTTTTTCGCGACACCCAAATGGACGTGGGTACTTCATCCAACTAAAAACCGCACTGCAAGAGACGAAAAACCGCACTGCATCGCACGGGTAAGAGAACTGCATGGTTTCTTTTATTCAAACGTGATTTTTTTCAAGAACGAGAAAGTAGAGTGCACTTCACATCGGGTGTAAATGAACCACAACACTATCAAGAAGTGAAACTCATTACTTTTTTTCGCTTTCATAACAATTTTTTTCACCGACCGCACTGTTTCAGAATGAAAACCGCACTGCATCGGACGGGCAAGCGAGCTGCATAATTTCTTTTGTCGGGCGTAATTTTTCTCATACGAGTTTTTGTTGTCTTTTTTCTAAACTTTTTTTTACGAACAAGAGTGGACCGTAGAGAGGAGGCAAGTAAACCGCGACATATATCAAAGTGAACCGCATTACTTTTTTGTTGTTTCCCTAATATTTCCGCACTTTTCACGTCGGGCGCAAGTGAGCAACATCACTCTCCAAAGTGAACCGTATTATTTTTTGCTAGTGAACTTCAATAACATTTATTTTCAATCATCCCACAAACGAAACAATTTGCATTAGAAAAAGAAGTGAACCTCTTGTGGGAATTTCTTTGCTTTTTTTTTTTGCGAACCGAACCTAGCACTTGGCATAACACAGAGAGATCACGCCGCACAGCAAAAGAAATACAAAAATAACGAGTATGTCGCTGATGAGGTCGGGGTCGCCATCTGTACTGCTTTGTCGAGGGTGCCTGGGACATCATCGGGGAATAATTTTTTTGACAAAAAAACACAAGGGAAATGCACCTCCATGGGCACCGAACCACACTGCAACTTGTTGTTGGCCGCACTGCACGCCGTCATTGTTCGTACTGCAAGGGGTGGAGAGAAGCTCGTTGGCAGGACATGGCGGGATATCGCCCACGATGCAGCAGAGCCCGCGGTGCTGTGTCGACGGTGTCGCGCCACACCCTGGTTCTCGGCGCCATGGATCTCAGTGTACTGCAAAACAAAATTCAGCGAGCTGCAAAAAAAACAAAGGAGCTGCAAATTGGGGAGGCAGGGAATGCAGGGAGGATCACGGCGAGGGTGGCACGGCTCGAGCTTGCTCGATTTGTGCGAGAAGAGGACGATGCAGGAGGGGAGAACCCGGATCCGGCGCGGGGATGCATGGATCCATGCCCTGGGTCGCCGTGCCCAGCAGCGTGGGTCGAGGGCGGCGCCGCAAGGGAGGGAGGCGGAGCTGCGGGGGAGGGGGCGGCGCGGCGCGGGAGGGAGGCGCCACCGAACCCGGATCCGGCGCGGGGATGCATGGATCCGTGCCCTGGGTCACTGTACCCAGCAGCGTGGGTCGAGGCCTCGAGGGCGGCGCCGTAAGGGAGGGAGGCGGAGCTGCGGGGGAGGGGGCGGCGCGGCGCGGGAGGGAGGCGCCACCGAACCCGGATCCGGCGCGGGGGAGGGGGCGGTGCGGCAGCACGGGGAGGGAGGCGGCGCGGCGGGTGGTTGCCGGAGCGCCATGCTCGTGGGGATGTGGATCTGGGGTGGTGGCGCCATCTAGCGCAGCAGCACTGGTGCGACCAGTGGCTAGGGAAGAGGCTGGAGGGGAGGCGCTGGTCGGGAGGTGGGGAGGGGGGCGGCGCCAGGGAAGGAGGCTGGAGTAGGGCAGCGCCGGGAGAGGAGGCTGGAGGGGGCGGCGCCGGGGGAGGAGGCTGGAGGGGGCGGCGCTGGGGGAGGAGACGAAGGTAGTTGGTCGTGGGGAATTGGGGGAGGCGTCGGTTGGGAAGGAAGCGAGACAGAGAGGTGGTCGAGTGGTGGGCGTGGGGCGGGTTTTTCTCTCTGTTTGTGTCGTTCGAGTCGAGTAGGTGTGGGATCGGTCAGGTGTTAGCAGAATAAGGTTTGGGTGTGCAGAATAAGGTCTTAAGGGGTGTTATCATAATAGACCCACCCTATATATATATATAATAGAAACAACATAAGGTTCCGTTAAACCTGTCATTCGTCCAACCATTTTATAGACCTTCTCACTTCCTTTATTTTTCGTTTTCATTAATCCTATATCTGAATTTTCTCCCGCTTTATTTTTTGATGTAAACTGAGTTTCCTCCCAGTACTTTTCCCTAGAACCAACTCAACTGTCCCACGTCTAGCCTAAAAAATAATAATACCCCACGTCCTATTAACTCATCAAATTAAAATGATATTTTATTTCGTAAGTTGAAAGTTCTTACAAAATAATAATAATAATTGTTTATATATAACTTGGCAAGTTAACTCCTAGTGATTGCGTACATAAGCTTGCAAAGATTATACTGACCAATGCAGTAATAGACATGCAATCATGTGTTTATGTTTTTATAACATTTCTCCGTCCAGCCCAACATGATATTTTCACCCAGCCCAGCAAGTCCGTGGATTTCGAGAAAAATGCAAATGGGCTTTAGGTTCTACCATATATATAAACGGGCTGCATAGATGCTACATCATTGTTTCACCCAGCCCACCAAATGGACTAAAAAAACAAATGGACTGGCTGACATGTGGGCCAGTTGGTCGAAGCCTAACAAGGCGTTGGATTTACATCCAACGGTCGGCATTCTTCTTCAATCTCTCGTCTTCTTCCCCCAGCGCTGCCGGGACCGCCTGCTCTAGCCTCCGGCATCTAGCGATGTTGTTTTGCGTGCCTCAGCGGAACTCTACCCCACCGACGGCCAGGCCATCCCTCCACTCTGCACCTCCTGTTATTCTCTGCCGAGTGTAGGCCCACCCCGCACCCGAACCAGTCAAGTTTCCCACTCCTCTCCGTCTGCGACTCCACTACTGTCACATCCCTAGTTCTGGTATGATCTAGACTAGCTGGTCATGTGTGCATCATGTTTAAATTTTAATAAATTTTGAATTGGGCACATGTGAAAGCCTCAGAAATCATTTCTGAAAATGACCAAGATAAAAATTGCTTCAAATAAGTCCAAGAAAATGTTCATGTGAATCTCTGGAAATATTGGCAAGGGATAAAATTCAAACCAATATTTTAGAATCTCAGAAACAATTATTTTGGGCCTTTGAATTAATCCAATAAATATTTGAAATGGATCTATAATTGTTATATAATAAATATATGTTCAATAAATCTGAAAATTGTTGTGTGGCTTTGGACAAGACCACTTAGCTTACACAATTATTTTCATGAAGCTTAAAATTGATTTGGTATTTAGATCAAATCAAAACAAACAGCAGAAAAATAGAAAATAGAAGAAAAGTAAAATAGAGCAGAAACTTACCTGAGCTTACCTGGCAGCCCAACGCTGTGCAGCCCAGCAGCGGCCCAGCCCACCAGGCGCTCTCCTGTCGCCTTCCTCCTCGCGCCAGTAGGCGAGGGTGCGTGCCCGACGCGCGCAGCTACACGGCGCGGCCACCTCCTCCCTCCCTGCCTGCCTGGCTCCTCCTCAACGCGTCTGGATGATGCCATGCGACCCCTAGAGCCGTCCGGCTCTCCCTCTCTCTCCCCCGAACGCTCTCCCCCTCCTCTGTTCTTTCCGCCCGAACGCCTCCGTTGCCGCCGCTCGCCACCAACGCGGACACCGCCATCCCGGCGACGCCCTAAGATGCCCAAGAGCTTCGCCTAGTACCCCTCTTCCTCCTCGTCGAGCTGTGCAACGCCGGACGCCCCGAGCGCCTCCACGCTATCGTCTTTAATCTCCCGACGCCGGAGATCTCCATCGCCGCCCCGCTTGCTCTGGTCTCTCCCCGAGCCCACTGACCAACCCTGCGGAACCGCTGTGAGCTCCTACGCCCCTCGCCCCTCTCCCCGTCAACGCGTTCGTCCTCTAGCCCCGATCCCCAACCGTGACCGAAGCATCTCGCCGCCGGCCATGGCGTAGCCGTGGCCACAGCCGCGCAAGCTCGCAACCGAGCATGCCACCGTGCTCAGCACGTTCCCAGGAGTCGACCGTGACCACCCGCGGCTCCTGCCGTTCCCTCCATCGCCTAACCCGCCGTTGGCCGAACTATGGCCGCCGCAAAGCTCAACGTCGCCGTCCTTTTGGACTACCCCAGCTGCCGCTTCTTACACTGTTAGATGCGCGAGATCTCCAGCTAAGCATAGAGCTCCTCCGCCGCTCTTTTGGTCGCCGGAACAACGTTTCCGAAGCCCTCCGCCGTCTCTGTCGTCGTCGGCGACGAGCCGTTGACCGGGTCCGGCGGGTTTGACCCTGCTTGACCGGGGTTTGACTTCCCCCTGACTCACTGATGTGTGGGCCCCAGGCCACTAACTAAACTAGGTTAGTATTAGTTTAACGCTAACTAAACTTAGTTAGTTTAACTAACTGCTGACACATGGGACCCACTGGTCAGTTTGACCTGGACCGCCCCGTTGACCTGCTGACGTCACAGTGACGCAGTGATGACGCAGTAACTCCTTTTCTGGATTTATTATTTTATAGGAAATTCCAGAAAATATCCAAAACTTCAAAAATTCATAGTAATTCAACCCTAACTCCAAATAAAACAAATTATATATGAAAAATTATCAGAAAAATCCAATTTATCCATATGTACTGGTTTCATGCATGTTTAAACAACTTAACCTTGCTGTTTAGTGCAAAACATGATAAGCACTATTTAAATTGATAAGATGAGTTTGGGGTTGAACCATTGGTTCAAAATGACTCAAACCCATCTGGTTTTAGTTGCATTAGCCCAACACACTCATTTTGCCATGTCATGATCATGCATCATATTGTGCATTGCATTGATTGTGCTTCCTTCTCCGTTGCCGATAATTGTCCCCTCTCGATAGACGTAGTTTCGACGATGAGATCGTTGACACTGATGAAGACCCAATGCTATCTTCAGAAGTGCCAGGCAAGCAAAAAACCCTTGTTCATTCCGATACAATCCCACTCTCTCGCTCCTGCTCTCTTTTACTGCATTAGGACAACAACGATTCAACTGTTACATGCTGCGGTAGTTGAACCCCTTTCCTCTGCATGACCTGTCATTGCCACAGTAAATAGATGAAACCCACTAGCATGAGTAGGAGTTGTTTGAGCCCTATTGTGCCTACTCATTCATGCTTGTTGTCATGCCTACTATTGCTTAGAGTTGAGTCAGGTCTGATTCTTCGGGAATGAATCGGAGGTGTGTAAACATGTCCTACTGTTGAGAGCTAAGTGTGTGAACACGATTTGGTAAAGGTAGTGGTGAGAGGCCATGTAGGAGTACATGGTGGGTTGTCTCATTGCAGCCATCCTCAGGAACTGAGTTCTGTGTTTGTGTTCCATGAATAGCTACTACCACACATTGGGTTCCGGTAACTCGGCCCCTCTCGACTTATTAATCAAACTGATCTCTGTCCAGGAGTTGCAACTAGTTTCTGGTGTTTGTAGGTAGTGTTAGTAGTCTACCAAGTGGCACCCGGTATAGGTGGGCTTGGGACAGACTAGGCATAGTTGCACGGTGTACCAAGTGGCACCCGGATGATGGGCTTGGGAACCCTGCTCACATCGTTTGGGGCCGTGAGCGACACCCCGGCCGGATCTCCTTGTGGATGGAACCCGAATAGGCGATAAACCTGGACGAGAGACTTGTGTGGTTAGTCAGGTCGTGGCCGACACCCTTGCTGGGCTTCCGCTTGAAGGTTGCCTAGTACATGTCATGTAAATGGCGATAAGTGCTGAGAGCTTGTGTGAAGAAGTACACCCTTGCAGGGTTAATATGATCTATTCGAATAGCCGTGTCCGCGGTAAAGGACTTCTGGGTTGCCTGTACAGTTCATAGACAAGTGAAAGTGGATACCCTAAAATACGCAAGATAAGCATGAGTGCTATGGATGGAGTTCTCGTAGGGAGACGGGAGCGGATCCATAGTGGTGTATTGATATGATGAATATGTGGACTCGTGTGCGCCACCTCAAAAGAGTTACATTGCAGTCGTAGTTCAGGATAGCCACCGAGTCAAAGCTGGCTTGCTGCAGTCAAACTCCACCACCCACCTTTGTTGATAATGGTGCATATGTAGTTAGTTCTGATGTAAGTCTTGCTGGGTACATTTGCACTCATGTTTGCCTATTTTACGTTTTTGCAGAGACTTCCGTCTCACTAGTAGTTTCACGTGGACTTCGACGTTTAGCTTGTTACCTCAGCTACGATCTTGTGCCCTCGGCAGGATCTGGTAGATAGTCAGGCTTCTCAGCCTTTTTCATTTTTAGTTGTCTGTTCTCAGACATGTTAATCTTCCGCGTGTGCTTTTACTTGTATGCTCTGAATGTTGGGTCATAAGACCCATGTTTGTAATATCTCACTCCTCAGAGCCTATTGAATAAAATACTTGAGTTGTAGAGTCATGTTGTGATGCCATGTTGTATTTGCACATATCGAGCATATTGTGTGTATGTTATTGAAATGCTTGGTATGTGTGGGATCTGACTATCTAGTTGTTTATCCTTGGTAGCCTCTCTTACTGGGAAATGTCTCCTAGTGCTTCCACTGAGCCTTGGTAGCTTGCTACTGCTCCGAAACACTTAGGCTGGCCGGCATGTGTCCTTCTTCGTTCCTGTGTCTGTCCCTTCGGGGAAATGTCACGCGGTGTCTACCGGAGTCCTGTTAGCCTGCTACAGCCCGGTTTACCGGAGTCCTGCTAGCCCAGTTGCTACAGCCCGGATTCACTCACTGATGACCGACACGTTCGTTGTTGGGTCATATATGCCTATCGCTGTAAGTTAGCGCCACTTCGGGTTCACGACTAGTCATGTCAGCCCGGGCTCTTTGTCATATGGATGCTAGCGACACTATCATATACGTGAGCCAAAAGGCGCAAACGGTCCCGGGCCTGGTAAGGAGACACCCATGGGAATACCGTGCATGAGGCCGCAAAGGGATATGAGGTGTTACATGCTAGATCGGTGTGGCATTGGATCGGGGTCCTGACAGATTTGGTATCAGAGCTTGACTGCCTGTAGGATTACCAAGCCAAACTGGTCGAAGTTGAGTCTAGAAATTCTTTAGTTATATAAGGGAACTGATTGTGGGATGGAACGTAAGGCTCTTTTTACTCCTTATACCTCATGCCCTCTGATCCGAGTCATCTTATTTTTCCTACGGGGTTAAGGAACTAGGCCTCCTCTTCTTTCTATTAGGATCACGTGTTACTAATCCGTAGACCCATAAGATTGCTGGATTCAAGCCTCAGTTCAGTTCCTACTATCTCCGTGTATTGATAGTTGATCTCAAAACCTTGATATTATGATGTTCGAATGGTTGTGCCACCATTTTGCAGAATGTCTCAAATCTTTTTGAGCATTTACAGCCGTTATGCTGTCCGAGTCATCCCAGGTTTCTAAACAGTTTGATGCATTTGCAAATTCCTTCTTATCGTTCTGAAGTTCCTTTGTGCTAGATCAACCACACTAACTAGTGTGTTGAGGTACTTCATTGCCTCGGCATTTGTGTTGGAGTTATTATTATGACCCTAGTTGTCTAGAGTATCACCTAGTAACCTAGCCATGCTTTGTGTTCCCAGTGTGATGATTCTTGCCATCATTCTGGAAAGCATCCCGTGATGCCACTTAGTAGTAGGTATTCTACTCCTTCGGTTTGAACCCGAGACTCACCCTACTTACTTCATGTTGTTAGTGTTGCTAGTTCCCTTAGGTTATTAGTAACCTTTGTGTTAGTCCTCGAGGTCCGTGGTATTTCCTTCTTCCAAATACTATGAACCGTTTATGGCAGCAGTTCCTCGCAGAACCGAAAGATCACAACCATAGTGCTCTTGACGAGTTCTCGATTCCATGCTGTGACTCTGTTAGTTCTACCTTCTCTGCATGGGTTATCTGGAAGAAACCTGTTGAACTTGGTTCGACATACTAATCTATGCATCTACAACTCAGAAAGTTATATGCTCCTTTGAGTTGTCCCTCTTTATTTGTATTCCGACCCTCGTCTATCAATTGATAGTCAAGATTATGTGTGCACTCGTTCATCGATACCTATTACTCTTGTGGTCCGTCAAGCCATTCTATTCCAGAATGACTAGGAGAAACAAACCCCAGTACCTTATCCATTTCCAGGATTGGGTCAAAGTAGTTGTATTCCGTAGATCAAAATGCCAATCCAGCTTTTGCTCTGTTCTACCTTGGAGTGTTACCATCTTTATGTCAAGAATGTCATGAGAATTGCACCACCTCTTATGAATTCTTGATGCAGTGATACTTCTCGCCATCATTATTCATTCCTCGGTCCCGTGTTGTTGTAACCGGAATGCCGACAAGTGAACTGTGATGTGTGAAATCAATACTCCTAGCAAGTCTGTTGCTTGGTAGTTATTGGACAATATTCTCATCCTTAGCATGTTGGTTATTGAATCACCATCCTAGGACTGATTATGGTACCTGGTCCATTTTTGTTGGTGCACTCTTCGATCGATGAGTTAGGATTTTGTCAAACCCTCACTCCTTTGATCATATCGTCTTGCCCTGAAAAGCAAGGTTGTTCTCGGGCTTAGTAACATATCGGTGGTTCGTGATTTTCCGAAGATCTTCTCGGAAGTATTACCTGGTTGTCACCTGACCGCTATGTTGAGTTCGTGATCAAGTTGGTTTTCTTATAAATCACCCCTTCTCCAAGAATCTGTGTTGGATTTCCCTGAGCTAGTTGGTTGAGCTAGACAACAACTTGGAGAGTTGGAAGATAAAATCTTGTCTGGCTTAGTTCATTTTAAGGGATATCCTTTTGAGTGTGTGTTGAAGAAAGATGATATTTTCACCGATTGGTCCTCGGGATCAATTGTTGGATCTATTGTCTTCTCCAGACTTTGATTTGAGTATGGGCTATCATCAAATCAAATCAAAACCAATGATATTCGTAATGTTGTCTTACTCGTGGTGTTTTCCTCGAGCATACGCCATTATATCTTTTGGTCTGACCAATACTATCGCATTGTTCACATAATGGTGGGAGTCCAGTGATATGGAAATTCCGATGAGTTGTTGTTGAGCCCATCAGCAGCATTTTGTCTTCCCCATGGTTCGTGTTGAACATCCAGCTAGTGTTGAAAACTTGTGTAAGCATTTTCTTCATGCCCCATTCACGAAGTATATGTTTGGATGAAAGTAGTGACTTCCTCTAGGTTGACGTGCAATCGATGCAAGTTGCCGCCGTGAGTTCGAGAAAGGTTGTTTTTGTTTCCTCTAGTACCATCCCAAGTCAGTCATGCATGTGCGAAGTATGCTATGGTTTGACAGGCTCGCTACCTCCATTCCATTTGTATCTCCTAGTACACCAAGCCACTGACTGATTTGTTCCAGGAGAAGAAGTTCCTTCTTAAGAGCATGCCTTATGCAAGGACTTCGATATCCTCGATGATGGTTCCTCACCTAGACTTCGGTAGTGTTTTATTATAAGACTACTATGTGGTCATGCTTGTCTAGGACAACGTGGTCACATGTGTGTAGCAGAACCGGGTCATGTTTTGGAGCTTACTACCATAGTCCATTTCCCGAGAATCTCGCAACATCATCTCGTCGATTTGTGTTGCAACCTTTTCTTTTCAGGCATGTTGAGTCTGAAGTATCCTGTTACCAACCAGATCTGAATCTCAGGCGGATATGATGGTTGGAACATTCCTAACATTGCATTTTGTTCCCGGCTTGCGCCGCCATTGTGCCAACTCCCACGGGCTGCCCTTCTCAGCAATTGTTGTTCAGGATCATCTTCCACAGTGGACTTACCATGGGTCCCATCCATTTTCGATGATAAGCAAAATCATCCATTGTGTTGTCTTCAACAAGGTAGTCCACATCATCCATTCTAGTCCGAGTATGTCATTCTTTTGAACTTTATCAAATGATCGATTGTGATTGCATTACGTTGGTATAAAGAGTCCCAATGATGTATGCATCAAAAGTACTTCTTTTTGCCACTTAAGGGAATAGTTCTACGAGTCACCTTCCCTGAGGTGCCCCGTTTTGGAATCATGGCAATTTCCCTCACAACTTTGAAACCCTCGTCAAATTGTTTCTTCTGTTGCTCCTGATGCATGTTTTGCCTCTCAGCTCCAGAGATGTTTCTATGTCTCATTCCGTGAGTTAATCTTGTGATCATTAAGATGATCCTAAATTGCTCGAACCTCAAGAAGATCGATTCTTCTAAAATCCTCCCTTTCTTCTCGTTGTCATGTTGGATGTAGTTCTCAAAGCAAGACGTCAAGATCAACGTGATGCAATGAATCAATACCCTCGAGAAACACATCTGGATCGTGAAGATTGTGTTAGCTTGTGTCCCTCTGTCTTCTTACCCTACGCTTGAATCTCGGGACGAGATTCTTGTTTAGTGGGGGTGAGTTGTCACATCCCTAGTTCTGGTATGATCTAGACTAGCTAGTCATGTGTGCATCATGTTTAAATTTCAATAAATTTTGAATTGGGGACATGTGAAAGCCTCAGAAATCATTTCTGGAAATGACCAAGACAAAAATTGCTTCAAATAAGTCCAAGAAAATGTTCCTGTGAATCTCTGGAAATATTGGCAAGGGATAAAATTCAAACCAATATTTTAGAATCTCAGAAACAATTATTTTGGGCCTTTGAATTAATCCAATAAATATTTTTAATTGGATCTATATTTGTTATATAATAAATATATGTTCAATAAATCTAAAAATTGTTGTGTGGCTTTGGACAAGACCACTTAGCTTACACAATTATTTTCATGAAGCTTAAAATTGATTTGGTATTTAGATCAAATCAAAACAAACAACAGAAAAATAGAAAACAGAAGAAAAGTAAAATAGAGCAGAAACTTACCTGAGCTTACCTGGTAGCCCACCCGCAGCCCAACGCTGTGCAGCCCAGCAGCGGCCCAGCCCACCAAGCGCTCTCCTGTCGCCTTCCTCCTCGCGCCAGTAGGCGAGGGCGCGTGCCCGACGCGCGCAGCTACACGGCGTGGCCACCTCCTCCCTCCCTGCCTGCCTGGCTCCTCCTTGACGCGTCTAGACGACGCCACGCGACCCCCAGAGCCGTCCGGCTCTCCCTCTCTCTCCCCCGAACGCTCTCCCCCTCCTCTGTTCTTTCCGCCCGAACGCCTCCGTCGCCGCCGCACGCCACCACCGCGGACACCGCCATCCCGGCGACGCCCTGAGATGCCCAAGAGCTTCGCCTAGTACCCCTCTTCCTCCTCGTCGAGCTGTGCAATGCCAGACGCCCCGAGCGCCTCCACGCCGTCGTCTTCAACCTCCCGACGCCGGAGATCTCCATCGCCGCCCCGCTTGCTCTGGCCTCTCCCCGAGCCCACTGACCAACCCTGCGGAACCGCTGTGAGCTCCTACGCCCCTCGCCCCTCTCCCCGTCGACGCGTTCGTCCTCTAGCACCAATCCCCAATCGTGACCGAAGCATCTCACCGACGGCCATGGTGTAGCCGTGGCCACAGTCGCGCAAGCTCGCAACCGAGCGCGCCACCGTGCTCAGCACGTTCCCAGGAGTCGACCGCGACCACCCGCGGCTCCTGCCGTTCCCTACATCGCCTAACCCACCGTTGGCCGAACTCCGGCCGCTGCAAAGCTCGACGTCGCCGTCGTTTCGGACCACCCCAGCTGCCGCTTCTTACACCATTAGATGCACGAGATCTCCAGCTAAGCATAGAGCTCCTCCGCCGCTCTTTTGGTCGCCGGAACAACGTTTCCGAAGCCCTCCGCCGTCTCTGTCGTCGTCGGCGACGAGCCGTTGCGGGTCCAACGGGTTTGACCCTGCTTGACCGGGGTTTGACTTCCCCCTGACTCACTTACGTGTGGGCCCCAGGCCACTAACTAAACTAGGTTAGTATTAGTTTAACGCTAACTAAACTTGGTTTAACTAACTGCTGACACATGGGACCCACTGGTCAGTTTGACCTGGACCGCCCCGTTGACCTGCTGACGTCACAGTGATGCAGTGATGATGCAGTAACTCTTTTTCTGGATTTATTCTTTTATAGGAAATTCCAGAAAATATCCAAAACTTCAAAAATTCATAGTAATTCAACCCTAACTCCAAATCAAACAAATTATATATGAAAAATTATCAGAAAAATCCAATTTATCCATATGTACTGGTTTCATGCATGTTTAAACAACTTAACCTTGCTGTTTAGTGCAAAACATGATAAGCACTATTTAAATTGATAAGATGAGTTTGAGGTTGAACCATTGGTTCAAAATGACTCAAACCCATCTGGTTTTAGTTGCATTAGCCCAACACACTCATTTTGCCATGTCATGATCATGCATCATATTGTGCATTGCATTGATTGTGCTTCCTTCTCCATTGCCGGTAATTATCCCCTCTCGATAGACGTGGTTTCGACGATGAGATTGACACTGATGAAGACCCAATGCTATCTTCAGAAGTGCCAGGCAAGCAAAACCCCCTTGTTCATTACGATAAAATCCCACTCTCTCGCTCCTGCTCTCATTTACAGCATTAGGACAACAATGATTCAACTGTTACATGCTGCGGTAGTTGAACCCCTTTCCTCTGCATGACCTGTCATTGCCACAATAAATAGATGAAACCCACTAGCATGAGTAGGAGTTGTTTGAGCCCTATTGTGCCTACTCATTCATGCTTGTTGTCATGCCTGCTATTGCTTAGAGTTGAGTCAGGTCTGATTCATCGGGAATGAATCGGAGGTGTGTAAACATGTCCTACTGTTGAGAGCTAAGTGTGTGAACACGATTTGGTAAAGGTAGTGGTGAGAGGCCATGTAGGAGTACATGGTGGGTTGTCTCATTGCAGCCATCCTCAGGAACTGAGTTCTGTGTTTGTGTTCCATGAACAGCTACTACCACACATTGGGTTTCGGTAACTCGGCCCCTCTCGACTTATTAATCAAACTGATCTCTGTCCAGGAGTTGCAACTAGTTTCTGGTGTTTGTAGGTAGTGTTAGTAGTCTACCAAGTGGCACCCGGTATAGGTGGGCTTGGGACAGACTAGGCATAGTTGCACGGTGTACCAAGTGGCACCCGGATGATGGGCTTGGGAACCCTGCTCACATCGTTTGGGGCCGTGAGCGACACCCCGGCTGGATCTCCTTGTGGATGGAACCCGAATAGGCGATAAACCTGGACGAGAGACTTGTGTGGTTAGTCAGGTCGTGGCCGACACCCTTGCTGGGCTTCCGCTTGAAGGTTGCCTAGTACATGTCGTGTAAACGGCGATAAGTGGTGAGAGCGTGTGTGAAGAAGTACACCCTTGCAGGGTTAATATGATCTATTCGAATAGCCGTGTCCGCGGTAAAGGACTTCTGGGTTGCCTGTACAGTTCATAGACAAGTGAAAGTGGATACCCTAAAATACGCAAGATAAGCATGAGTGCTATGGATGGAGTTCTCGTAGGGAGACGGGAGCGGATCCATAGTGGTGTATTGATATGATGAATATGTGGACTCGTGTGCGCCACCTCAAAAGAGTTACATTGCAGTCGTAGTTCAGGATAGCCACCGAGTCAAAGCTGGCTTGCTGCAGTCAAACTCCACCACCCACCTTTGTTGATAATGGTGCATATGTAGTTAGTTTTGATGTAAGTCTTGCTGGGTACATTTGCACTCATGTTTGCCTATTTTACGTTTTTGCAGAGACTTCCGTCTCACTAGTAGTTTCACGTGGACTTCGACGTTTAGCTTGTTACCTCAGCTACGATCTTGTGCCCTCGGCAGGATCTGGTAGATAGTCAGGCTTCTCAGCCTTTTTCATTTTTAGTTGTCTGTTCTCAGACATGTTAATCTTCCGCGTGTGCTTTGACTTGTATGCTCTGAATGTTGGGTCATAAGACCCATGTTTGTAATATCTCGCTCCTCAGAGCCTATTGAATAAAATACTTGAGTTGTAGAGTCATGTTGTGATGCCATGTTGTATTTGCACATATCGAGCATATTGTGTGTATGTTATTGAAATGCTTGGTATGTGTGGGATCCTACTATTTAGTTGTTTATCCTTGGTAGCCTCTCTTACCGGGAAATGTCTCCTAGTGCTTCCACTGAGCCTTGGTAGCTTGCTACTGCTCCGGAACACTTAAGCTGGCCGGCATGTGTCCTTCTTCGTTCCTGTGTCTGTCCCTTCGGGGAAATGTCACGCGGTGTCTACCGGAGTCCTATTAGCCTGCTACAGCCCGGTTTACCGGAGTCCTGCTAGCCCAGTTGCTACAGCCCGGATTCACTCGCTGATGACCGACACGTTCGTTGCTGGGTCATGTATGCATGTCCCTTTAAGTTAGCGCCACTTCGGGTTCACAACTAGTCATGTCAGCCCGGGTTCTTTGTCATATGGATGCTAGCGACACTATCATATACGTGAGCCAAAAGGCGCAAACGGTCCCGGGCCTAGTAAGGCGACACCCGTGGGAATACCGTGCGTGAGGCCGCAAAGTGATATGAGGTGTTACATGCTAGATCGGTGTGGCATTGGATCGGGGTCCTGACAACTACCGAGTCTTCCCCATCTCCGGGTCGTTCCAGTCTGGGGCCTCGCCGTCGTCCATCACCTCGCTGCGCTCGACGCGGCATGGTCAACAAACGAGAGTCATCAGAAGAGGACTGTACTTGGAGAGCCTGATGGCTGGGACCCACGAGGTCCATGGTCGCACGCAAGGAAAGTTCCTCCTTATTAAGATGTTTCCTCCCCCTGACAGCTGGGACCCACCGGTTGTATCTTCGCAGGAATGAAGTGCCTCCTTGTTATGCGAAAAAATTATTCCTCCCATTGACAGTTGGGACCCATCAGATTTGGTGGCGGACTTGTGGGCCTACTAAGCAGACGTGTACGCAGGGCTTTGTCAACTTAATCAACAAATGATTCTAGCAGCTGGACCGTTGGATGTTAATCCAACAGCCGTGCTCCTTCTTCAACCTCTATTCTTGCTCCTGTCTCCCATGGGCGGCACCACGGCAGTGCTGCCGCGCACCCGAACCAATCAAGTTTCCCACTCCTCTCCATCTGCGACTCCACAACCGCATCTTCCCTTTCGCCGGGTCGTTCCAGTCAGGGGCCTCGCCGTCGTCCACCGGCCTTGGTGCGCTCCGCACGGTGTGGTCAACATGCTCAACAATCGAGAGTCATCGGAAGATGACTGTACGTGAGAGGCTGATAGTGGGGACGCACCACGCCCATGGACGCATGCATGCAACTGCATCCTTTTTACCCTGAAAATTAATGTTTTCTCCCGCTGACTGATGGGACCCACCAGCTACACCTTTGCATGCAAGGAAGTGTGTCCATATTATGGGCAAAAAAATCATTCGCCCCCCTGACTGCTGGGACCCACCAGCTACATCTTCGCACGCAAGGAAGTGCCTGATAGTCGGGACCCACCTGGTCGAAGTGTACGTAGCGTTGTCATTCTGGTCACGAATGTGTATGTACATATGATCGGTCTGTCTACAGGCTGCCGCGATGAACCGTGGTCGTGTAAGGAAGGGCACGTGTCGTAGTAGAGGCGTGAACGTGTCGTAGTAGAGGCACGCACGTGTCATAGTAGAGGCACGCACATAGCATGTACACGTACGTACAGCGGCCATGTTGCAAGAAAGTAAATACGGCCACGTACGTACATACGGGCGGGGTCTCGAGCGCCTACTCGCGCATACGTATGGCTAGGGCTCGTGTACATGGCTGGGTCGAAGCGGAGAAACTGATTCGTCGTCGTGTTCATCGGGAGCCAACCAGCTTGGATGGAACAGACGATGTAAACGAGGCATGGCATACCGTAGAACGGAGGAAACGGCCATGTGTTTGACCGGCCACGATCGAAACGGGATCCTTTTCATCAGGAGGGGTCTGGCATACCGCAAAAAATGGAGGAAACAGACTTCTGTTGGACCTCCTATGATTGAAACGGGGTCCTGTTGACCGGGAGAGGTGTGGTGTACCGCAAAACAGAGGAAACGGACTTGTGTTGGAGCACTACGGTCGAAACGGGGGTCCTGTTCATCGGGAGGGGTGTGGCATACCGCAAAACGGGACTCCACAGGCTACTGTTCATCCACTGTCGACCTCCTCCGGCCTCCACGGGCTACTGTTCATCCACCATCGACCTCCTCCAGCCTCCACCTGCGACTGTTCATCCACAGGCTCCTGTTCATCCAGCCTCCACCGCGCGCTCCTCCACTGGCTACTATTCAACCAGCCCTCTCCACGGGGTCCTGTTCAACCACCCCTCCATGGGCTACTATTCATCCAGCCCTCCACCAACTACTGTTCAACCAGCCCTCCACCGGCTACTGTTCAACTAGCCCTCCACGGGGTCCTGTTCATCCAGCCCTCCACGGGGGCCTGTTCATCCACCGGCTCGATCGATCGGGGTACTATTCATCCAGCGGCAACAGCCTCTACTACCACGGGGTCCTGTTCATCCAACCCCCCACCAGGAACTGTTCATCCAAACCCCCTCAACAACGCTCACTGTTCATCCAGGGAAGGAGGCAGCAGTGTTCGATCGGCTTCAGTTAGCAGCAGTAGCGAAGGAATCACTCGGGTTCAGTTAACAGCAAGGGATCGATCGATCGCTCGGGTTCAGTAAAGCGTAGCCTGCAGTGCAATCGCTCGGGTTCAGTTAGAGCCCAACGCCTCGCTCGGGTTCAGTTAGATCCCAATACCTCGCACACACGCACGTACGTACAAGAGAAACGCGCATCGCTCGGCCCCTGACCATCCACCGTAACCGGGAACTCCCTGATATTTTCCTCACCCTCGCTTCTACCACGGTTTTTTCCGTCATGGACGGCCCAAAGAATGTCATGCAGCTGCATCTCCGGCCTGCCCAGGATGAAAAGCCCATTTTCTATCATGATTTTTTGTCATAGAAGTAGGACCCCACCACATCTATGATGATACCGGGTTTTGTCACAATTATCGTCATAGAAGTGTCATAAATATGACAAAAAAAAATTCGTTTGGCCTAAAATGTCATGGATGTGTCTTTTTTTGTAGTGGTGGGTTGTTCTCAGCCCAGCCCACCTCATGTGCCCCTCTTCTGGTATATAAGTTATTTTGACCTAGAAAAAATAAGGAGAGGACTTTTGGGACGAAGCGCCGCCATCTCAAGGTCGAACTTGGGCAGGAGCACTTTTGCCCTTCTGCGGAGCGATTACGCCGGGGGAACTTCCCTCCCAGAGGGGGAAACCATCGTCCTCATCATCACCAACAACTCTCCCATCTTGGGGAGGGCAATCTCCATTAACATCTTCAACATCACCATCTCCTCTCAAACCCTAGTTCATCTCTTGTGTTCAATCTTTGTACCGAAACTATAGATTGATACTTGTGGGTGACTAGTAGTGTTGATTGCATCTTGTAGTTGATTACTATATGGTTTATTTGGTGGAAGATTATATGTTCAGATCCAATATGCTATTTAATACCCCTTTGATCTTGAGCATGATTATCATTTGTGAGTAGTTACTTTTGTTCTTGAGGTCACGGGAGAAATCTTATTGCAAGTAATCATGTGAACTTTATGTGTGTTCGATATGTTGATGGTATGTATGTTATTATTCCCTTAGTGGTGTCATGTGAGCGTCGACCACATGACACTTCACCATATTTGGGCCTAAGGGAATGCATTGTGGAGTAGTTATTAGATGATGGGTTGCGAGAGTGACAGAAGCTTAAACCCTAGTTTATGCACTATTTCGTAAGACCAATTGGATCCAAAAGTTTAATGCTATGGTTAGAATTTATTCTTAATACTTTTCTCGTAGTTGTGGATGCTTGCGAGGGGGTTAATCATAAGTAGGAGGTTTGTTCAAGTAAGAATAGCACCTAAGCACTGGTCCACCCACATATCAAATTATCAAAGTAGTGAACACAAATCAAGGCAACATGGTTAAAGTGACTAGATGAAATTCCCGTGTACCCTCAAGAACGCTTTGCTTATCATAAGAGACTGTTTTGGCCTGTCCTTTGCCTCAAAAGGATTGGGCTACCTTGCTACACTTTTTTTACTACTATCGTTACTTGCTCGTTACTAATTATCATGCTATCAAACTACTTGTTACTTATAATTGTAGTGCTTGCAGAAAATACCTTGCTGAAAACCACTTGTCATTTCCTTATGCTCCTCATTGGGTTCGACACTCTTACTTACTGAAAGGACTACGATTGATCCCCTATACTTGTGGGTCATCAGTTCCCGCTCTCATCTCTAAGACTGGCTCAAGTGTTGTTGGTGATCACGTTTTTCGGATCTTAGGATATTGTTAAGTGTAACGATAGTCCTAAAACAACATTGAGGGTGTGACTTTAGAAGAACAATCATATTGAATCGACCCATACTTGCCTGTTATACTTTGTGATTATATTGCATGCAACCATTTATTATAACACATAGTGTTAGCATGTGTTTTAGTTCCCCAGACCATGAGAGTGTCTCAGTCACTTTCTACCAAACGGTGGACTTTGGGGTTGCTCAAATGTCATCTGTAACAAGGTGATCATAACGACAACTTTCAGACACACCAGAAAGTTTGACAAGTGACCGAATAGCTCGAGAGTGGGATCTGCTCCTTCGATGGTGGAGAGATATTCTTAGGGCCCTCTCGATGTGACGGCATCCATCATCATTTGGCCAGACACAAGTGACTATGTCACGGGGATGCCGGAGCACGTCAACGGGAAAGAAGAACAAAACCGGTAACGTGAGCTACGGTATAGTGAGCATGGTGATGGCTCGGGAGGATACCGATGCACACTGGGTTCTATAAAGTATCCCGAAGCAAAGGGAACATCACATGATGACCAAAGGTTCACTCGAATATCATTCGTGTAATCATAGGGACCGATATGGATGTCCATTGTTTCGTTATCGGTCATTGAACGAAGGGGTTTCGTTCATGTCTATGATTTACCGAACCCACAGGGTCATAAGCTTAAGGTAATCACAATCTGCTGAGTGTTTGTGTGACGGGAGTGATGAGAATATATTTATGGATTTTTTCATTAATATCCGGAATAGTTCTGAGAGGTTCCAGAAGCATTTCGGGGTCACGCGAAGGGTTTCGGTGAATATAGGGTAATACCAAGTATTACCAATTAATATATATAGGCGGAAAATGTTTCTTGGGATGTTAAGTTATATACGTAATGCTCTGAAAATGTTTAGAACATTTCACATATTTAATTTAAATATCAACGGGCCTAAAAGGCCAAGAGGTGGAAGGCAACTTGGGCCAAAAAGGCCCAAGTGGGGAAGTGCCTCCCTTCCCTAAGGAGGGGGGCCGAATTGAGAAGGGGAGGAGCCAGACTCCTCCTCCCCTTAGATGGTGGACCAAGGGGGACTCCTTCCCCTTGGTGGCAGCTCTCCCTCTTCCCTCCAACCTATATATACCAGGGGATTTTGCTCTTTTGGGCATACAAGTTTTGGAGCCTCCCCTAGTTGATCTAGTTCTAGTTCTTGTTGGTCCTAGTTGACTAATTAGAGCTAGCCCTAGCCACTTATAATTGTCATAATTATAAGCCCCGTGTAATTCTAATCTTCTCCCTTTAATTCTCCAGCGACAATTAGCTCTGGATGGCGAAGCGCTGCCGGATCATGAAGATTGTATGCTTACAACCAAGTACAGAGGTCATGCTTTCGGTCTCCCATTCGAGGGGTCGTTCGTGGGCGATTTGTGGGATCGTCGTCAACATTCGAGGGACTCCAAGTACGATCTACACTGGCTCGTCTATTTTTGCTGCACTCATGGAGTCGGTAATGATTGTTGATCCAAACCCATTATGCATCTTCATATTGTTCCTGGGTGATCGTAGGGCGAGTTTTTTGTTCTCTATTACGTTTCCCAATAGTCACTACCGAGGACATATCCTTGGCCATGGAGGGTCAAATGGAAGGCCATGGGGAGAAATTTCCCTCTAGCCAGGAAGAACCAGCGGCCGACCGCCTTATATCTCCGATTCCCGTGGCCCCAGAGCCACACGATCATCAAGTGGCGCTGCCCTTCTCTCCATTCGATGATGGGCATTGAGGACGTCGATTCCACAACTCAGTCATAAAAGGGTTGAGCTAGTAGAGCACTAGCGAGCAGTGGAGGCGGCCTTAACAAGCCCCTCTATCCTTCCCGACCACCGTGCTATCGTCAACACGGTTCTGAACAAATTTTGATCCGCTGAAGCTGGGATAGTGGAGGTGTTCCTCGGCCTTCCGAAAGGCTTAGAGGTATGACTTTTTATGCACTACACTTCTATTATATGGCTCAAACAACTAGTACCCTAAGCATACACAATAGCCCTTAAGGATGGTGAAGAAGCATCATCCAAGAACATAAGAAAAAATCTTTACTTTTTAACAAAGATTGTAAATCTGCTTTTAAATCGCGAATACATTATCCCTCGAGCCTTGAGTCAGTTGAACTTACTAACTTGAGGGTCAATTTGTAGCTTGCTACCTTATTAAAGGTGCATAAATATGCAGTAGCCCCTGAGACTCCTATTTGTTCTAGAAGAAACAATGGGAGGATCAAATCTTTATTTTTCATGGGGTGCTTTTCACTGTGTTACTGTTATTATATCCTTGAACATGCTTCTTCTTCCAATACCTCAGCCAACTCTTCGGAGCTGGAAGAGGTGAAACTTTTGCTAGCAGAGGCCAAGGAGGAACCTCTTTGGCTTAAGCAGGATTTCAAAAAGGCACATGGTAAGAATGCGTGTGATCGCCTTCTCAATTTGTTGCTTTTCCATCAAGTGGTTTCATACCTAACTTGGTTTGATTAATTTGTGCAGCGGCAAAGAAGCATTTGGCTGGTGTTCGAGCCAAACTTG
The DNA here is from genome assembly GCA_963921465.1 of Triticum timopheevii. Taxonomy (NCBI): domain Eukaryota; kingdom Viridiplantae; phylum Streptophyta; class Magnoliopsida; order Poales; family Poaceae; genus Triticum; species Triticum timopheevii. The sequence goes on from OY997272.1 coordinate 226,137,180, forward strand.
ATAAAGCTCGGGCCGAGGCCGAGCAGATTAAGTCCCCGGCATATAAAAGCTTTGAACTGCCTGCCGTAGAGCACAAGACACACAAGGTGGCACGGTGCACATCTTTGAGGTGGAAGGGGATATCTTGGTGGTAGTCACTGAACATGACACCTTAAAAACTGTTGGAGATCGTTGCGGAAAATAAAAAAATTCTACGCATCTCCAAGATCAATCTATGGAGTCATCTAGCAACGACAGATAGGAGTGCATCTACATACCCTTGTAGATCGCGAGTGGAAGCGTTCAAGGGAACGGGGTTGATGGAGTCGTACTCGTCGTGATCCAAATCACCGATGATCCTAGCGCCGAACGGACGGCACCTCCGCGTTCAACACACGTACGGAGTGGAGACGTCTCCCACGCCTTGATCCAGCAAGGAGGGAGAGGTTGAGGAAGAGGGCTCCAACAGCAGCACGATGGCGTGGTGGTGGTGGAGCGGCAGTACTCCGGGAGGGCTTTGCCAAGCTCTTAACGGAGGAGGAGAGGTGTTGGGGAGGGGAGGGGCTGTGCCTTGGATGTGGTGTGCAGCCCTCCCCTCGCCCCTCTATTTATAGGGGAAGGGGGAAGGGAGCCGGCCCCCTCTAGATGAGATCTAGAGGGGGGGCAAGGGGAGGGGGCTTGCCCCCCAAGCAAGGGGGGCGCCCCCTCTAGGGTTCCCCCCAAACCCTAGGAGCATGGGCCCAAGGGGGGGTGCGCCCAGCCCTCCAGGGGTTTGTTCCCTGCCCACTACAGCCCATGAGGCCCTCCGAGAGAGGTGGCCCCTCCCGATGGACCCCCGAAACCCCTCCGGTGGCCCCGGTACAATACCGATATGCCCCCGAACTTTTCGGTGACCGTATGACAACTTCCCACATATAAATCTTCACCTCCGGACCATTTCGGAACTCTTCGTGATGTCCGGGATCTCATCCGGGACCCTGAACAACATTCAGTAATCACTTACAAGTCTTCCTAATAACCCTAGCGCCACCGAACCTTAAGTGTGCCCTACGGATTTGGGAATCACGCAGACATGACCGAGACAGCTCTCCGGCCAATAACCAACAGCAGGATCTGGATACCCATGTTGGCTCCCACATGTTCCAGGATGATCTCATCGAATGAACCACGATGTCGTGGATTCAAGTAATCCCGTATACAATTCCCTTTGTCAATTGGTACATTACTTGCCCGAGCTTCGATCGTCGGTATCCCAATACCTCGTTCAATCTCGTTACCGGCAAGTCACTTTACTCGTACCGTAATGCATGATCCCGTGACCAACCACTTGGTCAAATTGAGCTCATTATGATGATGCATTACCGAGTGGGCCCAGAGATACCTCTCCGTCATACGAAGTGACAAATCCCAGTCTCGATCCGTGCCAACCCAACAGACACTTTCGGAGATACCTGTAGTATACCTTTATAGCCACCCAGTTACGTTGCGACGTTTGGTACACCCAAAGCACTCCTACGGTATCCGGGAGTTACACGATCTCATGGTCTAAGGAAGATACTTGACATTAGAAAAGCTCTAGCAAACGAACTACACGATCTTGTTGTATGCTTAGGATTGGGTCTTGTCCATCACATCATTCTCCCAATGATGTGATCCCATTATCAATGACATCCAATGTCCATGGTCAGGAAACCGTAACCATCCACTAATCAACGAGCTAGTCAACTAGAGGCTCACTAGGGACATGTTGTGGTCTATGCATTCACACATGTATTACGATTCCCGGATAACACAATTATAGCATGAACAATAGAAAATTATCATGAACAAGGAAATATAATAATAACCATTTTATTATTGCCTCTAGGGCATATTTCCAATAGTCTCCCACTTGCACTAGAGTCAATAATCTAGTTACATTGTGATGAATCGAACACCCATAGAGTTCTGGTGTTGATCATATTTTGCTCGTGGAAGAGGTTTAGTCAACGGATCTGCGACATTCAGATCCATATGTATTTTGCAAATTTCTATGTCTCCATCTTGAACATTTTCACGAATGGAGTTGAAGCGATGCTTGATGTGCCTGGTCTTCTTGTGAAACCTGGGCTCCTTGGCAAGGGCAATGGCTCCAGTGTTGTCACAGAAGAGAGTCATCGGCCCCGACGCATTGGGAATAACTCCTAGGTCGGTAATGAACTCCTTCATCCAGATTGCTTCATGTGCTGCCTCCGAGGCTGCCATGTATTCCGCCTCACATGTAGATCCCGCCACGACGCTTTGCTTGCAACTGCACCAGCTTACTGCCCCACCATTCAAAACATACACGTATCCGGTTTGTGACTTAGACTCATCCAGATCTGTGTCGAAGCTAGCGTCGATGTAACCCTTTACGACGAGCTCTTCGTCACCTCCATAAACGAGAAACATATCCTTGGTCCTTTTCAGGTACTTCAGGATATTCTTGACCGTTGTCTAGTGTTCCTTGCCTGGATTACTTTGGTACCTCCCTACCAAACTTATGGCAAGGTTTACATCAGGTCTGGTACACAGCATGGCATACATAATAGACCCTATGGCCGAGGCATAGCGGATGACACTCATCTTTTCTCTATCTTTTGCCGTGGTCGGGCATTGAGCCGGGGTCAATTTCACACCTTGCAACACAGGCAAGAACCCCTTCTTGGACTGATCCATATTGAACTTCTTCAATATCTTATCAAGGTATGTGCTTTGTGAAAGACCTATGAGGCGTCTCAATCTATCTCTATAGATCTTGATGCCTAATATGTAAGCAGCTTCTCCAAGGTCCTTCATTGAAAAACACTTATTCAAGTAGGCCTTAATGCTGTCCAAAAGTTCTATATCATTTCCCATCAAAAGTATGTCATCTACATATAATATGAGAAATGCTACACAGCTCCCACTCACTTTCTTGTAAACGCAGGCTTCTCCATAAGTCTGCATAAACCCAAATGCTTTGATCATTTCATCAAAGCGAATGTTCCAACTCCGAGATGCTTGCACCAGCCCGTAGATGGAATGCTGGAGCTTGCATACCTTGTTAGCATTCTTAGGATCGACAAAACCTTCCGGCTGCATCATATACAATTCTTACTTAAGGAAGCCGTTAAGGAACGCCGCTTTGACGTCCATTTGCCATATCTCATAATCGTAGAATGCGGCAATTGCTAACATGATTCGGACGGACTTCAGCTTCGCTACGGGTGAGAAGGTCTCATCGTAGTCAACCCCTTGAACTTGTCCATAACCCTTAGCGACAAGTCGAGCTTTATAGATGGTAACATTACCATCCGCGTCCGTCTTCTTCTTAAAGATCCATTTATTTTCTATCGCTCGTCGATCATCGGACAAGTCTGTCAAAGTCCATACTTTGTTTTCATACATGGATCCTATCTTGGATTGCATGGCTTCAAGCCATTTGTTGGAATCTGGGCCCTCCATCGCTTCTTCATAGTTCGAAGGTTCACCGTTGTCTAACAACATGATTTCCAAGACAGGGTTGCCATACCATTCTGGTGTGGAACGTGTCCTTGTGGAACAACGAAGTTCAGTAGCAACTTGATCCAAAGTACCTTGATCATCATCATTAACTTCCTCTCTAGTCGGTGCAGGCACCACAGGAACATCTTCCTGAGCTGCGCTACTTTCCGGTTCAAGAGGCAGTACTTCATCGAGTTCTACTTTCCTCCCACTTATTTCTTTTGAGAGAAACTCTTTCTCCAGAAAGGACCCGTTCTTAGCAACAAAGATCTTGCCTTCGGATCTAAGGTAGAAGGTATACTCAATGGTTTCCTTAGGGTATCCTATGAAGACGCATTTTTCCGACTTGGGTTCGAGCTTTTCATGTTGAAGTTTCTTGACATAAGCATCGCATCCCCAAACTTTTAGAAATGACAACTTAGGTTTCTTCCCAAACCATAATTCATACGGTGTCGTCTCAACGTATTTAGACGGTGCCCTATTTAAAGTGAATGTAGCTGTCTCTAGAGCGTATCCCCAAAATGATAGCGGTAAATCGGTGAGTGACATCATAGATCGCACCATATCCAACAGAGTGCGATTACGATGTTTGGACACACCGTTACGCTGAGGTGTTCCAGGCGGCGTGATTTGTGAAATGATTCCACATTTCCTTAAGTGCGTACCAAATTTGTGACTTAAATATTCTCCCCCACGATCTGATCGTAAGAACATTATTTTTCGGTCACGTTGATTCTCTACCTCATTCTGAAATTCCTTGAACTTTTCAAAGGTCTCAGACTTTTGTTTCATCAAGTAGACATACCCATATCTACTTAAGTCATCAGTGAGAGTGAGAACATAACAATAGCCTCCGCGAGCCTCAATGCTCATTGGACCGCACACATCAGTATGTATGATTTCCAATAAGTTGGTTGCTCGCTCCATTGTTCCGGAGAACGGAGTCTTGGTCATTTTGTCCATGAGGCATGGTTCGCATGTGTCAAATGATTCGTAATCAAGAGACTCTAAAAGTCCATCAACATGGAGCTTCTTCATGCGTTTGACACCAATGTGACCAAGGCGGCAGTGCCACAAGTATGTGGGACTATCGTTATCACCCTTACATCTTTTGGTATTCACACTATGAATATGTGTAACATCACGTTCGAGATTCATTAAGAATAAACCATTGACCATCGGGGCATGACCATAAAACATATCTCCCATATAAATGGAACAACCATTACTCTCGGATTTAAATGAGTAGCCATATCGTATTAAACGAGATCCAGATACAATGTTCATGCTCAAAGCTGGCACTAAATAACAATTATTGAGGTTTAAAAGTAATCCCGTAGGTAAATGTAGAGGTAGCGTGCCGACGGCGATCACATCGACCTTGGAACCATTCCCGACGCGCATCGTCACCTCGTCCTTCGCTAGTCTCCGCTTATTCCGCAGCTCCTATTTTGAGTTACAAATATGAGCAACGGCACCGGTATCAAATACCCAGGAGCTACTACGAGTACTGGTAAGGTACACATCAATTACATGTATATCACATATACCTTTGGTGTTGCCGGCCTTCTTGTTCGCTAAGTACTTGGGGCAGTTCCGCTTCCAGTGCCCGCTTCCCTTGCAATAAAAGCACTGAGTCTCAGGTTTGGGTCCATGCTTTGGCTTCTTCCCGGCAACTAGCTTACCGGGCACGGCAACTCCCTTGTTGTCCTTCTTGAAGTTCTTCTTACCCTTGCCTTTCTTGAAACTAGCGGTTTTATTGACCATCAACACTTGATGTTCCTTTTTGATCTCCACCTACGTTGATTTCAACATTGAAAATACCTCAGGAATGGTTTTCACCATCCCCTGCATGTTGTAGTTCATCACAAAGCTCTTGTAGCTAGGTGGAAGCAACTAGAGGACTCTGTCAATGACCACGTCATCTGGGAGATTAACTCCCAGCTGAGACAAGCGGTTGTGCAACCCAGACATTTTGAGTATGTGCTCGCTGACAGAACCATTCTCCTCCATCTTGCAACTGTAGAACTTGTCGGAGACTTCATATCTCTCGACCCGGGCATGAGCTTGGAAAACCATTTTCAGCTCTTGGAACATCTCATATGCTCTGTGCTGCTCAAAACGCTTTTGGAGCCCCGGCTCTAAGCTGTAAAGCATGCCGCACTGAACCAGGGAGTAATCATCACTACACGACTGCCAGGCGTTCATAACGTCTTGAGTTGCTGGGAAAACGGGTGCTTCACCTAGCGGTGCATCTAGGACATATGCTTTCTTGGCAGCTATGAGGATGATCCTCAAGTTCCGGACCCAGTCCGTATAGTTGCTGCCATCGTCTTTCAGCTTGGTTTTCTCTAGGAACGCGTTGAAGTTGAGGGCAACATTAGCGTGGGCCATTTGATCTACAAGACATATTGCAAAAGTTTTAGACTAAGTTCATGATAATTAAGTTCATCCGATCAAATTATTTAATGAACTCCCACTCAGATAGACATCCCTCTAGTCATCTAAGCGATCCATGATCCGAGTCAACTAGGCCGTGTCCGATCATCACGTGAGACGGACTAGTCATCATCGGTGAACATCTTCATGTTGATCGTATCTTCTATACGACTCATGTTCGACCTTTCGGTCTCTTGTGTTCCGAGGCCATGTCTGTACATGCTAGGCTCGTCAAGTCAACCCAAGTGTTTTTGCATGTGTAAATCTGTCTTACACCCGTTGTATGTGAATGTTAGAATCTATCACACCCGATCATCACGTGGTGCTTCGAGACAACGAACTTTCGCAACGGCGCACAGTTAGGGGGAACACTTTCTTGAAATTATTATGAGGGATCATCTTATTTATGCTACCGTCATTCTAAGCAAATAAGATGTAAAACATGATAAACATCACATGCAATCAAATAGTGACATGATATGGCCAATATCATTTTGCTCCTTTGATCTCCATCTTCGGGGCGCCATGATCATCATCGTCACCGGCATGACACCATGATCTCCATCATTGTGTCTTCATGAAGTTGTCACGCCAATGAATTACTTCTACTACTATGGCTAACGGTTTAGCAATAAAGTAAAGTAATTACATGGCATTATTCAATGACACGCAGGTCATACAAAAAATAAAGACAACTCCTATGGCTCCTGCCGGTTGTCATAGTCATCGACATGCAAGTCGTGATTCCTATTACAAGAACATGATATCTCATACATCACATATATTTCATTCATCACATCCTTTTGGCCATATCACATCACAAGGCATATGCTGCAAAAACAAGTTAGACGTCCTCTAATTGTTGTTGCATGTTTTTACGTGGCTGCAATAGGGTTCTAGCAAGAATGTTTCTTACCTACGCCAAAACCACAATGTGATATGCCAATTTCTATTTACCCTTCATAAGGACCGTTTTCATCGAATCCGATCCGACTAAAGCGGGAGAGACAAACACCCGCTAGCCACCTTATGCAACTAGTGCATGTCAGTCGGTGGAACCTGTCTCACGTAAGCGGACGTGTAAGGTCGGTCCGGGCCGCTTCATCCCACGATGTCGCCGAAACAAGATAAGACTAGTAGTGGCAAGAAAATTGACAAAACCAACGCCCACAACAATCTCGTGTTCTACTCGTGCATAGAAACTACGCATAGACCTAGCTAATGATGCCACTGTTGGAGATCGTTGCAGAAAATAAAATTTTTCTACGCATCACCAAGATCAATCTATGGAGTCATCTAGCAATGAGAGAGAGGAGTGCATCTACATACCCTTGTAGATCGCGAGCGGAAGCGTTCAAGAGAACAGGGTTGATGGAGTCGTACTCGTCGTGATCCAAATCACCGATGATCCTAGCGCCGAACGGACGGCACCTCCGCGTTCAACACACGTACGGAGCGGAGACGTCTCCCGCGCCTTGATCCAGCAAGGAGGAGGGAGAGGTTGAGGAAGAGGGCTCCAACAGCAGCATGATGGCATGGTGGTGGTGGAGCGGCAGTACTCCGGCAGGGCTTCGCCAAGTTCTTAACGGAGGAGGAGAGGTGTTGGGGAGGGGAGGGGCTGCTCCTTGGATGTGGTGTGCAGCCCTCCCCTCACCCCTCTATTTATAGGGGAAGCGGGAAGGGGTCCGGCCCCCTCTAGATGAGATCTAGAGGGGGGGGGCGGCGGCCAAGGGGAGGGGGCTTGCCCCCCCAAGCAAGGGGGCGCCCCCTCTAGGGTTCCCCCCAAACCCTAGGCGCATGGGCCCAAGGGGGTGCGCCCAGCCCTCCAGGGGCTGGTTCCCTGCCCACTACAGCCCATGAGGCCCTCCGAGAGAGGTGGCCCCTCCCGGTGGACCCCCGGAACCCCTCCGGTGGCCCCGATACAATACCGATATGCCCCCGAACTTTTCGGTGACCGTATGACAACTTCCCACATATAAATCTTCACCTCCGGACCATTCCAGAACTCCTCGTGATGTCCGGGATCTCATTCGGGACCCTGAACAACATTCAGTAATCACTTACAAGTCTTCTGAATAACCCTAGCGTCACCGAACCTTAAGTGTGTAGACCCTACGGGTTCGGGAATCACGCAGACATGACCAAGACAGCTCTCCGGCCAATAACCAACAGCAGGATCTGGATACCCATGTTGGCTCCCACATGTTCCAGGATGATCTCATCGAATGAACCACGATGTCGTGGATTCAAGTAATCCCGTATACAATTCCCTTTGTCAATCGGTACGTTACTTGCCCGAGATTCGATCCTTGGTATCCCAATACCTCGTTCAATCTCGTTACTGGCAAGTCACTTTACTCGTACCGTAATGCATGATCCCGTGACCAACCACTTGGTCACATTGAGCTCATTATGATGATGCATTACCGAGTGGGCCCAGAGATACCTCTCCGTCATACAGAGTGACAAGTCCTAGTCTCGATCCGTGCCAACCCAACAGACACTTTCGGAGATACCTGTAGTATACCTTTATAGCCACCCAGTTACTTGCGAAGTTTGGTACACCCAAAGCACTCCTACGGTATGCGGGAGTTACACGACCTCATGGTCTAAGGAAATGATACTTGACATTAGAAAAGCTCTAGAAAACGAACTACACGATCTTGTGCTATGCTTAGGATTGGGTGTTGTCCATCACATCATTCTCCCAATGATGTGATCCCGTTATCAATGACATCCAATGTCCATGGTTAGGAAACCGTGACCATCCACTGATTAACGAGCTAGTCAACTAGAGGCTCACTAGGGACATGTTGTGGTCTATGCATTCACACATGTATTAAGATTTCCGGATAACACAATTATATCCTGAACGATAGACAATTATCATGAACAAGGAAATATAATAATAACCATTTTATTATTGCCTCTAGGGCATATTTCCAACAAAAACCGCCAAGGAGAAGGATGTCGTGGAGCTCAAGCGAGTTGAGCTTGCACGCCAGGAAGTCACCTCCTGAGCTGCTAGAGCAAAGGAGGAACTGCATTAGGCAATGGAGATTACCTTTGTAAGCCATATCTTCTGAAGTCTGTCTTCGGCAGTCAAGCTACCCAACACTAATGAAACTTTGGCGTGTGTCGGGTGCCTTCTCGGATCCCCCCTCTGTGTGTAGGAGGCCTGCCAGCTATTCGGCGCGCCTGCTGGTCCACCCGACGAGGCAGAGAAGGCATTTTGGCTTCAATTCTAAGAGGGGTGTCCTCGAGTCTTCGGCGACAAGATGAAGCAGGTGTCAGAGCTACAACGGGCGGTCAGGCCTATGTTGGAGGATCTATGCAAGGCTTTATCACTGAGGAATCCTCTATTGACAAGCTTCTTTGGGCTGGTGCATCACCTCCAAGAGGCAAGTGCCCAAGTTGATTTATGGAAAAGGTCGACCTGCCTCATGGGTGCTCGGTAGGCCTTTGCTTCCGTGCAAGCCCACTACTCAAAGCTCAAGCTGGTTTCCGTCGCTGAGAAGGGCTCAGAGAGGAATAATAAAAGTGTGGATCTGGCGAAGTAATTTGAAAGGGTGATGTCGGCTGCTCAGATATCTGAGAGGAAATGCAAGAAGGGGTCTGTCCTAGAAAATCTTGATTAGACTTTGCACTGTGTTTCCCTTGATATGCCGAGTAGTACATCTAAAAAGACAAATCTTTAATTTGATATTGCATGTTTTGAGCGAATAAATTAAATTTTGGCGCTCATTCTGTTTGCTTTATTGAGGGAGTCCTGGACTAGGGAGTGTCCGGATAGCCGGACTATCATCGTCCGCCGGACTCCAAGACTACGAAGATACAAGATTGAAGACTCCGTCCCGTGTCCGGATGGGACTTTCCTTGGCATGGAAGGCAAGCTTGGCGATACGGATATGTAGATCTCCTACCATTGTAACCGACTCTGTGTAACCCTAGCCTCCTCCGGTGTCTATATAAACCGGAGGGCATTAGTTCGTAGGACACAACATACATTACAACAATCATACCATAGGCTAGCTTCTAGGGTTTAGCCTCCTTGATCTCGTGGTAGATCCACTCTTGTACTACCCATATCATCAATATTAATCAAGCAGGACGTAGGGTTTTACCTCCATCGAGAGGGCCCGAACCTGGGTAAAACATCGTGTCCCTCGTCTCCTGTTACCATCCACCTAGACGCACAGTTCGGGACCCCCTACCTGAGATCCGCCGGTTTTGACACCGACATTGGTGCTTTCATTGAGAGTTCCTCTGTGTCGTCACCGATAGGGCGGATGCCTCCACCCGTCTTCAAAGACGGTGTTTTCACCGAAGGGGCCTTGGCCGCCGGCCAAACTATCCGGCTAGGTGGTTATCTTATGACCGCCTGTCCGGCCGCCGCTTCGACAATGACTTCTCAAGTCGTCAGAAGCAATCTTCGCGTCAGCCCGAAAGCTGCCGAACAGTTGGATCCAATAGAGCTCTCGTCTGTTAACAAGCTCTTGGATCGCATCGCCGCCCTGGGAGTCGCTACGGTCTACAACCAGATTGGGCTTAAAACTGATCTGAGAGAGATTAACTCTCCCCAGGCCACCCACCACATCGCAGTGGTAGAGGAGCAATACGGCAACTCTTTGCCTGTATTGAAAACTATTCATGTCCAGATTCCTGAACCCTCCACGCGGGATTTCCGCGGAGGGACGGACTTCGATCGAGCATTGAACTTAAAATCATGCATCGCTCTGGACTCGCTGGATTGTGTCCAGCAAACCAAGCTTCCAAATTCGGAAACCCCTCGGCCTTTGAGCCCCAAGATGGGCAGGGATCCGGACTTCAGTCCACCCACCCGCCCAGACATATGCGATCTATCTCTAATACGGCAAGAGCCCGCTGAAACAGTGCACCACTACTGGGCCAGATTCCTCCTGGTTATAGACAGGATAAAGGACTGCCAAGAGGAAAACGCAATCTCAATCTTCTGCAATAATTGCACGGACAAGGGAATATTGAACGCCATCGATCGCTGCAAAATTACACGTTTCGCCGATCTGGCGTCCATAGTACGAAAGTACTGTGCGATGGAGAGTTTCCGAAAAACCGAAAATCAATTTTTGGATAATCCGGCCCCAGCCCCAGTCCACAACAAAAGGGCGCCTCACATTCAGGCCCCATATGCAAAAAAGAAAAAGCAAAAACCCAATAAGGGGCACGGAACCGTACTGGAGGGATGGCTCAATGGACCCTGTAAGCTTCATGGTACAGAGGGAGCCATCCCAACACATAGCCTTCGAGCATGTTGGATATTACGGCAGGTGGCCAAAAGTGGCGAGGAGCTTCTAGCCCCAGAAAACCACTCCAACAATACCAGTACGGTATCAACAGTCTTCGAGACCTTCGCATCAAACAATATGCGAAAACGAACAATCCGCGGACTCGCTGAAATCTACCAAGTAGCAACAGCAAATCCATGGAGCGACACAGCTATTACCTTCAATGCCAGCGACGAGCCTAAATTCCGAACAGCCAGAGCGCCAGCTGCACTGGTACTTAGTCCCATAGTGGACGGCTTTCGACTGACAAAAGTCCTCATGGATGGCGGCAGCGGACTAAACCTCGTTTACGAGGAAACTCTGCGAAAAATGGAAATCGATTGGAGCCGTATTGAGCGAAGCAGCACAACCTTTGGAGGAATAATCCCTAGCCGGGAAGCGCGCTGCACCGGAAAAATCACACTCGATGTGGTGTTCGGCTCGCCGGACAATTACAGATCCTAAGAAGTCACGTTCCAAGTGGCCCCGTTCAGCAGCAGATATCACGCCATATTAGGACGAGAGGCATTCACAATTTTTCAAGCAGTACCTCACTACGGGTACACGAAGCTCAAAATGCCTGGGCCTAGCGGAATAATCACTCTCGTTAGTGATCCGGACATAGCACTCCGCGCCGAAAACAAGACAGCCGCACTAGCCCTCGAGGCACTATCCGAAGCCTTAGCGGCAGAAGAACTCACCACGCTGCGCTCCACGGTGAACAGGGACGATGTGATACTCGATAAAAGATCCAGGTCCACCTCCTTCAAACCAGCAGACGAAATAACAAAATTCCAGGTCCACCCAACGGACCCAACAAAGACAGCCTCCATTGGGGCACAATTGAACCCCGAAGTAGACGCCGCACTGCGTGAATTCCTTCGGGAAAATTGGGACATCTTCGCCTGGCATCCTTCGGATATGCCCGGAATCCCACGCGGGTTGGCAGAACACAGCCTAAACATCCTAAAAGGATTTAAGCCAGTCAAACAGGCTCTTCGACGATTTTCCGAACCCAAAAGACAGGCAATGGGAGAAGAGCTAGCCAAACTACTGGAAGCCGGATTCATTAGAGATATCAAACATCCGGACTGGCTAGCAAATCTGGTAATGGTACCAAAGAAGGATAAATCCTGGCGCCTCTGTGTCGATTTTAAAGACCTCAATAAGGCTTGCCCAAAGGATCCCTTCCCTCTCCCCCGCATCGACCAAATTATCGATGCTACCGCAGGGCACGATTCGTTGTGCTTCCTGGACGCATACTCTGGCTATCATCAAATCAAGATGGCGGAAGCAGACCAAGCCGCAACGGCATTCATCACTCCATACGGACCATCCTGCTTCAACACGATGCCCTTCGGACTTAAAAATGCCGGCGCAACATATCAGCGCATGATTCAAACATGTCTGGCCACCCAGATCGGCAAAACAGTCGAGGCATACGTAGATGACGTAGTCGTCAAAACAAAACACGTCGAAACTCTAGTAGACGATTTGAGGCTCACATTCGACAACCTCAGAGCATATGACATCAAGCTGAATCCGGAAAAATGTGTTTTCGGCGTACCAGCCGGAAAGCTGCTGGGCTTCATTGTATCCGGTAGAGGAATTGAAGCAAACCCGGCTAAAATCCGAGCTCTGTCACAGTTGGATATTCCAAAAGACCTCAAACAAATACAAAAATTAACAGGATGCGTGGCAGCCTTGAGCCGCTTTATCTCCCGTCTAGGAGAAAAGGCGTTGCCCCTCTATCGCCTCCTCAGGCGCACCGAACACTTTGAGTGGACGGATGCTGCCACTGCCGGACTCGAAGAAATAAAGGCCATATTGGCAACAAATCCGGTCCTGGCTGCGCCCACTCTGGGCGAACCAATGTTGTTATACATCGCAGCAACGCATCAAGTTGTAAGCGCGGTCCTCGTCGTCGAACGAGCGACAGAAGGGCAGAAATTCCCTCTTCAAAAATCAGTGTATTATGTATCCACTGTGTTAACCCCCTGCAAGTCCCGTTACCCGCACTATCAGAAGATAGCATATGCGGTGTTCATGGCGTCCCGGAAGCTCTGACACTACTTTCAAGAGTGTTCGATAATAGTGGCCTCTGAAGTACCACTCAATGACATTATAAATAACCGCGAAGCAATGGGCAGGATTGCAAAATGGGCCATTGAGCTCTTACCATTCGATATAACTTACAAACCTCGGCGAGCTATAAAGTCACAAGTTTTGGCTGACTTCGTCGCTGAATGGACCGAAGCCGAACTCCCTAAAGAGTACGGCGCATACTCCAATTGGGTTATGCATTTCGACGGCTCTAAAATGTTGGCCGGACTGGGGGCTGGCGTCGTATTGACGTCCCCAACCGGGGACACAGTCCAGTACATACTTCAAATAATGTACACGGATTCCAACAACGCAGCCGAATACGAGGCCCTATTACATGGTCTCCGGATGGCAGTCTCCATGGGTATTCAACGCCTAGAGGTGCGCGGGGATTCAAACCTTGCAATATCCCAAATAAATGGAGACTTTGACGCCAAGGATCCAAAAATGGCAGCATATCGCAACGCCGTCCTAAAAATGTCAGCTCGGTTTGAAGGACTCGAATTACATCACATAGCCCGAGATAATAACCAAGCGGCCGACGTACTGGCACGCATTGGTGCGAAACGTGATGCTGTCCCTCCAAATATCTTCCTGGAATGGCTCTTCAAGCCATCCGTACTATGGGAAGAGGAGCCCGGAAGTGACAAACCGGAAAAAACCGAGCCAATCGGCGATTCAGCCGATGACATAACACCGTCAGCCCACGACATAATGGCAGTAATCGCCCCGTGGACAGAACCATTCCTAGCCTACTTGCTTAGGCAGGAACTTCCCGAAGACCAAAACGAGGCCCGCTGCATAGTCCGGCGATCAAAAGCCTACAAGGTCCATGAGGGAGAACTTTATAAGAAAAGCACAACCGGAGTCCTTCAAAGATGTATCTCCGAAGAGGAAGGGCGCAACCTCCTGGCTGAAATTCATGCCGGACTAGGCGGACACCACGCAGCAGCCCGGGCCCTTATAGGAAAAGCATTCCGTACAGGATTTTATTGGCCGACGGCCCAGGCAGATGCCCAGGACTTAGTCCAGAGATGCGTTGGTTGTCAGCTCTTTGCTAATCAGAGCCATATGCCGCCTACCGCCCTCAAAACTATACCCATTACCTGGCCGTTCGCGGTCTGGGGGCTTGATATGGTTGGACCCCTTAAAGGGGGAACCCACAAGCAACGGTACCTATTGGTCATGGTGGATAAATTCACCAAATGGATAGAGGCCAAGCCGGTCAAAACGGCAGAGTCCGGACCAGTGATAGACTTTATATCCGGGGTAGTACACCGTTACGGAGTCCCCCACAGCATCATCACCAACAACGGCACGAACTTCACAGCCGACGAGGTTAAGTCATGGTGCAAGAATATGGGCATCAAGCTCGACTACGCTTCAGTCTATCACCCTCAAACCAACGATCAAGTGGAACGAGCAAATGGTCTAATAATGAGCCGCATTAAACCCAGACTAGTGCGGTCACTTACTAAATCTGACACGCACTGGGTCGAGGAGCTCGACTCCGTACTCTGGGGGCTGCGGACAACGCCTAACCGTACTACCGGATTCACACCATTTTTTATGGTATAAGGCGCAGAGGCAGTCTTACCCTGCGACATTATTCATGACTCACCTCGAGTGCGCATGTACGAGGAAAGAGAGGCCGAGCTGGATCGGCAGGACAGCTTGGACACATTGGAGGAAGAACGCGACGTCGCCAAAGCTCGTTCCGCATTCTATCAGCAGCAGGCTTGAAGATATCAAAGCAGAGAAGTACGGGCCAAGACTTACAACGTTGGTGAACTAGTTCTACGCCTGCCGGACAAGAAAAAGGACAAGCTCAAGCCCAAGTGGGAGGGCCCTTTCATTATCGATCAAGTCCTGACCGGCGGAGCATACCGTCTACGAAATGCGTCGGATAACCGACTCGAGCCGAACCCATGGAACGCAGCCCGCCTCTGAAGATTCTATGCCTAGCGCCGGAGTAAGAGTTCGTCCCCTCCCTCCGTCCAAATTTTTATACCTTGGCTGTCTTTCGTTTCTCTTTTCATAACCTTTTTATTAAAAAGCCCCTAAGGGCTTACTTTTGCATTTTTCGCATACACTTGATGTGCCATCCGCACTCATTATACCTGGGGGCTTCTTTTACAGAAGCTCAATTATAAGGGTTTCATGCCCAGCACATGTGTCAAGCTTCCACATGTACCTTTTACTCACCATTATATGCACCGATATGACTTAAGTTTTGGCCAAGCTGGGCTGCCTGGCTCCTGTGCTTACCCCTACGTTCCCGATTGTTCGGCTAGGAGGTAAAGGGAGCACCTCTGCGATTGCTACTGTCGGGTCAGCCGGATGTGTACCTCAGACTGGGTGAAGCCGAAATCTAGCGTTCTTAAGGGAATATTCGGTCGGTGACTTAAAAGATGATTTTCTTTACCTACTCATTTATCTGCCCCTAGATGTTTTTCTGCTTTTTTCGCAGTCCGGACATGCACTTTAGGGCATGCCTCCCAGGGAAAGGAACCCTTAACGGAACTATTCTCCCTGGAAGATGTTTCTTACTAACCATGTAATATAACATAACTAGTTGGGCACTTGTCTGATAAAGCAATAATGACCCCTACGCCTGGTCTCCATGCATACCGCGGTTGTTTCTCATCCACAAAGGTATTCGGACACACTCCGGACTCTAGGGTCCCGAGGTCGAAGCGAAAAGGTCGGCAAAGACAAACGATCTACAATCCGGCTAGAAGGCATTTCACATGTCACTTCAAAGGAAAACATACATTGTCAAATTTATTGATTGTATTCCTCCTCAATCCCGTCTAACAGGCTGTCTAACTTACAGTCCCGTTGGGAAAACTTAGCAGCCAACTCTACTTGGTTGTATACTAAACTCACAGGGATCTCCTTCCCATCGGGCCCCACCGGTCCGACTTCGGCCATATGGTTGGGATCCGCCTTCTTATACCGCGTCTTCACCATGGCCCAAGCCTCCCTGGCACCTTGACGGCAAGCCGAAATCTTCCACAAACGGAAGCGCTGCCGCACTCCCTGAAGCTTCTCCGCAAGCCCCCCAAGGCCCTCGGGTAGGGAGAGGGCTGGCCACAAAGCCCGGACGACGCTGCTCATTGCCTGCCGAACTCGTTCGAGCAGTTGCAACAGTTCAGGAAGTTGATCACCCGTTGATATGGGCATCTCCTCTGCAGGACGACCTGTGAGTATACCTACAAGACATATCATGTCAATATACTTCCTCGCCGAACTCTTCTTTTCAAAGGAGTCCGCTCAAGCACTTACTATAAATGCCGCGATGAAGCCGCTCATTCTCCTTAACGGAGCCGGACAGCCCGGCGCGAGCGCCTTTCAGCTCTTCTCCGAGCTTGGCGTTGGCATCCTGGAGTTTATTCCTTTCTTGCTGCACCCTATTCAGCACACTCTCGCCGGCCTTCAGCTGGCGCAGTAATCCTTGCCTGTCCGGATCTTGTCCGGCGGTACCTACACAGTCATTATTAGACTTACGCGCACGCCGCACAGCGCTTATATTTATTAATACAAATGTGTTACCAGGATGGGTCTTTGAGTCTCCTCCTGCGGCAGCAAGTGCGGCCTCAAGTTGGGCCTTGCATTCTTGCAGCTCCTGAGACAGCTGGGCATTCCTCTCGGTAAGAGCCTGCGTTTCACATGATCCTTAAATCAGTTAACATAACTACTTTAAGTCTCGGGGGCTACTGGTATATACAACCATTAAAATTCCCTTACCCGTATGTCTTTCACATATTGCTCCGTGGCTCTGGTAAAACCATCTTGAGCGGCACGGAGATGCGCGTCCCCTGCGTTAAAGGCATCCAATGCCTCAGGGGAGAAGAACGCTTCACGAAATACTGTCCGGCGGCGCCTATGGTTCATGGCGCTCTCCACCTCAGACTTGGTGGCGGATAGTCTGTCGGTGTCCTCCGTTGGAGAAGGATCCGGCCCGCGTCTTGCGCTTGCCTCCCCCTCCAGACCGGGCGCTGGAGCCTGGCCGGTGTAGGTTGGATCAGCAACTTCTGCGCCCGCAGTCCGGCGAGCGCTTTTTCTCCTACAAAGATCATGAGCACTTAGGCGTTTCCTAGGAACGTTGCTCTGAAAATTCAAATACGAGCTATACCTTTGCGGCGACGTTTCCGTCCGCACCGCGCTCCTTTTCCACCTGCTGGTCCGGACTGGCCTCTATTGGTCAGCCGCCGCGGGCTCGGCTTCCTGCCGTAAAGGCACTTCCTGTAACATACCATCGTTCGCGCAGGTTAGAAAGGGGAAAGGAAGAGATAATGGTGTTCGGACCTCGGTCGCGGTCACCTGAGAAGCCGGATACAGTCCGGGGTAGTCCGCCGTAATGGCAACCAAAGCACTATCCATGCTGAGTTGGTGAAATACCCCGTCGATCAGCTCCACCTCGATGTCCGGGTCCTCTTCGGAGGCCGGATCCAAGGATCTTTCTGGATCCTCGGGTTGCGGAGCAGGACTTACCATGTCCTCCACAGTCCGGCATAGACCCTGCGCCGAAGACATAATGTAAAGAAGCTTAAACTTCGAGAGAATGGGTTGAGCCTTTAAAAGTGTTCGCTTACCCATCCTCTAGGGTTGATCATGGAAAACCCATTCAAAGGGTTCGTTCAAAGGAAGTCCTCCTTTTCCCCCTTATACAGGCTGGAAAGGATCTCTACCAGATCCTCGGTCGAATCCGGCCCTTTGCAGCCACGACGGGTGGCATCGTCCTCCCCGTTGAAATCCCACATAGGGTGGCCTCTGTATTGCAATGGCTGTACCCCCTGCATGATGCATGTCGTCATGACTCCAATCATGGTCAACCCGGAATGGGCCAGTAATCTTATTCGGCCCATCAAGTAATGGACGCTCTTGTCTTCCTCCAATCGGGGGCTCCGTGGGTGCCAGTTGAGGCGTTTCTTCAGGGGAGCAGCACTAAACTCTGGGAGGCCAATCCGGACTGGGTCCGGCAGCGGAGCGTCTCCTATGTAAAACCACTCTGAGGGCCAGTCTTCGGACGCCTTCTTGGGAGTACCGGATGGGTATCCGGTCCCGGTGATGCGCCATATTTCGGCGCCGCCCACTTGATATATGGACCCCTCGTGAGAACGGGGTACGAGGCAGAACAGCCTCTTCCACAATGCAAAATGGGGCTCAATGCCCAGGAATAGCTCAGAAAGAGCTACGTAGCCCGCGATATGCAGGACAGAGGCGGGCGTGAGGTGGTGGAGCTGGAGTCCGTAGAACTCCAGGAGCCCGCGGAGGAACGGATGTATCGGGAATCCGAGTCCCCTTACCAAATAAGGGACGAAGCATACTCGCTCCCCTTTATTGGGGCTTGGGGTAGCCTCCGCTTGCCTCCCACCTTGATAGGTGACCAGCCCGGCTCGGACCGGGACCATGAAGGCCGGAGGGAGAAATCCCCCCGCTTGGAGCTTCACAAGCTCGTTGTGCGGAACAGAGCACCTCCTCCAATCCCCTGGCGGTGGGCTGGGAGCGCGAGAAGAAGAGCCGCGTCGACGGTCCATGATGGAATGGATTTTTAGGTCAAAGGCGCTCCGATGAAGTATTCGCGGGAGGAAGATGGTGTGGTTTGGATCTGGATTTTTGCCTCTTTTGTAGGCGGATGACTCGCACGACTGGGGGGTGAAACGTAAAAGACGCCCTGGCTTTTCGCATTCGTGTGACGCGTGGAAAAATACCATTATTGGGCGTAGAAGCCGAGAAACACATTATTTATGGTGAAGCCGGACACTGTTCGGCAGGTACATGGAACTTGAAGGGAGAACCCGCCTTACAACGCCGAAGACTATATACGCGCTGGACTTATCGTCATTGAAGCCTGGTTCGGGGGCTACTGAGGGAGTCCTGGACTAGGGGGTGTCCGGACAGCCGGACTATCATCGTCCGCCGGACTCCAAGACTACGAAGATACAAGATTGAAGACTCCGTCCCGTGTTCAGATGGGACTTTCCTTGGCGTGGAAGGCAAGCTTGGCGATACGGATATGTAGATCTCCTACCATTGTAACCGACTCTGTGTAACCCTAGCCTCCTCCGGTGTCTATATAAACCGGAGGGCATTAGTCCGTAGGACACAACATACATTACAACAATCATACCATAGGCTAGCTTCTAGGGTTTAGCCTCCTTGATCTCGTGGTAGATCCACTCTTGTACTACCCATATCATCAATATTAATCAAGCAGGACGTAGGGTTTTACCTCCATCGAGAGGGCCCGAACCTGGGTAAAACATCGTGTCCCTCGTCTCCTGTTACCATCCGCCTAGACGCACAGTTCGGGACCCCCTACCCGAGATCCGCCGGTTTTGACTCCGACATTACAACAATCATACCATAGGCTAGCTTCTAGGGTTTAGCCTCCTTGATCTCGTGGTAGATCCACTCTTGTACTACCCATATCATCAATATTAATCAAGCAGGACGTAGGGTTTTACCTCCATCGAGAGGGCCCGAACCTGGGTAAAACATCGTGTCCCTCGTCTCCTGTTACCATCCGCCTAGACGCACAGTTCAGGACCCCCTACCCGAGATCCGCCGGTTTTGACACCGACATTTATGCTTGTTGATTTTGACTCAATCATGATCCTTAAGATGCGTAGTTGGCCACTTGTTGGCTTCTACCCCCAAGTAGAAACTACTTAGGGTGTTCTCTTTTTGATTGTAACTCATAGCCGACGCCTCGGTGCCCGAAGGAGGATATATCAGAGAAAACTAGGAAATCAGTCAAATAGGGCTAAAACGTACACTTAGTCATAGGAGCATTTAAGGTGGGTGGCAAATAAATAGCCCCTAGAATAACGCCAGTCCTTGGAAATACCTTGCTCCTACTAGAAATACCTCGGGCTTTTCAAAGAAAAGTCCTTCATCGTTTTTACACAAATAACCTTATTGGTTTTAAGTTCAACACTTTGCCAGCCTGCCGACCAATTTGCGCATGTTGTGACAATCAGCTTTCGGCATCACCCACCTGAGGTACTTAACCGGTTGAACCAGAAGTAATAATCATAGAAGTGCTCCCTTTACAATCTTAGCCAAACATGTGGAAACATAAGGGTAAGCACTGGAGCGAGGCAACCCAACTATTGACCAAAGACATAGGTCGAAATTGATGCATATCCTGGCTATGGGTCCCAAGACATCATGCCGAGGACTCCGTGGAGTACCTCGGGGTGTTGAATGGGCTTGGTTCTTAATGAAGCCCCTAGTTAATTGTGCTGATGCTCAAAGTCTGTTAAGGCACGGAAAAAGGGAAAACATAGCAATCACACATAAAAAAAGAGAATGAGGATGCACCATGAGTGTATACGTAGCCCGAGAAATTTCGAGCGTCTCTTTATTCAGTATAAGGTCAAACCTAATACATGAACTATAATAAAAGATACATGATTTAAAAGTTGTGGTACAAAGGCTGTTCAAAGAGTTAGCGCGCCGAGGTCCGAGCTTCGGGCTTCATGTCCAACGTCGTTCTGGCGATGCATATTCTTCCGTGTACCCTTGTAAAGCAAGGGTTGCGGCCTTTTTTTACTATCCGAAAATAGTGCTTCCTCGTCTAGTCCGATGGATACTACCTCCACCGTGCTCACCTTTTTGTTTAACCACAATCAATGGTGATCAAGTGCCTCGAGATATGCTTCCATGGCGGTGGCTACATCAGTCTAAACTAGTGTTAGCCTCCGGAGCTACCAATGTTCTAAAAACATGTAGCTTAATTGCCAAGGTATTTGTGCAACAGAGCTTTAAACAACATTCAACTTTTTATGCGCATGTTCCTTTATGGCATGAAATGACTCCAAGCAGGAGGTTTAACTATTGGGAAATGTTGCATGGAAAACAAAAAAAATTCTACACACAGGCAAGATCTATCTTTGGAGATGCATAGCAACGAGAAGGGCAGAGTGTGTCTACGTACCCTCGTAGACCATAAGCGGAAGCGTTTCACAATGCGGTTGATGTAGTTGAACTTTCTTCGCGATCCAACCGATCGAGTACCGAACGTACGACACCTCCGCGTTCAGCACATGTTCAGCTCGATGACGTCCTCCGCCTTCTTGATCCAGCAAGACAATGCGGTAGTGGATGAGTTCCGGCAGCACGACGGCGTGGTGACGGTGATGGTGAAGCTATCCTCGCAGGGCTTCGCCTAAGCACTGTGAAAATATGACCGGGGTGTAAAGGTGGAGGGGGCGTCACACACGGCTAGGCAATTGTCTATTGTGTGCTAGGCGCCCCCTCCCACGTATATATAGGTGGGAGGGAGGGAGGAGCAGCCAAAGGAGGCGCCCAAGTAAGAGGAATCCTACTTGGGGTCCCTCCCAAGCCGCGCCCCCTTTCCTTATTTGGAGTGCGGGGAAAGGCAGGGGAGGGTGCCCCCCCTTTCCTTTCTCCCAAGAGAGGGAAAGGCGGGAGGGGCTATCCCTCCCCCTTTTCCTTCCCTAGGGTTGGCCAAAAAGTGGGGAGGCGCACCAGCCCCCTTGTGGGCTGGTTTGTCCCCTCCTTTGGCCCATAAGGCCCATAACTTGTCGGGGGGGACCCCTTCCAGTGATCCAGTTCCTTCCCGGTAAGTCCCGAAACACTTCCGGTGTCCAAATACCATCGTCATATATATCCATCTTTACCTCTCGACCATTTCGAGACTCCTCATCATGTCCGTGATCTCATACAGGACTCTGAACAACATTCGGTCACCAAAACATATAACTCATATAACAATATATCGTCAACGAACGTTAAGCTTGCGGACCCTACGGGTTCGAGAACTATGTAGGCATGACCGAGACACCTCTCCGATCAATAACCAATAGAGGAACCTGGATGCCCATATTGGCTCCTACATATTCTACGAAGATCTTTATCGGTCAGACCGTTATGACAACATACGTAATTCCCTTTGTCCATCAGTATGTTACTTGCCAGAGATTCGATCGTCGGTATCTTCATACCTAGTTCAATCTCGTTACCGGCAAGTCTCTTTACTCATTCCGTAATGCATCACCTTGTGACTAACTCCTTACTCATTTGCTTGCAAGCTTATGCTATGTATTACCGAGAGAGCCCATGGATACCTCTCCGATACTCGGAGTGACAAATCCTAATCTCGATCTACGCCAACTCCACAAACACCTTTGGAGATACCTGTAGAGCATCTTTATGATCACCCAGTTATGTTGTGACGTTTGATAGCTGATACGTCTCCAATGTATCTATATTTTTTGATTGTTCCATGCTATTATATTATCTATATTGGATGTTTTATATGCATTATATGCTATTTTATATGATTTTTGGGACTAACCTATTAACCTAGAGCTCAGTGCCAGTTTCTGTTTTTTCCTTGTTTTTGAGTTTCGCAGGAAAGGAATATCAAACGGAGTCAAATTGACCTGAAACTTTACGATGATTGTTTTTGGACCAAAAGAAGCCCACGGAGTACCGGAGATGCACCAGAGGAGTCCCGAGGCCTCCGCAAGGGTGGAGGGCGTGCCCTCCGACCTTATGGGCCCCTCATGGACTCCCTTGACCTATTCTCGATGCCAACACCTCTTATATATCCCCAAACCTCTAGAACAGAATCTAGATCGGGAGTTCCGCCGCTGCAAGCTGATGTAGCCACCAAAAACCAATCGGGACCCTGTCCTGGCACCCTGCCGGAGGGGGAAATCATCACAGGTGGCCATCTTCATCATCCCGGCGCTCTCCATGACGAGGAGGGAGTAGTTCACCCTCGGGGCTGAGGGTATGTACTAGTAGTTATGTGTTTGATCTCTCTCTCTCTCTCTCTCTCTCTCTCTCTCGTGTTCTTGCTTTGGCACGATCTTGATGTACCACGAGCTTTGCTATTATAGTTGGATCTTATGATGTTTCTCCCCCTCTACCTTCTTGTAATGGATTGACTTTTCCCTTTGAAGTTATCTTATTGGATCGAGTCTTTAAGGATTTGAGAACACTTGATGTATGTCTTGCATGTGCTTATCTGTGGCGACAATGGGATATTCACGTGATCTACTTGATGTATGACTTGGTAATCAACTTGCGGGTTTTGTGACCTTGTGAACTTATGCATAGGGGTTGGCACACGTTTTCATCTTGACTCTCCGGTAGAAACTTTGGGGCACTCTTTGAAGTTCTTTGTGTTGGTTTGAATAGATGAATCTGAGATTGTGTGATGCATATCATATAATCAAACCCGCGGATACTTGTGGTGACATTGGAGTATCTAGGCGACATTAGGGTTTTGATTGATGTGTGTCTTAAGGTGTTATTTTAGTACGAACTCTAGGGCTATTTGTGACACTTATAGGAATAGCCCAATAGATCGATCAGAAAGAATAACTTTGAGGTGGTTTCGTACCCTACAATAATCTCTTCGTTTGTTCTCCGCTATTAGTGACTCTAGAGTGACTCTTTGTTGCATGTTGAGGGATTGTTATATGATCTAATTATGTTATCATTGTTGAGAGCTTGACTAGTGAAATTATGAACTATAGTCCGTGTTTCTAAGCATTGCAATACCATTTTCGCTCACTTTTACCACTTGCTACCTTGCTGTTTTTATATTTTCATATTACAAAAACCTATATCTATTATCCATATTGCACTTGTATCACCATCTCTTCGCTGAACTAGTGCACCTATATAATATACCGTTGTATTGGGTGTGTTGGGGACACAAGAGACTCTTTGTTATTTGGTTGCAGGGTTGCTTGAGAGAGACCATCTTCATCCTACGCCTCCCACGGATTGATAAGCCTTAGGTCATCCACTTGAGGAAATTTGCTACTGTCCTACAAACCTCTGCACTTGGAGGCCCAACAACGTCTACAAGAAGAAGGTTGCGTAGTAGACATCAAGCCCTTTTCTGGCGCTGTTGCTGGGGAGACTAGGTAAGCGGCACTAACACCCCGTTCAACTAAGCTCTTTTCTGGCGTCGTTGCTGGGGAGGTTAGTGCTTGAAGGTGTATCTTTAGATATTGCAGTCGAATCTTTTAATTTCTTGTTTTATCACTTGTTTAGTCTATAAAAGAAAATTTAAAAAAATGGATCTAGGTTGCCTCATATGCTTCATCTTTTAATGTCTTTCATGAAAATAAGGATTCCGATAATTGTGCTCAATTGCTAGAGGAAGAATGCAATAAAATGTTCAACGTACAATCTTTTAATGATGAGCATGATTTCAATATTGTTAGTATGAATTCCTTGAATATCCATGATGCTAATGATATGCAAAGCCACAAGCTTGGGGATGCTATGTTTTATGAAGAGGATATTATTTGTCCCCAAGTTTTGATGTGCAAATTTATTATGATGATAACATGCCTCCTATTTATGATGATTATGTTGATGAAAGTGGGTTTGGAAGAGTGTCAAATTTAGGTAATGATCCCACTATTTTGGAGCGTGTTGAATCTTTTCATAATATTGATAAAAGTGGATTTCGAGAGGCCATGACTTTATTTAGTAATGAATCCACTATTTCGGAAGAGGTTCCAATTGATTATGAGAATGAAGTTGCTATCTATGATGATTATTGTGATGACATGTATGCTATAAAGAATAACGATAACCATGAAACTTGTCATCATGATTTTAATTTTCAATTGGATTATGCCCCACATGATAGTTATTTTGTTGAGTTTTCTCCCACTAATATTCATGAGAAGAAATTTGCTTATGTGGAGAGTACAAAAACTGCTATGCTTATGCATCATTAGAATAATGCTATATGTGATGGTTATATTGTTGAATTCATTTGTGATGCTACTGAAAATTATTATGAGGGAGGAATATATGCTTGTAGGAGTTGCAATAATATCAAGTTTCCTCTCTTTGTGTTGAAAATCTTGCAGCTATGCTTGTTTTTCCTTCCTATGCTAGTTGATTCTTGCTCGCATAAATTGTTTGCTCACAAAATCCCTATGCATAGGAAGTGGGTTAAACTTAAATGTGCTAGTAATATGCTTGATGATGCTCCCGTTATGTTTCAATTCTTATCTTTTATGTGAGCATCATTGAAATCATCATGCCTAGCTAGAAAGGTATTAAAGAAAAGCGCTTGTTGGGAGACAACCCAACACCATTACCTACTGTTTTTGTGTGCTCACATGATAATGCTACTGTATTAATCCTGTTTTACAGCTTTTGTTTCAATAAAGTGCCAAGTAAGACCTTTGGGATGGCTTATGGTGATAGTTGATTTGATCTTGCTGAAAATCAGAAACTTTTGTGCTCACGAAAACAATTCTAATTTCTATATTAAGAGTGATTTTTAGTTGATTCTTTTTGCAGAATATTATTAGACAAATTTATTAGGACTTCCTAATTTCTCAGGATTTTCAGAGTTACATAAGTATGATTTAAATTCAGATCTTTACAGACTGTTCTGTTTTTGACAGATTATGTTTTCGATGCATAGTTTTCTTGTTTTCTAGTTTCTATGGCTTATATTGCTTAATATAAACGGTAGAAATGATAAGGTACAGTAGGCATCATGTGAGAAAAATTATGAATCTTGTCTATGCAGTACCAAAGTGAATGATTTGTTTTGTTATACTAACGGAGCTTACAAGTTTTCTATTGAGTTTTGTGTTGTGAAGTTTTCAAGTTTTGGGTAAAGTTTTGATGGACTACAGAATAAAGAGTGGCAAGAGCCTAAGCTTGGGGATGCCCAAGGCAACCCAAGGTGATATTCAAGGACAACGAAGATCCTAAGCTTGGGGATGCCCCGGATGGCATCCCCTCTTTCGTCTTCGTTCAGCGGTAACCTTACTTGGAGCTATATTTTTATTCACCACATGATATGTGTTTTGCCTGGAGCGTCATTTTATTTTATTAGGATTTGCTTGATGTTTGAATAATATCCCAAGATCTGAAATTCTTAAATGTTAGAGAGCCTTCACATAGTTACATAATTATTCAACTACTCATTGATCTTCACTTATATCTTTTGGAGTAGTTTGTCATTTGCTCTAGTGCTTCACTTATATCTTTTTGGAGCACGGCAGTAGTTTTATTTTGAAGAAATTGTTGAACTCTCATGCTTCACTTATATCATTTTGAGAATCTCTAAACATCATGGTAATTTGCTTAGTTTATGAATGTAGTCCTAATATGATGGGCATCCAAGAGGGATATAATAAAAACTTTCATATAAAGTGCATTGAATGCTATGAGAAGTTTGATTCCTTATGATTGTTTGAGATATAAAGATGGTGATATTAGAGTCATGCTAGTAAGTAATTGTGAATTTGATAAATACTTGTGTTAATGTTTGTGATTCCCGTAGCATGCACGTATGGTGAACCGTTATGTGACGAACTCAGAGCATGATTTATTTATTGATTGTCTTCCTTATGAGTGGCGGTCGGGGACGAGCGATGGTCTTTTCCTACCAATATACCCCCCTAGGAGCATGCACGTAGTACTTTTGTTTCGATGACTAATAGATTTTTTGCAATAAGTATGTGAGTTCTTTATGACTAGTCCATGGATTATACGCACTCTCACCCTTCCACCATTGCTAGCCTCTCTTGTGTCGCGCAACATTCGCCGGTACCATACACCCACCATATACCTTCCTCAAAATAGCCACCATAGCTACCTATTATGGCATTTCCATAGCCATTCCGAGATATATTGCCATGCAACTTTCCATTGTTCTGTATTATTATGACACGCATCATCATTGTCATATTGCTTTGCATGATCATGTAGTTGACATCGTATTTGTGGCAAAGCCACCGTTCATGATTCTTTCATACATGTCACTCTTGATTCATTGCACATCCCGGTACACCGCCGGAGGCATTCATATAGAGTCATATTTTGTTCTAAGTATCGAGTTGTAATTCTTGAGTTGTAAGTAAATAAAAGTGTGATGATCTTCATTATTAGAGCATTGTCCCATGTGAGGAAAGGATGATGGAGGCTATGATTCCCCCACAAGTCGGGATGAGACTCTGGACAAAAAAAGGAGGCCAAAAAAACGGGAGAAGGCCAAAAAAACAAAAAAATGAGAAAAAAAGAGAGAAGGGGCACTGCTACTATCCTTTTACCACACTTGTGCTTCGAAGTAGCACCATGATCTTCATGATAGAGAGTCTCCTATGTTGTCACTTTCATATACTAGTGGGGATTTTTCATTATATAACTTGGCTTGTATATTTCAACAATGGGCTTCCTCAAATTGCCCTAGGTCTTCGTGAGCAAGCAAGTTGGATGCACACCCACTTAGTTTCTTTTTAAGCTTTCATAAACTTATAGCTCTAGTGCATCCATTGCATGGCAATCCCTACTCACTCAAATTGATATCTATTGATGGGCATATCCATAGCCCGTTGATACGCCTAGTTGATGTGAGACTATCTCCTTCTTTTTGTCTTCTCCACAACCATCATCTATTCCACCTATAGTGCTATGTCAATGGCTCATCTCATGTATTTGCGTGAAAGTTGAAAAGGTTTGAGAACATAAAAAGTATGAAACAATTGCTTGGCTTGTCATTGGGGTTGTGCATGATTTGAATATTTTGTGTGATGAAGATGGAGCATAGCCAGACTATATGATTTTGAAGGGATAAGCTTTCTTTGGCCATGTTATTTTGAGAAGACATAATTGCCTTGTTAGTATGTTTGAAGTATTATTGTTTTTATGTCCATATTAAACTTTTGTTTTGAATCTTATGGATCTGAACATTCATGCCACAATAAAGAAATTTACATGAATAAATATGTTAGGTAGCATTCCACATCAACAATTATGTTTTTATCATTTACCTACTCGAGGACGAGCAGGATTAAGCTTGGGGATGCTTGATACGTCTCCAACATATTTATATTTTTTTTATTGTTCCATGCTACTATATTATCTATCTTGGATGTTTTATATGCTATTTTATATGATTTTTGGGACTAATCTATTAACCTAGAGCCCAGTGCCAGTTTATGTTATTTCCTTGTTTTTGAGTTTCGCAGGAAAGGAATATCAAACAGAGTCCAATTAACCTGAAACTTTACGACGATTG
Source organism: Triticum timopheevii (assembly GCA_963921465.1). Classification (NCBI taxonomy): domain Eukaryota; kingdom Viridiplantae; phylum Streptophyta; class Magnoliopsida; order Poales; family Poaceae; genus Triticum; species Triticum timopheevii. Next base: position 226,165,563 of record OY997272.1, read on the forward strand.
TTTTTGGACCAAAAGAAGCCCGCGGAATACCGGAGATGCACTAGAGGAGTCCCGAGGCCTCCACAAGGGTGGAGGGTGCGCCCTCCGACCTTGTGGGCCCCTCGTGGACTCCTCTGACTTGTTCTTGACGCCAACACCTCCTATATATCCCCAAACCTCCAAAACAGAACCTAGATCGGGAGATCCGTCGCCGCAAGTCTCTGTAGCCACCAAAAACCAATCGGGACCCTATTCCGGCACCCTGTCGGAGGGGGAAATCATCACCGGTGGCCACCTTCATCATCCGGCGCTCTCCATGATGAGGAGGGAGTAGTTCACCCTCGGGGCTGAGGGTATGTACCAGTAGCTATGTGTTTGATCTCTCTCCCTCTCTCTCTCTTTCTCTCTCTCTCTCTCTCTCTCTCTCTCTCTCTCGTGTTCTTGATTTGGCACGATCTTGATGTACCGCGAGCTTTGCTGGATCTTATGATGTTTCTCCCCTCTACCTTCTTGTAGTGGATTGAGTTTTCCCTTTGAAGTTATCTTATTGGATTGAGTCTTTAAGGATTTGAGAACACTTGATGTATATCTTGCATGTGCTTATCTGTGGTGACAATGGGATATTCACGTGATCTACTTGATGTATGTTTTGGTGATCAACTTGCGGGTTCTGTGACCTTGTGAACTTGTGCATAGGGGTTGGCACACATTTTTGTCTTGACTCTATGGTAGAAACATTGGGGCACTCTTTGAAGTTCTTTGTGTTGATTTGAATAGATGAATCTGAGATTGTGTGAAGCATATCATATAATCAAACCCGCGGATACTTGTGGTGACATTGGAGTATCTAGGTGACATTAGGGTTTTGATTGATGTGTGTCTTAAGGTGTTATTTTAGTATGAACTCAGGGCTGTTTGTGACACTTATAGGAATAGCTCAATAGATCGATCAGAAAGAATAACTTTGAGGTGGTTTCGTACCCTACAATAATCTATTCGTTTGTTCTCCGCTATTAGTGACTTTGGAGTGACTCTTTGTTGCATGTTAAGGGATTGTTATATGATCTAATTGTGTTATCATTGTTGAGAGAACTTGCACTAGTGAAAGTATGAACCCTAGTCCTTGTTTCTAAGCATTGCAATACCGTTTTCGCTCAATTTTACCACTTGCTACCTTGCTGTTTTTATATTTTCAGATTACAAAAGCCTATATCTACTATCCATATTGCAATTGTATCACCATCTCTTCGCCAAACTAGTGCACCTATACAATATACCATTGTATTGGGTGTGTTGGGGACACAAGAGACTCTTTGTTATTTGGTTGCGGGGTTGCTTGAGAGAGACCATCTTCATCCTACACCTCCCACGGATTGATAAACCTTAGGTCATCCACTTGAGGGAAGTTTGCTACTGTCCTACAAATCTTTGCACTTGGAGGCCCAACAACGTCTACAAGAAGAAGGTTGGGTAGTAGACATCAATAACACACAAGGTATTCCTCCGGTATCCAGGAGTTGCGTAATCTCGTAGTCGAAGGAATATGTATTTGACATGAAGAAAGCAATAGCTGAACGATCATTATGCTAAGCTAACGGATGGGTCTTGTCCATCACATCATTCTCCTAATGATGTGATCCCGTTATCAAATGACAACACATGTATATGGTTAGGAAACCTTAACCATCTTTGATCAACAAGCTACTCTAGTAGAGGCTTACTAGGGACATGGTATTTGTTTATGTATTCACACATGTATTTAAGTTTTCGATCAATACAATTCTAGCATGAATAATAAACGTTTATCATGAATAAGGAAATATAATATAAAATAACAACTTTATTATTACCTCTAGGGCATATTTCCTTCAGTCTCCCACTGGCACTAGAGTCAGTAATCTAGTTCAGATCACCTTGTGATTTAACACCTATAGTTCACATCGTCATGTGACCAACACCCAAAGAGTTTACTAGAGTCAATAATCTAGTTCACATCGCCATGTGATTAACACCCAAAGAGTATTAAGGAGTGATCATGTTTTGCCTCTAAGAGAAGTTTACTCAACGGGTCTATCACATTCAGATCCGTATGTATTTTTGCAAATTTCTATGTATACAAAGCTCTGTATGGAGCTACTCTAGATAATTGCTCCCACTTTCAATATGTATCCAGATTGAGACTCAGAGTCATCTGAATCAGCGTCAAAGCTTGCATTGACGTAACTCTTTATGATGAACGCTTTATTACCTCCATAATCGAGAAATATCTCCTTAGTCCTCTTGGGTAACTAAGGATAATTTTGACCGCTATCCAGTGATCTACTTGTCGGTGTCAAAACCGGCGGATCTCGGGTAGGGGGTCCCGAACTGTGCGTCTAGGCGGATGGTAACAGGAGACAAGGGACACGATGTTTTTACCCAGGTTCGGGCCCTCTCGATGGAGGTAAAACCCTACTCCTGCTTGATTGATATTGATGATATGGGTAGTACAAGAGTGGATCTACCACGAGATCAAGGAGGCTAAACCCTAGAAGCTAGCCTATGGTATGATTGTTGTAATGGTTGTTCGTCCTACGGACTAAAACCCTCCGGTTTATATAGACACCGGGGAGGGCTAGGGTTACACAGAGTCGGTTACAATGGTAGGAGATCTACATATCCGTATCGCAAAGCTTGCCTTCCACGCCAAGGAAAGTCCCATCCGGACACGGGACGAAGTCTTCAATCTTGTATCTTCATAGTCTTGGAGTCCGGCTGACGATGATAGTCCAGCTGTCCGGACACCCCCTAGTCCAGGACTCCCTCAGTAGCCCCTGAACCAGGCTTCAACGACGATGAGTCAGGCGCGCATATTGTTCGGCATTGCAAGGCGGGTTCCTCCTCCGAATAATTCATAGAAGATTGTGAACACCAGGATAGTGTCCGGCTTTGCAAAATAAATTCCACATACCATCGTAGAGAGAATATTATGTACACAAGTTCAATTTGCTGACGTATTTGGCGGCATGATGTCACACCACCACCAAGCCTTTACTGGAATCGTTTTTTATTATACCACCTCAGCGCATTTAGCGAAGCGGTTTCCTTGGCACGTCTTGTCAAAGCAGAGATCGTGTTCCCCTTATTCCGGGACTCTCATCAATACGGACGTGGGTAACCCAACCGTGCCCGTCGCCACGCCCCCTCCATCGAAGGCGAGTTCCGAACGGTCACGGAGACGGCTCTTGGTATTCTCCCTCTTTATAACAGGACCAAGGCTCGTTTCTTTTCTTCAATCCTCCCTCAAATCTTCTCCTTGCTCCAAGTTCCAACACCTAGAGCCCCAGATTCGAGCGCTTCGGACCTTCAACAATGTCCGGCTCCGACCTTCACGGCCGGTGGATGCCCTCCTCCATCACGGAGGAGGACGTGCTAAAGCTGCAAGAGGCCAAGTACCTGTCTTACGAGATTTCGCACAGGTTGCCCGCCGAAGGGCAGGCCATCCCTACCCCCGAGCCCGGCGAGTACGTCGTCTTTGTATCCCACCTTCGTCGGGGTTTAGGCTTCCCGATGGATCCTTTTGTGAGAGGGCTCATGTTCTACTATGGGTTGGAATTCCACGACTTGGCTCCGGAGTCCATCCTCCATATTTCCGCATTTGTTGTCGTCTGCGAAGCCTTCCTCCGCGTCACCCCCCACTTCGGCCTGTGGCTGAAGACCTTCAATGTGGAGCCGAAGATGATCGGGGGGCGTCAAGCATAGTGCGGCGGGGCGACCCTAAGCAGGAGGGCCGATGCCCCGTGGCCCGAGGGCTCCTTCCAGGAGGAGCTTGGCTTATGGCAATAGGAGTGGTTCTATATCACCGCTCCGAAGGGCAGCAGGCAGAAGCCGCCGCCCGTATTCCGCTCGGGACCTCCTCGACGGTTGATGTCGTGGGTCAACCAAGGGCTCAACTGGGGGCCGTCAAAAGACGTGCCCCTATTGCAGGGCCAGATTCGAGACCTCCAAGCGAGGGAGATCGATCTGGTCATGGTGATGCAGGTTATGCTGATTAGGCGTCTCCTGCCCTGCAAACGCCGTCCTCTCCGGCTATGGGAGTTCAATCCGGAGGGACCACGGATTCTCCAACACTTCATGGGTATGACACCCGTGGAGATGTACAAATTATTCTTCGGATCACAAGAGGCGTGTCCGGAATTGACCGAGGACGCCGGCCTAAGCTGCAATCGCCCGGATACTCAAGTAAGTAGCTCGGTGTTCGGACGTACCGTTTGTTTGCCTTTCTACAATTCGCCTTTTAACCCGTTATCCTTCAACAGGAGTGGATAGCGCAAGCAAAGCTGATACGGTGTCTGGCCCCCCTCCCAGAGACCGCGCCGGATCCCGTGCTGGTCAAGATGCTGGAGGTTGCGCCTTCAGAAGAAGGCGCAGGGGAAAATAAGGGAGCTACCGCCTCGCCCAAGGAGGCTCTTGAAAAAGGGGGGATCGAGAATCCCTCCCTTCAAGGGGAGAAGAGGACCGCCTCTGGAGACCCGGAGGCCAAAGCCCCTAAGCGGGGGAAGAAGTCTTCACCAGAGGGTCCTGCGTCCGGGGAGGCCCCGGCCGCACAGTCTCCCCTAAAGCATCAGCCCTCCAGCGAGCCGTAAGTAGAAAAAAGAGAGCTCGGTAATAAGAGACATCCCTATTTGTGCTTCTGAGGATAACCGAACTTTTACCTTGTAGTTCGGATCTCCGACCTTCTCAGATGAGCTCGTCTTTGGGGGATCTTCGTCCGGAGATGATGGAGAGCGAGACGCCTCCGTCCGCTGCACCGTCGGATAGGGCGGACGAGCCTAAAGTGTCATCACGGAGGGTATCCCCGAGCCCGGCAGAGCCGAAGAGTTCGGCGCCGACTAGTGTTCGGCCGGGGGAGCTGAAGGATCTGCTTGAGAGGGCGTCCATCTCAGAAGATCACCGTGCATTGATGAGTATGGTGATTGGAAGGATTTCGTCCGCCGAAAGCGGATTGCATAATGCCGTCAGGAGTTTGCTGGCGGGGTTTGAGGTATGTAAAAATGACACCCCTTTTTGACAGTTTTGCACATAAAGTGTGCCCTGTATAGATAGTAGCCCCTGAGACTCGGTAGGTTGTCGAAAGCGACAGTGTGCCGAGGATCAAAATCGCAGGTATTGAGTGTCGCCTTTCCTATGCAGGTGGCGGATAGTCCGGGGGCTAGCCGGACTGATGGAGTTGCTGAATTAAAGCGGCAACTCGATGTTGCGGATGCGGACATCGCGCTAGTCAACAAGCGACTTGACGAGTCGCAAGGTAAGTTGTTTCTCCGCAGTCACCTATTAAGGGAGCCAAAGCCCACCTCTTACAATATTTGTGCTTTGACACAGATGGTGCCGCTGCTGTGGAGAGCCTTCGGGCAGAACTTGCTCAAGCCAAGGAGCAAGCCAGAAGGAGTGATGCGGCTGCCTCGAGGGCGGCCGAGGAGTTAGAAGCCGAAAGGGCTGCACACTGCCGAAGCAGGGAAGAGATGGCCGAAATGGCCGTTAAGTTGAAGGATGCTACCGACTGCAATGAGGCTCTTGAAAAGGAGCGCCTATTGGAGCGAGAAGACCTGGGGAAGGCCACCGCCGAAGCCAAGGATGCCCGTTCTGCAATGCGGGCTATAAAGGAGGAGCTGCGCCAGGCTGGAGACATTGTGGCTGGCAAGCCTTTTCTGCTGCGCCGCAGGTTTACGGATCCAAAGTATGCCCAGCTTGGCCAGCTGTGGGGTCCGGAGGATCCTTATATGGAGTTAGCGACGAGTGCGGCGGATGCCGTTGTGCACTTCCGAAGTCAGAAGGATCACAAGACGGAAGAGCTATTTTGGTCTCAATTCCATAGTCCGGATCGTTCACTTCTACTGACCGATCGGTTGGCCGAATGGGTTGAGCTGAATAGGTTGTCCGGACTTGCCATGACAGATATCGTGACTCATGTCTGCCCGGAAAGGCCCAAGCCGAAGAGATATTTTAGCTTATTGCAGCAATTTCTTGGGGCGGTGCCGCATATCAAGGCGATGAAGCGGTCGGCCTGCATAGAGGGTGCACGGATGGCACTCGCCCGTGTGAAGACACATTGGACGGAGATGGATGCCACCTGAGGGAGTCCTGGACTAGGGGGTGTCCGGACAGCCGGACTATCATCGTCCGCCGGACTCCAAGACTACGAAGATACAAGATTGAAGACTCCGTCCCGTGTCCGGATGGGACTTTCCTTGGCGTGGAAGGCAAGCTTGGTGATACGGATATGTAGATCTCCTACCATTGTAACCGACTCTGTGTAACCCTAGCCTCCTTCGGTGTCTATATAAACCGGAGGGCTTTAGTCCGTAGGACACAACATACATTACAACAATCATACCATAGGCTAGCTTTAGGGTTTAGCCTCCTTGATCTCGTGGTAGATCCACTCTTGTACTACCCATATCATCAATATTAATCAAGCAGGACGTAGGGTTTTACCTCCATCGAGAGGGCTCGAACCTGGGTAAAACATCGTGTCCCTCGTCTCCTGTTACCATCCGCCTAGACGCACAGTTCGGGACCCCCTACCCGAGATCCGCCGGTTTTGACACCGACATTGGTGCTTTCATTGAGAGTTCCTTTGTGTCGTCACCTATAGGCCCGATGGCATCTTCAATCAACGACGCTGTCCAGGGTGAGACTTTTCTCCCCGGACAGACCTTCGTATTCGGCGGCTTCGCACTGCGGGCTAATTCTCTTGGCCATCTGGAGCAGATCGAAAGCTACGCCCCTGGCCATCAGGTTAGATTCGGAAGCCTAAACTTCACGGCCGATCTCCACGGAGACTTGATCTTCGACGGACCCGAGCCACAACCAAGCGCGCCGCACTATTGCGATGGGCATGATCTAGCTCTGCCGCCGAACAGTGCCTTGGTGGCCGCACACGAATCCGCTCCGGCCATTATTCCGGAGCCGATTGCCCGGACAGAGGATCGGTGGATAGACACCGCCTCGGGGGCTTCAACTTCCATGGCGATGGAGCCGAACACTAATCCCGTCCCTCGCAAAACTCGTGATTCCGAGGTGTCGGACTCCTTGCCGGACTCCGAACCTCCCACGCCCCTACCAATCGAATCGGATTGGGCGCCGGTTATGGAATTCACCGCCGCGGACATCTTCCAATACTCGCCTTTTGGCGATATCCTGAATTCACTAAAGCATCTCTCGTTATCAGGAGAGCCCTGGCCGGACTATGGCTAGGATGGTTGGGATGCGGACGACGAAGAAATTCAGAGCCCACCCACCACCCACTTTGTAGCCACTGTCGACGATCTAACCGACATGCTAGACTACGACTCCGACGACATCGATGCTATGGACGACGATGCCGGAGACGAACAGGAACCAGCGCCTACAGGGCACTGGAAGACCACCTCGTCATACGACATATATATGGTGGACACCCCAAAAGACGGGGACGGCGAAGAAGCAGCGGAGGCGGACTCTTTAAAGAAGCAGCCCAAACGCCAGCGTCAGCGGCGCCGCTCTAAATCCCGCCACAGCAAGAATGGAGATTCCGGCACAGGAGATAATAATACCCCAGAGAGTGCCGAAGACAATCCCCTCCAGCAAGACTCAGCGCAGGAGGATGCAGAAGCAAGCCCTCACGAGAGGGCGGTAGACGAAGAGGTTGAGGATCATAACTATATGCCTCCCTCCGAAGACGAAGCAAGCCTCAACGATGACGAATTCGTCGTACCTGAGGATCCCGTCGAACAAGAGCGTTTTAAACGCAGGCTTATCGCCACGGCAAACAGCCTAAAGAAAAAGCAGCAGCAGCTTCAAGCTGACCAGGACCTGCTGGCCGATCGATGGACCGAGGTCCTCGCGGCCGAAGAGTATAAACTCGAACGCCCCTCCAAAAGCTATCCAAGACGCAAGCTGCTCCCCCGATTAGAGGAGGAAGCATACATACCTCCATCACCAGCGCACGATACGGATGACCGACCACCCCGCGGTCGTGACAGAGAGGCATCCAGGCCCCCAGCCAAGACCGTACCCCGGCATCGCTCCAAAAGTATGAAGCCAAGAGGGAACACGTCGGACTTGCGAGATATATTGGAGGACAAAGCAAGGCAATCCAGATCCATCTACGGATCACGCGGGCGCCCCACGACCCATGACGAATACCATCATACGAGATATAATAACCCCGGCCGGGCCGAACACGGCAGACAGCGCTCTCTCGAGCTGCGTCGTGATATTGCTCAATACAGAGGCGCCGCACACCCACTATGCTTCACTGACGAAGTAATGGATCATCAAATCCCTGAAGGGTTTAAACCCGTAAACATTGAATCCTACGATGGCACAACAGACCCCGCGGTTTGGATAGAAGATTATCTTCTCCACATCCATATGGCCCGCGGCGACGATCTCCACGCCATCAAGTATCTCCCACTCAAGCTTAAAGGACCAGCTCGGCATTGGCTTAACAGCTTGCCCGCAGAGTCAATTGGGTGTTGGGAAGACCTAGAGGCCGCATTCCTTGATAACTTCCAAGGCACGTATGTGCGACCACCAGACGCCGATGACCTAAGCCACATCATTCAGCAGCCAGACGAATCGGCCAGACAATTCTGGACACGGTTCTTGACGAAGAAAAATCAAATCGTCGACTGTCCGGATGCAGAGGCCCTTGCAGCCTTCAAGCATAACATCCGTGACGAATGGCTAGCCCGGCACCTGGGCTAGGAAAAACCGAAATCTATGGCAGCCCTCACATCATTAATGACCCGCTTCTACGCGGGAGAGGATAGCTGGCTAGCCCGAAGTAACAATCTCCGCAAAAATTCTGGCAGTCCGGATACTAAGGACAACAATGGCAGGTCACGTCGAAACAAAAACAAACACCGCATTAACGGCGACGACAAGGAGGATACGGCAGTCAACGCTGGATTCCGAGGCTCTAAACCCGGTCAACGGAAGAAGCCATTCAAAAGAACCACTCCGGGTCCGTCCAATTTGGACCGAACACTTGACTGCTTATGCCAGATACATGGCACCTCTGAAAAGCCAGCTAACCACACTAATAGAGATTGCTGGGTGTTCAAGCAGGCCGGCAAGTTAATTGCCGTAAACAATGACAAGGGGCTAAACAGCGACGACGAGGAAGAGACCCGACCGCTGAACAATAGAGGACAGAAGGGTTTTCCCCCACAAGTGCGGACGGTGAATATGATATACGCGACCCATATACCCAAGAGGGAGAGGAAACGTGCACTAAGGGACGTCTATGCGATGGAGCCAATCGCCCCGTCTAGGAGAAAAGGCGTTGCCCTTCTATCGCCTCCTCAGGCGCACCGAACACTTTGAGTGGACGGATGCTGCCACTGCCGGACTCGAAGAAATAAAGGCCATATTGGCAACAAATCCGGTCCTGGCTGCGCCCACTCTAGGCGAACCAATGTTGTTATACATCGCAACAACGCATCAAGTTGTAAGCGCGGTCCTCGTCGTCGAACGAGCGACAGAAGGGCAGAAATTCCCTCTTCAAAAATCAGTGTATTATGTATCCACTGTGTTAACCCCCTGCAAGTCCCATTACCCGCACTATCAGAAGATAGCATATGTGGTGTTCATGGCGTCCCGAAAGCTCCGACACTACTTTCAAGAGTGTTCGATAATAGTGGCCTCTGAAGTACCACTCAATGACATTATAAATAACCGCGACGCAACGGGCAGGATTGCAAAATGGGCCATTGAGCTCTTACCATTCGATATAACTTACAAACCTCGGCGAGCTATAAACTCACAAGTTTTGGCTGACTTCGTCGCTGAATGGACCGAAGCCGAACTCCCTAAAGAGTACGGCGCATACTCCAATTGGGTTATGCATTTTGACGGCTCTAAAATGTTGGCCGGACTGGGGGCTGGCGTCGTATTGACGTCCCCAACCGGGGACACAGTCCAGTACATACTTCAAATAATGTACACGGACTCCAACAACGCAGCCGAATACGAGGCCCTATTACATGGTCTCCGGATGGCAGTCTCCATGGGTATTCAACGCCTAGAGGTGCGCGGGGATTCAAACCTTGCAATATCCCAAATAAATGGAGACTTTGACGCCAAGGATCCGAAAATGGCAGCATATCGCAACGCCGTCCTAAAAATGTCAGCTCGGTTTGAAGGACTCGAATTCCATCACATAGACCGAGATAATAACCAAGCGACCGACGTACTGGCACGCATTGGTGCGAAACGTGATGCTGTCCCTCCAAATATCTTCCTGGAACGGCTCTTCAAGCCATCCGTACTATGGGAAGAGGAGCCCGGAAGTGACAAACCGGAAAAAACTGAGCCAATCGGCGATTCAGCCGATGACATAACACCGTCAGCCCACGACATAATGGCAGTAATCGCCCCGTGGACAGAACCATTCCTAGCCTACTTGCTTAGGCAGGAACTTCCCGAAGACCAAAACGAGGCCCGCTGCATAGTCCGGCGATCGAAAGCCTACAAGGTCCATGAGGGAGAACTTTATAAGAAAAGCACAACCGGAGTCCTTCAAAGATGTATCTCCGAAGAGGAAGGGCGCAACCTCCTGGCTGAAATTCATGTCAGACTAGGCGGATACCACGCAGCAGCCCGGGCCCTTGTAGGAAAAGCATTCCGTACAGGATTTTATTGGCCGACGGCCCGGGCAGATGCCCAGGACTTAGTCCAGAGATGCGTTGGTTGTCAGCTCTTTGCTAATCAGAGCCATATGCCGCCTACCGCCCTCAAAACTATACCCATTACCTGGCCGTTCGCGGTCTGGGGACTTGATATGGTTGGACCCCTTAAAGGGGGAACCCACAAGCAACGGTACCTATTGGTCATGGTGGATAAATTCACCAAATGGATAGAGGCCAAGCCGGTCAAAACGGCAGAGTCCGGACCAGTGATAGACTTTATATCCGGGGTAGTACACCGTTACGGAGTCCCCCACAGCATCATCACCGACAACGGCACGAACTTCACAGCCGACGAGGTTAAGTCATGGTGCAAGAATATGGGCATCAAGCTCGACTACGCTTCAGTCTATCACCCTCAAACCAACGGTCAAGTGGAACGAGCAAATGGTCTAATAATGAGCGGCATTAAACCCAGACTAGTGCGATCACTTACTAAATCTGACACGCACTGGGTCGAGGAGCTCGACTCCGTACTCTGGGGGCTGCGGACAACGCCTAACCATACTACCGGATTCACACCATTTTTTATGGTATAAGGCGCAGAGGCAGTCTTACCCTGCGACATTATTCATGACTCACCTCGAGTGCGCATGTACGAGGAAAGAGAGGCCGAGCTGGATCGGCAGGACAGCTTGGACACATTGGAGGAAGAACGCGACGTCGCCAAAGCTCGTTCCGCATTCTATCAGCAGCAGGCTCGAAGATATCAAAGCAGAGAAGTACGGGCCAAGACTTACAACGTTGGTGAACTAGTTCTACGCCTGTCGGACAAGAAAAAGGACAAGCTCAAGCCCAAGTGGGAGGGCCCTTTCATTATCGATCAAGTCCTGACCGGCGGAGCATACCGTCTACGAAATGCGTCGGATAACCGACTCGAGCCGAACCCATGGAACGCAGCCCGCCTCCGAAGATTCTATGCCTAGCGCCGGAGTAAGAGTTCGTCCCCTCCCTCCGTCCAAATTTTTATACCTTGGCTGTCTTTCGTTTCTCTTTTCATAACCTTTTTATTAAAAAGCCCCTAAGGGCTTACTTTTTCATTTTTTTCGCATACACTTGATGTGCCATCCGCACTCATTATACCTGGGGGCTTCTTTTACAGAAGCTCAATTATAAGGGTTACATGCCCAGCACATGTGTCAAGCTTCCACATGTACCTTTTACTCACCATTATATGCACCGATATGACTTAAGTTTTGGCCAAGCTGGGTTGCCTGGCTCCTGTTCTTACCCCTACGTTCCCGATTGTTCGGCTAGGAGGTAAAGGGAGCACCTCTGCGATTGCTACTGCCGGGTCAGCAGGATGTGTACCTCAGACTGGGTGAAGCCGAAAGCTAGCGTTCTTAAGGGAATATTCGGTCGGTGACTTAAAAGATGATTTTCTTTACCTACTCATTTATCTACCCCCAGATGTTTTTCTGCTTTTTTCGCAGTCCGGACATGCACTTTAGGGCATGCCTCCCAGGGAAAGGAACCCTTAACGGAACTATTTTCCCTGGAAGATGTTTCTTACTAACCATGTAATATAACATAACTAGTTGGGCACTTGTCTGATAAAGCAATAATGACCCCTACGCCTGGTCTCCATGCATACCGCGGTTGTTTCTCATCCACAAAGGTATTCGGACACACTCCGGACTCTAGGGTCCCGAGGTCGAAGCGAAAAGGTCGGCAAAGACAAACGATCTACAATCCGGCTAGAAGGCATTTCACATGTCACTTCAAAGGAAAACATACATTGTCAAATTTATTGATTGTATTCCTCCTCAATCCCGTCTAACAGGCTGTCTAACTTACAGTCCCGTTGGGAAAACTTAGCAGCCAACTCTACTTGGCTGTATACTAAACTCACAGGGATCTCCTTCCCATCGGGCCCCACCGGTCCAACTTCGGCCATATGGTTGGGATCCGCCTTCTTATACCGCGTCTTCACCATGGCCCAAGCCTCCCTGGCACCTTGACGACAAGCCGAAATCTTCCACAAACGGAAGCGCTGCCGCACTCCCTGAAGCTTCTCCGCAAGCTCCCCAAGGCCCTCGGGTAGGGAGAGGGCTGGCCATAAAGCCCGGACGACGCTGCTCATTGCCTGCCGAACTCGTTCGAGCAGTTGCAACAGTTCGGGAAGTTGATCACCCGTTGATATGGGCATCTCCTCTGCAGGACGACCTGTGAGTATACCTACAAGACATATCATGTCAATATACTTCCTCGCCGAACTCTTCTTTTCAAAGGAGTCCGCTCAAGCACTTACTATAAATGCCGCGACGAAGCCGCTCATTCTCCTTAACGGAGCCGGACAGCCCGGCGCGAGCGCCTTTCAGCTCTTCTCCGAGCTTGGCGTTGGCATCCTGGAGTTTATTCCTTTCTTGCTGCACCCTATTCAGCACACTCTTGCCGGCCTTCAGCTGGCGCAGTAATCCTTGCCTGTCCGGATCTTGTCCGGCGGTACCTACACAGTCATTATTAGACTTACGCGCACGCCGCACAGCGCTTATATTTATTAATACAAATGTGTTACCAGGATGGGTCTTTGAGTCTCCTCCTGCGGCAGCAAGTGCGGCCTCAAGTTAGGCCTTGCATTCTTGCAGCTCCTGAGACAGCTGGGCATTCCTCTCGGTAAGAGCCTGCGTTTCACATGATCCTTAAATTAGTTAACATAACTACTTTAAGTCTCGGGGGCTACTGGTATATACAACCATTAAAATTCCCTTACCCGTATGTCTTTCACATACTGCTCCGTGGCTCTGGTAAAACCATCTTGAGCGGCACAGAGATGCGCGTCCCCTGCGTTAAAGGCATCCAATGCCTCAGGGGAGAAGCACGCTTCACGAAATACTATCCGGCGGCGCCTATGGTTCATGGCGCTCTCCACCTCAGACTTGGTGGCGGACAGTCTGTCGGTGTCCTCCGTTGGAGAAGGATCCGGCCCGCGTCTTGTGCTTGCCTCCCCCTCCAGGCCGGGCGCTGGAGCCTGGCCGGTGTAGGTTGGATCAGCAACTTCTGCGCTCGCAGTCCGGCGAGCGCTTTTTCTCCTACAAAGATCATGAGCACTCAGGCGTTTCCTAGGAACGTTGCTCTGAAAATTCAAATACGAGCTATACCTTTGCGGTGACGTTTCCGTCCGCACCGCGCTCCTTTTCCGCCTGCTGGTCCGGACTGGCCTCTGTTGGTCAGCCGCCGCGGGTTCGGCTTCCTGCCGTAAAGGCACTTCCTGTAACATACCATCGTTCGCGAAGGTTAGAAAGGGGAAAGGAAGAGATAATGGTGTTCGGACCTCGGTCACGGTCACCTGAGAAGCCGGATACAGTCCGGGGTAGTCCGTCGTAATGGCAACCAAAGCACTATCCATGCTGAGTTGGTGAAATACCCCGTCGATCAGCTCCACCTCGATGTCCGGGTCCTCTTCGGAGGCCGGATCCAAGGATCTTTCTGGATCCTCGGGTTGCGGAGCAGGACTTACCATATCCTCCACAGTCCGGCGTAGACCCTGCGCCGAAGACATAATGTAAAGAAGCTTAAACTTCGAGAGAATGGGTTGAGCCTTTAAAAGTGTTCGCTTACCCATCCTCTAGGGTTGATCATGGAAAACCCATTCAAAGGGTTCGTTCGAAGGAAGTCCTCCTTTTCCCCCTTATACAGGCTGGAAAGGATCTCTACCAGATCCTCGGTCGAATCCGGCCCTTTGCGGCCATGACGGGTGGCATCGTCCTCCCCGTTGAAATCCCACATAGGGTGGCCTCTGTATTGCAATGGTTGTACCCCCCGCATGATGCATGTCGTCATGACTCCAATCATGGTCAACCCGGAATGGGCCAGTAATCTTATTCGGCCCATCAAGTAATGGACGCTCTTGTCTTCCTCCAATCGGGGGCTCCACGGGCGCCAGCTGAGGCGTTTCTTCAGGGGAGCAGCACTAAACTCCGGGAGGCCAATCCGGACTGGGTCCGGCAGCGGAGCGTCTCCTATGTAAAACCACTCTGAGGGCCAGTCTTCGGACGCCTTCTTGGGAATACCGGATGGGTATCCGGTCCCGGCGATGCGCCATATTTCGGCGCCGCCCACTTGATATATGGCCCCCTCGTGAGAACGGGGTACGAGGTAGAACAGCCTCTTCCACAATGCAAAATGGGGCTCAATGCCTAGGAATAGCTCACAAAGAGCTACGTAGCCCGCGATATGCAGGACAGAGGCGGGCGTGAGGTGGTGGAGCTGGAGTCCGCGGAGGAACGGGTGTATCGGGAATCCAAGTCCCCTTACCAAATAAGGGACGAAGCATACTCGCTCCCCTTTATTGGGGCTTGGGGTAGCCTCCGCTTGCCTCCCACCTTGATAGGTGACTAGCCCGGCTCGGACCGGGACCATGAAGGCCAGAGGGAGAAATCCCCCCGCTTGGAGCTTCACTAGCTCGTTGTGCGAAACAGAGCACCTCCT
The DNA here is from genome assembly GCA_963921465.1 of Triticum timopheevii. Classification (NCBI taxonomy): domain Eukaryota; kingdom Viridiplantae; phylum Streptophyta; class Magnoliopsida; order Poales; family Poaceae; genus Triticum; species Triticum timopheevii. The sequence goes on from OY997272.1 coordinate 226,180,685, forward strand.
CCAATTCCCCGGCGGTGGGCTGGGAGTGCGTGAAGAAGAGCCGCGTCGACGGTCCATGATGGAATGGATTTTTAGGTCAAAGGCGCTCCGATGAAGTATTCGCGGGAGGAGGATGGTGTGGTTTGGATCTGGATTTTTGCCTCTTTTATAGGCGGATGACTCGCACGACTGGGGGGTAAAACGTAAAAGACGCCCTGGCTTTTTGCATTCGTGCGACGCGTGGAAAAATACCATTATTGGGCATAGAAGCTGAGAAACACAGTATTTATGGTGAAGCCGGACACTGTTCGGCAGGTACATGGAACTTGAAGGGAGAACCCGCCTTGCAACGCCGAAGACTATATACGCGCTGGACTTATCGTCATTGAAGCCTGGTTTGGGGGCTACTAAGGGAGTCCTGGACTAGGGGGTGTCCGGACAGCCGGACTATCATCGTCCGCCAGACTCCAAGACTACGAAGATACAAGATTGAAGACTCCGTCCCGTGTCCGGATGGGACTTTCCTTGGCGTGGAAGGCAAGCTTGGCGATACGGATATGTAGATCTCCTACCATTGTAACCGACTCTGTGTAACCCTAGCCTCCTCTGGTGTCTATATAAACCGGAGGGCTTTAGTCCGTAGGACACAACATACATTACAACAATCATACCATAGGCTAGCTTTAGGGTTTAGCCTCCTTGATCTCGTGGTAGATCCACTCTTGTACTACCCATATCATCAATATTAATCAAGCAGGACGTAGGGTTTTACCTCCATCAAGAGGGCCCGAACCTGGGTAAAACATCATGTCCCTCGTCTCCTGTTACCATCCGCCTAGACGCACAGTTCGGGACCCCCTACCCGAGATCCACCGGTTTTGACACCGACACCACCGCAGCTGCGACCCAGGGTTCGGACGAGAGTCGGTTACCCGCCGAGCACTACTTTGGGGAAGTTCTGCGTGGTGCTCGTGTAATAGAGTCGCAGTGCTCGAAAAATGTCACGTTCAAATGAACGTTTAATTTTATAAAACAATGTTTATGATGTAGGCGCTTTTTGTACTTGTGCGTTCAAGTATTGAAATATCTCCTGTGCGGCCATTTATGTATATATATGTATAACCTGAAAGATGGCAGTCGTCGGCTTCAGCCCCCACGCACAAGGTGCGGCGGTGTTCGCAAAAATAGCTCGGTCCTGTTAAGGAGGTGGTAGCATAGCAAACGAGGCAACCGGACTATAATGCTTTATCACTTTCACTTAGCCATTGGAGTTCGAGGGTGGGGCTACGATATAGCCCCTGGGGGCACCGCGCTATCCGAATTCGGGGCGCGTATGTGCCTGACCAGGAAACGGTCCTTCGTCAAAGCAGAGGAATTCTAAACATTCCTGTGGTCGATCGAGTGGTTGACCAGTCTCTCGCTGTATCATGACAGTCAGTTTTCGGCTTTCTCTACTGAGGTGCTCACCCAGCCGAACTGGGGCACAATCGCAGTAGTTCTCCTGGTGCCGCGTTAGCCGATGATACGGAACGTAAGGCAGCAAAACACAGGAGCCGGGCAAACCCAACATTTGACCAAAGACATGATTCGGAGCTGATGCATATAAGGCCTAACTCAAGACGCCGAACACTCCCTAAGGTGTTCGGTCTTTATGATAACGGGCAGAACAATGCCCTAAGCCCCTAGTGTCCAGGTACGGGCGAGGTCCTCTGACGCGGTCGATGCCAAAACGTCAGTCTCCTCTCTGGTTATAATGAAAAACCAGGGGATTATAGCAACAAGAGACAGTAAGAAAGGTTTACGCAGGGTCTTAATCTGAAAAGAATCCTTGTAACGGGTCCCTACTGCACGTCTGCGCCTGTGTCTCTGTTGTGCCGTTATCCTGGACGGGTGTGCACGTTGTTCATCTGCAAAAATAGAGGAACTTAGTTTGAAAGGAAATCGTGCGGAAAAAAAATGCATAAAAAATATTAATAAATGAATAAAGCTGAGCCAAATTAGCTCATTATTGCACAGCCCCTTGTGAAGGGGTGTGCGGCTAGGGAGCCCCTAGCTTATTTATTCCGGACTCGTCTAACCGTGTCCGGGGTCTTTGAATGACCCTCTTAATGAAATGATGCCGCGTGGACCGGGCATTTTAAGTGTAAGAGACGCGTAATGTGGTATTGCGTTAAAGCGGACAAAAGCTTCACGTCCCAGTAGTGCTTGATAGCTACTTTTGAATGGGGCGACATGAAAGATTAGCTTTTCGCGTCGGAAGTTGTCAGGTGACCCGAACACAACTTCTAGTAATAAGGAGCCTGTGCACTTGGCGTAAGGGCCTGAAGTCACTCCTTTAAAGGAAGTGCGGCTATGTCGAATTATAGTAAGGTCTATCCCCAACTTGCAGATTGTGTTCGGATATAGCAGGTTTAAATCACTGCCGCCGTCCATCAGGACTTGTGTAAATTGTAGTCCGTCGATTATAGGATCCAATATCAAAGCAGTCCATCCTGCATTTCGAACACTTCTGGAATAATCCAGGTGGTCAAAAGTGATTAGTTTTGACATCCAATCTCGCGGTTCCGCTTGGGTGGACCGTGCGACACCTATCTTAGCGGGTGCCGCATTGTTTTTCCGTAATATCATATGAAGTGAGTTTACTGTTCTGACTTCTTGTGGGAAAGTCTTTTGTTTTCCGGTGCTCTGCTGGTGGGGTTCATCATCATCCTCGCTTGGTGCGTAGAGCCCCTTGTGTTCGGCGTTGAGTCGGACGGACTGTTTGAAAACCCAACAATCTCGGTGGGTGTGGTTTGCAGGCCTTCCGGAGGTACTGTGGATTTGGCATATCCGATCCAAAATTTTGTTTAAGTTGGAGAGCTCGTCACTGTTATCCTTAAGAGGCAGTGTTTTATTGTCTGGCCGCGAGCTTTTGAATCCGGCGTTGACCACCGTGTTCTTTGGGCTTTTTTCTTTATTCCGGCGTTGATCCTTTCTGCGCCGTGATTTTCCGTTTCCATCTCTGATCTCGGATGTACTTGGGTCGCTGGTGCTGCATCTTGCTAGCCAGCTGTCTTCCCCCGCGCAAAAGCGGGTCATGAGGCTTGTTAGCGCGGCCATTGTCCTCGGCTTCTCTTGGCCGAGGTGTTTGGCGAGCCATTCGTCTCGGACGTTGTGTTTAAAAGCTGCTAAGGCTTCCGCATCCGGACAGTCGACTATTTGGTTCTTTTTGGTAAGGAACCTGTTCCAGAATTTGCGCGCTGACTCTCCGGGCTGTTGAGTTATATGACTTAGATTGTCTGCATCCGGAGGGTGGACATAAGTCCCTTGAAAATTTGCTCTAAACGTGTCCTCGAGCTCTTCCCAACTTCCAACAGTGTTTTCTGGGAGGCTTTTGAGCCAATGCCGAGCTGGCCCTTTGAGCTTGAGGGGTAGATATTTTATGGCGTGGAGATCATCTCCTCTAGCCATGTGTATGTGTAGTATGTAATCCTCTATCCAGACTCCAGGGTCTGTTGTTCCGTCGTAAGCCTCTATGTTTATGGGTTTGAACCCTGCTGGAAATTCATGATCCAGCACCTCATCGGTGAAACATAGTGGGTGTGCGGTGCCCCTGTATTTTGGTGTGCCGCTGTCTTCGAACACTTGGCGTGTTGTGTTGCTTCCTGGGGCCCTCTGTTTTGGCCCATAAATGGACCTGGCTGGGCCATCTGTTTTCCCAGGATCATGAGTTGGCTTGTGTGCGGCGCCGCTTGTCGCTTTTGGCCTGTCATCTGGCCGTCTATCCGGCCAGGCGGCCTCTTTGTTCTTTGACTGTGGGGGCTCTATGGCTTCCTCGTCAAATTCTGGCAGCAGCTTGCGCTTTGGGTAGCTCTTTGTTTGGTGGCCATTGCCATATTTGTCTGCGGTCTTGAGTACTTTGCTCCACCTCATTCTGAGTATGTCTTCCGCTGTTTTGAGCTTTCGTTTTTCCTTCTTCAGACTTCTTGCAGTGGCGACGAGTCTTTTGAATTTCTTCGTCGTCCGCATCCCAACCATCCTGGCCGTAGTCCGCCCAGGGCTCTCCGGATAGCGAGAGATGCTTTAGCGAATTTAGGATGTCGCCAAAGGGTGAGTGCTGAAAGATGTCTGCCGCGGTGAACTCCAGGATCGGTGCCCAATCGGATTCGATTGGCAGGGGCGCAGGAGGTTCGGAGTCCGGCAAGGAGTCCGGCACCTCGGAGTCACGAGCTTTATAATGGACGAGGTCAGAGTTCGGCTCCATCGCCGTGAAAGTTGCAGCTCCTGAGGCGGTGTCCAGCCACCCGTCCTCGATCTGCGCGACCGGCTCCGAACTATGGGTCAAAGAGGATTCGTGTGCGGCCTCCAAGGCATTGTCCGGCGGCAGAGTTAGATCATGCCCATCGTGACAGTGCGGCTCGCTTGTTTGCGGCTTGGATCCATCGAAGATCAAGTCCCTGCGGATATCCGCCGTGAAGTTTAGGCTTCCAAATCTGACTTGATGGCCAAGGGCGTAGCTTTCGATCTGCTCCAGATGGCCAAGTGAATCAGCCCGCAGTGCGAAGCCGCCGAATACGAAGATCTGGCCGGGGAGAAAAGTCTCACCCAGGACTACATTGTTGATCGAAGAGGCCATCTAGCCTATCGGTGACGACACAGAGGAACTCTCAATGAAAGCACCAATGTCAGTGTCAAAACCGGCGGATCTCGGGTAGGGGGTCCCGAACTGTGCGTCTAGGCGGATGGTAACAGGAGACAAGGGACACGATGTTTTTACCCAGGTTCGGGCCCTCTCGATGGAGGTGAAACCCTACTCCTGCTTGATTGATATTGATGATATGGGTAGTACAAGAGTGGATCTATCACGAGATCAAGGAGGCTAAACCCTAGAAGCTAGCCTATGGTATGATTGTTGTAATGGTTGTTCGTCCTACGGACTAAAACCCTCCGGTTTATATAGACACCGGGGAGGGCTAGGGTTACACAGAGTCGGTTACAATGGTAGGAGATCTACATATCCGTATCGCCAAGCTTGCCTTCCACGCCAAGGAAAGTCCCATCCGGACACAGGACGAAGTCTTCAATCTTGTATCTTCATAGTCTTGGAGTCTGGCTGACGATGATAGTCCGGCTGTCCGGACACCCCCTAGTCCAGGACTCCCTCACTACTCCTGGATCACTATTGTACCCCCTTGCCAAACTCATGGCAAGGTACACAACATGTCATACTTTATAGAACATATGGTTGAGGCATAGGGAATGACTTTCATTCTCTCTCTATCTTTTGTCGTGGTCGGGTTTTGAGTCTTACTCAACTTCACACCTTGCAACACAGGGAAGAACCCTTTCTTTGACTGATCCATTTTGAACTTCTTCAAAATCTTTTCAAGGTATGTGCTTTGTGAAAGTCCTATCAAGCGTCTCGATCTATCCCTATAGATCTTGATGCCCAATATATATGTAGCTTCACCGAGGTATTTCATTGAAAAATTCTTATTCAAGTATCCCTTTTATGCTATTCAGAAATTCTATATCATTTCCTATCGATAATATGTCATCCACATATAATATCAGAAATGCTACAGAGCTCCCACTCACTTTCTTGTAAATACATGCTTCACCATAAGTCTGTATAAAACCATATGCTTTGATCACCTCATCAAAGCGTATATTCCAACTCCGAGATGCTTGCACCAGTCCATAGATGGATCGCTGGAGCTTGCACACTTTGTTAGCACCTTTAGGATCGACAAAAACTTCTGGTTGCATCATATATAACTCTTCTTTAATATCCATTAAGGAATGCAGTTTTTTGACATCCAATTGCCAGATTTCCTAATTATAAAATGCGGCAATTGCTAACATGCTTCAGATAGACTTAAGCATCACTACGGGTGAGAAAATCTCATCGTAGTCAACCCCTTGAACTTGTCAAAAACCTTTCGCAACAAGTCGAGCTTTGTAGACAATAACATTACCATCAGCGTCAGTCTTTTTCTTGAAGATCCATTTATTTTCTATGGCTTGCTAATCATCGGGCAAGTCCACCAAAGTCCACACTTTGTTCTCATACATGGATCCTATCTCAGATTTCATGGCCTCAAGCCATCTGTCAGACTCCGGGCTCATCATAGCTTCTTCATAGTTCGTAGGTTCGCCTTGGTCTAGTAACATGACTTCTAGGACATGATTACTGTACCACTCTGGTGCGGATCGTGCTCTGGTCGAGCTACGAGGTTCTGTAGTAACTTGATCTGAAGTTTCATGATCATCATCATTTGCTTCCTCTCTAGTTGGTGTAGGCATCACGGGAACGGTTTTCTATGATGTGCTACTCTCCAATTCGAGAGAAGGTACAATTACCTCATCAAGTTCTACTTTCCTCCCATGCACTTCTTCGGAGAGAAACTCCTTCTCTAGAAAGGACCCGAACTTAGCAAAAAAGATCTTGCCTTCGGATCTATTGTAGAAGGTGTACCCAATAGTTTCTTTAGGGTATCCTATGAAGACACACTTCTCCAATTTGGGTTCAAGCTTATCTGGCTAAAGCCTTTTGACATAAGCATCGCATCCCCAAACTTTAAGAAACGATAGCTTAGGTTTCTTGCCAAACCACAGTTCATACGGTGTCGTCTCAACAGATTTAGATGGTGCCCTATTTAACATGAATGCGGCTGTCTCTAATGCATAACCCCAAAACAATAATGGCTAATCGGTAAGAGACATCATAGAAACGCACCATATCTGATAAAGTACGGTTACGATGTTCAGACACACCATTACGCCGTGGTGTTCCAGGTGGCGTGAGTTGTGAAACTATTCCACATTGTTTTAAATGAAGGCCAAACTCGTAACTCAAATACTCACCTCCGCGATCAGATCGTATAAACTTTTTTTCTTTTTACAATGATTCTCCACTTCACTCTGAAATTCTTTGAAATTTTCAAACATTTCAGATTTGTGTTTCATCAAGTAGATATACCCATACCTACTCAAATCATCTGTGAAGGTGAGAAAATAATGATACCCACCGCGTGCTTCAACACTCATCGAACCGCTTACATCGGTATGTATTATTTCTAATAAGTCATTAGCTCGCTCCATTGTTCCGGAGAACAGAGTTTTAGTCATCTTGCCCATGAGGCATGGTTCACAAGTATCAAATGATTCATAATCAAGTGATTCCAAAAGTCCATCCACATGGAGTTTCTTCATGCGCTTTACACCAATATGACCTAAATGGCAATATCACAAGTATGTTGCACTATCATTATCAACTTTGCATCTTTTGGCATCAATATTATGAATATGTGTATCACTACGATCGAGATTCAGTAATCCATTCATATTGGGTGTATGACCATAGAAGGTTATATTCATATAAACAGAACAACAATTATTCTCTGACTTAAATGAATAACCGTACTGCAATAAACATGATCTTATCATATTCATGCTCAACACAAACACCAAATAACACTTATTTAGGTTCAACACTAACCATGGTTTAAATAGCGGATAGCGGGCTAGTAGCGGATTGGGGTCCGTGTAGCGGAATGCGGATAGCAGGCAATATTGCGGGCTCTATGTCCACGTAGTGGATTTGTAAAAGCACTAGATTATTGGTTATATTTGTAGATCCTTAACAAATAATAATAACATTTAATTTGAGCAACAACGGATGCTAGTGCGCTAGCACTATTGCGGACGCAATAGCAGATGTTATCTTCATTATATGAAACTATGACACTAACCCTGAAGGTAGAGGGAGTGTGCGATGGTGGTGGTATCAACCTTGGAATTACTTCCAACACGCATTGTCACTTCGCCCTTAACTAGTCTCTGTTTATTTTGTAACTGCCATTTCGAGTTACTAATCTTTAGCAAATGAACCAGTATCAAATACCCAGGGGCTACTACGAATACTAGTAAGGTACACATCAATAACATGTATATCAAATATACCTTTGTTCACTTTGTCGTCCTACTTATTCGCCAAGTATTTGGGACAGTTCCGCTTCTAGTGACAATTTCCTTTGCAGTAGAAGCACTCAATTTCAGGCTTAGGTCCAGCTTTGGGCTTCTTCACGGGAGTGGAACTTGCTTGGAATTCTTCTTGAAGTTCCATTTCTTTCCCTTTGCCCTTTTCTTGAAACTAGTGGTCTTGTTAACCATCAACACTTGATGCTCCTTCTTGATTTCTACCTTCGCCGATTTCAGCATCGCGAAGAGCTCGGGAATCATTTTCATCATCCCTTGCATATTATAGTTCATCATGAAGTTCTAGTAGCTTGGTGATAGTGACTAGAGAACTCTGTCAATCACTATATTATCTGGAAGATTAACTCCCACTTGATTCAAGCGATTATAGTACCCAGACATTCTGAGCACATGCTCACTGGCTGAGCTATTCTCCTCCATCTTGTAGGCAAAGTACTTGTCAGAGGTCTCATACCTCTCGACACGGGCATGAGTCTGAAATACCAATTTCAACTATTGGAACATCTTATATGCTCCATGGCGTTCAAAACATTTTTGAAGTCTCGGTTCTAAGCCGTAAAGCATGTCGCACAAAACTACCAAGTAGTCATCATATCGAGCTTGCCAAACGTTCATAACATCTGCATCTGCTCCTGCAATAGGTCTGTCACCTAGCGGTGCATCAAGGACATAATTCTTCTGTGCAGCAATGAGGATAATCCTCAGATCACGGACCCAGTCCGCATCATTGCTACTATCATCTTTCAACTTAGTTTTCTCTAGGAACATGTCAAAAAAATAGGGGAACTATATCGCGAGCTATTGATCTACAACATAGATATGCAAAACTATTAAGAGTAAGTTCATGATAAATTAAGTTCAATTGATCAAATTACTAATTAACTCCCACTTAAATAAACATCCCTCAAGTTATCTAAGTGATGCATGATCCAAATCAACTAACCCATGTCCGATCATCACGTGAGATGGGGTAGTCATCAATGGTGAACATCTCTATGTTGATCATATCTACTATATGACTCACGTTCAACCTTTCGGTCTCCAGTGTTCCGAGACCATGTCTGTATGTGCTAGGCTCGTCAAGGTTAACCCAAGTATTCTGCATGTGCAAAACTTTCTTACACTCATTGTATGTGAACGTAAAGTCTATGACACCCGATCATCACGTGGTGTCTCGAAACGACGAACTTTCGCGGCAGTGCATACTCGGGGAGAACACTTATATATTGAAATTTAGTGAAGGGATCATCTTATAATGCTACTGTTGTTCTAAGCAAAATAAGATGCATAAAAGATAAACATCACATGCAATCAAAATATGTGACATGATATGGCCATCATCATCTCATGCTTTTGATCTCCATCTCCAAAGCATCGTCATGATCTCCATCGTCACCGGCTCGACACCTTGATCTCCATCACCGCGTCGTGGTCATCTCGCCAACTATTGCTTCTACAACTATTGCTAAGGCATAGCGATAAAGTAAAGCAATTTCATGGCATTTGCATTTCATACAATAAAGAGACAACCATGAGGCTCCTGCCGATTGCCGATAAATTACAAAACATGATCATATCATACAATAACATATATCATATCATGTCTTGACCATATCCTATCACAAAATACCCTACAAAAACAAGTTAGACGTCCTCTACTTTGTTGTTGCAAGTATTACGTGGCTGCTACGGGCTTCTAGCAAGAATCGTCCTTACCTACGGCAAAAACCACAACGGTGATTCATCAAGTTTGTTGTTTGAACCTTCAAGGGCCGGCTATAGTCAAATTCGATTCAACTAAAGTAGGAGAAACAAACACCCGCCAGCCACCTTTATGCAAAACTAGTTGCATGTCAGTCGCTGGAATCGGCCTCATGTGCGTTGACATGTAAGGTTGGTCCGGGCCGCTTCATCCCATAATACTGCCGAATCAAAATAAGACGTTGGTGGTAAGCAGTATGACTATCACCGCCCACAATTCTTTGTGTTCTACTTGTGCATATCATCTACGCATAGATCTGGCTCGGATGCCACTGTTGGGAAACGTTGCATGGAAAACAAAAAAAATTCTATGCACACACAAGATCTATCTATGGAGATGCATAGCAACGAGAGGGAGAGAGTGTGTCTATGTACCCTCGTAGACTGTAAGTGGAAACGTTTCACAACGCGGTTGATGTAGTTGAACTTTCTTCGCAATCCAACCGATCGAGTACCGACTGTACGACACCTCCGCGTTGAGCACACGTTCAGCTCGATGACGTCCTCCGCCTTCTTGATCCAGCAAGATGACGCAGTAGTGGGTGAGTTTCGGCAGCACGACGGTGTGGTGACGGTGATGGTGAAACTATCTCCACAGGGCTTCGCCTAAGCACTACGAAAATATGACCGTGGTGTAAATGGTGGAGGGTGGCGCCGCACACGGCTAGGCAATTGTCTATTGTGTGCTAGGCGCCCCCTCCCACATATATATAGGTGGGAGAGAGGGAGGATCAGCCAAAGGAGGCACCCAGGTAGGAGGATCCTACTTGGGGTCCTTCCCTAGCCGCGCCCCCTTTCCTTATTTGGAGTGCGGGGAAAGGCAAGGGAGGGTGGCGCCCCCTTTCCTTTCTCCCATGAGAGGGAAAGGCAGGAGGGGCTAGTCCTCCCCCTTTTCCTTCCATAGGGTTGTCCAAACAAGGGAGGAGGCGGCCCCCGTGTAGGCTGGTATGTCCCCTCCTTTGGCCCATAAGGCCCATAACTTGCCCCGGGGGGGGGGGGGGGGAGGTGCGCGCGGAACCCCTTCCACTGACCCGATTCCTTCCCGGTAAGTCCAGAAACACTTCCGGTGTCCAAATACCATTGTCCTATATATCAATCTTTACCTCTTGACCATTTCAAGACTCCTCGTCATGTCCGTGATCTCATCCGGGACTCCGAACAATATTCGGTCACCAAAACATATAACTCATATAACACTATATCCCAAGGTTGGAAAAAGCAGTTGGCGTAAGCGAGGCGGTTGGCCTTCGCCTAGTGCCTAGGCAGTGCTTAAGCGTCCTAGGCGCAGCCTAGGCGGTTATGTAATTTTTACTATCGGGGTGTATATGTGGTTATTATATGTGTATTTTATTAATTTAGGGCATATAAGTATGTTAACTACCAGTACTATGATTGGAATATGGCCCTTTTGGCATATCAGTGCAATATGACATGATTTCTCACTTGGGTAGAGAATTTGTTACTTCCTCTGCCTAGACTTCTGCTTATGCCCTAAGCGAGGCGTTTGGCCATTGCCTAGCGCCTAGGCGTGCCTAAGCGCCTCCTAGGCACTGCCTTTTCCAATAGTATCCTCAACGAACGTTAAGCGTGCGGACTCTACGGGTTCGAGAACTATGTAGACATGACCGAGACACCTCTGTGGTCAATAAACAATAGAGGAACCTGGATGCCCATATTGACTCCTACATATTCTACGAAGATCTTTATCGGTCAAACCGTTATGACAACATACGTAATTTCCTTTGTCCATCGGTATGTTACTTGCCCGAGATTCGACCATCGGTATCTTCATACCTAGTTCAGTCTCATTACCGACAAGTCTCTTTACTCGTTCTGTAATACATCACCTCGTGACTAACTCCTTAGTCATTTGCTTGCAAGTTTATGATGTGTATTACCGAGAGGGCCAAGAGATACCTCTCCGATACTTAGAGTGACAAATCCTAATCTCGATCTATGCCAACTCAACAAACACCTTTGGAGATACATGTAGAGCATCTTTATGATCACCCAGTTACGTTGTGATGTTTGATAGCACACAAGGTATTCCTCCGGTATCCGGGAGTTGCATAATCTCATAGTCGAAGGAATATGTATTTGACATGAAGAAAGCAATAACAATAAACTAAACGATCATTATGCTAAGCTAACAGATGGGTCTTGTCCGTCACATCATTCTCCTTATGATGTGTTACCGTTATCAAATGACAACACATGTCTATGGTTAGGAAACCTTAACCATCTTTGATCAACGAGCTAGTCTAGTAGAGGCTTACTAGGGACACAATATTTGTTTATGTATTCACACATGTATTTAAGTTTCCGATCAATACAATTCTAGCATGTATAATAAACCTTTATCATGAATAAGGAAATGTAATATAAAATAACAATTTTATTATTCCCTCGGGGCATATTTCCTTCATTAACATCTCGGTTGAGTCTGTGGATTGCGAGCTAGATTCTCACCGTCCAAGATTTTGACATGATCTCCGTTTGACCCGAGGTGTCGCTCCTGATGATTTTGTGCTCCACCGCCCTGCATGGAATTTTCAAAGAAAAGTTATGCACCCGAGGAACATAGTCCTCGGTCATGTAATAGGAGGAGGGGAGCGCGTGCCCCTATTAAGGGTCGCCATTTTCTTCCTCTGAGGTATTGTCCATTTCGATTGTTCTACATACGCTGATGTCGTTGTTGGATGTGCCATGTGGTGTCTCTTCCACCATGGGAGCTCCATAAAAAATATGTAAATCTCCACTCTTCTGTTGATTTGTCAGTTTGTTGCACCATTACATCAATATGACTATTGTTGCAATTCTTCAGACTAATGGAAAGATCCTTGGACAAGGAAAAATCGATGCTGCGGCTTAGTCCATCACTGTCCACCTCGAAACTTCTTGCAAAACCCAGTGTGTTCGGCAAGCCTTCCACTCTTTTCCCTCGGATCTTTGTCTCCATGATAAAGATGAGGATATGCCCATTCTTGCTTCACATGATTGCGAAGCTCGCGAATTGCTTCAGGGTTCCCAAACCCTTGTCAATTCCATCTAATGCAAATCATTAGCTCAAGTAGGGCTGACCTGCAGCCTCTGCCAAATTCTCAGAGTTAGCTGCAGTTGGTTTATTTTTCTTTTGACCCATACCCCCATCGTTCAGATCATCATGTTCACCATCAGGATTCTCTTTACTTTGGTCCCCATCATTCCGATCAACACCCGAACCACCAGTTAAGCAAGGCACCTCGATTCTGCGATAAATTTGTTTTTGGTTTTGAGGTCCATCTTTCCTCTTGCTTGCACTAATTCTACTCTCAAGCAGAGACTGCACCTCCGCGTTCTTCTCTGCTGCATTGGATGAGGAGTCAGCCTCTTTCTTGGAAGTCTGTGATTGTTGAGATTCTCGCAACAGTCCATCAGTAGAACTGCTTTTCTTCCTCTCATCCGGTGCTCTCAAACTAGCCTTGAAAGGCAGATCACCGTTTGCATCTCAAGTTCCTGGCGTCAGACAGAAAAGATCGGAGTGCCCCAGACGGCCACATGAAAAATAGAGCGGGATACTTGTTCATATTGTATGTCATACCAATCCGTGCTTTTTCTCCACTCCGAATCTATAAGTATGCATCTCTTCAAAGACTTACGCACGTCCACTTTAACCCTTGCCCTTAGGAAGTCCCCCACATGATCAAGCCGAATCGAACTAACTTTCTTATCTATCTGTTTTGTAATTGCCTCTCCTTGTGTTTCATTTCTCAGATGGAAGGGTAAATTGATTACCCTTGCTCAAAGTTGAAGCTTATTAAACTGCAACTTCAATGGTCATACACGCCATGAATTCCTCCAAAATCATTGCATGTTTGCTAACATGCGAAGACGATCCATCTCTGACTCGATCCTGATCACGTTGTGATTCGAAATCAAATACAAACATGGTTTCTCGTACAGAATGAAAGACCAAGTCCATAAGGTTACCACAAGCTAATTGCAAAACGTCGGCGATCGTCTATGTGGAAGATGTTCCGGTAAAGGATCTTCCATGCAAGCGACAACTTCTTCATAGCGTCGTCATCAACATATACTAGTGGTGTTGCTTCTTCCTCGGAGATGTTTAGCTTTTCGAGCGCTCCCTACATCTGAGCCCTTGCCGATTTGGACGGGAGCACGGCTTCACGTGAGTTTCCCGACCTAGAGGACGTCGCCATCCTTGATCGGTGATTCCGGTGAGCCCGCCGATGAGATCCGCGTCCGCCTTCTTTTTCCCTCGAAAACCTGATCGCCTAGGAGGGGGTTAGGTTTTCGGAAAACACCATCCGTGATGAAAGAACTTAGATAGCGCCATTGTACATTGTCTGCAGTAGATCATTTGGTAAAGTCCAGTAACAACGTCTTAAGAGCTCAGAGGACGATCTCATCTACCGTTGCTTAGCTACTACGTCAGCAGTAGAAGTCAACATCGGAAAGGCTAACAGTGCAACACACGCACACACACAACCTTCAGATCCAATCGACCATACTACTGCCTCCGAGCGACCGAGACCCCGTTTGCCATCACCCACTTCCTCCTTCCCACCCTTCCTCCTTCGTTCACAAATCTTCTCTTCTCCGCGCCGCGCCCTCCCCCTCCCGGCCCGGCGAGAGGCCACCCAAGCGGCTCCGCCTCTCACGCTCCCGCGCCCACAAACCCCCAGGAACCTCGTCCTCCCGAGGTTCCCGCTTCGGCGCGCTTCCGAGCCGCCACAATGGTACGTGTGCCTGTCTCCCGCCCTCCCGACAAATTGCTCCCTCCCCGCCCCTCCTCGCCGCTTACACGCGAATGCGATCCGAGATCAGGCGATGGCGGGGCTGGCCGTCGCTTAGTGTGTTCGTATCGCGCGCGGGCTACACGCCGCCGCCGCGGCGAGATCCGCCGCGAGACATGTCGAATTCCCGGTGGATCTGGGGTTCTGTTGCGCTATGTACTGACTTGATTTCCCTTTCTCGTGTTTTTTTTTGGGTGATGGCCGTGAATGTGGCAGCCGCTCCGGTTGGATATCAAGGTAATCGCGATGCCTCTTACTGGGATCTACTCGGTGAATGTCTGGTGTGGTGTCGCTGATGTCGGTTTTGTGTTTGGTTGTATCAGAGGAAGCTCGCGCAGCGGTCGGAGAGGGTCAAGTCCGCGGATCTGCATCCGACAGAGCCATGGTTAGTGGGCAGTTCGTGTGATGTGAATATGATCTTGGTTTTGATTTTGGCTACGAAATTCACGTGCGGGTGATCAAAGCTTCCGCCAAACCGTGGTAAATAGCGTGACCATTCTCTTGTGCTACACAGGATTTTGTCGAGTCTTTACTCGGGGAGTGTCTGCATCTGGAACTACCAAACGCAGGTAGGTGGCTGTTCACAGCAGCCCGCCTTCATAATCTGCCTTTGTAATTTTTCAGCTAAACTCGATGAAGATTATAAGCAATGATGATGGTGTCACTTGTACCTTGTATGTTGTAATGAAACTAGATATTTTCGTTCATGTATAGAAATGAAGATGTACTTAGATTTAATTTGTATATTTCTGAAACGCGATTTACGGTGTGTATAGTAATGAGCTAGGTGATATGTCACTGGTAGTGACTTCTCCTAGAACGGGAAAAGAGAGGGAATATCGAACATGTGTAGATTAGCAATTATGTAAAATCCAGAGAAAAAAAACTTTGATGTCACTATTTTAAAAATCTACCGACGAGGTTAAAGTAACAAGAATCTTCCATCTATTTTTAGGTAATCGCTAATCTATATCTATGTCACTTTATTGTAAGGGAAAAAAGGGGCAGAGGAGGCGGAAAATGAAAATGCATCTTTTTATCTTCTTATGACTGAGATAAATGACTTTGTATAGCTTATCTTAAGACTTGACTGACAAAACTATATATTTATTTATCTCTAGACAATGGTGAAATCATTTGAAGTCACAGAATTACCGGGTATGCTTTCCCACCGAATTGCTTGCTTATCTTGCCAGATATACCATCATTTTGATATATCATGTCTGTCGCAGTTCGTTCGGCTAAATTTATTGCACGGAAGCAATGGGTTGTTGCTGGTGCCGATGATATGTTTATCCGCGTGTACAATTACAATACAATGGATAAGGTCAAGGTATTTGAAGCTCATACTGATTACATCAGGTGTGTGGCTGTTCATCCAACCCAGCCTTTTGTGCTGTCATCATCCGATGACATGTTAATTAAGCTTTGGGATTGGGATAAGGGTTGGGCATGCACTCACATATTTGAGGGGCATTCTCACTATGTGATGCAAGTCACATTTAACCCAAAGGATACCAATACTTTTGCTAGTGCTTCCCTTGATCGCACGATAAAGGTTTGTATTTGTTCCTCAAAAAGATGCTGGTTAAACTGAGTCCTGTTTTGTATCTTGGTCTGTACCCTGCCTAATATCCTAATATTGAACCTGAACTTCAGATATGGAGTATTGGTTCTCCTGATCCTAACTTCACATTAGATGGCCACTCAAAAGGCGTGAACTGTGTTGATTACTTCACCGGTGGTGATCGCCCATTTTTAATTACTGGATCTGATGATCAGACTGCAAAGGTGTGTCATCTGCAATGAATTGTGCTATTGTAAGGGTATATTGGGATTGATCTGACTTATTACTCAATTTGTTGGATCAGGTTTGGGATTACCAAACCAAGAGCTGTGTTCAAACACTCGAAGGACATGCACACAATGTGTCTGCTGTCTGTTTCCATCCAGAACTACCTATTATAATTACTGGCTCAGAGGATGGCACAGTTCGATTGTGGCACTCTACAACCTACAGGTACTCTCTCTCTCTCTCATACTATGATATTGCTTGGAGATGATACTAACAGTGCGCTGTCTGAAGACCAGCTTTGTTTTACTAACATCTATTTAGTTACACGCAATACAGTTACTGGCTGTAGTTTTTTTGTTCTACATGTTTTTTGTTTACAATAATAGTAATATCTTCTGACTATACACATTCGTTATTTCCCAACTCATGCCAGTTTATTTCTTTAAATTGGCAGTATAGATAGTGCCTTGTTCATGAATCATGAGCAAGAATGTGGTCTATTCTTAATTCTTCCATTTCTCCCAAGCATTTAATTATTTCTTTTCTTGTAGAACAAGTGAATAACACTTTGCTTGATGCACTTTCAGGCTTGAGAACACTCTTAATTATGGTCTTGAGCGAGTTTGGGCTTTAGGATACATGAAGGGGTCAAGAAGGTAATGAATATTTAGCTCTTGCTCTATTTCAGTTCTATGGTAATATGGTAAATGTGAAGGGCCAATACACGAATATGTCTTCTCATCTGCTACTGAAGCTCCACACGCACTAACAATCCATTTTCTTTTTCTGCGACACAATTTCCTTATATTGTGACAACATTGTGTATCTGCTAAACTGTTTCTTCCAAAAAAATTCTTCACTGAAAATGCAGACTTCATGCTTTCATTTACTTGTTCTTTCCTTTCAAGTTAAGGTAGTGATATATAATATTTTAATTTTTATAGGATTGTGATTGGATATGATGAAGGGACAATTATGATAAAAATTGGCCGTGAAGTTCCGGTTGCTAGCATGGACAACAGTGGAAAAATCATATGGGCAAAACATAACGAAATCCAAACTGTTAATATCAAGACTGTTGGTGCAGGCAATGAGGTTCTTCTTCTTTGCCATGTTAATGTGTTGAAGGCTTGTTAATTTTGGTATAAGCTTTATGTATGTTCTGTAACCTGTATCATCTGCCAGATTGCGGATGGTGAGCGATTACCGTTGGCTGTGAAGGAGCTGGGAAGCTGTGATCTTTATCCACAAGTAGGTTATATTTTATATCGTAGTGAATGCCTCATTCACATAGTGATGCTGTTATTTATCATCTACTCCCTCCGTAAACTAATATAAGAGTGTTTAGATCACTATTTTAGTGATCTAAACGTTCTTATATTAGTTTACAGAGGGAGTAGATGTTTGTTTTTACTCCCATGTTTCTGATTGGTCGTTATTTTTTCTGTTTAAGCAAGATTCACATTACTATAGAACATGTAATCATGCATGCTAAAATATTTTTATTCAAATTTACTTTGAAATGTGCAGGATTGTGAGTTACTTTTGGTGTAACCACATTTTTACATTTAGATATCCTATTATTTCCGGCATTTACAGTTGCTGCGGTATAATGAAGCTCCTCTACTGAAGTGAAATGCATAATTTCATGATTAGTAATAGCACAATATGGAATTGAGTGTTGGTTTTGAATTAAACTTCGATGGTTTAAAGAAGTGCGCATGAGGTTGTTATGACTTATGACCACTAAGAGATTCAACTTGCACATTACTAAGATATTCTTCTGTACAACTTGCACATTACTTTGAATTAACAGGAATTTGTCTTCATGTTAAACAGTAAACCTTTTTTGTAGCTTGTCTATTGTTCCATTTTCATTCGCAAGTCAATAGCTTTGATTTTTCATTTCAGAACTTAAGGCACAATCCCAACGGGAGATTTGTTGTTGTATGTGGAGATGGAGAATACATAATTTATACAGCACTAGCATGGAGAAATAGATCTTTTGGGTCTGCACTTGAATTCGCTTGGTCATCTGATGGCGAATACGCTGTAAGGGAAAGCACCTCGAGGATAAAGATATACAGTAAAAATTTCCAGGTTTGTACCAAGCAAACATTTCCATTTCCCTACTAGTATTGATGTGTAACTATTATGGTTCTGTCTTTGAGAAACATCTATGGATAAGAGAAAACGCAATGCTATAACACAAATTCCATTCCGTGTTCTATTCCCTTCTTCATACATGAATGAACCCAGAACTCCTGCAATTTATAGATGTTCAATCGATATTTGTTCTTTTTCATAATACAAGGGCTGTTTGCCCAACTAACCATACAAGTTGGCTGCGCATTTTTTTAATAATAATGGTAGTCAGGTCAATTTTGTCTCATCTTATCTTGATTTCACAATTTCCTATCTATGTGAAAAATGAAAACAGGCATATGTTAGGAACAAGCAAATATATTTTCTTATGTAAACTGTAAAGTGAAAAGTAAATATATGACATGCACAAGTATTTTCTGCTGCTGGTTCAGGACCAGACTGGGAACTTGAGCATTTGGTAGTCAACATATTGTATTTTGCATGTTAGTATGTGAATGCTTGAACTAGACACTTGCTGTGTGGTGGAGAATGAAAGGCTTGAAAGCTAACACTTGAACAACTATTTCCATATGTCAATCTTTGTTACTACAAAATCTGAAAGATAGATATCTAATAATTTCAGGAGAGGAAAAGTATAAGACCAACATTCTCCGTCGAACGTGTGTTTGGTGGAGTATTATTGGCTATGTGTACAAATGATTTCATCTGCTTTTACGACTGGGCGGATTGCAGGTTGATACGTCGAATTGATGTCAATGTGAAGGTAAGTTTATTGTGTTGCTTCAAGAATCAAACACCTTTTCCATGTCATCTGGTATGTTATGTGACTAAAAAAAATCTGCTGTTCTCTTGTAGAATCTCTACTGGGCTGACAGTGGTGATTTGGTGACAGTTGCAAGTGATACATCATTCTACATTTTGAAGTACAATGTGAGTTCTGTTAAGAACTGTGTTGCCGTCTTACAGTTTGTAGTTATGTGACATCTGCAGGCGTCATTTACAAATGTTCTTTTGTTGTGTTAATTGTGCCAAAACGTCAGCAACTCTTACATCAAGCACTTCTATGCAATTGTTTTTCTAATTTAAAAGTCTATACTAATACAACATTATCTCTTTATCTTCCAGAGGGATGTTGTATCTTCTCATTTGGACGGAGGGGGTTCAGTTGGTGAGGAAGGTGTTGAAGATGCCTTTGAACTGCTTCATGAGATCAATGAACGCATCCGAACTGGGCTATGGGTTGGCGATTGTTTTATCTACAATAATTCTTCATCACGGCTTAATTACTGTGTAGGAGGAGAGGTGAGTGTTTTTATCATATAAAAAGGCGTTTCTATGTATGATTCCAGTTATATCATTCGTTACTGTTTGTATCACTCCAAGTCATACGGTTCCATGTATTACAGGTCACAACCTTATTTCACTTGGACCGGCCAATGTATTTACTAGGATATCTTGCTAACCAGAGCCGTGTCTATCTTATTGACAAGCAATTTAAGTGAGTTTTATCTTTATTGCTCTGGTATTCTTTTATGGCATCAACTCACAATAAACTTCTGAAGCTAACACTTCTTCTTATTGTAGTGTTGTTGGGTACACTCTACTCCTTAGTTTGATCGAGTATAAAACACTAGTGCTGCGTGGGGATTTTGATCGTGCAAATGATATTTTGCCATCTATACCGAAGGAACAATATGACAGGTGCCCCATGTTCTACTATTTGTTGTACTTTGCAGTTTTTGCCTTGGCATACAAAGATAACCTTTTATTTTCAGCGTGGCACATTTCTTGGAATCGCGGGGCATGTTGGAGGAAGCCCTTGACATAGCAACGGACTCTAATTACAGATTTGACCTGGCTGTTCAGCTTGGCCGCGTTGATGATGCAAAGGCATAGTTGACTATTGTTTTTCACATTTCCAAGAAAGTTCCCTCCTTCATTCAAATATTCTGAGTAGTTATTTTGCAGGCAATTGCTCTTGAGGTGCAAAGTGAGTCCAAGTGGAAGCAGTTAGGGGAGTTAGCTATCTCAACTGGAAAGGTACACAGCTACTGTGTCTATCAGTTACCTTGTACGCTCACTATATACTGTGCTAATGAATTGGATTGTTTTGCCATATCACTTGAGTTTACTAATATTTGATAAATGGATGAGCTAATAACTATGACTAGGCAGAATACAACCTAATATAATACGGCATGGATGTAGAGATGTATGAGAGCACAGTTTTGATGGAAATGATGTACTTTAGTTGTCGCTCAACATCATGCTTGAATCAGAAATGCTGTTTCAATTAAACATGTCATCTTCAACCTTAATTTTAACAAAACAAAGGAAATGTAAAAGCTAATTACTCAGCGTCGGAATGAGTCTTTAAGTTGCATTCTAATAAGCTTTGCCATGTTATGTTTTTATCTTGTACTAGGATGCAAAACCTATATAAGTTGCGTCCAAATAACTTTCCCATGTTGTGTCCTTCTCATGTGTCACACAACTTTTTTGCAGCTTGAGATGGCAGAGGAGTGCCTTCTACATGCACTAGATCTCAGCGGTCTATTGCTTTTATATTCATCCATTGGGGATGCTGAAGGGATAACAAAATTGGCATCAATGGCTAAAGAACAAGGAAAGAACAATGTTGCGTTCCTTTGTTTGTTCATGCTAGGCAAGTTGGAGGAATGCCTTCAATTGTTGATTGAAAGGTATGATTGTTTTAGTGAGACTGTCCTGTTTCATACATCACTTTTCAAACATGTTATTGTATGTTTAACTGTGCAACTCTTCTCTATACAGCAATCGCATTCCAGAAGCAGCATTGATGGCGAGATCTTATCTTCCGAGCAAAGTCCCTGAGATTGTAGCATTATGGAAAAAAGATCTCCAAAAGGTACTGCCAGCCTTGTAAATTCTTTGCTTTTGTTCTCTAGTTTCCAGGCCTTCATGATAACAATTTGATGTTAAACTGTTAGCTCACACAACTCCTCAGCACAAATTGTTACTTCAACATAAGTTGCACAATGAAGCATGTAATTGTCGTTCGTCAATTCCATGATATGGTTCAGCTCTAGCGGTCACAGAGTTGGATTATAATGATGCTTCAAATTCAATAAGAATAATATCCGCGCTAACTCTGATACACTGAATTCAGGATGCTTACGTATTGTTTGAGTGATGATGTAAACATTAGCTGGAATCATGCTTTGCTATTTGTTGATTTGTCTCTTGTTTGGACTTATGCTGCACTTTCTCTAATGTCCAGGGGCCACATCTTACAAACTGATGGTGTTTTCTTTGTTTCATATGCTTCGTAGGTAAACTCAAAAGCAGCAGAGTCATTGGCAGATCCTGATGAGTACCCAAACTTATTTGAAGACTGGCAGATTGCTCTCAATGTAGAAGCTACTGTCGCCCCCAAAAGGTTTTGGTTCATTTATATTGTTAAAGCAATGTTGCTGTTAAGTTTTACTGATCACATTCTTTCATCAATGCAACTAGAAAATGATGCCAGTGCATGTTTTTCAAGCTATTAATTTGTCACCCTTCTGACAAAAATCCTTTTTTTAACAGGGGTATCTATCCACCTGCTGAGGAATACATGATTCATTCTGAAAGGCCCAATGAGAGTCTTGTGGAAGCTTTCAAGAACATGCATGTACAAGAAGAGGAGGACGTACATGAAGAGGATGTACACGATGAGGAGGAGCTAACAAATGAAAATGACACAGTTCAAGAGGTATATACTCATGCAGAAATAGTTGTGTAAGCCGAAAGTAGCTTGCGCAATTAGGCTATTAATTCGTTATAAAATTTGTCAGCGCTATATGTTCTTTCAGTTTAGTAGTTGGTTGTTGGCATGTTTCCATTAGAGGGGTAACATTTGCGCCTTCAGAGAAAATTATACATTTCCAATAAACTGATAATAAATTAACTAATTATGTGCATGACTGCATGTTATAGTTGCAACAAAATAGACCTGCTCAGTAACCTGTGGGTGTGTGTTTTGCATCACTATCCCCTAGCACTGCATCATCCTTTCCTTGTATGTTAACAACTGAGACAATATCAATGGTATAACGACTAAATGTTGAAGAGTTAGTAATCATGATCCTTTCCATGAAATTCAGTCATTATCTGTTGGTGGGGAATCTTGTTTGGTTTATCTTTCGGAAGATATCCCATGCTATTATCCTCTGGGCCGAAAGCAGTTTCTCTTATTGTGTCTGATTCATAGAGAATAAGTGTATTCGTTGTCAGTGTGTTTCTACTATTCTTGGTTGTAAGATGGGCTTGCCCAGTGGTATTTTTCTGCCATTTGATACATTTCTCGGTGATACGAATTTCGCTTGAACACATTAGGGTGAGCTTACAAATGCACAAATTATTTGGTACTTTGTCTTGGACAGTGCGCTAAGGCGCTGACGTTCGTGCCCATCTCCCATATGTAATCCCACGCCCCATTTAACCTCCCGGTGGTCTTCTCCTTTGTAGTCGACATGATGTCACCCCCCTCATCTTCCTCATCATCCTCTCCTTCCTCTTTCGTCCTCCCCACTCATCTCCTCCCATTGGTGGTGCCCAAGAGAGTTTGGTCCCTAAGGCCTGGAACCGATCGCTCAGTATTTAGATTTTTTGTTTTATCCAGATCCTCATCCTCATGACTTGTATGTTACTATATACTTTAATCTCTCTAACTCAGTAGGCCTGGAAAGGGATTTTTTTTATTTCGTATTTCTTGTTGCAATCCAAACAAGCCCCTAATAGGAATAATTCTACAACTACACTGTTACCACCAAGGCTTAGTTTAGCAGCACAGTATTTTGAAAACCATAGTGATCTAAAACCTCAGTATTTCAATGCCTGCATAATGAATGCTCTGGTATCTAAAAACCACTTTTCTCAGTTTAGTCTACAAAAACTAGGTCAAGGCCTCTTTTTGAAATACTGCGAAAATACCATGGTTTATAAAACTCTGGTATTTGTTGACCCCAAGCACACCAAAGTTGCCAAAACTATAAAAAACCATATACGAATGAAGGCCTCTTTAAAAAAACTATGGTGTATGAAAAATGATATTGTAAAAAAACTCCAAAAGCTTAGCTGCCAAACGCAGCCTGATCGGTACAGTGTGTTGGTTAGTCAGGTCAACTTATGGAAGTCACTGCATCTATTTTAAATATAAATATTTTTATGTTCTTCTTTTGGTCCCTATCACATACCATCCTTGCATAAATGATAACGCCATCTTGCTTCAACAGGTTTTTGAAGATGACGGAGCAGAAGAGAGCCAAGAAGATGCTGTTGAGGTCGAGGCTGATGGTTCTACTGATGGCACTATCCATGTGAATGGAAATGATAGTGAGGAACAGTGGGGTACGAACAAAGAAGAACCATCAGCATAAAAGCTGTAGTTGAGCAAGTGTACAGTCCCAAATCCTTATTGGTCTTTTCTCCCAATGCACCAATAATCTTAAGGAAAACCTGCTACTGGATGATATTTGCCTATTCTGGAGATATATAGATATCCTTCAGTTGCCTAACCATTTGGCCTTTAGCTTTAGGGCAAACCTTCTGACTACCTGAAGTCTGATGAGTGTCCCCATAACCTGGGGGAGCTTGGGGAAGTTCAAATGACTTACGAATCCCCATTAATTATGTTTTGGAAGATAGCCCAGCAGTCTCTAAATAAAAAGCCCGCGAAACCAATCCTCTGCCCTTGTTGGCCTATTTAACAATTATTTTTACTGTTTATGTAGCAATTGACATGTTGTTCCTTTTTTTGTCTTTCCCCGGTTGATAATATGGTAAACGGATGAAGTGTTTAATAGACAACTAAATCGAGGCGTGTAGCAATAAGTTTTAAAAATTCTAGTTAATCTGTCAAACAAGTTCATTAACTGGTTTTTGTGTGAAGTGTCTATTGGCTGCTTTGTTAACCTTTCAAAGTGTTATGTTCCTAATGTCTGCCTTGTTGTTTTGCAGTGCTGACTCCTGACCAATAGTGGATAGTGGAACAGCAACCTGCTTAAGAGGTTCGGTTTGTAAAGGCAAGTCACATCTTCCGAGTGCTGATCATACATTTTCGTGTAGCATCACATTTCTTCAGCTAATGTGTGAACAGTTCCTGTCCTTTCTTGTTGCAGGTTTGTTACTGGGATGATGTAAAACCCGTTTCTCCTCATTCTATAAGCTTTCATGTGATCTAGGATTGGCTTATCCGGTTACAGTTTGGGCAGCAATTTAATTAGCACTTTAGTTCATGTTATAGAAAATTTTGCGCTTCATTTCAAATAGATAGTCTTCCGGGATGTTTCACAGGGTTGTAAGAGGCTGTTCGTTTGGAGATGGATTTTTGTTTGGTGGTTGGAAAGGTGCTATATGTTACACCAAGTACATAGGGCAGTCGCCTGTCAGTTTGGGAACATGACCCTGGTCCCGTATGTAAACCTCAGATTGTTGAACACAGTTATCGGATGTGGTGGGGGCTCTGTATCTCCACTGTACAAGTTTGTTTCAGAAGTTATCTACTGTTCATGTGAAGCCGTTGCTCGGACCGGGCAGGGTGTAGCTGCAGCACTTAGGCAATCGCTTGGCCAGTGTTTTGTTGCCATCAACCCTTCTTGCCAGGAATGCCGAGCATGCCTGCAAAAATCGAGTGTTTGGCGAAGATAACAATAAAGTTCTGAAAAAAAATCTATTACAAATCATTACGAAAGGGTAAAAATGTGCCATGACTGTTAAAAAAGTGACATGACTTGTCATGAAATCGTAACCACCGTGCCAGATTTCTTTCCAGGCCAGCCTTACCAAATGTGTAAAAAGTGGACCGGAATTGCATAGGAGTTCTAGGGTTTGCACCTCTTTTTTTTGGGGGGAGATTCGGTGACTATAGTTAAATCATCTACAGCCGGATGCACCAAACCGCCCTGTACATGCATAGGTGGACGGTCCTAAATGTTAGAGTGGAAACGGGAGTCAATATGATAGTAATGAAAACTGTGTCTATTGATGATGACAAGTTACATATTTATACACGATAGTTACAAGAGTCGCATCTGTTGGTATGACGGTTTGGATAAGTGGAGATTTAAGCCTTAATTAACTTGTGTTAATTAAGTCTTAATACTTCTCCTAATCTACGCTTGTCCATGTAGTATCATCATCTTGATAAAAGCTCCTCCGAATTGGTCTGTCTTTGAGAATGTTCATCATTATATGTAACAACGCAGGTGAGCCTGTTGCAGGAGCAGCCAACCTTGTTCAGATGATCTTAGATGCTGCCTTGGCGGAGGCTCTCGCCCTACTAAAAGGTCTAGAACTAGTTGAGAAGTTGGGCTGCACCCATATCACATGTGAGTCTGATTGTTTGGAGTTAATCAACGCATGCAATGAGGAGTTGGAGATCTTTGGTCCTTATACTGCAACCTTAGCTGACTGCTTTGTAAGAGCTAAGATGATCAATGAAGTTACTTTCAAACACAGCCCGAGGGAAGCCAATCGAGTTGCTCACCATCTGGCTAAGCACTCTTATTATACTCAATCTTCTTTTGAATGGGATGAAGATCCACCCAATTTCATTCTTCCTTATGTAATAAATGATGTAATTCTTTTGGCTGAGAAATAAAATACCGAGATGCTTCCTTTAAAAAAAAAACTTAAGTAGGTCTCCTCGAAAAACCCTATGGAAAAAATGTGAGGAGATAGGTGTTTGATATGTTGCTAAAACTCCTTCAAACATGGTGGGAAAAATAAGAAGAAAATGATGCAATATATAATGGCTATTGTCTCTTTTAACCATTATATGTTAAACTCATAAAAGACTTGTCCAGATTATGGATGGATAATGGCTGAGAAAATGATTGTGTCCAGATTATGAAAAACTCATAAAAGACTTGTCCACAATCAATTTCTCCAATATAATCTGGATATAGAGAATATGGTGTACCATAATGCATGAGTGAAGGTGCTAGAGGTTTTACCCAAATCCTTCATCTCAAATTCCGTCATTTAGATGATCACATGCTTAACATGTACGGGTAATCATCAGTGTAGGAGTAATCCTCGTGTGTAAGGGTCTCACTATGTCAGTTGTACCAAATGTACCGACAATAATAAGCCATACGATGGCTTATTAATTTTAGACTATGTATGTTGCATTTTGCATTTTGATTCAGAAGTGAGATTCCATCGGGAACCATCTATATCTGAATCTAGTGATCCACATGGATATGTAATCACTACATCTATCAACTGCAGAGATAGATGATTTTGTACTGCCAACAATAAGTTATCGGAAAGAGATTCCACCTCTGGAGAATAGTTGGGTATCTGCATGAACCCTTGTGCTACAATACTTGCTCTATGTTTCACCACCTCGTTGTTCTCATTCTGTTTCCAGAAGAAAATTGGTGTAGGTATTGCTTTGTGAATAGCTTCCCATTATTGAGCACGATTATTTCTACCTATACTATACCCGTTGCTTGAGTTCAGTCCGAGTGTTTTTCACACTTTGCCATGGCCATGGTCTTAGGACCTTAATCATGTGAAAGGTTTTCTCAATCTAGTTGAGAAATTTATGTCAACATTTGTAGACTTCCGGTTATATGTTTCTCCAGAATCTATATATCAATATATAGTTGATGAAAATATCGTTACTCATGGTGACTACTCGCGATTTCCCAATGCGGTCGAGTCGGGTATTCCGATGTCCCGGTCATTGTGTGCACTATGACCTAGGTGGAGGTTTCCCATCCACCGGGTGTATACTACCCATTAGGTGTCTGTCAATGTGAAATTGACTTGCATTTACTGATCCGGAGGCCTTGATATCCTTGCTTGCAAGAAGCTGAATCCTGATGTACTATTCCCATACATCCCCCCTGTTGCTTTGAACGGGGAGTGGAGTGATTGTTGTTGGTACCTTCACTCTTTCAGGCATATTTTGCAGGATTGTAGGATTTTGACCCCTTTATAGCCAGTAAATAAATCTGGCAGGTTATTTATAATGTGTTGCAAATCTTCTGAACGCATGGTTCGGATCTTTGAGTATGTGGATTTGAGGCAGAAATGTGTTGAAACTAATCTCCTGGCATTCTTTATGGTACTTGAACTCTCCCCCTAATGCCTGGAAATGTTCGTCATTGAATCGACATACTGGCCTTGAATAACTCCCCGTATGAGGGGCTTGAGGTATTGATGGGAATACAATTATTCCTCACATAGATCCCAACTATATGCCGAGGGGCCAATGATGTATGCCGGTGTGGTGATATCGGTGTGTAACCGAATTACCGCAGATGGGGAATACTTGGTAGATTTTCACGTATCAAAGATAGAGGGGAATAATATTATGCAGTTTGGTCATGAGCGTGTAAAACTACATGACTCCAACGTAAAGTTGGTACATTGCAATTCCAAAGTAAAAACAATGCAATGAGCTTAATTCTTTGGATAAAGGATTCCACCAAACCATTTTGAGTCTAGACATTAGGACAAAGTGCTAAACTTCTATCCTAGGGCCATCTTAAAGGCACGAAGGAGAATTCTGCAATGTTGCCCATTTGATTAGCTTGAAATCGATGGTCGGGATAATCAACAAATTGTTTTCGTGTGGATAAAGACACACTTGAGACCATCTCGTAGATGTGTCTTTTAAACCACGGAATACCCGAATAGTCTAGTTGATGGTTGCACTTACCTCGACTTGATGCATTCAAGGAGTTTGAGTGGTTCAGCATAGACTTTAAGGTGTGCAACCCTTAAATTAGCTTCTCTGCATCACATGTAGTGCGTATAAAATCCAAATATTGTTAGAATTTAGCATCATAATAGTATAACCAATGGAATTGCTGACAATTTCAGTTTCAACCCAATGTCACGATGACCAAGGCGAGTATGCCAAATTTGTCATGCAAAAGACATTCTGCAAAACTATCTTGGACGCAACATGTGCTACCGGTTTTGTAGTACGTGTAGTACAATCCTGATGATACATAGAGGATGTGCTTTTCATATCCGTTGCATATGGTAAAGAGAAGATATTCCTCTTTGTTGTCATCATAAGTTTTGCTATGGAAACTGTTTTGATGGATATATCTATAATTTAGTAGGGTACGAGTTGACCTGGACATGATAAAGCATCCCTGATTCTACTCGAGTACCCATAGGGATAGTAAATATGACTCAAGTTGAGTCAACAATTACATTATCGCGTTTAGCAATTTTAAAATATCTCATTTTCTCTCAACGAGAATGGAAACATTTCACTTCCCCGAGTAGAGAGTTTGTGGTGCATATGTCCACAAGACACATATTATCTTTCATCAAATTGACCCCTGTAGAAATCTATATATAGACTTGAAGATTCTCAATATGAAAATCACTGTCAGATATATAGAATACATACAAATATATTGTACCAAAGTGCTGATACAATATATTGTGATATACAGTATATGATGACAACAATATAAACTAATGGACATAAATAAATAGATCACTATGAAGATTGAGAGACTAGTCGAAGTCTCCAAACACATCGATTAGGCATACTCAACCAACTTGTTCTCCGTGCCAGCAAGGTCCTCTGGCCGATGGAAGTCATGCTGTTACTCGGTTCGAGAGGAACATCATGTGAGCAACCCGTTCCATTTGCATTGTGTGGGTGAAGGTTGAACATGGATTCCAAACCTTTTCCCTTTAGGTCCTTTGCATCCCGGGATTGCTCGCGCTATCCCAGGGCCGAGCCGGTAAAATCGGAGGCCCTATGCGAAACTATGGAATAGGCCTTATCTCACTAAAAAATATATATTCCTTAAACATATAACTATACTAATATCCATATCTCATTATCATCTGGCCATCTCTAGGGCTAGGATCACTGTCAACATTTTTACCACGTGTGTGCTATTGATCCAGAGCCGGAGGAGGACACTTGTGATTTTTTCTATAACAAACCTATCCATATCTCCGTTCAAGTTAAATCCTCTTTTTTTTTGTTTCTTCACACATTTTTGGTAACCAGATTCATGCTTTCTAAATAAAGATGACCTGGATCTTGCAATACTAGATGCCTAATAGATGAAAAAATGAAATTAACTTCAAGAATTTAGCAAAACTAAAAAGCTGGCAGAAATCGAAACTCAAAGTCAAGGGCTCATGAAATCACCGGTTCTTGATGTGGTGACGCTTAAAATCAAAGATCGGGTGATGGCCTGAACTTTCCTTGCCTTCAGGTGAATCAGATCCTCCCTGCCGGCTGTCGTTTGGCCGTTCCTGCCTTCCTTTCTGGTCCTGCCCTCCTGTTCCTGACTCTTGGAAAGAACCTTCAGCGCTTATTCGGGAAGGAAGGAGGACGGTATGAGCCCTAACCTGCCGCGTCGATGGCCGCCACCACCAGACGAAAAGACGAAGGACGCCTTGTTGCTTCGCTCGCTTGTATCGATCGATCGCTGGATCGGGGCTTCTTCACGCGCCCGCAGACGCAGGCAATATCGAACCAGATCAAAACTTAAGAGGCCCATTCATTTTTACAGAGTAATAATACTACAGGGTATGAAATTTGGGGCCCTTGAAAATGGGGGGCTTGTGCGCCCGCACAGGTTGCACCCCCTTGGGCTCGGGCCTGCGCTATCCCATGGGACAAATAAAATGATCTAGATGTCCATGACCCATGTAAGGCAGTTATGGCCATTAAGGGCAAGTGCCTTAAATTCTTTAGCCATCGATTACTGCTACCTCTTGAGCACTGCGTTGATTTTCCCTTGAAGAGGAAAGGGTGATGCAACAAAGTAGCTTAAGTATTTCCATCAGTTTTTGAGAACCAAGGTATCAATCCAGTAGGAGGCTCCACAGAAGTCTCTCGTACCTACACAAACAAACAAGAACCTCGCAACCAACGCGATAAAAGGGGTTGTCAATCCCTTCACGGTAACTTGCGAAAGTGAGGTCTGATAGAGATAATAAGATAAGAATATTTTTGGTATTTTTATGATATAGATTGGAAAGTAAAGATGCAAATGAAAGTAGATGGGAAACTTATATGATAAAAGATAGACCCAGGGGCCATAGGTTTCACTAGTGGCTTCTCTCAAGATAGCATAAGTATTACGGTGGGTGAACAAATTATTGTCGAGCAATTGATAGAAAAGTGCATAGTTATGAGAATTCTAGGCATGATCATGTATATAGGCATCACGTCCGTGACAAGTAGATCGAAACGATTCTACATCTACTACTATTACTCCACACATCGACCGACTCTTGCCTGCATCTAGAGTATTAAGTTCATGAAGAACAGAGTAATACATTAAGAAAGATGACATGATGTAGAGGGATAAACTCATGCAATATAATATAAACCCCATCTTTTTATCCTCGATAGCAATAATACAATACATGCCTTGCTGCCCCTGCTGTCACTGGGAAAGGACACCGCAAGATTGAACCCAAAGCTAAGCACTTCTCCCGTTGCAAGAAAGATCAATCTAGTAGGCCAAACCAAACTGATAATTCGAGGAGACTTGCAAAGATAACCAATCATACATAAAAGAATTCAGAGGAGATTCAAATATTTCTCATAGATAAACTTGATCATAAACCCACAATTCATCGGATCTCGACAAACACACTGCAAAAAGAGTTACATCGAATAGATCTCCAAGAAGATCGAGGAGAACTTTGTATTGAGATTCAAAGAGAGAGAGAAGAAGCCATCTAGCTAATAACTATGGACCCGAAGGTCTGTGGTAAACTACTCACAACTCATCAGAGAGGCCTTGGAGATGATGTAGAGGCCCTTCGTGGTCGATTCTCCCTCCGGCGGAGCACCGACGAAGGCTCCAAGATGGGATCTCGCGGATACAGAAGGTTGCGGCGGTGGAAATAGTTTTTCGTGGTGCTCCTGGATGTTTTCACGGTACGTGGATATATATAGGCGAAGGAGATAGGTCAGGGGAGCCACGAGGGGCCCACTAGGGTGGGGGGCGCGCCCACCCCCCTAGGGCGTGCCCTCCTGCCTCGTGGTCGCCTCGGCTGCTTCTTGACGTCCACTCCAAGTCTCCTGGATTGCGTTTGTTCCAAAAAGATCGCTCCCGAAGGTTTCATTCCGTTTGGACTCCGTTTGATATTCCTTTTCTTCGAAACACTGAAATAGGCAAAAAAACAACAATTCGGTTAGTCCCAAAAATGATATAAAAGTGTAAAGTAAAGCCCATAAACATCCAAAACGGGTAATATAATAGCATGAAACAATCAAAAATTATAGATACATTGGAGACGTATCAAGCATCCCCAAGCTTAATTCCTGCTCGTCCTTAAGTAGGTAAATGATAAAAACAGAATTTTTGATGTGGAATGCTACCTAGCATATTTCTCAATGTAATTTTCTTTATTGTGGCATGAATGTTCAGATCCAAATTATTCAAAATAAAAGTTCATATTGACATAAGAAATAGTAATACTTCAAGCATACTAACAAAGCAATCATGTCTTCTCAAAATAACACGGCTAAAGAAAGTTCATCCCTGCAAAATCATATAGTTAGGCTATGTTTCATTTTCATCACACAAAATACTGCCATCATGCGCATCACCGGTTTTAGCCAAGCAATTGGTTCATACTTCTTAACGCGCTTCAGCTTTTTTCAACTCACACAATACATGAGCGTGAGCCATGGATATAGCACTATGGGTGGAATAGAATAGAATGATGGAGGTTGTGTGGAGAAGAAAAAAGGGAGAAAGTCTCACATTGACGAGGCTAATCAATGGGCTATGGAGATGCCCATCAATTGATGTCAACATGAGGAGTAGGGATTGCCATGCAACGGATGCACTAGAGCTATAAATGTATGAAAGCTCAACAAAAGAAACTAAGTGGGTGTGCATCCAACTTGCTTGCTCATGAAGACCTAGGGCATTTTGAGGAAGCCCATCATTGGAATATACAAGCCAAGTTCTATAATGAAAAACCCACTAGTATATGAAAGTGACAACATAAGAGACTGTCTATATGAAAAACATGGTGCTACTTCAAAGCACAAGTGTGGAAAAGGATAGTAACATTGTCCCCTTTTTTATTTTTGGCCTTTTTTTTTCTTTGGCCTTTCTTTTTTTTCCTTTTGGCCTTTTTTAAGGGACAGTGCTCTAATAATGATGATCATCACACTTCTATTTTTTTATAACTCATGAATTACAACTCGATACTAGAACAAGATATGACTCTATATGAATGCCTCCGGCGGTGTATCGGGATGGGCAATGAATCAAGAGTGACATGTATGAAAGATTATGCATGGTGGCTTTACCACAAATACGATGTCAACAACAGGATCATGCAAGGCAATATGACAATGATGATGCGTGTCATGAAAAACGGAACGGTGGAAAGTTGCATGGCAATATATCTCGGAATGGCTATGGAAATGACATAATAGGTAGGTATGGTGGCTGTTTTGAGGAAGATATAAGGAGGTTTATGTGTGATAGAGCGTATCGTATCATGGGGTTTGGATGCACCGGCGAAGTTTGCACCAACTCTCAAGGTGAGAAAGGGCAATGCACGGTACTGAAGAGGCTAGCAATGATGGAAAGGTAAGAGTGCATATAATCCATGGACTCACATTAGTCATAAAGAACTCATATACTTGTTGCAAAAGTTTTATTAGCCCTCGAAGCAAAGTACTACTACGCATGCTCCTAGGGGGGAGGTTGGTAGGAGTTAACCATCACGCGCCCCCGACCTCCACACAAGGGAAGACACTCAAAAGAGCACTCCATGCAATAAATTTGTTACACAACTTTTACCATACGTTCATGCTACGGGACTTGTCAACTTCAACACAAGTATTATTTAAATTCACAATTACCCAACTAGCATGACTCTAATATTACCACCTTTATATCTCAAAACAATTATTAAGCATCAAATTGATCATAGCATCCAATTCACTTCCTATGATAGTTTTTATTATACCCAACTTGGATGCTCATCATTCTAGGACCAATTTTATAACCATAGCAAATACCATGCTGTTCTAAAAGACTCTCAAAATAATATATGTGAAGCATGAGAGGTCAATAATTTATACAAAATATTGCCACCGCTGTGCTCTAAAAAGTATAAGTGAAGCACTAGAGCAAAACTATCTAGCTCAAAAGATATAAGTGAAGCACATAGAGTATTCTAATAAATTCCGAATCATGTGTGTCTCTCCCAAAAGGTGTGTACAACAAGGATGATTGTGGTAAACTAAAAAGCAAAGACTCATATCATATAATACGCTCCAAGCAAAACACATATCATGTGGTGAATAAAAATATAGCTCCAAGTAAAGTTACTGATAGATGACGACGAAAGAGGGGATGCCTTCCGGGGCATCCCCAAGCTTAGGCTTTTGGTTGTCCTTGGATTATCTTGGGGGGTCCATGGGAATCCCCAAGCTTAGGCTCTTGCCACTCCTTATTCCATAGTCCATCAAATCTTTACCCAAAACTTGAAAACTTCACAACACAAAACTCAACAGAAAATCTCATGAGCTCCGTTAGTGCAAGAAAGAAAAACCACCACATAAATTACTGTAATTAACTCATTATTTACTTATATTGGTGTTAAACCTACTGTATTCCAACTTCTCTATGGTTCATACCCCCCGATACTAGCCATAGATGCATCAAAATAAGCAAACAACACACGGAAAATAGAATCTGTCAAAAACAGAACATTTTGTAGCAATCTGTAACTTTCGAATACTTATGGAACTCTAAAACTCCTACCAAAATATGAAGTCCTAGGAAATTTGTCTATTTATCTACTTCAAAAAGAATCAACTCAAAATAACGTTTCTGTG
Organism: Triticum timopheevii; assembly: GCA_963921465.1. Classification (NCBI taxonomy): domain Eukaryota; kingdom Viridiplantae; phylum Streptophyta; class Magnoliopsida; order Poales; family Poaceae; genus Triticum; species Triticum timopheevii. The sequence continues at coordinate 226,214,946 of OY997272.1, forward strand.
ATTTATTAAAATTATTCTTGTGCGTGCAAAAGTTTCTGTTTTTCAGCAGAATCAAATTAACTATCATCCAAGATGATCCTATAGGTTCTACTTGGCACAAACACTAAGTAAAACATAAAACCACATCTAAACAGAAGCTAGATGAATTATTTATTATTAAACAGAAGCAAAAAGCAAGGAACTAAAATAAAATTGGGTTGCCTCCCAACAAGCGCTATCGTTTAACGCCCCTATCTAGGCATAAAAGCGAGAATATATCTAAGTGTTGCCATCTTTGGCATTCAATTCATAAGTGGCTCGCATAATAGATTCATAAGGTAATTTTACTTTCTTCCTAGGAAAGTGTTCCATGCCTTTCCGTAATGGAAATTGGAATCTAATATCCCCTTCCTTCATATCAATAATTGCACCAATCGTTCTAAGGAAAGGTCTACCAAGAATAATAGGACATGAAAGATTGCAATCTATATCAAGAACAATAAAAATCTACGGGCACATCCTATTTGCAACAATAAGAACATCATTAATCCTTCCTATAGGTTTCTTAATAGTGAAATCCGCAAGGTGCAAGTTTAAAGAGCAATCATCAAAATCACGGAAACCTAGCACATCACATAAAGTTTTTGGAATCGTGGAAACACTAGCACCCAAATCACACAAAGCATATCATTCATGATCTTTAATTTTAATTTTAATAGTAGGTTCCCACTCGTCATAAAGTTTTCTAGGGATAGAAACTTCCAATTCAAGTTTTTCCTCATAAGATTGCATCAAAGCATCAACGATATGTTTGGTAAAAGCTTTAGTTTGACTATAAGCATGAGGAATTCAACACGGATTGCAACAAGGAAATACAATCTATTAAAGAACAATTATCATAATTAAATTCCTTGAAATCCATAATAGTGGGTTCATTGGTATGTAAAGTTTTGACCTCTCCAATCCCACTTTTACCAAATTTAGCATCAAGATCTAAAAACTATGAATCATTGGGACACCTTTTAACTAAAGTTGACTCATCTCCAGTCCCATCATTATCAAGATTCATATTGCAAAACAGAGATTTAATAGGAGACACATCAATCACTTTTAGATCTTCATCATTATTTTCCCCTAACCCTTCTGGTTTGGCAGCCATCTTATTAACTAAGGTGGCTTGCTTATCAGAAATTTGGGCTATAGATTTTTCAGGACGAGCAATCTGAGAATTCAACCATAAAATTCCTTAGACATATCATCAAGCTCTTTATTCATGTACCCCATAAAGCTTTTTTGTTCTTTAAGCTCGTTTCTAAAGAAATTATTGTGCTCAAATTGTAAAGTCATAAAGCTTTTAATGTTTAATTCAATCTCTTCCAACCTTTTAAGATGAAGATCAGCGTTCTTAGGCAAAGCCATAAGGGCAAACAGGCACACAAGAGGCGAACGGAAAAGAGAGGGCGAATAAAACGGCAAGGGTGAAGTGGGGGAGAGGAAAACGAGAGGCAAATGTCAAATAATGTAATGCGAGGGAGATGAGTTTGTGATGGGTACTTGGTATGTCTTGACTTGAGCGAAGACCTCCCTAGCAACGGCGCCAGAAATCCTTCTTGCTACCTCTTGAGCACTACGTTGGTTTTCCCTTGAAGAGGAAAGGGTGATGCAACAAAGTAGCGTAAGTATTTCCCTCAGTTTTTGAGAACCAAGGTATCAATCCAGTAGGAGGCTCCACAGAAGTCCTACGGTAAAGATGCAAATAAAAGTAGATGGGAAAATTATATGATAAAAGATAGACCCGGGGGCCATAGGTTTCACTAGTGGCTTCTCTCAAGATAGCATAAGTATTACGGTGGGTGAACAAATTATTGTCGAGCAATTGATAGAAAAGTGCATAGTTATGAGAATATCTAGGCATGATCATGTATATAGGCATCACGTCCGTGACAAGTAGATCGAAACGATTCTGCATCTACTACTATTACTCCACACATCGACTGACTCCTGCCTGCATCTAGAGTATTAAGTTCATGAAGAACAGAGTAACACATTAAGAAAGATGACATGATGTAGAGGGATAAACTCATGCAATATCATATAAACCCCATCTTTTTATCCTCGATGGCAACAATACAATACATGCCTTGCTGCCCCTGCTGTCACTGGGAAAGGACACCGCAAGATTGAACCCAAAGCTAAGCACTTCTCCCATTGCAAGAAAGATCAATCTAGTAGGCCAAACCAAACTGATAATTCGAAGAGACTTGCAAAAATAACCAATCATACATAAAAGAATTCAGAGGAGATTCAAATATTTCTCATAGATAAACTTGATCATAAACCCACAATTCATCGGATCTCGACAAACACACCACAAAAAGTGTTACATTGAATAGATCTCCAAGAAGATCGAGGAGAACTTGTACTGATATTCAAAGAGAGAGAAGAATCCATATAGCTAATAACTATGGACCCGAAGGTCTGTGGTAAACTACTCACAACTCATCGGAGAGGCCTTGGAGATGATGTAGAGGCCCTCCATGGTCGATTCCCCCTTCGACGGAGCACCGACGAAGGCTCCAAGATGGGATCTCGCGGATACAGAAGGTTGCGGCAGTGGAGATAATTTTTTGTGGTGCTCCTGGATATTTTTAGGGTACGTGGATATATATAGGCGAAGGAGGTAGGTCAGGGGAGCCATGAGGGGCCCACGAGGGTGGGGGGCGCGCCCACCCCCCTAGGGCGTGCCCTCCTACCTCGTGTCCGCCTCGGCTGCTTGTTGACATCCACTCCAAGTCTCCTGGATTGCGTTTGTTCCAAAAAGATCGCTCCCGAAGATTTCATTCCGTTTGGACTCCGTTTGATATTCCTTTTCTTCGAAACACTGGAATAGGCAAAAAAACAACAATTCAGGTGGGGCCTCCGGTTAGTAGGTTAGTCCCAAAAATGATATAAAAGTGTAAATTAAAGCCCATAAACATCCAAAACAGGTAATATAATAGCATGGAACAATAAAAAATTCCAACATATCAATTACTTACATGGTAAACCAGAGATAATTAATTTACGGGCGGTAAATTAAAGACCATCATGGTTATGTTGTAATGAATTTTGCAAAATATAATGGAAATTTCAAGAAGATAACTTGAAGCCATTATTTTAAACTTTAGACTGTTAAGCATAACACTTTGTAGATAATATCCAAAAGAAAAATTGGGAGTAGATCTAGCAGCACTAGGGAGTATAATCAGATGAAATCAGCAGATACTCATATTTCTAGTACCTTATGTCATAACTTAATAAAATGTATGGGCGAGCACATTGTTGAGCAATCATAATGTCCAAAAAATGACAAAAATGTAGGCTTAACTAGTAGTGAGAGATAAAACTATACACTACCTCGTGATCCCAAAACATCAACTCAAAGAAACCACGTTGAATTTTGCACCCATATTTGCAAGAAATTGAAAATCTCAATTACAAATGGATGCAATTAGTCTCGACATGTGGCAAACATGGAAATATATTACATCATAGGTAGTTTCTGGAATGCATGGTACTCAACAGAAGAACATTACTAATGTAATGAAATAATGTTGCAAACTTGATGCTCAATGGAAAAACTTGAATTGTATAGACCTCAAATCATATGGATGGTCTTGTATCAAACTGCAAGATAATTCAGCGGGGTGAATAAATATTTTACGAGAGAAAACTAATCTCAATAGCAATGAGAATATTTTGCGAGAAAATATATATTTCTCAATCGCAAATTGTAACACCATGGTTTTTTGCCCTTTCTTTTTCTTTTTAATTTATTTGGGTTTTCCTCTGATTTTTCTATTTGGAGCAGTTCTGTGGACTTGAGACCTGGGAGATCATCATTTCTTCTTCTCTAAAGTGTCTCATCATTCTCAAATCCTTCCCAAGATAATTTCACTTCCATTATAGCCCAACCCCAAAATTCTTTTTCTCTATTATTTTCTCAAGTTTCTGGACAAAGAGGATCATTGTGAAGCAAGTACCATTTTGGCAAGTCCAATTGGTATGAAATTTTTACATCATCTTCATATGTCCAAATCATTCTGCCTTGCCAAATTTCAGCCCAAGTCTTTACTCGATGTGAGTGCTTCATCTAAGTTAAGTTTCTGGATCAAATTTGCAGTTGCAAAGCAACCCTATTAAATATTGGTCCAACCCTCCTCAAACTTCACAGGATCATAGTCCTTCCTACTCTAAATCTCCCAGACATCACATTTGGCCCTTATCACTTCCCTGTTGATCACACTGACATGGTCAAGTTTGATACATCAATCTTCCAGCGATGCGCCTCACATCTCTCCTTAGTTTCTTTCGATGATCTTTCACCTCCCACAATCTCCAGGGTGTAGAGACAACACACTAGACATGACTTGCCAGCCTCTCTTGTCCTCTCCTTGCCATGTAGCATGGCGACCGTGCAACTGGCATGTCTGTGCACGCGCTCTGGCTGCAGAGGAAGCGCTCTGTGCGTTGGGTCTCGTCGGCCCGTGGCTTCTCGGTGAAGTTCACACGTCGGTGAGTGCCGACCTGACTCCCCCTCCTCTCCCGTCGCTCTCTAGCTCTCTACCCTGTCCAGAAGCCTCCTCGCCGGTGCTAGACGCCGCGCGCCCATGGGAGCACATTGCCCCGACCGACTCTTGCTGCCCCGTCTTCTTCCTCCTCTCCCGTAGCGTCATTCTCTGCTCCAGTGCACCCCCTCTTCTCTCTCCAGTCCCATCCATTGCCCCGTGACACTCCCAGCCGTCGCCGGAGCTGGCCAAGCGCCCATGGCGGCATCTGGCTCGATCTCCTCCTCCCCATCTATTTAAGCTCGACCCGACCTCGCCGCTCATCACCACTCCACTTCCCTTCCTCCCAATCATCCTCTGAAGCCCAGCAGCAAGGCCGGCGAGCCCTCTTCCTCCTCTTTGGCGTGGTGCCTCTTCGCTCGGCCTCTGCTCTGGCCGGTTCCTCGAATGCCTCCTCTTCCCAGCCACCACCACCATTGAGACCCTCTTCATCCACTGATCCTTCCCAACCTCTCATGTGCTCGAATCATCACCGAAAATGTCGTCCTTGCCGGCGCCCGACGCCAGCGGCCGCCGGAGACGAAGGGGCCGACGTCCTTTGACCACCTACCGATGTGCTATGGTATGGGCGTGACCGCCCTGATGCGCCCGATCGATCCCCGTCGCCGCCCCTCGCCGCCGTGGCCTCTACGCTGGTGAGGCATCGCCGGTGAGCCGCCCCGCCTCTGTCTCTCTCCCCCTCTATTTAAAACCTGCCAGCCGACCCCACCTATCAGCCCCTCACCCCCTCCCGAAGCATTTTCTAAGTGAAGGCGTATTCTGCCTTTACGCCTTCGACGTCAGCCCCTTTAGAGATTTTCTAAAATTCATTTGAATTCAATTTAAATACAGATTTGACCACAACTTTGACCATGAATAACTCCTAAACTACAAGTCCAAATGACCTGATTGTTTTTGCATTATTTTCTTTTGAGCTCCTCTATTTTCTGGTCGAGTTTTGTATTTTTTCTCTGATGTCTAGCTTTTCTGGACAGAGAAAATGCATTATGGATTATTTACAAAAGCTTTCAAAAATGTTTTTCAAAATGTTTTGTGTGCTTGATGAAGACCAGGAGCTTTCCCACCCTTTCTTGGAGCAAGGCAACCAAACCCTCCATTTGCATGATTGCAATGCAATATCATGGGTTTCCTTAATAAACTTATTTAAAACTTTGCATTAGTAATGTATGATTTATTCATGGCATTTCTTGGAGTTATCTTGGTCTTGCTATTGCCATGATTCTGTTTGGATTTCTAGGACTAATATTTTGTAGATTGAGGATGACATGTTGCCATTGGATTATTAGTGGCCATTATTATTATTTTCATTATGATAGGAGTTGATGTTCTGCTTTGGAGTATTATGTTGGATTTGATGCTATCATGTGGATCTTAGGTTAATATCTTGACAATACTATTGGTTTAGTAGCATCTTTATACTTGGATTCATCAAGATATTAGTTAGATGCTACCCTCAGAGTATTATATTGCTTTTACTTGGATCATAGGTTGGTATGATATTAGAGCAGCAGTTAACATAGATCTATCTTGGGGACAAATTCTGTCATTTCTTTGGTGAGGTGCCACCGGACCGGGCTTTTCCACTGTAACCACATTTGCCTTTATGGGAAGGCCCTAATGCGGTCTATTGTTATGCCTCTCGCTGGTGCCTCCAACTAGGGAAGGTTATGTGCACGTTCTACCCTAATCAGGTAGGCGTCCATAAGCCTTGTGTGCCCGCAGTTGTATAGGGCCCTTTGTCCCTGTTTGGGACCGTTTTTGTTTTGCCACGACGGTGGCTGTTGGATGTCACGAGGTGACACCGGGGCCACCCAGGACTGAGCCCAAAGGGGAGTTGGTCGGAGTGGCCAGGAGAGTGTCATGCAATAGATTGGTTTTGTCAGAACGCCGTTGGTCCACCCGAATGGGAGCACGAGGCCATGGGTTCTGTGGTGTGGGTACAGTGTGCTAACCTCTGTAGAGTGTGTATAAACTATCGGTAACCGCGTCCTCGGTCATGGACACAGTTTGTACTAGGTCACACCGTTCGATCAACACTCACATGACGAAATGACTTCTTAGATGACTTATATATATTTATGTGAGCAGTAACAGTTTGGTAGGATGTCGATGTTGGGATGATCTCGAGGATGATCATTCAGTTGTGATGTGATCATGTGGTGATCATGAGGAGGTATTGATCACGAGGTGATCGAGGTGATTTATTGTTTGGCCGGATAGCCCAGAGTGAGATGGTTCTTGAGATGGTGGTTCGGCAGTAATTCTAGTAGTATCATATCATGCTTAATAATTATTTCCACATCATAGTAGTTGTTAATAACTTAACCTTTTGATGCTATGTTGTTGTTTTTCCTTGATGCTTTTGGTTGTTGTGAGCTTGCAAGTACATTCAATGTACTAACCTGGCGTGTCATGCCAGATTGCAGGTGATGTCATGATTGATTGCTTGTCGAGGTTACCGATTGTGCGAGCTAGACCGTGTCCCAGCTAGAGTCCCCGCGGAGTGGAGTTCACCACCGTTGTCGTTGTTTCGCTGCTAGCATATAGCTACCTTAGAAGGTGTAGTGTCGCCGTGCTGATGTGATCCTTTGTAACATCATACCTTTGTACCATTATCCTTTGTAATAAGAGCTGATTTGTTCCATGTCAAGAAGTGCCGTATTCCAGAGACTTGATCATGTGTTCTGGTTCCTATGAGCTGGGGTGCCACAAAGCTTGGTATCAGAGCAGGTCTGGCTATAGGACGCCCTAGTCAGCGCCAGCGGTATAAACCGATAGTATAGAGTCCGACTTGTTTGTTGCATTGGTTGCTGCATTTGTTTGTTGCATATCATGCATATAGCCTTATTATTTTGCTGCTAACGGCTTATCTTTTGAGTGTAGTTGGTATCGGTTTGGACCCACTGAAGCTCAGCCCCTACATCCCTCCAGTTTTCCCCTTTTCCCTGTTGGCGTGAGCTCCGTCCCAACGGAGTGATGTCAAGTGTTCCTGACACTGTTTTCAGGAATGGTGCTCAGGTATCGTGCCAATATCTTTCTTCCAGCCTCACATATCGTATCGATGGTAGACATGCTTCTACCCCTAATCATGCTTTTTGTCCGGTCGTGTTGGCAACCCTTAATGATCTTAGTTATCAGGATAGGGAAATGCCAGCGGACTCAACTTTCCACCGCTATCCTATTCCTTGAATGAGTATGGATCCCTTCGGTCCGCTTAATGATGATGTGGTGGTGACACTCATGTCATGCTACATGGTTATCAAGTATGTCCTCACCTCCGAGCTAGTCCAGGTTGCTACCTGGCTAGGCCAGCACTTGGTGTAGCTTTGTTTACACCAACCCCTCCACACGCTAATCCATGTTCATGCACACCGTCACCGCATGTTAGATCGTAGTACTTGAGATCCCATGAGATTTGTGTGCTTAAGTAGGCATGCATGTTGAGTGAATAGCAGTAATATGTGATATTGCTTGTGTGTGTGTGCTCTGAATGCCCTTTTGTGTGCTTTTGTTTAGTTGAGTTTTCTTTTGCTTCTTTCTTTTGGGTCCTTGGTGTTACCTTATTTCCCCTTATGAAAGTTGCTCATCAACCGACACAGGACTCAAAGACGCGATAAGGATTTCAAATATCTGGAAGAAGCTTAGTTAAACACATCAAGTCCATATCAATACTTAATCCTCACATAGTAACGGTCAAGCCAGCAGGAAGACAAGTTAGGTACAAGATAAACGATATATTTTCAGTCCAAGGTATGGCTCATATACAAAGTTTTGGCTCAGCAAGGAATGATGCTTGAAATATGTTATACTCCGAAAGAAAGCTAGAATGTGCTATGATCAAGGAAGTCAGTCAAACAATTTTTCTCATGCAAGTAACCATCCACAAAATATCATGGGTATGTGTATGGCTTTCAGTATGCATATCAAAGTATGAAGTTTTGGGTATGAGAAACTTAGTCTTCCTCCACATGCTTTCAGAAGAAGCTTATGAGGCAAGGCTCCTCAATTTTCCTCAGTACGATATATGGACAGTTTCCGGTCCAAGATATCCAATCTTCCACAACAAGATACCTCGGTAAAGGCTTCTGACATAAGGAATTGAATCTTTCTCAACAAGCAACCAGAGAAGAAGCTTCTCAGGTATGGAACCCAAACTTCTCCAGCATGCCACTGCGGCAAAAGCTTCGAGCGTAAGATATCAAGTCTTCTTCAGCAAGCTACTCGAATGGCTTCCCACATAAGACACCTAGCCTGCGTCAGTACAAAACTACGCACCATCGTTAGGTATTATACTATGAGTTGGCAATATATGACAACGTAGCTCAAGGATAAGATCCGCAACATTTTGTCAGAAGTACAATTCAGTCAAGACATATGCCTACCAGAAAGATCGAGTGTTCAGTTGCATATTCTTCTTATATATATGGTGAGCATGCATCCCTAGTCATACAAGTCATTCATACGAGATGCGACAATGATCAAGCAGATATACCTAAGAAAGATAAGGATCCAACAACCCCATGAGTCATATCCAATGAAGATAAGAAAAGATACATCTCATGTAATGCAAGGATCGACAAGTTCTAGAGATGGCAACGCAGAATCAACAGTCTTAACAATGGTTACCAAGGCTAATATTCCCGCACCCGACAAGGTGATATCCCAAACTCTTGTCACCATCTTGTATGAATGGCCTCAACAATGAGCTCTGTACAACTACTAGCCCCCGAGTATATGTCATATATGTGCGGGCCCAGGTCAGAAAGTAGGCACAAGGAATAATGCCAAAAATATTGCACTAACCACATCCATGGTTGTATGAAGAATCAAGGACATATGTGGCCAAGCTATTTCAATAGGGTATCCTAACAAAGAAAGTCATGACCGTCATACCCTCAGAGGCCTACTCTGTTCTACAAGGACTTCATATCCCGCTAACTCGCTTGTCCCACGGCACCTGCTTAGAATGGTTAGTGTGGAATATCTGAGCCTATCCTGGTATATCCAAGATTTCTTCGCAACCTCCACAGTTTGACTTCAGTGGCGGTGTTAAAGCATCCACAGTCAATTAGCACAGATGGGTATACCGACTGCATGGGTAAGACAAAGCCGAACAATCAGCCCAGACCAGGTATACTCACTGGTGGAACCAAGTGCACGGACAACCTGTCATGAAAAGTATCTTCCCGCCAGCACCCTTGTCAGGCTAGTCTCAAGATGCTAATGTTTGAGGTATGCTACAACTATAAGTCCATACCTCATTATATTGCTCACAACAAAAGGTAGTCGAATGTTTGGTACATATCTCCTGTTTGACACAAAGAAATAAATCAAGATAAGTCAGTACCACCTTCGGGTAGTCAGATCTCGTCAGTATAATGGACATGATTCTCAACATGGGTTGAACTCAGAAGACATACATTTATTTGAACAACCCGACGGAAGGAACAAACAGTATTGTACCCAGAGGAAAGTTATTCTCAGATTCCTTGGATATCACTGCATATATAAAAGAATCAACACCAGCAAAAGGATTTGGTATATGAGGAAAGAACCGCCAGAATTTGGGGAAGGGTGAAGCAAAGCACCCCAGAGCAAGGTAAGCAGATCATATGAAATTATTGAGGGAACAATAAACAAAGGGAATGGATACCCGAGTTGGAAACAGTGTCCTCAAGTCATGCTTGTTCCCTAAGCAACCAAATATCGAGGACGATATTTCTTTAAGGGGGAAGGTTTGTAAGACCCTGGTTTTTGGTCCTTTCTTTTTCTTTTTAATTTATTTGGTTTTTGCTCTGATTTTCTTTTGGAGCAGTTATGTGGACTTGAAACCTGGGAGATCATCATTTCTTCTTCTCTAAAGTGTCTCATCATTCTCAAATCCTTCCCAAGATCATTTCACTTCCATTCTAGCCCAACCCCAAAATTCTTTTTCTCAGGAATATTCCTTTTTCTATTAAAGGAATAACCCTATTTGCTCTAGGTTGTGAAGCAACCTATATTTCTGTCTTCCGCAAAAATACCAAATAATTCTCATAAATTGTTTGGATCTTATATGCCCCAAATATGTCTGAACCATCATTTTCCAGCCCAAAAATAATTCATCAATATTCATTCTTCATTTATGCCCAGAGTGGCCATCTGTGAAGGAAGTGCCACCTATCTTTTCTTGATTGCTCCCAAACTTTTTGGGCATCATCTCTCATCCAAATCATTGCCACATGCCAAAATTCAGCTCCATTTGCCTAGTGAATCTTCCTCAGCAATTTTCCAAAGTTTGTGCTAGAGGGAAGACTTGCTGAAGGAAGTACTAGCTAAGAGTATCCAAATGAGTTGAAATTTTGCAAGCTCCTTCATGTGCTAAAATCTTGATCCTCTACCAAAGTTCAGCTCTATACAATAATCTATGTGAGCACACCATCAAGTCTTTGCTTCTATCAATATGTTCAGGTTGTGAAGCAAGTATAATTTATATTGCTTCATTATTGCTGAAAATTTACCAGAGCATTATCTTACCCATACAACTCCCCTCCACCAATTTGGGATCAATTCATCAAACCAATAGTTCTCTATTATTTTCTCAAGTTTTCGGACAGAGAGGATCATTGTGAAGCAAGTACCGTTTTGGCACGTCCAATTGGTATGAATCATTCTGCCTTGCCAAATTTCAACCCAAGTCTTTACTCCATGTGAGAGTGCCTCATCTAAGTTAAGTTTCTGAATCAAATTTGCAGTTGCAAAGCAACCTTGTTAAATATTGGTCCAACCTCCTCAAACTTCACAGGATCATAGTCCTTCCTACTCTAAACCTCCCAGAGATCACATTTGGCCCTTATCACTTCCCTGTTGATCACATTGACATGGTCAAGTTTGATACATCAATCTTCTAGTGATGCCTCACATATCTCCTTGGTTTCTTTTGATGATCTTTCACCTCCCACAATCTCCAGGGTGCAGAGACAACACACTAGACATGACTTGCCAGCCTCTCTTGTCCTCTCGTTGCCATGTAGCATGGTGACCACACAACTGGCATGTCTGTGCACGTGCTCTGGCTGCACAGGACGCGCTCCGTGCATCGGGTATCGTTGGCTCGAGGCTTCCCGGCGAAGTTCGTGCGTCTGCGAGTGCCGACCTAACTCCTCCCTCCTCTCATGTCGCTCTCCAGATCTCTGCCTTCTCCAGAATCCTCCTCGCCGGTGCTAGACACCACGCGCCCACGGGAGCACAGTGCCCCGATTGGCTCTGTTGCTGCCCTGTCTTCTTCCTCCTCTCCTGTAGCATCATTCTCTGCTCCAATGCAACCCCTCTGCTCTCTCTAGTCCCCTCCATCGCCCCGTGATGCTCCTAGCCATCGCCGGAGCAAGCCGCGCGCCCATGGCGACATCTGGCTCGGCCACCTCCTCCCCGCCTATTTAAGCTCGACCCGACCTCGCAGCTCATCACCAGTCCACTTCCCTTGCTCCCAACCATCCTTTGAATCCCAGCAGCAAGGCCTGCGAGCCCTCTTCCTCCTCTTCGGTGAGGTGCCTCTCCGCTCGGCCTCTACCCTGGCCCACTCGCTCCAATGCCTCCCCTTCCCAGCCACCACCACCATTGAGTCACTCTTCATCCACTAATCCTCCCCAACCTCTCGGGCGCTCAAATCATCGCCGGAAACGTCGTCCTCGCTGGCGCCCGACGCTTGGGGCAGCAGGAGACGAAGGGGCTGACGTCCTCCGACCACCTACCGATGTGCTACAGGTACAGGCGTGACCGCCCTGATGCGCCCGATCGATCCCCGTCGTCACCCCTCGCCGCCATGGCCTCTATGCCGGTGAGGCATCGCCGGTGAGCCGCCCCGCCTCTGTCTCTCTCCCCCTCTATTTAAAACCTCCCTGCCGACCCCACCTATCAGCCCCTCACCCCCTCCTGAAGCGTTTTCTAAGTGAAGGTGTATTTTGCCTTTACGCCTTCGACGTCACCCCCTTTAGAGATTTTCTAAAATTCATTTGAATTCAATTTAAATACAGATTTGACCACAACTTTGACCATGAATAACTCCTAAACTACAAATCCAAATGAACTGATTCTTTTTGCATTATTTTTCTTTTGAGCTCCTCTATTTTCTGGTCGAGTTTGGTATTTTTCTATGATTTCTAGCTTTTCTGGACAGAGAAAATGCATTATGGATTATTTACAAAAGCTTTCAAAAATGTTTTTCAAAGTGTTTTGTGTGCTTGATGAAGACCAGGAGCTTTCCCACCCTTTCTTGGAGCAAGGCAAGCCACATCCTCCATTTGCATGATTGCAATGCAATATCATGGTTTTCCTTAATAAACTTATTTAAAACTTTGCATTAGTAATGTATGATTTATTCATGGCGTTTCTTGGAGTTATCTTGATCTTGCTATTGCCATGATTCTGTTTGGATTTCTAGGACTAATATTTTGCAGATTGAGGATGACATGTTGCCATTGGATTATTAGTGGCTATTATTATTATTATTATTATTATTATTATTATTATTATTATTATTATTATTATTATTATTATTATTTTCATTACGATAGGAGTTGATGTTATGCTTTGGAGTATTATGTTGGATTTGATGCTATCATGTGGATCTTAGGTTAATATTTTGATATTACTATTGGTTTAGTAGCATCTTTATACTTGGGATTCATCATGATATTAGCTATATGCTACTCTCAGAGTATTATGATATGACGATATTAATGCTTGTCACTTTGGGCCCGGGTGCCATGATTTCAGATCTGAACCGTTTATGTTATCACCATTATATCTATGTTCTAGATCCAATCTTGCAAGTTATATTCACCTATTATGTGTTATGATCCGTTAACCCCGGAGTGACAGTAGTCGGGATACTTTTCAGTGATGACCGTAGTTTGAGGAGTTCATGTATTTACTATGTGTTAATGCTTTGTTCCGGTTCTCTATTAAAAGGAGGCCTTAATATCCCTTAGTTTCCATATGGACCCCACTGCCACGGGAGGGTAGGACAAAAGATGTCATGCAAGTTCTTTCCATAAGCACGTATGACTATTTACGGAGTACATGCCTACATTATATTTATGACCTGGAGCTTGTGCCGCCCTAGGTTATGACTGTTATATGATGAATATCATCCAACGAATTCACCGATCCAATGCCTACAAATTCCTGCTAAGTTACACTGCTATTGTTACTGTTACACTTACTACAAAATCATTGCTATCATTATTACCGTTACTATTGCTGTTGCTTCTACTATCAAAACTACCATACTACTTTGCTACTGATTACGCTGCTGTAGATAATTAGATAATTAATCTCCAGGTGTGGCGGAATTGACAACTCAGTTGCTAATACATGCAAATATTCTTTGGCTCCCCTTGTGTCGAATCAATAAATTTGGGTTGAATACTCTACCCTCGAAAACTGTTGCCTTCCCCTATACTTGTGGGTTATCAACACCTTTTTCTGGCGCCGTTGCCGGGGAGCATAGCTATATTTGTTGAGTTACTCGGGATTATTGTCAATTTATCACTATGAAGAATCTGAAGGATACCAAGACTAAGATATTTCCCTCTAACACGAGGGGAGGTAAGGAACTGCCATCTAGCTCTGCACTTGATTCACCTTCTATTTTGAGTAAACTCGCACCACCACCACATGATATTAATTTTGATATGTCGCAAGTTATTGATGATGCTACTTCTGCTATGGGTAATGCTTATGATGATGCTAGTACCTTTCTTGATGATAATGTGCCACTAGGTGAATTTCTTGATGAACAAATTGCTAGAGCTAAAGAGAATGAAATTTCTGAAACTGATGAAATACTTGATCTAAAAATCTTGAGACACCTATTAGACCTAGTCCTCCTAGATATGAATTGCCTAAGATACCTAAAGGTTATGTTATGGATGAGGAGACAACTAGAGACTTTCTTGCTTGCAATGATAGGGATGATCTTACGAAATTATTATGCAAACTGAAAGAAAAATCTTTGAATGCTAGAATGAAATGTGATCCTAAGTTTGCTACTTCACCTATCTTTGTTGATGATAAGGATTATGAATTCTCTGTCGACCCAGAGTTAGTTACTTTGGTTGAATCTGATCCTTTCCATGGTTATGAAACTAAAACTATTGTGGCACATCTTACTAAGTTGAATGACATACCCACCCTATTTGCTCATGATGAGAAAATTCGCTACTATTACATTCTCAAATTATTTCCATTCTCATTAAAGGGTGATGCTAAGACTTGGTATAATACTCTTGCTCCTGGTTGTGTGCGTAGTCCCCAGGATACGATTTATTACTTCTCTAAAAATATATTTTCCTGCTCATAAGAAACAAGCCGCCTTACAGGAAATATTTAAATTTGTGCAAATTGAAGAAGAGAGTCTCCCACAAGCTTGGGGGAGGCTTTTCCAATTGCTTAATTCTTTGCCTGATCATCCTCTTAAGAAAAATGAAGTACTTCATATCTTCTATGATGGACTAACCGATGCTTCTAGGGACTTCCTAGATAGTTGTGTTGGTTGTGTTTTTAGGGAACGAACTGTTGAACAAGTTGAGGAATTATTGAATAATATATTGAAAAGTTATGATGATTGGACTCTTCCTGAACCACCGCATAAACCCACTCCAAAGTAAGAAGGGTATCTTATATCTCAGTCCGGAAGATATGCAAGAGGCAAAGAAATCTATGAAGGAAAAAGGTATTAGAGCCGAGGATGTCAAAAATTTACCTCCGATTGAAGAAATACATGGGCTTGAAACACCACCACCACCTAAGGTGGTAGAGGTAAATTATTTAATGCAATTCAATGATAATGACAATACTTATAATATGCATCCTAGTCAATGCCTTTATGAGTTTGATAATTACATTAGAAAGCAAGATCACCTCAATGCAAATGTTATGAAACAATTGAAATACAATTCTGATATGATTGCTCGCTTGAGTGACTTGCTATTTAGAATCTCAAATTATGCTAGAGGTGTAGGAAAGCATGCCACTATGGTTCAAACTCAACTAGGACAAGTAGCTAAATCTCAAAGAGAATTACTTGATAAAATAAATAATAATATCTATGACCATGCTGTTAGAGTAATGACTAGAGGAGGTGAAATGACCCAGGAACCACTTTATCCTGAGGGACACCCAAAAAGAATTGAACAAGATTCTCAAAAAATTAACACGGATGCACCTCGTCCTTCTAAAAATAAGAAGAAAACAAAAAATGATAGGACTTTGCATGCCTCTAGTGAACCTGAAATAGAAAAGCCTCCTGATAATGATAATGATGTTTCTATTTCTGATACTGAAACTCAATCTGGTAATGAACACTCACTACCGACAATTAAAAAGATAATGATGAGGTTCATGAAGACACCCAATCAAATAATGAAAAAGAACCAGATAATGATGTTGAATAGAACCAGTTGTTGGTCTTGATAACCCACAACCCAAGAATAAAAGATATGATAAAAGAGACTTGTTGCTAGAAAACATGGTAAGGAAAGAGAACCATGGGTTCAAAAACCTATGCCCTTTCCACCTAAATAAACTAAGAAGAAGGATGATGAAGAATTTGAACGCTTTGCTGAAATGATTAGGCCAGTCTTTTTGCACACTCGCTTGACTGATATTTTAAAAATGGCCCATTATGCAAAGTATATGAAAGATATCATCACCAATAAGAGAAAAATACCAGAAGCTGAAATCTCCATCATGCTTTCTAATTATTCCTTTAAGGATGGAGTACCTAAAAAACTTGGAGATCCAGGAATACCAACTATACCTTGCTCCATCAAAAAAAATTATGTGAAAACTGCTCTCGTGTTAGTGTTATGTGATTTAGGAGCTGGTGTTAGTGTTATGCCTTTCTCACTATACGAAAGACTTGATCTGAATAAACTCACACCTACTAAAATATCCTTGCAAATGGCTGACAAATCAATTGCCATACGTATCGGTATTTGTGAGGATGTGCCCGTTGTAGTTGCAAATGTTACTATCTTAACAGACTTTGTTATACTTGAGATGCTCGAGGACGACAATATGTCAATTATCCTTGGTAGACCCTTTTCGAATACTGCAGGGGCTGTTATTGATTGCAACAAATGCAGGGTCACCTTTCATATCAATGGTAATGAGCATACGGTGCACTGAATGGTATTAATGTTATTGAAAAATCTCCGACAATCACTATTGGAAGTTTTCAACTACCGCTACCTACTGCTAAAAAGAAATATGATATACTTATTTTTGGGGACATGCATATCCTTGTTGAGGTAACTTAGTGTCTTACGAAAGTTCTTCAGTTTCATGCTAATCGAAGGTGGTTGTTAATAAGGCTTGATCAACCTTATTAATGGGTCATCTTTGAGAGGTATGAAGTTGATTAATTTAGTAGGCACTACTTTCTGTCCTTACTTTTTATTTCTGTTTTCCTTAGTTAAATAAAATAAAATGCCATGATTTATCTATTTTTTGAATTTCACGTGCAATAAAAAATGTCCCAGAAATAAAAGTCCTCAGAATGCCCTAAAATTTAAAACATTTTTTTCCTGAATATTTAAAAGTTTTTAGTGCAAATAACATCAGAGGGGGGTGCATCAGGTGGGCACAAACCACCTGGGCGCGCCAACAGCCCCAGGCGCGCCCTGGTGGGTTGTTGTGACGCCCGGGTAATCAAGCTACAGTAACCCTCTGGTGTGATGCCACATCACCACGATTACCGTTGCTAATCTCATGTTAGTTCAGAACCGATCCAAATTCAAATTCGAATTAAAGTCAAACAATAGAAGTTTTGAATTCTCAAAACTAAAATGTTCTTATTGTGACAAATAAATCATGGATAGTATTGGTGGAGAAACAACAATTTTTAATAAAATAATTAATTACTCTAAAGTGATTTAAACAGTAGTAAAAACAATTAAGTAAATACCTTTTTCAATTAATAAAATTATAAACTAATTTATTTCTGGGTAAAACATTTATGGCAGTGGGTGGTTCTCAAACATTAATTTAGGAGTTGTTATCATTTTTTTCTAAACTAAAAATAATGTGTATCTAAAAGAAAACAGAACCAAAAAAAAAGTAAGGAAAAGATCCCCCGCTGGGCCTCGGCCTAGCTGGCCTCTGGGCCAACCAGGCGGCCCAACCGCGCACACATAACCCCCTCCCCTCTCCAAACCCTAACCCAACCGAACCCCACCCCCCCGACACCCACTCCCCCTCGTTCCTCTCGCCCCCGACGACCGCGTCGCCGTCGACGAGCTGACCCCGCCGTCGCCGGCGCCCGCCTCCGGCGCCCGCCTCCTCGGAGCCTTCGTCCCGCGTGGATCCGGTCTGGGCAGCCGACGCCCCACGCCTCCCATCGCCTCCCCGACCCCGTCGCTGGACCGGCCTCGCCTTCCTCCCTCGACGGCCTGCCTCGTCTCCGACGCCGTCGTCCCCGTCCTCCTCCCCGAACGGCCTCCACGCGCCTCGACGCCCCCCTGCTCACCAACGCTGGTGAGGACCCGTTCGTCCTCCCCTTTCCCCTGCCCGTCGTCGCGGACACCACTCTCACCCCGGCCCCACTCGCGTTGAACACCATCCAGGCCACGCCCGCGCCGAGCTCCTCTCGCCCGCGCCTCCGTCGTACCCGCCGTCCGGTGCCCTGCGAGCTCCGACGAGCTCGCGTCGCCATCGTCACGCCCGTGAGCCCCTTGGTCACGCGCCCTCCCTGCCCCGACTGCGAACCGCGCCACTGGCCGCTCCCAGGCGAGCTCGCCACTGCTGCCGCTGTTCGCCCACCAAGCGCCGTAGCCGCTGGCCGCCGGCTCGCCTCCGCGCGTGCGCGTGCACCCGTGTGTGCTTGGCCTTGTGCCACTAACCACAGAGGCCCACACCCCTGTATTTTCCAAGGAAACAAAACAATTCGAAAATGAAATAAAAACAATAAAAACAATATAATTAATTAATTAACTTAATTGATCATGTTAATTAATCTAATTAACCCTGTAATTAACTTTAATTACATGTTTAGGTAAACAGTCCATGATAGTGGGACCCACAAATTGGTTGACTAGGTTAACTTACTAGTTGACTGCTGACATCACCCTGACATCATGATGACATCATAATTACATTTTCTAATTAAATTAATTCTGTTAATTCTAAAAATGATTAAAACTTTTAAAATCAATATAAAATAAACCGTAGCTTGGATGGAAAAACTTTGTACATGAAAGTTGCCCAGAACGACGAGACGAATCCGGATACGCAGTCCGTTTGTCCGCCACACATCCCTAGCATAGCGAACACGCGACTTTCCCCCTCCGGTTCATTTGTCCGAAAATGCGAAACACCGGGGATACTTTCCCGTATGTTTCCCCCCTTCACCGGTATCACCTACTACTGCGTTAGGGCACACCGAACACCGCGTATTGTCTTGTTCCGCTTTGTGATGCTTTGATTACTCTGTTATTTATTGTGTTCCCTCTCCGTTACTTCTTTCCATAGACCCCAAGACTGCCGATGACCCCCAGTTCGACTATGGAGTTGACGACCCCTCCTTCTTGCCAGAGCAACCAGGCAAGCTCCCCCCTTGATCACCAGATATCGCCTATTCTTCTCTATACTGCTTGCATTAGAGTAGTGTAGCATGTTACTGTTCGGTTACTCCTATTCTGTTGCATAGCCTGTCATTGTTGCTACAGTCATTGATACCTTACCCGCAATCCTAAATGCTTAGTATAGGATGCTAGTTTATCACCATTGGCCCTACATTCTTGTCAGTCTACCTTGCTATACTATTGGGCCGTGATCACTCGGGAGGTGATCACGGGTATATACTATACATATATACATACTACAGATGGTGACTAAAGTTGGGTCCGCTCGAAGAGTACCCGCGAGTGATTCACGGATTGGGGGCTGAAAGGACCTTTGTCCCGACGGCCCTCTGTGTGGATCTTTGTGGCGGAGCGACAGGGCAGGTTGAGACCACCTAGGCGAGAGGTGGGCCTGGCCCTGGTCGGCGTCCGCGGTTGCTTCATAATAACACGCTTAACGAGATCTGGGTATTTGATCTGAGTCTGGCCATTTGGTCTATACGCACTAACCATCTATGCGGGAGTAGTTATGGGTATCCCGACGTCGTGGTATCAGCCGAAGCCTTCGTGACGTCAGCGACTGAGTGGCGCGCGCCGGATTGGACTGGAACGCCACTAGGCTAGGTCTGCTTCCGGCCGCGTTCGCAACGTGCAGGTGTGCAAAGGGCGATGGGCCCAGACCACTGTGCCATAGGAGTTAGACCGGCGTGCTGACCTCTCTGTTGTGCCTAGGTGGGGCTGCGACGTGTTGATCTTCCGAGGCCGGGCATGACCCAGGAAAGTGTGTCCGGCCAAATGGGATCGAGCGTGTTGGGTTATGTGGTGCACCCCTGCAGGGAAGTTAATCTATTCGAATAGCCATGTCCCTCGGTAAAAGGACGACCCGGAGTTGTACCTTGACCTTATGACAACTAGAACCGGATACTTAATAAAACACACCCTTCCAAGTGCCAGATACAACCCGGTGATCGCTCTCTAACAGGGCGACAAGGAGAGGATTGCCGGGTAGGATTATGCTATGCGATGCTACTTGGAGGACTTCAATCTACTCTCTTCTACATGCTGCAAGACGGAGGCTGCCAGAAGCGTAGTCTTCGACATGATTAGCTATCCCCCTCTTATTCTGGCATTCTGCAGTTCAGTCCACCGATATGCCCTTTACACATATACTCATGCATATGTAGTGTAGATCCTTGCTTGCGAGTACTTTGGATGAGTACTCACGGTTGCTTTCTCCCCCCCTTTCCCCCCTTTCCTTTCTTTTTGGTTGTCGCAACCAGATGCTGGAGTCCAGGAGCCAGACGCCACCGTCGATGACGACTACTACACTGGAGGTGCCTACTACTACGTGCAGGCTGCTGACGACGACCAGGAGTAGTTAGGAGGATCCCAGGCAGGAGGCCTGCACCTCTTTCGATCTGTATCCCAGTTTGTGCTAGCCTTCTTAAGGCAAACTTGTTTAACTTATGTCTGTACTCAGATATTGTTGCTTCCGCTGACTCGTCTAAGATTGAGCACTTTTATTCGAGCCCTCGAGGCCCCTGGCTTGTAATATGTTGCTTGTATGACTTATTTATGTTTTTAGAGTTGTGTTGTGATATCTTCCCGTGAGTCCCTGATCTTGATCGTACACGTTTGCGTGCATCATTAGTGTACGATTGAATCGGGGGCGTCACAGTTGTGGTCCCCACGTGGGCCCCCTCACTTATCTCTTTAGCCCATGTCATCACCTACCTCCAGAAAAAAAATCACCATTGCTCTCTCCTATACCTGGCCATACCTCGGGCCGGGCCAGGCTTTGGGCCGGGCCTAGCCAAGCCCGATGAAAAAAATCAGGCCCGAGCCTGGCCCGGCCCGGCCATCGGGCCTGTGTTTTGGGCCCGAGCCCGGCCCGAACATGTAAAAGCTCGTCGGACTTCGAGCCAGCCCGGCCTGACCTTCAGAGAAATGCAAAAATGACGGGCCCGGGCCCGGCCCGGCCCGGCCTTCGGGCTCAAATTCTAGGCCTGAGGGCAGCGTCGGGCCGGGCCGGGTCGGGCCGGGCCGGGACGGGTCGGGCCGGGCCGGCCGGGCTGGGCTTCCCATGGCCAGGTCTACTCTCTCCCTCGTGTTCTTGCTCTCAAACCCGTGGATTTCAATCTCTTTGCTCGAAGTTCCGTTCCTGAAACTGTTTTGGGGGATTGCTACTTGGTATGTGACTCCTCCATTGATCGAATTAGTTTTTGCTTTAGTGGTTTATACTTTGAATAATTAGCTACTCTTGGTGCTGCAGAATATGAGCTTGCATGTTGAATTCTTAGAGTTCTAAGTAGTTTGAATGCTTGATATGGCCTCTATGCATCCCTATGAGTAGTTGCTATCAATCTTGTGAAGTTTTATTGAGAAAAAGTTTGTGGACTAAAAATTTCAGAATTTTGTTCATAGGAATAAGATGAGTTTCTTTAGAAGTTCTTCGAGGAGGAGGTCTTCGGAGGCATCATCTAGTAGTGGCTCAGTGCGTTAGTCTTATGTTGAACCAAGCGCAAGTTCAATACGAGAAGCAGTTACCAAACCCTGCCTATGGCCATGCAAAAATTTTATGGTGAGAGCGGGTATTAAAGAAGAATTTTAGCAATATGTTCACAACACCGAGCTCGGTCCCTACCTGGCAGATAAGTGCAACCAACATCTCAGCCTTACATAATCATTTACTAAAGAATTTAGATTTCATCCTCGTGAGTCTAGGGTGTTATTTAAACTGTATGACAAAATCCATTTACCATATCCGTAGAGAGATTTGCTTACCACTGCAAAATTCCATTTTGGGGCTCATTGGACGAACCACCTAGAGCTGAGTATGAAACATTCTTGACTAGCCTCTACTATGGTGAAACTAGGGGAGTGACACAAGGTAGAATAAAGCGCATTCATTTCCCATCGATTCAATACTTTGCACTCTTTAATGGCAAATGCATCGTAGGCAAGCAGGATGGCAACATACTTTGTGCTCATGAATTGAGTCTGTTACACACTGCTCTCACCGGTGATAAATGTTATAACCTTGGGGCGATTGCTGCACGTAGGCTGCAACACAACGCCGGTAGTGGAGAGTTCTATGGTGAAGTTCATGCCTCACGTCTAGCGAGGGATTTGGGCGTATCACCTTGGCCTAATGATCCTATCCTACCCACCCACTACTTAGACTTTGAGGCCATGAAGCGCCACAAATTCCTCAAGGGCGAAGCCACCGATTATATTTATAACCCGTTGTTTAATAAACACTCTGTGGTACACACCTTTTTTCCTGCTCCTCCTCTTTTTGATTATCACAGCAAGGGAAGATATTATGTTCTTCAGAGTGAGGCCCGCACGCACAATGCAGAGGTTGTAGCTGCTTGGTGTGCTGAGGAAGCTCCACCTAGGGCCTCCGTGAGCTATCACTCCGACTACTACACAGGCCACTGATGGTGATTACCAAGTTAGGCCAAAATCCTAAGCTTGGGGGAGTACGTATTTCCACCGACATTACGTTCATGTTCACACCTTTCATTTCAGTTGTCGGTGTCCACACTTTTTCATTGTACTATCCATGCTAGATTTATTTTCTCACTTTCTTCTTGTGTGTTTGAAAAACTTTGAGAAAATACAAAAATATTTTCCACTTCTTTTTGGTTTTTCTTTCTATTTAGTTAGTTGTAGTATTAAAAAGAAAACCCAAAAAGATTTCCTTGTTCTTCTTTTGCCTGTTGGGAGCTCTCCCGTGTAAATAGTTTTTCTTGTTTTTGTTTTTCTTTCTTTTTAATTTGCTTCCTTCCAGAAAAACTAAAAACTCCAAAACTATTTCAGTGTGTTTCTCTGAATTTCTTTTCCTTTTATCGAGTCATACCAAGGAGAAGACCACGATGAAAATGTTGAGTGGCTCTCATATGCATTATAGTTGATCTAACAAAAAGCCCATATTACCTTGTATTCTCTTCTTTGAATAAAATCTTTGCAGATTCCAGCTTACTCCATGGCATTCTTGCACTATTATTATTATTTTTCGAATCGTTCGGCCATGCAAATGAAAGGCAATAATGACGACATTTGGTGAACTGGCCGTGGTAGAGAGAAACGAGTATGAACTCAACTTGTTCTATTTTTGTAAATATGTTTAACCTAGCTGATACGTCTCCAACGTATCTATAATTTTTTATTGTTCCATGCTATTAGATTACCCCTTTTGGATGTTTATGGGCTTTATTTTACACATTTATATCATTTTTGGGACTAACCTACTAACCGGAGGCCCAACCCGTATTGTTTTTTTTTGCCTATTTCAGTATTTCAAAGAAAAGGAATATCAAACGGAGTCCAAACGGAATGAAACCTTTGGGAGCGTGATTTTTGGAAACGTGATCCATAGGACTTGGAGTGCAAGCCAAGAAGCAGCCGAGGCGGCCACGAGGGTGGAGGGCGCGCCCCCTATCTCGTGGGCCACTCGGGCGGCCACCGACCTACTTCTTCCTCCTATATATACCCACGTACCCCGAAAACATCCAGGGAGCCAACGAAAAACAATTTCCACCGTCGTAACCTTTTGTATCCGCAAGATCCCATCTTAGAGCCTTCGCCGGCGCTCTGCCGGAGGGGGAATCGACCACGGAGGGCTTCTACATCAACACCATAGCCCTTCTGAAGAGTTGTGAGTAGTTTACCATAGACCTTCGGGTCCATAGTTATTAGCTAGATGGCATCTTCTCTCTTTTTGGATCTCAATACCATGTTCTCCCCCTCTCTTGTGGAGATCTATTCGATGTAACTCTTTTTGCGGTGTGTTTGTCGAGATCAAATTGTGGGTTTATGATCAAGTTTATCTATGAGAAATATTTGAATCTCCTCTGAATTCTTTTATGTATGGTTGAGTTATCTTTGCAAGTCTCTTCGAATTATTAGTTTGGTTTGGCCTACTAGATTGATCTTTCTTGCAATGGGAGAAGTACTTAGCTTTGGGTTCAATCTTGCGGTGTCCTTACCCAGTGACAATAAGGGTTGCAAGGCACATATTGTATTTTTGCCATCGAGGATAAAAAGATGGGGTTTATATCATATTGCATGAGTTTACCCCTCTACATCATGTCATCTTTCTTAATGCGTTACTCTGTTCTTATGAACTTAATACTCTAGATGTATGCTGGATAGCGGTCGATGTGTGGAGTAATAGTAGTAGATGCAGGCATGAGTCGGTCTACTTGTCACGGATGTGATTCCTATATACATGATCATGCCTAGATAATCTCATAATTATTCTCTTTTCTATCAATTGCTCGATAGTAATTTGTTCACCCACCGTAATACTTATGCTATCTTGAGAGAAGCCACTAGTGAAACCTATGGCCCCCGGGTCAATCTTTTATCATATAAGCTTTCAATCTACTTTTATTTGCATCTTTACTTTTCCAATCTATATTATAAAATACCAAAAATATATTTATCTTATCATACTATCTCTATCAGATCTCACTTTTGCAAGTGGCCGTGAAGGGATTGACAACCCCTTTATTTTGTTGGTTGCGAGTTCTTTATTTCTTTGTGTAGGTGCGTGGGACTTTTGAGGAGGCTCCTACTGGATTGATACCTTGGTTCTCAAAAACTGAGGGAAATACTTATGCTACTATTGCTGCATCACCCTTTCCTCTTCAAGGAAAACCAACGCAAGCTCAAGACGTAGCAAGAAGGATTTCTGGCGCCATTGCCGGGGAGGTCTTCGCTCAAGTCAAGACATACCAAGTACCCATCACAAACTCATCTCCCTCGCATTTACATTATTTGCCATTTTCCTCTCGTTTTCCTCTCCCCCACTTCACCCTTGCCGTTTTATTTGCCTTCTCTTTCCCAATCTTCCCCTCTCTCTCACACACTTGTCTTTTTTTGTGCCTGTTTATCCTTATGGCTTTGCCTAAGAGTACCGACCTCCTTCTTAGAAGGTTGGAAGAGATTGAATCAAATATCATAAGTTTTATGACTTTACAATTTGAGCACAATAATTTCTTCAGAAAAGAGCTTAAAGAACAAAAATGTTTTTTTTGGGGTTTATGAACAAGGAGCTTGATGATATGTCTAAAGAATTTTATGGTTTGAACTCTCAAATTACCCAGCTTGAAAATTCTATAGCCCAAATTTCTGATAAGCAAGCTACCTTAGTCAATAAGATGGTTGCCAAACCAGAAACATTAGGTGAAAATAATGATGAAGATCTTAAAGTTATTGATGTGTCCCCTATTAGATCTTTGTTTTGCAATATGAATCTTAATAATAGGTGAAAATAATGATGAAGATCTTAAATTTATTGATGTGTCCCCTATTGGATATTTGTTTTGAAATATGAATCTTAATAATAATGGGACTGGAGATGAGTCAACTTTAGTTAGAAGGCGTCCCAATAATTCGGAGTTTTAAGATCTTGATGCTAAATTTGGTAAAAGTGGGATTGGAGAGGTCATGACTTTAAATAGCATTGAACCCACTATCTCGGATTTCAAGGAATTTGATTATGATAATTTTTCTTTAGAAGGTTGTATTTCCTTGTTGCAATCCGTTGTTAATTCTCCTCATGCTTATAGTCAAAATAAAGCTTTTACCAAACATATCGTTGATGCCTTGAAGCAATCTTATGATGAAAAACTTAATTTGGAAGTTTCTATACCTAGAAAAATTAGTGATGAGTGGGAACCTACTATAAAGATTAAAATTAAAGATCATGAGTGTTTTGCTTTGTGTGATTTGGGTGCTAGTGTTTCCACGATTCCGAAAACTTTATGTGATATTCTAGGTTTCCATGATCTTGATGATTGCTCTTTAAATTTGCACCTTGTGGATTCCACCATTAAAAAGCCAATGGGAAGTATCAATGATGTTCTCATTGTTGCAAATAGAAATTTGGTGCCCGTAGATTTTATCGTTCTTGATATAGATTGCAATCTTTCTTGCCCTATTATTCTTGGTAGACCTTTCCTTAGAACGATTGACGCGATTATTGATATGAAGGAAGGAAATATTAGATTCCAATTTCGATTAAGGAAAGGCATGGAGCACTTTCCAAGAAAGAAAATTAAATTACCTTATGAATCTATCATGCAAGCTACTTATGAATTGAGTGCCAAAGATGGCACTACTTAGATCTATCTTCGCTTTTATGCCTAGCTAGGGGCGTTAAACGATAGCGCTAGTTGGGAGGCGACCCAATTTTATTTGTGTTTTTTGTTTTTGTTTCTGTTTAGTAATAAATTTTGCATCTACCTTCTGTTTAGATGTGTTTTTTATGTTTTAACTAGTGTTTGTGCCAAGTAGAACCTATAGGATAACCTATGGTGATAGTTGATTTGATTCTGCTGAAAAACAGAAACTTTGCACACACGAAATTAGTTTTGTTAAATCACAGAACGTGCTTTTGCGTTGATTCTTTTTTCTGTAGATCAATAGACAAATTTCCCAGGACTTCCTATTTTTGTAGGATTTTTAGAGTTCTAGAAGTATTCGTGGGTTACATATTGCTACAGACTGTTCTGTTTTTGACAGATTCTGTTTTTCGTGTGTTGTTTGCTTATTTTGATGCATCTATGGCTAGCATTAAGTGGTATGAACCATAGAGAACTTGAAATACAGTAGGTTTAACACCAATATAAATAAATAATGAGTTCATTACAGTACCTTATGTGGTGGTTTTGCTTTCTATCACTAACGGAGCTTATGAGATTTCCTGGTGAGTTTTGTGTTGTGAAGTTTTCAAGTTTTGGGTAAAGATTTGATGGACTATGGAATAAGGAGTGGCAAAAGCCTAAGCTTGGGGATGCCCATGGCACCCCAAGATATTCAAGAATAGCCAAAAGCCTAAGCTTGGGGATGCCCCAGGAAGGCATCCCCTCTTTCTTCTTCGTTCATTGGTAACTTTACTTGGAGCTATATTTTTATTCGCCACATGATATGTGTTTTGCTTGGAGCGTCGTGTATGATATTAGTCTTTGCTTTTTAGTTTACCACAATCATACTTGCTGTACACACCTTTTGGGAGAAGCCCACTTGATTGAAATTTATTAGAATACTCTATGTGCTTCACTTATATCTTTTGAGCTAGATAGTTTTTGCTCTAGTGCTTCACTTATATCCTTTAGAGCACGGCGGTGGCTTAATTTTGTAGAAATTGCTAGTATCTCATGCTTCACTTATATTATTTTGAGAGTCTCTTAGAACAACATGGTATTTGCTATGGTTATAAAGTTGGTCCTAGAATGGTAGGCATCCAAGTTGGGTATAATAAAAACTATCATAGGAAGTGAATTGGATGCTATGATCAATTTGATACTTGATAATTGTTTTGAGATATGGAGGTAGTGATATTAAAGTCATGCTAGTTGGGTGATTATGAATTTAAAGAATGCTTGTGTTGAAGTTAGCAAGTCCTGTAGCATGCACGTACGGTTAAAGTTGTGTAACAAATTTGAAACATGAAGTGTCCTTGGATTGTGCATCCTCATGAGTGGCGGTCGGGGACGAGCGATGGTCTTTTCCTACCAATCTATCCCTCTAGGAGCATGCATGTAGTGCTTGGTTTTTGACAACTTCTAAATTTTTGCAGTAAGTATATGAGTTCTTTTGACTAATGTTGAGTCCATGGATTATACACACTTT
Organism: Triticum timopheevii; assembly: GCA_963921465.1. NCBI lineage: Eukaryota > Viridiplantae > Streptophyta > Magnoliopsida > Poales > Poaceae > Triticum > Triticum timopheevii. Next base: position 226,242,781 of record OY997272.1, read on the forward strand.
TACCTTTCCATCATTGCTAGCCTCTTCAGTACTGTGCATTGCCCTTTCTCACCTTGAGAGTTGGTGCAAACTTCGTCGGTGCATCCAAACCCCGTGATATGATACGCTCTATCACACATAAACCTCCTTATATCTTCCTCAAAACAGTCACCATACCTACCTATTATGGCATTTCCATAGCCATTCCGAGATATATTGCCATGCAACTCTCCACCGTTCTGTTTATCATCATGACACGCATTACTTTTGTCATATTGCCATTGCATGATCATGTAGTTGATATCGTATTTGTGGCAAAGCCACCGTGCATAATATTTTATACATGTCACTCTTGATTCATTGCACCATCCCGGTACACCGCCGGAGGCATTCATATAGAGTCATATCTTGTTCTAGTTTTGAGTTGTAATTCATGTGTTGTAAATCAATAAAAGTGTGATGATCATCATTATTAGAGCATTGTCCCCAAAAAGAAAAAAAAAGAAAGGCCAAAAAAAGGAAAGGCCAAAAAAAGGGGAAGGCCCCCAAAAAAAGAAGAAAAAAGAAAAAAAAGGAAAAATAATAAAAAAGGGGGCAATGATACTATCTCTTTTTCCACACTTGTGCTTCAAAGTAGCACCATGCCCTTCATATAGCGAGTCTCATATATTGTGCTTCAAAGTAGCACCATGTTCTTCATATAGAGAGTCTCATATGTTGTCACTTTCATATACTACTGGGAATTTTTCATTATAGAACTTGTCTTGTATATTCCTGCGATGGGCTTCTTCAAAATGCCATAGGTCTTCGTGAGCAAGCAAGTTGGATGCACACCCACTAGTTTTATTTGATGAGCTTTCATTCATTTATAGCTGTAGTGCATCCGTTGCATGGCAATCCCTACTTCTCATGTTGACATCAATTGATGGGCATCTCCATAGCCCGTTGATTATCCTTGTCAATGTGAGACTTTCTCCTTTTTTGTCTTCTCCACACAATCCCCATCATCATATTCTATTCCACCCATAGTGCTATATCCATGGCTCACGCTCATGTATTGCATGAAAGTTGAAAAAGTTTGAGATTATTTAAGTAAGAAACAATTGCTTGGCTTGTCATCGGGGGTGTAGAATTTGGGAACTTTTTTGTGTGACGAAAATGAAGCATAGCCTAACTATATGATTTTGTAGGGATGAACTTTCTTTAGCCATGTTATTTTGAGAAGACATGATTGCTTTTATTAGTATGCTTGAAGTATTACTATTTCTTATGTCAATATGAACTTTTAGTTTGAATCATTTGGATCTGGACATTCATGCCACAATAAAGAAAATTACATTGAGAATTATGCTAGGTAGCATTCCACATCAAAAATTCTGTTTTTATCATTTACCTACTCGAGGACGAGCAGGAATTAAGCTTGGGGATGCTTGATACGTCTCCAACGTATCTATAATTTTTGATTGTTCCATGCTATTATATTCCCTTTTTTGGATGTTTATGGGCTTTATTTTACACATTTATATCATTTTTGGGACTAACCTACTAACCGGAGGCCCATCCCGTATTGTTTTTTTGCCTATTTCAGTATTTCGAAGAAAAGGAATATCAAACGGAGACCAAACGGAATGAAACCTTCGGAAGCGATCTTTTTGGAACGAACGTGATCCAGAGGACTTAGAGTGCAAGCCAAGAAGCAGCTGAGGCGGCCACGTGGGTGGAGGGCGCGCCCACCCCTATAGGGTGCGCCCCCTATCTCGTGGGCCCCTCGGGCGGCCACCGACCTACTTCTTCCTCCTATATATACCCACGCACCCCGAAAACATCCAGGGAGCCAACGAAAAACAATTTCCACCGCCGTAACCTTCTGTATCCGTGAGATCCCATCCTGGAGCCTTCGTCGGTGCTCCGCCGGAGGGGGAATCAACCACGGAGGGCTTCTACATGAACACCATAGCCCTTCCGATGAGTTGTGAGTAGTTTACCATAGACCTTCGGGTCCATAGTTATTAGCTAGATGGCTTCTTCTCTCTTTTTGGATCTCAATACCATATTCTCCCCCTCTCTTGTGGAGATCTATTCAATGTAACTCTTTTTACGGTGTGTTTGTCGAGATCCGATGAATTGCGTGTTTATGATCAAGTTTATCTATGAGAAATATTTGAATCTCCTCTGAATTCTTTTATGTATGATTGAGTTATCTTTGCAAGTCTCTTCGAATTATTAGTTTGGTTTGGCCTACTAGATTGATCTTTCTTGCAATGGGAGAAGTGCTTAGCTTTGGGTTCAATCTTGTGGTGTCCTTACCCAGTGACAATAAGGGTTGCAAGGCACGTATTGTATTGTTGCCATCGAGGATAAAAAGATGGGGTTTATATCATATTGCATGAGTTTATCCCTCTACATCATGTCATCTTTCTTAATGCGTTACTCTGTTCTTATGAACTTAATACTCTAGATGCATGCTGGATAACGGTTGCTGTGTGAAGTAATAGTAGTAGATGCAGGCAGGAGTTGGTCTACTTTTCGCGGACATGATGCCTATATACATGATCATGCCTAGATAATCTCATAATTATTCGCTTTTCTATCAATTGCTCGACAGTAATTTGTTCACCCACCGTAATACTTATGCTATCTTGAGAGAAGCCACTAGTGAAACTTATGGCCCCCGGGTCTATGTTTTATCATATAAGCTTTCAATCTACTTTTATTTGCATCTTTACTTTTCCAATCTATATTATAAAATACCAAAAATATATTTATCTTATTATACTATGTCTATCAGATCTCACTTTCGCAAGTGGTCGTGAACCCCTTTATTGCGTTGGTTGCGAGTTCTTTGTTTGTTTGTGTAGGTGCGTGGGACTTCTGAGGAGCCTCCTACTGGATTGATACCTTGGTTCTCAAAAACTAAGGGAAATACTTACGCTACTGTTGCTGCATCACCCTTTCCTCTTCAAGGAAAACCAACGCAAGCTCAAGACGTAGCACTAGCATCCATGATTCAACATATTATGATCAAACATGTTCGCAATGACAATTAGAGATTATATTTTCTCATGCCATGCTTAAATAGCTAGGGGTGGATAATGATTTATCTTGGATGTCAACATTGCGTTAAAATGATTTTGATGTAGTATGATGGTATGGTATCCTCCTCTGAATGTTCGAGTGGCTTGACTTGGCACATGTTCATGCATGTAGTTGAATCAAAACCAACATAGCCTCTATGATATTTGTGTTCATGGTGTTTATATCCTACTCATGCTAGTATCCAATGTTCGTTATGCATACTGCATGTTCATGACCGTTTTCGCTCTCTAGCTGGCCGCTTCCCAACCTTTTTGCTAGCCTTCGCCTGTACTAAGCAGAAACACTGCTTGTGCATCAAAATCCTAAAACCCAAGTTATTCTAGACGAGTCCATCATACCTACCTGTATGCAGTATTATCCTGCCGTTCTAAGTAAATTTGCATGTAACACCTCTAAAAACTTCAAATAAACATCCTTTTTGTGTGCCTGGATTGTTCATAGAGTGACTGAAGGTAGTCAGTATCTTCCATGCTAAGCGGGTTATTCTCATGATGAGTGTTTATTCACTCGTCCTTGCACGAGGGGCGGTAATAGGGATTCCCAATCCCAAAATCAAATTGTGAATAATTGAACAAAACTCCCGCTTGGGTACCCGTGGATTCGGTTAGCCGTGGAGTGTGTTTGTTGGTGGAGGGGGAGTAAACCTTTACTTTTATCGCTTGGGAACCGCCACTAATGTGTTTAGCATGGAAGATACTGGTAACTAATGGTTGGAAAGTAAACAAGAAGGCTGCATTTCTCAAAATCTCATTTACCCCTGTTTAAAAATAGTGAGCTCTGGCACCACTACAAATCACTGCTTCCCTCTGCGAAGGGACTATCTATTTACTTTTATGTTGTGCCATCACCTTCTTAAAGAAGCGCCAGATCCTCAAAGCACTATCGTCATCCTCATGCATTGTGTGTAGCTAATGTTGGGTGCATCATGATTGGATCTTTTCTACCATGAATTACAATGTTTAGTCGCTGCTTGTGGAGGTGCTCTGCATTTATGTTTTGCGGTCTCAAAAAGGGCCAGCGAGATACCACTATTGTCATATTATATCATGGTTGTTTTGACAAAGTGTTGCCATTTGAGATATCTTATTATTGCTTGCTAGTTAATTATGCCATTGATATGAGTTAATATATTTTTTAAGAGTTATTGTCGACATGGTTAGTTATAATCTTTGTTGAAAACCTGGGTGCTACTTAAGCTTATTTATGTAAACAAGAGCAAAAGAGTTCGTAAAAGTTTTTCTTTTTCACTTTTAGTTTATCAACTGAATTACTTGAGGACAAGCAAATGTGTAAGTTTGGGGAAGTTGATACATCTCCGTCGTATCTACTTTTCCTAACACTTTTCCTCTTGTTTTGGACTCTAATTTGCATGATTAGAATGAAACTAAGCCGGACTGACGCTGTTTTCAGCAGAACTACCATGATGTTGTTTTTGTGCAGAAATAAAAGTTCTCGTATTGGAATGAAACTTTGCAAGGATTTTTTATATAATAAAAGAGAATTACTAGAGCCAAGAACCACCGGAGGGGGCCCCCTGGGTGAGCACAACCCACCAGGGCACCCCCCTCAGGTGTGCCCAGGTGGGTTGTGCCCACCTGGTGGCCCCGCAGACCCTGAATCCAACTCCATAAATACCTATTTTTCCAGGGAAAAATCAGGGAGAAAGAATTATCATGTTTTGCGAGACGGAGCTGCCGCCACCTCTTGTTCTTCATTGGGATGCCAGATCTGGAGTCCGTTTGGGGATCCGGAGAGGGGGATCTTCGATCTTCGTCATCACCAACCCTTCTCCATCGCCAATTCCATGATGCTCCCCACCGGGAGTGAGTAATTCCTTTGTAGGCTCACTGGTCTGTGAGGAGTTGGATGAGATTCATCATGTAATCAAGTTAGTTTTGTTAGGGATTGATCCCTAGTATCCATTATGTTTTGAGGCTGATGTTGATATGACTTTGCCATGCTTAATGCTTGTCACTTTGGGCCCGGGTGCCATGATTTCAGGTCAGAACTATTTATGTTATCACCATTATATCTATGTTCGAGATCCGATCTTGCAAGTTATATTCACCTATTACGTGTTATGATCCATAAACCCCGAAGTGACGGTAGTCGGGATACTTTCTGGTGATGACCATAGTTTGAGGAGTCCATGTATTCACTATGTGTTAATGCTTTGTTCCGGTTCTCTACGAAAAGAAGGCCTTAATATACCTTAGTGTCTGTATGGACCCCGCTGCCACGGGAGGGTAGGACAAAAGATGTCATGGAAGTTCTTTCCATAAGCACGTATGACTATTTATAGAATATATGCCTACATTATATTTATGAACTGGAGCTAGTGCCATATCGCCCTAGGTTGTGACTGTTATATGATGAATATTGTCCAACAAATTCACCGATCCAGTACCTACGAATTTCTCTTATATTGTTCATGCTAAGTTACTACTGCTATTGTTACTGTTACACTTGCTACAAAATCATTGCTATCGTTGTTACCGTTACTATTGTTGTTGCTACTACTATCAAAACTATCATACTACTTTGCTACTGATTACTATGCTGTAGATAATTAATCTCCAGGTGTGGCTGAATTGACAACTCAGCTGCTAATACTTGCAAATATTCTTTGGCTCCCCTTGTGTCGAATCAATAAATTTGGGTTGAATACTCTACCCTAAAAAACTGTTGCGATCCCCTATATTTGTGGGTATTGCTTTAGCCTTGATCATAGGTTGGTATTATATTACAGCATCAGTTATCACAGATCTATCTTGGGGATGAATTCCGTCATTTCATTGGTCAGGTGCCACCAAACCGGGCTTTTCCAGTGCAACCACATTTGCCTTTATGGGAAGGCCCAAATGCGGTCTATTGTTATGCCTCTCGCTGGTGCCTCCAACTAGGGAAGGTTATGTGCGTGCGCTACCCTGATCATGTAGGCGGCCATAAGCCTTGTGTGCCCGTAGTTGTATAAGGCCCTTTGTCCCCGTCTGGGATCGTTTTTTTTGCCACGATGGTGGCTGTTGGATGTCATGAGGTGACATGGGGGCCACCCAGGACTGAGCCCAAAGGGGAGTTGGTTGGAGTGGCCGGGAGAGTGTCATGCAATAGATTGTTTTTGTCGGAACACTGTTGGTCCACCTGAATGGGAGCACGAGTCCATGGGTTATGTGGTGTGGGTACAATGTGCTAACCTCTATAGAGTGTGTATAAACTATCGATAGCCGTGTCCTCGGTCATGGGCACAGTTCGTACTAGGTCACACCGCTCGATCAACACTCACATGACGAAATGACTTCTTAGATGACTTATATATTTATGGGAGCAGTATGGGATGATCTCGAGGATGATCATTCAGTTGTGATGTGATCATGTGGTGATCATGAGGAGGTATTGATCACGAGGTGATCGAGGTGATATATTGTTTGGCTGGATAGCCCAGAGTGAGATGGTTCCTGAGATGATGGTTCAGCAGTAATTCTAGTAGTATCATATAATGTTTAATAATTATTTCCACATCATAGTAGTTGTTAATAACTTAACCTGTTGATGCTATGTTGTAGTTTTGCCTTGATGCTTTTGGTTGTTGTGAGCTTATAAGTACATTCAATGTACTGACCTGGCGTGTCATGCCAGATTGCAGGTGATGCCATGATTGATTCCTTGTCAAGGTCACCGATTGTGCGAGCTAGACTGTGTCCTAGCTAGAGTCCCTGCGGAGTGGATTTCACCACCGTCGTCATTGTTCTGCTGCTAGCGTAGAGTTACCTTAGCAGGCGTAGTGTCGCTGTGCTGATGTGATCCTTTGTAACATCAGACCTTTGTACCATTATCCTTTGTAATAAGAGCTGATTTTTTCTATGTCAAGCAGTGCCGTATTTCAGAAGACTTGATCTCTGAGTGGAACACGGGGTGTTCCGGTTCCTCTGAGCCGGGGTGCCACACAAATCATACCAAATAGGCATGTTGTAGGGATTGGCAAAATGGCAAACCGATCATGCCAAAAATCCACAAACAATGTCAATGTTAACTACAGTGCATTGGAGGGTTACACTGCAATTTATACTAAGCCAAAAAGTCCTAAATGCAAGCAGCATAATGCCTGAGGATAAACCTATAAACATAGAAAGTGGAAGGAATGCAAACATCCCAAGGGATAAGGTCCTCCATGTTTCCTCTTTCTCGTGTGGATTGCATTAGAAATTTTCCCCAAATAGATTCAGCCGCGGAAGTGAGGCATGCTGGAGCACGTACTGTGATGCGCGTCGGTCGCTTGAGTTGGGGCCGAGCATTGGTCGCTGGCTTGCGTCTCCACCGCTGCTGGCCGCTTGAGTTGGGGTCGAGTGCTGGTCGCTGGCTTGCGTCTCCACTAGGGCCGGCCACTCCGACGCGAGGACCCGAGCCAGGTGCGGATGAAGTCAAGGCCGTGCAGGACGGAGCCACCAGCAGCTGCCGTTGGTTGCCACGGTACCTTTAGGCGGCGAGCCATCACATCGCAAGGATGTGAACCAGGAGTACGTCATCTGCCGTCGCCTTGGGGTCCATGGTCCAATGCCGCATCAGGGGGCCATAGGATGTGGCCGCTGGTGCTGCCCCTCCACAAGGAGCTGTGCCGAGGGCCATGGGCACCGTCACGCTGCGCTAAAGCAAGCCAAGGGCGTTGGCCCACTTCCCCCTTCTAGTAAGTCATGAGAGGACGCCGATGCGTCTCGCTCCGGGCCGAGCACCATAGCAGGTTGCGCCCCCACCGTGTGCGCCGCCATTGTTGGATGCGCTCCGGAGGGTGCTGCCTCACTGCGGAGCAGGAAGCTCCTCGCCGTGGGCATATTCGCATGTCGGCTGCCGTAGCACCATGAAAAACACCCCTCTGCACGCGCTTCGTAGGGAGGCGTCACGCCGAATGGCGTTGCCTCATCTTGAAGAGCTGATCTAGGGCCGCTAGCGCCACCAAGCTATGAGGCGTGCTCTGGCATTGGTTCAAAGCGAAAGAGTAGTGATGGCGTCCTCCTTCCAAGCCAAAGCAACAACGACGACCACCAGAAGCGCATAAGGCTTCATCACGCATGAGATCCTAGAGGACCTCGGCATTTCCATGCCTTGTACTTACCGATTCTATTTGCTCTTCTTCTCTCCCATGATTTCTTTGCGTGTTAGAGAGTGCTCATCCACCTGCTAGAGGGAGTGGCCTGCCACCCGTTTCAGCGTTGCCGACAAGGCTCACCATGAAATCGCTCCGCCATAGAGCGTGCTGATAACGTGTTAGAGTGGAAACAAGAGGCAATCTGATAGTAATGAACACTATGTCTATTGATGATGACAAGTTACATATTTATAATCCCCGAAGGGGCGCATCCGGAGGGACACGACAGTTACAAGGTTCGCATCTGTTTGTATGATGGTTTGGATAAGTGGAGATTTAACCCTTGATTTACTTGTGTTAATTAAGTCTTAACACTAAACGCGCCCAAACCACCCTATACGCCCAGGTGGATGGTCTGCCTTATATCGGCCGTAAACGCCCGGGCTAACCAACACCCCTTACTGTAGGGTAACGCATTGTAAAACAATTTCTTTTTCCTTACCACTATGAAGCTGCATGTAAGGTTTGATCTGATCGTTACAAACTCATAGCACAGTGAAAGGAGAGTTGGTGAAAATCGTTGGGGCAGATTCCCGCAGCTAGGATTCACAACCTCCCAACCATGGAAATTTTCTCCCTCGAACAGTCCTTCAAACAGAAGATCGAATGTACGATCTTTCTACCAGATTGCACACATACAGTGTCACCTATCCAGTGGCGCTTCTTCATTGAGAACTAATCACTACTGGACACTAGGTAGTCTTTCAATGCTATGAAACTATTACGTAGAGAGAGAGAGAGAGCGGGGGGGGGGGGGGGGTAGATCATTGCATATCATGTGTGAAAACTTGAGATGAGTTGGAGAGTTCCTCCCCACCCCTATTTATAGTGGAGAGAGGTGGAGGATGACTGCCCAACAAGCCCCCCCCCCTCACAAACATCATCCCACCAAAGGTTGGAGGTTGCCCCATGTAGGGGTCCTTTGGGCCCCCCTTCCAACATTGCTCCACCAAATGTGGGAGCTTCCTCCCACCCTCACCCCCAACATCCTTCCATCAATTTAGGGGGCTGCCCCCAAGAGAGGGTGCCACCCAACACAGCCCCACAAAAAGGGGATCTTGTCCCTCTTGCGTGAACATGTTGTTTTTCACGTGCATTCTCTCCAAAAAACCCCGAAAACTCTCCAAAATACTTTGATGCGTTCCGAAGTTTTTTGGCTTGATGTTTTACTCCGAGACAATTTTTTATTTCTCCGAAACACTTTTGGTTTTCTCTTGGAAACATTTTCAGTGTCTCTGAAACTTTTTCGGTAACATTTCTCTCAGACTCCTTTCCTGGTACTCAGCAAATAGATGAACCTTAAGTGTGTGACCCTGCAGGTTCGGTGAAATATAGACATGACCGGAACTCTTTACGGTCAATGATCAATAGCGAAACCATGACATCCATATTGATCCCTATACCCACATGAATGGATACTCGATTGAACCTTTAGTTACCGTGTGATATTCCTATTGCTTTGCTATGTTACCAAAACTTGAGGTGATATTTATCGGCATCCCCATAAATCAACAACTTGCTCACTATGCCACTTTCCTCATTATTAATTTTGTTCTCTTTTCTCGTCCTCGTGTTTTGCCATCCCCGTGATCAAATCACACCGTGTCTGGCCAGATGATGATGGATACCGTAATACCGAGAGGGCCCAAGAATATCTCTCCATTATTAGAGGCGCAAATCTCAATCTTGAGCTATCTAGTCCATTGTCATACTTTTCCGTGAACCCGTAAGCTGCCGTAATGGCCACCCTGTTACAAACGACATTTAACAGACCCCAAAGTTCACGAAGCAAGTATGAAGGAACTCGATACTCTCATGGTCTAAGGAATTATGCAAATGTTTAACTTTCTCTGTGTTGTAAACCATTAACTTATGGGGAATGGATCTCATAGCATAATAACAATTGGGCCGATTCAACAGGAGTCTAACATTGTGTCCCCAAAGTTGCCGCCATACTCATGTCCATGACCAGGAAAATAGAACCATCACGCAACACTTGTGCTAGTCTTAGAGGCTAGACTAGGAATCTATTTTACCATTTATTATTCTACACGTGCATATGAGTTTTCCTCCGAGCCTCGTGGTTATTGCAGACTCAAGAACCATAGCAGTTATAGCACAACATATAAACATAATTACAAGCATGGAAATAAATAATAACATTTATTATTGCCTCTAGGGTTATATTTCCTATAGACTCCCACTTGCACTAGAGTCAATAATCTAGTTAATACCAATGCACTTTACACCAATGGCATGCCGGTGTAAAATATGCTTCCCTTACTGTATGCCTTTGTCCAATTGATCTGACAACTTCGGGCCCGTGTGTATTTTTGCAGGTCCTCACATTTTCATGCTTTCACAAAATTCATAATTTGTGTGGTCTTGGTTTTGTATATATTTGATTCAAGGACCTTGATTACTCACACTGAGCTGTGGATCCACTATCTACAATAGTGTTCCATTGAACTAAGTCATCTTGAACCATACTAGGTTAATAAATGAATTATATGATTTAACACCCTCTTTTGTCGCTTCTTAAGTGGCAATATATTTAGCCTTCATTATAGAATTCATCATAGTAACCTGTTTGGAACAATTTCAACTTACTACACCACTATACCGTGTATAACAAAAAAACTGTTAATTTAAATAAAAACTCGCTTGGATCTTTGATGAAGACCATATCGATGTAACTACTTACTACGAGTCTGTATCGATGTAACTTCTTACGATGAACTCTTCATAATCTTTCCTGGCGAGAAAACATGTAATCAGTACTACTTTAATACTCAATGACATATTTCATTGATGTCCTATGATCAACACTTTGATTACTTTGGTATATGAGTGCACATTTGCTCCCTTGGTGGTTTTGGTAATCAATGATAACATGCATATTGTTGGACTAATAGTTTTACCTAGAATATTTTAGATAAGTCCAACGGTGGCATGGCAAGGATAAGAGGATGTGGACCCTTCAAAATGCTAAGGACATGGATTGGTAAATGTTCAAGACTCTACATTTTTGGTTAAGTGATCCAAGATCACATTGAGTCCATAGGAAAGCCAATACTATTAAAAGGGGATGAGGTTTTGATGATGATCTGGTTGCTCAAGTGCTTAGTGATATTGCTCCAAAACCCTCAACCACCTTTTCTATCCAAATATGTCCAAAACCCTTCAAGCTAACCCGGTCCCACTGAATCCTACCCATCCGGACCCACCAAGTTCATCTAGAAACAGCCACAACCAAACTCTAACAAATTGATCCACCGATACGGACCTCGGTCCCACCGAGATGGCCTTGCCAACTCTCTGTCATCTATTGCAATTATTTCGGTCTAACCGAGTTTTGCAATCGGTGCAACCGAGATGACCCGCCAACCTTCTGTTGCCTTATTGCTTTATTTCAGTCTCACTGAGATGATGCAATCGGTGCCACCGAACCGAGGTTTGCCCTACCATTGCACATTGTTTGCTCCAAGATTTTTCCATTCGGTCCCACTGGGACCTCCAACATTCATATACTTTACACAGGTCGGTGCCACCAAGATTTCTGATAGGTGCCACCTAGTTGGGTCAAATGTGTGTAACGGTTGGATTTTGTGTGGAGGCTATATATACCCCTCCACCCCTCTTACTTAGTAAGAGAGTCATCAGCACGTGACTACACTTCCACCATTCATTTTATGAGAGAGAACCACCTACTCATGTGTTGAGATCAAGAGATTCCTTTCCTACCATTTGAATCTTGATTTCTAGCATTCTCCAAGTTGCTTTCCACTCAAATCCTTCTTCCACTATAGCCAAATCTATGAGAGAGAGTTGAGTGTTGGGGAGACTATCATTTGAAGCACAAGAGCAAGGAGTTCATCATCTACACATCATCTATTACCTTTTGGAGAGTGGTGTCTCCTAGATTGGTTAGATGTCGTTTGGGAGCCTCCGACATGATGTGGAGTTGAACCAAGAAGTTTGTAAGGGTAAGGAGATCACCTAATTCATGAAGATCTACCAGAGTGAGGCTAGTCCTTCGTGGACAGAAGCCATGGTGGATTAGACAAGGTTGCTTTGTCAAGGGGATGAACCCCGGGCAGGCAACAGAACTCGAATCCTTTTCAAAAACATCGAGGCTAGAAATGCCCCTTAGTCCGGCTTGTCCTTGGCCGGGTTCCTCAACCCGGCCAAGTTCCGTAACCCGGTCAAGACCACAACCCGACCAGGCCCGCTGGCGCATGCCGACCAATCCCGCCAAGTCAAGACTTCTTCGACAAGTAAGCACCATCATGGTACGCTTCTCAACCCGGCCAAGGTCAGCTTCCATCCCGTCCAAGGCATACGATGGAACAAGTTACCATGAAGAGATGACCAAGGCAACAGTGGCTCACCTACCCCGCTGACCAGGGCCGGTGTGGCTATAGTGCAACCCCATCCTACTAACGCAAGTCGATGGCAACCAGGTGATGCACCACTGTAGCCAAGCCGGCTCAACCACTCCGTGACGCATGACAAGATGGGGAACAATGCCCCTGGCGCACGGGGCCCATGCCCGGAGAACCTGGCGTACCTTGGTACCCGACGGGCCCCAGCGCCGACTTTCCAGACGCTCACATCCACTACAAAAAACACATTTGTGACATTTTGGGCCGAACAAATTTTCTTCTGTCATGCTTATGACACTCCTATAACTATAATTGTGACAAAACCTGGTATCATCATAGATGTGGTGGGCTCCTACTTCTATGACAAAAAATCATGACAGAAAATGGGCTTTTCGTCCTGGGCGGGCCAGAGACGCAGCTGCATGACATTATTTGGGCCATCCATGACGAAAAAAACCGTGGTAGAAGCGAGGGCGAGGAAAATATCGGGGTGTTCCCGGTTACGGTGGGTGGTTGGGGGCCGAGCGATGCGTGTTTCTCTCATACACGTACACGCATGTGTGCGAGGCATTGCGCTCTAACTGAACCCGAGCAAGGCGTTGGGCTCTAACTGAACCCGAGCGATTGCACTAGCTACGTTACTGAACCCGAGCGATCGATCCCTTGCTGTTAACTGAACCTGAGTGATTCCTTCGCTACTGCTACTAACTGAAGCCGATCGAACCCAAGTTGATGAACAGTGAATGTTGTGGGGGGGAGGGGGTTTGGATGAATAGTTCTTGGTGGGGGGGGGTGGATGAACAGGACCCCGTTGTAGTAGAGGTTGTTGCCGCTAGATGAACAGGACCCCGATCGAGCTGGTTGGGGGGTGGATGAACAGGACCCCGTGGGCTAGATGAACAGGACCCCGTGGAGGGCTGGTTGAACAGTAGCTGGTGGAGGGCTGGTTTTGGGGAACGTAGTAATTTCAAAAAAATTCCTACGCACACACAAGATCATGGTGATGCATAGCAACGAGAGGGGAGAGTGTTGTCTACGTACCCTCGTAGACCGTAAGCGGAAGCGTTATGACAACGCGGTTGATGTAGTCGTACGTCTTCACGATCGACCGATCCCAGCATCGAAGTTACGACACCTCCGCGGACTGCACACGTTCAACTCAGCGATGTCCCACGAACTCACGATCCAGTAGAGCTACACGGGAGAGTTCCGTCAGCATGACGGCATGATGTCGGTGTTGATAAAGTTACCAACGCAGGGCTTCGCCTAAGCATCGCTACGATATGACCGAGGTGGATTATGGTGGAGGGGGGCACCGCACACGGCTAAGAGAGATCAATGATCAACTTGTGTGTTTGGGGTGGCCCCTGCCACGTATATAAAGGAGCTAGGGGGAGGCGGCCGTCCAAGGAGGAGGGCGCGCCAAGGGGGGAGTCCTACTCCTACCGGGAGTAGGACTCCTCCTTTCCTAGTAGGAGTAGGAGAAGGGGGAAGGAGGAGAGAAAGGGGAAGGAAAGGGGGGCGCCGCCCCCTCCTTGTCCAATTCGGAATAGAGGGGGAGGGGCGCGCGGCCTGCCCTGGCCGCCCCTCCTCTTCTCCACTAAGGCCCAATAGGCCCATTACACTCCCCGGGGGTTCCGGTAATCCCCCGGTACTTCGGTATATGTCCGAACTTGCCTGGAACCCTTCCAAAGTCCAAACACAGTCATCCAATATATCGATCTTTATGTCTCGACCATTTCAAGACTCCTCGTCATGTCCGTGATCATATCCGGGACTCCGAACTACCTTCGGTACATCAAAACACATAAACTCATAGTACCGATCATCATCGAACTTTAAGCGTCTGGACCCTACGGGTTCGAGAACTATGTAGACATGAACAAGACACGTCTCCAATCAATAACGAATAGCGGAACCTGGATGCTCATATTGGTTCCTACATATTCTACGAAGATCTTTATCGGCCAAACCGCATAACAATATACGTTGTTCCCTTTGTCATCGGTATGTTACTTGCCCCAGATTCGATCGTCGGTATCTCAATACCTAGCTCAATCTCGTTACCGACAAGTCTCTTTACTCATTCTGTAGTGCAACATACCGTAACTAACTCATTAGTCACATTGCTTTCAAGGCTTATAGTGATGTGCATTACCGAGAGGGCCCAGAGATACCTCTTCGACAATCGGAGTGACAAATCCTATTCTCGATCTATACCAACTCCACGAACACCATTGGAGACACCTGTAGAGCACCTTTATAATCACCCATTTATGTTGTGACGTTTGGTAGCACACAAAGTGTTCCTTCGGTATTCGGGAGTTGCATAATCTCATAGTCATAGAAACATGTATAAGTCATGGAGAAAGCAATAGCAGTAAACTAAACGATCAAGTGCTAAGCTAACGAAATGGGTCAAGTCAATCACATCATTCTCCTAACGATGTGATCCCGTTAATCAAATGACAACTCATGTCTATGGCTAGGAAACTCAAACCATCTTTGATTAACGAGCTAGTCAAGTAGAGGCATACTAGTGACACTATGTTTGTCTATGTATTCACACATGTATTATGTTTCCAGTTAATACAATTCTAGCATGAATAATAAACATTTATCATGATATGAGGAAATAAATAATAACTTTATTATTGCCTCTAGGGCATATTTCCTTCAGTCTCCCACTTGCACTAGAGTCAATAATCTAGATTACACAATAATGATTCTAACACCCATGGAGTCTTGGTACTGATCATGTTTTGCTCGTGGAAGAGGCTTAGTCAACGGGTCTGCAACATTCAGATCCATATGTATTTTTCAAATCTCTATATTTCCCACCTGGACTTGATCCCTGATGGAATTGAAGCGTCTCTTGATGTGCTTGGTTCTCTTGTGAAATCTGGATTCCTTTGCCAAGGCAATTGCACCAATATTGTCACAAAAGATTTTCATTGGACCCGATGCACTAGGTATGACACCTAGATCGGATATGAACTCCTTCATCTAGACTCCTTCATTTGCTGCTTCCGAAGCAGCTATGTACTCTGCTTCACACATAGATCCCGCCATGGCGCTTTGTTTAGAACTGCACCAACTGACAGCTCCACTGTTCAATAAAAACACATATCCGATTTGCGATTTAGAATCATCCGGATCAGTGTCAAAGCTTGCATCGACGTAATGATTTACGATGAGCTCTTTGTCACCTCCACAAACGAGAAACATATCCTTAGTCCTTTTCAGGTATTTTAGGATGTTCTTGACCGCTTTCCAGTGATCCACTCCTGGATTACTTTGGTACCTCCCTGCTAAGCTAATGGCAAGGCAAACATCAGGTCTGGTACACAACATTGCATACATGATAGAGCCTATGGCTGAAGCATAGGGAACACTTTTCATTTTCTCTCTATCTTCTGCAGTGGTCGGGCATTGAGTCTGACTCAACTTCACACCTTGTAACATAGGCAAGAACCCTTTCTTTGCCTGATCCATTTTGAACTTTTTCAAAACTTTATCAAGGTATGTGCTTTGTGAAAGTCCAATTAAGCGTCTTGATCTATCTCTATAGATCTTGATGCCCAATATATAAGCAGCTTCACCGAGGTCTTTCATTGAAAAACTTCAAGTATCCTTTTATGCTATCCAGAAATTATATATCATTTCCAATCAACAATATGTCATCCACATATAATATTAGAAATGCTACAGAGCTCCCACTCACTTTCTTGTAAATACAGGCTTCTCCAAAAGTCTGTATAAAACCATATACTTTGATCACACTATCAAAACGTTTATTCCAACTCTGAGAGGCTTGCGCCAGTCCATAAATGGATCGCTGGAGCTTGCACACTTTGTTAGCACCCTTTGGATCGACAAAACCTTCTGGTTGCATCATATACAACTCTTCTTCCAGAAATCCATTTATGAATGCAGTTTTGACATCCATTAGCCAAATTTCATAATCATAAAATGCGGCAATTGCTAACATGATTCGGACAGACTTAAGCATCGCTACGGGTGAGAAAGTCTCATCATAGTCAACCCCTTGAACTTGTCAAAAACCTTTTGCAACAAGTCGAGCTTTGTAGACAGTAACATTACCGTCAGCATCAGTCTTCTTATTGAAGATCCATTAATTATCTATGGCTTGCCGATCATCGGGCAAGTCAACCAATGTCCACACTTTGTTCTCATACATGGATCCCATCTCAGATTTCATGGCCTCAAGCCATTTTTTGGAATCTGGGCTCACCATCGCTTCTTCATAGTTCGTAGGTTCGCCATGGTCAAGTAACATGACTTATAGAATAGGATTACCATACCACTCTGGTGCGGATCTTACTCTGGCTGACCTACGAGGTTCGGTAGTAACTTGATCTGAAGTTTCATGATCAATATCATTAGCTTCCTCACTAATTGGTGTAGGTGTCACAGGAACTGGTTTCTGTGATGAACTACTTTCCAATAAGGGAGCAGGTATAGTTACCTCATCAAGTTCTGCTTTCCTCCCACTCTTTCTGTGATGAACTCCTTCTATAGAAAGGATCCATTCTTAGCAACAAATGTCTTGCCTTCGGATCTGTGATAGAAGGTGTACCCAATAGTTTCCTTTGGGTATCCTATGAAGACACATTTCTCTGACTTGGGTTCGAGCTTATCAGGTTGAAGCTTTTTCACATAAGCATCGCAGCCCCAAACTTTAAGAAATGACAACTTTGGTTTCTTGCCAAACCATAGTTCATAAGGCGTCGTCTCAACGGATTTCGATGGTGCCCTATTTAACGTGAATGCAGTCGTCTGTAACATAACCCCAAAACGATAGCGGTAAATCAGTAAGAGACATCATAGATCGCACCATATCTAGTAAAGTACGACTACGACGTTCGGACACACCATTACGCTATGGTGTTCCGGGTGGCGTGAGTTGCCAAACTATTCTGCATTGTTTCAAATGTAGACCAAACTCGTAACTCAAATATTCTCCCCCACGATCAGATCGTAGAAATTCTATTTTCTTGTTATGATGATTTTCCACTTCACTCTGAAATTCTTTAAACTTTTCAAATATTTCAGACTTATGTTTCATTAAGTAGATATACCCATATCTGCTCAAATCATATGTGAAGGTGAGAAAATAATGATACCCGCCATGAGCCTCAATATTCATTGGACCACATACATCAGTATGTATGATTTCCAATAAATCTGTTGCTCGCTCCATTGTTCCAGAGAATGGCGTTTTAGTCATCTTGCCCATGAGGCATGGTTCGCAAGTACCAAGTGATTCATAATCAAGTGATTCCAGAAGTCCATCAGTATGGAGTTTCTTCATGCGCTTTACACCAATATGACCCAAACGGCAGTGCCACAAATAAGTTGCACTATCATTATCAACTCTGCATCTTTTGGCTTCAACATTACGAATATGTGTATCACTACTATCGAGATTCAACACAAATAGACCACTCTTTAAGGCTGCATGACCATAAAAGATATTACTCATATAAATAGAACAACCATTATTCTCAGATTTAAATCAATAACTGTCTCGCATCAAACAAGATCCAGATATGATGTTCATGCTTAACGCTGGCACCAAATAACAATTATTCAGGTCTAAAACTAATCCCGAAGGTAGATGTAGAGGTAGCATGCCGATGGTGATCACATCGACTTTGGAACCATTTCCCACGCGCATCGTCACCTCATCCTTAGCCAATCTTCGCTCAATCCGTATTCCCTGTTTCGAGTTGCAAATATTAGCAACAGAACCAATATCAAATACCCAGGTGCTACTGCGAGCTTTAGTAAGGTACACATCAATAACATGTATATCACATATACCTTTGTTCACCTTGCCATCCTTCTTATCCGTCAAATACTTGGGGCAGTTCTGCTTCCGGTGACCAGTCTGTTTGCAGTAGAAGCACTCAGTCTCAGGCTTAGGTCCATACTTAGGTTTCTTCTCTTGAGCAGCAACTTGTTTGCCATTCTTCTTGAAGTTCCCATTCTTCTTCCCTTTACCCTTTTTCTTGAAACTGGTGGTCTTGTTGACCATCAACACTTGATGCTCCATCTTGATTTCTACCTCTGCAGCCTTTAGCATTGTGAAGAGCTCGGGAATTGTCTTATCCATCCCTTGCATATTATAGTTCATCACGAAGCTCTTGTAGCTTGGTGGCAGTGATTGAAGAATTCTGTCAATGACACTATCATCCGGAAGATTAACTCCCAGTTGAATCAAGTGATTGTTATACCCAGACATTTTGAGTATATGTTCACTGACAGAACTATTCTCCTCCATCTTGCAGCTATAGAACTTATTAGAGACTTCATATCTCTCAATCCGGGCATTTGCTTGAAATATTAACTTCAACTCCTGGAACATCTCATATGCTCCATGACGTTCAAAACGTCGTTGAATTCCCGGTTCTAAATCATAAAGCAAGGCACATTGAACTATCGAGTAGTCATCAGCTTTGATCCGCCAGCCGTTCTTAACGTCGTACGTTGCATCTGCAGCAGGCCTGGCACCCAGCGGTGCTTCCAGGACGTAATTCTTCTGTGCAGCAATGAGGATAATCCTCAAGTTACGGACCCAACCCATGTAATTGCTACCATCATCTTTCAACTTTGCTTTCTCAAGGAACGCATTGAAATTCAACAGAACAACAGCATGAGCCATCTATCTACAACAACATAGACAAGTAAAATACTATCAGGTACTAAGTTCATGATAAATTTAAGTTCAATTAATCATATTACTTAAGAACTCCCACTTAGATAGACATCCCTCTAATCATCTAAGTGATCACGTGATCCAAATCAACTAAACCATAACCGATCATTACGTGAGATGGAGTAGTTTTCAATGGTGAACATCAGTATGTTGATCATATCTACTATATGATTCACATTCGACCTTTTGGTCTCAGTGTTCCGAGGCCATATCTACATATGCTAGGCTCGTTAAGTTTAACCCGAGTATTTCTGCATGTGCAAAACTGGCTTGCACCCATTGTAGGTGAACGTTGAGCTTATCACACCCGATCATCACGTGGTGTCTCGGCACGACGAACTTTGGCAATGGTGCATACTCAGGGAGAACAGTTTTACCTTGAAATTTAGTGAGAGATCATCTTATAATGCTACTGTCAATCCAAGCAGAATAAGATGCATAAAGGATAAACATCACATGCAATCAATATAAGTGATATGATATGGCCATCATCATCTTGTGCCTTTGATCTCCATCTCCAAAGCACCATCATGATCACCATTGTCACCGGCGCGACACCTTGTTCTCCATCGTAGCATCGTCGTCGTCTCGCCAACTATTGCTTCTACGACTATCGGTACTGCTTAGTGATAAAGTAAAAA